>OU342493.1:12669516-14027433 GCA_910589525.2 Ennomos quercinarius
TCCCCCTCACATAGTCTGCGTCCCCCCGCATTTGCCCCACCTCCCCGCACTTGCCCCCCCTTCCCCTCACTTAGTCCGGCCCCCCCAAAGCACTTTCTCTGCCTCCCACGTACTTACCCTCCTCCCCCACACTTGCCCCCACCTCCCCCTCACTTAGTCCGCCCCTACTTGCCCTGCCTCCCCCGCACTTGCCCCTTTCCCCCCAAGAACCAACTTGCTAAGATGAACGTCGAATCTCTTCCTTCCCTCTCTTACAATGGTTGTGTCATTCCTTTCACTTCCACTGTCAAGGATTTGGGTGTCATTATTGACTCCAATCTTTGTTGGTCGGAACATATAAAAGAAATTTCTCGTAAATTTTACGCTTCTCTTCATGCTATCATTAGGTTCAAGAACTTTCTTCCCATTAAAACTAAAATTTCTCTCGTTAACTCTCTTCTTGTCCCGATAATAGATTATGCTGATGTGTGTTTTGTTGATCTAAACGCTGAACATCTTGATAAGCTGGATCGTTTGCTGAATTCGTGCATCAGGTTTATATTAGGTCTTCGAAAGTTTGACCATATTTCGGCCTTTCGGGCGAAACTCAGGTGGCTGCCAATACGTGAGCGTAGAAGTGTCAGGATTCTTTGCCTGCTCTACTTCATTTTAAAGGATTCAAAAACACCCGAGTACCTGAAGGAATTATTTAAATATCTCGGTGACACTCATGAGCGAGAACTTCGATCTACTTCTAACCTTCTCCTGGCTCTTCCCATTCACCATACCTCCTTCCGAGACAATTCTTTTTCCGTTGTGGCAGTCAGATTGTGGAATTCCTTGCCTAAGGAATTAAAAAAGGTTACTTCTAAAGAAGTCTTTAAAAAGCAAGTTCGCATCTAATACATTGAATAAAACTCCCCTAATAATTACTGTTTATACCCTTTGTTTTTATGTAGGTATTTATGTATATTAATTATATTTATGTAAGTAGGTATATAATATTATTTGTATAATTAAGTATATATTATTTTGTAGTATTTTTATTTTTATTCTTATAAACACGATTTTATTCTAACATTAATCTAACTGCACCGCTACCATTTTTTTTTCTTGTACATCCAGGTTGACTGGTAGATAATGCTTCATAGCATTAAGTCCGCCTTGTACATTTATTTTTGTGCTGAAGTATAAATAAATAAATAAATAAAAGAACCATGTATAGATTACATTTGGACAGTAATGAAGGGGTTGGTGATCTACGCAGCAATGTACGGTGAATGAAGTGGGAGCAATAGCTTTCCAGTCTGGGGCGAAGCATGTGGGGGCAACTGGGAATATACCCTGTAAACTATAGCGAAGAGAGAAGGGAGAGCGAAAAAGATAGGGAAAAAGGATGAACGTATGACGGTGAAGAGAGGCGCACCTGCCTCCATTCATTTTTTTTCCCTCCCAGTTCTCTCTTCCTTTGGACAGGGTTAGGGCGTAAAACTAACTAACCGGGTCGGGTCAGCCAGCCAGTTAATAAAACTGTTTATTTGGCACAAAGATTTATAGCCAGGGTGTTGCTTAAAATGTTTTATGAACACATAAATCGTATTTTTCTACGATACTTTACTTTTTCTACATTATAGAAAACCTGCAAAGACCAGCACATGCATATGCATAATGGAAATATGCATTTGCATATAGTCAGATCTCTAATTATGCTCAATATAGGTGAATAAGTTGTATTCGAACATAATTTGGTTATTCTCCCACACTTCCGGGTAATTTGCAAGTTTGATTGTTGGTAACACAAGCTGGTTTTGTGTATTGATTGCATCTTGCATCTCAATAATTTTATCGAAAAAGCAAGAAATCAGCGAAATATTAACAAGCTTACTTGTAAAAAGTGATCCCCTGACTTTTTTTTATCAAACCACTATGATTCCGACAACTTTTCACAACGCAAGACGGCATTTTATAATATTTTTTTCTATGCGTCTTGGGCGAGGTTCGGAGCAGTAATGGCAGGCGATAGACTTCCTATGATGTGAGTGTGTGCGTGTCCGCTCGTACTTATTAGCGTTCCGACTTCCTATGGGTACCTCGGTTCAGGATCAATTGGGACTCAGTCCTTCTTTTTTTTATTAGGTCTATGGTAAGCATATTATTTCAACGTTTCCTGAGTTGTTATGCTAATTCCAATGCTATTTTATTTTCAGAATCTTCATTCCAATGTTCGCGATCCTGAACATCGCGCTCCCTATCTGGATCCCTTGGTACTTTTGGGGAGAAACTCTGCTGAATGGTTTCGCTGTCAGCTTCGTGCTTCGATTCACTTTTACACTGAACATTGCCTTTTGCGTGAATAGCTTCGCGCATCTTTGGGGCAACAAGCCTTATGACAGGTTAGTATTATTTAGAGTTATAATGAGTTGTTAATAATTAGTTCGATTAATTTAGGGTAAGGGATGGAAATAAAGGGAAATGTAAATTATGGAGCGGGAGGTGGAATGGCGGGGATGCGTGGGGAAGGCGTATAAATTAATTAACGAAACTTAATACTATCGTAGACATTGTATATAGTATAATATAATAGGACCACCCCATCTCTTCCCGCGGGAGCCGTAAGAGCTGGCTATGGGAATAGTCAAGGAACGGGCAGCAGCATCTTCTCGGTCTGCATTATAATTTACTATGATCACCAAGATGCCTGCATGGAAAACTCCCTATAATAGGGGAAGCCTATGTTCACCAGATGAACAGCACGATGGATGCAGGAGGCAAGCAGCCGCTCAAAGTGGCGCTCTCTGGGGGAGGCCTATGTTTAGCAGTGGACGTCTTCAGGCTATTGATGATGATGATGGTGATGATGATGATGATGTTCACCAGTGGACGCAAAAAGTCTGATGATTGTATGCCCTCATTGCTGAATTATGAGCTGAAACACAATGTTTTCTATTTGAACGAAATTGGTCCAATATTATGAAAGTTGTAATAATTTACAAAATAATTAAGTCCCCAGTTAGAAATGAATAATATAAAAATTGAGTTATTAAATATCTGAGAAAACTTATTCAATTATTAGAGTAATTCTGCGATTTAATCCAGACCTTGTATTCACGCACGTAACGAAGCTGCGAGCGACATAATAGTTATTTTCAACACATTTGCTCAAAAAGTGCATTTACAAAGCCTGTGTACATTGTTCGAAAGTTAAACATTACGCACCATACAACGGAGCGTGCGGTCAAATAGGTACTCTCACCTAAGTACCTATTTTACCGCATCCTTTCTTGTATAGCGCCGTGCGTAACCTTAACGGTTTATTTTTAATTTCAATAAAACATAATATATAAGAATTTCACCAAGGAGTTTCACATTACGAGAATAAATAAGCTGAATGATCGAAACTCCTTGGAAGCGTTTTTGCTCAATACGTTTGTCTCACTTTAATACTAAAGAGAAGATGAAACTAAAGATGTAGTTCTAATTTTCACCACACGCACGTGGCGCCAATTGCATTGAAAATGCGCGCTATTTTAGCCCAGTTTCATAGTAGATTAGAACCATCAAAGATTGTTTGTTGTGACTTTCCCACTAATAAACAAAAGTTTGAACAACGAAAGTTTGAGAAGTTTGAAAAGTTTTGGAAGTTTGAACTTAAGTCACTGATATAGCTTTGAGAATCAGCCAGTTGAAGTGGCAGTGGGCGGGCCACATCACTCGTAGAACTGATAACCGATGGGGAAGAAAGGTTCTCGAGTGGCGACCACGAACCGGAAGACGCAGCGTAGGCCGGCCCCCTACTAGGTAGGCCGACGACCTGGTGAGAACCGCAGGGAGCCGATGGATGCAGGTTGCAAGCTGCCGCTCAAAGTGGCGCTCTTTGGTCCCCCAAAGAGCGCCACTTTGAGCGCCCTATGTTCAGCAGTGGACGTCTTCAGGCTGATGATGATGATGATGATGATGAAACAAAAGTTTGTTTCAATTACCTATTGTACTGTTTTCTCGCAAATGTGTTGAAAAACGTTGTGCACGCGCGTTGATACACGCGCGGAAATTGGTTTCTATAAACTCGTGACTACGGTAAGCCCTCGACTTCGTCTCGGGCTTACATTTGTCTACTCGTTTGTAAAAACCAACTTACCGCCCTTATATCATAATAGTTATTTATGATATAAGGGCGGTAAGTTGGTTTTTACAAACGAGTAGATAAATGTAAGCCCGAGACGAAGTCGAGGGCTTACCATAGTTACGAGTTTGTAAAAACCAATTTCCGCGCGTGTATCATACAACGTTTTTCAACACATTTGCGAGAAAACAGTACAATAGGTAATGAAACAAACTTTTGTTTATTAGTGGGAAAGTCGCAACAAACAATCTTTGATATTTCTAATTTAATATGAAAATGGACTAAAATGGCGCGCATCTACAATTCAAATGGCGCCACGTGCGTGTGGTGAAAATTAGAACTACATCTCTAGTTTCATTTTCTCTTTAGTATTAAAGTGAGACAAACATATTGAGTAAAAACGCTTCCAAAAAGTTTCGATCATTCAGCTTATTTATTCTCGTTATGTGAAACTCTTTGGTGGAATTCTTATATATTTTTTATGGAAATTAAAAAATAACCGTAAAGGTTACGCACGGCGCCATACAAGGAACGATGCGGTAAAATAGGTACTTAGGTGAGAGTACCTATTTTACCGCACGCTCCGTTGTATGGTGCGTAATGTTTAACTTTCGAACAATGTACACAGGCTTTGTAAATGCACTTTTTGAGCAAATGTGTTGAAAATATAATTTACTAGCGGCTCGCCCCGCGGCTTCGCACGGGTATAATAGCTGCACACGCGATGTAAAGAATATTTTAGGTAATTTTTTACACCTTGGGTTACATTATTGGAGTTTTAGTAAGGATCCCTAGTTTTTTGAAAATATAATATAGCCTATGTCACCCGGGGATGGTGTAGCTTACCAACAGTGAAAGAATTTTTCAAATCGGTTCAGTAGTTTCGGAGCCTGTTCTAATCGTTAAATTATGAGGTGGTAAAAGGAACAAAAGTCAGAAGTTCTAATTTTTCCAGATTTATAAAATCGGTGGAGAACAGCATGGTGAGCCTAGCAGCTCTAGGTGAGGGCTGGCACAACTATCACCACGTGTTCCCGTGGGACTACAGGACCTCCGAGCTGGGACGGCTGAACATATCGACCAATTTCATCGACATCTGCGCTAGAATCGGCTGGGCTTATGACTGTGAGTAAAATTAAATCGAAATATTAAGCTCTCCAATTTACTATGAAGGTGAGAGCGAGTGGATTTTATTTCTACTGGTTCGAATCCCTCGCACAACGATTTTCCAAGTTAGAATATCCACTCGCTGTAGCAGCGGTAAACAAACAGCCGGTACTTAGAATTCGAAGACATGATAACCACATTATATGGATGGGTGGAGATACATATCACAGGAAAGATAATTTAGTGCTACGTAACATGGTCGACGCGACGGTGCCATTAACGCCTGATAAATACCTGATAATATTATAATATCTGCAGGTCAATCCTGTAATTGGTGTGGACAGCTCTACCCACTGTACGCCTCATGTCTGGTCAACTGTACCATGGTTAATTATCCTGGATAGCTATAGGTACTTAGCTATAGGAAGAAATGTTAACGACATTTAGTCAACCGGACTATATCAATCACTACATGCAAGAAGGGCTATCCATCCTGTGTTCTGTGGGCGATTTTTACTTGAGGGTGTGGTGTGTAATACTTATAGGTAAATGAAAACTTCCGATTCCATAATTTAAGCTGGACAAATTAATAGTAGGTCCAAGAGAAAAAATCCTCGGAAGGTAGGCCAGTAAGCACTAGAAAATGCCTTGCTAGTGCGATAAGCGAATGGTATCATCATGATTATTTCTTTCAACAAAAGCTCAATAATTGGTCACTGCAGGATTCGAATCCACCATCCAGTCGAAGTTACTACCTTCTGAGCTATCGCAATAAACCAATGTTTTATTCACTTCTTGATTTTGTTGCATCGATATCCCAGGGGCCGCAACGGTTTCTAAAGTGGCATTTGCAAGTCTAGATAAACAGTGTTTTCTCGTGACCAAACTAGGTTGCCAAACTGATTTGGCTAAGAGGAATAATTATTCCTTATTGCGAAACTGCTTCTCAATTGATGACGATAATGATAAATAAATAAAATAAATAAATAACGCCCAACGATCACATACATGGATACTGGACCCTAACTAAGATTGCCAGTATCTAGGGACCCAGGAACTACGAGGACCATGGTCCTACAACACCCAGACACAGAACAAGTAGGTATTTGCGCTTTTTTTAATGTGCATGAATACATGTCTTGTCGCGGGAATCGAACCCGCCGCCTCCGGATTATGAGCCGGCTTGCTCAACCACCACACCGCAGAGGCTATCAAAAATGATGATGATGATTATCAATTATCTATTAATTCAATTTATATTAGACTAAACGGATGATACCATACAATAAAGTTTAATGTGGTGGGATCAGATTCAATCACTATAGGCTATGTATTATCATTTATTAACAGTTATACCTAATTTAAGAATGGTTTTCGGCATTCAAGCATGGAGTACAAGATTAACCCGACCTTTTTGTTACAGTGAAGGCCGTGACTCCATCAATGATCATCGACCGAGCCAACCGCAGCGGCGACGGAACCTTAGGCCACGACGAAGAACCAGAACCAACGTCCATAGACGCAGAACCAACTAAAATGCAATAAAGACTATATTTGTTGTTATTTTAAGATCATTATTAATGTTTACCAAAAACAAATATATATTATTAATCAGACGCATTGGTTTCATTACTCTTTTTACATTCGAGTAAGTAGAGTATATGCGTGAATTCAGACAGAGCAAAATGCTGGAGCATTTTTTAAGTGCTATTAGAATGTCAACCTTAATCCATTTAGACAAAGCTGAAAATAGTATGCAACATTAAAATAGGTAACATTTTAATGTTGCATACTATTTTCAGCTTTATCTAAATGAAACAAGGTTGATATTCTAATAGCACCTAAAAAGTGCTTGAGCATTTTGCTGCTCTATCTGAATTGACCCTATTCCTAACTTATATGCGCGCTATCAGAAAAAAAGCAGAGTGAGAGGCACCAAACAAACAGTCAAGTCAGTCGACAAAGGGGTCGCACGGAGAATCCATCTCGGCTTCGCAGCGTTCGGGAAGCTTCGACCTGTCACCTGTGTGTATTGCCAGCGATGACTTATGGAACCGAGACGTGGTCCCTTACTGTTGGCCTCATTAGTAAGCTCAGTCAAGCAACGAGCTATGGAGAGAGCTATATGCTCGGCGTTTCCCTGCGAGATAAGATCTGTAATGAGGAGATCCGCAGGATAACTAAAGTGACCGATATAGCTCTTAGAATTAGCAAGTTGAAATGGCAATGGGCAGGCCACATTGCTCGTAGAACTGACAACCGATGGGGGGAAAAGGATCTCGAGTGGCGACCATGAACCGGAAGACAAAGCGTAGGCCAGCCCCTCACTAGGTGGACCAACGCGACGATCTGGTGACAACCTCGGGGAGCCGATGGATGCAGGAGGCGAGCAGCCGCTTTAAGTGGCGCTCTCTGGGGGATGCCTATAATCAGTAGTGACGTTCAAGGCTAGCTAAGGTTCAATTAGTAGCTAATTTAGGGCTCACTAGACAGGCAAGGTGATCGGACTTCACTGCAAAAGGTCGGCTCGGCTTTGCTAGATATTCTGCCGCCAAGCAGTAATAATTATTATACCATATTATTTCAACGTAAAGGGCTTTATAGCTAGTTAAATTACTAAGCATATGAGACATAGATCTCAGACCATTAATAGACTGTGCCTGTGATAAGAGCTGACGGCTGATCTTTCAGTAGTGGGACAATTTTCTTATTTAAAGGTTAAAATAGTTGGTCGGTGCGCTGCGATGTAAATAAACCTAAGTACCTATTTAATGCGAGTTATGGACGAGGGTAGCTCAGAGGTAACCCATGTGACTTCAAATTAACTGACGCTCCCAGGTTCTAATCCCACTTAGCCCTGCAACGTAAACGAATCAAGTTTTACACTGGAATTCATGGTCAAGTTGGGGGCTCCTCTAGGGGATGATTCAGGCGCTGTGTAGCGAATTATAGTTTTATATATTTCATAAACAAAAGTAACCCCTAATTTGACATTGTCAGGGACTGGATGCTGATTGTCCGAATTTCGTCAACCAAACGGTCCCCTTGCTCTGATAACGTGCTAACGTGCTATTTTTTATTATTGTTTGAGTGTTGTGTTGTGATTTTCATAAATATGGAAGTAGATGGTGACTTGGATCTCATAAATGATGAATGGCCGATGAAGCCTTGAATGAAATGCGAATTATATCAGTGCCGAAGCGATATATTCGTAATGTAAATACACAATAACTTTAACTTTATACAAACCAATATTTTTTTACAACACTACAAGTTGATGTACCCCCCTTACAACCTGTGTGAACGAATAAAGTTTTTTTTTAATCATATTAACTTTTCTATAAATAATAATTATAGTGTAAGATAATGAAAGTGAATTAAATTATGGATATAACGCGGGACAGCTTAAGGTCACTACAAGGCTGTCTACCATCTGCCTAAAGTGAATTTTAGAGTACTTTGGTCACATTGCTAGGAAAGACGAGACAACCTGGAAAAGCTAGTAGTGACCGGCAAAGTAGAAGGAAAGCGATCGCGTGGGCGCAGCCCGCGGGGTAATTATGTAAAATTTGCAACAGCAATGCGACAGCAGTAGCAATGCAACAGCAGTAGCGAAGCATACATTCTCGACACCACTAATGATGTATGACAGCAATCACCGCGAGATTTACGCCTGTCGCAAACCTGTTGCGAGTTAGGTAATAAGGGGGCCGATGCGTTGGTCCGACCAAATTCGCACCACTTTGGACACCACTTTGTACGATGCTATACACATCGCTGGAAATAGGATAGGATGGCGTGACATCATAAGGAAGGTCATGGAAGGTGGAGGTCACGACCCTCAGACATGAGGATTACGAATCAAGGAGGAGGAGGATAACACGGGAATGGGCCTCTCGTAACCATGGCAACCGATCGTCCCACCTTGGACCATGGTTACAAGAGGCCCGTTTTTGAGTTTGGCGGGAACGCGGAAAAGTTCACGTCGTTGCATTGTATTATTTTTCAAAACTCGTGCTTTTTCCAGTGTTAATGTTTAAAGTCGGTGGCGTTTTACGCATTAAATGCTGAATTACGAGCATGAGTGTGGGCAAGTGATATAATGTGGTGAAACGTGGTTTTTCGTGTTGCTTCCAAAATTCTATAGAAGCTTCTAGTAAAGTTGCCACCACTTTACTAGGGCATGACTTAGACTGGACTGAGACTACCCGACTTAGACTGGACTATGACTACGCAGACTGTGACTAAGACTTGACTTTACGTGAAATATTCTATCATTGTGAAAAATTACAATACTTGACACTGGCTAAATACACTATGTGTGGAGCCAAAATATAAGAGAAAAAAAAAAAAGAGGCCCGTTCCCGCGTTATATTATCTATCAAAATTCAAAAGCCGCGTCAAAATCATGTCAAAATGACACCCGAGAAAGTTTTCATAGACAACATGATTGAAATGCACAGATTAGAGAAAACATATGTGTGAACTGCCATTCAGTTAGGGGTCTCTCCAGCGATTGTTTATAATAATAATAACAATAATAAATCTTTATTGAACACATCTTATACAAGTTTACATTTAGGTGAAACCCAGGCTTCCAAACTAGTAAAAAACTGTGCTATGGAAGCCAGTGCCCTCCCTTACACTGTGGTTGACAATATACATACTTAAGATAATGTACTAGATAATTATAAATGAGAGTTATACCTAAAAATAATAAGAAATAAAAATAATAGATACATATGAAATATTAATTTTAAAAGCATCTAAGTATTAATCATATGGTTCAAGCAGTTTTTCGAAAGTTTTATGAAAGTGTAAGAAGAACGATTCAGTGATTTAACCTCTACGTGAAAGTTGAATGATGGATTTTGGGGGTATGTTCACCCGTTGAATAAAAATACCACTGTTAGTAAACCATGCAGGCCCCTCTTTCTCACTGAGCACTCTGGGCACCTGTCCAGGGCCCCACGATCGATAGGGCCCCCGAGTTCCTGCCAGATCACTAACGATACCTAACTGAAAAAGTTTAATATTTCGAAAAATCAAACGAGAATGACTGACGAAGTACATCGTGTTTTATACCGTCCGTGTTTTCGTGTTTTTTCTAGACCTTTTATGTACCTGTAAATGTGCAAATTTTTGGCGCTCGCTTCGCTCGCGTTTTGGATCGATTCTCTATTATATGAACTACTAAAGTTTTTGGCTTCGTATGCGTTTTCATGGCAATCATTTCATTAAGACTGGGAGGCGTATTTAATTTTTTTGAATAAGTTAAGTAGTTGATACAATACTTGTTTTATCTTGATTTACTTATAATCGTGCAAAATTTTGGTGCTCGCTTCGTTTAATATTTGAATTCTTGCATTTGCTTATAATCTACTGATTTTTTTAAGTTATCATTAAGTCCCTATTACTTATAATAAAATAGAACTCTGTCCAGGTCATAGGGGCCTCACTATCCTAAGTGCCCAGGGCCTCCAATAGGTTAAAGACGGCCTTGAAACCATGTAAACTCGAACTAGGGGTAGGTACAGAAAAGACGTACCTTTGTAACGAATGACGCCTATCACTAATATCACCACATTACATTTTAAAGCTATTGCTATGAACATTATAATTTATAATATAATATGATCAACAAAATACCTAAAAAGGATACTTCACAAAAAAATATTCTCTAAAAAAACCGTACGTGTGTGAGAGCTCATTTAAAACACAAGATCATTTTTGTGAAAATTGAAAAATCACCTTCTCTAAGGCGTTCCTTTACGCGCAACACACACCCACACAAAGGCCTCCTATGGGCTACTTGTGGGTCATCATAAAAAATTGTTATTAAATATTCGGCTACTAATTAAGTGTGGAATTATAATTACATTATTAGGTGATTGATTCAGTGTATGCATTACAATGACAAATATGGAGAGGATGCAAAACAACACCCAGTATAGATATATTTTCTGATTTCACCACAAACGCATCTGTAAAAAGTTACAGGTATATATATTTTACCTACATATACATAAGCTCGCTATTTACCTACATAAAACGCTGATACCCATCATAGGTAACTATAAATTTAAAAATCTCAAATATGTTCTATGACTGGGTGGGTGCTGTGGGAGTTCGTTTCGATTGGCAGACCCGCCCCCTAATTACCTAATTTGCGACAGGCGTAAATCTCGCGGTGATTGCTGTCATACATCATTAGTGGTGTAGCGTAGCATACATGCTCGACACCACTAATGATGTATGACAGCAATCACCGCGAGATTTACTCCTGTCGCAAATTAGGTAATTAGGGGGTTCTGTCGTCCATAAAAAACTAGGCCCGCTCGGTCATATCGTCGCTCGTATGACTAAAGGTCCTATCTCTTATTGTAATATGTGGATAATGTGGTTGGTTGTGTACTAAACTATTACTTTAAACTACTGTTTAAGACTCTATACTTAAGTGTACAACTGTTTGTTATCCCAAATAAAAAAAAATAAAAAAATAAAAAATCTCACTTTTTGGCTGTTTTGAGTTAGGACCGCTATGTTAGTCAACGCAAAATTCTCTATCCATCTGACTAATCGTTGTACCTCTTAACATTTTGGATCACAAGATAATTAATTATTAATTAATTGATGAATTAATTATTATTACAATTAAACTTCATAATATTCAATTACCTATTGCAACCTCAAAATGAGGCTGATTACGTAGTTCTTTATTGTTAAGTACTTGGTAAAGTTATGGTGTTGTGTTGAATTAAATACAGTATTGTAGCATTAAACTTACTAAAACTTATTTAAAAAAAAAAACACTAATAAAGCATTAACAACATAAATTTTGTATATTTATTTCCATACTTAGTCTAAAAAAAGTCGTAACTAAAAACAGACAGCTTATTTTAAATAAAACAAAGTTTTCACTAAGTGACCTATCTGTTTTGATTAATCAAAACAGGTATTTAGAATGCAAACAGGTTAAAAGTTTCAACGTGTAATTAAAGTAATTGAAATTATCTACAAAAGCATATAAAAATAAATATGCTGGACTTGCGAGGAATGAAACTATCTGAAAGTTAGAAATGTCAAAACCTTAAAACGCGTTTTCTGAACAATGGACAAAAATGAGACAGGACCTTTAGTCATACGTGCGACGATATATTCTAAAAAGGACCATTGCTCTCGTAGTTCCTGGGTGCTCTATGTATGTCTATATCTATACATATAATAAAACTGTAGAGATAAAAAAGTCTGTAATTGCAAGATATCAAGAAAAAAATGACACAGGTTGGTTTAAAATTAGCCGCTGATCACGTTAAGCCACTTTTTAAATACTTTGTCTGTTTGTTTGTTTGTTTGTTATGACTGAACTCCTAAAATACTGAATGGATTTTCATGCGGTTTTCACTAATATGCTTAGAAATAACCGGCGCTTAAAATAGCATATATTAAAATTAATAAATCGTTAAAAAAATTGATGACAATTATTGAGATTTCATTACGAAACGAATCGGACGATTCGTTTCGTAATGAAACAACATGGACGATTCATGTTTTTTTTTTTTGGCATCAACGGTAAGTTTTTTTTTTCTTCTTTCCTCGTGTGAGGAATGGATGGCGCCGCACGTCTTGTGCATTTGCCAGCGTCATGTCCATGAGTCTTCAACTTTAGTGTCTTGCGTTGTAAGTTACCACATATTGTCACAGATTAGAAAAAAACAATCGACTACACTCTGTGCCACAATGACCAAAGAGTAATATCAGTACCAACCGCTACTCTAAGAGAATCAAAACAATTTATAGGTCTCCTATTTATATTTTTACAGGTTGTTTAGCATTTTAGAAGTTAAATGATACATATACCAACAAATATTAAATAGTGTGAAAGATGTTTTTTTTATTTTGGCTTTAGACGACATTTGTATTTGCCAATGATACGAAATATTTTATGAAAAATGTTTTAAAAAGGTACTTAGATGTAGGTAAGTATAATTATACATTAGGGTAAGATCCTCGAATTAGCAACATGGCCGTGTAACGTTCGGTTGGAGGTCTTAGAAGAAAATCTGACGATGGCGGTTGTGAATTTTGATTATTTTACCAAAACCTGTGTATTTTTGAATTTTAATGTTTAATAGGGGTGGATTATTTATTATTCCTTAAGTGTTTGTACGTGCACGAGTGTTGGCAAATAATTCCAAGTTTATATAACCATCCATTTTCGTTTTCTCTTCAACGGCTTTTTAGAATAAAATAAGAGTAAGAGTTTCAGTAAAATATCCACCATTTTACTGATGGCATTTTGATTGACAAAATAGTACTTTGACATGACATAACATTGGCAAAATGAGGAGTTTTATTTTAAAAAAAGAAATCGCACATGATTTTCAATACTGTATCAACTCAAAATTTTGCGTTTTTGAGTTACGTATAGATTCGGAATCCACATTTTTTTCTCTATAAACTGGTAAAACAGTCGTATTTATAATCAAACTACTCGCCGATAGATGGGCTTGTAAGTCTTTCTAGACTGTTCGTTTCCTCCCGCAAAACAAAGAGTCATACCGTATCATCGTAACAAACTCAGTTGCCGCTCAGCTTTCGTCGACACCTCGCGCCACGCTCCGTCACATTTCAAGATAGCACATCGGCCCGTGCAAACATTTACAAAATGTGAGTAAGCCTTACAGTATTAACTTAGACTTAATACCGTCTTGCTGGCATTTGTTTTCTAAATCATTATATTTCTGTATTATGTTATGAGTTATTACGGTCTTGCTGGTTTATTTTAAACTTTGTTTAGAGTAGGCAAAGTATTATTTCAATATGATACTATATGGTCTCTAGATTTTTGAGATGATACTATTTGTCGCGAGCGAACACGGTTCAAAACGGTGCTTATTTCGAAATATGACCCTATTTTCTGTTAATATATCCGTTCATTTTCTTTATTGCAGTAACATCTTCCCACCATGAAAAAACATAAAAGGGCAACAAAGATCCTAAAGGCTTAAATTATAATGAAAGTGACTCAGAAGGTAGTCAGGGTGAAAAGGATATAATGCAAAAATATGGATGACACCGACTCTGACCCCAATTATGTACCTGATGAGAACTATACCCCAGCAGCTTCTTTTACTAGGGAATTCAGACAATCTGCAGTCATACGTGTCTAATTTTTGTAGTTGGTGGTTGTAAGTCACCATAAGGTGGGATGCGGGGAAAATACAAATAGCGGTCAGAGACTCCAGCCACGGAATATAGGAACAAGGGCCAGCAGGTAAGATACAAAGCAGACACTAACCTGACAGCTCCTCCTGAGGGCACGCGTAGATAGTTCGATGGGTCCCAGGCTATGGCTTAGCTGACGACCTAGCCCTTGCGCCGGCGCGAATCACACACACTCAACACTGTCCACAGATTTAGCGGCCTTTCCGCGATTAGATTTTTATGGAGTCTCTTCTATATTTGGAGATCACAAAGTATGTGATTTATGCACAAATGATGAATTAGATTGTTGTAGGTTACATGGAGAAAGTTTAACACGAAGTAGTAGTAGTCACAGACTGACAAGCGAGTGTAATTTTTGACGTTTCTCCCATCTTCATGGCAGGCAGCGCCTCCTGGTGGCGCAGATGCGCACATGCTGACGGTTTGATCTACTATTGTCTACGCTACTGGCCATAGAGAGAGACATAAGGGAAATACGCATAGAGAAGCGCCAACAGTAGGTACAACTGAAGTACTTGCAGCATGCAGAAAATGTAGCAGTTTTCTTTATTGGGACCATTTTGATGGCATAGATTCTTTCAATAATTGCTCTTTTCATAATAGCAGTGTCCAAAAAATTCTTGGCAGTACAGTAATGAGACCAAACGAATGTGCTATGTCTTTCAATACAATTTTAACTGGTACTAATGGCGCCGATAAAACACCAACGGACCATATGAAACTTCTGGTGGTGGTAGTACCGTTGAACTTTCAATAAGTACTTCACATAACGCATCGATAATGTTATATGAACTGTTCGACACGTAAGCCCGCTACTAACTAAGAGAAAAGGTTGTCTGGAAGAGATCGCTTTTTAGCGATAAGACCGCCCATTGTACCCTACTTGTATGTTATCTTGTCTTTTTTATTTTTGTTATCGTTGGTGTCAATAAAGAGTTTATCTATCTATCTAACACTCAGGACACCAGAGCCAAGTTAGTCCGACACTATACCGAAAATATCCCGGATATCAGCCTGTGCGAGATTAAAATGGCCCTCAAACAGCTTAATAACAACAGGAACCAGCTTTTTACGAAGATGGAATTTCGACCGAAATTCTGAGAGCCCGTGGTAAACCGGTACTCGTGTCCACCAGAAGTTATTTAATTCCATCATCCTTGAAGGCACAACGCCAAAGGCGTGGCACAAGAGCGTGGTGGTGTTTTTCTTCGAAAAAGGTGATAAAACCTTACTGAAGAACTATAGGCCCATCTCGCTCTTGAGTCATGTGTATAAGCTTTTTTCGAGAGTCATTACGAATCGTCTCGCACACAGGTTTGATGAATTCCAGCCTCCCGAACAAGCCGGTTTCCGAAAAGGCTTTAGCACCATGGACCACATCCATACGCTACGCCAGATTATACAGTAGGCTGCAGGACCAGAGTACGGAAAAATTCCCAGTGCAACGGGGCGTGAGACAGGGAGACGTTACTTACACAAAACTGTTCACAAACGTATTGGGGGACGTTTTCAAGCTCTTCTGGACTGGAGGGGATCTGGCATCAACATAAATGGCGAGTACATCACCTTCGTTTTGCCGATGATATAGTCATAATGGCGGAGTCGCTCGAGGACCTTAGCACCATGCTCAATGACCTTAGTAGTCTTCCAACAGGTTGGGCTTTGAACATGGACAAGACAAAAGTCACGTCTAATACCCATGTTCTACCTATACTGGTAATTGTTGGGAACGATACTCTCAAAGTTGTCGACAAATATGTCTTCCTAGGGCATACTGTCCAATTAGGTAGGCCCAACATCGACAAAGAGGTCACACGAAGAATCCCACTCGGATGGGCAGCGTTCGGGAAGCTTTGACCTATCTTTTCGTCCAAAATACCGCAGAGCCTGAAAACAAAAGTTTTCAATCAGTGTGTGTTACCAGTGATAACTTATGGTACTTAAACGTGATCCTTACTATTGGCCTCATTAGTAAGCTCAAAGTCGCGCAACGAGCTTTGGAGAGAGCTATACTCGGTGTTTCCTAGCGAGATAAGATCCAAAACGAGGAGATCCGCAGGAGAACTAAAGTTATCAATATAGCTCTTAGAATTAGCAAGTTGAAATGGCAATGGGCAGGCCACATCGCTCGTAGAACTGACAATCGATGAGGAAGAAAGGTTCTTCAGTGCGACCACGAACCGGAAGACGCAACGTAGGCCGGCCCTCCACTCGTGGACCGACGACTTGGTGAAAACCGCGGGGAGCCGCTGGATACAGAAGGCAAGCAGCCGCTTTGTGGGGGAGGCCTATGTTCAGCAGGAGACGTCTTCGGGCTGTTGATGATGATGATGATGGTGTTCTTCGTCGTCTGCTGGATTAGGCTTGAACTGTTGTTTCAGAAATTCCGCGGAAAATTCGTGCTTGGTCTCCTGCCTTGGATTTCGGAGTGTTGTCCTTATCCAAGAAAGGATGGACTGGTCTGACTATGCGATGCAGGCTGTTTCAGTCATCTGATGCATCACTTATGGGTCCTTCCATTCCTGGGCGTTGTTTTTCCTCTTCGCGTAGCTTGCTCAGCTTCCTCTTCAGCATCGAATCTTGGACTGTTTCCTAGGACTTCTTAGGATTTAGATTACTAATTCAGTACGTATAGTCATCTAAATGGGCGCCTAAAATACACAACACCAACCACCAAAGAAAACATTTACCTGGATGATATTCTGATAAAATCCATGTCACAATAGTACATTCAAACTGTAATATCTTGGCTTCGATATTACTTAGAGCAAAACTATCTTTCTTAATGCTATCAGGTGATGTATGACAACGAAATAATCATAGTTCCAAAAGTGGGCAGTTAAAAAAAAAAACGACGCCAACCTTCGAACAAAATTACCCAAAGCCCTTTATTAGTCTGTTCAGGGGGCGTACCGTGAGCTCTTAGCGCGACAAAAAAAACAAAACGATCCAATATAGGCTCAGTTTTGAATCGCGCTATTGGATCGTTTTGTTTTTTTTGTCGCGCTAAGAGTTCACGGTACGCCCCCTGTTCTGTGTCATGTCATATCGTGAGGAGATTTTAGTCAGAGAGATGCGACCGTGAGGATCGGACGCGGGCTTGGTCTAGGTAGCGGCTCGGCGCAAATAGATCGCGGCTCTTCCAAAACTTGTCGAGTTCTAAATACACGCGAACTTTAGGCAATGTTTACGATTGGATAATTGGATGTTGGACGTGTTATTTAATCAATGATGTAAGACGATCTATAAACTATTTAAAGACTGACATATTCGATTTTTGATCAACGTTTTTTCTTTCATAAAGTAGCGGTATAAATTACTTATAATAATTACAAGAACGACAATAACTTTTGCTGTGTGCAGTGTTGGTTCTGATTGCATTTATGCTGATGAACCTTGGAATACCAGTACAATGAAGGTCGGTATCTGAACAGCAATTATTTATTATGAGATTATATCGTAATATTCGCTTGTAAAGTAATAGGTTCCCATAAAATGTATAGTAGAATTTATACTATAAATTATAGTATCCTATTAAGAGAAGCGTATAACCCCCTCTTGTCCATACAAAAAGTTCCACCTCTAAATGTTATCCGATTTTGATGATTTTTTATATGTTGTCTACCCAGTAAAAAATATGCTCGTACGTCTTCTTTTTTTTAGTTTTTACTATATCTTCGTATTTATAGCCACTTGGCGTCAAAATTATGACGAAGAAAAGTAGTTGTAGTTGTTGTTGTGTGTGTGTTGTCTGTGTTGTAGAACTAGAGTTCATGGATGTACTATCGTATAATTTGATAACTATGGAACAATTTCGATGTACAATTTATGAGAATAAGTTATTTCATTTCATGTAAACGCCTCAATACTCCAGTCCAGTTTCACTACAACCATCTATCCCTAGAGGTCGATTGTAGTAAATTGAACAAAAACATGCCAACTGTATGTCAGGCCATGATTTTTACCTAGATGTATAGAGCCTCAATGCACGTATTTAAAAAGCTTTAAGTTCAATCAAAAAAGTACCTATTGTATTATTTAAACATTTTGAAAAATGATGACCTTAGAGTAATCTTTGAAGTAGGACGTTTTCAGTTCTTCATTAAATACTTACAGTTTTCTTTGCTTATTTAAAAATTTTAAAAGAGAGTTTTTATAAGGTCTATCAAAGAAAAAGGTCTACAAAAGAAGTCTATCTGAGATGAGTAGTTTAGAAATGGCAATATTTCATTTACCTACTTACCGGGCTTTATAATCTTTGCTACTTACGATACTCGGTAACGATTTACATTGCAAGGAAAAACAAGTTAATAAGGAAGTTGTGTATGAATTACTTAAAGCTATATGTACTATGTGCTTATAGAATACGTACTTAATTGTCTGACATATTAACTTGCAATCTTTGATAACATATCTGGTGACACATAATATATCACACTTCTTATCCTACTCCTACTAATATTATAAACGCGATAGTTTCTGTGTGTGTGTGTGTGTGTGTGTGTGTGTGTGTGTGTGTGTGTGTGTGTGTGTGTGTGTGTGTGTGTGTGTGTGTGTGTGTGTGTGTGTGTGTGTGTGTGTGTGTGTGTGTGTGTGTGTGTGTGTGTATATTAATTTTTGTTATCATAATCTCCGTATAAAATATACTAAACCAGTTTTGGCGAAATTTGGAATGTAGCACGAAAAACCACGTTTCACTAATGCCCACATTCATGCATCAATTAAACATTAACACTGGAAAAAGCGCAATTCCGCGTTTCCGCCGAAACTCCCTCAATGATGTTAACACTCCCTTAAAGTTGTAAGTAAGGCTGGGTTTCCACTTGCAAAAAAACTTCTACATAGTAGTGTCCGACGGTCTACCAGACTGTAGCTTGCAAAAATGTAAACTATATATATTTGACTGGCCTGATAGCTCAGTTGGTAGTAGCTCTGCTTTCTGAAATGTAGGCTGTGGATTCGATTTCCACCCGGGACAAATATTTGTGTGATGAACATAGGTGTTTGTTCTGTGTCTGGGTGTTATATTGTATTATAAGTATGTATTTATGACCAAAAAGTATCTAAGTATTCTATCAGTTATCTGGTTCCCATAGTACAAGCTATGCTTAGTTTGGGCCTAGATGGCGCTGTGTGAAATGTCCACACATTTATATATTTATTTTATTTTATTTATGTAGTGTAACGGGTGACATACAATAGTTTTACACACTCTAGTTCCAAACTACAGTCCAATAGATAGACGGTCGGACACTTCTTGCAGAAGTTTTCTTGCAGGTGGAAACCCGGCCTAAGAACACGAAATTGCGTCTTATTTGGCAAACTCATTTTCCATTTTATTACTACCACTTTTCATTTGATACGGAGCAAACATACATACGGTACACTACACTTATTGAGAACCAAATCAATGGCCAAGTGCGAGGACTCGCGCACCGAGGATTCCGTACACATAATGTACTTACATTTTGTAAAAAGACCTAATAAAAGATTGTTGCCACGTGGCCCTGTGACTTTGTTCTATCCATCGGACTATGTAAACTTTAAAGCTCCCTAAACTGGGCATTAATCACAATTAGTGTAATTACTGGGCAAATGAGACTTTATTATCTGATCACTCAGCCTAGTAATCTGATTACTTGACTATGTGATGTCTCAGGATGACGTGCGCAGTGCAGTGTCACGCGAAACTTTATTGTTTTAAAGTTCCGAGTGACACTGCAACTGTTATGGGCGGCCGTGTCGCTTAACATAAGGTGAACGACTAGCTCGTCACGTCATTCAATCGCATTAAAAAAATAAAAAAATTCAAACTCTCACTTCGCAATCCGAGCAGCGAAGGAATGGAACACCAGCGTCTTTGATTCCAGATAAGTAGGCACAATCTGGAGCGCTAGTGAATAGATCTCTTAGACCATAGAGGTATATGTACTACGTAGAAGTCTTTGTCTTAGGTAAGCATTGTACCATCGTAGACCACTCGTCATCGTCACTTTCCATGGGGTTACAATAATTTATTGTCTATACTAAGTACTTAATATTAGATTAGTAGCCAAGGGCCGTAAGGCATCAATTGCAGCCCGAGATATTTAGGCGCACGAGCGCAGCGAGGGTGCCTATAGTTCGAGGGTGTAATTGATGCTTACACCCGAGCTAACTACTCTGCTTTACATCTCGATTGTGAGGTAAGTAGAAAAAAACCGGCATTACAAGAATAAAACATTTTAGAACTTTCAGGCAAAATATTGTTAATTGCTGCTTCAGCTTCCATTTTTATTGAATCGGGAGTGCAGCTTATAACTTCATCACTTGCAGAACTCATGTTTTATTCCTAATTAGCACGTAATTATAAAAAAATCCCAAAAACAAACAATATTTAAAGTAAAAGTTTTCTATTCTCGCCTATTTTCATCTTTTTTTTTAATTTTTTTTTCAAGAACGAAATTGAGCTTCGCCGTTCGATATTTAAAATTGATGACTATTATACTCATACGAAGACAAGGCTGAATAGCGAAGCGACCTCTTTTGTCATTGGGCTGAATGCATGATGTCTATTGCCAGTATGATGGTTAGATGTACGCGAACTTTTTGAAAGAGTGAAGAGTTTTTTTTTTAATTACTTACCGCCCTAGGGCTTTTCTAGCTACATTATTACCCTAGAGCGCTAATTGGTTACCTAAAAGCCCCAGTTGGGGGTGATAAGGACCTACTTACCGAATATGAGAGATGTAAAAGATGTTTTTTATAACTGAACAGGCCCGCAATTGACCGCGGTCTCACCTCATGGAAAGCTATGTCTATCTATTACTCCAATAATTTATTGTACGCCCCCGAACATAATATAGGTAGGTATAGGTTAAAATTCAAGGCTAACTAAAACTAAGCTATATAGTGTAAAAGTTAATGATTTTCCGCTGTTGTCTTTTTTCCATAGATGTTTTTTTTATGTGATTGAAAGACGTGACGAGCAAGTCGTTCACCTGATGTTAAGTGACACGGCCGCCCATAACAGTTGTTTAATAGTGCCCATAACATCTAATAATAGGTACGTCAATACTTTTTTCCCTATTTCTACCTACTTCTGAGCGCTGGATCTATGGTATGCTTCTTCAATTCTCAGGTGTTTAATTTCGTAAACAATTCACAAATAATATTTTTCTAATATATTATGGATATGTACAAACTAAAAAGACCTTTAACCTACGTACTTTAAGCTTTGTCTGTTAAATTTAAATACAATATAGGTAGGTCGTGCATTTGTTAGTGATTTTCAAGGTTCCGAAAAAATCGGAACCCTTACCCATATGATAACTTTATTGTCCATCTGCCTGTCTGCTTGTCTTCATATTTATCGGGTAATTATAATCCACTACCTATATCTTGTTCCTGAATCTTAGATATTTTATGTAAACAAAGGGGATAACAGTGCAAAAAATATCTTTTATAAGGTAGGTTACTATATTTGACCAAAAAAATATTAAATATTATTTGTCTAGTCATAATCTGCTTAATTATAAAATAAAAATCGTTTTGTACTATCTATTTTAACGTTATATCTGATATATAAAATTTTATGATAAAGAAATCGTTTTTTGGTAGAAAATATTTTAATAGACTGGTAAGACTGTAGAGGATCTAAACATTTTTTCGTTTTCGTTCTGGGATTTATACGATGGTATCATACCATTATATTCCATATTTTCTTCAAAGACACATGGTGCTACTTTAGTGCACTTTTCGAGATATGATGAAAAGTATGTAAAATATAAAAAAAAACAGGTCAAACTAAATATTTATTGATCAAATATCAATAAATCTCTCGATTTAAAATTATAGAATGATTGTCAGAATAATTTATAAGGTTTCTGGTTGGTTAAAAAACATAAGTAATGTATGTTAATGTTTTATTTACGTCTTCCTAAAATTTTACCTTTAGAACTTTGGAATTGCAAAATCCTACTTCGTATCCTACTAATATTGTGTATGCAAAGATTTGCTTGTTAATCAGTAAGATTGATACTCTTTAACTCCATTTAATAAAAATATTTTTCACAAGTAAAAAATGTTTTGAGCAACTGGCATGTCACTTTGACAGTGACTTTTCGTGACATTACTTTGTTTACATAAAATATCTAAGATTCAGGAATAGAATATAGACCTTATTTATCGGGTTATAACAAGGTTATAAGATCTTTATCACTACGTCTTGGCTACATTATTTTTTATTTGAAAAAATACTTGACTAGGGCTTATGTGGTATACCTAGTAATAACGTTAATGACTGCTCGAGTCACTCTGCAGAATTATTGGCCACAAAAAGTAAGGTATACCTACTTACCTACCTACTAATAATACACGTGTAATAAGTAATATGCTTAGAGGTCATTGGTTTTTTTCTATAATCTGTCAGTTTAAGTAGGTAGGTATATACTTTTTATCTTTACATTATTCGTTTTTATTTAAGTACCTACAGTATTTATTACGTAGATTGTGTACCAAGAGAATAAAGAACAATTTTTTGGCGAGAGTGTTCCTTTGATTTCAGAGCGGAGCGAAGGATTCTAGAGTAGAATCCTGAGCACAGCTTGGGATTCAAAGTACAACCATCTAGGCATGGAAATGATTGCTACTTTAAAATCATTGTCATTTCATCATATGATTTATTTTAGTCACTGTGATTTCGCCTGTGATTTTTCACAGCCTGTGATTTTTCATATGCCTAATGAATTTTTGATCAATGGCGATTGGCTGTGCTTTATGAAATGGAACAGAGATGTGATTTAGGAACAACCTAGTGAAGTTGCGACCTGCTATAAATGATTACTAAGCAATCTAACGCTACTCTCTTTTGATGGTATTATTGATGAGATTTTTTGTTCATCAGGGAGCCGATGGATGCAGGAGGCGAGCAGCCACTCAAAGTAGCGCTCTTTGGGGGAGGCCTATGTTCAGCAAGGGGCTTCAGGCTGATGATGGTGATGATGATGGTGGTGGTGATGATGATGATGATGATGAACTAAAAATCATCATTTTTGTTCATCAGGGAGCCGATGATGCAACAGGCGAGCAGCCACTCAAAGTGGCACTCTGGAGGAGGCCTATGTTCAGCAGTAGACATCTTCAGGCTGTTGATGATGATGATGAACAAAAAATTAAGAGCCGATGGATGCAAGAGGCGAGCAGCCACTCAAAGTGGCGCTTTTCGGAGGTGGCCTATGTTCAGCAGTGGACGTCTTCAGGCTGTTGATGATGATGATGATGAACAAAAAATTAGGAGCCGATGGATGCAAGAGGCGAGCAGCCACTTAAAATGGCGCTTTTCGGAGGTGGCCTATATTCAGCAGTGGACGTCTTCAGGCTGTTGATGATGATGATGATGAACAAAAAATTAGGAGCAGGTGGATGCAGGAGGCGAGCAGCCACTCAAAGTGGCGCTTTCTGGGAGAGGCCTATGTTCAGGAGTGGACGTCTTCAGGCTGTTGATGGTGATGATGATGAGCAAAAAATAAGGAGCCGATGGATGCAGAAGGCGAGCAGCCATTCAAAGTGGCGCTCTTTGGGAGAGGCTTATGTTCAGCTGTGGACGTCTTCAGGCTGTTGATGGTGATGATGATGATGAACAAAAAATTAGGAGCCGATGGATGCAGGAGGCGAGCAGCTACTCAAAGTGGCGCTCTCTGAGAGAGGCCTATGTACAGCAGTGGACGTCTTTAAGCTAATGATGATGATTATGATGATGATGACAAATCACATATAGGTATCAGTTTGTTTACTGAAGCATAAATAAAATTATGTTTTGATATTCACCGCTTATGCTACTCTCGTATGATGAAATCCGAAGCCACGATTCAATTAAGTGTGATTATCACACTGTGATTTATAGCAGTGTCTGACAA
This sequence comes from Ennomos quercinarius, assembly GCA_910589525.2. NCBI lineage: Eukaryota > Metazoa > Arthropoda > Insecta > Lepidoptera > Geometridae > Ennomos > Ennomos quercinarius. The sequence continues at coordinate 12,693,847 of OU342493.1, forward strand.
AAATTAGCAGAGTGATTTATGATACATAAAATCATATGATTTTTCACCTGCTCCTTGTGATTTGATCCATGCCTAGAACCATCCAGCTCAGAAATATTGTTGCTTCTGAGGTGGATACTCTGCTTTTCATCGCCCTGTATAATAATCTAGAAAATAAGTGCCCCAAGTGCAACTTATTTGTATCACATTTTTAGCATCCGAGCAGATTTAGCACATTACTGTTCTCTGGAATTAAAACAATACTTTCATTGTCACTATTTTAGATTTTTTTTAACACAAAGTAAAATCCGAATTAGAGTGAAATTCATTACGCGCGTTATTTCGCGCGTGGTTTCTAATAAATTATCTGATTTATCATAATTATGTTTATACTATATTCGTGGTCTCTTTAGTGATTGTAACTTTTACTAATAATGACCACATTCCAAATTAAAATCACTTTTAGTTCTCTATGAGGAACAAATTTCCCTTTTTTCAAATACATGTATAAAAAAATGTATTTTAATCTTCTTCTTCTAGTGTGGTCTGGTGTCTGAATTTTTAGGCCACCCAAAGGCTTCTTCTTGTGACTTGTTGACTATATTTTAATGAAAACATACCAATGAAGTTATACAAAGGTGTTTTAGATGAAACTAATATTTACCTATATACTGCAATAAAACCGAGTTCTAAAACCTAGCCTTGAAAGTTTTTTTACAATAATTATTGTATATAAATATACTATAGAAGAAGCGAAACGCATGCACCGATTACATACAAACTACAAACTGGTATATCATATACAACAAAGTGTCCGCGAGTCATGCATTTTGGACCACGCTCCATACAGTTTTCGTATTCGTATAGAGTTAGAAAGTATTTTGAATACCGAAATAGAGGTAGAATAGAAAAAACACGGAGTTGACAATCGAAGATTCTTGCGAACCCGTGGGAAGAGCATAAGGAACATGCTCTTACATCGGTGAAAAAAATATCGTGAAGAAACCGTGTTTAAAGAACGTTGTATCATCCACCTAACCCGGCCATAATTATTTATGAAAACACAGATTCCACACGATACGAAACCACGTCGTTATCGTGTCTTGTTCAAATCGTGTCACAGCATTAGAAAGACCTTCACTTTACATTAAAGTTAGGTATTATTATTTTGAATTAATATTAACTTTTCACGTGTTGACGTTTCGGAACGCGTCTCAGTGGAACATTAAGATTATTGACAGTTCAAATCGCGCCAGTTCCAAAATCATTTCACGCGGTTTTGTTTTCATTTCATATAGAGAGATTTTTATAGATTTCTTATGTAAGACAAGAAATTCGCGAGGTTTCAAAGTAAGAAATCGTAAAGTGGTCATACTGAATTAGGGCCCTGCACTTGGCCAGCGTGGTGGGTAATGGTCACGATGTACACTATCTCCATGTGAAAAAAGGCCCTTATCGCACCGGTGGGAACGTATTTGACCGCTGCACGAAGAAGGTATAATAAAATAATAATAGCCTATACTTAAAATAACAAAACTGCAAAAGATAAGTACCTATACTATAAACCATTATGGCATTTAGATGGCAGCTTGCTCAGGGTCAGTTTTAGCACAGATTTGTAGACCAAACGTGGCCTTGACCAAACATGACCTAGGCTTAGACACTGAGGATTTTATTCAGTGGGAACATTGTTTAATGGTTTATAATTACATATAACCTCCTTGCACTCATTTTAGATTATCGTATTGAATTACGAATTTTCCGGATAGGTACTTATCTTTTGCAGTTTTGTTATTTTAAGTATCATCATCATCATGATGATGATGATACTTAAAATAACAAATAACAATAATCCTCAGTGTCTAAGCCTAGGTCATGTTTGGTCAAGGCCACGTTTGGTCTACAAATCTGTGCTAAAACTGACCCTGAGCAAGCTGCCATCTAAATGCCATAATGGTTTATAGTTCATAAAATAAATGTTGAACGACAAGGCTTTCCCCTAATTACGACATCATCCCACGTATTCCTGTCCGAAAATAAAGACATGTTCTATAAGGCTTCCCGGATTTTTATATTGAATTTTTATAAATTATATTTACTTATTTTAAAACTGAATTTTCTATATTTTATAAGTTTGTTGTTCATTCTTTCTTTGGTTCGAAAGTTGCTCGATGATTCTTTCTCATTCGAATATGTAATGCCGTGTGTCTATGGATGGATTGTGTATAGTGTATAGGGTCAAAAAAGACCCGCATAAACGAACATAGTCATAGTCATAGTCATAGTCATTTATTCATATAAAAAATACACGTCAAAAATAAACAAAATAGGTACAACAGGTACACATTAAATAATTTTCTATGACTATCTATTTGATGTCAAAATTACAATATTAGATGAATAATCATTAAAAAATGTCATACACAAAAAAATCAAAAATGTCAAAATAAAATAATTTAAAATGTCAGAACAATATACCTACTATAAATAACTAAAATTAAAAATAGCAATTGCAAAGTCACTTCAAATTAATTATAATATTATTTATTATATTCCAAAAATTCAGCATAACTATAGAAAGTTTGGTTGATAAGCCAATGTTTAAGCTTTGACTTAAAAGATTCCAAACTTGGTGCTCCTTTAACATCATCTGGTAGAAGATTATAGACGGTCGGCCCCATGACATGCGTCAACCTGTCAGACTTAGCGAGCGATCGTTTTATGGGTGCTAGCTTACCCCTGCTGCGAGTGCTGTATTTGTGACATTCACCTAGTTTTACGTAGGTGCCTACATTCAATCTCACAAATACCGCCACTTGATAAATTACTATTGACGGCAATGTGAGAATTCCCAGTAGTTTAAAGTGCGGTCTGGCAGATGTGTCCTGCACACCCTCACAATAGCCCGCACTGCGCGCTTCTGGAGCCGGAATGCCCTCTCCCAGTCTGCTGCACGAGCCCATAACTCCGCTCCGTATTGCAACAGGGAGTGGACAGTGGCAAAATAGCAAGACCGCACCACCTTCCTCGGCAAAAACCGAGAGAGACGGCCTAGCGCAAAGCACGTGCCACCTAGCTTCCCACATAGCTTATGTATGTGGGTTTCCCAGGTTAGGCCGCGGTCTATCTCGAATCCCAGAAAGGTGGTGCTGTCCAATTGCTGTATTTTCGTTCCCTCAGCTAAAACACTCAGGTGGCGTACGGAGCGACCGGATAAATTAAAATGCGTGTAATGCGTTTTATTTAAATTCAACACTAGGCCATTGTCTCGAAACCACTTGGCTAGTTGCGTGGCGGTACTGTTCAACCTGTGTTCCAGTTGCTCCATTGATGTACCTGTCACAACTGCAGCAACGTCGTCAGCATACATGAAGACTTCTGCATTCATCACAGCATCCGGTAAGTCATTCAACAGCAGCAAAAATAAGATGTTCGAGACTGATGAACCCTGGGCTACTCCCATATTGGTAATAAGCGGGTCCGATCTCTCTCGTCTACCATCTCCCACTACTACCTGTGACCTACGACGCAGGAGATCTTCCAGCAGTTTAAGGGCCTTGTTGCAGATGCCATAGTGTTGCATTTTAATTGCTAGGACTACGTGGTCTGCTACATCGAACGCCTTTGACAGGTCACAACACAGTACTGCTACTTGCTGCTTCCTCTCTCGGGCGTCCACCACACGGCGCAGCACCTCACGCGTCAGAGACGTAGTCGACCGACCCTCGCGGTACGCGTATTGTCGGTCAGACAATGCCGCTATTGATGTCAGGTAAGCAACAAGCCGGGAACTTAAGCCGTTTTCAAATACTTTGGCCACAGCTGGTATAATCGATACGGGTCGATAGCCGTCAATATTGGACCGTTTTCCTTTCCCTTTAAATATTGGCGAAACCTTACTAAGTTTTAGAGACTCAGGGAAAACTCCATCCTTCAAGCAACGATTAAATACATTCGCTAATATTGAAGCAATGGGGCCTGCTGCCATATTCAATAGTTGCATTGATATCCCATAAGCATCTTTTGATGGTTTGGGTGGAATGCGCGTGGAGATAATGCGATATATCTCATCCGCGGTGAAGGGGCGCAGTCGCATCGAGCAGGCGGCTGGCACGCTCGCCTCACGCAGCGTGCGCTGTACACGGGCGGCGTCCGCGGGTGGCGCGCCGCACGCTGCTGCGGCATCCACGAACCTCAAATTCATCGCATTTACTGCGTCTTTCTTATTTTTAAAAGGCTGACCAACCGAGTTCTTGACAATGTCTGTAAAGTCAAGGTTACATGAGTTTAGCTTCCCTCTCTGTTCATTTACGACTTTCCACATCGATTTAGCAGTGTTTTGGCTTTTACTCAAAATACTAGAATAATATCTCGATCGTTCATTGGTTATCAACTCGTCATATTGATTATTTAAATTACAAATAAATTGTTTTAATATGTCATTATCGGGAGATCTATTCCCTAATTCAATAGCATCAAATAATAATAATTTAAGATTTTTAATGTCAGTCGACACCCATGATGAATTATTTCCTTTCTGAGGAACACGTCGTAGTGGGAAGCATACATCGTGTTTGTTACAGATTACATTTATTACAGACATTATCACTTGCTCGGTCGATAAGCTACGCCTATCCACCTCCTCCCAATCGATGCTCTCAAGGGAAGCTCTAAAGTTACAACTACTCATTTGAGAGTAGCTCCTGCTCAGTATAGTAGTAGGGCATTTCTGGATATGTGACGGGAGTATCATTACACCGCGAACCGCGGGATGGTCACTAAGATTAGTGGTAACCGGTGCAGCCGTAACGTTCCCAGATGGCAAGTTTGTGTATAAGTGATCCAAGCCAGTCGTACTATGTGACGTCACCCGAGTCGGAAAGTCCACCAAGTTAACCAAGTCATGAGTTGACAGCAGGTCCGACAATCGCTTCTGCTCAGCGTTGATTTCACCCAAGCAGTTGATATTAAAATCCCCAACTATAACACACTGAAGCCCCAATTCACTGATTTTATCAACCAAACATTCGAAGTGACTTATGAAGTCGTTCGAACTTACGAGGTTTGTCCTGTATACACAAACAATAGTACAGTTATAGTCAACGATATCAACAGCAGCTATTTCACAATATAATTCAGTGGAAAGTTCCACTAATTCTAAATTTTCCACGACTTTTATAGATTCCTTTACGTAAATGCAGGTACCACCATGCGCGGTTACTTTCCTACAATAACTTGATACTAACTTATATCCACTTATGCTTACGCATTTAAGCTTTGTTTCAGTTAGCCAATGTTCGGTTAAAGCTAGTACATCACAACGTAGGCTGTCTTTTAATAATACCTCTAATTTCGGCGTTTTACGGTCAAGAGATGCAATGTTTTGATGACATACCACTAGCCGTTCATACGTAGTAGTGCGGTGTCGCGGCCGGTCGCTGTTAGACTGTGACGGAGACAGCGGGGCGAGCGGGCGACGCACGCGCACCGGCGGCAGCGGGCTCGGTGACTGGCCTGCCCCGTTCCACACGGGGCCTACTGTGAAACCACTGCGATAACTTAACGCGTGGAGGCCATGATGTTGCCGTGTAAATTTGGTCATATACAGACAGATAATTACGAAGGCAGCATGTCTGGTTGACTTAATTTCCCGTTTTTGTACCGTGTAGTCATCTCTTTTTGCTATTTTGTTTAAATGGTTCAACACGTTTTGAACATTCGTCTCTGGCTTAAACGACCATGCCTGTAGGTACTTCACTGGCTCGACCGTCTGGAGCTCCTGGTCTTCTTTACCCGCTCCTGTCATAACCTTCCGTTTGGAGGAACGTTTATGGCTCACTGTGTGCCATCCATCATCAAGTTTCCCCGCTGTAGGTTTTTCTACGTTGGGATATCATTAATTTTCAAGTTCGGCTTTGGTACATCTGCCTTAATATTCGGTTTCGGCACTTTCGTAGTAGCACCTGTAACCGGTCCAGTAGGAGTTGAATGGTTAGGCCCGAGTTTGTTCACATCGGGGGTCATTGACACTTCATCGGTAGCTGTCAACAAGCGCCTTCGCTGATTCGCCGGTTTCTTCGTTGCTGTGGCTTGATTCGCCGAAGCAATCGCAGCCAAGCGGACTTGGCGAATTGGACGCTGCGGTAGCGGCGCTGATGTTGGTTTAGCACTTGCGGTCATTGGCTTCGGTGTGTCGATCAGCTGACGAGTACCCTCAACAGCTGCTTTTAATTCCAAAATCACCTGATTCTGACTTGAAATAATATCACTTTGGTGATCTATATTACGCGATTGATTGGCGATTTCACACTCAAACTCTTGAACCTTTTTCAGTAAACTAGCTAACGACTTTTCTAAATCGCGCACAACACTTTCTAGTGGCTTTTGACCCATTTTTCTATTTTAAAACCGATAAATACGGGAGTAACTATGAGACGTGTGGGCTTCCCCCCACTTAGATCACATGACCATTACAAATTCGAATGGGAAAGAAACATCGAGCAACTCTCGAAGTAAAGATAGAATGAAGATCAAACTTATAAAATACAGAAAAGTTCAGTTTTTAAATAAGTAAACAGAATGTATAAATTTTATTCAATAAAAAAATACTCAACAAAAAAACAATTATTTGATCGTAGAATAAGTGCCTATAGAAGGTAACGTTTCCAAGTTTCCAAACATCGCCTTCTCAAAATGCATGCTACTTTTTTTGGTATTTTAGACTATTTAAGCAAGAAAATTAATAGTTTACCAGTGGAAAGTTACACTGAAACTCTTATGCTGCTTTTCTGATGTGTTGTGGTATGATTTCACCGCGCAATTTTCGTTTAAAATAATTTTCTTCACACAGATATTACCGCGCGAACGTTAATACGGTGCCATATTTGGCACCAATTAAACGGCTTTCATTTCGCGAATGTACTGTGATTCTATAGGTACTTATTCTAAGAATTGGATGGGGTCCTTAAGAGATTTTTTTTGTAGACATTAGGCTTTGATGACTTATTACGCCATAGGCAATTTGCAAGTTAGACATCGTTTTTAGGCATTTTGCTTTATTGGCATTTTCCTTTGTTGGCAGTCCAAGTCCAGTCATAAAAGTTGTCAAATGACCCACCAACTAAGTGGTGCTCTGTGGTGTGGCTTTCCACAGGATAAAATGGTAAAACCAAGGAGTCTATCATATATTTTATAGAGGTAGAAAACACTTCGTTACGTTCCTGCTGGGTTAGCACGGACGGTAGACAAAATTGTCTTTCCCCGTTTTACGTCACTTTCTTTATACTTGCTTGAAGTAAAACAGGGGAAAGACAGTTTTATCTACCGGCCGTGCTAACCCTACTGGAGTAAGAATAAATCCTGAATGTAACGACCTTTGATGTCGTAACGACGTCTGCGAGATGCCTCTGGGGGAGGCCTATGTTCAGCAGTGGACGTCTTCAGGCTGTTAATGAGGTTGATGATGATGATGATGTACCTCATGCCTCGGAGAGCAGGTTAAGCCGTCGGTCCCGGTAGTCGTAAGAACATCTATGGCAATCGTTACGGGACTTACAAGTAGTCAGACGCCTGATAGAATCTGACACCTGGTCTAACCATCCCTGTTACTGGTCCCTTATGGGTTGCCAGGTCAGATGGCAGTCGCTCGTGTAATTCTGGTAGCTCGCCGCTACAGGTTAGATTGGGAACCGACCCCTATAACAAATGGGACAAGGCAAAGAGGAGGATGATGATGATGATGATGATGATGATACCCAGTTACGTACCTTTAATTTACATTTTTACCCGATTATGACATTTTGATTTCAATATAAATCGCGTTTCTATCGCTTTCCAATCGTTCGTTTTTAACAGATTTGCAGTGTAATTTGTAATCTGTCAAAAATTGATGAATTATGATGGTGCCTTGATCTTTGTAATCTAATACACGTAGAGTATTTCTACCACTGATTATACAGTTATTTCAATATTTTCCTCTTTCAAGAAACGGTAGAAAAAATACTAAAACGTTTTCTTTTGTTTCAGTAATGGGAAACTTCGCCGTGAGGCGATCACATGCGTCAAAAACGCCAAGACGGCTTTATACCAGTTCCAATATTACATAAACACTGACGAAGATGAGCTCGATCATTGAGGCTTCAAATAAAACAATGAATCACACACAACAACCTGTAGATCCTATAGCTATATTTGGGCCCCAAAGAGATTCTCTGTACATAGTGATACCGATAACCATCACCTACTCGATAATATTCGTAACTGGAATATTAGATAACATATTTACTTGTATAGTCATACTTCGAAACAAGAGTATGCACTCAGCGACCAATTACTATTTGTTCAACCTATCAATATCGGACCTTTTATTGCTTTTAAGCGGCATGCCCCAAGAGATCTATTCTATTTGGTCAAAGTGGCCCTACGTTTTCGGGAACGCGTTCTGTGTATTACGGAGCATAGCTGCGGAGACTTCCACGAACGCCAGTGTATTAACAATAACCCTGTTTACAATTGAGCGATACTTAGCTATATGTCATCCATTGAAGTCGCAAATAATGTCGAAGCTTTCGCGGGCCACGAAGCATGTCTTGTGTCTATGGATTGTGGCTCTGGGCCTGGCACTGCCACAAGCACTTCAATTCGGGATCAGGGAAACGAAAGGCGTCATAATGTGCCTACAAACTAGAGTGATCATTGAGTACTCATTCGAAATATCGACATTCGGATTTTTCTTTGCTCCGATGATCTTGATCACGGTACTGTATGTAATGATTGGGCTGAAGTTGAAATCAACTAGTATAGGCAATCAACAAAGTCAACAAGCCTTCGAGAGAAGCATATGGGATACACACACACTTCGCAGGACACACAGCCAGTCAACCAGAAGAGTTATAAAAATGTTAGGTAAGTGAAAAAAATTCAATACTTAGCTGCTCAACCAAGTGAAATTTGTGTCGGGTCACCTCAAGAGCTTCTATTCGAATCACCCTACTCTAAAGAATATCAAGGAATCATGTGAAGCCAATTATGTTTGTCAAAGAAAAGAATACGTTCGTTGTCAAGGTTTGAAATATTTTTATTATCATTTCTTGCCGATCTAAACTGATTTTCATTCTGAAAAACTTATGCCGGCCGTTCATGTTGACCAACTAAATAACTGCGCCTCGCGACGACAATACTCATGATCAACAGCCTGAAGACGTCCACTGCTCAACATAGGCCCCACCCAAAGAGCGCCACTTTGAGCGGCTGCTCGCGTCCTGCATCCACTTAATAATACAAACAACAAAGTAATCGAAAAATGAAAAACACATCACACAACATTAAAACGTCTCCTTTATACCCCATACGTTCTGGGACAATGTTATTCTAGGGCCTAAACCATCCAATACCTTTTTTTTATTAGTTTTATTATTGGGACCCCCGTATTCGCAACAAGTATTTAGGTAACTATATGATTTAAATAGACATGAACATTATAACATAGGAAGTCACTTGAAGTGTCTATTAGATCTATTAGACCTGCTGCGTCTGAAGTTGGATCAGGCAATTTGTTTTAATAATTTATATGCATAGCATTTGACCACTGTCTCACCTGCTAGGCGATCATGTAACTTGTTGGCAACCGATAGAAACACAAAAATGTATGGATTTGACTGTTGTAGCTTATGTACAGAGTTACTTAGGAAATTGTCAAATTTGGATTGAAATTTCTTTTGTTGCATTGCTATCAAAGTTACATGATCACCCCGCTGATGGTAAGTGATGACGTGGCCTACGGTGGTGCATGCTTGCCTAGAAATGTTATGAAACATACCTACTTCCTGCATATTCAGATTATGACTACCTTTCGCGCTAAAAGCGGACACACTCAAGCAAGTGATGATCATTCAATAGCTACCATGATGATATTAACTAGTACCTAGGAAGTATTTACATACTAGGTTTGTTGTTCACAGTTGCGGTCGTTGTTGCATTCTTCGTATGCCGGGCACCATTCCACGCACAGCGTTTGGTTGCCATATACGGCACTACAGAGAACCACACAGCGCGCTCACCCATCATGCTGACTGCTTACTACTTCCTGACCTACACCTCGGGAGTATTTTACTATATGTCTACGTGCGTCAACCCTATATTTTACCACATCATGTCAAGCAAATTCCGAGACGCTTTCAAGGTAAGACTTATTACAGAAGAAGACCTCTGTTCTCTTGGACCTGTTACAAGTAACAGGTCCAAGAGAACATGATGAATTCATAACAAACGAACAAAATTATGCAACAGCTGTAATACCTGTATCAGAAATCAGAATACTTAATGAATTTTCAGAACACAGTGAGTCGTTGGTGCTGCAGAAGGCGCCAAACCATGAGCTGTTCTTACTCCGCGGTGGCCTTTGACCCTTCTTCGAGTGGCACTGGCAATTCAGGTAGACCCACCAATATCTTAATTCTCTCCTATATTATTGTACTGTAGGTATTATTTATCTTTATAAACTAACTGTAACTGGACTAAATCTGTACAAATTTTGATTGCATTACACTTCTTTATTATAGAAGTAGAAACAAGTTTTTTTGTCTGTGTGGCTATCTGTCTATCTGCCCTTGGGACAAGCATCACGCTAGAACTACTGAACAGCGGGGTAATTACGTAAAATTTGCAACAGCAATGCGACAGCAGTAGCAATGCGACAGCAGTAGCGAAGCATACATTATCGACACCACTAATGATGTATGACAGCAAGCACCGCGAGATTTACGCCTGTCGCAAACTTGCGAGTTAGGTAATTAGGGGGCGGATTTCGCTGAGGTATGGTTTATAGCTAATTTTTCAGAATAACATTAACGATACTTTATGTTTTCTAAAACAGTAAAGGGCAGGTTGCACGTTGCACGAATCATTATGGAAGTCATTTCTAAGCAAGTTTTTCTTTGTTTTTTAATTATTTTTTTTATTTATTTGTACTCATCTTGTCGAAGGGAAAAGAGAAGGAAAGGGGAAAATTATAGGGGAAAGGATAGAAAATGATAGAGGCAAAATAGGCCGGCGAAAGAAGGCAGGCTTGGCCTCCTCTCTTTCGTTGCCGTCCCATCCATTGATCCTTTTTGATGTTAGGACGTAAAACTGATTAACCCGTGTGAAGCCGGGGCGGGTCTACTAGCTCATAATAATTAACAAGGAGATGATATGATGATGTGAATATTCATCATCATCATCGTCATCATCAGCCTGAAGACATGCACTGCTGAACATAGGCCTTCCTCACAGAGCGCCACTTTGAGCGGCTGCTTGCCTCCTGCATCCATCGGCTCCCCGTGGTTCTGACCAGGTCGATGAAGGGATGTGAATATTATTTATTGTAAAACTGTAAATATGGGAAGTAGGAAGTTTAACTTGGTAGGTAGGTACATACAACGTTCACTGATGCGAAGGATTATAATCCCGGTAAAAACTTAGTCTGTTCAATAAAAAACACAGAGATGAATTAAAAATAATGTAGGTATATGTTATAACTTATTATCATAGCATTCGTTTTTATCTACAGGTAATTCTCAGCGAAACGAGCCTGCTACTGTTCAGAGAAGACAAGAGAGGGTGAGACTTGGCGGACACTCTCACGTATGCCGGAACTTGGGACTTATTACTGCACCAGTTGGTGGAGATTGCATCAGCTACGTACGTAATAGGCAGTACCCTGATGATGAAGAGTTTTCGCGCAACGATACAGTCAGGGTGCCTGTGTCAAATGTAGGACGACGCAAGCATGTGCGCTTTTTAGATCAACCGTACCCAATAGACGCTCTTGCTGTCACTTCTGAACCGACCCTGTCTTCCTCCCAAGAAAATTGAAAAATCAATTGACTATAGTCCAGGCAAATATCTCAATAAAATCAAATTAAGACTAGCACAAAGGGAAAAGGAATATCGATAAATTTTCATCACTAATAAATTATGGTATTTCTCTGTCTATTTGGCTTCGATTGCTCAATGTTAAATATAGAATAGATGTAATTAAAGTTATCAAAATGATTCGGGTAAAAACAAATCATTAATAACTCAAGTAAATAAATAAATAAACGAAATTTAAAAAAAAATTACAAAAAGAAATTAAAAAAAAAAAAAAAAACTACATCTTATTGACTGGCCTGATAGCTCAGTTGGTAGTTGCTCTGCCTTCTGAACTGTAGGTTGTGGGTTCGATTCCTACCCAGGACAAACATATGTGTGATGAACACAGGTGTTTGTTCTGTGTCTGGGTGTTATATTGTATTCTATGTATGTATTTACAAACAAAAAGTATTTAAGTATTGTGTCAGTTATCTGGTTCCCATAGTACAAGCTTTGCTTAGTTTGGGGCTAGATGGCGCTGTGTGTAACGTCCACACATATTTATTTATTATTTATAATTTAAATAATATTTTTAATAAAAAAAAAATAATAATAATAATAATAATAATAATTTATAATTTAATTATTAGAAATTTTGTAAAGGGTTTTCGAACCATCCTTAATTTATGTTGTAAGAAGATACCTATTGAAATTAAAATTCATACCTACACTATTTTTATTTTAAGTACTTATATCGCTTACTTTTGGTATTATCACCAAGCGATTAATCTTGCAATTGGTCATCCGGCGGCATGATAAAATTAAGGTTCGTACACAGAGTAACCAGAGGGAATATCAGTGTATTATTTTCAAACCACTTTTTTCTATTTCTTAAAAAAAAGCCTATTTTTTGCCTTTTTTTTTTTTTTTGTTGCTACTAGTAGCAACGAGGTCGCGGGGGACGAGGTCGCGGGGGTGCCCCTTTGCTTGCGGACCGCGGCGGCTTATATACCATTTGGCAGCCTCAGTGTCGACGAGGGCGTCGGGTGGAGGTCGCACGCACTTCGGTGTTTTATGCTAGTGTGCGTGCGCGGCCGGTAGGTACGTTCCGCGGTCCGTTACAAGCTAAATAGAAGTAAGTAGGTAAATACAGTATATATGGGCGTCATATGGGTGGCATATGTGTAAAACTCAAGCTCTTGAGAGATTAAAGTAGCTAACGTTGTTTGTGTGTCTTCCCAAGACGCAATGAACTCACTGAGTTCATCGATTCAATGGTTAAGTACCTATACCTGCAAGTTTTATATTCTTTGGTTATACGTAGGTACGTTGAAATTTTTCCCGTATTGGATGGGTTGGATGTTCGTTATTGCTTAGTAAGTTCTGTGAATGCGAATTTAGGAACTATCGATCTTTAGTGCAGGCGGGCATAAGTTTTAAATTTTTTGTGATGTGGTTATTAGCATTTTTTAATAATAAGCGAATTATGTATAGTCAGTAAAAACAAATCATTAATAACTCAAGTAAATAAATAAATAAACGAAATTTAAAAAAAAATTACAAAAAGAAATTTAAAAAAAAAAAAAAAACTACATCTTATTGACTGGCCTGATAGCTCAGTTGGTAGTTGCTCTGCCTTCTGAACTGTAGGTTGTGGGTTCGATTCCTACCCAGGACAAACATATGTGTGATGAACACAGGTGTTTGTTCTGTGTCTGGGTGTTATATTGTATTCTATGTATGTAGGATTAAAAATAGCAAGCTAAGCGTTTGTGAACGTATAAATGTAACTGAAGTGTGGGAGTTTGTGAACGGATAGGGAGAGAGAGAGACGCAAGATGTGAATTAATGGTGGTGAAAGTTGTTTTCTGCGGTGTAAAAATTAAAATAAGTTTTAGTGAAAATACAGCCGGAATTTGCTGCCTCAAGCCCGCATTGTTTCATTGCCACGACAAACTTTCAATTCTATATTGTGGGGGCACGCACGGGATTTGGCTACAACGAGAAATTCAATTCGTCGGATGGAACGACCGCGTGGTGCGTGATGGCGGCATTTTGTGCGGCGTTGTGGTGAAAATATAGATGAAATTACAATTATTGGTGTTGAAGAAGACGTCAAGACGGACGCGTTAAGACGTATTATTGTGGTGCAAAGAAGATATTTTGAGCGGTGGAGACGTTTTGCTACGAGAATGTCGAAACGTAGTGACGAGGTTATGGCGGTGCCGGCAGTGCAAACGGCGTGTGCGGCAATGCCTTCCTATCAAGATGGACTTATACCAAAATTTAGCGGTACTGATAAGACATATTCGGCGAGCAAGTGGGCGCAAGACGTCGAGGAGAATGCAGAAATTTTTCAGTGGTCAGCACTGCAAACTCTTTTCATAGCACGACGATCACTTACCGGAGTAGCGGCTATGTGGCTGAAAACTGAAAAAGTATTTAAATCGTTTGAAGAACTGAAGAGCGCGCTTATAAAAGAATTCCCAGATACGATTAACTCTAAAGAAGCCCATGAATACTTATCCACCAGAAAGAAGCAAAAAGATGAGACGTATTATGAGTACATGTTGCATATGAAAGAATACGGTAAACGAGGGAAAGTCGCTGATTATGTAACTATACAGTACATAGTCGACGGGATCAGCGACTACGAGAATAACAAAGCTATCCTTTACGGCGTTACGACGTACAGCGCTTTAAAAGATAAGTTGGCTATCTACGAGGCTATGAAGAAAAACATGATGAAAACACCAATAAAAGTGCAAAGACGCCCAATACAATCATCATCATCAGCAGCACAAAATCGAGATGATGCAAGACGCTGTTTCAAATGTGGAGACCGAGGACATTTATCTACATCATGCCAGAAGGGAGTAAAATGCTTCAAATGTGGCGCGTTTGGGCACACTTCACTCCAATGTAACGGTACTGCCAACATAGCGAAGTTTAATCAAGATGGCAGAAGAAGCGATCCATCTTCGTTCGAAAATCCACAGAAAAATCAAAGAACGATGTGTGCGAAGTTGCAGCGAACGGCGGCGCGAGAGTTTGAAATTGAAGGAACGCAAACGTCAATGTCAGATGATTATCGCGAACGTCATGCGGTGTTGAGCGTAAACAATCAAGAAAACAACAGAAAATCGACGAAATTAATAAAAATAAGTGGTGTAGAAGTTGAAAGCTTAATTGATTCAGGCAGTGATTTAAATCTTGTGACGGACGAACTATTTTTTAGTTTAAATGAGGGACATTTCACTAAAGAAAACTTGCAGTTAACTGGATTAGGTTCGACGAAAATTAGTGTGCTAGGAAAGTTTAACAGCACGATTAGCATTGATGGATGTATCTTAAATATATTATTCTATATAGTGCCAAAAAGTACGATGCCTTATGATGTGATTTTAGGTCAACCATTTCTAGAAAAAGTTACAGTTGTTTTTGACAAAGGTTCAGTCAACAACATTGCTCAAAGTGATGGTGGTTTGTTGCAGTGTTTGATTTCAGAAGTTCACCCTCAACCTAAGTGTTACATACCCAGTGATGACATCCGTGTAGCAGCCCAGGAGTTAGTGCAGTCATACAAACCTGCTCAAGTGAAGGAGGCACCTATTGAGATGAGGATTATTTTGAAGGATGAGATACCTGTAGCTCAGCGGCCAAGGAGGCTGTCGTTGTATGAACAGAAGATAGTAGATGAACAGGTAGAAGAATGGCTGGATAAAGGTATTGTAAAACCAAGTTTTTCTGAGTATGCTAGTCCATTGGTATTGGTCAAAAAGAAGAATGGTTCCATCAGAGTGTGTGTTGATTATCGTAAAATAAATAAAAAGATGGTAAAAGATCAGTTTCCTTTACCTGTAATAGATGATCATCTCGATAAGTTGTCAGCTTCGAAGATATTTAGTAAACTTGATTTAAAAGATGCATTTTTTCATCTGAGAATTAATGATGAGTGTACAATGTATACATCTTTTGTTACTCAGTCAGGACAGTTTGAATTTACTCGTGCACCTTTTGGATTATCAATTTGCCCTAACTATTTTACACGTTTTGTTAATATTATTTTCAGGGAGATCATAGCAAGAGGATATTTACTAGTGTTTATCGACGATCTCTTGATTAGTGCTGAGACATATGAAGAGGCGTTACAAAGACTGAAGGAGGTGTTGACTGTGGCGTCAGAATATGGCTTGATTATAAACTGGGAGAAGAGTGATTTACTGACTACTAGAGTGGAATACCTTGGTCATATAGTGGAGAATGGGACGGTGAGACCTGCTACAGAGAAAGTGGATGCTGTGATGAAATTTCCTGAACCACGGACGGTAAAACAGGTACAAAGTTTTATAGGATTGACTTCCTATTTCCGTAAATTTATCGAAAGCTATTCAGCTATAGCCAAGCCGTTGACAGATTTATTAAAGAAGGAAAAACAATTTATTTTTGAAGATGAAGAAAGATTAGCATTTAATACCTTAAAGAAGAAGTTGACAGAGAAACCAGTTCTAAATATTTTCAGTCCAGGTCTAAGCACAGAATTGCACACTGATGCTTCACAGCAAGCTTTTTCAGCAATTTTATTACAGAGAAATCCTAATGATCAACTATTACATCCGGTATATTATATGAGCAAAAAGACTACAGACGCTGAGAAAAAATATTCAAGCTATGAGCTCGAGGCTTTGGCTGTGGTGGAAGGTGTAAAAAAATACAGAAGGTACTTGTTGGGAATACCATTTAAAATTGTGACGGATTGCTTAGCATTTGAGATGACCCTAAGAAAAAAGGATTTGACAACCAGAGTAGCGAGATGGGTTCTACTTTTACAAGAATATGACTATACCATTGAACACAGGTCAGGTACCAGGATGAGGCATGTGGATGCACTTAGCCGTAATCCCTATGTTGGAGTGGTAACAAGAAGCATTCATGAACAGCTAAAGAAAGCTCAACAAAGCGATGATAAGCTACAAGCTATAATGGAAGTACTAAAAGAAAAAACCTACTTAGATTATTATCAGCAGAATGGTATACTTTACAGAGGAGAAGAAGGGAAAATAGTGGTACCAAATGGGATGGATTATGAAATTATAAAAAGAGTACATGAAAATGGTCATTTTGGAAGAAAGAAGATGATAGAGTTGTTAAATAAAGAATATTACATAGAGAACATAACAAAGAAGATAGAGGAGGTTATAGTTTCCTGTATTCCTTGCATATTGGCCACAAAGAAAGAAGGAAGACAAGAAGGGTTTTTAAACACTATTGATAAAGAAGATATCCCGCTAAGTTGTTTACACTGTGACCATATTGGTCCGCTTTCTGAGACTAGAAAACAATATAATTATATTTTAACTGTGGTGGATGCATTTACAAAGTTTGTGTGGCTCTTTCCAACTAAATCAACTACAGCTAAGGAGACGATTGAAAAATTGAGATTGCATCAAGAGATATTTGGAAACCCAGGTCTTCTTATTACTGATAGAGGAAGTGCGTTTACTAGCAATGATTTTGCTGACTACTGCAAGACAGAAAACATTAGTCACAAAACCATTACCACAGGAGTTCCGCGTGGTAATGGCCAAGTGGAAAGAATTCACCGTATCCTGATAGCAGTACTTACCAAGTTATGCATAGAAGATGAGAAGCAGTGGTACAAGCATGTCGGCAGAGTACAGAGGTGCATTAACAGTACATACCAGCGAAGCATTGGGACCAGTCCGTTTGAGCTGTTAATAGGAACCAAAATGAGACAGAGAGAAGATCTAGACTTAATTACTTTATTACAGGAAGAATGTAGAGAACAGTTTTTACAGAAGAGGGATGACATGAGAGCAGAAGCTAAGATACAAATTCTAAAAGTGCAGGAAGAGAACAGGAAGACCTACAATAAAAAGAGGAAGGAGAGTAAGCAGTACAATACTGGTGACCTAGTCGCCATCAAGAGAACACAGTTTGGAACCAGCATGAAGTTAAAAGCTAAGTATCTAGGGCCGTACAAGGTGGTGAAAGTCATAGGCAGGGATAGGTATGCAGTGGAGAAAGCTGAGTATGCAGCCGAGGGTCCCTGGAGAACAACCACTGTAGCAGATCACATGAAGCGCTGGCCTGAGGTGAGTGACTGAACCATTGCCTAAACTTTCATTTATATTTCTAAACTATTCCAAAACCTAAGATCTATTCTATTTTACTGAATCACAGAGTGTGAGGCACTGTATTCTGGGTACTAAAAATAGAACTATTGTGTGAAAAAGTAGGTACTTACCTAAATACCTATAAACTTATAAGATGTTTATGAAGCGGATGTATAAATACTTTTTGAACAAAACTTTTACTGTATTTGAATCTAATTTAGTGTAAATCTATAATATAAACCAGAGGTTAATCTAATTTTGTTGTAGTTAACTATAGAATAGCTATTAATTAAAACTTAAAACTAATTGTGTGAAAAAACCTAGAAATAAGATGTAAATTAACCTAATGCTAAAACCTAAAACTTATGCTAAGAATCTATTGCTTAAAACTAAAATAATTATTGTGTTAAAACTAAAGGAAAGATGAAAGGAAATGAAACCAATGTTTTGTTGTGAGAATTTGTTTATTTTATTGTTATAATTAGAAAGAAAATGTAAAACCTAAAAGGAAAAAAAAACTTGTGTTAGTGTAGTGTAGTTGTGTAGTAAGGATGACGTGCGCAGTGCAGTGTCGCGCGAAACTATTGTTTTAAAGTTCCGGGTGACACTGCAACTGTTATGGGCGGCCGTGTCACTTAACATCAGGTGAACGACTAGCTCGTCACGTCATTCAATCACATAAAAAAAAAAAAAAAAAAAAAAGTAAGGGTTAGTAGATAAATATGATATACTGTTAGAATAGATATAAAAATGATATGTGATAGAAATAAATAATTTTGTTGAGTTGTTGTAAGAAAGATTAGTAGCTCTTTATTTTGAAGTAGGTTAAGAAGCTGTGTTATTGTTAGTTAAAATATGTAAATAAGATAGGAAGAATAAATAAAATAATAGGTAGATAACTTAAACATAATGTAAAAAAAAAAATATTGTTAAGATAAGCGGCCTTGTAATAACAGAAAGTAACTTTATAATATGTAAAAGGTAGAGATAGATGAGTTTTTTTTTGTTTTGATGTTTATAATACAATGTAACATTTTGAGTCTGGAGGCCAGACATTACAGGATGGCCGAGTTGTAGGATTAAAAATAGCAAGCTAAGCGTTTGTGAACGTATAAATGTAACTGAAGTGTGGGAGTTTGTGAACGGATAGGGAGAGAGAGAGACGCAAGATGTGAATTAATGGTGGTGAAAGTTGTTTTCTGCGGTGTAAAAATTAAAATAAGTTTTAGTGAAAATACAGCCGGAATTTGCTGCCTCAAGCCCGCATTGTTTCATTGCCACGACAAACTTTCAATTCTATATGTATGTATTTACAAACAAAAAGTATTTAAGTATTGTGTCAGTTATCTGGTTCCCATAGTACAAGCTTTGCTTAGTTTGGGGCTAGATGGCGCTGTGTGTAACGTCCACACATATTTATTTATTATTTATAATTTAATTATTAGAAATTTTGTAAAGGGTTTTCGAACCATCCTTAATTTATGTTGTAAGAAGATACCTATTGAAATTAAAATTCATACCTACACTATTTTTATTTTAAGTACTTATATCGCTTACTTTTGGTATTATCACCAAGCGATTAATCTTGCAATTGGTCATCCGGCGGCATGATAAAATTAAGGTTCGTACACAGAGTAACCAGAGGGAATATCAGTGTATTATTTTCAAACCTCTTTTTTCTATTTCTTAAAAAAAAGCCTATTTTTTGCCTTTTTTTTTTTTTTGTTGCTACTAGTAGCAACGAGGTCGCGGGGGACGAGGTCGCGGGGGTGCCCCTTTGCTTGCGGACCGCGGCGGCTTATATACCATTTGGCAGCCTCAGTGTCGACGAGGGCGGCGGGTGGAGGTCGCACGCACTTCGGTGTTTTATGCTAGTGTGCGTGCGCGGCCGGTAGGTACGTTCCGCGGTCCGTTACAAGCTAAATAGAAGTAAGTAGGTAAATACAGTATATATGGGCGTCATATGGGTGGCATATGTGTAAAACTCAAGCTCTTGAGAGATTAAAGTAGCTAACGTTGTTTGTGTGTCTTCCCAAGACGCAATGAACTCACTGAGTTCATCGATTCAATGGTTAAGTACCTATACCTGCAAGTTTTATATTCTTTGGTTATACGTAGGTACGTTGAAATTTTTCCCGTATTGGATGGGTTGGATGTTCGTTATTGCTTAGTAAGTTCTGTGAATGCGAATTTAGGAACTATCGATCTTTAGTGCAGGCGGGCATAAGTTTTAAATTTTTTGTGATGTGGTTAATAGCATTTTTTAATAATAAGCGAATTATGTATAGTCAGTAATTAGTATTTATGTATAAGTGAAATATTGTCTGTTTAAATATTTGTATGTCTGTGTGTTTTTCACGTTAAAATAGGGCGAATATTTGCAACTTTTTTTCTTCGTTAAATCTCACTTAAGGTATATATTTTATATTCCGGAAAATGGGTAAAAATGTGGGTTGAACTGTGGGCGCCTCTAGACTCTCTAGCGTATAAATGTACTTTTCTAAAATTATACAATTAAATCTCAAGAACTTTGTTACATTTTGTATACAAGGTATCAATTGTTAAGGGAGCAACCGAGGTAGATCCCCTAACACCAGATTTCCAACATGTTAAATATTGGCTAAATAGAAAATAAATTAGTGACAAGGTGGAAAACGACGGAGTAAAAATATTCGGTTAAGGTTAGAGCCCTAAACACATGCTGTTTGCCTCAATTTATGCCCATATATTATTATTTTTTAACGGTCAATGTGCTTTTATTCTTTAAACTAACTACTACAATACTAAAAACTAAACTAGCTACACTATCTACTACAAAGAACATTTGGACTGTTATATAAATTATATATTATATTAATTTATATTTATGTATTTTTACTTTCGAAGCTATATATAGTAGGTACGGTTATATTCAAATGACAATGGTACGCTATGGACGGTCTCTCTACTAAGTATATTATTGAGTCAAACAGCGAGTTTATTAGGGCTCTAACAGAATATTTTTACCCCACCGTTTTCCATGCCATGATAATATTATATAAATAAATTTTATTTTCAGAGCCATGAGAGCGTACACGACGTAGGCTTTATTCAAATAATGAAAGTTATATACTTACCGACCGCACTGTGACGTTTATAGATTATGTTTTCTGAAACCGTAGTTACAGACCGTTCACCGTAAGATGTCCCCTGATGTATTTATGTTATTTAAAAACATGCAAGTATTATTGTAAATGTGAAGTAATATATAAGCATTATCTAAACTTGTATGTACCCACCACAGATTGATATGTTTTACTGGCATACTTTAAATAATATAAGTAAGTGATACATCAGGGGACAACTTACGGCGAACGGTCTATATGTTAGACCGTGAACAATTAATGAAACAATTTCACTGTAAGTAGGTACCTACATGAAGTAACCATAATACAATCTTACATTACACATCATGTCTTATTCACATTCTTTATTACCATGGGTGTGAGACCAGATTCGTCAGAAAATTATATTCTTTACCTTTAAAATAATATATAGAATTGTTTTAAAGTTACTTTTGTAAGAACCTATACTTAAACTAGCCAGAGCGTCCCGAAACTCAACGTCAAGCGAGCAAGGGATGAGAGGGAGGCATGACTCCCCGTGAAAATAAATGAAAAGTTCCGGAAAATTGACATTATAATTATATTTTTGAGTATAGTGACCTCAAATATCACAATTTTTGTGTTCTTTTTTTTCACTAAAGTTGGCTTTAATCAAAGAGGTATATGTACTACGTACTAGAGAAGCTATTCGAAGCAGAAATAGTTGTCTTTTTTGTATAATTAAACTAAAATCCGCTACAGCGCTTTACGAGATTAAATCGTCTAACCAACGATCACAACACGCAGCGCTAGTGCAATGGCACATTCGGATCATAATTTTTACTGTTATTCACTGCTGCACGTGCAGTCGCTTTGAGTGCTGAGCATCGTATGAGCGAGAAGATGCTCATAGGCATATTTGCAGTGGTTGACAGTGCAAGTTAGAGATGTCCTGTCTAGTGTATACGTAGAAGTCTTTGGCTTTAATAAACGTTTTAATAATTGCAGTGACAAATCAAGCAATAATTATTTCTAGGTTTGTTAAAATTAACGATGTTTCTTTTAGTCGTAGTGGAAATAATAGTAGCACAACTATTTTGTGATAGTAGTATCGATGTAGTGACACGCCCACGCAATGTTATTTGCCAGTTAGGTACATCTGAACTAATTGATACCTATGGATTTTTTTCCGGGTCTAGTATGTCTGGGGAGTCATGCCCCCTCTCGCACCGTGCTCGCTTGACCGCAGATTACTGAATATGTTACGTAAACTTGACGTTGAGTTTCGGGATAGCCAGTATTAAAATATAGGTATACACACCTATACCCCAATTCAAGATGCAATATTTACTAACATTGCACTGACAGTAGAATCAGCTGATAGCAGGGATTACAAACATTTTTGGCTGTAGCGTACTCGCCCATGAAAAAGTTTCCATACCAGCTTCATAGAGAACCTCTTGGTTGCTAGGGGCGAAGGTTCATAGTCAATAAGTAACCAATTGTTTCCTACCCAGGACGTGAAAACTAAGATTCATTATGGTTGACACTGATAAATCTCTGGTGATTTTAATTTACGTTTTTGATCACTTATTGAAGATTCTAAATTCAAGTAATTAGATTTTAGAATCTGAATCGTTAGAATCTATATGTAAAATCATCGTAGTTCTGATATCCCTCAACCATTTCGTGGCGACAAACCTAAAAATCAGCTGATTCAACAGTCAGTGGCATGCTAGTAAATATTGCATACCTATTGAATATGGCTCTGGTATAGAAGCCGTCTATTTTTATATACAAAAAACTAGTTAGGAACTGCAAAAGATAAAAAAACGTCCATAGCTTCTGTACGAAGTACAATACCTTTTGCAATTAAGCATATTTTACACTTCACTCAATAAGTCAGTGCGCTTTTATACACCGTCACCGTAACACGCGCGAGTGGGAGAATCAGCTACTTTAAGCTGTATTCTATGTATCTAATAAACTATTTACTATGAACTATTAACTTAAACTTTTACTAAAGGTGTTGTGATCTCGACTGGGACGCAACATTTTGGTCCTTCGAGTTTTTGTGCATTTAGTGTGTTTGTGACCTCAAGTTGCGAAAGCGAATCGGTACCTGGCCTCCCACAAGCGGGTCTCACCAGGCTATTGAGAAGGCGCATAATTTCGTAACAGCGGTGTTGGCGACGCACCACCAACGTACGGTTTTGCCCGACTTGAAAAAAGGAGGGTCATATGTTTTATTTTAAAATTGTCATTGTCGAAGGCAATGCGCGGGGTGCGTGCTGAGGTGAGGGGTAGCAAGCTACCCGCCTTCAAAAAACCAGTTAGTCGTCGTATGCGCCACCTCCACGCACGACGCGCGTTGCCTACATTTATATTTTGTCGCACCTACCTTCAGTCAATAAAACAGTGAAAGTGCTTTTTGGATGCATTTTTTACTTTTGCTGCCATCGAGTGCTTCGTAGTCAATAAAGTCCTTCGACCCAGATTAATGTTTACCACTCCGCCGCCGAAGGAAACGATGGTAAATACCCGGAGCACGTCGAAAAGACTGGAACAAGATAAGGCAACATCACTAACGGTTACCGGAGTACAAGACGTTCCTCCGCCTACACATGGACCTGCAACAAAGAAAGATGATGGAACGAATATGGGAAAATCTTGCACCGGCAGTGTTGTGAAGTCGGAACAGCTGGTCACCAAGCCGCCTTCACAAACCTCGCGTCATTCTGCCAAGTCGAAGAAACCTTCATCATCGCGTTCTGTAGATGCCCAGAAAAAGAAGCTGGAATTAGAAGCAGCTAAGGCGAAGGCACGGATTCAAATAGATCTTATAGATAAACAATTAGCGGCGGACCTTGCGAACATAGATGAAGAATACAGTCCACCATCAGAAGTATTGGAACCAAATGATCGGGGGAGTGATATCCAGAAATGGGTGGAGCGCAGCCAACAAGAGCTGGAGCTGCAGCATGCCACGGCGATTGGAAATGACAACGGCATGCCGCAAACGTTGGGTCAAACCGACACAGATGGGCCAGTTCAGCAGCTGGTCGGCGCGCTCAATCAGTTGGTCACCTCCTCGACTATCCAGCAGAACACTCACCTGCTCAGTCGTCTCAGTACGCCACGAGAACTCCCTATTTTTACCGGGAACCCAATGGATTGGCTACAGTTCAAACAGGCGTACCAGGAATCCACTGAAGTGTGCACCTTTACTGAAAAAGAAAACCTGTGGCGGTTAAGAAAGTGTCTTCGTGGCCCCGCACAGGAAGCTGTATCAGCGCTACTGGTCAGTGGTACCTCGCCTGCAGCAGTTATGTCTACGCTAGAACTACAATTTGGAAACTCTGACGTCATCCTGTCTCAGATAATGACAGACATAAAAAAGATGTACAATTTGTCAGCTGATTACTGTCGAGAAATAGTGCAATTTTCAATCAAAATAAAGAATTACGTGGCTGCGGTACGTGCCCTTGGCTGCGAGGAGTACCTACAAGGAATGGAAGTAGCTACTATTGTTTTATCCAAGCTACCTACTACTCTGCTATCCAAGTGGGCAGATTACAGCTATCCGCTCATCACCGCCAGATCACCTAAGCCTAGACTAGAAGTGCTATCAGACTTTCTCACCGAAGAAGCCGTGAAAATTTCTACGTGTAGTGCTACTTTAATTCAACCTAAAACAGACTTTTTTAAACGTAAACACTATGATAAAGTGAACAATATACAAACAGTTTCTAGTGTAAACGAACAAAGTGACAAAAAGTGCCGTTATTGCCGTACGCAAATTCACAAATTACCTGACTGTAAAAAGTTTAAGAAATCACTACGCAAGGACAGATGGTCACACGTTAAACGTTACGGTATTTGTTATAAGTGTCTCGTAGGGCATCATAGCCGAGAAACGTGTCCCGCCGAAAGTTGTGATGTAAATAATTGTGGATAATCTCATCACCGCCTACTGCATTACGAACCGCGAAAGGACATAAGTGAACCCGCGTCAGTGCAAGTGATAGAAACTGAAACCGTGAATCATATAAACAATAAAGGTTCAGTGCTACTAAAAGTGTTACCTATAAACATTCACGGACCTCGCGGAATCGAACCTGCAACCGCTTTACTCGATGACGGCTCGACAGTGTCACTGATAAGCGCCTCGCTCGCTGCACGGGTGGGGCTGCGCGGCCGCCGGAGTGTCTTCGTGTGCGTGGTGCTTGGGACAATACTGAGCTTGTGTGCGACACTCAGCTGGTAAACCTGTCTTTGACGGGCGCTGATAACGAACTATTTAATATCAGTGCGCGCGTGGTTGATGAACTTAACTTACCTAAACAAAACTTAACTACAGTGAATGTGAGAGACTTTGCGCACTTAAATTGCATTAGTCGTGATTTATGTACAGAGCAACTTAAACCGCAAGTTTTAATCGGCCAAGATAATTATCATTTACTCTTACCTCTGGAAACGAAGATCGGCCGACCGCATGAACCCTGTGCCACCCGGACTCCTCTGGGCTGGTGCCTGCATGGAAGGGTACCTACTGACTTACCTGGTTCTGCGCACCACTCCACGCTCTTTCTCACCAATCAAGGTGATGGAGACACGCTGGAGACTGAAGAAACTCTGCGCGAACTGCAAGAACAAGTACGAAGGTCGTTCTCCATTGAGTGCATGGGCATATCCTTGAAGCCCAGGCAGAACTCTGAAGATCTACGCGCCGAGAAAATTCTAGAAGAAACTTCTACGCTGGTTGATGGTCAGTGGCACGTTGGCTTACCCTGGAAGAATGAAGCTAGTATAATGCCTAATTCTTATCCCGCTGCTTTATCAAGACTCAAGGGAGTCGAACAGAAGATGAAGAAGAATAAAGAGTACGCACGGAGATATATGGAACGCATAAACCACCTGTTTGAGAACGATTATGCTAGAAAACTTAACGGCTTAGACTTAGAAAGTACACCAAAGACTTGGTACTTACCGCATTTCGGCGTTGACAACCCGAACAAAAGAAAACTAAGATTAGTATTTGATGCAGCTGCAAAAACAAACGGATTGTGCCTCAATGACTATCTGTTAAAAGGGCCTGATCTACTTAAGTCATTATATGGAATTATGTTTCGGTTCAGAGAAAATCCGATAGCCGTGACAGGAGATATAAAGGATATGTTCCTGAGGGTCAAGATAAGGCCAGAGGACCAGAACGCTTTCCGGTTTCTATATAGAGATGAGCCAGAAGGACCCCTGAATGCCTGCGTCATGACGTCATTGATTTTTGGCGCCAACTGTAGTCCATTTATAGCTCAATATGTAAAAAACAAAAACGCTCAGCTATACGAAACTACGATGCCCGCTGCAGCCGAAGCTATATATACTCAACATTATATGGATGACTACATAGACAGCCTACCTGATGAAGAAACAGCTATAAAACTAGTCCATGACGTCACATCTATCCACAGCAAGGGCGGTTTAGAAATCTGTAACTGGACCAGTAATAGTCAACGAGTGCTAGACAGCATACCTAAAGAAAAGCTGGGAGACGCGGCTGTAAAGTTCAAAGATGGTCAACAATACAGCGGCGAGCGAACGCTGGGTCTTATATGGAACCCGAGCGATGACACCCTAAGATTCGACGTGTCCTTCAAAAAGATTCCCGAGTCTATAATGAATGGCACGCAAAGACCTACAAAAAGAGATATTTTACGAGTAATTATGTCTATATTTGACGTCTATGGCTTTTTATCCCCGTGCACCATCAATGGAAAACTAATATTACAAGAAACATGGAAGCTACAGATCAGCTGGGACACTCCCGTACCTGACATAATATTTGATAAGTGGGTCAAATGGATTGCACTGCTGGAATCGGTACGTCACCTAAACCTACCTAGATACTATCCGAGTGCAACTGCATGTATGAGCGCGAGCGAGACCGAAAGAGAACCGGTCCCCAGTCGGCCGACGCAGCAGATGCAGCGCGGAGCTCCGCCACAGAATGGTTATACATGCTTACAGCTACATATGTTTTGCGACGCTAGCACACAAGCGATGTGTACGGTCGGCTATTGGCGCTGGAAAAATAATGATCGCGCGCACGTAGCGTTTATAACTAGCCGCTGCCGTGTCGCGCCAGTCAAACCAGTCTCTGTACCGCGTCTGGAACTGCAAGCAGCAGTGATGGCAGCCAGACTATCTGAAACAATAATTAAGGAACATAAAATGAAACCAGAAAGAATATTTTATTGGTGTGATTCAAGTACTGTACTCGCCTGGATACGTAATACGGCTCGAAATTATAAACAGTACGTTGCTCACCGGCTCGGTGAAATAGATGAGCTAACCAATATAGAAGACTGGAGATATTTAAATACGACATTGAATGTCAGTGACCTCGCTACGAGACCATGCTACGACTATTCGTTACTGGAAAAAGAATGGATGTATGGACCTACCTTTCTCCGCAGGGAGGAGGACCAGTGGCCGCGCGACTTCCTGCTTCTGGAACCTGAAATAAAAGAAACACAGTTAGATCTAGAATGCATTAATATTGTACAGACAGAAAACAAAGATGTAGACTTACCTGTACCTGACGCTTCTCGATTTTCTTCTTGGCTACGCTTACTTCGGGCTACTGCTATGGTCCTGAAATTCATACGTAAATGTAAGAAGCGTAATTACACGTTCGACGACACCATGGAACGAGCCGAAGTACTGCTACTGAAACAATCACAAGCGCAATCATTTGGAAAAGAGATAAACGAAATTAAAAGCAATAGATGTGTACCAAGAGCAAGTAAAATACTTACCTTACCTTACCCCTTACCTGGATGAGAACGGAGTCCTGCGTGTCGGTGGCCGCATCGGTGCTGCCTCTGGAGTCCAACCTGAAACAAAAAACCCTATAATATTAGATGGAAAAAGTCACATTGCTAAACTTATAATAAAATATTATCATCACTATTTCGCTCACGGAAACCAAGAGACGGTGGTGAACGAAGTGAAACAAAAATACTGGATCACAAGACTGAGACCAGCGACTAAGACCGTCACGTCTCAGTGCATGTCATGCAGAATAAAAAAATGCAAACCGGAAGTACCCAGGATGGGAGACTTACCTGGCGCCAGGATAGCCCATCACCAACCTCCTTTTACCTACTGTGGAGTAGACCTATTTGGACCTATGGAGGTTACAATTGGAAGAGGGCGTGGCAAAAGATACGGAGTACTTTTCACCTGCATGACGGTACGCGCCATCCACATAGAAGTCGTAACGTCACTTACCTCAGACTCACTAATAATGGCGTTACGACGTATGGCCGCCAGACGTTCTTGGCCTAAATTCCTCTTCTCAGATAATGGGACAAACCTGAAGGGCGCCGACACTGAGCTGAAAAGGTCAATTCAAGGTTTAGACGAGGAGTACCTGAAGAGTGAAGTCCTGAACCACGGTACTAAATGGACTTTTATACCACCCGCGAGTCCACACTGGGGTGGAGCCTGGGAGCGCCTAATTCGTAGCGTGAAAACCAGTCTGAAAGTAGTACTAAAAGAACGTGCGCCTCGAGATGAGACCCTAAATACTCTCCTGGCTGAAGTGGAAAACATCGTCAATAGTAGACCTTTGACTCACGTTTCAGTGGACCCCACCAGCCCTGAAACGTTAACACCAAACCACTTTCTACTGGGATCAAAGTCCAGCTTACCTGTAATCGGAACCTTCGATGACTCAGACCTGTACCTAAGGAAACAATGGAGAATCTCGCAAAGATTAGCGGACATGTACTGGCGCAGATGGGTTAAAGAAATACTGCCAGACATGTTACCACGCCCAAAATGGCAAGAAGAGCAGAGAAATCTACAAGTGGGTGACCTTGTACTTGTCGTAGACCCCGATAGTCCCCGCAATCTGTGGCCAAGAGGCATAGTCGAAGAAGTTTTTACGAGTACCGATGGTCGAGTACGAAAGATACGGATTAAGACGAAATCCGGTGGTCTTATTAGATCAGCTGCGCGCGTCGCACGAATACCCATTGAAAATGAGTGCCGCTGACGCGCCACTAGGGTGGGGAATGTTGGCGACGCACCACCAACGTACGGTTTTGCCCGACTTGAAAAAAGGAGGGTCATATGTTTTATTTTAAAATTGTCATTGTCGAAGGCAATGCGCGGGGTGCGTGCTGAGGTGAGGGGTAGCAAGCTACCCGCCTTCAAAAAACCAGTTAGTCGTCGTATGCGCCACCTCCACGCACGACGCGCGTTGCCTACATTTATATTTTGTCGCACCTACCTTCAGTCAATAAAACAGTGAAAGTGCTTTTTGGATGCATTTTTTACTTTTGCTGCCATCGAGTGCTTCGTAGTCAATAAGCGGGTTGCAGTATACGCTGAATGCTAAAAGGACCTTCAACGGAGTTCTATCGTAAACTGCGAAGAGCAATCACGCTTGAAGAAGAAGCCTAAGGAAACTACTGCCTGGTCTTCGTGTCCTGAATCAACACCTACTGGAACTTAACTACTAACTACCAAGTAACTACAACTCAACTATACCCACTCGGCACTCTTATCTACTGGCTAACTTGCTATTATACTACAAAACTAACTTCAAATTTAAAAATGGAATTACTTACAAAACAAGTAAGTGTTTTCGAAAGCATAAAAACTTTGTGCACCAACTACCAAAAAGACAGTATAACTAGAAAAACTGTCAAGTACTTAGAGTCACGTCTTTCCTTGCTAGAAAAGCAGTGGGTGGACTTCCATGAGAGACATGAAACTCTAGTACAAAAAATAGAAGATAAGGCTGAGGTCAGCTACTTCACGACTAACGTCTACGGCAAAACTAAAGAACTATACCAAGCCACTAAGGACAACATGATGGAACTCATGATTTCTCACAGACAGAAAGAAAAGAAGGAGGAAGAAGAGAAGCTAACTAGCATCGACTTCGACTTGTCCGGGATATCTGAAGAGGAACCCCGTGATATAGCAACACTTTCTGCTGATGATCAAACTAAACCACTTGATGATCACATCAAACTGCTGGACAGCCGCCAAAGATGCAACTTCAATGCAATAGAACGAGCCATGTCGAAGATCAAACTGGAACTTGTAACTGAAAAATGGGAAATTGAAGATCACCTATCCACTTTGAAAATGAAGTGGGATGCTATCGACAAGCTTCACTGGCAGCTGGAAGATGCTCTCAAAAGTTCTAACTTGAACGTAGACTACACCGCTAAATTTGAGAGCATCGAACTTAAATACGACAACTTGAGAAGAAAACTTAACAGCAAATTGTGGTCAAACATTCACTATGAAAAATCAGCTCCAAAGATCGAAATACCAGATTTTTTTGGTGACTACATCAACTGGATTTCATTTAAAGATCTTTTCATCGAAACTATTCACAAGAATCCTACTATCTCCAAATCGCAGAAAATGCAACACCTCAAAACGAAACTGAAAGGTGAAGCTGAACGCTTGGTGCAACATCTCACCGTTAGTGCCGAAAATTATGACTCATGCTGGGAAATACTTACCCATCGGTATGACAATCGCCGCCTTCAATTCACATCTTTTATGAATGCAATGCAACAACTGCCTGTCATCCGATACCCCGACACGGAAAATCTCAAGAAGATTCATGACGTCATCACGGAAAGTCTCAACGGGCTAACATGGGAGTAGATGCAACCAGCTGGGGCCCAGTGATCGAGTACTACATGTCACAGAAATTGGACTCCGTGACCTTCAACGATTACACCAAAGAGATTCAGAACAACAGAGAGCTGCCAGACCTTACCGAATTTCTGTCATTTTTAGAAAGCAAATTCATGGCTTTCGAAACTGTTAAAAAACGCCAAAAAGACGCTAACAGTACTCAAAAACAGAACAGTAACATAAACTTTAACAGACCAGCTAGCAAGTTTCAACAAACTTACAATAACAGGAACTTAATGGACAAACAGAACTTTACAAAGAAATCAACCTTATTCAGAGATCATAAAGACTACTCAGGTGCATTTTACACTGCATTCAGAAAATGCCCTTTGTGTGACGGTGAACATGTACTCATGCAGTGTACAAAATTTGTTGACATGGGCATTCCACAGCGAATCCACACTGTTACGAAATTGAAACTCTGCAAAAACTGTTTATACAGTCACGGAAACACCGATTGTAAGTCGACAAAGACTTGCAAGGAATGTAATATGAGACATCACACGTTATTGCACTTGGCAAAAAGAGCACATGAGCCAACTAAGACTGAAAAAACAAACTTTCGTCCTCACCATCAACTTCCCAGCAACAAAGCTCTCATCACCTAACTACTTTGAACATGGAAATACTTCTGACAACTGTCAAAATAAAGGTAAAAGCCGTTGATGGCACCTATGTCACACTTCGAGCTTTACTGGATCAAGGCTCACAAGTGAACTTGATAACCGAAAACGCGGCTCAGCTACTGCGGCTGCCACGTACTAAACTCAATGCCACGGTTTCTGGTGTGGGATCCGTATCTGGAGACTGCAAGGGCCGTCTACAACTTACATGCAAGTCGATACACAGCGACTACACTTTTAACATGGAGGCTCTGATACTCAAGAAGCTTACCAATAACTTACCCAACTCAACTTTCCAGAAGGCTAACTGGCCGCATCTGCAAAACTTAAAACTTGGAGACCCAGACTACAATTTAAGAGGCTCCATCGACTTACTACTAGCAGCTGATGTCTACGCACAAATCACCATGGACGGCGTCCTGAAAGGAGATCAGAACTCGCCAGTAGCACAGCAAACTCAGCTGGGCTGGATTCTGTGTGGGAAGCTGCAAACATTTAACTGCCATGTCGCTATCGTAGATCTAACTGAGATATCGAAATACTGGGAGAGCGAGGACATAATTAACGGAACTGAGGACATGGACAAAGATGACTATTGTGAAACTCACTACCAACAAACTACTACACGAGGCTCTGACGGAAAATACGTCGTGAAGATGCCAATGAAACCGAACTTTGAATCCGAACTCGGAAAATCCAGGCCTACAGCGGTCTCACAATTCTTACAACTAGAAAAACGACTAACTAAACACGAAAAACTACTAACTATGTACAAAAACTTTATAAACGAATACTCCGAATTGGAACATATGAAGCCGTCATCTCAAACAACTCTACGAGGGAAGGCTCTGAATGCTACCTACCTCACCACGGCGTCCTACGAGAAAACTCAACTACTACTAAACTTAGAGTAGTTTTTAATGCCTCAAACAAGACGTCAACTGGAAAGAGCTTGAACTCACTCATGGAAAAGGGCCCTAACCTACAAAAAGACATCCAAGCTCTGATTTTAAAATGGAGATCATACAAATACGCTTTTACGGCCGATATCGAAAAGATGTATAGATGCATTTGGATTTCTGAAGATCAACAACAACTGCAAAAGATCATATGGCGTCCCTCTATACATGACGCATTGAAAGAATACACCTTATGCACTTTGACATACGGCACAAAATGCGCTCCATGGATCGCAATGCGAACTTTAAAACAGCTGGCATTAGACGATGGCCACAAGTACCCAGCAGCTGCAAAAATACTGCAAAATGAGTTTTATGTCGACGACCTTACGAGTGGACATAACACGCTTGAAGGCGCGATAGAGCTACAAACAACACTAATTAAACTATTGAATGGAGGCGGAATGAACCTACGGAAATGGTCAGCTAACTGCCCTGAACTACTGAAGAATTTAACTGAAGATCAGATTTCAAACTGTAATTTTGACTTCAAACATGAAAATTCTCAGAAAACGCTTGGACTTGGATGGGATCCTAACTTGGACACATTCACATTTAACTGGAACATAGAAGAGCAATCAAAGCCACTAACTAAACGAACTCTTTTGTCCGAAATATCACAGTGTTACGACCCACTGGGATGGTTTTCCCCTGTCACTGTAACTGCAAAATTAATTTTTCAACGAGTTTGGGAACAGCACTCCTCACTTGAATGGGATCAGCTACTACCGATTCAAATCCAAGAAGAATGGCTGAAACTAAGAGCTGAAATCCCTCAACTAAAAACTATAAAAATTCAAAGATGGATTGGAAGTACTGCCAAAAATATCGAACTACTTGGGTTCTGTGACGCAAGCGAGAAGGCCTACTCGTGTGTTATATACACGCGCGTCACTGACGAAAACGGGCAACCTTCACTAAACTTACTTACTGCGAAAACTAGGGTTGCCCCGCTCGCTCAAAAACTTACTTTGCCACGACTAGAACTATGCGGCGCCTTACTACTGTCCCAACTGATGGACAAAGCGAAGAACTCGCTGAACGAACACAACATAACTTTGTGGGCTTGGAGTGACTCAAAGGTTGTCTTGGCATGGCTGCAGGGAGAAAGTACTAAATGGGAAAGGTACATCGAGAACAGAGTGAAGAAGATCAAACAAGTGATTCCAGCTGAGAGATGGTCTTATATTGAATCTAAGAGCAACCCTGCAGACTGTGCAACAAGAGGCGTAGAGCCAAAGAAACTACAACATTTTGAACTATGGTGGAATGGCCCAAAAGAAGATAAGATTACCACGGGAACTTCCCATGAAGAAACAATGAACTGCTTATTTACAACTAACATTGATGAGAAACAAAAATTGACAACCCTACAAGAGTCAAATAATAATATTTTAATTACCGACTTACTACACAAATGCAGCTCATTAGCACGAGCTAAGCGCATTGTTGCTTGGATCATGCGCTTTATTACAAAGGCCCGGACAACAGCGGCGAAACTTGACACCGCTCGTTCCGATAACGCGCTATCTACCTACCTCACAACAAGCGAACTACTCAGTGCAAACAAATTAATAATACGACACATGCAAAGAAGCGATTTACAACCGGAATGCAACTTATTGATCAATAAACAAACTGTTAATAACAAGAGTCCTATCTTCAAACTGAATCCTTACGTGGATGAAGAAGGAATTATGCGTGTCGGTGGTCGCCTGAACAAAACTAACTTGCCATTGGGCATGAAGAACCCCGTCATCTTACCACGAGACGGAAGATTGACTCAACTGGTCATTGAAGAGGCACACGCTGCAACCCTCCACGGCGGGGCGCGACTCACGCTCGCCTACATACGACAACGATACTGGATCGTTGGAGGAAATCGAGTGGTGAAAACTCAACTACGTCGCTGCGTGCACTGCCTCCGATACAAACCTACTGATAACTACCAGATCATGGCCGACTTACCACGTCAACGAGCAACCCCCTCCCGCCCCTTTACACATACGGGGGTGGATTTCACTGGACATGTGGATGTCAAACTAAACAAGGGGAGAGGGGTGAAAACTTCGAAAGGCTACATCGCCATTTTTGTATGCATGGCGACCAAGGCTGTGACAATTGAACTCGTTTCTGACCTGAGCACTCAGAACTTCATCGCCGCTTTCCAAAGACTGTGCGCAAGGCGTGGAACTCCCAAACATATGTACTCAGACTGTGGTACCAACTTCATTGGAGCTTCGAAATTCCTGAAAAGCGAATATGAACTCTTCAAAACTGAACTATCACCAGAGTTCTTCGACGAGATCGCCAAGTTAGAAGTAGAGTGGCATTTCAATGCACCAGCTTGGCCAACGGCAGGAGGGCTCTGGGAGGCATCTGTACGTTCAATGAAGTACCATTTACGCCGGGTCCTGGGAGATCAAAAACTCACATACGAGGAATTCGCCACACTTTTAACGAAAATAGAAGCCTGCATGAACTCGCGGCCTCTATGTCCACTCACTGAGGACCCAGAAGACTTTTATAACTATTTAACTCCTGTTTTTTTTTCCGCTTCCGGTCCTTGGATTGTAAACATCATAGTATCGACGCTCCGGAAAAGTTTTTGATAATAAATACATTAACGCCACAGTTTGCACGAATACATCACATCCAGTGTTGAAATAAGTGATATAAGAAAGTTAGCAACAATAAACAACGCGTTTGGCTGGGTTACAGTGAAAATTACGAAGAAATAAAATCTACTATTGGAGGTTAGATCTACAAAGTTTCTAGAAATCATAGAATCGATCAACAGTACCAACATATGAAACAGAAATCGTACCAACATACGAAACAGAAACCGTACCAACACACAAAATTGACAGTTTGACGGCAAGTGTCATCCGTCAGCCCA
This sequence comes from Ennomos quercinarius, assembly GCA_910589525.2. NCBI lineage: Eukaryota > Metazoa > Arthropoda > Insecta > Lepidoptera > Geometridae > Ennomos > Ennomos quercinarius. The sequence continues at coordinate 12,729,091 of OU342493.1, forward strand.
GTGTTGCCAACAAATAAATTAATCATCAAAACGTTCCATTATACGCAAAATATAAAAATCATGGAAGATCAATTTCAACTACTATTCGACAAAATGAAAATCGAAATGCAAAAGCAAACAGTGGAATTAAGTAATGCAATAATGAATAAAATGGATGAAAAATTGAAACCTATCGTAGAAGAAAATAAAAACCTGAAACTTAAAGTTGAAAACTTGGAGAAAAAAGTGGAGTATCTAGAGAGAGGAAAAAAAAGCAACAATATAGTAATTCATGGGTTATTAGAAGATGAAAAGTCTACATTGGAGTTACTTCAAAAGCTGAAAAAATGTTTTTTGGACGAATTAGATATAACAATTGAAGACTATGACGTAACCAAGCTCTACCGCATTGGAAAACCAAACATAGGTGCGAAACCAAGACCAACGCTCCTTGGCTTAAGTGGTGGTTGGAAAAGAAGTGAAATATTGAAAAACAAGAAAAAACTTAAAGAATTATATATAACAGAAGACTACTCAAAAGAAATTATAGAGAAAAGGAAAGCACTACAACCTAAGCTCATGGAAGAAAGGAAAAAAGGAAATTTCGCATACATAAAATATGATAAACTCGTCGTCAAAGAAAACACTAGTGTCAAGGATAAAAGGAAAAGAGAAATTTCTACCTCTCCTCAACCTGATTTACAGCCCAGAAAACAGCAGACACTAATCGCGTCCAAAAATAATAGAATAAACGCATTTGATATGATGAGAGGGCGATCTAACTCTCTCTCAAGCATCATATCTGAGAAAAAACAATAGCAATTAAACACAGATGATCGGAAATGGAAAACGAATACTAAGCAAAATAATAAAGTTAAAACTAAGCAACCTCCCCCAAGCCGACTGGTCCTCGTGGGGGAAAAAGACCACGACCCTCTAAAGATTAATAAAAATACGTTAGATATACACATAGCTACTTTTAATGTAAGATCACTAAGAACTACTGAAAAACTCCAGGAACTTGAACTAGCCATAGAAGACATAAAATGGGACATAATAGGAATCAGTGAAATGAGAAGATATGGGGAAGTAATTGAAGACTATGGAAACTACATCTTACAATACAAAGGTGAGACCCCGGGTCTGTATGGCGTAGGTTTCCTAATCAAAAAGACGCTTGCTCACAGAATCGAAGAATTAAGAGGCATATCGGAGAGAATAACAATTTTAAACATTACATTACCATTGAAAGAAAACGAAAAATGGACCATCATACAAGCTTACTCACCAATAGAATCAAACAAAAAAGAAGATATAAAAGAAATAGAAAAATTCTACGAAGACTTACAGTACACTATTCAAAACGCGCATAAAAACCTTATTGTAATGGGAGATTTCAATGGACAAATAGGACAGTGTCGCAGTTATGGTGAAGGAAATACAGTGGGAAAACATGGATTTGGTAAAAGGAGTAAGAATGGAGACAGATTGATCACTTTCGCTTTAGAAAATAAATTAAGTATTCTTAATAGCTTCTATAAGAAAAAAGAAACAAAGACATGGACATGGATCTCACCAAATGGGCTATACAAAAATGAAATTGATTTTATCATGACCAACAAGCCAAAAAACTTCCAAGACGTATCGGTTATACATAACTTAAATTTTTATTCGGATCACAAAATGGTACGCGCTCAGCTAACAGGTACACCTATAAAGAAAGTGAGAAAATACCAGGACAGAAAAACAGCCATAATATGCACCGGTAACAACGACCAGCTAAACACCAACTTAGAAGCTATTATTAGAAAAGAAAAAGAAAGTACACAACCAATCCAGGCAAGGTATGATAAATTCATTACCATGTTAGCGACTGAAACAAAGAAAATAAACTCGGAGAAGAACAAGAGGTTTTCTAGTGAGACATATCAGCTGCTACAAGAAAGAAAAGAATTATTACGAAGAAAGGAAACTAAAGATTACCGCTCTAAAATATCTGCCATCAGTAAAAAGATCAATGAACACATGAGGAAAGATAAGAAAACTAAAAGACAAGAAATATTGAAAAAACATATCGGAAAAACCGGCGGTGTTAAAAAAGCTTTAAAAGAATTAAACATTAAAAAGGATTGGATGATACAAGCTAAAAAACAAGATGGAAAGTATACAAACAAAAGGCAGGAGATACTAAAGGTAGCTACCGAATATTACCGAACTCTATACCAAAGCAAGAACAGCAATATAAAGCTAAGCCAAAACATTGAAATTGAAACAGAGGACGAGGTCATACCAAAAATACTACCAAAGGAAACAATGAGAGCAATCAATACCCAAAAAAGAGGCAAGACACCTGGAACCGATCAGATATCTAACGAAATACTAATAATGACTGCACCGGTGATAGCTGACATGTTAACGGATTTATTCAATGACATTATAGAGACTGAAAGTATCCCAGCCGATTGGACCACATCCACAATAATACTGCTGCATAAAAAGGGAGATAAAGGTGATATAAGTAATTATAGACCAATTAGTCTGATGAGCAATATCTATAAAGTTTTTTCGAAAATTATTCTATCTCGAATCACACCAACACTTGACTTCAATCAACCAAAAGAACAGGCTGGCTTTCGCAGTAAATATTCAACCGTAGATCATATACATGTACTGAGGCAAGTTCTACAAAAATACAAAGAATACAATAAAATCTATTATCTAGGATTTGTGGATTATAATAAGGCTTTTGACTCCTTGGAACATGATTCTATCTGGGAAGCACTACATATGCAGGGAATACAAAGAAAATATATACAAATACTCAAAAATATATACTCAAACAGTAAAGCACAAGTTAGGTTGGAGGCAACAGGAGAAGAGTTTCCTATTGAAAGAGGTGTCCGGCAAGGTGACCCCGTTTCGCCCAAACTGTTTTCGGCAACCTTGGAGATGGTATTCAGAAAACTAGATTGGGATAAAAATGGACTCAACATAAACGGTGAAACGTTAAACCATCTACGTTTTGCAGATGACCTGATCCTTTTTTCTGAGTGCCCGAAAACGCTGGAACAAATGCTACAACAATTATCAGACGAAAGTGCGAAGGTAGGACTATCAATGAACACAAACAAAACAAAAATTATGACAAACAGTTCACAAACATACATTATTAGAGTTGATATGGAAGAAATAGAATATGTAGAAGAATATCTATATCTCGGACAGTTAATAGCACCAAACGATACTATGCAAAAAGAAATCGACAGAAGGATAGCCAATACTTGGAAAAGGTATTGGTCTTTAAGTGAAATCATGAAAAACCAAGACATGCCAATAAAAGAGAAAAGGAAAGTATACAATATGTGCATATTGCCATGTTTAACATATGGATGCCAGACATGGGCATTAACGGAAAAACTAACAAGGAAAATAAATGTATGCCAAAATGGAATAGAACGAAGTGTAATTGGGATAAGGAGAAAAGATAGGATAAAATTAGAAAACATAAAAAATAAAACTAAATTCAAGGATGCGGGAAAAATTTGTAAATCATTAAAATGGCAATGGACAGGACATATGTTAAGAGAGAGAAATGGGAAATGGACAAAAACTATATTAGAATGGTACCCCAGAGACGGGAAAAGGAGTAAAGGGCGACAACCAAAACGTTGGGAAGATGATCTAAAGAAAACTGCTGGCCCTGACTGGATGAGAACTGCGAAGGATAGAGATATGTGGAAATCTTTAGAGGAGGCCTATGTCGAAGGACAAGCTGAGGAACAAGTAACCAATCTACCGCAATAGTAATACATATTTATGTAATTAATAAGTAACTTAGCAATAAAGGCTTATTTTATTTTATTTATTTATTTTATAACTCCTGGGCACTTCTTAACTGGAAGCCCTACGATGACACTCCCGCTATCGAACTACGAAGACGAACGGAGCATCGATTTACGCCAAAGATGGCAACTAAATGAGCACATGCTGCATCAATTTTGGAAGTCATGGTCGAGCGACTATCTATCACAACTACAGGCACGAAGCAAATGGCAAAAACCTACAAAAAGTCTCGAAAAAGGCGACATTGTCTTGGTGAAGGAAAACAACCTACCACCAGGAAAATGGGCTATGGGAAAAGTAGTCGAGTTACACCCAGGACAAGATGGACACGTCAGGGTAACCACTATAAAAACCCAGACTGGTTTACTGAAGAGACCGATCACGAAACTTGCAAAAATTTTGCCGTTTGACCCTGAAGCTAAAACTGAAAACTCAGATCAGCAAAACAGCAATGACGCTTCAAATACGCATTCAAAGCCAAGGCGCAGCAAGTGTAGACGTACTGGAAGAAATAGTTTCATGACCATGATTATTGCATTCCTAACGTTAGTTGCACTGATAACGGGATCGCATTGTGCAACGACTGACGTCACTGAAGGCATATCGTCGAGCACTCAAATTACCGACCTTGGCCGCGAGCGTCCGATTTACTACGACACAATCGGAAATATACAACTAATCCACGACGAATGGATCCTGCTTACATACTACAACTTAACTACTTACTGGCAAGCTACTCAAGAAATGGAAAACTAATTTAAAGATGTGCAACTCCTATGTCAAAAACTAGATCCGAGATACTGTGAAAGCACTACGCGACAACTATGGCATGAGATGAAAACACTAAACTACTACAACGATATTCTACTTCTAAACTTAAGTCGAACATTGGAACCGTCATAGCAACTAACTACTTCAGCTCAGTATCGCTCAATGTTCACTTACTACTGACTAACTTGAAGAATGTTCAGGAGATGCTATTCAACGCACTTCTTGACGTCTACAAAGGCCACATAGATGTGCATCTCCTCTCTCCAGCCAACCTGATCAAACAACTTAACGAGATCTTTGGGAAACTGCCGAAAACTAACTTTTCCTGTAGAAAATATTCAAGCAGAGATAAAGGATGTTTACAAACTGCTGTACGTGAAGGCTCGAGTTACAAACGAGTACTTTATGTTTGAGATTCACATTCCACTGACGAGTGACGAAGACTTTACTCTCTATCGAGTCATCCCTCTGCCCCTGAAACCAAAAGATGAACCTGAAACTACGAAATATGTACTTGTATCAGCCGAATACATCGCTGTTAACGTTAGACAGAAAACTTACATAAGCTGGAATGAGAACCTCCCAAAACTGTAACGCTGGAACTGCAGCCACGCAACCCTACTACAAGTAAGAAATCGCGCCAACCCGGAATGTCATCTTCGTTCACGGAGCGGCCACTCCCGCGCATTGATAAAGCACGAGCGGCAGCGATTCTAGCTACGGCACAGCGCGAACGGGCGCGGCCACACCCTCAGCGGAAACACGTCGATGATGTCGAATTTACTTTTGATTAATATTTTTACTTTTACAAATACAATTTTACTATACTTAATACCTATACATTTTTAAGAACTTATTTACTTTTTAACTTTTTACTTTGTTTAACTTTGACTTTGTACAGCCGATTCTCTCTCTCTCGTGTTTTCACCCTCTTTTTTGGGGTTGGTAATATGTACGAAGTACAATACCTTTTGCAATTAAGCATATTTTACACTTCACTCAATAAGACAGTGCGCTTTTATACACCGTCACCGTAACACGCGCGAGTGGGAGAATCAGCTACTTTAAGCTGTATTCTTTGTATCTAATAAACTATTTACTATAAACTATTAACTTAAACTTTTACTAAAAGTGTTGTGATCTCGACTGGGACGCAACAGCTTCTAACCAAATTTAAAAAAAATGGAGAATAATTAGAACACAATTTTGTTTTTCATTTTGCACTCTGTACTTATGTATAATCTATACTTAGAGTGGGTTCTTTCACCAATAGTTAAGGTAACCAATGGTTAACTGTAACATATTTTGACCATTGATTATTTGTTAGAGCTTTTAACCATTGTTTACCTTAACTATCGGTGAAAAAACCCACCCTTAATAAACAGGTGATGTGCGTATTATTTTATGTCAATCCATTTTAATGACTGAATTTTAGTTGTGTTTTTTCTAATAGATTTAATATTTATTGCTAAGTTAACTACTAAGTTGTGGAATAAAATGTATGTTCGTAGTTGTAGTTTGTTCCTACTTGAATTTTTATAATACCTACAGAGTTTCATCACACTTTCAGGAATAAAAATAGCACTAATTATATTAATGTTTACTATAGGTACAAACTTTGAAAGTTGATATGGGATCAAAAATAGCACTAAATATATTAATGTTTACTATAGGTACAAACTTTCAAAGTTGATATGGGATCAAAACCTTTAGGTACTGTGAGGTGATTCATTATAATGAGTTTGCGTTGTCCCAATCTATTTAACTAAAAGCGAAATTTGAAACTTGATTTCTATATAACAGCAGTGAAATAGAAAGTCATTTATAATAACAGCCATTCAGCTGCACGGAATATCATCCCCGTTCTGTGGCAACTGCGATTACTATACCTATTATCCTTTTACCTACTTGTCCTTTATTTAATTTAGGTACCTCTCTTTTCTCCTCTTTCATACTAGAATCTTATCTAGTTATGGGTTATTGATGAGGCCAGGCAGGACCCCCACGGGATCTCCCGGAATTTATGTTAAAGATATTAAGTTTTAATTTTGTATAACTAAATATAGGCCCCGCATTTGACCGCAATCTCACCTAATTGAAAGTGACGATGCGGTCTACGATGGTACATGCTTGCCTAGAATATACCTGTTCACTCGCGACTTGAAGACACCCAGATTGTACTTATCGGGCAAGGGCGGATCCAGGATTTCATTTTGGGGGGGGGGGGTCATTCTGACATGATTCGGAGCTAGGGTTGGGATGATAGCGGATATGTAGGAGTGCAAGTCCACTGTACAATGAGCTCTACATAAGAACTGCATAAGAAATCGTTTTTGGGTATATTTGCGAGCTAATCGAAGCTTAGCAGAAGGCTCGGCAAACGACGGCGCGAGCGTAGCGAGCGCGAAAAATTAGCGCGATAGACTGTAAAATCGAACGTCACTGCAACACGTGACACATATTAGTAAGAAAAACCTACAATATGACCTACAATATGCTCGAAATTGCACAAAAAATCATTTTTGGATATATTTGCGAGCCATAAAATCAAAGGTCATCAGAAAAACAGAGCAAGCATGGAAAACTAAAGCGCGAGCGCAGCGAGCGCGAAAAATCAGCGCGATGGACTGTAAAAGCGGACGTCACTGTAACCAGAGGTGCATACTAGTAAGAAAAGCACGAGTGACGCGAGCGTGAAAATAACCTACAATATGCTCAAATTGCACAAAAAATCGTTTTTGGGTATATTTAAGAGCCATAAAATCAAAGCTCTTCAGAAAAATAGATCAAGACTGCCATCAGCGCGTTCGTTTTCACGCAGAGGGCGCTTTAGCGACACCATTTATTTTGGCGGGAACTCCAGCCGCGTGTTCCGCGGTCGGAATAATCGGCTCCTGTGCCTTTATTGATCTGTGTTCTATCATATACTCTATGTTTCCTGTTACAGGAATGAACAACGCATCCGTCAATGTTCATTTTATGGCCAATGTAGTAGTAAAGTAATTATCCAGGAGCGTGCAAAGTTGTCGTAGTCAAAAAAAAAGGGAGTTGTTCAGCGAAATATTTATTTGTTCGAAATTAAAAGCGATAACATACTTTTTTTTGTATTAATTAAATAAGAAACATACATACGCATCCAATAACATAAAAATATCGACACAGACAGAACAAAAATTCACCAGGATAATTATTTTAAAAGCATCAAAATATTACGGCTAATTGAAAAAGTGCCGCTGGTCAAGTCGTTGTTACTATTCCATTTTTATCTTATTTCAGACTATCTAGACCAAAAATATACATGATGCTAGATAGCCTGAACTCTGAGGCTGAGTATTCATAAAAAACAATTGAGCGAATCTTGAAATTCAGGCAAATATGATTTTTTTACTAAACCTATACCTATTTCTCTCGAGTAGAAGAGGTAACTTGGTAAGGCCAACTACAGACAAATAAGTAAGTATTTGTCTGTGTAATAATTACCAATAAAATAAGCACATGATCTTATTTTTGCGACATAGCTCTCATGTACCCAGTCAAACACAAAGATCAGAAATAAAATATTGAAGTCAAGGAATTCCTCAGCAACAGAGTTCGTTTTTTCACTGGAATTTTTAGGCTATTTTCTTTGAATCTAGAGCTTCTATGAAATATTGTGCCGATATGAATGATTCTATCAACTCTACAAAATAGATACTACGATATTTCAAATAGAAATAACTTTCCCGTTGAATATTTTACAACAAAACACGATTTATGTCGGACACAATTGTAGGTTATTTGTCGTGAAGTTTGCAAACAAATAAATTTTGGCACTTAAACTTTTGATATTAACTTCTGAATCAGTATTCAGGTCTTCAACGATTCCTTACACTCTGACGAACAATAATTATAACTATTTAGACCAAGGTAGGTATTGTGTGATTTTATTTTACAAATACAAAACACTCGCGCTTTGACTCTCGGAACACCAAACGTAGAAAAAAATGCCTGCCGGTTTAAACTCTTTTTTTTGTTCAGAATTGCATTGACAGGCCTAGTTTGGGGTTACCAGGCGTAGAAAAAATATTTGTGCTACGAAATATACCTCGTGTGCTTTGAATATGTACGAGTAGAAGCGTAGTATATGACGTCATTCCTGGACAACAAGGAGAGCGCTATACATTCGGTACTAAGCAAAAAAAAGACGAACGTAATATCTTTGGTCCTTGTCACCGTTACCGGGTTTTTTTATTTGGCTTCGTTTGATCTAAGCCAAACAGGTTAACAATTTTTTTAAATTGTTGTGTTTTGTGAAGTAATCCTATTTAAATGGTGATCTATGCAATAAATATTTGAGAAATAATGTGTGTGCAGTGGGTGGTTGCAGTATTTTAAGCAACAGAAGTCGCACTGAGGCGTGAATATGAAGGAATAACATTTCACAAATAAGTAGCCATTGTTTTGTCTATATTCCCTTTTTAGAAGTGTTTATTGTGTAAAATATAAATACAGCGTTACATTTCATGTAATAACAAGTCCTCAGCTAAACAGAAAAATAGCTAAATGATTAATTAATGGATAAAATAACCATACCTAACCAAAAAATTTCATCGTCAAGGTACTGCCAGTGTATGATTTTTAATTTCCCATAAAACCAGCTAGGTACCATGTTGATTTGCAAATGTTTATAAGTCGGAAAAAATCCTTTTGTAGGTATATTAGCTAATTATTTGCTTGATTTCAATTAGTAAAATATATCATTTTATATTTAAGGTCACTTTGTGAATTCTGCTAGGACGCTAATTTTTTTTTACACATAGAAAGCCTAAATCTGAAATGGCAAATGACGGCAATAAATACTTTTCACGAAAATAATTTTTGAAAATTCAATTTGCGTGAACGAAACATCACTTCAAAAATGGTTCACGGTTTTGGCAGAAACGTTCCGATTCAATATTCTGACGGTAGGTTGACATTGGCGTTTGACTATTTTGCAGTTGACTATATTGACAGTTTTGTTTTTATTATCTGTTACCCGCAGTCATTATATTAAGTACCTACTTATATAATAATAGCTGCCAGGTATCACTTTATTAGCGCAGAATCTCCATCTCTTTCTGTGGGTGCCGTATAAGAGCAAGCTAAGGGACTATCCAGAGAATGGGCAGTAGCATTCTCCTTGGTACATTATAATCTTCTGCGATGACAAGCTACTTGCTAAGCGAGGTGGTTATGGCAAAGCTCCCTATAATCAGCGTCTAAAATGGCGTTTTATGGGCATGCCTGTGTTCAGCACTAGACGTTTTCCAGCTGTTGATGTGAAATACGTGATTTTCGCCCATGGGACATTTACAATGACATTTGTAATGTAGTAGGTATTTGATTGATTTTATTACCTGTGTCGTCTGTGACTGCAAATACTAACCCCACATTACGCGCCGGTTCATGCATTATTTTCGTGTAAAAATACATAAACACTATTAAATTGCTTCGTGGCATCAGCCGACATGTGTTTTGTAAACTTAAAGATAGCTGATTTCTTTTTATTTTATGACCTAGCAGAAATATTGTGTGACGCGTGTGCTAGAGCATTGAAACCATTTCGCCACATAGCATAGAGCTAAACTGCGTTATTTATTGATTACGATAGGGTTTCACTTAGGTACTCCTTCGTTTCACTTACCCCATCTGACCTTACATTTTAGTTTTTACAATAAAGAAGCAGTGAACACTGGTAAAACATAAATTCTAGGTGTCAAGGTAAATTACTCTATACATAGAGCTAACGAAATCGCCCATTTTCTACCCAAAATTTTGGGAGACGTTCTTGTTCAGGCAGCACCTCGTGTGGGAGCAAGAAACAACTAGGCGGCCACGCGAAATAGATTTCTACTAGTGGGAATTCTGTGCTCGTGTGTATAGACATTTAGCACCATTTTTAAATTTTTGGGTAATTCGTCACGGCCGATATCGCGTGCAACCCGGGTTGCATGCGGGATCGGGCCTCCCGTCCCATGCCACCGTGGTGACATGAGGGACAAAATCGGTATGGAAAACGATGGCGCGAGCCCAGCGAGCGCATAAAATCAGCGCGATGGACTGTAAAAACGGACGTCACTGTAATACGAGGCACATATTAGTAAAAAAAAGTGCGAGTGAAGCGAGCGCGAAAATAACAAACAATATGCTCGAAATTGCACAAGAAATCGTTTCTGTGTATACTTGCTAGCCATAATCAAAGATCGTCAGAAAAACAAATCAAGCATGGAAAACAATGGCGGGAGCGCAGTGAGCGCGAAAAATCAGCGCGACGGACTGTAAAAACGAGCGCAAAGATAACCTACAATGTGCTCGAAATTGAACAAGAAATCGTTTTTGGGTATATTGTAGCATTTGACGGAACTTGGTATACCTACAAGTGCAGCAACGAATCTTGACGGAACTTGGTATGTCTACAGGTACACTTCAGGGATTTTTTTCGTCGTTGGCGATTTTTCGTTGGAGGAGTACTTCGACCAAAAGGGAAGTTTGCTGCGGCGCTATCTATCGGCTGATTTTGATATTAGGCAGAAACATGGGTAAAGCAAGTATTTCAAATATGAGCGAAATCGGTCAAGAGGTTGCCGAGATATAAAGCCGTAAGGTCCGAGTTCCGAATTGATGCCGTCAAAAAGCCGACTAAGGGGTATAGGTACTTAAATAAATAAATAACGCCCAACGATCACATACATAGATCCTGGACCCTAACTAGGATTCCCTGTATCTAGGGACCCTGAACTACGATGACATGGTCCCACAACACCCAGGCACAGAACAAGTTTTGCGCTTATTTTCTGATGTGCACAAATACTTGTCCTGCCGTAGGAATCAAACCTGCCGCTTCCGGGTTATGAGCCGACCTGCTCAACCACCACACCACAGAGGCTATCAATATGTAGAAAATGGGCAGCACTCTCGTCGGTACATTAAAATCTTTTGCGATTACCAAGCCGCCTGGCAAGCGTAAGTACCTATGCTAAACCCCCCTATGAAAAGCATCCTTATTATTGTTATTATCCTATAATATCCCAATAATATTATAAATGCAAAAGTTTGGTGTGGGTGTGTGTAAGTATTTATTACGGATGTTGATGAAATTTGGAATGCAGATAGCTTATACGCTGGATTAACACACAGGATACCTACTTTTTATCCGCAGGTAAAACCGCGGCGCAACTAGTCTAAATTCGATTACACTACACTGAATTCAGAAACTGAATTTAGTAAAGTGGAATAGGCCTTTAATAGAAAAGCAATAACTGACTGTAACATCGACCAAATGCCACACAGTATAATGCAGCGGTTGGTCTCCAATAGAGTGCAGTTTGCAAGTATAGAAAAGTATTCATTAGGTATATTTATAATTGAAATTTGACCTTAACGTCGTAGCCCGAATTAAAATGAACTGATAAGCAGTTCATACCAATCATGTGCATTTATAAATAACATTATAAATACATTTGAATATCTGAAGCACTGCTTTGTCACTGTAGCACGCGCTTTGTTCGAGGTTGGCGGTAGCAGGCGGCACTACACTGCTGTTATGGTAAGTACTTATACGTCTAATTCGAATTTAAAAGACAGGATATGTCCAGTTTTTATAGTTCAAAATATAAAGCCCCTTAAATTTAATTTCCATTCCATTTGATTTGTTGCTCATTATTCAAAAACATAAACAGAATTAGGGGTTGGTATGTTTTAGAATAATAAGCAAAATATCTGAAAGATTTTATTTTATAACTAGCTTTTGCCCGCGGCTTCGCACGCTTGTATTGTGTTAATTCTACGTTTAGGTACTCTAATAATAGCTCATACATTTTCATGCATTTTCTATATAACAAACAACAAATCCACTAAATCTTTTCGGAGCTGAGCACGTATTAGCACACGTGTAAATTGCATTTACCTATACGTTGCGGACATAATTAATTTTGTTAATACTAATTAGAAATTATAAATACTGACTTAAGTACGCCACTGTAAAAGGAGGCGACATTTATATGTCCACTATTTTCCACGTTGTCTCATTTCACTGCGCTTTCAACATAGTGGTGGGAGTGAGGAAATAACATGTGTACAAAGCTCAAATCAGAATCGCTTATGCAAAGAATATTTCATTTTTAGGGTTCCGTAACAGTTTTGAAATAAGCCACGCAATAGGATCGATATCGTTTTTGGTATTTACAAAATTAGCGTTGTTGTAAACCGTTCGGTTTGAGAATTTCGCCAATAATGCCACTTTTACCATTTTTACTCGCTACCCAAAACGAACACAAAATAACCAAATGCGGTTTGTTATCTCAAATGTCAAAAACAAATTGGCGGAGTTTTACATAACACACGTAAACTTACGTCTGTCGTCTTTCTTCTCACTTCTCCGTGCTATATCATTACGATAACTACAATTTTCACAATGAAAATCAGTAATTTTACATAACCGCGCCAATAATTCTACGTCATACTCTAATGTCAGAAAAAGATTATCTTTAACCACAGCTTTTAACCCACCTCCGCAGGTGGGTCCAAATTGGCAGTTCACGATGGCATTTTTGACTGTTTTTGAGCTATCCGAACGGTGAACGAAAACAGTTAAAACGCAACTTTTGCTCACACATACCCAAAACGAACGGTGCATGTGATCGTTTTTGTCGTTTTTAACTGTTAATTTTGCCACCAGTGGGCTATCCGAACGCAGGTTAAGAAGATTTAAGAACGGATGTACAGACTATAGTACCTACTCCGTGGAAGTAGAGTAATCCTCATTGCATCATTTTTGCTCTAAGCTGTGGTTCTTCCAAAGAGAATATCACCACTTAGTTTGTTCATTGAAAAGCCCACAGACCTTAAATATTTTACCTTAAAAAACTCATTTACATGAAAGAAGAAGAAGAAGAAATCCAAAACGCGGCCATGTTGTTAATTCGAGTATCTTACCCTTTGAATATGTACGAGTAGAACCGTAGTATGTGACGTCATTCATGGACAACAAGGAGAGCACTATACATTCGGTACTAAGCAAAAAAAAGACGAACGTAATATCTTTGGTCCTTGTCACCGTTACCGGGTTTTTTTATTTGGCTTCGTTTGATCTAAGCCAAACAGGTTAACAATTTTTTTAAATTGTTGTGTTTTGTGAAGTAATCCTATTTAAATGGTGATCTATGCAATAAATATTTGAGAAATAATGTGTGTGCAGTGGGTGGTTGCAGTATTTTAAGCAACAGAAGTCGCACTGAGGCGTGAATATGAAGGAATAACATTTCACAAATAAGTAGCCATTGTTTTGTCTATATTCCCTTTTTAGAAGTGTTTATTGTGTAAAATATAAATACAGCGTTACATTTCATGTAATAACAAGTCCTCAGCTAAACAGAAAAATAGCTAAATGATTAATTAATGGATAAAATAACCATACCTAACCAAAAAATTTCATCGTCAAGGTACTGCCAGTGTATGATTTTTAATTTCCCATAAAACCAGCTAGGTACCATGTTGATTTGCAAATGTTTATAAGTCGGAAAAAATCCTTTTGTAGGTATATTAGCTAATTATTTGCTTGATTTCAATTAGTAAAATATATCATTTTATATTTAAGGTCACTTTGTGAATTCTGCTAGGACGCTAATTTTTTTTTACACATAGAAAGCCTAAATCTGAAATGGCAAATGACGGCAATAAATACTTTTCACGAAAATAATTTTTGAAAATTCAATTTGCGTGAACGAAACATCACTTCAAAAATGGTTCACGGTTTTGGCAGAAACGTTCCGATTCAATATTCTGACGGTAGGTTGACATTGGCGTTTGACTATTTTGCAGTTGACTATATTGACAGTTTTGTTTTTATTATCTGTTACCCGCAGTCATTATATTAAGTACCTACTTATATAATAATAGCTGCCAGGTATCACTTTATTAGCGCAGAATCTCCATCTCTTTCTGTGGGTGCCGTATAAGAGCAAGCTAAGGGACTATCCAGAGAATGGGCAGTAGCATTCTCCTTGGTACATTATAATCTTCTGAGATGACAAGCAACTTGCCAAGCGAGGTGATTATAGCAAACCTTCCTATAATCAGCGTCTAAAATGGCGTTTTATGGGCATGCCTGTGTTCAGCACTAGACGTTTTCCAGCTGTTGATGTGAAATACGTGATTTTCGCCCATGGGACATTTACAATGACATTTGTAATGTAGTAGGTATTTGATTGATTTTATTACCTGTGTCGTCTGTGACTGCAAATACTAACCCCACATTACGCGCCGTTTCATGCATTATTTTCGTGTAAAAATGTACATAAACACTATTAAATTGATTCATGGCATCAGCTGACATGTGTTTTGTAAACTTAAAGATAGCTGATTTCTTTTTATTATATGACCTAGCAGAAAGATTGTGTGACGCGTGTGCTAGAGCATTGAAACCATTTCGCCACATAGCATAGAGCTAAACTGCGTGATTTATTGATTACGATAGGGTTTCACTTAGATACTCCTTCGTTTTACTTACCCCACCTGACCTTACATTTTAGTTTTTACAATAAAGAAGCAGTGAACACTGGTAAAACATAAATTCTAGGTATCAAGGTAAATTACTCTATAGATAGAGCTACCGAAATCGTCCATTTTCTACCCAAAATTTTAGGAGACGTTCTTATTCAGGCAGCACCTCGTGTGGGAGCAAGAAACAACTAGGCAGCCACGCGAAATAGATTTCTACTCGTACATATTCAAAGATCTTACCATTATGTATATACATACCTATTTCTAAGTACCCTTTTAAATTATTTTTCATAAAATATTTCGTATCATTCATCATCAACAACCGGAAACGTCCACTGCTGAACACAGGCCTCCCCGTAAAACGACAGTTTAGACGTTTATCATAGGGGGGGAATTTTCCATAACCACCACGCTTGGTGGGCGGCTTGGTGATCGCAGAATGTTCTAATGTACCAAGGAGAATGCTGCTGCCCATTCTCTGGATTTCTCTGGATGGATTCCTTCAGCCGCACCTACGGGAGGAGATGGGGTGGTCCTACTCGCAAACCGGGACCATACGGTGAATCATCAATGGTTCTTATCATTGGCTAAATACAAATGTCGTCTAATGCCAAAATAAAAAACATCTACTTGTTGCTTTTATTTTATTTTATTTTTTTATCTATTTGTTGCTTTTTGTCTAACTTCTAAAATGCTGAACAACCTGTAAAACATAAAACCAAGGAAACCAAGAAATAGCTTTGATTCTCTTCATCATCAACAGCCTGAAGACGTCCACTGCTGAACATAGGCCTCCCCCAGAGCACGCCACCTTGAGCGGCTGCTCGCCTCCTGCATCCATCGGCTCCCCGCGGCTTTCACCAGGTCGTCGGTCCACCGAGTGGGGGGCCGGCCTACGCTGCGTCTTCCGGTTCGTGGTCGCCACTCGAGAACCTTTCTTCCCCATCGGTTGTCAGTTCTACGAGCGATGTGGCCTGCCCATTGCCACTTCAACTTACTAACTCTAAGAGCTATATCGGTCACTTTAGTTCTCCTGCGGATCTCCTCGTTCCGGAGCTTATCTCGCAGGGAAACACCGAGCATAGCTCGCTCCATAGCTCGCTGCGCGACTTTGAGCTTACTAATGAGGCCAACAGTAAGAGACCATGTCTCAGTTCCATAAGTCATCACTGGCAACACACACTGATTGAAAACTTTCGTTTTCAGGCTCTGCGGTATTTTGGACGAAAAGATAGGACGAAGCTTCCCGAACGCTGCCCAGCCGAGTTGGATTCTTCGCGCCACCTCTTTGTCGAAGTTGGACCTACCTAATTGGACAATCTGTCCTAGGTAGACATACTTGTCGACAACTTCGAGAGTATCGTTCCCAACAATTACCGGTATAGGTGGAACATGAGCATTAGACATGATCTTTGTCTTGTCCATATTCATCTTAAGACCAACCTGCTGGGAGACTCTACTGAGGTCGTTGAGCATGGTGCTAAGGTCCTCGAGCGATTCCGCCATTATGACTATATCATCGGCAAAACGAAGGTTAGTGATGTACTCGCCATTTATGTTGATGCCAGATCTTTTCCACTCCAAGAGCTTGAAAACATCCTCCAATGCGTTTGTGAACAGTTTCGGAGAAATAACGTCTCCCTGTCTCACGCCTCTTTGCAATGGAATTTGTTCCGTACTCTGGTCCTGTAGTCGGACTGACATAGTAGCCTTACTGTACAAACACTTCAAAACTTCGATATACCTATAGTCAATTTGGCATCGCTGCAAGGACTGCAGCACCGCCCAAGTCTC
This sequence comes from Ennomos quercinarius, assembly GCA_910589525.2. NCBI lineage: Eukaryota > Metazoa > Arthropoda > Insecta > Lepidoptera > Geometridae > Ennomos > Ennomos quercinarius. Next base: position 12,745,996 of record OU342493.1, read on the forward strand.
GATTGAATCGAAGGCTTTCTCATAGTCCACAAACGCTAGGCATAACGGCCGATTATACTCTTCGGTCTTCTGTATAATCTGGCGCAGCGCATGGATGTGGTCTATGGTGCTAAAGCCTTTTCGGAAACCGGCTTGTTCGGGAGGCTGGAATTCATCAAACCTGCGTGCGAGACGATTCGTAATGACTCTCGAAAACAGCTTATACACATGACTCAAGAGCGAGATGGGCCTATAGTTCTTCAATAAGGTGTTATCGCCTTTTTTGAAGAAGAGCACCACCACGCTCTTGTGCCATGCCTCTGGCGTTATACCTTCAAGGATGACAGAATTAAATAACTTCTGGAGGACTAAAAGTACCGGTCTACCACCCGCTCTCAGAAGTTCGGTCGTAATTCCATCTTCACCTGGTGCCTTGTTGTTTTTAAGCTGTTTGAGGGCCATTCTAATCTCGTACAGGCTGACGTCCGGGATATCTTCGGTATAGTGTCGGACTAACTTGGCTCTGATGTCCTGAGCTGTGTTAGTAGCGGGCTTACGTGTCGAGGTGTATAACTGTCCATAGAAGTTCTCGATCTCTCTCAGAATCTCAGGCTTGGATGAAATGACGCTACCATTTTCGGTCTTCAGTTTTGTCATTTGGTGTTGCCCAATAGACGAATCCTTTGCGAACACTTTAGAGCCTTGGTTCCGCTCAATTGCGGCCTCAATACGTGAAGTACTAAGAGCACGCAAGTCGTGTCGCAAGGAACTCCAGATTCGTCTATTGAGTTCACCGTAGGCTGACATATCAACTGAAGACTGCAGCTTCATTTCGCTCCGGTCGGCCATTAGCTCAAGAGTTTTTTCTGAGAGCTTTTGAGTCTTCTTTCGGCGTTGGGTCTTAAAGAATTTCGATCCAACAGCTTGGACAGTTTCCACCAACCCGTCGTTTAGCTCGTCCACTGTGTTACAGTCGGCTAGGCACTGGAAGCGATTTTGGAGTTCCAGCTGAAAGCCTTCGGGGTTTTGGATTTGGACAGGATTTGGACGGAGCGTAGACTTCACCAGACGTGACCTTTCGAGCTTAACATTGATATTCAATGTGCCTCTAACAATACGGTGATCGCTACCGGTTTTCACCTTGCTGATCACAGAGACATCATCGAATATGTGCTTCTTGGTCGTCATGATGAAGTCTATCTCATTTTTAGTGGAACCGTCGGGACTTATCCACGTCCACTTCCTGGATGGCCGCTTCTCGTAGAAGGAGTTCATCATAAAGAGTCCCTCCTTCTCCATGAAGTCAGCCAGCCTCTGTCCTCGAGGGTTCCGCTGCCCGTATCCAAATGGCCCCACTCTCAGCTCATCGCTATTCCTTGTGCCCAACTTCGCATTGAAGTCTCCCATCACAACGGTGAAGTATGTTTCGGAAGTATGCATGGCTTCGGATATGTCCTCATACATAGCTTCTACTTCATCGTCTGGGTGTGCCGATGTCGGCGCGTATACCTGTATAACCTTCAACGAATACCGTTTGGTTATTCGGAGTACCAGGTACGCTACCCTGGCCGACACACTGTCGACTTTGACCACGTTGTTGACGAGAGACTTGCGGACGAGAAACCCGACACCCCCTTGGGAGAGTTGGTCTCCCTCCCGGTAGAAGAATAAGTTACCGGAATTTAGGATTATCGTGTCCTGTCCCTGTCTTCGGACTTCTGACAATCCCATTACATCCCAGCGTAACTTACCCATCTCCGCCTCTAGCTCGACCATCCTTTCGTCAGCCTTCAGTGTGCGCACGTTATGTGTTGCCAGGGCCAGGGGTCGTCGTTGGGGTTGGTAGCCGGGCGTCTGCCGGGGATTCTTCGCACCCCTTGCCCTGCCGTTACCGTGGCCGCTACCGTAGCCACGGGATAGCAGAGCTGCCGGGGACTGGGGGCCGTTTTTATTTGTGCTTGTCATTAGGGGGGGGGGTTTGCCATAATCACCACGCTTGGCAGGCGGCTTGGTGATCGCAGTAGGTGAAGATTGATTGCCACCAAGACCGAGGGGAACGCTGCGACCCATTCCCTGGATATTCCCTTAGCCGCCTTCTACGGCACCCACGGGAAGAGATGGGGTGGTCCTATTCGTAACCGGGACCACACGGGATTGATTCTCTTATTGGTGATTTTTCAATGGCTGGATAACGGTTATTACCAGCACAGATAACCTAAAACTCGTAATCGATTCAATTACTTACCTCTCGATTAAAATCGCATTTCTCGACACCCTTAATTCGGGTTTTATTTTTAGTGTTTTAATTTATCTAATGAACAACTTTTATGTGATGATTGAAAAATCACGCGTTAGAGTACCGGTATCTACTAATAATACTCTTTGGTCGTATACATTCTTCACAGAGACTTTTTTCTTTAATCTGTGCCTCCAGATAAACATGTGGCACAGAGTGTAGTTATCCAAAATATTAGTAATCTCCCCCCTTTTTATGAGTGACTATACCTTCATGGTTAGTGGCAAAGTTGTGCCGCATTTGGCGGAAACAGTAGCCAATATAAAAAAAAGTAGTCGTCGATTGTCTTTTTCTCTAATCTGTGACATGTCGTAACTTATATACCGTAAGTAGCCAAAAACAACACCAATCGGCCATGTTGTTTAAAACTCCGGTTCATTTCGTAATGAAATCTTAATAATTATCATAAAAAAAATTAACGATATTTCAATTTTAATGTATCCTATTTTAAGCGCCGGTTATTTCTAAGCATATTAGTGAAAACCGCATGAAAATCCATTCAGTATTTTAGGAGTTCAGTCATAACAAACAAACAAACAAACAAACAGACAAAGTGTACAAAAAGTGGCTTAACGTGATCAGCGGCTAATTTTAAGCCAACCTGTGTAATTTTTTTGTTGATATCTTGCAATTACAGACTTTTTTATCTCTACAGTTTTATAATATGTATAGAATAGAATATAGAATGTATAGAATAGATATAGAAGATAGATTAGGTACAATTGGGCTTATACACCTACACCTGTACCTACATGAATATTGATTTACAAACACAGTAAACTGATTGTACCTAGCTTGGTTTTAGGGCTTAAAACCAGCTGCAATTAAACTCGATTTTTTGACCTGTTTGTATTCTTCATTCTAAAAATGTATTCCAAGTGTTACACTTCAATTTTGTTTCTAAGGGCGATGGGGCGTTTCACACCGCGTGTGGTTCACACCGCGGTGTGAATCGCCCAAGTGCTCTAAATGTATAGGCTCTTTCCAAAGATTATAAAGCCCGTTATATAGCCCGATAGCTCGTGAACATAATTTCTCGTACAAACACGACTCACCTGCGCGGGCAGGGGACGAGGTAACAAGACGAGACAAAGCTATACGAAATTACAAAGGACAGAGCAGGATGGAACAAAAGACATCAACGGGTTCCCGTGATTTGTTAGAAAATAGTAGTTGAAATACGCTACTAATTTTCGTATGAGGGGAATTGGTATCATTGGTCAACTGGATTTATAGTCAATGGCTCTTTCGGACCGCGGTGTGAATCATCATCTGCTATTATAACACTTGGGTGATTCGGACCGCAGTGTTCAGCTAAAATATGTTTAATGAAGTTAATAATAACGCTATTGGGCTGACGAAATGTTATGCAGTGTAAGGATACACTGATTCGGTTTGACGTGTTAGCTATGGATACAATGGATAGCGTGTTTTAGAAAGTACATGTGGATGGGTATTTCACGGGTACATTAAATTATCCTAGGTACACCTGGGTGTTCCACGGATACCTTTTTGTAAGACACAGAGTTATTAGTTAAAGCGTTCTTTATAGGAAGCGTGAATCAGGCTTGGCGGCAGAATTACTGGCAAAGCGGTGGTACACCTACGAGTACCTAATACCTACCTATAGAGTATAGACGAACTTTTGCATGATATACCTCCCACCTAGTTAGTACCTAAATGTGTTTAGGAATTGAGTATGAGAGCTCTTAGTAATAAGATTCCTATACTGTGTGATCATGTCATTTGTCCAGTAATTTCACATTCTCATTAGAGTACCTACTAAATAATGAAAGAATAATAATAAGGTTTCAACTTTCAACAAACTTGTTTATTTCAATGTGGCTCCACGCGATCAGCATAATTATAGTACCTACGTCACGTTGTTGATAAATATATAATAACAGGCCAAGTGCGAGTCAGACTCGCGCACGAAGGGTTCCGTACCATCATCTATAAAAACGGCAAAAAATCACGTTTGTTGTATGGAAGCCCCCTTAAATATATATTTTTATGAGTTTTTTAGTATTTTTTGTCATAGCGGGAACAGATATACATTATCTGTGAAAATTTCAACTGTGTAACTATCACGGTTCATGGGATACAGCCTGGTGACAGACGGATAGACAGCGGAGTCTTAATAATAGGGTCCATTTTACCTTTTGGGTACAGAACCCTAAAAACTATATCTAGTAGTTTAAGAACGCGTCGTAGACAAATAAGTTGTAAAGAAAAACGTCAACTCACTGAAGAGTCAATTACAAATGCTGTCTGAAGTAGGTACATATAATTTAATTTATGTCACTAATTCAAATTGTGTAGCGTCATTTGCTGACCAAGTACGCCATGATGATTACCTACTCGGTTATTAGTTGACTTCTTTGGGTTTGTGATATCATTGGAATTATTCTAAATGTTTCACTTAGGTAGTACCTTTTATGTTCTAACTCTAACTCAAAAAAGCTTTATTCTTCGTCTTGTCGTGCAGCGTCAAGCAGGCTGATCATGGAACTTGGATTGCAATGACAACATATTACATTCCGAATTTGAAAATTTCCACAGTTCAACAATTCAATTCAAAATTCAACTATATAATAATATATAGTCAATTGTTTTTTTCTCTAATCTGTGCTATATTTACATAAACTACGTATAGAAACTGTGAAATCCATACATTTTGTGTTTCTATCGGTTGCAATAAAGGTACAAATTTTAGGCCGCCTATAATGGCTTCGGAATTCAATTAAGGATTGCCACCATGACAACAGCTGGGGACGAGACGGCTAAAGGTTCGTATATTCGTGGATCCCCTATCTCTATGCTAGTACTTACGGCGAAGGAAGACCGCCCCCTTCTGTTATTGCTGTCCCATCCATTCATTCTTTTCCCAACTTTTTCCCTTTCCCTTCTCTCTTCCTTTTGACAGGATGAGTATAGTGGCTTCATCTTCCTTGCCGGCTATATGCTTTATCTTATACCTTGAAAGTGACACAATGATTAATTTGAATAACTACGTCATTTTTCAAGACATTAAAAAAAATATTTTACCATCGTTGATTGTCTTTTACTGTCTTTTAAATAATATACAAATAAGAAATGTTGGCAAAAAAATTGGTTCCTTATTGCTTCGCGCACTTAGCCGTTTTTGAAAACGTAAAGTATCTGTCTATATCTATATCTATATCTATACATATAATAAAACTGTAGCGATAAAAAAGTCTGTAATTGCAAGATATCAACAAAAAAATTACACAGGTTGGCTTAAAATTTGCCGCTGATCACGTTAAGCCACTTTTTAAACACTTTGTCTGTTTGTTTGTTTGTTTGTTATGACTGAACTCCTAAAATACTGAATGGATTTTCATGCGGTTTTTACTAATATGCTTAGAAATAACCGGCGCTTAACATAGGATATATTAAAACTGAAATATCGTTTAAAAAAATTTGATGACAATTATTAAGATTTCATTACGGAACGAATCGAATTTTAAACAACATGGCCGCTCGATGGTTTTTTTTTGGTTACTTATAGTAAGCATAGAGAAAATAACCGCTTACGCTGAAGAGATGGGACTCCCATAGAGAAAAAAGTTCAAATTCAAATTCAAATTTATTTATTTGCATTCATGTACAGTTTCAGTGTCAGGTCTTAATAACTAAGCTTATAAGATAGGTACATGAACCCTGTAAGGGCGTTTGCAAGTCTTGCAACAAAGTGCGGTTTGTAGGTACCAATACTTAAATTATAGTCTCTGCAACCAGCCAGATTCATACTAACATTTCATTTCAAATCCTTATCGTTCAAAAATTCATTAATACTGTAATATGTTTTACTAACAAGCAAATCTTTCAATTTAGCCTTGAAAATGTTAATTGAATGTATATCTTTTACAATTCGGGGTAATTTATTGTATATAGCTACTCCCATGTTGAAAATACTCTTACTGTACATAGTAGTTTTACAGATTGGGCCCTTGAGTATGTGTTTATGCCTTTTAGAATTTAAAGTTTTATATCCGTCAATATTTCTTTTTACTAATCTTCTTCTTCTTAAGGCTTCGTAGATATATATCGAAAGGAGAGTGAGTAGTTTTAGCCGTCGAAAATGTGGTTTGCAAGAATCTCTTTGCTTTAGTTTGCATATAGATCTAATGCATTTTTTTGTGCCTTAAAAGCCATTTCTTTATTTGTGGAGTTTGCCCAAAACAAAACTCCATACCTAAGTGTAGACCCTACATATGCATGGTAGACGGTTAAAAGGGTTTTCTGATCTGTAACATTTCTTAAGTTACACAATGCGTATGAAAATTGGTTCAACTTGGTACAGACATGGTCTATGTGGGGTTTCCATGATAGAAGTGAATCAATGTAGATGCCAAGAAATTTAGTAGATTTAATTTGTTTTATATTTGTGCCATTATAGCTAATATTTAAATCATTAAATTTAGAGTTCTTATTTTGGAATGTCATGATATGCGTTTTACCAAGGTTCATCTTAAGGTTGTTGATTTGCAGCCAGTCTATTATAAAGGTTAAGGAATTATTAATGTTGTTTTCATATTCCTTACTCTGATCATCCGTAAAAATAGCAGTACTGTCGTCCGCAAATAAGACCATTGGGTAGTTAGTAGCCTTATTAATAGTTGTATGAAACGTGCGCTACACGTATAAGTGTAGCGCACGTTTCATACAACTAACTCTTCTCTGTCTATCAATATTTTTAAATGCGTTATTGAATGAATGGGAAGGTTTTAGGTACGTTACTAAGTTAGGTTTTTAGGTAAAGGTTTTAGGTAAGTTTTTTTTTAAGTTGGCTACTGTTTCCGCCATAACAGTAAGTTGTAAGCTGTGGTTGTACGTTACCACATATTGTCACAGATTAGAAAAAAAAACAATCGACTACACTCTGTGCCACATGTTTATCTGGAGGCAAAGATTAAAGAAAAAGACTGTGAATGGATATGACCAAAGAGTAATATTAGTACCGCTACTCTAAGAGAATCTAAACATTTTATAGGTTTCCTATTTATATTTTTACAGGTTTGTTTAGCATTTTAGAAGTTAAATAGATACATATACCAACAAATATTAATAGTGTGAAAGTAGATGTTTTTTTTTTATTTTGGCATTAGACGACATTTGTACTTAGCCAATGATACGAAATATTCTATGAAAAATGTTTTAAAAGGGTACTTACTTAGAGTATAGACTAAAAGCATAGAGATATCCATCAAAAAGATATTATATTTGTACTCCTCACACGTATTGCTACGTCAGTGGCGAAGGAAAGAAACAAACATAAAGCAATTAGCTACGCTTGCGAAAAGTCAAACAGAAAAAACAGTTGACTCGAGTCGAAAAAATGGTACGGTGAAATTTCGCAAGTGTAGCTAATTACTATATGTTTGTTTCTTTCCTTCGCCACTGACGTAGCGATACGTGTGAGCAGTACAAATATACTATCGTTTTGATGATCCCTCTTTGCTTTTAGTCTATACTCTAAGGTTTTTCTATACAAATCTGTCAGACTCATTCACATCAAAGTGTCCACTTCTTATAAAAAGTGTCCAAAAAAGTGGTACGCTTGACAGATAATGAAGTTCTCTCTATGCTTTTAGTCTATACTCTAAGGGTACTTAGATATAGGTAAGTATAATTATACTTTATGGTAAGATCCTCGAATTAGCAACATGGCCGTGTAACGTTCGATTTTGATTTCTTCTTCTTCTTTCACGTAAGTAAATGAGTTTTAATAGTTAAAATATTTTAGGTCTGTGGGCTTTTCAATGAACAAACTAAGCAGTTATATTCTATTTGGGACAAACCACAGGTTAGAGTAAAAATTATTGGTTACTCGGTTGCTCCAAGAAGGTTAATTATATCTTTGGGTGTATTTATGCAATCAGAATTTAAACTTCTTTTTTCTTTTTTGGTGGTAATTGCTTGGCTCTACGGACAAGTTGTAAAGTTTATTAGAATTTGGCAAGAAGAAGAAAGGTCTTTGAAAGTGGACGTCTTCAGGACGTTGTTGTTGATGATGATGATTATGATGATGATGATGATGTTGATAGCTGTATTTGAATTAATTGATCATATATATCAATTTCAGCTTAATTCTTTCCGTTATTCCTAAAATAAGTAATGGTCTCGACAGATATTTAAAAAGACAAACAGACGGACAACAAAGTGATCTTACCTCAAATTCATATTCAAATTCAAATTCAATTTATTTTACAGTTTGTAACATAACAGTACAAAAAATCGTCTAAGACGTTACAAATAAAATATTTTAAAAAAAGTCATTTAATGTATACAATATAAAAACAAATAATAAAAAACAGTATTATCAATGTCATATTATTAATATTATTAGGTAAGTACAGTTACCTATAAGGGTTCCTTTATTTTAAAACTGTTACGGAACCCTAAAAATGGAACATTCTTTGCAAAAGTGAATCTGATTAGAGCTTTGTACATATGTTATTTTCTCACTCCCACCACTATGTTGAAAGTGCAGTGGGAATGAGACAACGTGATAAATACCGGACATAATATAAATGTCAACTCTTTTTACAGTGGCGTACGTAAATACTTGTGATTTCTAATTAGTATTAACAAAACTAATTAAGTACGCATCGTATAGGTTAATGCAATACTCCAGCTGTAAAGTAAGTATTATATAATCTTATTATTGATACTGGCTAAATACTCAATTCGTATGGAGTCAAACTTATGAAAGTAAAAAAAATATGTGGTGAATGCAACAAAGATACTCTTTGGGAAGGGAACGAAAAGCGCGCGGATGTGAAAAACTGACCAATGTGTGTTTGTTTTGTATTTTTCTAAACTGCCTAAACAATAGGTAAGTACTTAAGTAGGTATAACTACTACCTAAACAAAATTTACTGGAACCTCTTATCAAGACTTGAACGGTTTTTATGGTGAAAACACAAGAACAATCTGTTGAAGTGAAAATGACAAGGAAAAGATCGAACGTATCACTGGTATGTAGGTATACCATAGAACTTTTATTCGTTAGATGCCTAGATCTACCGTATATTTAAAAAAACTAACGGCTAAGTATAAGGTAGGTCTAAGTAGGTACATACATATGATTTGCAGTTTCTAACTGACTATTTTATCAATGTGTAGGTGATCTGATGACACGTGAAAAGCCATACCTACCTACAACCTAAACAACATTTTTACACGTGTGCTACCTAATCTGCTAATACGTGCTGAGCTTCGAAAAAGTTTTGTGGATTTTGTGATTTGGTATAGAGAAAATGCATGAACTAAGCTATTATTAGACTACCTAAACGTAGAAATAACATAATACATGCGTGCGAAGCCGCGGGCAAAAGCTAGTCCTAAAATAAATTAATGACAATTTATAGTTGTTTTGAAAATTTAAGTATAACTATACCAAACAGTGAAATCCGCGGGTTAATTACGTAAAATTTGCAACAGCAATGCAACAGCAGTAGCGAAGCTACATGCTCGACACCACTAATGATGTACGTATGACAGCAATCATCGCGCAATTTACGCCGGTTGCAAACCTGTTGTGAGTTAGGTAATACGCCTGCCGTTCTGTAGTTTCAGCGTGATGCGTGTTCAAAGGGCAGAAAGAAAGACAGACAAAATATTCAAAAAAAATGTTTCTTTTACTTCTATATCTATAAAGAAGTGTAATGCAATCAAAATGTTTATAAAATATTCAATGTACAGATTTAGCCCAGTTACAGTTTTATTATAATGTAAATACTTAGATACATAGCAAGTACCTTGAATAGTCTACTTGAAACCCTCACACTGGACTCTTTGAAACCTTGTAATTGTAATTCATTTCCAAAAAAATCAATTCCACTACATTAATAATTTGATTTCAGAAAAAAATGGAGGAGGCATCGGAAAAAGTGCCAGAACGGCTCAGCAAGAACCGTGAGGCGAACTGGCCTGCAGTTCTCTTTTTCATTCACATTCACCTTCTCTCCGCATATGGAATCTGGCTTTTGATATTTGAGGTGCACTGGTTAACGGCGCTTCTGTGTAAGAACTGATACAATTTCCAAATTAATTATGAATGGCAAATTATGTTATTAAAAATAAGTACTTACTTATCACTTACCAACTACTTATAAGTACCTACTTCCTACTTAGTAGTTACCTATGGTATTTCCATGGCATTTTCAGCCTATCTATTCGAAAAAAGGCGAAGGGTTCTTCGATACGTGCACATAATGGAGACAAAATGATTTTTCTCTTAGTTTTTCTCACTGCAACTGTTATGGGCGGCCGTGTCACTTAACATCAGGTGAACGACTAGCTCGTCACGTCATTCAATCACATAAAAAAAAAAAAAAAAAAAAAAAAAAAAAGTTTTGGTTTTCATTATGTTTATTCATTTTTCGACTGTACCATGAAAACCAAAGTGTGCCATACGGTCACAAAATTATTTAAATTCGAGCGACGTATTTTGAATCCCTCGCTACGTTTAAGATCCTAGAGTAAAATTACTCTAGAATGCTTATTGCTACGTTGTGGATTCAAGCAATCGATCTCGCCCTAAATACATTATTTTGGTCCCTTTTGACATAATCTGCTATTTAGTTCTGCTAGAATCAGTCGTAGAACTTTGTTTAAGGCTGCTGTTACAAAATTATGCGTAGTTGCAAGGTTTTCGTCGTCAATATTTGATGCATAGCTTTAATGTTTATACTTAGCCATTATATGAAAAAAACCCTTTATTTCATCTTCTTCGATAACGACAGAGCGAATATTAGGTAACTTACCTGTTTATTTAGTAATCATCATTCTCCTGGTGTTCGTTTTGGCAAAAACACACAGAGACCCGATTTGAGAGCTCTAATTTGCAAATTCTGTGTAACGTAATTCTCCAAACTAAATTATACTTCACTAAATACATCCCGTACTTCCATAATGACAGAACGTGGACAGAACAGATTTTTGATTTTTTCCTTTCAAGTAATTAAAAAAAATATTATATTAAATTTGATGTTTTCTGAAAAAAGGCTTCACCAAAAGGTCACATATCTCTGGAGGTACCGCGCGTAAACATCAAAATACTGAGCGAAATTATTGGATTAGTATCTGAAAACCAGATCGAATTAAACTTGCTGAATTACCCTTATTGTATTTCGATATCCTACAGCTGGTAGAGGAATTTATGCCTGAATTTAATAATTGTTTCTACTTTTCAGTTACTACATTAAGTGTGGTGGCTATTCTTGGCGTGACAACAGGCGCACATAGGTTATGGGCACACAGGTCGTACAAGGCAAGCACAGGCTTGCGCATTACTTTAATGCTCTTCCAGACGCTTGCAGGACAGGTAAGTCTGTGTTACCGACACGATAAAGTCGTATCTATTCTATGATTCTAAAAACATTATAGGTACCTACTTATACAAATCCTGATTCGCACAAGTTGAATACCCACAATTTTTATGGATGGCACACATAAAAGATCAAATCAGATCAGAGAAAGGGGGCAAACGGGGGCTAGATTGGATAGGACATGTCCTGTCATGTCCTGTCCAATCTAGCTGAAGGACAAGAAATGTTGTTTGGATTAATATGATATTTTTGTTGAACATGTGTAATGTTATTCATGAGAACATTTGCCAGATTTTTCGTAAGTATATTCAGTTACTTATTTAATATCTTCAAAAATAGTAAAATGCGCGAGCGAGATAGTGGATCTGCGTATACCAGCCTTAATTCCATATTTCGTGAGAGATCAAACGATTCGAGTAGGTACCTAAAGTAGTCGATTAAGTCAAAGACAAATAAGTCTTATAGCAGCAGACCAGTAAAAATTAGAATACTTAAATTACTTAAGTTAGGTTATTGTTCTTTTATTAAAGCCAGTGTACCTCAGAGATCCATGCTTCTGCAACTCTATTCTGGATGTAGGTGAAAGCAACGAATGAAACGCCGTTTCATCCATTCATCCTTTTCCCTTATCTTTTTCCCTCTTCCTTCTCTCTTCCTTTGGACCGAGATAAGGCGTAAAACTAATTAACCCGTGCGAAGCTGCAGCGGGTCAGCTGGTATTATGTAATGTAATATTGTGTGATGTCATGAATAGGTCCCGACTCCCGACTCAGATGCTATAAAGGTCAGTGTATGACCCTTATACCTAACTGATTTTCAGTCGGAACCTACTTCATGATATCCCGCAATATTAATACCTACCCACGCACGCGTTTATTAATAAGGATATAATTTCTTTTTAGGGCTCAATATACGACTGGGTGCAATACCATCGGTTTCATCACGCACATTTTGCCACGGGCAACGATCCTTTTGACTATAACAAGGGGTTCCTGTACGCGCACATGCTCACGCGTCTAAGAAAGCTCAGCCCTTACCAGGAAAAGCTAAAAGAGTCAATTGATATGTCTGATCTGGAAAATGATTCTGTTGTTATGTTTCAAAAGAAGTAAGTAACTATGTATGTACTACTTAATGAAGATGTTAAATACGAAACTTAGATTTTTCACTACCTACTCCACGGCAAAGGGATTATTCCCGTCTGCCCCCACGAACGTCCCCCACGTGGTGACAGACGGTCACACTTATGGCTATCGACCCTACATATGAAAAATGGGGGCAGACGGGAATATATTATTAACATCTGCCACTAATTAGTTATAATCAGCCGCAAATTTTTTATATACTCGGCACGCTAGCTGCGCTTCGCTTCGCTCGCTCGGCTCGTGCGTAGTGTGGTCACTGTTAACCTAACGCTCCTTCTCGCTTCGCTCGTCGTCGCACCTATTCATGTCTTTTCCCTAGATTTCCCGTTTAAGTTGATGCTGGGGGCAGACGGTAATACATTCCAGATCACTGTGGTCACGGAGGCGGATAGCCATAAGCGAGACCCATCTGCCACTGCCTGGGGGACGTCCGGGGGGGGGGGGGGCGGACGGGAACATACCCGGCAAAGCACAGTTATGCGGGAGTCCAATGCGATTTTTACAAAGTCAATCCTTTCCTTTATATTCCGTTTTACATAATAAAAAAACGAAACATTTATATAGTATAGATTACTTTGATATCTGTCACTCTACCTAAGTGATACAGCATATTAGATATTTTACGCGAAAATACGCACCCTTATATACCCACAGACAGAAAGGCACTCATATTCTCTTCAAAAGGAGAATAATATAGTCCAATCATCACAAATTTCTACTCCAAGTTAAAATTATCATTAGACCAACTTAATTTGCAAATGTAAATTGTGGGTAAGTATTTATCACGCCGCTTTACGCAGCGATCTAAATACTAGGGGTTCTTCATAGGGCTCTATAAATGTATATATACTGGGTCTCATTTAATTCATTAGCATACTTTGAAACTAGGTACCTACTCTTGACACCGGTCACGTGTGCACCAAAATTTATGAAATTTAGCACATCGATTTGGTATTAAAAATAACTCCAAAAATGGGATAGTTAATCAACTGCTATAACTGCGGATAGTAAAAATGAAGTAATGAAGTATTTTTTTTAATTATTGCATACAAATTAAAAGACCCTTTTAAAAGTATCAAAATCATTCGTGCCAACTACGTTAGGCGCCCGTGGCAATGTTCATAATTTACAATTGAAAATGTTTTCATTTGCACTCTTTACTCTTTAATAATCTTCAATAGTCAATAGTCTATAATCTCAAAGTCGCGCAACGAGCTATAGAGAGAGCTATAATGCTCGGCGTTTCCCTGCGAGATAAGCTCCGGAATGAGGAGATCCGCAGAAGAACTAAAGTGACCGATATAGCTCTTAGAATTAGCGAATTGAAATGGCAATGGGCAGGCTACATCGCTCGTAGAACTGACAACCGATGGGGAAGAAAGGTTCTCGAGTGGCGACCACGAACCGGAAGACGCAGTGTAGGCCGGCCCCCACTTGGTGGACCGACGATTTGGTGAAAGCCACGGGGAGCCGATGGATGCAGGAGGCGAGCAGCCGTTCAAAGTGGCGCTCTCTGGGGGAGGCCTATGTTCAGCAGTAAACGACTTTAGGCTGTTGATGATGAGTCTATCATGTAGGAACTCCATTTATAATAATGAATTCAATTGCACCCTGTATAATATCTACTAACGAAGGGTTCTACTAATGAAAGGTTGTAAAAATGTGGAACGGTCTATATTAATGCAGGACTACTAATTTGTCTGCTGATAAAGTGACAAACAGCCCTAACTATTAGTTTGCGGTTGGTTTTAATTTTCCAGAGTGTACTGGCTACTATATGTAGTTCTGTTCCTGTTGCTGCCCCTGAACGCTCCACTCGAGTACTGGGACGATACTGTTCTAAGTACCGTATTTGTCATCGGCTTCCTGCGGTACGGGGTAGTACTTCACGCTGCTTGGCTCGTTGAAAGCGCTATCTGCGTTTGGGGCCTCAAGCCTGGTGAAAGGTGAGTGGTTTTATCTTTATTGTGGTAACTTCCCTTTTCTCTAGTTTACCCTGTCCTTATTTTAAATATGTAGCCTTGTTTATTTATAGAGAAACTACTATAAAACTGGGATTTGCTGTTCTATCCTATGATAATAAATAAATGATAATAATATTTTGACAGAATTCAATTGAAATTCGTAAAGCACAAACTATAACAAAGTATACCGCTTTCTGGGAAATGACATTGTAAAAGGCTAAATCTTATTTGGGTATAGGGGGTAGGTTTAATTTTATTCTATGTTTCATGTTTTATGGGCAATATTTTTGGAAATACCTTTATAGGTATTTCCAAAAGTATTACTAAGTATTACTTATGTAAGAACTCGCGAAATTGGCTTTCATCTGTCCGGATAGCTTCCTTCGCCGACCCATCCATTTATCTTTTTCCCCTATATTTTCCTCTTTCCCTTCCCTCTTCCCATGAACAGGGTTAAAACATAAAATTAATTAACCCAATGCGAAGCCGTGGCGGGTCAGAACAGATATTTCGATAGTGGTTTTAACATGCGTAGATATATCTTCCCGAATCCAATAAAAAATACCTATGCTGTACGTAGTCACTGTTTATTGAATGTAGATAGGTTTTAGGTATATTTAACCGAGTTTATGTTTTGTTTACCCACTGAAAAAGAAATTGGCTAAATTATATAAACATGAGGCGTATTACCGATATTATTGATTCATTCCTACTTGGACTTGAATTTTGTTGACGTACCAACTACTTATAGTCTATAGCTAAATGAAATTAAATATATTTACTTAGTAGGTACCTAATATGTAGGTATGTCCCAATGCCCATACACTGTAAAGATTTAGACTTCTAAAGCCATATTATAACATAACGTTTCCTCGCTAAAAATAGGCATTTATTTATTTCACAAAATTCGCAGATCTTAAGATAATAATACCTACAGTTTCACATAATACTAGGTCTTACATCCAATTACGGATTTACTTACTTAAGTAGGTATAATGATATAAGTTACCAATATTGTTACCAAATCGGATTATAAAATATAATTTATTATTATTGCTACTCTACTTATTTATTTTTTATTATTATTGCTCTATGACAATAGTATGTACTTTAATAAGCTGTAATTAGGTAACTCGTTCTGTTGTATTTGTGTTTGTAGTGGCAATAACTGGATTTTTTATTTTATTTTATATTATATCAATTTTAAAAAAATTTCAATTTTATCAATTATTTTTTTCTTCTAAAATATTATCTATTATTTTGTCGGTTTTCAGGTATCCTTTGGACTCAAACTCGGTGTTCATTATATCTAAAACATTCTGGCCACATTATCATTATCTGATTCCATACGACTACAAATCTGGAGAGTTCGGAACATACGGTAAAGTTTAATTACAAATATATCTTTCATCATCATCATCATCATCAACAGCCTGAAGACGTCCACTGCTGAACATAGGCCTCCCCCAGAGCACGCCACCTTGAGCGGCTGCTCGCCTCCTGCATCCATCGGCTCCCCGCGGCTTTAACCAGGTCGTCGGTCCACCGACCGAATATATCTTTACTATGCCCAATTGCCCACCCTACTAATTACAACTATGACTTTCACTATGCCTACCCTACTACCAGTGGGGTGTGATGCCATACCTCAACTATAACCTTCACAATGCCCACCCTACTATTACAACTATAACCTTCACAATGCCCACACTACTTATTACAGCTATAACCTTCACAGTGCCCACCCTACTATTACAACTATAACCTTCACTATGCCCACCCTACTTATTACAACTATAACCTTCACAATGCCCACCCTACTTATTACAACTATAACCTTCACAATGCCCACCCTACTATTACAACTATAACCTTCACAATGCTCACCCTACTATTACAACTATAACCTTCCTACTAACTTTACTATACCCATCCTACTAAAGTATGTGTGCTAAACTAATATTATTATTATATTACTAAGTTGAACTGGAAGACAAGTAACAACCTACATCATTATTTGATTCACAGATTGTTTGTGCTTCATAACCAACCTAAGACATTTTTTTATTTTGAGAAAAAGTCCTTCGGTAAAACGGGTAGGTAAATATTATGAGATAAACATTGGGGCGAGGGCTTTTATTTTTATAGTATAAACTGTATGGATACAGCGTATACAGCGTATATACATATTATTAGAAACAATATATTTTAGAAATACTAGAATAAATCATAATAAATCCTCCATCATATTCCTATTATTGCTATTCATCATCATTAACAGCCTGAAGACGTCCACTGCTGAACATAGGCCTCCCCCAGAGCATGCCACCTTGAGCGGCTGCTCGCCTCCTGCATCCATCGGCTCCCCGCGGCTTTCACCAGGTCGTCGGTCCACCGAGTGGGGGGCCGGCCTACGCTGCGTCTTCCGGTTCGTGGTCGCCACTCGAGAACCTTTCTTCCCCATCGGTTGTTAGTTCTACGAGCGATGTGGCCTGCCCATTGCCACTTCAACTTACTAACTCTAAGAGCTATATTGATAACTAGTTCTCCTGCGGATCTCCTCGTTTTGGATCTTATCTCGCAAGGAAACACCGAGTATAGCTCTCTCCATAGTTCGTTGCGCGACTTTGAGCTTACTAATGAGGCCAATAGTAAGAGATCACGTTTAAGTTCCATAAGTCATCACTGGCAACACACACTGATTGAAAACTTTCGTTTTCAGGCTCTGCGGTATTTTGGACGAAAAGATAGGACGAAGCTTCCCGAACGCTGCCCAGCGTTGGATTCTTCGCGCCACCTCTTTGTCGAAGTTGGACCTACCTAATTGGACAATCTGTCCTAGGTAGACATACTTGTCGACAACTTCGAGAGTATCGTTCCCAACAATTACCGGTATAGGTGGAACATGAGCATTAGACATGATCTTTGTCTTGTCCATATTCATCTTAAGACCAACCTGCTGGGAGACTCTACTGAGGTCGTTGAGCATGGTGCTAAGGTCCTCGAGCGATTCCGCCATTATGACTATATCATCGGCAAAACGAAGGTTAGTGATGTACTCGCCATTTATGTTGATGCCAGATCTTTTCCACTCCAAGAGCTTGAAAACATCCTCCAATGCGTTTGTGAACAGTTTCGGAGAAATAACGTCTCCCTGTCTCACGCCTCTTTGCAATGGAATTTGTTCCGTACTCTGGTCCTGTAGTCGGACTGACATAGTGGCCTTACTGTACAAACACTTCAAAACTTCGATATACCTATAGTCAATTTGGCATCGCTGCAAGGACTGCAGCACCGCCCAAGTCTCGATTGAATCAAAGGCTTTCTCATAGTCGACAAACGCTAGGCATAACGGCCGATTATACTCTTCGGTCTTCTGTATAATCTGGCGCAGCGTATGGATGTGGTCTATGGTGCTAAAGCCTTTTCGGAAACCGGCTTGTTCGGGAGGCTGGAATTCATCAAACCTGCGTGCGAGACGATTTGTAATGACTCTCGAAAACAGCTTATACACATGACTCAAGAGCTAGTTCTTCAATAAGGTTTTATCGCCTTTTTTGAAGAAGAGCACCACCACGCTCTTGTGCATTGCCTCTGGCGTTGTACCTTCAAGGATGACAGAATTAAATAACTTCTGGAGGACTAAAAGTACCGGTCTACCACCTGCTCTCAGAAGTTCGGTCGTAATTCCATCTTCACCTGGTGCCTTGTTGTTTTTAAGCTGTTTGAGGGCCATTCTAATCTCGCACAGGCTGACGTCCGGGATATCTTCGGTATAGTGTCGGACTAACTTGGCTGTGATTTCCTGAGCTGCGTTAGTAGCGGGCTTACGTGTCGAGGTGTATAACTGTCCATAGAAGTTCTCGATCTCTCTCAGAATCTCAGGCTTGGATGAAATGACGCTACCATTTTCGGTCTTCAGTTTTGTCATTTGGTGTTGCCCAATAGACGAATCCTTTGCGAACACTTTAGAGCCTTGGTTCCGCTCAATTGCCGCTTCAATACGTGAAGTACTAAGAGCACGCAAGTCGTGTCGCAAGGAACTCCAGATTTGTCTATTGAGTTCACCGTAGGCTGACAAATCAACTGAAGACTGCAGCTTCATTTCGCTCCGGTCGGCCATTAGCTCAAGAGTTTTTTCTGAGAGCTTTTGAGTCTTCTTTCGGCGTTGGGCAGTTTCCACCAACCCGTCGTTTAGCTCGTCCACTGTGTTACAGTCGGCTAGGCACTGGAAGCGATTTTGGAGTTCCAGCTGAAAGCCTTCCTGTGTTGAGGTCGTGAACTGTGTAATTATTGCTCCGAGCATGAAACTAAAAATAGCGATTTTGCGAGGTTGGGGGCCTAACTATTTCTATATCTTTTTGTAAAAAATATTGACGTATCCAGCCCCGTTGAGCGCCAATATCGTGATTGCTGTGGTCTCTGGCAGATTTCCCTATCTGCCCCGGTGCTGGGGATGGAAGTAGAATAAAATATATGTAACATTTGTTTCAAGTCATATCAAATTCTATATTCTTTGTTCAACTCGCTTAAGAAATAAAAATAATTTTAATTTATGTACGGAGTTTCCCTGCGAGATAAGATCCGAAATGAGGAGATCTACCGGAGAACCAAATAAGGTGACCGATATAGCTCTTAGAAATACCAAGTTGAATTGGTAGTGCGCAAGTCACATCACTCGCAGAATCGAAAATCGATGGGGAAGAAAGGTTCTCGAGTCGCGACCACGAGCCTGAAGATGAAGCGTAGGCCGGCCCCCCCCACTACAGTTTTGTGGTGCCATAGGCGACGAATCATCTAATTTTTAAGAGTATAGATAAGGTGCCTACGTAATGATTAGTTCAAGATCTAAAGTCATAAGTAGGTTACCTATAATACTTTTATCTGAAATAAAATTGTTTTTCTGCAGATTCAGGATGTTCTACGGCTTTTATCCGAGTATTCGCTGCCCTGGGACTGGCCACAGACCTTCGCACTGTGGAGCCACTAACCATTCAGAAGGCGCTGGCTGAGACAGCTAAGACTAAGAAACTTATTCAAGAGAGCCTTACCGATGCAATCAAGGCACAGAGCTTACCAGAAGAACATTACCTTAGGAGGGGCTGAACAGAATTGTAACCTTAAATTTATATTAACTTACAATACAATTATGTGCCGTAAAAGTCATTACCAATAATATTGCGGAGTCAGAGCTTCATAAATTATTTATTGATGAATGAATACTTATGTGCCTTAACATTAGAAGTACCTACTTATAATATATACCTATGTGTGTAATGATCTACGTGTTCGTGTTTCTTTTTGTTTTTATTAACCTCAGAAGGAATCAAGTTAAAATTGATACCTACATTAATTAAATTGCCTACATACGTAGCATGCATATACCTATTCAGTATATAGGTACATATTGATCACTCAGTCTAGTAATCTGATTACTAGACTGGGTGATGTCTCAGGATGACGTGCACAGTGCAGTGTCACACGAAACTTTGTTTTAAAGTTCCGGGTGACACTGCAAACTGTTATGGGCAGCCGTGTCACTTAACATCAGTTGAACGACTAGCTCGTCACGCTTACTATCAAATAAAAAAAAATACCTTAAAGTTACGTCCTGTCAGAATACAAGTTAGCTCTTGTAATGGTTATTCTAACAATGCTATACATAATATAGGAACTATAATTTATATTTCCTTCTAGCCGTCATCGCAACCGAATTTCGCTAATGCGATGCTAGGATTTCACTGATTGAGTTTTGTACTTATATTTGTTTTTTGCCTCGAACATTAGGTACTGGTCTACAGACTATAAAATTTACGTAGGACGTGGGAAAGTATGGGTGGGGAAATCAGCACAGAGAAAGGACAAATGGAGTGGGACGATGGAATGGGGTTAGGGGAGTGAAGACTTGAGGCGTAAAATTAAGGAACACGTGCAAGTCGAGGTGGGTAGCTAATATGTAAATATGTACTAGCTACTACGCACTGAAAAAATATCATAATGTGTATATCCATAGATCTATACATTGATAGTTTAAACGTTGCTCTAGCAATGTTCCCTAAATGCTGGCAACATTTCCCGCTGCAAAGCGATTAGCAACTTAGCAAGGCTGGGGGTCTAGCAAAGATCCCTTTCCAAACGATAATGTATGGGAATGACATTGCCTGCGGAAAACTTTGCCGCAGGTAATGTCATTCCCATATATTTTGAGTTATCGTTTGGCGTTACCGCTAATGGAAAGGGATCTTTGCTAGACCCCTTGATCCGATGTCCAAATTAAATTCGAGGATCTTGTGAAGACTCATGCTAATAGTATCTCTTACTTTTATTTACTTAATTTAATATATCCACTAAGCGTCTAAAAAACTTGGAAAAAAATACGACAAGTTGTTTTCGATTTTTCCAAGAAAACTCGGCCAGACCTGTAACGACAAATAAATTTTGTAGCTTAAATTAGGGGTAAAATTTAATAGAGATTTATAAAGTCATGTTTCACACAGCAATGGAGGTCTTGTCCGTATGATATTATAAAGGTGAGAGCACAGAATTACAAGTATATATAATTCTATGGGTGAGAGCGACATGAGGGTAACTGTGGCTCAGTGCCGCGTTCCAAAGAGAACAACGCATGGCACGTGTAACATTCAAGCCGACACACCCTGATTGGTTCAAACCTCAAATCCTGGTCGGCCCTCTGCACCAATGACTTTTCATAAGATCCTTATGACTCACCTATAAGTAAAGCAGTGATATATCCAACGACAAGCAGTATAAGAGCAGAGCGAACGTCAGCCGCACGAGCTGAAGCGAAGCCCGGCGGAGGCGCGCACTGCGGCATGTCCGGCACTAGGGCTGCCTCCAACCGTGCCAGTGACCCTCCACTGCGCAGCTGGAGTAAACTGGGATTAAGAGGCAATGCAGACACTTCAGTGACTTCACCGGCTAGCACGATATTTGGTTCCAATACATTGCGAGGAAGGTAGTATTCATCTACTGGGCAAAATCCAGCACCTTTTTATGCTGAGAAAACAGCAAGAAATGATTTACAATCATTTATTGAGCAACAGGAGTGTTTCCCGGAAGGTCTGAACCGCTCGACGACTAAATTCAAAATGTGGCTTGGGTTTTTTTCTTTTTCTAGGAAGGACTAATTCTGTTTGCCTCTACCAGCCTTTACAGCATCACTGGGTGGAAATGTGAATTTTTCCCTCGAACGCCCGTTCTTACATTAAAACTCACTCTCGTGGAAGCCACAAGCAATGACTGAAGAAAACGGTAGCCACGTCCACGGCGCACGGGGCTTGTCACGGTAGGTTAAGTAAAAAGCATGTCCCGGCTTTAGGGACGGATGGATGGATGGGTTCAGTCCCGCTCGTGATTCAAATCAATTGACGTAAAGCACAAAACCCGACTTTACAGGAGAGCCAAAATAAGTTTTTTTTTTATAGTTTTAAATTCATTATTTTTGTGTTTTTAAGTTTATAAAAAAGTGATGTAGACAAATTATATCTAAAATCTTGAGATGCAGACGATGAAATATTTTGTTTTCAGTTTAGTTTGTTATTTTAGATAATAGATGTGCCTTACATCTAAGAAAATTCATTAAAATGTTCTCTATGTCCATTTTTATTATGAAGCTTTTATTTATTTATATTTATATTTAAGGATGCAGGTGTAAAGCTAATTAAAAAAAAATCTTATACTTTGAATTAAAGAACTAACTTTATTTGTTGATTAGGCGGTGTAGCATACATAGCCTACAAGTCATTTTAAATAAAAAATGGACTTAAAATGGATAACTAACAAATAAAAAAATAATCTAGGTAATAATTCGGCATTTTCTATTTTAAATTATGTTAAACATTCTAGAATAGGCAATTATCACCGTAGGCTATAGAGCAACACTCCTCTTAACCCTCAACTATTAAAATTAAATAAAGTAGGTAGGTAATATTAAGACATACAGTAGGCAAATAAGTACTATTATTAATGACTGAAAATGTAGTGTCTTGATCGAAATTAGTAGGTGTTTTAAAGTTAGTTAGTTTGTATTATTGTATGTATGTAATTATGTTTTATTAAAGTTTAGACAGTTATATAATGATGGAAACCAGAAAATATTGATAAAACAGTTTTGTACTAATTATTTTTTTAATCTAGGTATTTTTGGTCTCGCACTTTTTTTTGCTAAGTTTAAAAAAGCTTGATTATTACTAGAAAAACAAAAAACAACTTTAATAAATTCACAAGTAACTATTAACATAAAGCAGCAAGGTACTTAACATTGAAATATCTTTATCTTAGGATTTACACTAAACAAGCTAATGTTCATTCTACCACACCTCTGTGAGTGTACAAAGTGTTGTAGCAAAGAGAATTTGACATTGTGGGGATAAAATGAGCATTCCCTTGTTTGCTCTAAGATCGTCATTTTAAAAGCATAAGTATCAATCATTCTCAAGGTATCAAGGTAGATCACTAATCAACAAATAATTAAACTTTTTTCACAAACAGGACAAGCCTAGTGCTTAGGTTCCTACGTAATACTGATTTTTGATTTGTCAATCAGTTTTTAAAATTATAAATAATCAACCTATTATCAACAAAAAAATCTTTTCTCATAACAATAATTCTGCAAAGTATCCCTCTCTCATTTGCATGTCTGCCTTTGAACCTACCTGAAATGTTTATTATTCGTTGCCTTCATCATCATCTTCTTCTTCATCAGTTTCTGCTAATCTATCTTTAACACTTGAATGTGTAGGCAATTGAATGTATTCATTTTGAAATCTTTTAGGTGTAACACCTTTTTCACATAGTGAAATAAGATCTTTGTACTTTGCATCTGATATTGGGAGTTTTAAGTTGTATAATTTTTGTTATCCTCATCGTTGTAAGTGGCTTTTCATTAGCATTAGTTTGGTTTAAATTTTCTGTTTTCCTTCCTTTACCAGTGCCCTTACCCTTTCTTTTTGTATCCGTCTTATCACACAATTCTACTTCACGGCATTCTGCATGGTCTTTCATCGAATACTTGATAACAATTCTATTCGTAGCCTTCTTTTTCATCGCAGCGATTCGTATGTCTTTAAACCTAATACTTAGTAAATATTTCTGCAGCAATGTCGTCAAAGTTCAGAAAATCAGTATGGTCGAGAGCAATGACTGTGTAAGGTCTCGGTTTTTACGGACAGATTCAAAATATGTAGCCCATTGTAATTTTAAAAAGTGTGCTTACGCCCTATTATGTTTACAGAGGTGATTAACAAACTTCGACTTAAAGCACATTTAGTATTATTTATAGTAAATAGTTGGGCTGTTAAAAACGGAATCAAATTTTGACGTTCCTTACGTTATGAATTAATTTATGAATATCACATACCACCGAAAGTTTTATAATTTGACAGTGAATACTTTCTTTATGTTACATTTTCAATGTGTCTAAAATCGTTATTAATGGTCGTATTGCTACGTGGATTAGACAGAAAAAAAGAGAAAAAAAAACTAAGCAAGATGGCATTCATAGCTCATTTTGGCCAAAATGTGCTTTACGTCAATTGAAATTACAGGTATCGATATATTATATGCAGCGCAGAGTCTTTGCCGGCGCGCATACTCCATGCAAGATGGACATCTACCTATAATGCCTGAACATACTAGTCCAGTTTTCCAACTGAATTTCGTGAATATTTATGACTTTTATAGCAGTATCGCCTGCTCAGCTTAATCTACAGATTAATTTGTAAAGGAAAAATTTGAATCACGGCCGGGTTTGAATTTCGTGAGTGCTAGCCGCTTACTAGTTAGAATTGTTGTAACAAACATTGCTTGCAAATGTTTTAGTTCAAATATTAATAACACCGTGCTTAAATTGTTTTCGCAATAACATGGCAATTGATTTATGCTTTTATGATTTCAGGTAAGTATTATTTCGTAAGTAGTCAAAATGTAAGATTACCTCACAAGCATAGGTTTAGCATATGGAGAGTGACGAGACAGCGGGAACGCGAGCTGGGCGCGAGTCGAATGTACTGGAACTTCTCTCACTGCGCATCTGCCACGGGCCTGGCTTAGAGACCTGACGGCAAAAAAAAACATCGGTGATTTTGTGAATATGTTTGCCCATTGGTGGGTAAAAAATATAACCAAGAAGAAAAATTGAGGATAGGTATAACCTTCTTGACCAATGAGGCTATGACCACACTGGGCAATTTTCAAAAAGGTCACCATATTCAACATAGTTTGGTCGTGTTTTGCGGAAACTTATAAAACTACAAAAATAACTATACGAAAGATCACACCTTTAGTAACTCATCTGTTCATTTTTAATGTCGCTAACAACTATTTTATTTTTGTTTTACCGGGCAAATTGCCTTTATTACTCAAGCTAACTACTACATGTAACGGACGTGACGACAGCCAACGTACCAGCCCGCCATAGCCAAGCCGGAAGCCGCCATATTGACACCGCCCCTTCCGCCAGCCCTGCCTGCCAGCCAGCCATGCCAAGCCTTGGAGGGGAGAGCGTGTCAATATAAGCTTAAGCCAGCCATTATTATGTCTCATTCCTGTTGCAATTTTATAAGAAGGAACAAATAAGAAGGAACAAATACAAGAAGTTACCGAAACTCTGCCCGTTTTATTTCTGTTTCCGCTATATACAATAATAAAAACTAAACTAAACTAAACTAGCTACACTACCTACTACAAAGAACACTTATGGACTGTATAATGGCTGCGATGGCCTATAGACAGTCCAAGAGCTCCAGCCCACTACCGGTAGGTAGCGTACCCAACATGCTGGCCGCATTGCCACGTTGAATTGCAATGCTGATGCGTTGGGCCAAATAAGTGCCAGCATTTTGGTCACGCGTCGCATCGACCAGGCGCTCTGATAGACTTTGGAAAACGCGATGAGCTCCCGGTCCCCACGGGCCCAGGGTCTCAACGCCAAACGGCTCAAATATGTAACCGCTACCGAGATTACTATATTTGCGCCGTTTTAGCTACTCAGCAGAATTAGCCGCGGCGCCGGCCCTAACGTGTGTCTCGGGAAGGTGTGACGGCGCCATAGTATCGACGCAAGTAGCATCCCACACTAAAGGCCGCCCCATCTTCCAGGGAACCAGAGTCATTCCTTTGGGTCTTTTACCATCGTCACGCATGAGACCATTCGGTTCGAGAACTATTTTATTGATTCTTTATGAATGAAACTACTAAACTGAGTACCTTTACTAGCAAAATTAATTGTCTTTGCATAAACTGTAAGTACATTATAATACAAATCTAATTTAACGAATTACTACTAGTAACCAATTGCCCGAAATGCTGGCAACATTGCCACGTTGAATGGCAAATTTTCAACCTAGAGTCATATCATCAGATAATCACGATCAATCAGAAGAAATCCACACTAAGCACTAAGTAACCGACATATCGAAGACTTTATCTTTTATCGTACTTTTGTTAAAATTAAACTCATGTCAACTTATAAATACTGAACGCTGATTGGTTGAAGACAGCCGATGATCAACAGGCAACCAATGAGGGTTCCATATTTGTAAGTTGACATGAGTTTAACTTTAACAAACGTACGAGAAACCGGGGCTAGTCTAGTCTCATCTTTGGTTTCTTATTTTATAAAGATGCTAATAATTAATAATTATTATCAATAATAATATTTATGAATGTATATGTATAATATGGAATATTACGACATTACTATTGTGCTGTTGGGGATCTTGATCATGATGATAAAAACACGTAGATTCCTCATAATGTTGTTTACTCTCTTATTACAATATTATTATTCCACCAGCATATCAAAATACAATCAGTCACTCATCACTCAATAATATTAATTAATTCAATAATCCACAGACTACATATTATTGACATATTAAAACCATAGAGTAAGAGAGTACCAACTTGATACAGACTATCTAAGAATACTACACTCGTATATTAATAATGATGGCTGGAGCTGGTAATTGTAACACTCGGCCATCCTGGATTAGCAGTGTCCCACAGCGATTTGTAAAAGTTGTCAGTTGTCTGGACCATCTGAATCATATAAGGGCAACACGGTAGATCATCCATTGAAACTACTATTTCTGATGCACTTGTGTCATTCGGGTTGCATGGTTACGTATTCGAAAACTAATCGGTCAGAAACAGTAATACCAGTTACTTTTTAGTTGCGGGTGGAGGAAACTGAGCTGAAAACGAAGGCCACCATCTGTAGTATATATTAAACTATGACAAGCCTTAGACTACATATACATAATTACATAAATACTACTCAATTATACCCTTAAGAGGGCCACCCACAGCAGTGCACTGGGGTTAATGCTGCTGGTAAACATTGATAGTTCTCTACTACATCATAAACTTGTCTAGTATAAATTAGATGCCGTTCATTGCCGTAACATTGGCAATCAAGCTATAGTTTTGGTTGAATCTAGTTCTTCAGAACATAGCTCTTATTGTACTATAGCATAGTACTTATTGTATTATAGCAAGTTAGAATGTGTTTAATTTTCTCAATGATCTTTTCATGATGCTAATTAACATAGTTTGTGGGTCTAGACTGTGCACCGTTTCTTTTTTTGTTCACCACACATAAATTTAGATATTAGGTAGTATACCTGTTTAGCTAAATCCATAAAGTTGGTAAAACGCGAAGTCATACAATTCTTGTATGTAAAATATAAGTTTGATTTCGTTTAAGAGTAGGTACATATTCAACCAAAAGCAATGGTGTTAAGGATTATACCTACAGGTATCCTTATTTAAATGTAAGGTATTGTTTATAACTTCACTGGTTATTTATTTCGGCACATATTACACAAAACGCAACAGATCTATAATTTATTTTAGTTATTTAGAATGAGCAACATGTCAGCTTGTAGACTTGAACGGAAGAGAGAAAACAGTATGTTGCTAGAGAGAGACAGATAATTAAGTATGGTTGAAATACTAAACAATTGGGTTGTTTTACTTTATGCAAATCTTTATAAATGGTGATGTAGTAAGCAGACAAGTAAAAATAAAATAGACTATTATTTAGTAATAATATAAATATCACATAATTTCATAACAAAACATATTTACAGCACAAGTGTTTAGTTATTTGTGTTAAAGTTTATTAATTTATCAAACCCATCACTTATCTGATCAGCATAAGATAGCTTTCCCTTATTTTTTTTTTCTCATGTGCAAGTAGTACTTTAAGTAGGTACCTAGTAGTATGATAACAGGTTTTCAATATTTGAGTATCTATAACCTTTTGTGTATTTTATAATCATTTACTTATAATAAATCTTAGTTCAATTTAGTATTTGGTCACATTTGCTAAAAATGGTCTATTGGCTACAACATTATCATGATGGTGAAAAGTATTTTTTTAAATTAATTTCTTGGAGGTCATAGTATCATATTAGAGGTATAATCAATTCTTTACGAATTTGCACTGATCCAAATGTTGGGTAAATACCTACTAACAGATTTTTTGTCTCTATTTTACCCTACTGCATAGAGGAATAACACTATTTCTATGTCCTATTACTTAAATTTTGATTTTTAATAAGTAGTTATAGGTATGTATGCTAAGGCACAGGGTATGTAGGTTACTGTATATTATCAGCATTAGTCATAGGTAATTGTATCTATAGTCATAATTAATAGATTTTTTTAGTAGTAATTATTACTAGCATTCTTAAAATGACATTTTTATATGGGGAGTATTACTTTTTTACTTTAGTGTTACTCAATCAAAAAAATATTTTCCCTGAATTATCCTCTGTGTACTTATAGGTTTTACAGATGTATTATCAGCACATAATACATATTAGAGATTCCTGATATGTCAGAGAATGTTTCAGTCCACTGAAAATCTTGAACTTTGATAAGATAATATTATTTTTTTAATCATATTATATTATTTTTAGTATTTGTTAAAATCACCTAGGTTTGGATTTACTATTTCCATCATGCCGATGTAAAGAAAGTCAGAGTATGTAGAAGTGCATACGCATACCAAATATTATTATTTATTTATTTTTTTACTACTTAATATACCATTGAGTACCTAGGTAACTATATCTTGAGAGTCGGATAGAAAAAATATATTAACACAATATTTATGATTTTTATAGCTGTACCCCCTGCTTAGAGTACTCTGCATTGATAGATGCGGGTTCAAATCCTATTTGTGATTCAATTTTTTTTTTGCAAGTTAATCTGTACATTATTACAATTTAACTTTCTCAATAACATACCTAGCCAAGTGGCCTAGCCAGGTACTTATTTACCTATATGTATGATACCTACTACCTTCACTGTTGAGTGTATCCTTAAATGTGGATGGGTTAGGAGCTTTAGGACTACATCTCAATATGACTAAACAGCAGGTATGACTAGATCGCTTAAGGCGAAATCTCGTTATGACTATATTGACCAAATAATTAATAGCATAATGATTGTTTGAAGTATTTATAATAATAAATAATAAATAATAAAAAGCCTGTTTATTCCTTAATTAATACTAAAACGTATCTTAACCTAAAATTGTTAACTATAACAAAACAATTTCTAATTAAGGACCCCTCTTTGGGTAAAGGCCTCCTCCATTTCAAGCCATGCTTTCCTGTCCTTAGCTACTGTAAGCCATTCGTGGCCGGCTGCTTTAGCAACCTCGTCAGCCCATCTTTCTTGGGGTCTTCCTCTTCTTCTTTTGCCTTTTGGGCCTGCCCACATGGTTACCTGTTTTGACCACTTTTCGTCAAGTGATCGTGCCACATGACCTGCCCACTTCCATTTCTGCTTTTGTGAATGTTTTAATGCATCTATTATCTTTGTTTTCTTTCGTATGGTGGTATTCTTGTGCTTATCTTTCAGTTTAATTTTTAAAATGCTTCTCTCCATAGCGCGTTGGCATATTTGTATTTTATTTCTTGTTTCTTTGTTGAAAGTCCATGTTTGGCTGGCATATGTAAGGCAGGGAAGTATACAGGAATCCATGACCTTCTTTTTTAAGTTTAACGGTAGGTCACTCTTTAACACTTCCTTGTGAGCCCAGAATTTGTTCCAAGTTACAGCGATTCGTCTGTCTAGCTCATCTTGACTTCTGGAAGGTTTAAAAGATATTTGTTTTCCTAGGTAAATATAGCTGTCTACATATTCAAGCACGGTTTGCTCTACAACAATTGGGCTTTCTATGCTATTTGTAGCTACCTTCGTTTTTGAGACATTTAAGTTCAGGCCTATGATAGTGCTTACTCTGTTAAGTTCATTGATCATTGTTTCAAGATGTTTTGGAGATTCCGAAAAAATAACTATGTCATCTGCGAAACGAAGATTGCTTAGGTAGTGACCGTTAATGTTAATTCCCTTTGCATTCCAGTTGAGATCCTTCATAATATGTTGTAGGACAGCTATAAAAACTTTAGGCGATATAGGGTCACCTTGTTTTACTCCTCTACATATTTTTATTTCAGGTCCAGTTTGATCTAGCTTCACTCTACTCGTACTTTGTTCGTAGATGTTTTTCAAAATGTCGATATATGTTTGTGGTATGTTTTGATGCTTGAGGGCTCTCCATATGCAGTCATGAGCTATTGAATCAAATGCTTTCGCGTAATCAATAAAGGCAAGATATAGTGATTGTCTGAACTCTGTATATTTTTCAATAATCTGTTCTAATGAGTATATGTGGTCTATAGTGCAGAAACCTTTACGGAACCCAGCTTGCTCTACCGGTTGGTGATTTTCTATTTGTGCTCCTATTCGTTTTTCTAGACAAGATGCAAATAGCTTGTATAGAGCTGGTAAAAGGCTTATGGGGCGGTAGTTACTCACATCAGCCGGGTTTCCCTTTTTGTACAGAAGGATTATTCTAGAATCTGTCCATTTTTTGGGAACTTTTCGTTCTCTGAGTATTTTATTGAATAAAGTTTTTAGTAGCGGAGCTAGTAGAGATCTTCCAAGTTTAATGCACTCGTTGGGTATATTATCTGGCCCGGGACTTTTTTCGTTCTTAAGTTTTTCTATGCTTCGTGTGATTTCGTTTTCATCAAAATCCATAATGTGTGTAGAGTCCTCTGTATCTTCAAATGTACCGACCATGCTGTAACCTTCAGTATTTTGGGCTTCGTATAGGCTTTTGTAAAACTCTGTAGCAATATTAACGATACTTTTCCTTGTCTGTGTTTCATCCGAGTGAGTGTTAAGTCTTGGTATCCAATTTTTACCTTTGTTTAGTTGTTTGTAGGCTTTCTTTAGACTCCCCGTATTTATAAGGTGTTTTTCCACTGTTTTTATTTTATGTTCTTGATAATCTTTCCGTAGACTTTTATTAGTGATTTTGTAGAGTTGTGATAGTTCTTCCTTTTCTTCTTTGTTGAGGGGGGTTTTGTGTTGGAGCTCCGCACGTCTTTTTATTAATGTTTTTGTTGCTGTTGAGATAGGGTTATTTCTTTTAGTACAGTCTTGCAGTTTTGTGTTATTTAGGCAATATTTTATAGTGTTTTCTATTTTGTTATAAAGCGTCTCCACCGTATCATTTTGATCATAGTATAATTCCTTGATTTTCTGCTCTAAAATGGTAAGGTAACTATCCTGTTCTTTTTGGTCTTGTAGGTTTATGTATACATTACTGTATTTTCTTCTTGATCTTTTTTCCATTGCTAGGTTTAATGTTCCGCGTACAACTCTGTGATCAGAAGGAAAAATATTGTTATTTACGACTTCAATGTTCGTGAAATGTTTCGGGTTGCTACATAAAATGAAGTCTATTTGGTTCTTGGTCTTCTTGCTAGGAGAGATCCATGTCCATTGGTTTTTTTGATCCTTCTTGAATATCGTGTTTATTATGGTTAGATTATTTTCCAGTGCATGTTGCAGCAGAAGTTCTCCTCTGTGGTTTCTGTTTCCATAACAATAAGGTCCCATTACCTTGTACTCTCCGCATTTACGTTGACCTACTTTTGCGTTAAAGTCTCCCATCAGGATTAGGTTGTTGCAGGCGGAACTTTGTGCCTTCCTTAGCGTACCATAGAATATGTCGATTTCTTGGTCAGGAGCGTCTAAAGTTGGTGCGTATACTTGTATAATAGAAACATCCATATTTTCAAATTTGAGGTTAAGTAAGCACACTCTATCAGAGAATCCAGTATAGCTTTGAACGTTCTTTTTATACTCTTTTTTAATGAGAAACCCAACGCCCTTATGGCCTCCGGTCGTTCCTGTGTGGCAAAAGATGTGGTCTTCGTCTTCGATTATGTTGTTACCGGATCTACGTATTTCTGATAGACCTATGATGTCATACTTTAACTGTGTTACAGATTCTTTAAGAAGTAACATTCTTTCCGGTGAGAGCAATGACCGTACGTTGTATGTGCATATGTAGAGTTCTCGTAATGGAGGGTTGCAGTCATTTTCTCCCGCGGGGACCAGCCGTACTGGGAGAGGGAGAGAGGCCTCAATTAATTGCTATTCAGTGTCGTAATGAGCTAGAACAGAGGATTCCGACATCTTTGTTCTTTGTGTTAAATATTGTTGTATATTAGTTTTGTTCTTTTTCAGCGGTTGTTGTTTAGAGATATTAGCACGCTCGCTTGTAAGTGCTGTTGACGACTCGGGGGATTCTGACAGAATCCTTTTGTTGCGGCCTGAAGTGTGTGCAATTTCTTCGGTAGTCTGTTTTTCTTTTATTATTATTAGTTTATCGTATTTCAAAAACGCCTTCTTTCCTTGCTCTTTAGCTTCATTTAGTTTTACTTGCAATTCTTTTCTTTTGTTAAGCACTTCCAATGAGAAATCTTCCTTTATGTAGTATGGAGTACTATTCAGATTTTTCTTTCTTTTCAGTATTTCGATCTTCATTCCCATTGTAGTAAAGGTTACGTTGACGGGCCTTATTTTTTCACTCTGCTTACCCAGTCTTCGGACATACTCTACATTTAAATTTTTACAGTTAATTTTCATATGTGTATTTATTATCTCTACTATGTTTCTTTCCAGTTCATGGTAACTTTTTTCATTTTCAGTAATACCAAAAAATAATAGGTTTCTTTTTCTCATAACTCTATCAAAGTTTTCAATGGTATGTTTTTGTTTCTCTAGCTTTTCTTCTAAGATTAGGTTTTTTGATTCGATATTACTAAACTTCTCGTTTATATTTTCATTTATTGATTTTTTTATTTCTTCCTTCATATTTTTTATTTCTTGTTTTTGTTGTTTCATTTCCTCTTGTATACCCCTTAATATTATTGTTATTTCCTCCATGACTATTAGACTAATGATTGTTTGAAGTATTTATAAGGTACTCAAATAAAACGTAGCTATCTTTCTATTTTATTTAAGTTCTAACTGCTATTATAAATATTTCTGGAAGCAAAAGAACATTCCTAAAAGCAAAATTGTTATATTATTATTATTACTGGTTAATAGATGAGCAGCATGACTGCTGGTGTGTCTTTAACCAGTGTTGGATCCACTTCTAATGTTTATCTTTGTAACAGAGATAGGTTATTCGGTTGTAACCAGTTGTCGAGTTTTTCTTGAAATTATTCACGGGGTTTTCCTTTTTTTTTTTTTAATATAAGTGATAATTAAGACCATAACATTTTTATTGTGTTTGCCAAGAAGCTTATTTGAGCTAGGTTTCAGTAGAGGGTTATCACATAGGTCTTGTAGGTATTGTCGAATAAATACATCACACAGACGTAGGTGGTAATATGGATCAGACAGATATTGTTGGCAACATAAACCACACCAATCTTTGCTTGAAATATTAGATATCACACATATTATTGGCCATGAATGCCATATAGAATATAGATCACAGAGATTTTAGTGAGTATTGTAGATCACACCATACACTCAGATCTTTTAAGTAGTGTAGGTCAAACAGAACTTACATGGATCTAGTTGGTAATGTAGATCACACAGAACTTACACTGATCTATTTGGTAAGGTAAATCATACAGAACTCACACAGATCTAATTGTAGATCGCACAGTATTTTAGCTTCACATTTTTTTTAAGCCAAGTTTACCTTTTTGTATCTAGAGTGTGTCACACAGACAGGATATTCTTGTATGGTGTTGATACACCACCGTGTCAATATTGGTCACACAGCTTTGATTATTTTTCATATTGCCGTTCATGGCTTATTGCATAGTGTGCCACACAGTCACACAGTTTTATATAGATCACTCAGTTCTATATATCACGAAGTCACACAGTTTTATATAGATCACACAGTTCTATATATCACACAGTCACACAGTTTTATATAGATCACTCAGTTCTATATATCACGAAGTCACACAGTTTTATATAGATCACACAGTTCTATATATCACACAGTCACACAGTTTTATATAGATCACACAGTTCTATATATCACACAGTCACACAGTTTTATATAGATCACACAGTTCTATATATCACACAGTCACACAGTTTTATATAGATCACACAGTTCTATATATCACACAGTCACACAGTTTTATATAGATCACACAGTTCTATATATCACAAAGTCACACAGTTTTATATAGATCACACAGTTCTATATATCACAAAGTCACACAGTTTTATTTTTGTTTGATAGACTTGCGGTTGACCGCTATCTCACCTGAAGGTAAGTGATGATGCGGTTCAGGATGTTTTACCACGGTTGTTTAAAAGGTACCTGTTCACTCTTGGTTTGAAGACTAATAGTATTTTCTCGCGGTGCGTAAGTTTGGATATTTACATGTAGTCGCATGCCTAAGTTTGGCAGTTAGCGATGTTGAAAATTTTACTTTTTTATTACTTTATCCAAAAGTTGTCTGGCAGAGATTGCTCTTAGTGATAAGGCCGCCCATTGTAATATCTAGTATTAGTTGTTATGTAATATTAATTAATTTTGTGGTATATAATA
This sequence comes from Ennomos quercinarius, assembly GCA_910589525.2. Taxonomy (NCBI): domain Eukaryota; kingdom Metazoa; phylum Arthropoda; class Insecta; order Lepidoptera; family Geometridae; genus Ennomos; species Ennomos quercinarius. Next base: position 12,780,666 of record OU342493.1, read on the forward strand.
AAGAGTTATATATAGTTATATTGTACTTTTGTCTTAATTTTATTGTATGTTTACAGTGTTCCTTTATCATTCCTACATTTTTAGGTTGTAGTTGACTTGGCAGTATTTTGGCTAAGGCATTATATAGAATACCATATTGTTACCGTTTTACCACAGTTTTACCATTCTTTCTTTCTAATAAAGTATTTTTGTATTGTATTTGTACATCAGGTATATTATAATCACACAGTATAATTATAGTCTAACAAATTAGGTTGCTAGGTAATTTATGTTCTTTATGCTGATGAAGGTATTAACTTCGTCTACTGCAATTAAAACTAATTGCCACCATCATAGGTACTTTCTGCATCATATTGCATATTGAAATAATGACCTTTACATAATGAAACTTATAAGTACGCTATATATTGTATCTTTTCTTTGTCAAGAGATGTTCAGGTGTGCACTAGAAATAGGTAGGACTGCCTGCCAATTTGAATCCATTTTTTTCTAGTCGTTAAGTACCAATGCACCTACAATATACCTACTTGCGTAAGTTAGTAAACACTGGCACCCTGTGGCATTTATCAATACTGTCCATTTTTATAGATATTTACTCAACCCAGTAAGTATTATGATGATAGCATTCAACTGGTAGTTACAGATAATTAAAGTTTTTGAAATTGATGTTGTGTGTTTGTAGTGTAGGTACACATATATTTTTCAAGCCCCTACATAACCTTTTAATTCTGCAGAGACAGTTAAAGTTTACTAATGTACCACTTACAGCCATAACTGTAACCCAATAAGTTTGATGCAGGTAGGTAAACTGCAAATCATTTACGGTTTGGATATTATTTTACTGCGGCTGCCACAAATGCGATCACTAAAACAGCAGTGACCTAAATGTACCTAGATGACATGAATTTCTAAAAGCAAAGAAACTTGTACCTGGTCTGTGTTGTTTGTTGATGTTGTTTTGGGCGTCGGTTGCTTTTTCGAGTCGGTCACCATAATTATTCGTCTGTTGGAGGATTGCCGTTTTTCATGCCGCAGAAAGAAAAATCTTGGATATTTTCCGTAGTTTCTTCATTCATAGACTTTTCACCTTCGTTGACCTGTGCAGGCCTGTTTCCTTTCCTTGTCCATGCATATTACGGCCACGGCGCGGCGGCAGCGTCTTTCGGTCCAACATCCCACTTCTGAAGTATTGTGCTGTTGGGGATCTTGATCATGATGATAAAAACACGTAGATTCCTCATAATGTTGTTTACTCTCTTATTACAATATTATTATTCCACCAGCATATCAAAATACAATCAGTCACTCATCACTCAATAATATTAATTAATTCAATAATCCACAGACTACATATTATTGACATATTAAAACCATAGAGTAAGAGAGTACCAACTTGATACAGACTATCTAAGAATACTACACTCGTATATTAATAATGATGGCTGGAGCTGGTAATTGTAACACAACCTATTATATTTTATAAATTCATATTAATTAAATCAATACATTCCACTAACCGGGGCTTAGCAATAAATCTGCCCCGGCTACTCGCCATAACTTTGTAACTTACTTTAGCGTGGAACGGGCCGCCCGCTGTCCTGCAAAGAAAGCGTAGTCATGACTAGCAGCGCGTGCCAGGCCCTCTTCTGCTGAAGATACGAGATTCTCCGCGTCGGAATACCCTCGAATATAGAACGCGTTCAGCTGCGCGTCTTTTGTTGACTGCAAAATACAATCATTTTATTACTTACTAGCGCCCCGCCCCAGCTTCGCACGGGTATAATAGTTTTCGCAGCGCACACGATGTAAAGAAAAGTTTAGGTAATTTTTTTTACACTTTGGGTCACATTATTGGAGTTTTAGTAACAATCCCTATTTTTTTTGAAAATATAAATTACCCTATATCACCCGGGAATAGTGTAGCTTCCCAATAGTGAAAGAATTTTTCAATACGGTTCAGTAGTTTCGGAGCCTATTCAGTGCAAACAAACAAACAAACAAACAATCAAATTTAATGTTTCCTCTTTATATTATTGGTATTGATATCAACTTTTCGCATAATATTACTAGCATCGTATAAGACCACATTGCAATTGTTTTTTTTTTTGGTAATTCCCCCTCCCGACACCTCCCCGACCCGGCAGGATCGGAACTGGCAGACCTGATTTTTTTTACATATTTAGATGTCGGTTAACGATCTAAAGATAGCCTATTGGGGTACTCGATGACGTAGGTATTTGTGCAGTGGGCTCTCACACCGTAATGACCCTCGATGGCGATCGAACTGGCAATGGTATCGGCCCTTCTCTTCCAATCCATTTGTTAGTCACCATTTTGAAAAATAAAAAATAATTTTCCTTCGTAAGTCTTCTGTACTACCTAATTTATGTTATGAATTCAGCAAGCGCCTTTACAAATCAGACGAGTTTCTACACTTAGTAAACTATGCTCGTATGACTTCAACTGGCTCAAGTCAAAATATACGTAGATATTGCAAGTAGGTATCTACACTTCTCTACATGTTCACTAGGATGTAAGCTACGTTTATTTGGAAAAATAATATACACCGTGCAATTGAATTCGTTATTTTCCTGAAATGTATGTCCTCAGCCCATGCTATACCATATTACAAATAATATATAACACATTACATATGCGTTACATTAAATAACAAAAAAAATGCCTCAAAAATAATTCGCCGTTAGCCGAAATGTCTATTTCACACTACATGCTGCGGTCAAATGTTTCGTTGATAGCTAAAACACCCGCACCGCCCTCCCCGCTCTCCCGGAGTGCCAAATTATAACACGTCGTAGGCCTTTTGATAAGAATTTGAATTTGGACTAATTTTATAGTACCTACTTTTACATCATAGGTATTTTGTGTTTAGGTTCAAATAAACATTCTAAAGTATGGACTGAGTACATACATTTCAGGAAAATATCGAATTAAACTCCACGGTGTATATAGGTACCATGAGATACATCTGATCCGCTCCATTCTTTATGTATCCAATCTTGAAGTCCGGGGAGCGTAGGACTGCGGCCACGGTGTCCACACTAGCCACTCGTACAGACAATACGGAAGTTATAAACGCAGCATACGCATTGTAGGTCACCACGGCAAAGAACAAGCATACTATGAGAAGGATGCTTGCTGCTGGATTTGGAGGCGTCCAAGTACCACCTGAAATTAAATTTTCGAGAGCGTTCAACGGTGCTTGTGCGACTATCACAACAACAACTGGCAGACGTCCACTGCGGAATACAGGCCTCACCCGTAAAACGCCACTTCGGATGCTTATCGTAGGGGGGTTTTCATGATCACCACGCTGGGCAGGCGGCTTGGTGATCGCATTAGATTTTAATAAAGACCAATGAGACTCTTACGGCACCCACGGGATGGAGTGGTCCTATTCGCACACTGGAACCACACGCCAAAATATTTGCGACTGTACTACAATATAATCCACACCAACCTAGGGTTCCCATTGCGGCCCCCTGATCAGTAATTGTTGAAGATTGAAGTTAGCTCTCACACAGCATGTTCAAGAATCACTGAAATTCAAGGAGACCGTGTCATCCACCCGCACTTAGCCGGCGTGGGATTATAGCCTATAGCTACACACTCGGAAACATTCTGAGTAACATCGTCATCGCCAATTTAATGAGCTAAAGAGCCCACTGACTCTACCAGATTTCTAATAAAAATCTCTAAAGTATCATCATCATCATCATCATCAACAGCCTGAAGACGTCCACTGCTGAAAACAGGTCTCCCCCAGAGAGCGCCACCTTGAGCGGCTGCTCGCCTCCTGCATCCATCGGCTCCCCGCGGTTTTCAAGTCCCATCCCGTCCCCGTCCCCTCCTCCATCACCCCCGTGGCAGCAGGGAAGTGCAAGGACATTTCCCGCCCAAAAAAAGGTACACACCCTGCTGACATAGTATGCCCGTAGCCCAGACCATGGCCTCAGTGTATCCCATGCGCCGCGGTTCATTCTTTACAGAGGGCGCCAGCTTGCCAATCATAACCACTGCTATGGCCGACGCTGTAGCCACGGCAACCACGCATGCTATCAAGCGAGGACTGAACGGAGCCAGGAATATGTCGCGAACTGTTGAGGTCTCTTGCTCCCTGATGTAAATGTTGCACCTAGAAACAGCACACGAACTTCGACAAGGACCACATAAAGTACCTAATATTGTATTACTTATTTAGTGTAGTGTAGTAAATTAGGAGTCACTATAATAATTACGGGTTGTTATTGTTTAGACGACACTCAGACGATGAAGTAGAAGCTATGTATGAGGACATATCCGAAGCCATGCATACTTCCGAAACATACTTCACCGTTGTGATGGGAGACTTCAATGCGAAGTTGGGCACAAGGAATAGCGATGAGCTGAGAGTGGGGCCATTTGGATACGGGCAGCGGAACCCTCGAGGACAGAGGCTGGCTGACTTCATGGAGAAGGAGGGACTCTTTATGATGAACTCCTTCTACGAGAAGCGGCCATCCAGGAAGTGGACGTGGATAAGTCCCGACGGTTCCACTAAAAATGAGATAGACTTCATCATGACGACCAAGAAGCACATATTCGATGATGTCTCTGTGATCAGCAAGGTGAAAACCGGTAGCGATCACCGTATTGTTAGAGGCACATTGAATATCAATGTTAAGCTCGAAAGGTCACGTCTGGTGAAGTCTACGCTCCGTCCAAATCCTGTCCAAATCCAAAACCCCGAAGGCTTTCAGCTGGAACTCCAAAATCGCTTCCAGTGCCTAGCCGACTGTAACACAGTGGACGAGCTAAACGACGGGTTGGTGGAAACTGTCCAAGCTGTTGGATCGAAATTCTTTAAGACCCAACGCCGAAAGAAGACTCAAAAGCTCTCAGAAAAAACTCTTGAGCTAATGGCCGACCGGAGCGAAATGAAGCTGCAGTCTTCAGTTGATATGTCAGCCTACGGTGAACTCAATAGACGAATCTGGAGTTCCTTGCGACACGACTTGCGTGCTCTTAGTACTTCACGTATTGAGGCCGCAATTGAGCGGAACCAAGGCTCTAAAGTGTTCGCAAAGGATTCGTCTATTGGGCAACACCAAATGACAAAACTGAAGACCGAAAATGGTAGCGTCATTTCATCCAAGCCTGAGATTCTGAGAGAGATCGAGAACTTCTATGGACAGTTATACACCTCGACACGTAAGCCCGCTACTAACACAGCTCAGGACATCAGAGCCAAGTTAGTCCGACACTATACCGAAGATATCCCGGACGTCAGCCTGTACGAGATTAGAATGGCCCTCAAACAGCTTAAAAACAACAAGGCACCAGGTGAAGATGGAATTACGACCGAACTTCTGAGAGCGGGTGGTAGACCGGTACTTTTAGTCCTCCAGAAGTTATTTAATTCTGTCATCCTTGAAGGTATAACGCCAGAGGCATGGCACAAGAGCGTGGTGGTGCTCTTCTTCAAAAAAGGCGATAACACCTTATTGAAGAACTATAGGCCCATCTCGCTCTTGAGTCATGTGTATAAGCTGTTTTCGAGAGTCATTACGAATCGTCTCGCACGCAGGTTTGATGAATTCCAGCCTCCCGAACAAGCCGGTTTCCGAAAAGGCTTTAGCACCATAGACCACATCCATACGCTGCGCCAGATTATACAGAAGACCGAAGAGTATAATCGGCCGTTATGCCTAGCGTTTGTGGACTATGAGAAAGCCTTCGATTCAATCGAGACTTGGGCGGTGCTGCAGTCCTTGCAGCGATGCCAAATTGACTATAGGTATATCGAAGTTTTGAAGTGTTTGTACAGTAAGGCCACTATGTCAGTCCGACTACAGGACCAGAGTACGGAACAAATTCCATTGCAAAGAGGCGTGAGACAGGGAGACGTTATTTCTCCGAAACTGTTCACAAACGCATTGGAGGATGTTTTCAAGCTCTTGGAGTGGAAAAGATCTGGCATCAACATAAATGGCGAGTACATCACTAACCTTCGTTTTGCCGATGATATAGTCATAATGGCGGAATCGCTCGAGGACCTTAGCACCATGCTCAACGACCTCAGTAGAGTCTCCCAGCAGGTTGGTCTTAAGATGAATATGGACAAGACAAAGATCATGTCTAATGCTCATGTTCCACCTATACCGGTAATTGTTGGGAACGATACTCTCGAAGTTGTCGACAAGTATGTCTACCTAGGACAGATTGTCCAATTAGGTAGGTCCAACTTCGACAAAGAGGTGGCGCGAAGAATCCAACTCGGCTGGGCAGCGTTCGGGAAGCTTCGTCCTATCTTTTCGTCCAAAATACCGCAGAGCCTGAAAACGAAAGTTTTCAATCAGTGTGTGTTGCCAGTGATGACTTATGGAACTGAGACATGGTCTCTTACTGTTGGCCTCATTAGTAAGCTCAAAGTCGCGCAGCGAGCTATGGAGCGAGCTATGCTCGGTGTTTCCCTGCGAGATAAGCTCCGGAACGAGGAGATCCGCAGGAGAACTAAAGTGACCGATATAGCTCTTAGAGTTAGTAAGTTGAAGTGGCAATGGGCAGGCCACATCGCTCGTAGAACTGACAACCGATGGGGAAGAAAGGTTCTCGAGTGGCGACCACGAACCGGAAGACGCAGCGTAGGCCGGCCCCCCACTCGGTGGACCGACGACCTGGTGAAAGCCGCGGGGAGCCGATGGATGCAGGAGGCGAGCAGCCGCTCAAGGTGGCGTGCTCTGGGGGAGGCCTATGTTCAGCAGTGGACGTCTTCAGGCTGTTGATGATGATGATGATGATTGTTTAGAGGGAAGCGCCTCGGTCGAATGGTTCTCAGCACGCCGCTTCCCACGATGGCGCTCTGCGCTTGTACAGGAGTTTCGCTACGCCGCGCGCTCGACAGAAATCCTATACATGTCTCGTAACGCCGCGCCACGCCTCGTAGGCATTCCCGTAACGACGCGCACGTCCTAGCGAAGCGTTGTATACTCTTTGACGCTTATGGTTCAGTTCCGTAACGGCGCTCCATAACTTATAATATAATAATAATAATAATATACGTGTGGACATTTCACACAGCGCCATCTAGCCCCAAACTAAGCATAGCTTGTACTATGGGAACCAGATAACTGATACAATACTTAGATACTTTTTTATTTGTAAATACATACATAGAATACAATATAACACCCAGACACAGAACAAACATCGATGTTCCTCACACAAATGTTTGTCCTGAGTAGGAATCGAACCCACAACCTATAGTTCAGAAGGCAGAGCTACTACCAACTGAGCTAGCAGGCCAGTCTTATAGGGCAGTCATCATCAGAAGGCGTCCACTGCTGAACCTTGTCTTCAACCAATGAGCGTAGGAACAGTATTTGGAGTGTTGACTTGACACGAGATGGACTAACGTATAAGAAACCGGCGGGGTAATTACGTAAAATTTGCAACAGCAATGCGACAGCAGTAGCAAAGCAACAGCAGTAGCGAAGCATACATGCTCGACACCACTAATGATGTATGACAGCAATCACCGCGAGATTTACGCCTGTCGCAAACCTGTTGCGAGTTAGGTAATAAGGGGGCGGGTAAGTGCGAACATAGAAGCTGTCAAACTTAAGTGCAGACGGGCGTTCCACGTTAGTATCGCAAAGTTATAATTCTATGATCGCAAGACTTCATCTCGTATGTCTGTATTCAAAAAGACTACTCTTACATCGTCTCCGCTATAGGAAATATGAAGTCCATGTCTTTATGGCGACCCGTGTGTGCAGTCACTGGTTCCAACGCGATGTCAACTGTGTTATCCATGAGGGCCCCCAGCAGGCCGGTCCATGTACCTTCGTAGGTGCGGAAACCAAGCTTGCTGTAGAAGCGGGTTGACGAACTGTTGAATGTATTGAGATATTATAAGTACAGACAAGGCGTCAAACTTACAAGTAGGTACGTAAGTCTGTGTGCTTAGGTATTTTTCTGTGGCAGTTTACGGAGCCATAAGGTTTGAAAACGTAAAATAGTACCTACATTGTTACCCTAAGATGAAAGTAACGTATTTTAAGGTATTTAGGCCCGAGACGGGGTTCGCCTCGCTATGCTCGGGCACCATTTCTAGGGACTAAATAAGTCTTTAACCAGAGGTAAACACTGGTGCTTTTCATTACGAATACAAGGAAAGTAAAAATAAAAACATGAATTAGCTAAAGAAGAATGAGTGAATACAAATCTCTGCTATACAAAAGTATAAACAAACCTCTACAACTCGAAAAAACAAATGAAGTTCAGATTGCTGCTTTCCCGCCTACTTTGCTTTCTTTTCTGTGGCCGGCCAGCTATTCTACCATTATTTTTCATTTTCATCATTAAAAATATGGTAAATATTTTGCCCAGATCTATGTTATTTTAAAGAAATAGTTGGAACTAAATTATTATAAAGTCATTTATAATAGAATATTTTGACTGGCCTGTTAACTCAGTTGGTAGTAGCTCTGCCTTCTGAAATAGGTTGCGGGTTCGATTTCCACTCAGGACAAACATTTATGTGATGAGCATACGTGTTTGTTCTGCGTCTGGGTGTTATATTGTATTCTATGTATGTATTTACAAACAAAAAGTATCTAAGTATTCTATCAGTTATTCCCATAGTACACGCTATGCTTAGTTTGTTGCTAGATGGCGCTGGTTGAAAATAAATGTCCACATATTGTCATTTATTTTATTTAATAAATATGTTCTTTAATTCATACTTAACTTTATGTTATTTTAATTTTACATCGCGCTGTAATTGAGTGGCTGTAAAGAAGGTTGGATCATTGTTCAATAGAAATGTGAAAATAGAACTAGTTTTTTTTAATAATTTGACAGCTGTCAGTTGAAAACGATTCTCCCTAGGGCTGAAAAGGGAAGAATATGGGAGTAACCAACTAGTTATATCAAAGGCGAGAGCGTTTCTGTAAATCCAGAGCGGAGCGAAGAATTCTAAAGTACCTATACAAAGGCAAAAACATATCACGCGATCTTTTTCACATTTTTTTTTAATTCTGTCGAATAGGGAAGAAAATGCGCATCGATTTATGTACTCAGCCGTCATAAATAACTAGGTAAGTACGCATTATGTAAGAAATTATGACAGAATGCAATAATAGAATAAGCAATTTATAAACATTACTACATTTTTTAATTAGCACCATCGTGTCAAAGTCGCACTTTTTTATAGTGTCAGAGGGTGTCAATAGCGAAGCTATATAGGTATTAATGGGTATTTATACAATTTGTAAGCACACGTGTATAGTTGGGTATCCTGGAACTTCACTATTAAGTATAGAGGTATCAATATTTTTCTAGACACGCTAATATAATTAGATGCAAAATTATTTGCTCTTTATATAGTAGGTAGGTAGGTATGCTAATTATTATCACCTAAGGCTCTGTTAAATTCCATTTCGCAGATTAAGAATAGGACGAATAAATTGTATTTTTTGCTATCGCTATCCTGGTTTTGTATAAAGTTTTTCAACTCAGATTATATGAAGTGCTTTTCATACATTTGTAGACCTCAGATTTACACCAAACGTGTTTTAATTAAATGTTTGTTTATTTACTAAACATGACCTAATTGATTCATCATCATCATCAACAGCCTGAAGACGTCCACTGCTGAACATAGGCCTCCCCTAGAGAGCACCACTTTGAGCGGCTGCTTGCCTCCTGCATCCATCGCTTCCCCGCGGTTTTCACCAGGTCGTCGGTCCACCGAGTGGGGGGTCGGCCTATGCTGCGTCTTCCGGTTCGTGGTCGGCACTCGAAAACCTTTCTTCCCCATCGGTTGTCAGTTTTACGAGTGATGTGGCCTGCCCATTGCCATCCCATTGCTTAACTGATTGACTATTATCAATTAGCAAAGCCATTATAAATTACTTACAAAATTACTTTATAAATGACTGTCCTATACCTACTACACAGTTTATAATTTATAACCTCTCCTTTCCATTTATTTTTCTATGGATTATAAACGAGTAAATGGCATATAAATATTTATCCCACTTTTGGAACGAGACTATGCCCGTCTGCACTATAAAGTTTGAAAGCTCTTAAGTTCGCACTTTGGTATCCATAGGTACTTATCAAGAACATACCAAAATGCGTTGCGCATTATCACTTTATATACATCATAGTACACCCGATGACAACCGATGGGGAAGGAAGGTTCTCGAGTGGCGACCACGAACCGGAAAACGCAGCGTAGGCCGGCCCCCCACTCGGTGGACCGACGATCTGGTGAAAGCCGCGGGGAGCCGATGGATGCAGGAGGCGAGCAAGGTGGCGCGCTCTGGGGGAGGCCTATGTTCAGCAGTGGACGTCTTCAGGCTGTTAATGATGATGATGAAACATCATAGTAGGAGCAGTCAAACTTCAGTAGGTAAAGCCGGGCAATAGTTAATAATTTTACTGTAGGTATATGTTCCATAGTGGGGTACCATATAAGCCAGTTATAAATCCTTACGTGGTGTTCAGCCGGATGGTCAGGAAATGCAGCACGTCGTCTAAGGAGTCCGGAGCGGAAGGACCATCGTCGTCCAGAGTTGGGGCCCCATCACTGGAGTTACACCTGCCCACCAACAACTCTTCACCAAGAAAGTTTCGTGCTTCCACTGGATAAGGAACGTCCACGTAAGTCATACTTGATTCTTGAGTCCAAACACCTAGAATAGTATGTGACTTACAAATTATGTGTCTTGAACGAGATATGCATTGACTGTCATTAATTAATAATAATTAGGTATATAGTTAAAAAGTTATATGATAGCTCTTAGAATTAGCATGTTGAAGTGGCAGTGGGCAGCCCACATCGCTTTAGAACTGACAACCGATGGGGGAAAAGGTTGACGCTCTATAGGGGAGGCCTATGTTCAGCTCCCAACTCTGACCGGCTCCGGCGCAGACGGACCGGGGGACGGAGGAGGCGTTTTGCGCGCCTTCTCCATCCTTCGTAGTGGGGTCGGTGGCGGATAGTCGGGGGACTCTCTGCCGCACCTACACGGCCCCACACTTCTGGTGGGTAACCGAGATGTAAGGTTGCCCACGCACTGGCGCAGAGGCCCGAAAGGGCCTACCGTCGGGGCGAGATAGTGAATGCTAGCGCGACCCTATCTAGCCCCATCCTGGCGGCGGACGGATCACGGTGGGGTTTTAGTGGGTTCGAGTCCCACATACCCCCTGCCATCACCCCCGTGGTGGCAGGGAAGTGCGAAGGCATTTCCCCCCTCAAAAAAAAAAAAAGAAAAAAGACCTATGTTCAGCAGTGGCCGTCTTCAGGCCGATGATGATTTAAAAATTGCAATTAATAACGTACTCTAAATTGCAAGACGAATTTAAAAGTCGTCTAATCTAATACATGAACCCTAATATTATTACAGTGAGAGGTATAGAGGCAGAGAGCGATACCACCGAATAGATGACAGGAATAAGTATATAGGGAAGCTATACCCCATAAAAATAATACCACAGTTTTAATGTAATCCCACAGAATAGATATAAACTACTACGTAAATACTGTGATAATACCTACACCTGTTGCTTTTGATATCTTTTACAAGTGGAACGTCGAAGCGCATAAAAATGGATGTATGCATGAAAACTGTACACATGACACGTGCGATAGGATCACCCTATTTTGATGGGTTTTTCATCACTATATAGGGTACATGAAATGGTGAAACTCGGAAATTGTTGAATCGGCCTGTGATCACCAAAACAGTGTATTCTCCGAGGCAATAGACATTAGTTACTAAATAGGAAGGTTATCATGTCTCGGGCTTTCCTGTCAATTTCTGGTCTACAAATTAGAAAATATTTATGTGCATGTACAAACAACACCATCGCACAATATATTTAATTCCTTAGTTACGTAGCTCTAATTTTACGTAGGTATACAGGGTGTAATTGAATTCATTAGCATCCTTTGAAACTAGGTAGATATAGATACATGACACCGGATACCTACGTCTTGCGGAGCAAAATTTTTAAAACCTAATGCATTGATTTGGTATTTGTTAATAACTCCAAAAAATGGAATAACGTACCTACTCAATCAACTGCTACAGTACAAAGTTAAATTAAAATAGTAATAGAACTGTTTTTAATTATTGCATACAAGGTAAAAAAACTTTTAACAGTAGCAAAATCATTCGTGTCAACTACGTAAGGCGTGGCAATCTTCATAATTTTCAGTAAAATATATATTTTTATTTGCACTCTTTACCCTTTAATAATCATCGATAAATGATGTAGGTACTATCATGCACTCAATTTATGATAATGAATTAAATTGCATCCTGAATAGGTAGTTACTCACCCAAAACATGTGCATATAAAGTAGAATTCTTACGCACTTTAAAATATTGCACTAAATAAAATCGTATCCTTTTAGATCTTTCTTCGTAGTTATTCGCCTGAGCCCATCGTCTGAAGCTTCGAGCTAAAGAAAACTGACTGATGTTCACCATTTCAAATGTCATCGAATAGTTGTAATTCGTAACTCCAGTGTTAAACAGGGGCCATAGATTTCCAAACTTCGTATAGGTGTGATTTCTAGCTAAGTCCTTGAATCGTTCGGTGGACCGGTAATAACCATTTTGGTGGTTATTTCCCAGATTCTCCCGAAGTTGATGAGCAAAACATTTTTTATTAAAATATGTTCGTCCATCTTTACATTTGAAACTTCTATAGGTGGTACTGGTTTTTTCTTTCTTCTTTGATCTGTAGGCAAAGTTGTTCTCACATAGTCCTTGTAGGGGTTTATCAGGGCGGTGTTTAAGACTGGGATAGACGACAAGTATATTTTGGTCAAATCTAATAGAAGTTTCATTCAATATGTTGTTTATATTTCGGATGTCTTGTTCTGACCGAGCCGTTATAAGCCAGTCATAAGATGCTGTGCTCATTTGTAACGTCTGCAGCTAAAACCAATATGATTAAGGATTATTACATTTACTTCCTACGGCGTTTCAGTTTCTTGCTACAGAGAACTGGGTTTATTGGATGTAATAACTTAAATAACGGGGTTCTTACTTCCTTGGATATAATATGGATATAATGAACACGATTCATGGGCAAAGCAAAACTTTTGTTGGAACTAAAATAGATATCTTATCTATATCAGGCCAAATATGGTCAAACGTAAGCTTATTAAATATTTAAAAAATATATATAATAATGAACAGGCGGATACTCTCTGTGAAAAATTCTCTAAAATAAGAATAAATAAATGTACGTACAACCTTTTTGACCAATATTTCGAGCGGACCCGTTGCGGTGTTTTTTTGGGGTGGCGATAATATAACAACCCCGAGTCTAGAATGCACCCGCGCATCACCATTTGTAGCGTTGATCGCTGAAGACACGCCGTTCACGCCTAGACACTTGACTAGCCTCACCGTAGCCCATCCGCAGCCTAGAATCCACATGATATATTCCGTATTGAAATAAAAATACATTTTCATTATAATTTTATATCAATTACATAGCAGTCACAAGACTATAATGCATATAATATATTAATATTAATATACATTATAATTATTCTGTATGTAGGTATGTCACTAAACTCCTAAACGGCTGCACTAATATTAAATGGTTTTTTTTTTGCATGTGCGTTCGAGTCCCTGAAAAACTAAATTAATCTAACTTCTTATACTTTTACTGATCTATGGTTTCCATTTTTTTTTACATAAATTTAACAAATTAAATTACAAGTAAGCAAAAATCTGATTTCAGTATTTTATTTTATTAACTTATTGTTTATTTGATCAATTTAATAATGATAATGTTTTATAATAACTTGTACAGTATGTTCCTACCTACTGTATTCGATGATTATCTGATAAACCCGTGCGAAGTTGAGGCGGGCCTGCTAGTAGGTAGTATGTATAACTAATATATACTTAGAATTTTTCAGTAACTTTCAGATATTTATAACCCCTCGAATAAAAAGGGCCATTACAACAACAAAAACAGTACAATAAAAGCGTACCTACCTATATGTTACTATAGGTACTGTCGTCGTACGAGTAATAGTCGAGAACATAATATAATAATAATTAATAATTATCTAATAGTAATATATAATTAATATAGATAACATAAGCCAATATAAGATCGAGAGTATAAATTAACAGGGTCTCCGTATTGGATTGTGTTATTCATTGCTGTACATTGGTACAATGACATTGATGATTTTGATGAAATAGCCTGCGTTAAATTGAACGATTACAAAGTGTTAATAAATCTGTAGATACAAACATACCGGGCGAGTTGATGCAATCGATAAATACACACTTTGAACCGTGAAAGTACGTGACGAAGGTTTGACGGGAGAAGACGCGAGGCGCTATCTGCACTCCGAACGTGACCGATTGATGCGCACGCGGCGGTTTTGGCATAACAGATATTTCAGTTATCCGCGAAACACGTGAAGTACGTACACCTTGTTACATCAGTGTTATTACTGTGCGAGCATATTTGTGAATGTGAATGATTTTTTTACCAACAAACGGGGGTGTCCCGGTGAGTTGTCGAGTTTTATTTATAATATAACTACTATTATATTATCTTTTATATTTATTAACATTTTGGGGATGACAATTGCTTAGTTCACAACATTCAACACTGCAACTTTTGTAATTTCAACTTAAGCAAAGATTTTACTGTGTGGTAGGAAATTAATTTTCAAAAATTAAAATATATAAAACAAGTATTTATTGAAAAAATATTAGCAAATGAGTAGGTTTAAACATGTTTAGTTTATTTATGTTAAAAAACTATAACATCAAAATTTAATTATAATTATGCGAATTTTGGGGTTTATGTTTCTTTTATGATAGGTAATATTAATAGAAAATGCCTGTTTTATACGAAATTATTATTAACATTAAAATAAGTCAAACACTTGTCCATACAAAAAGACCCAACGCATTTCCACCCCTAAATGTTTTCCAATTTCGATGGTTTTTATTTATGTTATTTTTTTTGTAAGTACATTTCATTCACAAATTAAGTAAGAGCCGGCTAAAGAAATATCCAAGAAATTGGCAGCACCATTCTCAAGATAACCAAGCCACCTGCCAAGCGTGGTGATTATGGCAAACCCGCCCCCTCCTATGAAAAGCGTCCAAAGTGGCGTTTTATGACGGACCACTTCCACTGCTGAACATAGGTGATGTTCAGCAGTGGACGTCTACAGGCTGTTCATTATGATTACTAAATTGATCATATTAGGAATGAAATCTTGGCTTGAGCACAGATTCACGACTGAATGTAGTTCTGTATAATATACGAAGCCTTAGAGGGTGAAAACCCTTTTCAACCAAAACGGTAAATTGTATTCACAGGCTCTATCGTCTCTATCATAAGTGAAGACTGCAGATAGAAGAGCGACGGCAATAACATTTTCAAATACCAGGACGAAACGCATAACTCGCATGATATGCTGGTCCGGAATCACACAGGGTAAGTAACTAAGTGACTTCAAAATTCGATGAATTCCGTACTGACCCGGTACTGACCTAGTTAAAATCAATTTACACTAGGACAGTACCGGATAAGCACTGGGTCAGCACTAAATTCCTAAAATTGTGGAGTCAGTTACTTACCCTGTGTATTTCCGTAAGTAAGCTTACTTATATTTACTAAAAAACGGGTAATCAGACAAAACCGCGAGGCGTCTCAAATAAAAAGAAATAAATCAGCATCGTGAAGGAAACTGTCGCTTTCAGTCGCTCTTTTCATCAAGAAACGTTGGATACTTATAATAAAATATTGTATTTTTCAATAATAGAGTATCTTTTACAGGCGCTTTTAATCGTTATATCAATATGTATTACCTGCCGTTTTTAATGGTTGAAATAATGAAACAATATTACTCGGCTCCCATATTACAAAATTATATCGTGTTCGCCTGCGGCTAGCGCGCATATTACCGCCTCGAGTGCAATGTTCAACTTCGCACACTTGTATCATAATGCACACGCGTGTCATACGGTGTTGTTCATCACACTTGCGAGGAAAAAACAGACTCTTGTTATCATTAATCAAAATTTTATATCTTGTTTCAATTATATTATTAAAACAATTACAATTACAAACAAGTACAATTCTCAAAATGATATTGAACAGTTTTTGATGGCATTTGTACAGTTTGAGAGCTTGATATTTTTTTATTATTTCATAAAATGAACCGTGGATTGTGAAACATCGTGGAATCTTGTTTTTGGTATTGGTAAATTTTACGAGATGCATTTCACCATGGGTTTCTACTATTATTGTAACATCACTGAGCTCTTGACGTCTATATGCACCAGTAATACTGAATATTAACGCAATCTGCAAAGAGATCAAATATGACTGATGTATTATTTAGTTGTAACTTTAGGAAGAGCTTTAGGTACTAGAATTGCATAAATATAGAAACGATACATTTACATTTATAAAGTTCAACTAACCGTTGTTCCCTATTGACTCTCCTATCCGGAGCTTCTTTTAAAAACTTTCAATCTCGGCTGGTGACAATACTTTAGATTTTGGTCATAACAGTTCTTTTTAGCATTGAATAGATACACCAAAGCGTGCTGGCCTAAAATATGTGTTATTTATTTGCCAATTCACCGAAGTATACCAAAACCACATTCTCAGAAAATGACTGGGCATTTTTGCTGTTTTTCCACTGAATGAATGTTTCGTAGACCGCTATTTGTCGCGAGATTTTGGTAGCAACAGGCTATCACTCGCGTTTCGAGCCTCGATTAGTATATTTCCGGCGGGGTCAAAATATATACCTACGTGTTGCTCTTCTTCACTACTTGACGCCGACATTTTCGATGATAATAAAAAAATGTAAAGACCTATGTAAATACGGTGAATTCGGTTTTTGTGGTAAAACACAATGAAATTGTTAACAATTAAATATTTGTAAAATAGTACGCAGTATTTTTTTTTTCGCGCGGTACACCAGCGATGCGATGCAGGTTTAAACAAGGGCTCGAACCGCATAAAAACTATTTATTGATAAAAAATACAATAAGCACTATATTGTCCGGTAAAATTAAGAATGCTTCATCTACATACATAATAACTTGTAGTGAGATACAAACTTGACTGGATCGGGATATATAAAACGCTAATGCCGCAATTGTAACCTAAAGAGCACGCGTATAAAATTTCTTGGATTATCAACCTAAATACGGTACAATAAGCGCCATTTTATGAGTAAGGGTGATGAAAAATAAGTTATATAGAGAAAGAAAAGTAATTTTGTTTTATATGTTTAGTATTTACCTTTCACCCCCCTTGCGACCCCTCATTCTGTTTTCCTCCTAAAACTTTACGCTAACATCACACTAAATATTACAAAGGCGAAAAGCTTGTGTGTGAGTAAGTTTGTCCCTCTTCACGTGGCAACGGCTGGATGGGTTTAGATGAAATTTAAAACAGAGGTAGCATATATATTACTGCACAGCGCATTCAAGAAATGACGCTTATGAGGTTTTTTTTCGTGCTAAGTACTGGATAAACACAGACTACTTTTTATCCGCGGTTGAAACCGTGGGGCGCAGCTAGTATACTTACAATAACTAGAGATGCCCCACGGTTACCGACTCCGGCTTACCGGCTTTCCCGAGGAACCCTTTATTTTCCGGGATAAAAAGTATCATAGGGTAGTTTTTGGTAGTATTAGCAACTTGTGCGCAAAATTTAATCCAAATCGGTTCAGACGTTCATAAAAATCATACAAACAAACAAAATGACATTATTTTATGCAGGGTGAATGCTTTTTCTGACCAATAACGAAAAACTCAAAAATTAAGAAGCTATTTTTTTATTGTAGTGGAGTGTTTTGGAGCGTTGAAGTCTCCATAAGAGCACTTTACAGTGCACTTTATAGTGCGAACAGCCAATGAGTGGAACGCCTTGCCGGCGTCCTTGTTTCCAGCTAACTATGATCTGGGTGTCTTCAAGTCGAGAGTGAACAGGTATCTTCTAGGCAAGCATGCACCATCGTAGACTGCGTCATCGCTTTCCATCAGGTGAGACAGTGGTCAAATTTTTTGCCTATAAACAATTTAAAAAAAAGCATCGTCAATCCCAATACGTTTCCATTCCACCATCTTTCTCTCACGTGGCAGCTTTAATTTACCAGGCAGACCGTGCGCCTTGGTGTATAGATGACGCTGTTTTCTCGTTTTTTTGTGATGTAATGTGCAAGAGCACATTATTGTAGTACCTCTTTCTCCACGATGTATTCCTTCACCATTGTCAGTTTGAGTGCAAATCCCGCACATATATTATTAGAACATTTTTTAGTGCAGCGCCGAGCGGGATTTATACCTGCATGGATTTGAAAGTCGCACGGGTCACCACTGAGCCACACTCTCTACAGCTATAGGTTGTAATTCAAAGAGAGTTTCTCATGTAAAATTAAAAGGGAGCCTATATTTGAATTACATCCATTCTGATTTGAATTATATTTGAATTTGAATTAAATTAAATTTAAATTACCTACATCTATGCTTTCTCCTGGATTTGCAATTTTATTCTTTATTTTTTTTATCATAAAGGACTTGTACATATATTTTATACTAAACTAAATCTACAAACTGAACTATTCTATAAATCTAAATTTCTACCAAACTAAAACTACAAAATTAACAATATTTAAAATACCATTTTAAATTTAAATTATGTGCAGGTACCTATTAGGATTTTGATAGGCATATTATTATGTGACTATCAAAATCGTTAACCTTATATTAGACTTAAAATATAACTTTAACTATATATTCAAAATAATGTAGTTAGACTTATAGAGTAGAATATGAATTACCTGGTTCGATATCCAGATTGTAGATGATAACTTGCTGCCAACCTCTCCAAAGAGCGAACTCTAAAACGAAAGGCAGTGGCGCTATTGCTTCCCAGGGACATGCCGCATGTGTTGAAGCAAAATTTATCGCCAAAACAATTGCGCAAACTACGACTTCGAGTCCAAGTTTCGCCATACTCATGTCATTATCTGAAAAACTAAACTACGTTAACTTAGCAAAAAGGGGTAATTAAACAAGAAGGTAAAGGTGAAGGTAGCAGGATAATATTTTGAGGTTTTTATGGTACTTACCTAACTTACCACGTTAATTGTTATTGCCTCTTTAATGGTTTTGAATAGTATAATACCTCGATGAGTTTGTTAATAGTCCTAGGACGTGATTCCGCCTAAAGAGCGGACCATTATGAAAACAAAGAAGATAATAAATTAACATTACTGATTGGTAGTTTCTATTCATTAAGTATAAAAAATAGAGAACCAAATCGTATTCAATTCAATACACAAATATATTATACAATTATGCCATTCACAATAACAACCTAATTACCTAATTCATTATTTCCCAACTAAAATATGGATTTAGGTAAGATGGGCTTTTCAGCGGTGCGATAGGTACCTATTACTTGTAGTATATATAGGCGTATTCCGGGCTTGGTCTCATCCTCCCCGGTGGCGCTGCCCCGGTACCGGGGACGATGAGACAAAAAAGTGTCATCCTCCCCGGTAGCCTCAACAATGGCGCTCACCGGGGCCGATGAAACAGTAAAAGTGTCATCTGCCCCGTTATAGTCGGATCGATGAATTCATCTCGGTGACAGCGGGGCCGATGAGAATTAAAGTCTCATCATCCCCGGTACGGCCAGTGCTGGTGCTTTTAACGGGGAGGATTACACAAATCTAGTTTCATCAAGCCCAACATGGAAGGTAGGGTGCTATAATAAAGAATTTGCCTAATAATGTATAAATGAACCGAGTCTGTTTATAATGAATATAAATGTAATAGAGCAATAAAAATATACTAAGATTAAAATTAAAATAACGATGATTTAGTAAATAGAACCAGACATCGTAGTTCACAGAACAAAACTATAACTAAATAGCTTCTCCTAAAATAAACGTGTTATTTACCTCTTAATTTTTGTAATTCAAACTCAAACTTAAATTCTTTATTGCAAATAGGCTATTTTTAGCACTTTTACAAGTCAAAACTAGATAACGTATTTATAAATAATAAAAATTAAATTATTTACTAAGCAAGCAATAACAAATAATTATTACCTTACCTTTTTTTGTACCTATCTACATTGACCCATCTTTATTTAACATTATTTACATTCAATAACACAGCCAGTTGTTTTTTGTGGTAGCTGCTGTTAGTAGTCAAAACTCATATATATATATTTAGCTTACGATTCTTAAAATATAACCATTTTTTTCTTTTTTTTTCCATTTAAATATTACTCACCTATATAATAATAAAGTGCTAAAAACAAATGCAAATTGAACTATTATGACTGTGTATTGTTAAGCACCTGGGTACTTATTCCCTTTTTTAAATGCCGCACTGACAAACAAGTTTTTATAGAAACAACGAAAGAATAACAAGAGACACAAAGGAGCACCATACTTAGATTCATTTATTACATAACCGTATGGTATAATTGTTTTATCCGATAATAAATTTTGTACAGTGCGGGTATAAATATAAACACCCGAAGAGATTTTATATGTAGACCACAAATTATAAATTCCGTTTGAGCTTATTATTTTTAGCAGAGCATAGCAAATATCATAAAGAAAATCTATTTTCTACTTACTTTCAAAGTTAATGCGAGTTTTTATTACTAACAGCTACCACAAAAAACAACTATCTGTGTTATTGAATGTAAACAATGTTGAATAAAGAAGGGTCAATGTAGACAGGTACATAATAATTATTTGTAATTATAAAAATAAGAGGTAAATAACACGTTTATTTTAATAAAAGCTATCTAGTTATCATTTTGTTCTGTGTCTTACGATGTCTCTCTACTAAATCATCGTTATTTTAATTTTAAGCATGGTATATTTATATTGCTCTATTACATTTATATTCATTATAAACAGACTCGTTTCATTTATACATTATTAGGCAAATTCTTTATCATAGCACCCTACTTTCCATGCTGGGCTTAATGAAACTAGAATTGTGTAATCCTCCCCGTTAAAAGCACCAGCTCGGTTAGCATGACCGTTAGACAAAATTGTCTTTTCCCGTTTTACGTCACTTTCTTCATACTTGCTTGGAGTAAAACAGAGGAAAGACAGTTTTGTCTACCGGCCGTGCTAACCCTACAGCACTGGCCGTACCGGGGATGATCAGACTATAACTCCCTATCGGCCCCGCTGTCACCGAGATGAATTCATCGATCCGACTATAACGGGGCAGATGACACATTTTTTGTTTCATCGGCCCCGGTGAGTAGCATTTTTGAGGCTACCGGGGAGGATGACACATTTTGTCTCATCGTCCCCGGTACCGGGGCAGCGCCACCGGGGACGATGAGACCAAGCCGTATTCCGGCTGATGATGATGACGGATTAAGATGATTATCTTTTCGCGAACAATAGGTGACTAGGTGAATAAAACAAAATTCTAGGTCTGTGAATAAAAGTACAAACCACAAACCACAGACAGAACTAGAATATTTCAAAAGACTTACAAAGCGCGGGAGCGAGAGGCACAAATCAAGTACACACTGCCCGAGCGGAAAAGAGATAGGGAAATAATGACGATAATTATTTTGGGCGAGTATCTATACATATAATAAAATTGTAGAGATAAAAAAGTCTGTAATTGCAAGATATCAACAAAAAAATTACACAGGTTGGCTTAAAATTAGCCGCTGATCACGTTAAGCCACTTTTTAAACACTTTGTCTGTTTGTTTGTTTGTTTGTTTATTTGTTTGTTTGTTTGTTTGTTATGACTGAACTCCTAAAATACTGAATGGATTTTCATGCGGTTTTTACTAATATGCTTAGAAATAACCGGCGCTTAACATAGGATATATTAAAATTGCAATATCGTTAAAAAAATTGATGACAATTATTAAGATTTCATTACGGAACGAATCGGAGTTTTAAACAACATGGCCGATTGATGGTTTTTTTTTTTGGTTACTTATAGTAAGCAAAGAGAAAATAACCGCTTACGCTGAAGAGATGGGACTCCCATAGAGAAAAGAGTTAGTTGTATGAAACGTGCGCTACATGTATAAGTGTAGCACACGTTTCATACAACTAACTCTTCTCTGTCTATCAATATTTTTAAATGCGTTATTGAATGAATGGGAAGGTTTTAGGTACGTTACTAAGTTAGGTTTTTAGGTAAAGGTTTTAGGTAAGTTTTTTTTTTTAAATTGGCTACTGTTTCCGCCATAACGGTAAGTTGTAAGCTGTGGTTGTAAGTTACCACATATTGTCACAGATTAGAAAAAAAAACAATCGACTACACTCTGTGCCACGTGTTTATCTGGAGGCAAAGATTAAAGAAAAAGACTCTGTGAATGGATATGACCAGAGTAATATTAGTACCGCTACTCTAAGAGAATCAAAACATTTTATAGGTTTCCTATTTATATTTTTACAGGTTGTTTAGCATTTTAGAAGTTAATTAAATAGATACATATGCCAACAAATATTAATAGTGTGAAAGTAGATGTTTTTTTTTTATTTTGGCATTAGACGACATTTGTACTTAGCCAATGATACGAAATATTTTATGAAAAATGTTTTAAAAGGGTACTTACTTAGAGTATAGACTAAAAGCATAGAGATATCCATCAAAACGATATTATATTTGTACTGCTCACACGTATCGCTACGTCAGTGGCGAAGGAAAGAAACAAACATAAAGTAACTAGCTACGCTTGCGAAAAGTCAAACAGAACAAACAGTTGACTCGAGTCGAAAAAATGGTACGGTGCAATTTCGCAAGTGTAGCTAATATCGTATGTTTGTTTTTTTCCTTCGCCACTGACGTAGCGATACGTGTGAGCAGTACAAATATACTATCGTTTTGATGATCCCTCTTTGCTTTTTACTCTAAGGTTTTTCTATACAAATCTGTCAGACTCATTCACATCAAAGTGTCCACTTCTTATAAAACGTGTCCAAAAAAGTGGTACGCTTGACAGATAATGAAGTTCTCTCTATGCTTTTAGTCTATACTCTAAGGGTACTTAGATATAGGTAAGTATAATTATACTTTATGGTAAGATCCTCGAATTAGCAACATGGCCGTGTAACGTTCGATTTTGATTTCTTCTTCTTCTTTCACGTAAGTAAATGAGTTTTAATAGTTAAAATATTTTAGGTCTGTGGGCTTTTCAATGAACAAACTAAGCAGTTATATTCTATTTGGGACAAACCACAGGTTAGAGTAAAAATTATTGGTTACTCGGTTGCTCTAAGAAGGTTAATTATATCTTTGGGTGTATATATGCAATCAGAAATTATACTTCTTTTTTCTTTTTTGTGGTAATTGCTTGGCTCTACGGACAAGTTGTAAAGTTTATTAGAAATTGGCAAGAAGAAGAAAGGTCTTTGAAAGTGGACGTCTTCAGGATGTTGTTGTTGATGATGATGATTATGATGATGATGATGATGATGATAGCCGTATTTGAATTAATTGATCATAGATATCAATTTCAGCTTAATTCTTTCCGTTATTCCTAAAATAAGTAATGGTCTCGACAGATATTTAGAAAGACAAACAGACGGACAACAAAGTGATCTTACCTCAAATTCAAACTCAAATTCAATTTATTTCACAGTTTGTAACATAATAGTACAAAAAAGCGTCTAAGGCGTTACAAATAAAATATTTTTTTAAAAAGTCATCATCATCTTATTATTGACACTGGCTAAATACTCAATTCGTATGGAGTCAAACTTATGAAAGTAAAAAAAATATGTGGTAAATAAATGGTAATAAAAAGCGCGCAGATGTGAAAAACTGACCAATGTGTGTTTGTTTTGTATTTTTCTAAACTGCCTAAATAATAGGTAAGTACTTAAGTAGGTATACCTACTACCTAAACAAAATTTACTGGAACCTCTTATCAAGACTTAAACGGTTTTTATGGTGAAAACACAAGAACAATCTGTTGAAGTGAAAATGACAAGGAAAAGATCGAACGTATCACTGGTATGTAGGTATACCATAGAACTTTTATTCGTTAGATGCCTCGATCTACCGTATATTTAAAAAAACTAACGGCTAAGTGTAAGGTAGGTCTAAGTAGGTACATACATATGATTTGCAGTTTCTAACCCACTATTTTATCAATGTGTAGGTGATATGATGACACGTGAAAAGCCATACCTACCTACAACCTAAACAACATTTTTACACGTGTGCTACCTAATCTGCTAATACGTGCTGAGCTTCGAAAATTTTTTGTGGATTTTGTGATTTGGTATAGAGGAAATGCATGAACTAAGCTATTATTAGACTACCTAAACGTAGAAATAACATAATACATGCGTGCGAAGCCGCGGGCAAAAGCTAGTTAGCAAATATGTATACCTATTAGGACAGATTGTCCAGACTCCAGTTATGTAGGTCCAAGTTCGACAATGAGGTTGCACGAAGAATCAAACTCAGCTGGGCAGCGTTCGGGAAGCTTTGACCTATATGTTCGTCTAAAATACCGTAGAGCCTGAAGGTTTTCAATCAATGTGTGTTGCCAGTGATGACTTATGGAACTGAGACATGGTCTTTTACTGTTGGCCTTATTAGTAAGCTCAAAGTGGCGCTCTGTGTTCAGCAGTGGACGTCTTCAGGCTGTTGGTGATGATGATTATCACGAGAATAGCATACATCACCACAATCTATTTCACGACGAAGAGCATTTTGTGATCATGTACACAGCAGAACTAAAATGACCGGTATAGCTCTAAAAATTTGCAAGTTGAAATAGGCAACGGGCACTGGGCTGGCCACATCGCTCGTAGAAAGCTATACTTAGTTAACTTGTCGCAAATATTGAAGATCATAATCATTTTTTCACACTCTAAATTTCTTGTGATTTCTTGTCCCGCCTTCAAACTGCCATTGTTGGTCTTTTACATAACGATATCAGCGTTTCATTCCGAATTATTAGTTGTCCAAGTTTTAGTACTTAATGTTCATATTATTATTTTTCCAAAACGAGTGTTGGCGCTTAGTATTTAGACCTAATAATATAATATTTATAAAAGTATACCTACTTACATGATAAAATGAATTATTAAAAAAATATAAGACGTCTGCGGCTGAGCTTAAATCACGGCTAAATTCGACAAGTAAAAAATTGTTAATTAAAAAAGTGTTTGAAAAAACGAGTTAATTACTCACGGAAAATCTCAAAGCAATCTTTTATGCTCCCGAACGATATTAGATTTCAAAATAGACTGGTCTTATATTATTAGCTAACCACTAACCTACTCCTTTACCCTGCTCTTCCCGTATGCCCATACTATATTAACTAAAGCTCGGCTTTCATATTTGATACAAAAGAATCTGACATATATACCATCGTGGCTTTGTATTCTCTCTTTACTGTGGTTTCCATTGACTTTGATTTTGACTGGCTATGAATAAACTATAGCGGTAAAACAGATTATCTTCCAGTTTGGAAAATAATATGTATATGTAGATTTAATAAAGATACAATGGAGTAAAAGAAATGTTGAAACTACGATTTCTTGTATCACAAAGTCAAAAAGGTCTAGGTCTATCAAAGGTTTTTGTAAAATATAATTTACCCTGTATATATAGGTATAGGTACCTACTGTTTGTCTAGTGGGATGAGGAAGGTTTCCCGTAAGCTTTAGTAATATTATAGTAGGTTAGTAGCTGTAACTTGTTCAGCTTATAGCCTCAAACTCATGGTTTGTCAGAACTCATATAGGTATGTCTTTTTCGATGGCAAATCAATCTGTCTTATTACTCCGTATAATCTGTAGGCCAGGGATGCTCAGACGGTCGATCAAAATAAAGCTGTTCGAGTCGATTGCCAGCAATTTACTTTTTATAGTAGGTGCTCATTCCTGTTCCTAACATAATTTATGTAACATTAGTTGACCCGCCCCGGTTTCGCACGGGTTAATTAGTTTTACGTCCTAACCCTGTTCATGGGAAGAGGGAAGCGAAAGGTAAAAAGATAGGGGAAAAGGATGAATGGATGGGACCGCAACAGAAGCGAGGCATGCGCGACATATCGCTGCGACACATCACCTGCTTGCTGCTGCGTATGGAGTTGGCTAGATGGTAAAAAAATTGTAGATTATAAATAAGTAAATACGAATTTAGAGACATCCACAAGTTTATTTCTATTCTACACAATTTGTAATAGATATTTTTGTGTATTTACATCATCCCCAAGCAAAGAGAAATATAGTTAAGTCAACCTCAGCGTATCTATTTATCATTTATCATTATAAATTGTATTTCGTCTATCTAGTATGACAACCACTCAATAAATTATCGTTTCAAAGAGGCAACCCTTGCTTTGACATGATATTGTGAGGTTTATAAGTAGGTTACCTAACTCCATATATATAGAATAGATTATGACCTGTTATAGGAACACTAGCTTCTACCCTGCGGCTTCACCCGCGTGGACTACTTATCTATCAAGAATATAACGGTATATTTCCGGGAAAATATTACTTTATAACTAACCTTTTTGGGAGGCGTTTAAAAAGTCCTATAGGTACCTAACTAAAAACGTTACTTTTAAATCCTTATAATCTTAAGTGGCCTCATGCAGTGATTTTTCATGGTGGCATTATGAGAGGCAGGGATGAAATATGTGATTTTTGAGATATCTGGTAGGCATCCTTTGAAACTAGGTACCTACTCCTGACACCGGTCACTTGTGGACCAAAATTTGAAATCAAACCACAGATAAAACCAAACACATGGATTTGGTATTGATAATAACTCCAAAAACAATTATAACTTAATTTTAAATTTACCTACTTCAACGTCAATAAAACGGTGAATTTCAAATATTTTGAGATTACTTATATTATCTCATCATCATCATCATCAGCCTGAAGACGTCCGCTGCTGAACATAGGCGTCCCCCAAGGAGCGCCACTTTGAGCGGCTGCTTGCCTCCTGCATCCATCGGCTCCCCGCGGTTCTGACAAGATCGTCGGTCCACCTTGTGTGGGGCCGACCTACACTGCGTATTCCGGTCCGTGGTCGCCACTCAAGAACCTCTCATCCCCATCGGTTATATTATCTCGTAAGCTTATATATTATTTTTTAATGTTAAATGAATGAACTGATAACATATAAAAGTTAAGTGACTATTATAATACTTTTAAAATTATTAGACTTCAAAGTATATAAAAAATACTTACTTTTTCGCCAAAAATGTTTGGACTTCAATAACACCAAACACCGGCTTAATACAAAGACTTCTATGTAGAGTACACTCTCTTTGGCTTAATAGCGGTAAGCTACTAAAGATTGAATATTAGTTGGTAGTGACTTATCGAGTACCAAAGACCATAGAATTTAGCATCGCAGGAATATTTGATACGAGCCAAATAGTGTTTTACAAATTTTTGGATAACTCTATCTAATTTTTAAATTTGTTACTAAACCTGCCTTTTTTATCTCAAGTACCTAAGTGTGATCCCTCAGACCAGATACACACTTCCAAATGGCCTAGGTACCTACACATAGTATAGTGCCGCGGATCAACGGTGCCCCTACTTAAAAATATCAATAGATATCATTCGTGCCAACTATTAGGTACATTATAGGCACCGACAATTTTTACTATTTTCAAAAATGTTTATATTGCACTCTTTGCCTACCCCTTAAAAACCTTCAATAAATTATTTACAATAATTTGTTACTCAAATCAAAATTGTGAATACTTTTATCAACTTTTTACCACGGTAATCTGCAGTCAACGCTTGTGAAACAACGGGCTGCATTTTGATACTTAACCTTTTGATTACAGAACGCCGAAATGCCTCCGGCCACAGTGACGCAACCTTTGCAGCCACAGGTCACCAGTGCAGAATCCGTAGCTTGCAAACTTAGGCGAAGCGTGAAGAGCACCGACTTCAGCAGACACACAAAAACATACCCGGAAAATGACAAAGAAACAGCCCCTGAAACACAAGCTTGCCCTGAAAAAGACACAGAAAGCCTCTGCACTTATGACATAGCACTAAGCAAACTGCCCCAGCCATGGTTCTTGAAGCCAGTTAGAGAATGGGAGAAAAGATATGGTGGCTTTGTGACTCCCGTGCGATGGACGAATACCATACTCATCACGTTATTTCACGTGCTGGTCGTATGCTGGCTTTTTAAATGTTATTACACCAACAGCTTAGCTAAATGGCAGACTTGTTTGTTTGGTAAGTAAACCTTGACTCTTTAATATTTTTAAGACCGCAGTCGACTAACGACTTGCAGGATATATTGGTATTGGTATATTGGATGTAGAAAGCAGACGACCGAGGCTATTCAATTTCAATTTCGTAAATCTATATTATTTATAAAAAACCAGCCAAGTGCGATCCGGACTCGCGCACGAAGGGTTCCTATAAAAACGAGCAAAAAAATCACGTTTTTGTATGGGAGCCCCTAAACCCTTAAATATTTATTTTATTCTGTTTTTAAATATTTGTTATTATAGCGGCAATAGAAATGCATCATCTGTGGAAATTTAACAGTCTAACTATCACGGTTCATGATATACAGCCTGGTGACAGACGGAAAGACAGACGGACAGTCAGACAGCGGAGCCTTAGTAATAGGGGTCGGTTTTACCCTTTGGGTACGTAACCCTAAAAAGAGCGCGGCATAAGGTGTAGGTACCTACCTATATTAATTATTTGCATATTTGTAGCAACAAGCCTCTGTAGAGCTTAAAGAATTTAATAGCCCTTGTTAGTTTGTCTGAGCTCTAAGGACATAAATCATCTGCCGGCTCGATTTCCGGGACAGGACAAGTATTTATGCACATGGAAAAAAAAAGCGCAAATACCTTGATCTGTGTCCCGGGTGTTGTGAGACCATGGTAATAATCATGTTACGATCTGAACCTCTATGTCTATGTTAACCGGTAATTGTATTAGCAAGTATTCACCCAAATTAGTTCGGCTGTTTTGGCATGAACCCCAGGAGTTAGTATTAGATCACAAATACAAACAGTCAGCATTTCACTTTTATAAGTAGGGATCGGGATACTAGGGATTATGACTGTGAATTTAAAATCTAAATTAAATTATTTATTATAACTTTTTATGAAAACCACCGGCCATGATTATATTTTTTCATTATTCCTTTCCGTGTAAGGTTGTCTGGAAGAGATCGTTTTGAGTGATAAGACTGCCCATTGATACACTTTTGTTCACTTAGTTTTTTAATGAGTTGTGATGTGGTGTTTCAATAAAGAGTTCATTTTTCTATCTACTCTCGTACATATTCCAGGGTACATCATGGGACAAGTATCCGGGTTTGGAGTTACCGCGGGAGCCCACAGGCACTGGTGTCATAAATCCTACAAAGCGCGGTGGCCGCTGAAAATAATACTGATGATTTGCTACTCGGTTTCTGGACAGGTATAAAATTAAGTAAAAATGCAATCTTACAGAAACCAAATCTTTGCACTCTTAGATGAACTAAATAACTAGTCAAGAGTATATCGGGCCATGCGGGACCCTACCGTCAACAACAGTTTGAAGACGTCCACGGCTGAACATAGGCCTCCCACAGAGAGCGGCACTTTGAGCGGCTGCTTGCCTCCTGCATTGATCAGCTCCCCGCGGCTTTCACCAGATCGTTGGTCCACCTAGTGAAGGTCCGGCCTACGCTTCGTCTTCCGGTTCGTGTTGCCAATCACACATCGGTTGTCAGTTCTACGAGCGATGTAGCCAGCCCATTGCCATTTCAACTTGCCAATTCTAAGAGCTATATCGGTCACTTTAGTTCTCCTGCGGATGTTCTCATTTATGATCTTATCCCGCAGGGAAACACCAAGCATAGCTCTCTCCATAGCTCGTTGCGCGACTTTGAGCTACTAATGAGGCCAACAGTAAGAGACCATGTCTCAATTCCATACGTCATCTCTGCTGGCTACAAACACACACTGATTGAAAACCCTATAAATACTAATTAATAGTACTTAGGGTCCCGAAGATGCATAGGTTACATATTATACATAGGTCCATATAGATAAATATGCTGACTTTTCAATTATAAACATAAAACCAAGCCGTGGTCCCGATGTATGAATAGGACCACCCCATCTCTTTCCGTGGGTTACGTCAAACTAAGAAAGGATTTAGCTAGATACATAATTAATGAAATTTAATTCATTAGCATAAGTTCAGTGCAAACGAAAATTTGGTTTATTGAAAATTATGAAGAAATTGCCGCGGCGCCTAACGTACCTACTTTTTGCTTTTTTTTATCATACTTTAGCTTATTTATTTTTTCCACATAATAATATGTAAATAGCTTACACGTAGTACAATATAATTATTTTTCTGTCGACTGTGGATCAAACAAAATGTAAGACACACTGGGTTCAGGATACCTCGATACAGGCTTGCCTAGTGAGGAAACTGACGGATAATATTATATCACTTGATAAAATAGGTCAGCAAATTATGTACTAATGGCAATTCTTACCCTCGTCTTATTTACATAGGTATGTGGGCATAAAGTGTAATTGTTTTAGGTATATAAGCTGTTGTGTTAAAATATGTACATCTTTTGCTGGATTAAAAACATTTTCATTTTTCATTTCCATTTTATTTTTACTTGGTACGACTTTGCAATGCACTTAATATTTTCAAAATTGTTTTTTGTTTATTGCATTTTTGTGGTTCATTGTATAGGGGCATGCTCAACGACCTCAGTAGAGTCTCCCAGCAGGTTGGTCTTAAGATGAATATGGACAAAACAAAGATCATGTCTAATGCTCATGTTCCACCTATACCGGTAATTGTTGGGAACGATACTCTCGAAGTTGTCGACAAGTATGTCTACCTAGGACAGACTGTCCAATTAGGTAGGTCCAACTTCGACAAAGAGGTGGCGCGAAGAATCCAACTCGGCTGGGCAGCGTTCGGGAAGCTTCGTCATATCTTTTCGTCCAAAATACCACAGAGCCTGAAAACGAAAGTTTTCAATCAGTGTGTGTTGCCAGTGATGACTTATGGAACTGAGACATGGTCTCTTACTGTTGGCCTCATTAGTAAGCTCAAAGTCGCGCAGCGAGCTATGGAGCGAGCTATGCTCGGTGTTTCCCTGCGAGATAAGCTCCGGAACGAGGAGATCCGCAGGAGAACTAAAGTGACCGATATAGCTCTTAGAGTTAGTAAGTTGAAGTGGCAATGAGCAGGCCACATCGCTCGTAGAACTGACAACCGATGGAGAAGAAAGGTTCTCGAGTGGCGACCACGAACCGGAAGACGCGTAGGCCGGCCGCCCACTCGGTGGACCGACGACCTGGTGAAAGCCGCGGGGAGCCGATGGATGCAGGAGGCGAGCAGCCGCTCAAGGTGGCGTGCTCTGGGGGAGGCCTATGTTCAGCAGTGGACGCCTTCAGGCTGTCAATGATGATGATGATGATGTATAGGGGCCCTAAAAATTTGGTAAGTAACTTAATATAAAAAGATTTTGAAATATTTTCTATGTAAAATTGAATAAATTCTTTATCTTAAGTATATTACCTACCTACTAACAAATAATTTCACTCCTTCAGACATTTCTTATAACATCATCGTTAGGGATTCCCTGCTAAAACCATGAAATTTTCCTTATTGGACGTATCAAAATATTGAGACAAATCCTTGAATCAGACGTTTTATTACACAGTCGGGTTATCGGGTATTTACAATTTAACAATGATCGCAAATATCAATTCATTGCCAATAGGAGATGCAATGGACGTTAGTCTATTAAGAAATATAAAATTGTCTTTTATTATTATTTGTAAAGGTCAGCGATACAGACAGCACTACGTGTGCATGTATACCTATAACTATACTTATTACCTACATGTAGAATGTTGATAAGACTGATATTATGTTTTGAGTGAATCAACTACAAACTTAGGCACTACTATCCCATAGGTACCTACCTAGCTATTCGATATGGTAGTTTCTTATAGTAGGTAGGTACCAAGAGTATAAATCCAGTTGACTAATGATACAACTTCCCCTCATACGAAAATTAGTAATGTATTCCAACTACTAT
This sequence comes from Ennomos quercinarius, assembly GCA_910589525.2. Classification (NCBI taxonomy): domain Eukaryota; kingdom Metazoa; phylum Arthropoda; class Insecta; order Lepidoptera; family Geometridae; genus Ennomos; species Ennomos quercinarius. Next base: position 12,812,806 of record OU342493.1, read on the forward strand.
TTTCTAACAAATCACGGGAACCCGTTGATGTCTTTTGTTCCATCCTGCTCTGTGCTTTGTAATTTCGTATAGCTTTGTCTCGTTTTGTTACCTCGTCCCCTGCCCGCGCAGGTGACTCGTGTTTGTACGAGAAATTATGTTCACAAGCTATCAATTAGTAGTGTATTCCAACTACTATTTTCTAACAAATCACGGGAACCCGTTGATGTCTTTTGTTCCATCCTGCTCTGTCCTTTGTAATTTCGTATAGCTTTGTCTCGTTTTGTTACCTCGTCCCCTGCCCGCGCAGGTGAGTCGTGTTTGTACGAGAAATTATGTTCACAAGCTATCAATTAGTAGTGTATTTCAACTACTATTTTTCAACAAATCACGGGAACCCGTTGATGTCTTTTGTTTCATCCTGCTCTGTCCTTTGTAATTTCGTATAGCTTTGTCTCGTTTTGTTACCTCGTCCCCTGCCCGCGCAGGTGAGTCGTGTTTTTACGAGAAATTATGTTCACAAGCTATCAATTAGTAGTGTATTTCAACTACTATTTTCCAACAAATCACGGGAACCCGTTGATGTCTTTTGTTTCATCCTCCTCTGTCCTTTGTAATTTCGTATAGCTTTGTCTCGTTTTGTTACCTCGTCCCCTGCTCGCGCAGGTGAGTCGTGTTTGTACGAGTAATTATGTTCACAAGCTATCAATTAGTAGTGTATTTCAACTACTATTTTCCAACAAATCACGGGAACCCGTTGATGTCTTTTGTTCCATCCTGCTCTGTCCTTTGTAATTTCGTATAGCTTTGTCTCGTTTTGTTACCTCGTCCCCTGCCCGCGCAGGTGAGTGTTTGTACGAGAAATTATGTTCATGAGCTATCAACGGGCTTTATAATCTTTGGTAGGTACCCACCCTACCTGTGCGCAGCAAAAGTTCAACGTGTGTGCTCGCACCTCGTACACTATACCCACACGCAACACATTTGATTTATTATCTGTGTACAAACAAAACTCAAATCTGACCTGATAGCTCAGTTGACTGGCCTGATAGCTCAGTTGACTGGCCTGATAGCTCAGTTGGTAGTGGCCCCACCTTCTGAACTGTAGGTTGTGGGTTCAATTCCTACCCAGGACAAACATTTGTGTAATGAACGTAGGTGTTTGTTCTGTGTCTGGATGTTATATTGTATTCTATGTATGTATTTACAAACAAAATTTATCTAAGTATTGTATCAGTTATCTGGTTCCCATAGTTGGGGCTAGATGACGCTGTGTGAAATGTCCACACATATTTATTGATGTGTTTTACCACCATATCCCCAAATTTTCCTCTTGGACTCCCCTACTATAATGATTTGTGCGCCTCCCTTCCCCCCTTTAAGAAATTTCTGTATCCGCGCCTGCCTATTGTAACATAATGTCATATTTAGTCTATGATCATAATATATACTCTGTGTGTCTTGGCACTTCCCGCCAAGTGATTGATGTAATAACCTCGACTTAAGACGTGCAATAATATAATTTAAATATGAAGACTTGAAGACTTTCATTGTCCATCCTGCCCAGCCTCCACGAACTTAGTCAGCCTACAACACAAACAAATATAAAATACCTATGATCAGCATCATAGGAGGGATTTGCCATAATAATCACCACGGTTGGCAGGCGTCTCGGTGGCGCAGAAGGTGTTAATCTACCGAGGAGAATGCTGCTGCCCATTCCCTGGATATTCTTTTAGCCGACACTTACGGCACACGTGTGAAGAGATGGGGTGGTCCTATTTTGACACCGAGACTACACGGCATGACACCGGAACCACGCGAAATTTTATCTGAATCCTGCAAATTGTATGGGTATGGATACCACAAAACGGATTGCATTTTTCTGGATTTGCTTTCCAATCCCAAATTTCAATAGAGTCCCATCGGATACCATCTTTATTGATAGTACCTACCATCATCGACATAAGTGCTGATTGAACTTTTCAATTTTATTGTGTGGTTTTTTAAAGAAAGAAGTACCAACCAGGAGACCAGAGATACGGAGGAAGTTAGAGTTATGGTGTATTGTATTCTGGCTAACAATTGTCTAGTAGAACGTCTATATTAATATGCTTTTGTAGCCTTATTAGGTCCAGTCCCACAAGTGCTCGGTCAAACAAAATATTGAGACTCTAACTTCTTTTTAATTTTATAGCTTTTAAAAAGTGTAGCAAATTTTCTGCATAGATTACGTTATTAATATCACAGATTACACAACAATATAGATCTAGCTAGGTAATACTATGCCGTGATTGCGGAAAACTCTTCCCGTTACGCATCATAAATTTTTAATGCACCAAAGTAAGAACATTTTGTTCTAAGTACGTCATACTACTCATACTATTGTACCAATTACCTGCTAAAACATTCGTTCACCCAGAGGCTCATATCGTAGATAGATAAATATTATTACCTTATCTACTTAAGTACTTCAAACCTACGCAATTAGTGCTGGGGTCTTACCATAATACTAATATTAATAACTAAACAGATTTCGTCTATTTACAGGTAGGTACCACCGCTTTGCCAGATATTCTGCCAACAAGCATTAGTGTGCAAGCACTAGTGTGTTCCAATTTGAAGGACAGTATAGTTAGTGAAATTACTGGGAAAATGAGACTTTATGACCTTATCTCACAGTCTTATACTACAAGACTGCTGATATCTCAGAATGACGTGCGCAGCGCAGTATCACGCGGAACTTTATTATTTACTGTTCTGATTGACACTATGATCTGTTATGGATGGCCGTGACGCTTAATATCAGGCTAACGACTAGATCGTCGCGTCATTAGCTTACATGAAAGAAAAAATTATTGCTACACGGCTTTGATACAATTTGTATTAAGGCGAGCCTTTTCGGGAACTTTAGGTATTTTACGCTACCTTAAGCCGCACTATTTGACGGCACGACGTATTCATTTACGCGACCCAAAAGCTGTGTGCAATGCGCCGCGCCGCGCGCCGCGCGCACTTCTTTCGCCCGCGTCAGCCACGTTATGTAACTCGGTAGCGGAGATCAAGCCGCTGTTATTTAGGATAGAGTTAGCTTATGTTCTGGATTGATATATGATAAATGTGAACCTACCATTATTATTATAACAAATGCAATGAGGTGTACAACCGTGTTTTTATTGCTATTTTTGTTTTTTTTTTATGTGATTGAACGACGTGACGAGCTAGTCGTTCACCTGATGTTAAGTGACACGGCCGCCCATAACAGTTGCAGTGTCACTCGGAACTTTACAACAATAAAGTTTCGCGTGACACTGCACTGCGCACGTCATCCTAAGGCTCAATTCAGACAGAGCAGCAAAATGCTCGAGCAGTTTTTTTAAGTGCTATATGAATATCAACCTTAATCTATTTAGACAAAGCTGAAAATAGTATGCAGCATTAAAATAGGTAAGATTTTAATGTTGCATACTATTTTCAGTTTTGTCTACATGAAATAAGGTTGATATTCCAATAGCACTTAAAAACTGCTCGAGCATTTTGCAGCTCTATCTGAATTGACCCTAAGACATCACCCAGTTTAGTAATCAGATTACTAAACTATATTATATATATATATATATAATAATATTATATTGGTTGTTATTATTATTGTAATACGTACCAAGTCCGGCTTGGTTCCATCCTCCCTGGTGGCGCTGCCCCCTTACCGGAGTCGATGGGAATAAAAGTGTCATCCTTCCTGGCAGCCTTAACAATAGCGCTCACTAGGGCCGATGGAATAGAAAAAGGGTCATCTGCCCCGTTATAGTCGGATCGATGAATTCACCTTAGTGACAGCGGGGCCGATGGGAATTAAAGTCTCATCTGCAACCCCGGTACGGCAAGTGCTGGTTTTAAAGCTGGTTGCAAAGGCTTTTAACGGAGAGGATTATACAAATCTAGTTTCATCAAGCCCAGCATAAACGGTAGGGTACTATAATATTTATAATAAGCAATTTGCCTAATATTACACTAATCTATAATACAATCAAATTGTAACAGAGTCAATTCTGTACCGTAAAGATATTTTGAAAAATTTTGTTGGAAAGTTCTCTACAATCAATACTAAAGCCAAAACTATAATGTTTTTCATTTTTGTCTGACTGTCTGTCTGTCTGTCTGTCACACGCCGAAACTACTAAATGGATTCAAATGAAACTTGCCATGATTTGAGTTCATATTACGAGGTAGGCTATAGGATACTTTTAATCCTGAAATTCAGCACGGTTCCCACGGGAGAGGGCATGAAAGTAAAAAAATTACTTATTTGTACATTTGACAGCGTCATTTGCACCATTAGTAAGTCGCAACCGGCACACCGGCGAGACTGGCCCAAAAACGCCCTTGTTTGAATCGTCTTTTCTCTGAGATAAACCACACTTTTAGATATGAAAAAAATATATGTTATTCTTAAGGATGTCTTCAAGTTAAATGATCATACTTATACATAAAAGGAATAACTTCACTCGATCGAAAAAAAATCCAAAGTTACCTCTATCTTAGATTTTTTGAAATGACTTTTCGACTTGTTTTAAACGAATCGTATTATTTAAATATATTTTAATGAATCATGTATTGATCAAAAAATTTAAATGATCAATAAAAATGTTAAAAAGTTAATACGGTAATTTTATATGAATATTATATCTTGAATTCATGGCATCCGAGCTCATTTTCGGGGCCGCCAGTCCGCTCGCAGAGCCCGTCGACGCCGGACGTGTGCCAAATTTTTGCGCTCCACGACGCGAAGCTACACTGGCCGTGAATTTTAATAAAATGGGTAACAAATATAATAAAAGAAAAAGCTGCTCAAGACCTTTTACCTATTTTTGTTTTTTATTGTTTTATTTTCATGTTGTATGTTAGGAATGTAATGTTGAGTGATGTCCTGAATAAATGTATTTTCTTTCTTTCTTTCTTTCTTTCTAAGTTATGCATTAGGAAAATCGGTAGTTACCATGTAATGTACCTATGCTTTCTAATTATCATTATGCTCACCGTCATGGACAGTTTCTTGCCCTACGCCTCAATACACACGCCTTACTCAATCATACAATCCACACTTGTTATTTTTTTGTGCACAAATTCATGTCACGAATTGAACCCATCTCCTCCGGGTTATGAGCCGACCTGCTAAACCCCCACATCACAGAGGCTGTGAATAATCATCATACTCATTTATTTATCTCATACACAAGCAGTTATGTTTGCTTCATAGTATACATTGCGTATACATGGTGTCAAGCAGCACACCGCGGGGAGCCAATGGATGCAGGAGGCGAGCAGCCGCTCAAAGTGGTGCTCTTTGGGAAGGCCTATGTTCAGCAGTGGACGTCTTCAGGCTGATGATGATGATGCTTATGATGATGATGATGATGCTGCTGCTGCTGCTGCTGCTGATGATGATGATGATGATGATACATGGTGCTAGATAATACGTAACTGGCATGCGCAAGTACGGGCAGGTATGAATCAGTGTTACCAGTTGAGCGGCTGGTGTGAGAAAAAGTGGGCAGGTGTGGGCAATTATGGAAACGTGTTGGCAGGCAGGGGCTAGCAGGCAGCTTGTGTGAGCAAATGTCGATAGGCGTGGGCAAGTGTGCAAAACCTATGGGCAGGTGAGCGGGTGGTGTGGCAAAAAATAGGCGGGTTGGGTAAGTGAAAGAACGCTATGGGGTAGGGGCTTGATCCCATCCTCCCCGGCGGCGCTGCCCCGTTACCGGGGTCGATGGGAAAAAGGGAAAAAAGTGCCATCCTCCCCCGGAGCCTCAACAACGGCGCTCATGGGGGCCGATGGAACATAAAAATTGTCATCTGCCCCGTTATAGTCGGATCAATGAATTCATCGCGGTGACAGCGGCGCAGATGGGAATAATAGTCTCATCTCCACCCCAGTACGGCCAGTGCTGGTGCTTTTAATGGGGAGGGTTACACAAATCAGTTTCATCAAGTCCAGCATTGAAGGTAGGGTACCATAATATTTAAGAGGTAAGAGGTATGTGGGTGGTGCTCGACCAAATGTCATAGAGGATGACAGGGGCTGTCAGATCGTTGTCATGAAAATCCAAGATGCGAGGCGGATTCAATATGGCGGCCATTTTGAAACTTAGTCCGATCAGGGTGATTTTTCGCATGGGGGGGTTTTCGGGGCAGCAGATTTGAAATTTGAAAAAAAATTTGGATTCCGCCATTTTTAAAGATGGCTGCCATACAATTTTTTTTTCCATTTTTGACGCATTGTTTCTCGATACCAATGGAAAATTTTGAATGTCTTTGTTGACTTTTGTGTCCAGGTGACAGAGGTGTCTTCAAAAAAATTCGCGACCTGGTCTTCCGACCTTCGGTCACTCGGACAGTCAACGGCCTGGCCAAACCATATGAGATAGGTCATGTGCGTTTTAAGGAATGTCATAGCAAACCCTGGGACGATTTTGGTGATGTCAAAAAAAATTCAAAATAGCGGAAAAAAAAATCCGCCATACAAATTTTAACCGTAAATGACGGCGAAACTATGACACTTTAGTATTAAGAGCTGGAACTAATATTGTTTGAAAGCCAGAGAGGAAGAATGGCAAAAATTTTTTTTTTCAAAATGGCGTAAATTTTGGCCACGGCGGGAAAAAAAGTTTCACCGATCCGGATGAAAATCGATATCTGGGGGTCCCCAAGGATGCTGATCAACATTCTGAAATCAAATTTTAACATGTGTCAACTTTCAATGGGGCTGTCATACAAAGGTACTTTTATGGAAATATCAGTTTTCCTTTTTTACGCCTCCAATACCAGCGTTTAAGGAAAATCGTTCCTAGGGATCGAGTTTAGATGCTATAAGGGTCAAAATGCAATATCAGCAAAACCGATTTTTTTCAAGATGGCGGCTGTAGACATACCGACTCATAGTAAAAGTTGTCCGATCCGAATGAAAATCGATATCTGAAAATCCCACGGTAAACTTGGTAGGAAAGTGTAAAAACTTTTTTGATTCCGCCATTTTGAAAAATTGCGAACATTCAATTTCACTTTTTAAGGATTTTTAATTTGCAATTAACGCCGAAACTATAAGACTTTTGTGAGGAGGGTTTGTTCTAATATTGTACAGTTTTGAGAGGGGCACACAGTGAAAAAGTACTTTTTTCAAAACGGCGGTCTATTGGTCCGCGTCTGAAAGTAAAGGTGCTCTGATCGGGATATAAATCGATATCTGGGGGTCCCAAAAGATGCTGATCAACATAGTTTGGTCAAATTTTGACATCTATCATTTCTTAATATGGCCGCCGTATATACATACTGTTATCGAAATTGCTGTTTTCCGTTTTATTGCCTATGGTACTACAGTTTCGGGCTGAGATAGTTGTAATTTTGACAGATGTCAGTGTGACAGATGTCAAACGTCAAAATTTTGACAGATGTCAAATTTTTTGATAGATGTCAAATGTAAATTTTTTTCCAACCTACCAAATACAACGACGAGCGAAGCAAGTATACTGTAATTTGGTATAAGTGGACGGTCACGACCAACTCATGTACTTGCACACTTGCACCGAGCGCGGGCCGCACTCGGCTCGCGCACGTTGCAAGTGTGCAGGTGCAAGTGTTAGTCGTGACTGTCCAATTATACCAATGACAGTAAATTAACTCGCTCATCACCGCATTTGGTAGGTTGGAAAAAATTTGACATTTGACATCTGTCAAAAAAACTGACATTTGACATCTGTCAAAAATTGACATTTGACATCTGTCAATAAATTACACATCTGTCAAAAAAATTGACATTTGTCAAAAGTTTGACATTTGACATCAATCAAACTGACATCTAGTAGCGAGTTAGTTTACTGTCATTGGTATAATTGGACAGTCACGACTAACACTTGCACCAGCACACTTGCAACGTGCGCGAGCCGAGTGCGGCCCGCGCTCGGTGCAAGTGTGCGACTTGCGAACTGCGCACTGTTCTAATACCGCTGTCAAGTGTAGACAGATGTCAGTTTGCTTGATGTCAAATGTCAATTTTTGACAGATATCAAATGTCAAATTTTTTGACAGATGTCAAATTTATTGAATATGTCAAATGTCAACTTTTTTTCCAACCTACCAAATGCGGCGATGAGCGAGTTAGTTTACTGTCATTGGTATAATTGGACAGTCACGATTAACACTTGCACCTGCACACTTGCAACGTGCGCGAGCCGAGTGCGGCCCGCGCTCAGTGCAAGCGTGCCACTTGCGACCTGCGCACTGTTCTAATACCGCTGTCAAGTGTAGACAGATGTCAGTTTGATTGATGTCAAACTTTTGACAGATGTCAAATGTCAATTTTTTTTAAAGATGTCATATGTCAAATTTTTTCCAACCTACCAAATGCGGTGATGAGCAAGTTAGTTTACTATCATTGGTATAATTGGACAGTCACGACTAACACTTGCACCTGCATGCAAGTGTGCCGGTTGCGACTTACTAATGGTGCAAATGACGCTGTCAAATGTACAAATAAGTAATTTTTTTACTTTCATGCCCTCTCCCGTGGGAACCGTGCTGAATTTCAGGATTAAAAGTATCCTATAGCCTACCTCGTAATATGAACTCAAATCATGGCAAGTTTCATTTGAATCCATTTAGTAGTTTCGGCGTGTGACAGACAGACAGACAGACAGTCAGACAAAAATGAAAAACATTATAGTTTTGGCTTTAGTATTGATTGTAGAGAACTTTCCAACAAAATTTTTCAAAATATCTTTACGGTACAGAATTGACTCTGTTACAATTTGATTGTATTATAGATTAGTGTAATATTAGGCAAATTGCTTATTATAAATATTATAGTACCCTACCGTTTATGCTGGGCTTGATGAAACTAGATTTGTATAATCCTCTCCGTTAAAAGCCTTTGCAACCAGCTTTAAAACCAGCACTTGCCGTACCGGGGTTGCAGATGAGACTTTAATTCCCATCGGCCCCGCTGTCACTAAGGTGAATTCATCGATCCGACTATAACGGGGCAGATGACCCTTTTTCTATTCCATCGGCCCTAGTGAGCGCTATTGTTAAGGCTGCCAGGAAGGATGACACTTTTATTCCCATCGACTCCGGTAAGGGGGCAGCGCCACCAGGGAGGATGGAACCAAGCCGGACTTGGTACGTATTACAATAATAATAACAACCAATATAATATTATTATATATATATATATATAATATAGTTTAGTAATCTGATTACTAAACTGGGTGATGTCTTAGGGTCAATTCAGATAGAGCTGCAAAATGCTCGAGCAGTTTTTAAGTGCTATTGGAATATCAACCTTATTTCATGTAGACAAAACTGAAAATAGTATGCAACATTAAAATCTTACCTATTTTAATGCTGCATACTATTTTCAGCTTTGTCTAAATAGATTAAGGTTGATATTCATATAGCACTTAAAAAAACTGCTCGAGCATTTTGCTGCTCTGTCTGAATTGAGCCTTAGGATGACGTGCGCAGTGCAGTGTCACGCGAAACTTTATTGTTGTAAAGTTCCGAGTGACACTGCAACTGTTATGGGCGGCCGTGTCACTTAACATCAGGTGAACGACTAGCTCGTCACGTCGTTCAATCACATAAAAAAAAAACAAAAATAGCAATAAAAACACGGTTGTACACCTCATTGCATTTGTTATAATAATAATGGTAGGTTCACATTTATCATATATCAATCCAGAACATAAGCTAACTCTATCCTAAATAACAGCGGCTTGATCTCCGCTACCGAGTTACATAACGTGGCTGACGCGGGCGAAAGAAGTGCGCGCGGCGCGCGGCGCGGCGCATTGCACACAGCTTTTGGGTCGCGTAAATGAATACGTCGTGCCGTCAAATAGTGCGGCTTAAGGTAGCGTAAAATACCTAAAGTTCCCGAAAAGGCTCGCCGTAACATGGATTTCAATGTCAGGCCACGTGGTCCTGGTTTACGAATATGACCACCCTATCTCTTCCCGTGGGTGTCGGGTGTCGTAAGAGCCGGCTAAAGGAATATCCAGGGAATGTGCAGCAGCATTTTCCTCGGTTCATTAAAATATTCTGCGATCGCCAAGCTGCCTGCCAAACATGGAGCTGATTAAAGAAAATTCCTATTATATCTAAGCGTCCAAAAACCATGCAAAGGTACAAGGAATAAGTGATGTTTTAAGGATCCCTCCTTAAAACACCACTTATTCCTTGCATCCTCCTAAAAACTGTGTACTCAGCGTCCGGCTGATAATGTGATGTTCCAATGTTTCCAGAACACGATATACGAATGGGTGCGAGACCACCGCGTGCACCACAAGTTCTCGGAGACCACCGCCGACCCGCACGACGCTAACCGGGGGTTCTTCTTCGCGCACATTGGTTGGCTCATGATGAAGAAACACCCTGACGTCATCAGGGAAGGTCAAAAGATCGACATGAGTGATATCGTCAACGACCCTTTTGTGCAGTTCCAGACAAGGTAACTTAACTATACAAGGCTATTGGGAAGTAAATCGTCGGCGTTCTATCACCGTACATCACGACACCATCAAAAGGCTCATCCACATATCTTGCAAGAATGGAAATCTCGCACGACCCGCTTCATGCGTTCATTCTAACCAGGCACCTGCAAGATGTGGAATAATCTTGCCCTGAAGTATTCCCGCGATGCTTCAATAAGCAAGCTTTTAAAAAGGGTATTAAAAAAAAGCTTTACTGAGCTTGCGACGCATCGTCAGCGCCCCTAGTGTTGCAGATGTCCATAGGCTATAACCGTCGTAGCCTATGGACATCTGCAACACTTCCCGTCAGGCGGGCCGTACGCATGTTTGTCCCGCATAACATTAAAAAAAATTAGGTACTTACCTATACCAGTTTAAGGTGAATTTCAAAAAACCCTTTACATAGTACTACTAAAAAAAAAATAAGTGTGGCAATTTTAAGCTTTACCTACAATCTACATAGATAAGGCATCGTCCATTAATCACGTGAATTCACGGGAAGTTCGAAAGGGGCCAAAAAATTACAAAACATCCCCCCAAGGTGTAGGATATCACGCGTATTTATTCTTTCGTTGAACGTGTGATTTTTAAACTGAAAGCAGCGCGTTATTTTAATTCGCCGTAGCCAAACAGCGATATCCCTAATTTAATTTTCTAGAATTAAATTATACTAAATTTAAAGGAAATATTCTGAAATTATTTTAAAAACGTCGGTACCAAAAAATACACGTGAGTTCGGATGGGAGGGGGGGGAGGCTAATCCAAAACTTCACCATGTATCACCAGCGGGGGAGGGGAAGGGGCGGGTTAAAAAGTTGATAAAAACATGACGTGATTAATGAACGACCCCACGCCTATTGACGTCACGTGCGGGATAGAAATATCAAGCTGCAACAACGGCGATAGGTATTCCCTTGACTCCTGCAAACTTCGTAGCGCTAGCTCTACGCAGCGTAGGCATCCCTTAGGTTCGCGTAGAGCTAATTTTTTTATACAAAAATCGATTGATTTAGTTTTTGTTTGTGTGTTAACATGAGCAAAATTCATATTTAAATTTAAAAAAGCCTTGTAACTAAAAGATGTATCTTCAAACGTAGTCGTAAGAGGTTGTTAGCATTTTCCAATAATCCGGTAGAGGTGTAGTAGTAGCAGGTACCTACAACACGTTTGATAGCAACGCAGAGCCTTGTGACGCTGGAATTCAATAACAATTAAGGAAAATAATAGTTTAAAACGTGTATGTGGGAATCTAGCTCCAGAGCAGAGACCTCTGGTGCAAGCCTCGGATTGGGCTAAGAAGATAGGAATTAATTCTTGCACCATAAACAAAATAGAATCCTGAATTCAATAGGAACCCATTAGATATAATAAAGCTCGTTAAACTAAACAAATAGTAAGTTCAAAGTCGCGCAACGAGCTATGGAGAGAGCTACGCTCGGTGTTTCCCTGCGACGTAAGATCCGTAATGAGGAGCTCCGCAGGAGAACTAAAGTGACCGATATAGCTCTAGAATTAGCAAGTTGAAATGGCAATGGGCAGGCTACATCGCTCGTAAAACTGACAACCGATGGGAAAGAAGGTTTTTGAGTGGCGACCACGAATCGGAAGACGCAGCGTAGTCCCCCACTAGGTGGACCGACGCGACAATCTGGTTAAAACCGCGGGGAGCCTATGGATGCAGGAGGTAAGCAGCCGCTATGTTCAGCAATTGTCTAATTTTGATGTCCTAATAGTTAGATATTGCTACAATCAAAAATTTTGCAATTACAGTCATCTTCAAGTTGAAGTTGGAGGTCATTGTAGGTCAAACTTTTATGATCACACAACACAATTTAGATAGGTACCTATTTGTTATTACTCCAGACAGCACAATACACGACCTTAACACGACACTGCCCCGTAATTAACAGCCATTGATGATTGCGTTTATTTACTTCCTAACTACCTAAATATATAATTTGAAGATGTATAAACGCATAGCCCTCTATATTTCCGTGTACCGTACCAAGATTGTGGAAAAACTACGTAATCAAATTCACAATTCAAAAGATTTTTCAAAATAATGGTAGAGCCTATAAATGTTAAATTACAAGCCGCCTTATTAGGATTTTTAACGCGACTTCACAATATAGCTGGTACTAAGGGTGTAATATGTGTACCTATATACTATATAGGTAGGTAAGTATACGATAACTCCGCCAATTATTGTGAACCAATTTAGATGATTATTTTTTATTCTATAGAGTAGGTATACCACCTACTTATAAGGTAGGTAGTCTCATATAAGTTTAGTGATAATCTGATGAGGGATTACCAAATAAAAACTGGAAAATCCTCTATGAATGAAAGCCGAAGAATAGCTTTTCAGGGAATTAGTAGTATCACTATCACGCAATGATCAAACCAGCCTGTCTATTATGGGTGGTATAGAAAATTGTCTTTCCCTGTTTTATGTCACTTTCTTCATATTTGCTTACTTGTCAAGTAGAATAAAACAGGGGAAGGACAATTTTGTTTACCGTCCGTGCTAGGGTAGATGGGGCCTTATAGCGTAAGTCTGGTGGAGATAGTAAACGTGTGCTCTCTTGCTCACACTCACAGACTTGTAGATTAGCGCGTGCAGGATGGCAGGCGAAGTCCATGTCCAGGGGGTCTAGCAAAGATGCCTTCCATTACCGTTAAGGTGGAACGTTTCACTAGCGCAGCAAATTCAAATTTTCTTGCGTTCTTTTGCCAATAATAGCTTAATTACTAAACGTGATTACATTGAAACTGATTTAACGTAAAGAAATAGGATGTATCAACAAATTACGATTAAAAGTATCTCCTAGATATCATTGGTTTAGCGACAAATGGCAATAAACAAATTTCGTTTTAGTTTTTCAGTCTATTGTCATTTGTCGCTAAACGAATAATATGTAGGTGATACTTTTAATTGTAATTTATTGATACATTCTATTTATTTGCGCAAAATTAGTTTTCATGTAATCACGTTGAGTAATTAAGCTATTATAGGCAAAAGAACGCAAGAAAATTTGAATTTGCCGCGCTAGTAAAACGTTCCACCGTAACGCCTCACGCTAACTCCAGAATGTATGGGAGTGACATTGACTGCGGAAAACGTTTCCGCAGCTAATGTCATAGGTAATGTCATCCCCATACATTTTGAGTTATCGTTTAGCGTTAACGCTAATGGAAAGGTGTCTTTGCTAGACCCCCTGTACAGTTACGCGATAGGAGTGCTGATCAGCATGAGTCTGCTTTTAAGTACCCCGAGTACCTACCTGCGAAGCTTCCCGGTATAAAACTAATAAGGTGTAACGTTGACATCTTTTGGATATTGATTATTGACCCACCCTAGGCTACTACCCACCTACCACCTATTAACCTACTCGACTAAATTCGCTTTACAGTTTATAATTATCAATTATACAGATTATCTGTCACAAGTTCAATTTCAATTGAAAATAGCATTCGAAAGCACAAATTCCCGATAATAAATAATAGGTAAGTAGTTAGCCCGGGGCGCCCACAAGGCAATAAAGCTGTGACCTTGTCCACACAATAACAACAAAACTATTCAAAAAGTTACTTAAGTATTTACATATAGGTCAATGGCAAAAATGAAAACACTGAAACTGAAAGTCTCTCACCTGCCTGTGTTTAGGGGAGCCAAGTGAACGGAGAAGAATTTACGCACTAATCTTTAATTTTTTTTACTTAAGTACCTACCTACCTACATTCTTAAATTACTTCTAAGTGATGCTGTTGTGAAAGAGGAGAAAGGTGAAAGATTCCGACCTTGAAAATGTAATTTTGCTCCCGTGTAGATTACCTATCTACTGCTCGACGGACTGAACGCACACCCTTGTAGTGATGTACCTTGTAGTGTAGTGAGACCTATGTTCAGCAGTGGACGTCTTCAGGCTGCTAATGATGATGAATACACAAACAAAAAAAACTTGCTTGCTGCGGAATGATAGGGAATAAACCCGAACCAGAGCATCGATTGCAAAATTTTCGGCGTAACTTAGGATTCTAACTCTTATGTTGAAATGGGCCTACTTTTGAAAACATACCTATCACCTGGTAAAGAAGTGATTACCCAAATCTCTCCTATGGTGAGATAATTCAATAACTTCACTGCCCTTAGGTACTTCATGGTACTCAAAGCCCTTTGCTGCTGGATCCTGCCAAGCATGCTGCCGTATTATGGCTGGAATGAAACGGCAGAAGCATCGTTCGTGTCTCAAGCGCTGGTGCGGTACATCTTATCACTCCACTTCACTTGGTCCGTTAACAGCTTCGCGCATTTGTGGGGCAACAAGCCGTATGACCGGTGGGTATAATAATATCGTGCTTTGCGTCTTGCGCAAGCAAACTATTGCCTGAGCTTTTATCTAAGGGCCTCCCGTGTTCGGATAGATTGTCTTGCTCACGATTTTATTAGGTCATCGAACTCATCGATGACGATTGATCTTATAGGTATGTTGAAATAATAAGGCCGCCGTCTTGGCGGTAAGCGGTCACTGTCCCGCCACCTATGGACATTACCTACGCGAAATTATTTAAGAGCATTGCCAATGCGCGACCCTGAACAACTCTATCGGATAATGGTGAACCACTCTACAGATATGATAAAATTAACTTCATGTTTCAGATACATTATGCCAGTCGAGAACCGTGGCGTATCTATTGTAGCAATGGGCGAAGGCTGGCACAACTACCACCACACATTCCCGTGGGACTACAAAGCGGCGGAGCTCGGCGTTACCAATAACGTCACCACTACTATCCTGGATTTCTTCGCTAAGATCGGCTGGGCTTACGATCTGAAGGAAGCTTCGCCGGCCCTCGTCAAAGCGGTCGCAAAGAGCAGAGGCGACCACACGGAGTCCCTAAAAGTAGCTTGTTAGGTTATACTATGGTCTCCTTAATCCTTATGGTCTCTACCTTAAATGTATGTTACGGTAACTTACATTACTTACTGTGGGTAGCAATAATTACATAGGAGATTGGAGGTAGGATAGGTGTGGTCAATAATGATGTTGTCTTGACCCACAGAGCAGGGGGAAAAGTGAAAATTTCCTGCGCTAGACACAGATAACCCCTAGACATGTCAAAACGATTATTCATTTCATGGAGACGCGGGGAACGCGCGGCGCATTGTGTTGGTGCGGTGCGCGCCTTCGTGTAGGTATAAATATAAAGTTACCCAAGTATACATTGACGTGGTTGACGACTTTGTAATGTGGTCCACTCCCACAGAGTGACATAATTTAGATGGAGCAAACAAGGCCCAGCTGGGTTAGCATGGACGGTAGACAAAGTTGTCTTTCCCTGTTTTATGTCACTTTCTTCATACTTGGTTACTTGTCAAATGGAGTAAAACAGGAGAAAGACAATTTTGTCTACCATCCGTGCTAACCCAGCTGGGGGTCTAGCAAAGATCCCTTTCCTTTAGCATTAACGCCAAACCATAACTCAAAATGTATGGGAATGACATTACCTACGGAATACTTTTCTGCAGGTAATGTCACATATAGCTAATGTCATTTCCCATACATTTTGCTAGATTGACGACACTTTGAGAAGACATTGCGCGGGGCCACGCGGTGTCCGCCAAGACTACCCCTTAGAGCATAGACTAAAAGCATAGACTGAACGTCATTATCTGTCAAGCGTACCACTTTTTTGGACACTTTTTATATGAAGTGGACACTTTCATGTGAATGAGTCTGACAGATTTGTATAGAAAAAACAGTTGACTCGAGTCGAAAAATGTTTGTTTCTTTTCTTCGCCACTGACGTAGCGATACGTGTGAACAGTACAAATATACTATCGTTTTGATGATCCCTCTTTGCTTTTAGTCTATAGGTACTCTAAGGTATACCCATATCTTGTTCTGTGCCAATATGCTCAATTGTTTGCCTCTATGGCAAAAAATAAATTACGTACTACATTTTTTATATAATAATTAAGAATTAGTAGCAACCGCTACCAGTGGGCCGGTTTGAGTGGGGCTCGTTGGGAACAACCGATTATATTTACTCCCTAATCAATTGTAGGCACTTTAGAATAAAACGCTTGTTAGTTGTTTCATTGTTTCCACGGCGGTTTTGTTTTGGGGTGTAGTTAGCATACATAGTACCTATATACACGGTGTATGTTTATTTAAGTTTTGTGATAAATAAATACAAGTACATAATACAGCATTATCTTTTAATCACTATCATCCTGCTTAAAATTAAATCACAAACAGCACCTGCGTGTTAAAACAAAAAGAAACACAAAATTTCTCTCTTTTAAAAATAGGCACATAATAAAAAAAGAAAAATAACGAAAAAATAATATCTTGTAAGGATTTCAAGCATGCAAGGCAATATTACCATGGGATCTAAAATAGATGCATGCACCATGCGATTTAGAATTATTTATTGTCTCTATTTTATCCTCCAAAAATACATAGTGTAGAAACAATTTTTCAACCACTATACTGTGTTCATTTTATTAATGATTTTTTTGACAGCTGGACGGCTGACAAGTTAGTGATGTTCTAAAGATTCTCGAATATGATACCATTCCGATTGTACTATTATCATTAATCGAATTAGGTACGTAAACGTAATAATCGATATCGATAAATGTAAATTTTGATTTAGTTTTGATGAATTCCATGAAGTACAATATTCTTTGTATGAAATTTTAACGTAAACTATACAAAACTTCATGGGCGGGAGCTGTCAAAAAACCATTGGTAAAATGGACAAGGTGTAATATCTATTATGGTTTAAAAAAAACAGTGGAATGAATATTTAGTAGGTATGCAAGTACCTACAGTGTAGCATAAGCTTAAAATGTAAGACATTACTTACACCACCTTGTTTATATTAACAAAAATAATTATTGACAAACAAAATGGTATCCTAGTACTTAATTACGCAAAACTTTATTTTATATAATTTTTAAATCTACTTTACATATTGGTATGAACTGAACACTGCTCAAAACAATACAAATAATTTTTGACTTTGGCTATATTACATAGACCTCTTTTATACATTTGCTATATTACTGTTTTCAGCATTCTCAAATAATGAGAATATAACGAGTATTTTTACATTTTGGTGAAAAATGTAAAAATGGCAGCTGGTAACCCAAGGGCAATACCTAATAGCAGTGAGTACTCTACTCTGAGTGAATAGGCGCAAGGCACACGTTGGGCGCCAGATCCAAATAATAGGGTCGTGGACTTGAACGGCGCTCGAGGGCAGTAGAATACACAAAAAAAATAGTTTATTCCCAGGAGTTCCGTGAAAGTATTTCCGTAACGGAACTATTGAGACTTTTTTCTCAATAATTCCGTCAACGATACTTCAAAGAAATGTGTTTCCCACTAGTTCCCTGAACCCGCCATGTCCGCATGCGAAAGCGCGTGCGCGTTGCTACGTGAATCGTGATAAACAACCAAGGCGCGGGGAGTAAACTGTTGAAACGTGCCCAAATCTTCGTATATTCCCAGTTGTCCCCATTACAGCTTGGTTGGAAGGAAATTCAAGTCTTGAACATTTTCTTGGACGTTATTCCTTAAATACGTTATAGGGTACCTAGTAAAAATATTTAGCATAAATGCTCCTGATTCTATTTAAGTTAAACCATTTTTTTACATTTAGAACCAATACAACCTACCTAACACATAACAAGAGCATTATTGTAAAATAATTTTATTAGATTATAACAGTAAACTCCGATTCGACGATTTTCATCATAATTATAATATACAATAATAAAATATACTAGTGAAGCACGACTAGCCGTTTCTAACCGATCGGTACAGTTAAGCAACATTTGCTGCGGTCACTACTGTAATGGGTGACTGCTACAGCAAAAAGTGTTATTTACAACTGAGTGCTACCGTGCTGCCGCACGTTAAGCCATCGGTCCCGGCTGTTGTCCTAAGACAATAGTCGTTAAGCCAAGTCAAAGCTTTGGGCGGCCTAAAAATTTTGACACCATGGCTGACCACTTGCCTACATGAGAAGAAAAAGAAGACTAGCTATATTATAAGGAAAATGTTGAATTTCCTTTGGCACTTCAGCTTCGTTCAATCAAGCAGGGGCTTACTGCTATTGGATACGACATTTGGGTCACCCGCTACAAGGACCCTTTTTTATATCAAGTATTATAATTATTGTTTTACCATATTAAAAGCTACATTACTAAAGTAGCCGATATAAAGACTTAGACCACATTTATACTAGATTAATAATTGAGAAAACTAAAATTCAAATACAATAATTTATACATAATTATAGGTAACCAACCTTTTCTGAATCATTAGAAATTTTAAGAAGCGGGTACCTAGTTTATCTTAAATTTTTATAGTCATAATAATGCTCAAGCACCCAACAATCACATACATAAATCCTGGACCCTAATAACTAGGATTCCCTGTATCTAGGGACCCAGGAACAATGAGGACCATGGAGATTGCCATATTAGGAACTATCTACAAAATCAAACATTTTTCAAATAAAAACCACCACATGTTTGTCATAGCCTGGCTCTTGATATTCTAACAAGTTTTTCTTGTTAAGAATAACACAAATCAAAAATAGGTAGGTCTTATCAAACTATCACTTGCATAAACACATCCAGAAAGCTATTAAAATCAGTCTTCTATTAGGGTAAATAGATCTTTTTTGGCCTTTACATTGTTTGCTGGTAATTCTATAACTTTCGAGTCCTTGGCAGGTCTAGAACATTCATCGCGGGGTGTTTTCCTCTTCAGACTAACAATTTTGTTCGTGTAGACCCCCTCGTTGGCATCGCTGTTTGATACTTTACGTTTCTTAGATTTTGTAACAACAAAGTCAAAATCGGATGAATCCTCATCAAAGCCAGAATATATAGGTACAGATCTGCCACTTCTTGTTGACCTCAATGGTTGTACTCCAGTGGATTCTTCAACAATTTGTATGGGTGGTGGCCATGCAGCGAAATTAGGAGATCGTCGCGCTTGGTGATATTTGTTTATAGACATAAGTTTTATATAAACAGCCAATGTGCGAGCCTTCTCAGCCTGTGTTAAGGTCCCTGGAAGCAGGCTCCAAGGCATCCGCCTGTCTTTAACATTAAGGTACCGCCTCTTTAATATTTTGGCTGGTGAAGCACTATCAGTTATATCTTCAACCTGTGAAAAACATAACTATAAAGATTTTTCCAGCTTAATTTAGAGAGTTTATTATTGTGATTTCATAAATCAGTCAGGAATTTAATTGCCTACTACTAGTTATTATTGTTTTTCTTAGATTACACAGTAGACTGTATTTCTTAAATTAGATTTATGATTAATCAAAGGAATGTCAGACTTTACACTTAATGTGTTTTATAGTTAACCTATTGTGACGTTGTGAGACGTCACGGTATCCTAGGATAGTTAGAACCTTAGAGGTCCTTTTAAAAGACTATAATAACGCGCGGATCCCTAAATATCGGGGCGTAAACCACTGCAGTCGGTAGCAACGGGCTATAAATAGCTGCGATGCTGGAGCGAGCTCATTCGCCGCTTGTTCTTGCGCTGGACACCAGCCTACTATAATAACTTAAATAATAGGTGATCAAACGAACTTCTCAAGTGAAGTTCGATCATTATTATATGAATAGCTC
The DNA here is from genome assembly GCA_910589525.2 of Ennomos quercinarius. NCBI lineage: Eukaryota > Metazoa > Arthropoda > Insecta > Lepidoptera > Geometridae > Ennomos > Ennomos quercinarius. The sequence continues at coordinate 12,832,978 of OU342493.1, forward strand.
CATTCGAAGATATAGTTATAAAACCAGGTAGTCCTTTTAATCGTACAGGTAGGTTCGCACGCTTTTAGATTTTTATCGATTAAAATATCGATAAAGTATCGATACGGTATCGATACGGATATCGGAACGGTCTCCTCACTACTGTCATGGCGCCTCTCTATAGTGTCATTCTTTTAGAGAAATTATCCAAAAACTTTTGTAATAATTATGTATTATATATTGTTTTACCAACAATATATTACATGGATTATGTCATTTGAATTAAATAATAATAATAGGGTAGTGGAGGGAAGGGTTCTTACTACCTATATCTTCGAATGGAGCTATTCATATAATAATGATCGAACTTCACTTGAGAAGTTCGTTTGATCACCTATTATAATTCATAGCTCCATTCTTCAGATATAGTTATAAAACCAGGTAGATGTTCAGAGACATATAGTTTTTGGTAAATAAGCATTTCAAGATATATGTATATTGCAAATGAAACGAAGATATTTCAAAAATAAGTAATCAGTTTAAAAAAGAAAAGTTAACTTTTAACAGCAATAATTGTATACCTACATAGTAGGTAGATGTATAATCATCTTTCACAAATAGCACATTATTATAAGTTTTAATAAGCTATTGGTTTTGTAATGATCATGTAAAGTTTTCGACAATGATTGGACCACTATAAAACTTACTTGCTAATAGGCTTGTAAGTTTGGTGTCCAACCGGTGGGCTACCTTATGGGTAGAATTAACAGGGATACCATAATTATGTTTTAGCGCTTGCTAAGCGGCTACCACGCGTGGGCACTGATAAATGTGATCACATCGATCCTACTCGCTGCTAAAACGTATTTTATTTATCGGCTGATGGTTTGTTCTGTGGAGTATTTTGTGAGGGCATTTGTGAGTTAGGCTGTCCAATTTATAAGCCTGTACCGAAAAGTAGGTGATCTCCTGAGCATTTGGCCCCAATATTAGGTTTTTCATGAAATAATAGCAGAATCGGTTGCTTATGACCTCTGGCTGACATTTTTAATGAGTTTCAATAATAATACAAATTCTCCAGGCTGTTAATGATGAATAATACAAATATTTTTAACTTTTATTATTTTTATGATTTTCCGAAATCAGAATCATATTATTGACATTAACCTTTAATAGCGAAAGGGTTTGTACACGTGGTGAGCAATGCCTGAATCAATGAAGATGGTAAGTTTTGTAATTTGGTTCAAGGACAAACTATTACCGTGTGGGTATCAACCTGAAATAAAGGCCAAAGGCTGTTTGAGGGATCCGTGTATGTGGGTGATGCTTGGTCTATTTCTAAATGCTCTTTAGCAAGCGCGATACTTTTTCATCAGAAGTAATTTTCTTGCCCAAAATAAAGAAGCAGTCGTGCGATGGCTATTTAAAAAGTTAGATTATGACGCTCCCTTTTGGAATTTTCCGTTAAAAACAAAATGACTGAAGTGATCCCAGAATTTTAAGAAATTACAACTATCGTTTGAATAGTATTTTCACCATAATTTGTAGACAAGTAAACCATGGTTGCAAAGAATGGAGGACTAAAATTCCAGCTGATTGCTTGATAACAGTTTGTGAAACCCATAAGGATCAATGGAAAAAGGCAAAGCCAAGTAAAACAGTAATAGTGCCAATATATAGTAAAGACATCAACGGCAAAGGTACCCAGATGCCTTCTTTTTTTTTTTTTTTTTTTTTGAATCACTGCCGTGAGTTGCAAAAGCTAGATAACGTTAGATTGTCCGAACTTTGCTACTAACAATAATTTGAAATACTTGATATGTGCAAGGTGCTAATTCAGCACCTATAAGGGTTGACCATCTTGATTTTCCATTTGTTTTTACGAATTCGTTAAAATACAAGTTGAGGGCCTCGCTTAGGTTAATTAGTTCTATGCCTAACTAACTCTTTCTCTCTTCTCTTTGATAAGATAAACAGTAGCTTGATCTTCGTTGCTGGCAATCTTTTTGCAGCGTATGGTGTAATTAATAAAATTATAAGTACATTGTGTACATAATCATAACAAAACAACTCACTATTAATAAATTTTCAAGTTGTTACAGTACCGGCAACTTAATGCCTAAGAGATCAGACCACAGTAATTTATTGTTTTTCTCTAATCTGTAGACACAGTAATAACAAAAAACAAAATAAGGTTGTCAGTCCTCCTATATCTCCCATTATAATACCCGTGTCCATCGCACGACATACACCTTGAGTATTTTAAGAGCGTACAACGCCATCTAGTTTCATTCGGGGTAAAATTGTTTCAGAACAACATCAATGAAGCCACTATCATGCACCTATCAAGCACAAAGATTATATCAAATAAGTGCACGTTTCCAAAATATTGAAATAATTCTTTTACCATAGTTAATGGTTTTTTATATTATTTTAAAAATACTATTACTAATAAGACATAAACATTTTGCATAAACATTGCTTCCTTTTTGCGTCTGCAACATGTGCTTGGCTGTTCTTTAAAACATCAGGTAGGTATCATAATATTTTTCTAGGCAGATTTCATCGAAATTCGTCTAGTAATTGCAGCGTCATGTGCTTTGAAAGGGACATGTTACATTGAGCTGTAAGATGGTGGCGGTAGTCTTTGACTTAGGGTTTTTTTTTTTTTTTTTTTTTGTATGTTTTACATGAAGTATGAACTTCAATTATTCAATTTTACGCTAAATTGTTAATTCTCAATTTCAAATTGAATATAAAGTTAAAAAAGGATCATTTCATCATTTTTTTTTTGTTTATAAATAGTTTAATGAAAGTTTCGATACTTTGAGAGTTAGGAATGTATAATAATAAGTATCGATATTTAATATGAATCCATAGGCAATAGGCGTGACCTGTTGAGTTAGATAGATAAACTCTTTATTGAAACACCGCATCATTAATAATTGAAGGCTAAGTAAACAAACTTAGACTTAGACTTTGGTGGAGCTTAGGTAAAATCGACTAAGCGATACGTAAGTATCACAACATGATGTATTAGTAACATATTGTAAGCAGATATAGCCAATATTCTCAAGTACATTATAACTGTAAGTTTTTTGCAGCTTTTCTCGCTCTGAGAAGGAAAGAAAGATTTGTAGGCAGTATGCCTTCATTGTACGTCACGTATAATGTATTATACAGTATCCATTGAATATAAAGTCATTTTTAGTGATGGCTTGAAATAGTTTAACCTGCCTTGCCTGTAGGTACCAGCATGAAATACCTACCGCATTTGGCTATCTGTTCTGGCGCTTGTGGAGGAGGCTAAATAGTTCTGACGACACATACTTAAAACTTCTGCTAGCTCTTAGGGCGTAGGTCTGTTTCTGTTAGAGTTATACATTCCTGCCTCCCACATTCAGAAACGAGTTTTTTTTTTTTTTTTGTTTTAATAAGCCTTAGAAATGGCGGATATGCTTGGCTTTTGCCTCACTTTGACCTCGTTATTTCTAGTTCGCACTTAATGCGAGACCACTGCAATGTCTTTAAAAGACTAAATCGGTATCTTTTACCTCTCGTGAGGCCTTTTCAAAAAACGGAATCCAACGTTGGATATAAATATGTATTGCATCGGTTAGTATACACATTGTCGGGAGAAAGAGAATTATTCTCTGTAGAGTCATACACACTTATATGCATTATACAAGGGGTATTAAATATGCCCAATTATTGTCCACGGACTCGACATGAATCGTGGATTCAATTTCTAGATATAGGTAGGTATAGTACCTATGCAGGTATAGTGATTTATATATCAGAAAAAAATGTGGGTAGGAAAATAAATTACTTATATATGTATATAGTATGTAGAAAAATATTGTAATAAACTCGCTTGAACTAAGCCAGATATAGCCTTCATACTCTTTTTATTAGAACCTTCGTGTATGACCCGCAGTCAACCGCCAGGTTTTATAGCGTCTTGTCTAGCCTTCGTGATAACCCGCAGTTGATCCGCCCGGCAGACCAACGGGATGCTTATAATATGAGTTTTGGAATACTTATAAAAATAACAAGATAAGAAGGTATATTATACTTTTTTTTTTTTTTTTACTAGTTTTATTATAACCTTCGTGTATGACCCGCAGTCAACCACCAGGTTTTTATAGCATCCTGTCTAGTCTTCGTGATAACCCGCAGTTAATCCGCCTGTCAAATTTATGAGATGCTTATATGAGTTTAGGAGTATTTAAGACAATGACAAGGTAAGTAGGTATATTATACTCTTTTTTATTCCAACCTTCATGTATGACCCGCAATCAACCACTAGGTCTTTATATCATCCTGTCTAGCCTTCGTGATAACCCACAGTTAATCCGCCTGGCAGACTTACGAGATGCTTATATGAGTTTAGTAATACTTATGATAATGACAAAGTAAGGGGGTACTAACCTTCATATTTTTCGATCTCAGTTCCTGATTTGAATCGGAGTAGAGGTACACCTGACGACGCGACGCCGCGACGCCGTGACTGGTGTTTTCGTATTACTCAAGTTTTTCTTGATTTTCTTTTTGTAACGTTGAATTAATTTATCTTCCTTTTTTCGTTTCGACAATTTCAACATGATAAAATAATTTGCGACGAAATATTTTGAGGCGCGTGCGTCTTCTACCACGCACGAAAAAAGAATGACACTATAGAGAGGCGCCATGACAGTAGTGAGGAGACCGTTCCGATATCCGTATCGATACCGTATCGATACTTTATCGATATTTTAATCGATAAAAATCTAAAAGCGTGCGAACCTACCTGTACGATTAAAAGGACTACCTGGTTTTATAACTATATCTGAAGAATGGAGCTATGAATTATAATTGAGATTCAAATCAGTGTCTACATATCTCCGAGAATCCCGCTGGGGTGAGCTACCATTTATAACTACTTACTTTCCTTTAAACTTTGCAGTCTTATAATCTTGTGTGTATAGCATCTGTACCTATAACGTGCGCCTCGCGCTCCTATACCTAGTAACTGCTGTGTAATCTGTGTCTATTACTACCATCTTTCTATCTATTGTTCTCATGTGTACTAAATAAGCTGTTCTGCTGTGCCGGCTGTATGTAATAGAATCACGAGCGAACTCGTCGTACTACCTTGGCCACCTTGACTGGCATGAGCTCCACCTCGCTACAGCGAAGAAGGCACAGCACAACAGTTCCTTCAGAACCAGAAACTAATACCGAGAATATTTCAGGATTCTCGGAGGACACTAACTACTACTCAGCATCTACCTGCTGGGAGCACGTATGCTCCGCGAGCTTCCCCTGGGAACCTCACTTTCCTCCACCGTCCTCAACCACGGGCCGGCTCGGCAGCTGCCCAGGCCACGTGTCTCCAGCTTCCTCGACGCTGGCAACTCCTTCACAAGGCTGATGAAGACCCCGTGGACTCGTGCCGTTGAGGCAGGCAAAGGCCAGTGCGACATACTAAGCGTGCTAATGAGCGGCTGCGCAACTACTATTAGAAATGCTTCATAACTACTAAATACCTACTTTCTACTAAGAACTTCTACATTAATTTTTACAATAAACTTTAGGGCAAATACGCCACAGTGGCGCCCTTAAACGTGGAAAGTTGCACAACCAAACATTAGTATGTATTATTAGCTCTGTGTTTTTATTGCATGCAGCCTAGCAATCTCTCACCTGTGAACGAGACGGTGTCTACAACAGCGAACTGGTACGTAAACAAATTGTAATAACTTCATTTAATAACTGTGTACTGTCTACTTTGTATTAAGATGTATTTCTGTGTACTATTGAATTGCATTTCTGTGTACTATGATTTTGCCTAATTATTGTGTCTATACTGTCTATGCATAACTTACCTGCCTAAATTGTGTAAATAACTTACGTATCAGTACGCGACATTCTATTATTCGACACCTGCTCGGGATATTTTTTGTTTTGTAACAGACAGCTAATTAATATCACAATGAAAGCTCACCCTATCTCGCACGATCTACGATTAAAAAATAATATGTAACAGCTATCTATACCTACCTACCAAATCTAGTTTGCTACCGACATAACTTAATTAACCTAACTCGCAACTAAACCGATAACACTAAATTATATTTTCAATGTATTAACAACTCGCGCACATTAGTTGATATTCTAAAAAACATGTATTAAGTATGGAAAATCTAGCGGGAATACCTACATTGTACTAACTACCTACTACGTACGCTAACTAAATTTAAATACTTAATTTCATAGTTCTTAAATGGACCTACTATCCCTAAATAAAAATTAATAAAAATAAAATGAACTACTAATCTAAATAAAATAAAATAAAATAAACTAAACTAGGAACTAACTTAGTTATTATACCGTACCTACCTACGTGTATATTCATTCTCAGCTGCAACTCGGAGACAATTGTCTGCCCTTACAGGAAATAATCTACAATTATTACTGTTACTCGGAGACGTCTGCCCTTCAGTTAGGAATTATCTGCTACTATGCAGAATAATAGGCGATATTTTGTACCTACCTACATATATTGACCTTTCTAAATAAATAAAAGAGCGGTTCTAGTGGACTCTAAAATCAAGCCTAAAACACTAAATAAATAAATAAAAGAGCGGTTCTAGTGGACTCTAAAATCAAGCCTAAAACACTAAATAAATAAATAAAAGAGCGGTGTTAGTGGACTCTAAAAAATCAAGCCTAAAACACTAGATAAACAAAAAGACAACATATTGTACCTACCTACATATATGGGCCTACCTACATAATTATATCGTGCTAATTAATTATAATTATGGACCTTACTAAAATAAAAAATATATATTAGAGCGGTAATGAAGTGAACTCTAATTTTAAAAAAAAACTAAGCCAAAAACACTTCGTATAATAAACTACTACGTAATATAACTAAAACAAAACTAAAAAACCTAATCAAAATTCTAATAAAAACAACCTTAAACTACCTACCGTAATAATCGCTAAGCGAATATTCAAATTAAATAAACACGAAACTAAAACATGAATTCACTATCTATCTATCACAGATTGTCTGGAATAAATTTTCAACAACCCATTGTAACATAAACAATTCTTAAAAATAATCTAAATATTTTTGTATAATAAAGTATCTAAACCTAGGAAATGAAATACCTAATTAAATACACCAAATCAAATTAATCAAATAGTATATAATATGGTAATTAAAAATAATAAGTCGTATACTAAACATAATATTCTACATGAAAATCAAATTTAAGTAAATTTATAATTAACCCTATAAAATAAAACAATTACCTGAATACCTAAATAAACAAAATAATAAAGGTAAATACTACAGGTATTAGTTACGTAGCTACAGCATAATTAAATACCTAACAATAAAAACCTAAATTCATTCTATAATAACTTACATTACCTATATACTAACATTACATCTAGAAAATTCCATGACCATACAGACGAAAACAAACTGCATCACAAGGTTTAGCGTAAACAAGGAGGCGGGGCCTATAACGCATCACGCCATCCCCACTCAATGCAAGAACAATAGAGGTTCGTCTGGTACAGGCGTCACAGTTCTCGTGTTCGATGAGGAAGGCACAAATAAAACCGAGTATTGTCATATAGCAAATTATACAGGCATGATGATTGGTAACAGCGTAGCCACATGGCGTCACGTAGCACCGTAGCAGTAATCCGTAGCACATGCATAAGGAGGCATAGCCGGTAGATGTTGACAGTACTTCGCGCTACGATGATGCAGTATGCGTCTAAAAATAGAACCGTAGCAAACGTAAATCAATGCTACGCGTTGTTCATGAATACCGATACTAATAATAAATTGCAAACAAAACTTAATATAGCTGAAAAAAAAAATTATAAATAAGCTACTAAATAAAGTTAATATTTAAAAATATTTCAACTAAAATAAACTTTAATAAATACTTACAGTTCTACTAAAGATAATAAAGGCATGTTTCCACCGCGAACCTTAAACACCATTGTGCCGTCTTTTAACGTAACTAAAATAGATTAAACTTATACTGTAATAGGTTGATACTATAAAAATAGATACTTTAATTAACAGAATACTAAAATATAAGCAAAATAGATAGAAAATAAAATAAATAAATCGAACGTTAGCCAAACACTAACTACCTATAGTGAGTCATTGCTTTAATAATAATCGATCACTCAAACTTAGACTGTCGAGTGGCGGGTTTATCAACACAAGCTATCTCTATTATGAAGAGAGTCTAAGATACATCTCAAAGTAACTTAGACTAGAATGAACTTAGAATGAAAGGGAAGAATAAAAAGGACGTATGAAAGAAACAGTTCTACGTATACTTAGGTAGTCAGTAGAATTTTTCTAACAGGAAAAATTCTACGCTTGTTCGGTGGGTACTGTGACGTTGTGAGACGTCACGGTATCCTAGGATAGTTAGAATCTTAGAGGTCCTTTTAAAAGACTATAATAACGCGCGGATCCCTAAATATCGGGGCGTAAACCACTGCAGTCGGTAGCAACGGGCTATAAATAGCTGCGATGCTGGAGCGAGCTCATTCGCCGCTTGTTCTTGCGCTGGACACCAGCCTACTATAATAACTTAAATAATTGAGATTCAAATCAGTGTCTACATATCTCCGAGAATCCCGCTGGGGTGAGCTACCATTTATAACTACTTACTTTCCTTTAAACTTTGCAGTCTTATAATCTTGTGTGTATAGCATCTGTACCTATAACGTGCGCCTCGCGCTCCTATACCTAGTAACTGCTGTGTAATCTGTGTCTATTACTACCATCTTTCTATCTATTGTTCTCATGTGTACTAAATAAGCTGTTCTGCTGTGCCGGCTGTATGTAATAGAATCACGAGCGAACTCGTCGTACTACCTTGGCCACCTTGACTGGCATGAGCTCCACCTCGCTACAGCGAAGAAGGCACAGCACAACAGTTCCTTCAGAACCAGAAACTAATACCGAGAATATTTCAGGATTCTCGGAGGACACTAACTACTACTCAGCATCTACCTGCTGGGAGCACGTATGCTCCGCGAGCTTCCCCTGGGAACCTCACTTTCCTCTACCGTCCTCAACCACGGGCCAGCTCGGCAGCTGCCCAGGCCACGTGTCTCCAGCTTCCTCCACGCTGGCAACTCCTTCACAAGGCTGATGAAGACCCCGTGGACTCGTGCCGTTGAGGCAGGCAAAGGCCAGTGCGACATACTAAGCGTGCTAATGAGCGGTTGTGCAACGAATATAGGAAATGTTCTAGATTATTAAACACCTACTTTTCGATTGAGCATTTTCTCTTAGAACCCAGATAGGACTACCTACTACTACCTACCTACCTGTTGGTAGTGCCCCTTAACTATAAACTTTAGGGGGAAAACGCCACACTATTGTTATGCAAAATGTCAGCATTCAAACAGTGCAATACCTTTTCTTTGTTTCTTGTAAAATTCTCTTCCTGGTTTGTTGCTTTTGAGTTCCTCAGCGCTTTAAGCAGATCACTCATTTCCTCCTTCGACAACTGTTCTTCATCTAGGCCATACTCTGAAAATATTATTAGAAAAACTTTGATTCAGATTAGGTGATCTAGTCCGAAAATCTTATAAGTACAGTGTTAAGAAGACCAATTTGTGTAAGTATCAATTAAGTAAGTACCTACAGTAATAAGTCTATTCTAGAGCTCTTCATGTCGGGAGTGAATAGGTATCTTCTAGGCAAACATGTACCATCGTAGATCGCGGTGTCACTTTCCATCAGGTGACATTGCAGTCAAATGCGGGGCCTATTTAGTTATAAAAAAAGTGGACAGTTTCAGTAGCAATCTCATCCTCATCCTTCTTCTTCTTCGTTTATGGGGTTTATTCGTTTTATAGCAATAACTTTGCAAATAAATATAAGAAAAAAATGTTGTACCTTATAGTATAGACTAAAGCAATGAGAGATCAATCAAAACGATATTACATTTGTACTGCTCACATGTATCGCTACTTCAGTGGCGCAGGAAAGAAACAGACATAATAATATAATAATTAGCTATGCTTGCAAAATGTTACCATACCATTTTTTTTTCTTGAGTCAACTGTTTTTTCTATACAAATCTGTCAGACTCATTCACATCAAAGTGTCTACTTCATATAAAAAGTGTCCAAAAAAGTGGTATGCTTGACAGATAATGACATTCTCTCTATGCTTTTAGTCTATACTCTAAGGTTTGTATGGTCATGTCATGTCAGTCCTATTTTGTCAGTCAAATGGTTGATATTTTACTGAAGGCTCTGGAAAGCATTTGAAGACAAAACGAAAAAGCATGGTTTTATATACTTGGAACCATTTGCCAACACTCATGCATTGTCAATAACACTTAACAGAATAATAATCCACCCCTTATACACATTAAAATTCATCCTCATCCCTATCAACACAGTATCAACAGGACATAATTAAAACAATGAACATTTTATAAAATCAAAGAAGAAGAAGGGAAACAGAACAAAATATAATAAGTAGTAGGAGAGAAATATGCTAGGAATTAATAAGAGAACATTTTACAAAATCAAATATTTGGATAATTCTTAATTAATACAATATTATGAGTTGATAATATATATATATTTATAATAGATAAATATATATACCCTTAGTGTATGACATACATTGTATACTCTAAGCCTATACTATACCTATACTATACAGAATCTTGTTGAGAAAGAAGTTGTGAAAAATGTATAGATAATAAATATTTATCTTAATATTTTGCAATGCAATCAGTGTATTTACCGGTTAATTCATTTTTCATCTGCTTTATTTCGGAATCACAGCTATCGTCGGAAGACAAAATTTGATCCATGTTTTTATAGCTAAAATGACAACTTTATATTTGTAATGTAAGTAGAGAATTAGAAAATAGAGAACCTACAAACAAGATGTGCATCCGCTTTTGATTCGAGAAACAAATAAATATAATACTTTGTTTTGATGATATCCCATTCCCACAACAAATTATTACAAAAACCACAACAAAAAGTGTGAACCACAGCCAGTACAAAAAATAATGTACTTTTTTATGAGACCGGAATGCACGACCAAAATATTGTACAGCCAGGAATGTACGGCCCGGAATTGGTGTACATGGCTTCCAAATATCGGGATGTGCAATACGGCCCCCTAATTACCTAATTTGCAACAGGCGTAAATCTCGCGGTGATTGCTGTCATACATCATTAGTGGTGTCGAGCATATGAGGCCTATAAAATCAAAGGCAGCTATATCCAAGTCTGTCAAATAATCAGTAAGCTACAAAAATCGATAACTTTGTTCAGGTAGCTACAATATTCTATATTTTAAGACAGATTTGTAAAGAATGTGAATATTAGAAATAATCTGACTTTTAATTAATAAAGCTTCCTGTATATTTGAGTACAAAGTATAGTTAACTCATTTTACGATATTATGGCGTTTAGCTGCCTTTGATTTTATAGGCCTCATATATGCTACGCTACACCACTAATGATGTGTGACAGCAATCACCGCGAGATTTACGCCTGTCGCAAATTAGGTAATTAGGGGGCGGGTCGTACAATATTGGCTGTGCAATGTTGGTACAGGCAATATTGCACGATCGGTGGGGTAATTACGTAAGATTTGCAACAGCAATGCGACAGCAGTAGCAAAGCAACAGCAGTATATGTCTACCAGAATCTGATGACAAATAGGGAAAATAAAATTTGTAGTAGGCAGCACCGGATATAAATGGATCAATATGTCTTGATACTTCCTTCACTTCCGGCTGTCTTGGCAACTATGTTTCGCAACTTTATCAACTTCTAAGTCATATCTTTATGTTATTCATTGGATCAAAACAAAGGGCAGTGAAAATAAAAGTTAATTTTTAAACACTATTATTATGAGTATAGTAGTGTTTACTTATTTATAGAAATGAATGACGTGACGAACTAGTCGTTCGCCTGATAGTAAGCGTCACAGCTGCCCGTAACAGATTGCAGTATCACTTGAAACTTAAAAATTCATATAGTTTTGCCCACAGACCTAGAATTTTTAATATAATTAATTTTTTGATACTCTCGAAAGTCCCACGAAGGGTGGGAGCGAGAAGTATAAATCAAGTACACACTGCTCAAGAGGAAAAAAGATCGTGAAGTAATGGTGGATGTGTCAGAGTACTAGCACAAAAAGAGCTCACATCGGCTTGAATCTTTTTCATGACGAAGAGCATATTGATCATGTACCACTATATTCAATTTTTACTAGGTGGTAGGACTTTTCTGCAAAGTTCGTCTAGGTAGGTACCACCGCTTTGCCAGTTATTCTGCCGCCAAGCAGTAGTGTGCAAGCACTGCTGTGTTCCGGTTTGAAGGGCATTGTAGCTAGTGAAATTACTGGGCAAATGAGACCTTATGATCTGATCACTCAGTCTAGTAATCTGATTACTAGACTGGGTGATGTCTCAGGATGACGTGCGCAGTGCAGTGTCACGCGAAACTTTATTGTTTTAAAGTTCCGGGTGACACTGCAACTGTTATGGGCGGCCGTGTCACTTAACATCAGGTGAACGACTTGCTCGTCACGTCATTCAATCACATAAAAAAAAAAAAAAAAAAAATATCAAAGTGCAAAATACTATTTTTGCGGCTTTTAAATCTTATTCTGTAAGTGAATGTGATGTTAAAAACATACTAACCCGCGGGGTAATTACGTAAAATTTGCAACAGCAATGCGACAGCAGTAGCAATGCGACAGCAGTAGTGAAACATATATCCTCGACACCACTAATGATGTATGACAGCAATCACCGCGAGATTTACGCCTGTCGCAAACCTGTTGCGAGTTAGGTAATTAGGGGGCCGAACAAATACACGTATCACAGCAAATTTCAGACAATTTCTTAAATTTCTTGTCTCGTTTTCAAACTGTCATTGTTGGTCTTGTACATCCAAGTCACATCACACAAGTCTATGGTTTTGCGTGACACTGCACTGCGCTCGTTACGTTACAGAAACAATATACAGTTTTTATTATGACCTATAAGTAAAAATAAAACCATCATGAGTGTAGGTACAGCTACTTTAACATTTTTTCTTTGTTTTTTTTTCTTTATTTCTGAACACAAAAATTATTTGGTTTCATCAGATGATGATGAAGATTTAACTGGTTTTTATACTACAGAACTCTTCTATAACATCAATTAATCCGTCTAAGTTAATTTTCTTCTTCACCCATTCCTCTTTCACAGGGATAGAAAAAAACACACCATTTATGACGAGCCTTTACCTTTAATTCAGCCATTTATTTATTTATTTATTATTGCTATTTACCATAAAACATAACATTACAGAACAGCCATAAAGTGGTAGGTACTAAAACGTCTTTAAAGAAAAAGAAGTCACAATTTAAGTGTGAGAATTCAAAAGATCACTACGTAGTAGTTTGTAGCTAGTGAAATAACTGTGCAAATGAGACTTTATGATCTGATCACACAGTGTAGTAATCTTATTACAATACTGTGGTCTCAGGATGACGTGCGCAGTGCAGTGTCATGCAAAACTATATTAATTTAGAGTTCCGAGTGATATTGCAATCTGTTTTGGGCAGCCGTGACGCTTAACATCAGGCGAACGACTAGCTCGTCACGTCATTCATTTACATAAAAAAAAATGTATCTTCTACTTGGTCTAAATAAATAAAAAATCCCGCGGAAAATTATGCAAGTTTTGGGTGAAATCGCGGGGCGTCTCTAATTTTAAGTAAAGCTATTTAAGTAAATAAAGTTGGGTCTAAGTCACTATTCTCATAATAGGTTTTGTAATATACAGCTACTACGCTCATTTTTCATGGGATTCGCTCAAGCTGAATTACTCATCATTTAAACATAATCAGTTCATATTTACTTAATTTAACTTATTGAACATTAATTAATACGTGACACGACCAATACAATACACTTTCAATAAATTTGTCTAAACTTGTACTTCATTTTACCTAGCTCTTTAGTCAGGTAAAAAACTTTACAAGTTGTAGTTCCGTACACATGTAATGACCAAAACAATTGTTCGATTTTACATTTTAAAAATTAAAACACACTATGGATTGTCTATGGTCTAAGAACAAGTGCTTGTAATTCATAGAGTAAAGCAATATATCGGGAGATGTAGCTTGTAACTTGTTGTCTTGTAGCTTTATAAAACGCATTATTTCACTTATTTTTGGCTGTGTTGCCAGTTTTTCGCTACAAGTAAAAGACTTGTAGCTTTATAAAACGAGGCCCTGGTGGTTTTAGAAGTAGAATCTGGTGGAGAACTAGTTAAACCGTTGGCAACACTGCATTGACTGTGGTTGTGGCAGCGTTGCCAGATGCACCGCTTTTCCGCTTTTTCCCCGCCTTTTTGACATAGGATCCGCGTTCCGCTTTATACCTACGCGGTTCCGCTTTTTTAGAATCTGCATGAAAACCCATTTTTCTACTCATAGTGGCGGTTAGCCATCAAAGCCGACAAGGATAAAAAGCTGCGATCAGTTGAGTCACCCGACGATTAGTTTGATCATCGGGTAACGACTTCCACCTATGATAGGTGGAAGTCATTGTCCGATGATCAAACTGATACCGATGACCATTTTTTTGCAAGTGTTGTTGACTTTGTATATACATGATTACCCTGCTGTCAGATTCTGGCGTTGGTAGTGAAGTCTATGCATGGCCGTAGGCAGGAGTGGGGGGGTTTGCGGGTTCAATACATTTTATTTTATATTATTTTATAGCAAGCGCGTTTGTACTGACTGACATGTAATTCATGTTTGAATTACATGTGTCTTGTAGCAGCAAGGCAAGCGCACGAAGTTGTGTCAGTTAGGTTAGCCGTGATATTTATTTCGAAATTCTAGAGGTTTTTTTTTATTGATTTTGTATTTTGCTCTTTAATTTGTTCCAATAAATTCCGCTTTTTTTGTTGAAAATCCGCGTTTTTGAAGCAATTCTTCCGCATTTTCAATTTCCTCATCTGGCAGCACTGGGTTGTGGTGACTTTTTGGCAGGAACGCGAAAAAGTTCACGTCGTTGCATTGTATTATTTTTCAAAACTTGTGTTTTTTTCCAGTGTTAATGTTTAAAATTGGTGGTGTTTTACGCATTAAGTGCTGAATTACGAGCATGAGTGTTGGCAAGTGATATAATGTGGTGAAACGTGGTTTTTCGTGTTGCTTCCAAAACTCCATGGAAGCCTCTAGTAAAGTTGCCACCACTTTACTGGGGCATGACTTTGACTGGACTATGACTACCTGACTTGTACTGGACTATGACTGTGACTATGACTAAGTAAAATATAATATATTATAATGCAGACTTTGTAGACTTTTTAATATTGCGACTGAAGGGCTTTGTATCCAGGTCAAGACTAAATCTAAAAAAAAAAAAATGTGGTTGTGGTCAAGAAAAAAAAGTTTATTTCGTAAAACACGATCTGTTTGATTTGTGCATTAAATTATAATTTTAGTTTTTGTGTTCTAAAAACGCTATATTCTGTGAATAAACTACAACAAAGTAGCGCTGTGTATAACTGCTTAGTTTAAATGTAAAATAGTTTGGTTTCTTGTTAAATTTTATTCAGGAAAAATGGAAGAGGAAATTCGATGTTTTGTTTGTAAAGAATTTTACAGGGAACCCGTCTTATTACCTTGCGGACATGCCCTTTGTCGCGCTTGTGCAATTAGTTTGCAGACTCACGTGCACGAAGTGGAGAACTCTGCGGCTTCTAGTGATTACCAAGAAGCGGACAAAGCGTCCGTATCGAGTGAGACTGACAGCGGAGTGGTATGTGGATCAAGGCCTAACAGTTACGCGGGCACGCCGGCCGCACCGCTGTACTCGCCCGTGGCGTTCAGTATTACCTGTCCACTATGCAGCAAGCTGGTTTATTTGGACGACAATGGGGCCGAAGGGCTGCCACCGTTCCGGGTCATGCGGACTATTGTAGAAAGATTCGGGGGCGTCAAAGGCGCACCGCCTGCCGAGGAGGCGTGTCAAATGTGTGAAGGAGAGAGACGAGCTGCTGTGGTGCGCTGTGAACAGTGCTCTGTGCGTTACTGCGCTGGCTGTAGAGATGCGTGGCATCCCACCCGCGGCCCCCTTGCACAGCATGAGTTACGAGCGCTTGGAACCACCTGTGGAGACCATGGATCTCCTCCAGCACTCTACTGCAACCCCTGTCAGGCTCCCATCTGTCAACGCTGTGTTGCTGAACGACACTCCTCACATGAAACGCAGCCTTTGCCCAGTGCTGCCAGAGCTCACAAGGTACATTCCTTATCCAATATACTGTTACATACAGCTGTACTGAGTTGTAATGTGAATATTCCTATAACAGCATCTGCTTACTCATAGTTACTTTGTTTGTATTCAGAGCATTATGCTAGGATTCACACAAAACTCCAGTGGCATTGGTGAAGATTACTGTTTTCTGTTGGAATTTTAGTAGAGTGGGGTAAATGTTAAAATGCATAATATTATGTTTTCAGACTGAACTATCGCAATCATTACAGAAGCTATCGGAACAAGCAAAAGCCATGACTGAATATATTCAACTAGTCAAAGTATCAGGTGACAAAATAAATGTAAGTATATATACATGTAAAATCACTGGAACAAAATGTAATGTTAATGGTTATGCCAGTAAAAATATGTTAATATTATTGTGTCAGGAATCATGTGAAGAATTAGAAAGACAAATAGATCTAGCATGTGCAGAAGTGACTCGTGCCATAGAACGAAGAAGAGATGAACTGATCAGGGCAGCTCATCAAACCAAGTCGCAGGCCATTGCTAACATGCGCTCCTTGAAGTCACTTGCAGCTCAGAAACTCCGAGAAGCAACTGCACTTTTACATTTCTCTATAGAGGCCTTGAAAGAATCTGACCATGCTGCATTTCTTCAAGTAAGTTAATGTAAGGTTTATAAGTAATCCAATGTGGCCCATTTTCATTACCTACAGTTAAAGTAAATAATTTAAAACAATTATGCTAGGTCTATAAGTATAGTAGCAAGTCGTTAGCTGATCCTGAATAATCTATATCCCCACTAATTATTTTTTATGTTTGTTTCTTCTTGTGGTTCTCATGCCAATGAGCCTAATTTGCATGAAGTTTGGCACACCGATTACACACTACTGCAGTAGGTAACATAAAGGGATAACTGCCAACATAGTATCAGTCAAACTTCAGTACACACAGGCTTTTTTATCCTGTTAGCTCAGTTGGTAGTAGCTCTGCCTTCTGAACTATAGACTGTGGGTTTAATTCCCACTCAGGACAAACATTTGTGTGATGAACATAGGTGTTTGTTCTGCATCTGGGTGTTATATTGTATTCTATGTATGTACAAACAAAAAGTATCTAAGTATTGTATCAGTTATCTGGTTCCCATAGTACAAGCTATGCTTAGTTCGGGGCTAGATGGTGCTCGCTGTGTGAAATGTTCACATGTGTTTATTATTATTATTTATTTATTTATCCTGCAAAATTAAGAGCTTCTATGACTATGGCTAAATTATGAGTAAATAATAATTACACTAATTGCTTGAACTAAATGGGTGGAGCTCAGTTACCCAGTAATAACACAATTTATTTCTTGGAAATCTTCAGAATCCAGGTAATAGCAGCCGAGTTAATATTCCTTATTGATTGCTCTAGCTGTATCACACACACACACACACAATCTAAACTTATTGTTTTGTTATCTTTCCAGTAATAAGGTGTGTCATTTAGCCCAGTACTCTTATCAGTTCATATCCTATTTCAAATGCAGATAGTAATGTGTGTATTTAATAATATGGCCTACATTCTAGCATCATCAATTTCTATTATTAAACTATGACAGATATATTAGGCTAGTTGCCTGCTATTAAAAATTAACAAGTAAATATCATTTTTATAAAGTAGGTTAAAAATGAATGCAATAATTGAAAATTAAGCAAAATCGATAAAGAAATCATGGAGTAATAAGCTTTTAAAGTTTCTGAAGGGCATAGGCATAGTTCATAGCCTGTCCTTTTCCTGCAAATTAGAGATTGTGTGGAGCTTCTTCACAGTTATTATGAAAACACAAGTTGGGATGTCACGTGCTAAAGAGATTTTATATAATTTATATAAAGCTACCACAGCTTAGTCATGAGGTACTATGAAGGACCAAGAACTGACATCTCTCTGCATGTTTTAGCTGTCTCTTCCTGTTACTGTATTTAAAAATGCTTATAACTTTGTAATTTTTTTGCGATTTTTTTTTTTTGTTTGCACAACTGTTTATAGTTTGAGGAATGTTATTTTTAATTGTTGGAATAAAAAATAGCAGGCAACTAGCCTGTTATGTGCTGTATTTACACCTGATAACACCATTGTATTAACATTATCAGATACTAAAATCTATATGGTATTACAAAAAAGCAAAACTGTTATGACTAATCTTATCAGTGTAATCACTTTATTTCGTTGTTTACAATGACCACACTCACAATAACAATAGTTTTAACAATGCACTGACAAAAATGCAGGCTATATGACAGTCAACAGGATATAGCATTTCCTATAACTAAAACAAAGCATAGTGCTCTATGCTTTGTTTTAGTTACGGGAAGTAATAGCATCCCGCAACTTCACATGGATAATTTCCCCAGTAAAAAGTATCCTATCTTCAGTACCTAAAATATCTAGGTACCCACAACCTCAAACACCTATTCAGCTATATCAGCGCAAGTACATACACACAAACGTTCACTATGCATAGTGACTCCCTATGCCTGTCTTTTTTACCTGCATTTGACCACTGTTTCACCCTTAGAGTATAGACTAAAAGCAAAGAGGTATCATCAAAACGACATTATATTTGTACTGCTCACACGTATCGCTACGTCAGTGGCGAAGGAAAGAAACAACATTATAGTAATTGGCTACGCTTGCGAAAAGTCACCGTACCATTTTTTCGACTTGAGTCAACTGTTTTTTCTATACAAATCTGTCAGACTCATTCACATGAAAGTGTCCACTTTATATAAAAAGTGTACAAAAAAAGTGGTACGCTTGACAGATAATGACGTTCTCTCTATGCTTTTAGTCTATACTCTAAGGTTTCACCTGATGCTAAGTGACGACGTTGTTCACGATGGACCATGCTTGTCTAGAAGATACCGATTCACTCTTGACAAATTGAATTCCATTTTCAAAATGCAAGTTACCTACCTACTATTGCACCTTCAATTACAACAGGTGGGTAGCATATTGACAGCTCGGTCTCATGAGACTGCCGCAGGGCTCTGCGCCGCTCTGGAGGCTCCGCCCGCCGCGCCAGCACTCACACTCGACATCGAGCCAGTGTTACGCACTGTGAGGACAATGAACTTCATCGAGTGCATACGTAAGTACATCACAGTATAAACATTAAACACTAATAAAGAGCGATCTGTAATTACCCCCATCTCATTTACACTTTATAGGTTTTTTACTTGAGTATTGTTTGTTTATGTTTCCGGGTATAGGCCAATAACTTGGACGAATCATCCAGGCCAATAATAATGCATGCATGGCATAATAATGCTTACCTCAGCTCGGAATTAACAAGGCATCACGAGTTAATCATTGATCACAGCAAACTGCAGTTGCTTTACAACCGCCGGTTTCTCGTAAACTCATTACTTATTTCAAATACTGAACGTTTATTGGTTGAATAGTGTTCTGTGTACCGCGGCCACCGCGGGGAGCCGATGGATGCAGGTAGTAAGCAGCCGCTCAATGTGGCGCTCTTTGGGGGAGGCCTATGTTCAGCAGTGGACATCTTCAGGCTGATGATGATGATGATGGTTCTGTGTTGATGACAGCCGATGATCAACAGGCAAACAATAAGTGTTCCGAATTTTTAAGTTGACATGAATTGAACTTAAGGTGACGAGTAGAGCCAGATGAGCAGGTCCAAATCCGTTCAAAGAAACATCAACCTTAACATCGTAGTCTATAATATCAATTCAGTCTGCACTTCAGCGCGGCGCTTACGAAAAAGACAACGCACGAAATGACTGATTTTGACGGTTTGAAATTAATATCTATTTGTATTATATAGTATTTTTCAAATCAAATCAAATCAAATCAAATCATTTATTTTGTGATACACAGGTCATAAAACAGATGTTACAACAAAAGTATATAGTTCATACTGCGATCAGCCGCAACGGCATACAAAATTACAAATAAGCCAAAGCTTTTAATATAAAAGTGTCACTTATAGCATTATGAAATAATTAAATTAATCAAATTACATCACAGATAAAAGTCAATAATTAATAAATAGGTCCATGTCATTGTATTATATTATAGTCAATTACTTAGCAAAAAATTCATTAAGGGAATAAAATGTATGGTCGATTAAATATTGAAATAATTTATGCTTGAAAACATGAAGGTCACTGCACCCTTTTATATGGCTTGGAATTTTGTCATAGATTCTTGGCCCCATTGTAAATACACTTTTCTCGTATAAAGCAGTTTTATGGTTTACTTTATTGACACAAAAGAAAGTCCGATTTCGGGATTTGAATACTATTTTAAATAAAGATGGATGTTGTCTAATAAAGAGAGCTAATTCAAATATGTATAGTGAGGGTAAAGTAAGAATTTTTAAATCTTTAAAATATGTTCTACAGCTATCGGTTCTTTTCAGGCCACACATTGCACGTATACATCTTTTTTGACCCCTAAACACTTTATCCCAATTTGTTGCATTGCCCCAAAATATTATAGCGTACCTTAATCTAGAGGCGACATACCCATGATACGACGTGAGTACCGTGGAGAGGTTTACTTTTTTTGCTAACATAAAGAGACTATAGGAAGATTGGGCAAGCTTTTTACAAACAAAGTCTATGTGGCTTTGCCACTTTAGGTTATTATCTATGTATTCAAAGTTATTAAGTCATCACGACATCTGATTGTTTGTTGCGAAGACACTAATTTAGTTTTCGTGTAAATATATTCGGTAGAAGCTCGGCAAAATGGGAACTTTCAAATTTTTGGAGGGAGGTTTGCGATTTTTTTCTATAGTGCTATATTTATTAATCTTGTATTTGCGGTCATCACAAACGAGTTAATGAAATGAATTACATGATATATTACATTCAAAGCTCACGTGTTGTAATTACGCCAGGAAACGTCCCTTAAAACACCTTGTTTGGTCTACCCGCCCGCCGCTTAAACAAACATACGAGAAAGTCTTATTAGTTTTCTAGAATTTTTTTTATCTAATTATGGCTTTGGATGTTAGCTCAAACCCCCGTTTAGATGAAACTCTGATGTAACCCATCATCTGAGTCATCCCGGAATGTTAATAAAAAATCTTACCTCTTTCAAAACGCGCAACAGTTTGATTTTACATTTACATAAACTTAATAATAAATGTTGAAATTAAAAATTAATGAATGGTATTTATACTGTGTTAATATATACTTTGTCCCATTTTGTTGTCTATATCTTGGACTGCAGCCATGGAACAAGATATGAAAACGCCAGGTGAGATATAAAACCGAGCGCCGACTTGTGTGCCTCGTCAAGGATCATGAATTTGCAACTCGGTTCCGGTGAAACGAAACGAGGTCGCAATAATAATCATAACTTGTTTCTTCATCTTCACGGGCTGACTTATATGAAAACGAATTCGTCTGACCTTGCATTTGTCATCAGATTTCGCTTTGCTTGTGGATGTTGGGAGCCTTGAGCTGTTTAGTTTCGTACTTGAAGTTTTTGAATGATTTGCTTATTCAAATAGATTTCGTGATGGAAATCGTTCGCCTGAAGCAACGCGTCACATGCCAGCTGCCCATAACAGTAACACAGTTGTAGTGCAGGGTTTCCTGCGTGATACTGATTGGTGGTGATGGTCAAGCTCACGTGCGTGTTGTCAGAATTAACTAATCCTGCTCGGCTAACATGCGCACCGCGACAAAATTTACTCGACACTTTATCTCTTGTGAGAGACCGTGACAAGACTATGGTAGCGCCTAAGTGTGTCTCACTCTAACAGCGACGACAAGTTTTCTCGCGTTACGCGTGCTAGGCCATCTGGAGTAGTCTTGTAGTTTGTCTTGGCATGTTAACAAATTAGCTACTTATCTCGTTAAATTTTTATCCCAGTCGTATTGTAAATGAAGCCTTGGTGAAACATTTAACGGGATATGTGGCGAATTTGTTAACGTGGCAAGGTAAACTAAAGCGCTAATCCAGGTTTAGTTAAATATTTATTTTATTTGGAAAACCAATAACCAATTTATTTAAGTCGTGGTAGGCCTAATGCACGTCTCCACTCAAGTTTGACAGCTCGTTAAGTTCGCCCCTCTTCCTATCCCTCTCTGACGTACATTACTGCAATGCATTTGGGTACGTCCTAGACTCCTAAAGAGATGAGTGCGAAGTTAAGATCTGTTAAACTTTAGTGCAGACCGGCATAAGATTAGTGTGTGCGATTGACAGCGCCGGGCGCGCCAGAGATGGCGGTGGAAGCGTGCGCGGCGCGCGGCTGCTCGTGCACCGTGGCGTGGCGAGCGCCCGCCGCGCCCGCCGCCGTGCGAGGGTACGCGCTCGAACTCGATGACGGACTCGGCGGGCCGTTCCGGGTGAGTCCACCACCATCATCACCCACCTCCAATAATATTCACTATTTGAATCCTTGAAACTTGTGTATTAATGCAATCATTCCATGTCGTAAAGTCTTTTCCAAATAGACGTCATCATCATCATCATCATCATCATCATATCATTAGGTATAACTTCAAAGCGTCTCTGTTTCAGCTTGGGCAAAAATGGGATAATTTTTATGTTTTTATTTTGTCAAATTCAATTTTTTTTGGTTTTTTTTTTTCAAAATTTCCAGTTTAACTATGCAAAGTGACTTGTGAGGTGCACATACAGCTCACAGAGTCACTAGTAATAGAATCAACGCAATAGAAAATGTTAGAACTCAACGTTCGAATAGTTGTTGGCAAAGAGTGAGCATTGTAAAATGCTTACACATAATATCACGACTGCTGTTCGGCCACATGGTCTTTTTAACCATTTTTTTTACCAAATTCCTGCGACACCGGCCCGCCCCCTTATCATATCTCTCTTTAGTTTATGAGATCTGTGATAGTTACCTTTTGTTGAAGTTTGGTCTAGTTTTTCTTCCCCAATTCCAATTGTTGTCCTTTTCCAGGAGGTTTACTGCGGGCGCGAGACCGTGTGTACGGTGGACGGACTACATTACGCGTCGCTTTATAGTGCGCGAGTGAAGGCGTTCAACGGGGCCGGTGAGGGACCTTACAGCGAAGTCATCGGCTTGCAGACATCACCAGGTCAGATATTAGTGAGCTAGCATAGGTCTTCAAAGACCACAGTTTATGCAACAGAGTTATCTTCCTCGTAGCGAAGAAACATCATCTTCCAATGTTCGAAATTATAGTTTAAGACAACAAAATTAACAACGCAGCTTAAATATAGATTGCCGCCTAAAAAGACCCTGTTTTGTTTCGAGTTTCGATTCGAGAGTTTCGTGTGGAACCAACCGCAAGTCTGCAAAGACGAGTGATAAAAATAGGTTCTCAAAAATAACGTTATTTCTTCCAGTGGCATGGTTCACATGGGATGCTCGCTGCGCTTCACCAGAAGGCGGCGTCACTCTATCTGCCGACGGTCTGACCGCGTCTGCCAGTGGTTGGCAACCTCGAGTGGCGATTGCCGACCAGCCTTTAGCCCGCGGCGTCCATTACTGGCGGCTGAGGATAGATAACTACGATGCGGATGCCGACCCTGCTTTTGGTGTCGCCAGGGCTGATGTCGCTAGGGACAAGATGCTTGGTGAGATGTTCTTTTTTATTACTTGATTATGTATAATTATGTACTTTGTTGTTGTTGTTGTTGTGTGTTATTTTAACGTATAGAATTATTTGTTGTTTAGCACTATTTACTATTTAGGCAGTTCCTTTCAGCCGCCTTTTCAACCTCCGTTTTGCCGATGATATAGTCACAAGTTGACAAGTGGTCTAACATTGTTGCTGCAGTATTGACATATTGTGAAAGCATGAGCGACCAATGGAGCAATACGGGTAGCCCCGATAGTAGTGGCAGTGAATAACTTTTCTTATCTAATTAACTCTGACATTATTTTATTTGACATTATTGTAATAACCCATTGTACCTATTTTTTTATTATTTAATAGCCTTGACATGTTGTGTATCCTGTATGGAATATTTTGTGGTAATTGTAATTGACTTTGTCGTTATTATCACAATAAATAAGCAAATAATAATAATAAATATTAATGACGGAGACGCTCGAGGACCTTAGCACCATGCCCAATGCCCTCAGTAGAGTCTCCCCACAGGTTGGTCTTCAGATGAACATGGACAAGACGAAAATCATGTCTAATGCCCATGTTCCACCTACACCGGTAACTGAGAACGATACTCTCGTTGTCGACAAATATGTCTACCTAGGACAGACTGTCCAATTGGGTAGGTCCAACTTCGACAAAAAGGTCGCACGATAAACATATACAATGGTCAAAATCTGCGAAATAAGGGTAGATCCCCTATAGGCACTTCAAAAACGGCACCGTCACAACAAGGCATATGCCTTGTTTTTGATCTTGTCGCATGTGACCGCGCCTAATGAATGTAATATAACTCACATATTATTTATTGTTATATAATATTATTGTCTTACAACGTTACTACAGGATGCTATTGTTGTTCATTATTAAAATGAAACAACCGCTTGTGGACTAATTGATATTAGCTGGAAATGTATATATCTGTATGAGTAAGCATTGGCGCGGGGACACTTTTGTGGTTTGATTTTCATAGAGGCTGTATCATAATGATGTTTGAGTTGATAGCGCTACGCAATACGCGACGCGCACCGCGTCTCCATGGACGAACTCTAAGGCCATTCTATTGTCTCCGTTCGGTTCAGTGGAGTATAGAGGCCATGCGGATACAGAAATTGCTTAAGGAGGGAGCGCACAAATCATTATAGTAGGGGAGTCCAAGAAGGGAATTTGGGGATATGGTGGTAAAACACACAAGTATACGATACAAGACCAATTTGTGCTCTTTTCTTTAAATGATGAATTCCATGCACCTATATCTTCCTGGTAAATTGGCTAATTACCGCGCTTGGTGCTGGACTGCCTGCGCGGCGGGGGGCGCCCCCTGCGCCCCCGCCTGTATCCGCGCCTGATAGAAGCATGTTGTTTCAGGCAGCGACGCACTAGGATGGGGCATGTACATCGACAGCATGCGGTCGTGGTTCGTGCACGGCGGCGCCCACGGCGGGCGCGCGGCGGGCGGCGTGGCGCCGGGCGCCAGCGTCGGCGTGCTGCTCGACCTCACGCGCGGCACGCTGCGGTTCTCTGTGGACGGTCGCGCGCAGGTACTGTACACATGTACACCGACAGTATGCGGCGCGGCGCCGGGCGCCAGCGTCGGCGTGCTGCTCGACCTCACGCGCGGCACGCTGCGGTTCTCTGTGGACGGTCGCGCGCAGGTACTGTACACATGTACACCGACAGTATGCGGCGCGGCGCCGGGCGCCAGCGTCGGCGTGCTGCTCGACCTCACGCGCGGCACGCTGCGGTTCTCTGTGGACGGTCGCGCGCAGGTACTGTACACATGTACACCGACAGTATGCGGCGCGGCGCCGGGCGCCAGCGTCGGTGTGCTGCTCGACCTCATGATTCAATATTATTAATTATTGTGTCGTCTGACGCGCGTTTTAAAAACATCGTGTGCATAGTCACTCAGTCTACTCTCGACTGATCACTACTGACCTAAGTGCACCAAATGGCCATACCGTTACTGTATACTTTATAATATAAGCCCAATTGTTAGAATGTCGGTGTTAATCAAGCCATTTTGTTCTTTATTCCAGGGCGACATAGCGTTCACAGGTCTACGTGGCGCATTTTATCCGGCCGTGTCGCTAAACCGTGGCGTCGCTGTGACGTTACAGCCGGGTTTGCCGCCGCCGCCAGATCTATTGTTATCGCAGCTCTCTATTGAGTGAACAAGCATCCTTAGCGACAAACAACAGTCCTGCTTTCCAATCTCGAACTTGAACATATCAAAACGTTAAAGAAAACGCTCGCAGTAACTTATGGTACATGCAGCAGCTATGCTGGCATATGCGGCAATTATTTTGGCACATCGGCAGCTGTCGTGGCACATGCGGCAACTATCGTGGCACATCGGCAGCTATCGTGGCACATCAGCAGCTATCGTGGCACATGTGGTAACTATCGTAGCACATCGACAGATGTCGTGGCACATCGACAGCTATCGTGGTACATCGACAGCTATCGTGGTACATCGGCAACTATCGTGGCACATGTGGAAACTATCGTGGCACATCGGCAGCTATCATGGCACATGTGGTAACTATCGTGGCACATCTGCAGCTATCGTGGCACATGCGGCAACTATCGTGGTACATCGGCAACTATCGTGGCACATGTGGAAACTATCGTGGCACATCGGCAAATATCGTGGCACATGTGGTAACTATTGTGGCACATGGGCAGCTCTCGTGGCACATCGACAGCTTTCGTGGCACATGCGGCATCTGATCGTTACATATGCGGCAACCAGCTTGGCATCCTACAGCGATCATTAGTGTCATGATTTAATGACAGATGTGGCAGCAATCATGGCCTATTCATAATCGTAGAAAAGCTTATGTGAAAATGACCAATCAAATGATAAAATGATTATCCAGCCATATTAATAATGAATAACCAGCAGAAATTCCGCTCGCCTTTCTACGTCCTCAATAACAAGGCCAGTTCGACCGTTACCGTCGAGGAGTAAACACGTACACACGACTGTATTAATCAAGCGCCTTATCCGGCCGGCCCGCAAGCGCGTGCATCGCACGCGGCTACCTAGCCCGTGGCGAGTCGGTGCATTCAATAGTGCACCCTAGCCGTAATGGAAGAAAGTTCCGTTCGGAATGAAGAGATGAATCGTAACATATCAGAGGATAACCTTGGAGACGTCATGACGGAGGAATATTTGGAAGATATTATTACACAGGGTGAGGAGGAATTGGTTAGCCAATGTGTAACTCCTACTCCGAGCAAGCGCGGACGAGACTTAGATGACGAAGAGAACTGGATCTTAATAGCAAGAGATGGGAAGAGGCACAGAAGCCGCAGAAATTTGACAGAAGACAGTACATCCGAAGAAAAAATCGAAGTTTATTTAACGGCTGGAGTGGAGTTGCCGAAACAGTTTGCTTTTGCCCGCTTAATGAACGAAAATGACATTTTGGATATATTAAAAATTAAATATATTAACCCGTTCAAGATATTTATGCAA
This sequence comes from Ennomos quercinarius, assembly GCA_910589525.2. NCBI lineage: Eukaryota > Metazoa > Arthropoda > Insecta > Lepidoptera > Geometridae > Ennomos > Ennomos quercinarius. Next base: position 12,860,376 of record OU342493.1, read on the forward strand.
TTCGGAAACGAGATCTGCCTACAGAAATTCATATCATGTGAGCACGTAAAAAACAACGGTTGGAGAGTGTTCAGAGCCAATGAGGTTGGAACTACTTACGGTGTGATCAGAAATGTGGAACTCAACCTAAAAGATGATGATATAATAACAAGAGTGAGCTGTGATACGGAGATATTGTCAGTCAAACGCTTGACTCGACGAACAGACGATGGTTTAGGATGGACAGATAGTGAAAGCGTGAGGCTATGTTTTCGGGGATCTTCCCTCCCCGCATTTGTTTACGTTCATGGGATCAGAGTGCGAGTAGAGAAATATGTGTTTCCAGTCACACAGTGCTCCAATTGTTGGAAGTTTGGCCACTCAAGAAAACTATGCCCGAGAAAGAAAACTGTATGTCCTAAGTGCAGTAAAAACCATGAAAATTGCGAAGCTACAACATTTGTATGCGTCAACTGCACCGGCGATCATTTAGCGCTAAGTAAGAAGTGCCCAATATACTTAAAGGAACGGAAAATAAGAGACATTATGGCTGACTGTAACTGCACTTATCGCAAGGCGATGACTATGTATGTGCCTGATATGACTCTGCAACCCGAAGAACCGGTAGAGGTTGCCCAGTCGATACCTAACTTAAAACGATCAACAACCGGCGCAAAACGGTACCCAAGCGTAGAAGAACATAGTATGGACATTCCCAGTAGCCAAGTTCCTGCTCCATCGTATGCGTCTATTTTAATGAGCACGACTCCTACTACAATTAAAGAAATGCCCTTACAAGAACCTCACTCAGAAAAAAACGAACAACCTAAGAAGAAGAATAACAGGAAGAAAGGTCTTAAAAAAAAAATACACACACAGAGAGTAAATGACGAAGTCAGCTTTGACTGGGAAGGTTGTTATGCTCTCGGATCGGATACAGAATGTGATGATAATTCAGGAAGAATGAACGGAGAAGAAAGAAGTAGCGATAGAACAAACAAAAAGAAGTTAAACCGAGAAGGAAATATTACATTTGAAAAGTTTCTCGAAACAATGAAGAACATACTTTTTGTAGAACAAGAAACATTGTTTGATAAGTTTAAGGCGATCGCAAAGTTAGGACTTAAATGGCTGATATCATACTTGGCAAAACATTTTTATGACTTGCCTTTCATAAAACCATTCCTGGTTTATGATGGATGACAACTTACGTAAATATAGGCTAAACATAATACAATGGAACTGTCAAAGTTTGAGAAACAAGCTCGTTTCACTTGATCAGATACTATCACAAGAAAAAGTACATATCGCAGCGTTAAACGAGACATGGTATGACGCACAGTCGGATCTAAGAGTAAGTGGTTATAACGTATTTCGTAAAGATAGAACAGATGGGTATGGAGGAGTTGCAATTTTAACTCATGTTTCAGTCAAATCTCAAGAAATTCAATCACTTTTATCTAACACTAACATTGAAATTTTGCATGTTAAAATTCATAATTGCGCTGCACTAGAAAATGTGGTATCCATATATTGCCCTCCATCTATACAAACATCTCAGCGGGACTGGGATGAGTTGTTCTCCTTATGCCATAGTAAAACATTAATACTAGGCGACTTCAATGGACATCATAATAGTTGGTCATATAAAATAGATACTCGCGGAACTCAAATATTTGATTCCTTACTAAACGTTGATTTTATCACTCTAAATGACGGATCCCCGACTAGAGTTACATCAGTTGATGGTCGGCTGCGAGAATCATCCCCGGATCTATCCCTGATTTCAACAGATATTGCTCTTAGTTTTAACTGGAAAGTCACAAATGAGTCATTAGGCAGCGACCACTTGATAATTAAAATTTCAACTGAATGTAGTACTAATAATAGGCCTATAAAAAAAAGAAATTACAAAAAGGCTGATTGGTCGGCATATAAGGCGTCCTTAGATATTACCTTAACCGATTTAATTTTACCGGACGACTGCCAAGTAGCGTATGATTTATTTATTAGCGAAATTAATAAAGCTGCCGACGCTCATATCCCCTACATAAAAGTCAATCAAAATCCTAGTAGCAAATTTTATCCTAAACCATATTGGAACGCGATATTATCTAAAGCTGTGGCCGAGCGTCGCTTAGCACTTAGCATATTTCGAAGTAACCCCATTCCTAACAATTTAACTAATCTTAAAAATAAAATTAGAATAGCCCAGCAATTAACACGACAGGCTAGAAGTGAGTCATTTCAAAATCTTTGCACATCTGTAGATAGTGCAACATCATCTAGTGACATGTGGAGACGTATGAAATGGATAAAAGGGTACAGAACCAACAATAGGTATATAGACAAAAATCACGCAAACTCACTATTGCACAGTTTAACCCCCGACTTTGTGCCACGTAACAAACCAAAATTTAATTCGACTAATATCGCCCTAAGTTCACCTATCTCCATACAGGAAATGGAAAAAAGCATAAAACATTCTGACACAGCGCCAGGGGGCGACAATATATCGTTTTCTATGATAAAACATCTACCTGATACGGGCAAGGATAAGTTGCAACAGCTATATAACAGGTTTCTTACGCACGGCTTTGTCCCAGCTCAATGGCGAGATATAGTTATTATACCTATACCGAAGCCCGGGCGAGACCCGAGGGATGGTTCGTCACTAAGGCCAATATCTCTGATATCGTGTTTGTGCAAGGTATTTCATTCAATTATCACTAAGCGGTTAGAATGGTTCCTAGAAAAAAAAATGTGTTTTTCTGACTTTACCATGGGTTTTAGAAAATCTAGGTCTTGTTTAGACAATTTAAGCTATTTAGTTAATAAAATTCAAATAGGATTTACACAGAAACGGGTTTCGATAGGTTGTTTTATTGATGTCAGTAACGCCTACAATAATGTGGACACCGCAGAGCTATTATTAATCTTAGATGAGCTCGATGTAGGTAAACAATTCTGTAATTATTTATGGAACTTTTTAACAAATAGGAATTTAAATATTAGAATAGAAGACTCTTTTATTTGTAGAAAAGCGGGACAGGGACTAGCCCAAGGTGACCCAATGTCACCCTTACTTTTTAACGTAGCAACGATTAATATTTGTAAACAAATAGACAACATCTATATATCACAGTACGCAGATGATTTTGTTTTGTTCTTTAACGACAACAACTTAGACGGCACCGTAAACAGTTTGCAAAACTATTTAAATATCCTTTCTACATTATTGAAAAATGTAGGATTAGAAGCATCACCAAACAAAAGTAAAGTATGTATATTTACAAGAAGTACGAAACCTATAGCGCATCGCATTGATTTAAGAATAGATAACATGTGTTTGGAAATCGTCGATGCGGTTAAGTATCTGGGTCTTTGGCTTGACCGGTCATTGAGGTGGGGGAAGCACATCAATGAGCTAAGCCAAAAATTAGTCAGACATATAAATTTATTCAAAGTGTTGGCTGGTCCAGGATGGGGCGTACACCCGAAACATCTGCGACGACTATACATCTCCCTCATTCGAAGTAGGTTAGACTATGCCAGCTTTTTATATAGTAATAGTTGTAAGACACACCTTTCTAAATTGGATCGACTCCAAAACCAAGCTATGCGAGTGATAGGTGGTTTTATTAGGTCGACCCCGATACACGTTATGGAAGCCGAGCTGCATCTGCAACCGCTTGAAATCCGTAGGTACTACTTAGCTGGAAAATTTAGCCTCAAAGCTTTATCACAGAATAACGGGCCTGTAACATGTGCCATTAAAGAATTAGTTACATTAAAAGATAGCCAATACTGGAGAGGAAAGAAAGTACCATTACTCATCACACTATTTGACCTGTTAAAAGACATACCTATTCACTCGAGCGCACAGTTAGATATGTTTTCACTCGATACGTGGGTAAGTAACATTAACTTGCATAAAGTGATTAAATTTATTGATCCACTCACTAAGGCTAAACGAGATTATAGTACATCAGAATTAACTACCATATGCAATGACACACTATCAAATTATATTAACTTTTATAGAATTTATACCGATGGATCAAAAGAAATTAATAGTAATAGTATTGGATCTGCTTTTTATGACGAGATGAACAATTTAAGTGTAAAATTGAAAATCAATTGCAACGTTTCCATTATGCACGCGGAACTTATCGCCATCGCCGAAGCCTTATCGTATCTGGAATCTATTAATTTTGAGAGATTTGTTATATTTACTGACTCTAAAAGTGCATTACAACATTTGGCTCGCTGCACTTCGACTTTTCGAGGTGTACCGATTGCCTACGCAATTCTAAGATCAATTTTAGATCTGTTAACAAGTTCTAAAGTTGTTATTTTACAGTGGATTCCATCTCACGTAGGTATAGACGGCAATGAGACAGCTGATTTGCTAGCCAAGCAAGCGTGTAGTGATGGTGTTGACTTTCCTTTATTCCCCACTCATAATGACTGCCTGTATTTAATTAGAAATAAGTGTGTTGATCTTTGGAAGGAATACTTTGACTTACGATCTCGCGAGAAAGGGATTTGGTACAAAACTATTCAGCCGCAGCCATTGAACTCACCATGGATTGACAACACTAGATTGGGTAGACAGGACCTGGTTCTATTACTTCGCCTCCGCTCCGGACACATTCCATTGAATAAGTTTGCCTACCTCATGCGTAAAGTGAATTCGCCATTGTGCAACGCGTGTGGTTTAGAGGAGGATGCATACCATATTTTAATGGAATGTGTCCGAAATGAAGGACCTAGACGGCTTGTTTTCGACAATGATGACAGTTCCATTGGATTGTGTAATTCATATTTGGCCTACCCAATGTCAGAAAAAATCAATGTAATTTTAGCATTAGTTAAGTTTGGGCTAAAAAACCGACAGTAAGTTGTATTTTTAATAGATGTATGTAATAAACTGTACCCTACAGAGCGGCATATTCGCATAAGCGAAAAAGCTCTTTAAATATAGAAAAAAAAAAAAAAAAAAAATAACAAGGCATTTTGATATTTCGTCCAATTTACATACGAGATTAAGAAACTGCTATTATAAAAATAACATTTTGCATAATGATAAACAAATACCTTGTAACGAGGTGTCCTTATGGTTAGATCGCCTGGACGTCTCGTTATTATGGAATTTGGCCTCTTTGCGGCGATAGTCACTGAGGAGGGGCGTATACCCTAAAATAGGTTACCTATGAGGCTACCTATGGAGCTTGTCCAGAGAAACAAACGGTATAATATGCAAGTTTATATTCGATTCCTTACACAGCGCAGCGCATCTAAACATTTGCCACTATTAATCTAGCTGTGTTGTTGCGAGATAGGGACCGGCCCAGCACCCCGATTCTCAACCCATCGAAAACGTTACGATTCGAACATCTGAGGCCTATAAAATCAAAGGCAGCTAAATCCAAGTCTGTCAAATAATCAGTAAGCTACAAAAATCGATAACTTTGTTCAGGTAGCTACAATATTCTATATTTTAAGACAGATTTGTAAAGAATGTGAATATTAGAAATAATCTGACTTTTAATTAATAAAGCTTCCTGTATATTTGAGTACAAAGTATAGTTAACTCATTTTACGATATTATGGCGTTTAGCTGCCTTTGATTTTATAGGCCTCATCTATACTTAAGGTTACAAAATACTGTAACACCTACTTATTAATACAAACAATTCTTTTGTTTTACATAATTGTTTCTAATTTTAGGATATCCTTTTTGTAAGCTGGGTAGTACCTAACGTTAGCTAATAAGTTTATGACCCGCGCACACTCGTTCACACTCGACTAACACTTGCCACAGCCTTCGCTCTGGAAGACTGGGGTATGCTGAAAACCAGCCCTGCGTAGAACTTTTCCACGCAGCACAGTGCTAAGCTTACTCCTGTTGCCAAGTAATTATAATATATTTAGTTTTTATTTATTTGTACGTAGTTCTGTTTTTTTTTTTTTGTTTGGCAATAAGGAATATTTATTTATTTATTTATATTTATAACCTTGTATATCGTTAAACGCAGTACCGTGTGTTTCTCTGGACAACCTCCCCGCATAGGGTAACCTGTTTTAGGACACCCCTCCTCGGCGACTCTCGCCGCAAAGGGGTCAAATTCCATAATAACGAGACGTCCAGGCAATCTAGCCATAAGAACGCCCGTTACAACATTTTTTTCAATATTCGTATAATTAGGTTGTTGTGATTTTGAGTGTTTATTATTAAGAGCAAGTTGTTATTTAAGGCACTATCACACAAGAAATTTGTCTAAACGCGCATTATTCGGCAATTTGTGTGAAGGTGCTATTTAAGTCAAGGTGCGCAGAAATGTTACATATTACTTAAAAAATGCACTCTTTGTGTACTTAAATATCTTTAGTATACGTAATACGTTATACGATGTATTTAAAATGTTGTTGAAAAACTATAATTATAACTTCTTTCAGCTAGAATGTGTTTTGAATCTTTGTCGCAAGGTTTTTTGTAAGCGAGACTCGTCAAACGCATCTTACGATATTTTGAATTTAGATAATACGATGCTAATAGAATAATAGATTAATCGAACAAGTTCTTTGTAAATAATGTTAATCTTTATAGTAAACGTATCGGCGTGCGTCCATAGCAATTATGTGACGCATGTTTGAGTGAATTTTAACCCATCCATGTCTAGCGCCATTGTTGTTGTAAATGTAAAAGGCAAATAATTTATTTTCCTAAATTCAAGGTCAGTATCACTTTTTTGAAATATTTACAAGTACGTGAACGTCACGTCTACGCGTCTGTTTTGGTCAAACTCTTCTCACTCAGCCAGCCAGTATTCAGTTATTGGCATAAATACGTCCAATAATGGAAGCTACATTTTAAGCCAGTGATTTAACCGCCTGATGATTATTGTTAAGTACATTTTTAGTGTTTATATTTAGCCATTAATGATATTGATTTTTGTTAACGATATAGGTAGTTGTGTTCATAAAGTAGTTGCGCCGCTATATAGCTAATACCAGGCGCGGATACAGAAATTTCTTAAGCGGGGCGCACAAATCATATTAAGGGGAGTACAAGAGGGGAATTTGGGGATATGGTGGTAAAACACGTAAGTACACAATACAAGACCAATTTGTGCTCTTTTCTTTAAATGATCAATTCCATACACCTATATCTTCCTGGTAAATTGGATGATTACCGCGCTTGGCGCTGGACTGCCTGCGCGGCGGGGGCCGCCCCCTGCGCCCCCGCCTGTATCCGCGCCTGGCTAATACAGCCACTATACAGAAGTGTGTACAGCTCATACGAGCCGAATTGTTTGGCTGCCTGTTTATGCCGCTTGCTTTTATTTATCGCGAGCGGCGCTTATCTCTTACGAATAACAGGCAAGAGCTAATTCGCCTACTAATACTAGGTGTTGTTTTGCATCCTCTCCATATTTGTAGGGTTCATTGTAATGCATACACTGAATCACCTAATAATGTAATTGTAATTCCACACTTAAAGGAACGCTATAGACAACATGATTTCACAATTTTCACAAAAATTATCTTGTTATTTAAATGAGGTTGAACACACGAACGGTTTTATTTTTAGACAATTATTTTTATATAAAGTAAAATTTTTAGATATTTATTTTTTCATTGATTCTTATTCTATAAGTGCAATAGAACCTCTGTAAATATTGCTGGTTTGCAAATCAACACCCAGTATAATACTACCGGCGGTAAATAATGCACGGCTTGGTAGAGTGTCGTCTGTAAAACTTCAAGGAGATAGTCCGCTTCGTAAGGCGTGTCTCTAACTGCGTGTGCATTATTTGGTACCTACCAAAATACTTTATACACAGAGCAAGAAAAAATCAGTGGTTCGGTGTTGGACAGATTCGTAGATTGGGCAGTTTTTTGGATTGAACATTCGACTCTTCGTCCCTAGTGTCATTTTTTTAATGCTCTGTGACTTTATGTAATGTTTAACGAGCAGACCAGCTCACCTACACCTAGATTTAAAAATAAATTGAAATCGAACATCGATGTCACGGTAATGCAAAACGCGACTCTATATGTTTCGGTTGTTATTTACCTGACTATTGCATAATATGTAGGGAACATTATTATAAACTGTCCAAAACCAATATCTTAAACTACTTATCATATTTTAATCAACAAGCTGTCACTTGATAGATCGCCGTGTGTCATGCGCTGTTATAACGTTACATACAAAATAAGCCGGCGTCTTAGATAATATAACACAGTCAAATAGCTCAGTGCGTAATTAGCATGGTATTGTATTAGTTATTAAGCGGCCATTGGCTTCATTTTATTTGTGACTAATATAGACGTCAAAAATACAGGTTACTATGCCAACAGAAGTAGATTATTAGAACAACATAGGTAGTGATAGGACCACCTATAAAAACTGCCTTTAGAAACAGGCGCCTGCCTAAAAACTTTAAACTGATATCGAAAATAGGTCACTTCACTGCCCAATCAGTAAACAATCTTCTAAAAATACACTAATAACCGCAGTTACCCACTACATAATTAACTTTCTAGAAATATCCAAAATATTGACCCAAACCGTAGTAGATGCTATTTAGATACCTTTTTTTAAGTTCTAATTCATAGGATCAATTAGGATCTAAATATTATTTGTGTGGTGTGGAAACATAATATTAGGTACTTATACCATTGCATCCCAGAACAAAATGTAATCAATTAAGTAGGTATGGCCCTAGGCCTAGTTTTCTTACAAGATAAAGATAAAATCATAAATTTTGTGAAACATAACATTTTGAAAATTAAGGTATTTAACTTTTAGTGAACACAGTGCACGTCTTTGAGGTGTTGCAAGAGATTGGGGTTTTTGGATATTACCACATAAACCAGATTACAAAACTTCTCTTCAGAATTACAATAAATAAAATAATTCATTGTAGGCTAGGTACAATTTTTATGAATGTAGAATTGTAGATGATCCACATTGTTTACTCACGCAGCAATTAACTCTACGTTATGGACGTTCTCAGTTTAAAATTTTTAGATAGGCACTTAACATATTTTATTGTTTATATACGAAATAATCGCCTGGCCACACTACCGCGGAAGCTGCGTGCTCAATATATTTGACTATTTTGTTTTTATAAATTACTAGCAGCGCCCCGCGGTTCCACCCGCGTTCCTACAGGAACCGTTCCCGTTATTGGGATAAAAAGCCTGTTTTAATCCAGCGTATACGCTACCTCCTTACCAAATTTCATCCAAATCCGTCTAGCTGTTAGAGCGTGAAAGAGTAACAAACATACATACACACAAACTTTCGCCTTTATAATATTAGTGTGATGTGATTATCCAATAATCAAAAGATATTATTTCAATTTTGAAATCTAGTATATGGTTACTCTTGCTTCGATCTGACTCTTGCACAGGTACCAATTTGGTTTAGGTACACAATTTTTACATATAGTTGCGTGTATGAATTATAATGGGGACCTGTTATGCAATTTGAATAATTCCAATTCCCACCAGACCAGAGCCATGTTTTAAGCCTACTTTTGTATTTCATTTGTGTTCATTTAAAAAATATTTTTTAACTTGATAAGCCTTTTGTCTGATAAGTTATTTAAAAATAATAGGTATCGCCTAAAATTAATAAGTACTTATTTATTGCATTATTATTTTAAGTGTAGCGAGTATTAAGATAATTAACCTATGTATGTACTTATCGTACTTATATTGACTGACTTCAATAAAATATTACTTACAAAATTAATAGTTATATTTTTTAAAACGCTTCTCCTAACCAAGACTGAAATGACGGGCACTCGGAGTGTAATAATTTGAGTAGTTCCAAGTTTTACAATTTTATACTAAACCTGCCTTTTATATCTCAAAATGTATGGGAATGACATTACCGGCGAAAATCGGTTTTCCGCAGGTAATGTCATTCCCATACATTTGAAGTTATTGTTTGGCGTTAACGCTAATGGAAAGGGGTCTTTGCTAGACCTCCAAGGGTACTACGGAAAGAGTATGGTACGACTGTTACTAAACGATTCGATTAACGGATAGTAAACGCTCAGTTCGTACAATTAGTTTAGCTCCTGTGGTACAGACAATGGAACCGATTGTGCTACTGGGAACGAAGTAAAATTGGTTATGGGATTGCTGATGTTTTTAAGTCGCTAGTGTGGGCCTAGTCTATACTTTCCGTGGGTATCTCATATGAATCCTTCCCATCGTTCCTATCGTAGCCGTAGTATCAACTGCGCTATTATCATGGGGATGTCGTTAGATCCTTGCTCATATTTTAATCGTATTATAATAAAATACAAAACTTTGATGTGAAGAGTTTATTTTTTTGGCCCGTTTTAACAGTGTAAATATTTAATACACACAAAATAAATGATCACAGTAAAAATTGCCAGAACAGGACTGTCACTGATTCAAGATTCTATTTAAATTACATTATCTGAAACTTTCAAAAAAATTATTAGCAAGCTAATTCCTACAGAAATTATAATTGATCGAGGATGATATGTTTGTAAATTGGTTTGTTTCTTGAATACAAAGTGTTTCATACTCTTTAAATTGCTTGTAACTAACATTATTATAATCGTTGTTTATTGTTGTCATTTTACAAAATTTAAGTCAAGTTGCTTTGTAAATAACTCATTTTAGTTAATACTTGTGATAAGATGTCTTACTGAATATTTTTCGGAAGACTAATAATAATTATAGGTACATAGAGGCATTTTTGCTTCTAATTATTATCAAGAAGCTATCATGAATTATCACAGATATGATGAACAATTCGAACGTTTTTCAACACTCATTACCATTACAAATAATTTTGTTACAAATTCTTCAACCAACCAATCAATCAAATCTTCACAGTACACACACAGTAACAAAAAATATATTGCAAAAGGCAGTGCTTACAATAGTAACATGTATACAATTTGGTATGAAAATATGAGGAACAAAACTATTAATGACCAAATCATTACAACTCTTCACTTGACATCCCAAGAACTGAAACCCCAGAGAGCAATAATGATTGTTGATATAATGGAAAATAAAGCTCTCTTAAAATAAATCCCCTAGACGGAACAATGTGTCATATCTGCATGCCGGCACAGAATGCAACATTCTCCCATCTTGTAAGTCACAGTTGATACCTCACACAAAATCGACATGTAAAGAATATTTTCCAATCCATTTAGGGCTAGGGGTGAAACCATGATTTTGTATTTCTAAATCATTAGATCATTACCCATTCCTAGACATCTTACTAGGGAATAAGAAAAATTGTAACTATAAAATATAATTATTTTCCTAATTTTAGCTTCACCCCCAAACCATAAACCAAGCTGACCTAACCATGTGACTGTGCCGCTTAATTTTACACAAGACCCCAAAGGGTATGTTAACATTACAGACAGCTAGTCCTTATGTATAAATGTTCACTCCAACCAAAATTTTATTTCCCTACTTTTAAATCTCATAATGTCCCTACTAACTGAATTTTATCTTGAACTTGTGATTTATTTAATTTATTAGCACTTGGTAGGAGTGAATTCATACCATAATGACTTCACTTTAAATGCGGCTTGATGAAATTTGACACTGTTTCAAGCGACCAGAAACAATGCCACTGATGCAGAATTTGATAGTATTATCCAAATTTGAATGTAAGATGCTTGAGCTAGACTTAATTTTGTACCTGCTCACAAATCTGATTATATTATTTATTTTAGTGATTTTAAGTAAAAGCAAACTAGTGCTAGCTCAAGCTAATTTTATTTTGTGAGCAGGCACTCACATATATTTGTAAAAGTCTACCACAATTTATGTTTGATAACCGACAAATCTAGGTAGTCTCTTAAAATAACTGATACTCAGATAAATATTTTAATGTTTTAACAATAATAGGAATTCGCGCACAGTATCCAATATGGACAAAGCGTGCGAGACCCAAAGCAGAAAACCAATGTTTGTTTTATGTACACTTTAAAAAAGTAACCCATTCAAGGTTAAAAGTCTTATTTCACGATATAACTATTTACACTCACATTTTGTTACAATAAATTCATTACACTTTTTACAAATAAGTTTTTTGTTTTTGTTTGAAACTACTCATTCACCAGTCAGCAAGTTCAGATAGTAGCAGCGTGGCGGTAGTGCGCGCGACAAGCGTGCGGCTGCGGCACGGCGTTACTTGTCGGCCGAGTCGTCATCGTCGGGGCGCGCCACGTACAGTGCGGGGTCGATCACCTTCGGGATCGGCTTGATCTCCGTGCCCAGCTCCTGCTCGATACGGTGCAGGGCAAACCTGTCCTCGTACGTGATCAGGTTGATGGCGATACCGAGGTGGCCGAACCGGCCCGAGCGCCCGATGCGGTGCAGGTACGTCTCGGCCATGCGCGGGAAGTCGAAGTTTATGACTACGTTGACGGCCTGCACGTCGATACCACGCGTGAATAGGTCCGAACACACCAGGTTGCGGCACAGCCCCGCGCGGAAGTCGTGGAACACGCGGTTGCGGTGCGCTTGCGCCATGCGCGCGTGAATGTAGTAGCAGCAGTACCCCAGCTCGGTTATCTTCTTAGCCAACAGCTCCACACGCTGAGTTGAATTGCAGAATATTATGGACTGGTTTATTTGCAACTGAAACAACAAAGGTTTTATGTTTAATAACCTTAATTATTTATTGATTGAACAGTTTAAATTTAAAACAAAAATTACCTTTGAAAATAATGTATTTAAACAGTGGACCTTTTGTCTCTCTTGTACAAATGCATAGTACTGTGTAACTCCCTTGAGTGTTAACTCCTCCATGAGGTTAATTTCGTAAGGTTCTCTCAGGTGCTTTTCCATGAACTGCTTCACACTTAGTGGAAAAGTGGCGGAAAAGAGCAAGATTTGGCGTTCTTTGGGTAATCTGGAAATAGTTTAGAGACTACAGTGACACAGAAAAACTGCTTGAACCATATGATTAATACTTAAGATGCTTTTAAAATTTTAAATATTTCATATGTATCTATTATTTTTATTTCTTATTATTTTTAGGTATAACTGTCATTTATAATTATCTAGAACATTATCTTAAGTATGTATATTTTCAACCACAGTGTAAGGGAGGGCACTGGCTTCCATAGCACAGTTTTTACTAGTTTGGAAGCCTGGGTTTCACCTAAATGTAAACTTGTATAAGATGTGTTCAATAAAGATTTATTATTATTATTATTATTATTATTAGTTTGTGCAAAATTTTGTTATTAAAGTAAATTAGATCATCATTTATTACATAAGTTCAAAATAAAATAATTAATATTAAATAATTTACATAAATTTAGTTAAATAAATAAAAACATGCAAGCCTACTTGTTCATTTGTCAATACCTTGAAATGACCATGTCCAACATGTTTTTAAAGTCCTGGGAAAGAAGCTTGTCAGCCTCATCAAGTACTAACATTCTGCACTGTTCCATCTTAGCCACTTGTTTATCCATGAGATCAATCATTCGACCAGGCGTAGCAATTATTACTTGAACTGTCAGAGAAATTACACACTACAGTTAATTTTTTTGAACAGAGCATTCATAGTGCAATCTACAGACATTTTTATAATTACCATTTTGATATATACGCATAATGTCATCTCGGAGGTTGGTGCCTCCTGTGGTAACCATTACACGGATATCTGTGTGCTTTGCCAGCTCGATACAAATTTGTGATGTCTGGAGCGCTAACTCCCTAGTTGGTACAACAATTAAAGCTTGAATAGCATCTTTTTTTGGATCAACCTAAAAATACACGAAAAAGTTGAAGGAAAAACATACTTTAAAATTTATAAAAGTTTCTTATGAAATATAATCAGAAGTAGGAGTTGTCACTTATTAATTAAGTGAAGGGGAATCCAAATAATATCATCATGTTTACACATTCCACAGTTTAAATTATTTATAGCCACAAACAAACTGATAATAATACAATCCATAAACAATATCTTATACTATTGCATTATAACATATCTTGCGAGAGTTATGTCGAGAACGCGGAGAGGTTGGGTTGTTCCCGTTGTCCCTCACATCTTCGCCCCCATAGGGCCCAATAGGAACTTTTTTACCTCTTGGGCCCCACGCGGGGCCCCTCTAATATATTGTGGTCATATTTCAAATTAAAGCACGAGCGATGGTGGCCGAGCGGTTGCATGTGCGCTTCGCAAACTTACGGCACCGGGATCGATCCTCGGCCCTGCACCAATGACTTATCTATTAAATTATGTGCAGTTTGTGATGCCATCGCTCCGTGCCTCGGAGAGCACGTTAAGCCGTCGGTCCCGGTTGTCATAAGAACATCTATGGCGATCGTTACGGGTAGTCAGACGCCTGATAGAATCTGACGCCTGATCTAACCATCCCTGTTACTGGTTCCTTAAGGGTTGCGAGGTCAGATGGCAGTCACTCGTGTAATTCTGGTAGCTCGCCGCTACAGTTTAGATTGGGAGCCGACCCCAATAACAAATGGGAAAAGGCAAAGAGGATGATGATTTCAAATTAAAGCACAGGTATAATATTTTTAATTACACATATTTAACGTTTTTGTTTTAAAGATTGAACTCTTATCAATCAACATAAACATGTAAAACAAATCAAAAATTTTGTTTCACATGGAAGTAGGTATTTGTTTTTTTTTAAATCTGGGTCTTGGACTTTTTGTGACGCGAAAAACGTTTTATTTTCGTGAAAGCCGTCGCAGGACATGCAATAATCATGCACTAACATTGCACCAACAGTTGAATCAGCTGATTTTTAGGGTCGTCGCAACGAAATGGTTCAGCGACATCAGAATTACGATGATTTTACATATAAATTCTATCCGATTTGTCACAATTTTCAATAGTTACATGCTAAGAAAAATCTAACTACTTGAATTTAGAAATCTTCAATTGGTGAACAAAAACGAAATATATCACCAGAGATTTATCAGTGTCAACCATAATGAATCTCAGTTTTGACATCCTGGGTAGGAAGCAATTGGTTACTTTTTTACTATGATCCGTTGCCCCTAACAACCCAGAGGTTCTCTATGAAGCTGGTATGAAAACTTTTCCATGAGCAGGTACGCCACAGCCAAAAATGCTTGTAATCCCTGCTATCAGCTGATTCTACTGTCAGTGCAATGTTAGTAAATACCTATTGCATCTTGAATTTGGGTGATAACTTATATAGTTTAGCCATACCTACCATTGCTGTTATGAGCCACTGAAGGTAGTAATTTATTTTCACATTTTATGTTGATCTATCAAAAACTACAATCAAACAAAACAATCAACAACGGTCAATCTCAAGTCAGTTCAATCTTTCAAACAAAAACAATAAAATGTGTAAGTATTTAAAAATATGTACATATTGTGATTTTATTTGAAATATGACCATAATATATTTGTGGGGGCCAACGAGAATAAATATTCCTGTTGCCCCGCGTGGGGCCCCAAGAGGAATAAAGTTTCCGGGGTTAAGCCCTATGAATGACGCGACATGCTAGTGGTCCACCTGATGTTAAGCGACACGGCAGCGCCATATCAGTTGCAGTGCCACTCGGAACTTTAAAATAATAATGTTTTACATGACACTGCACTGTGCACATCAGCCTGAGACTTCTAGTAATCAGATAGTTACTAGACTGTGAAATCACATCATAAAGTCTCATTTGCCCAGTAATTTCACTACCTACAGGGCCCTTCAAACCAGAACAAAGTAGTGCTTGCACACTACTGCTTGGCGACAGAATAACTATCAAAGCGGTGGCACTTACCGAGACAAACTTTAGAGAAAATTCCTACTACCTAGATATTATTCATGAGAATGGATGATTAATATAACCCATACCTGTTCTAAAACTGGAATACAATAAGCTCCAGTTTTTCCAGTTCCATTTTTGGCTCTAGCGAGAACATCTTTACCACTAAGTGCGATAGGAATTGAAGCCTCTTGAATGGGGGAGGGTTTCTCCCATCCCTTCTCAAAAATCCCCATCAATAGTTCCCGTTTCAAGCAGAACTCTTCAAACTCATTGCCTCTTGTGTCTGTAACATCCTGTACAACCAGCCACTCTTAATATTTGTGTCCAAAGTTCATATCAAATTAAATTAAGTTCAATCATTTAGGTTGGTCGGGTCATGAAGCTGTTTTTAAAATGATATGACGAAATGTATCAGTAACATAACGCACTATACTATACAATACAGTACTTATTTTTGTTTGATTGCAGTATCAGAACAAGGAATTATCACTTATAAAAAGTGAAGGGGAATCCAATTATATCATCATGTTTGCATATCACCTATCATGCTAAATGTAGCCTACGTCCCCCCATAGTTGTATATCATCTCACATAAAGCCGGTAACTTATAAATGACTTCTCTGAACTCAGAGATGCAGAGCTAATAACTAAGCACTTTGGCTTTCATAAATCTTACAACTAGTGTAACAATGGGTGGTCTTGGCTGAAAGATATGTTGTGAAAAATAACTGGTGCATTAATATATAAACATTATTTAAATTAACAGCTGAGGGACTTGATGCTTTGTATTTAAGACAAGAAACAAGTTTATAAATAAATTATAAATTGCCTGTTGGCTTAAACATTACTTAAATGAAGCCACAAAGATTGAACTAAGTACCCCTAAAAGCAGTATAAAAAACCAGAGATTATCTACTTTTACCCAACTGATAGGGAAGAGTTATATGTTTTTAGAAGTAAAATTTACTACTAAAAACAGCAACAAAGATTCAATATCCAGAAAAGCATTTTCCAGTTTTAATTTTTTTTGTCAGTTGTTGCTGCCACAGCATTGTTAGCACTATGCAATTAAAGTAATAAGCTATTGTCACATTGGTAGTAGGTAGCACAATGTAACAAATTTTAAAATACCTATCGGAAATTAACTGCTACCTAATTGAACATCTTTGCATGACTATGTATGACTGTTACAGATGAAGGTAGAAGCAACTTACACTAGTCTTAATTCTTCTATCTTTAGCGGGTATTTTTAATTTTGATTTCCAACCGATGTCGTCGATAGCTTTATCAACATCTCTGTAAAAGATATCAAACATTAGTAATTGAAACTCTCAAGTAAGTAAGAAAATACAGATTATTGAACTACATACCCTTTATTCTGACTGTTCATACTATTTCCGACGTGATTACTTGAACTAATTCTATTTTCGGTCATCATTTTGTCAGATTATCCCGTAAGGGATGACTAAAATTAGAAACTATATTCACAAATCTTTGTCCAAGTACAACACTAAACAAATTTCACAAGTCACTTTTTATGCATAGACTATTTATTTGAAAGTTTATCACGTTCACCAATTTAATCCGGAGATATCTGAAAGTGAAGACGACACTTTATAATTATTTATAGAATAAATGCACAACTGCCTGTGGTTCATTATGATTAGACCGTGAGAGTGAGACGCGTCAACAAGCAACTGACCAAATGAAAATAAATAAAAAACACCCAACTGAAACTCTTATTAGGACTAAAATGGGCAAACTATAGTTTGATTAATATTAAGATATATTTAATGTATTTAGTGTCCCATTGTTCGGCCCATTGAGAAAACGGATTGTAAAGATATTACCAGATGAAAGTAAAGTCGTAGATACATCTTTCAGTTTAATATGGCCGCCAAGATTCGATCAGTAGTTGATACACTAAAGCAATTAAAAATTATAGGAGGTTATTTATATTCAACAGCATACTAATGATTGGTTCTAAAAACATTAACAACATTAATTCTGAAACAATACCTTCTCAAAACTTCATAAAAGACGACGACACTCGATATACGACGACGACATCACATCACAATTGTAACCAAAGACAAAACACTTTCTTTTTTAAATATTGGTTGAAACTTGAAACAAGAAATTGTTTTGTCTTTGGTAGAGGCGTTTTATTAAAAAAAAGAAATGGTGTTTTATGCACAGAATTCCCACTAGTAGAATTCTACAGCGCGTGCCCGCCTTGTTGTTTCTTGCTCCAACACGAGGTGCTGCCTGAATAGGAACGTCTCCCAAAATTTTGGGTATATAATGGGCGATTTCTATAGCTCTATCTATAGAGTAATTTACCTTGATACCTAGAAATTATGTTTTCCCAGTGTTCATTGTTTCAAATTTATTGTAAAAACTAAAATGTTCATATTCATATTCATATTCATTTATTGTGCTCAAATATAATACAAACTAGATGTACATGTCAGGTTGTCTTCAGGATCAATATATGTGCCCTGTAAGGGCGCTGCACATTTACATTTTGAGTGGTTTCTACAATTATATAAGTTTATTGGTACATGTCAATGCTATTATTATTTAATTCTAATTTTATTATTAACATTTAAATGTAAGGTCAGGTGGGGTAAGTGAAACGAAGGAGTACCTGAGTGAAACCCTATCGTAATCAATAAATCACGCAGTTTAGCTCTATGCTTTGTGGCGAAATGGTTTCAATGCTCTAGCACACGCGTCACACAATCTTTCTGCTAGGTCATAAAATAAAAAGAAATCTTTAAATTGAAATCAAGCAAATAATTAGCTACTATACCTACAACAGGATTTTTTCCGACTTATAAACTATTTGCAAATCAACATGGTACCTAGCTGGTTTTATGGGAAATTAAAAATCATAAATTGGCAGTACCTTGACAATGAATTTTTTTCGTTAGGTATGGTTATTTTATCCACTAATTAATCACTTAGCTGTTTTTCTGCTTAGCTGAGGACTTGTTATTGCATGAAATGTAACGCTGTATTTATATTTTTCACAAAAAACACTTCTAAAAAGGGAAAATAGACAAAATAATGGCTACTTACTTGTGAAATGTTATTCCTTCATATTTACGCCTCAGTGCGACTTCTGTTGCTTAAAATGCTGCAACCACCCACTGCACACACATTATTTCTCAAATGTTTATTGCCTAGATCACCATTTAAATAGGATAATTTCACAAAAAACAACAATTTCAAAAAATTGTTAAGGTGTTTGGCTTAGATCAAACGAAGCCAAATAAAAAAACCCGGTAACGATGACAAGGACCAAAGATATTACGTTTGTCTTTTTTTTGCTTAGTACCGAATGTATAGCGCTCTCCTTGTTGTCCATGAATGACGTCATATACTACGATTCTACTCGTAGATATTCAAAGGTTTTATGTATGACCCAATATAGTGGGTTCCACTTGAAAAAAATTATCGTTATTTTCGTTCACATTGACTGGAACGGTCATATGTGATATGGCCTTGTCTGGGTAAAAAGTGGCATAATTTCGTAGCGTTCTTGGCGTTTTTAGCAGCTACTGGAACCCACACATAGATGGCAGTTGTGGTTTTACTAAAATCTGTCACTGTCACTGTTTCAAGCATAGCCCACAGATTAGAGGAAATGTGTCACGCTACTGAATGACAACTCTAAGCTCTTTCAGATTTTTTTATTTTCGCTGTGGGCACAGAATTCCCACTAGTAGAAATATCGTGCGCGTGGCCGCCTAGCTGTTTCTTGCTCCCACACGAAGTGCTGCCTGAATGAGTACATACATTACAAATGTATGTGTATATGTCCGATGGTCAGACATCACGTATTTCCCATAAACACCTGGAAGACGTCTAGTGCTGAACACAGGCCTCCCCATAAAACTCCATTTTGGACGCTTTTTATAGAGAGGTTTGCCATAAACACCTCGCTTGGCAGGTGGCTTAGTCATCGTAGAAGATTATAATGTACCAAGGAGATTGATACTGCCTGTTCTCTGAATACTCCCTTAGTCTGCTCTTATACGGCACCCACGGAAAGAGATGGAGATTCTGTGCTTATAAAGTGCTATATATATACCTAGCAGCTGTTATTATATAAGTAGTTATACCTATAATGATTGCGGGTAACAGATAATAAACACAAAACTGTCAAAATAGTTAATTGCAAAATAGTCAAACGCCAATGTCAACCTACCGTCAGAATATTGAATTGGAACGTTGCTGTCAAAATCGTGAACCACTTTTGAAGTGATGTTTTATTCATGCATATTGAATTATCAAAAATTATTTTCTTTTCTGTGCTTGAAAAGTATTTATTGCAGTCATTTGCCATTTCAGATTTAGGCTTTCTATGTGCAAAAAAATTAGCGTCCTAGCAGAATTCACAAAGTGGACAGATGTTCAAGTATGTTTCATTTACCCCCTCTGACCCTATATATAAAATGATATTTTTTACTAAGTGAAATACAGCAAATAATTCGCTACTATACCTACAACAGGATTTTTTCCGACTTATAAACTATTTGCAAATCAACATGGTACCTAGCTGGTTTTATGGGAAATGAAAAAGCGTAAACTGGCAGTACCTTATCAATGAAATTTTTTGGTTATGTTTGGTTATTTTATCCATTAATTAATCATTTAGCTGTTTTTCTGTTTAGCTGAGGATTTGTTATTAGCTTTATTTATATTTTTCACAATAAACACTTCTAAGGCCCGATTTCACCAAACTAGAATAAATTTTATTCCAGGTATAACTTTCGGAGAACAACCGAGTTACGCGAATATAGCCCTTATATCACCAATTTTGTGAAGGAATAAGACTTATTCCTTGGATACAATCAAAATGGCGTCTTTTTTGTGTAATTTAATTTGCCAATTAGCTGTATCCAGGAGTAAGGAATAGTGGTATACTTGGAATAAACGTTGGTGAAATCGGGCCTAAAAGGGCCTAATGCCTACTTACTTGTGAAATGTTATTCCTTCATATTTACGCCTCAGTGCGACTTCTGTTGCTTTAAATGCCGCAACCACCCACTGCACACATATTATTTCTTAAATATTTATTGCCTAGATCGCCATTTAAATAGGATTATTTCACAAAAAACAATAATTACAAAAAATTGTTAACCTGTTTGGCTTAGATCAAACGAAGCCAAATAAAAAACCCGCGGGGTAGTTACGTAAAGTTTGCAACAGCAATGCAGCAGCAGTAGCAGAGCATCAGCAGTAGCGAAGCATGTACCTACATGCTCGACACCACTTTTCACTGACCTCTATAATACAAGTACGCTGGACTAAATATTCTCTAGGAAATGACAGTTCTTTTTTGTGCCGATTCAAAGCGCCCCTCTTGAGGGTCTCGGGTACTAAAATTGACATTTTTCAAAATGGCTGTTGCTAAGTTTGCTGCGTCTCTGATGAAAAATCGTAAAATAAGATGATAAAAGGCTACTCTTTGTGTTTGGTGTTTGATTACGGTACATGTTTGTGATAAAGTTATGCGTATTTTGTACAAATCGCTACCGAAAAGGCAGCGGAGTAACCTTCCACAATGACGAGCCAAAATATAAGAGAAAAAAAAAAAAAAAAAAAAAAAAAAAAAACCTTCCACAAGTAAGTGAACCTCACGATAAATAAATGCTACATTATTATGTTTATTGTATGTCTGAAGGTTTGTAATACTATTTTATACTTAGTTTATTTAATATCATCACATTTAAATGTAAGTAGGATTTAGTTATTCAATGAATTCATACTATTGGAATAGGTACATAGGTTGTGAATGTTTCATATCGATAATGTGTCGATAATGTTCTTCGATAGTGAGTAACTAGCAGAACTTCGGCAATGCTCAATAATGTACGTAGGTACAGAATAATCTACAATGTATATCTGGCTCCAAATTTTATTGTTCATTAATATAAACTAAATATTTAACTCGCTAGTACTAATAACGTTGTTTTGTATATTTTATTAAGTTTTACTTTGTGCTTTTAGGTTTCCCACTGACACTCTTACTAAGCAGCTATGGGTGGAAAATATGAAAAAGGATTGCTTTGTTCACTGGGCCGCAAGCGGCCCGCGACTGTGTAGTAAAGGTGACCTGTGGTAGAAGTTGGCGTTTTTATTTTGAGGTCGCTATGTTTGCTGGGCCGCAAGCGGCCTGCCACTGTGTAGCGAAGGTGACCTGTGGTAGAAATGAACGATTTTTTTCGAGGTTGCTTTGTTCGCTGGGTTGCAAGCGGCGACTGTGTAGCGAAAGTGACCTATGGGACCTCCATAATTAGATCTATTCACACACGCTTTGAGTTCTGACAAAACCATACTACTCTCATCCCAGAGGCTTTTTACGGAAAATTTCATATTATTGCATTATTTGGGATATTGTCAGTTTGTATAATATATGGAGAGAGAGTGAGAGCATTTATAATGTTTGTTTCTGCAGAAAAATATGCCATTCATTTCCTATTGGCCACACGGGTGAAGCCGCGAGCAGAAGCTAATGTAAAATATAAATGTTATTATGATATTATCTGTGTTTTTTATTTTATTACCCAGTACCCTACCCCTACTAGTACTGAACCAACAGAAACAAGGAGAAAGGCTTTATGAAATCGAGCTATCAATCTAATATTTTAAAGATGTTGTGTGCACATTACGTACTTCTTCACGCTTAAACGGCTGGACTGATTATGATGGAATTCGGAAATTGAGAATACCTAAAACCCTAGACACATAGGCTATATATTATGCTGGATTAACGCGGAGTGCAGCTAGTTAACAATAATTAAGTAGATTTCTTAAACGCAGATATACAAAAAAGGCGCTTATTTATTTTACTGGGTATAGTACGTTTTTTTTTGTCTCAGTACCCGTATATGTACATAGAATTAAATAACTGCCAGAGTCTGTAGTGATATCGATATCGAATTTTTATCGAAAGTTATGTCTCATCCCTAACATTGGTTCCATGGACCCTCACATTGCTATCAGCGCCAAAATGGCGAAAATCAAATGGCTTCTCATAACATCCGAGAGTATGAAGTCCAGCGTACTTGTATTATAGAGGTCAGTGCCACTTTTAGTCCATACTCTAAGACACCACTAATGATGTATGACAGCAATCATCGCGCAATTTACGCGTTTTTTTTTTTTTTTTCCTTATATTTTGGCTCCACACATAGTGTATTTAGCCAGTGTCAAGTTTTGTAATTTTTCATCGTATTATGAAAATTTTCACTTAAAGTCAAGTCATAGTCACAGTCAGAGTAGTCATAGTCTAGTCTAAGTCATAATCCAGTCTAAGGCATGCCCTAGTAAAGTGGTGGCAACTTTACTAGAGGCTTCTATGGAATTTTGGAAGCAACACGAAAAACCACGTTTCACTACATTATATCACTTGCCCACGCTCATGCTCGTAATTCAGCACTTAATGCGTAAAACACCACCAATTTTAAACATTAACACTGGAAAAAGCATAAGTTTTGTAAAATAATACAATGCACCGACGTGAACTTTTCCGCGTTCCCACCAAAACTCCTTTACGCCTGTTGCGAGTTAGGTAATACGCTGCCCGCCCCCTAATTACCTAACTCGCAACAGGTTTGCGACAGGCGTAAATCTCGCGGTGATTGCTGTCATACATCATTAGTGGTGTCGAGAATCTATGCTTCGCTACTGCTGTCGCATTGCTACTGCTGTCGCATTGCTGTTGCATATTTTACGTAATTACCCCGCCGCCCCCTCGAGGTAATTACGTAAAATTTGCAACAGCAATGCGACAGCAGTAGCAATGCGACAGCAGTAGCGAAGCATACATTCTCGACACCACTAATGATGTATGACAGCAATCACCGCGAGATTTACGCCTGTCGCAAACCTGTTGCGAGTTAGGTAATTAGGGGGCCTAATTACCTAATTTGCGACAGGCGTAAATCTCGCAGTGATTGCTGTCATACATCATTAGTGGTGTCGAGAATGTATGCTTCGCTACTGCTGTCGCATTGCTGTTGCAAATTTTACGTAATTACCTCGAGGGGGCGGGCACAAGGGTGACAAGGACCCACAGAACACTACTATCCTTACGGACAAGGACCAATGACATTACGTTCGTCTTTTTTTTGCTTAGTACCAAATGTATAGCGCTCTCCTTGTTGTGCATGAATGACGTCATATACTACAGTTCTACTCGTGGGAATTCTGTGGCGTCGGACGACGGACGGCGATCCACAGAGTATCTTTTGGCTATCGCTCGACGTCGACCGACGTTTTTTTTTTTTTCCTCTTATATTTTGGCTCCACACATAGTGTATTTAGCCAGTGTCAAGTTTTGTAATTTTTCATAATGATAGAATATTTCACGTAAAGTCAAGTCTTAGTCACAGTCTGCGTAGTCATAGTCCAGTCTAAGTCAGGTAGTCTCAGTCCAATCTAAGTCATGCCCTAGTAAAGTGGTGGCAACTTTACTAGAAGCTTCTATGGAATTTTGGAAGCAACACGAAAACCACGTTTCACCACATTATATCACTTGCCCACACTCATGCTCGTAATTCAGCACTTAATGCGTAAAACGCCACCGATTTTAAACATTAACACTGGAAAAAGCACGAGTTTTGAAAAATAATACAATGCAACGACGTGAACTTTTCCGCGTTCCCACCAAAACTCCGTCGACCGACGTTAGAACGCACTGTACTAAAGCAATCACAAATAGGGATGTACCGATACTACCCAAGTATCGATATCTACCAATATGAATAGTACAACTCATAATTATATTATGATTACCTCTACATACATCTGTTTTTGGGTATCGAATAATGTAATACATTGTATCGAATAATGTCAAATAACGTAATAATATGTTATATTTATTAATTATTCGATACAATGTGTTTAAGATGCGTTAAGTCCTTAATTTTTTTTTTGTAACGGATGGATAAACAAGCTGTCAGCCTACCTGATGGTAAAGAGTTACTGTCATCACCTATGGACACCAGCATCACCAGGGGCATTACCGATGCGCGACCAATTCTTAAGTACACTTATTACCCGCCTTTTGAAGAGACCCATATTATTATATACAGCAAAAACACAACAATGAATAACAACACGTAACTTCTTGCTTGGAATTAACTTTGCATTCGTTTTAATCCTGCTAAAATTATAAATGGGGTTGTTTTAGGCCTAGGTATATAAATTAAAAACTCCCTTTTTAGGCTGCCTGACTTAAAATTAGGTTGCTTTAAAGAAAAAATATATTATGGCGAAATAAAGGTGATTGGCATTGAGTTTTTGATGACTCTATCCTATTTTCTGATTTAGCAGCACTGATTCGATTCGATACTAGTACTTTCTTTCCGATAGCAAGTTGTTATCGAAAGAATGATGCTAAAAGTACTTGGTATCGAAAGAAAAGTATCGAGTACTTACTTGTATTTAGTATTTACTAGTATCGGAACACGAACATCCTACAGCCCTAATCACAAAAATACAAATGAAAATAATTTTAGCAATTTCTCGTCTCGCCTAATTATTTCTAAATGTAAGATTATAAATTAGTTGAATTATGCGTGATGATCAACTACGATATAAAATTTATAACGTGCAATAATTCAATATTCCTAAAAAACTATGATGATAAAAGTTTCAAGTAAGTTTCGGTGGGTATAATAAATGATCTACATTATCAATATGGTTTTATTGATTCGCAATATTTGTTTTGTAGATATGAAACGAAAAAAAGATCAGAAGAGACGATTTTTGATGCTGGGAAGAGGCAATTTTATGAACGTCGTGGCGGGCAGTGGAGAGCATCGCGCTCTAGACAGATAAAACAACTTGAGTCCAAATTTCGTGATAAAACTGTTATAAAATCGGTGTGGACAGCGGAATCTCTCGTCACTGTAGTGTTTTCATCTGGAGCTATTGCCTACCTCACTATTAAGTTGAACACATTAGATATCACCCAGGTTTTGTTTGACAGATACTTTGTTGGTAAGCTATCTGGTCAAACAGTCTCAAATGGTAAGTGAAAAGTTCCACACACCAATTCTTTGTAACTTCATATCTGAAAATTTTACCACTGTAAAGAATAAACAATGAGACTAAAGGCAAAGAAAGATGTGATATAATTCAAAATAATTAAAATATTTATATCTTTCTATTGTATTTGTTAGTGTTTGTACAGTAAGGCCACTATGTCAGTCCGACTACAGGACCAGAGTACGGAACAAATTCCATTGCAAAGAGGCGTGAGACAGGGAGACGTTGTTTCTCCGAAACTGTTCACAAACGCATTGGAGGATGTTTTCAAGCTCTTGGAGTGGAAAAGATCTGGCATCAACATAAATGGCGAGTACATCACTAACCTTCGTTTTGCCGATGATATAGTCATAATGGCGGAATCTCTCGAAGACCTTAGCACCATGCTCAACAACCTCAATAGAGTCTCCCAGCAGGTTGGTCTTAAGATGAATATGGACAAGACAAAGATCATGTCTAATGCTCATGTTCCACCTATACCGGTAATTGTTGGGAACGATACTCTCGAAGTTGTCGACAAGTATGTCTACCTAGGACAGATTGTCCAATTAGGTAGGTCCAACTTCGACAAAGAGGTGGCGCGAAGAATCCAACTCGGCTGGGCAGCGTTCGGGAAGCTTTGTCCTATTTTTTCGTCCAAAATACCGCAGAGCCTGAAAACGAAAGTTTTCAATCAGTGTGTGTTGCCAGTGATGACTTATGGAACTGAGACATGGTCTCTTACTGTTGGCCTCATTAGTAAGCTCAAAGTCGCGCAGCGAGCTATGGAGCGAGCTATGCTTGGTGTTTCCCTGCGAGATAAGCTCCAGAACGAGGAGATCCACAGGAGAACTAAAGTGACCGATATAGCTCTTAGAGTTAGTAAGTTGAAGTGGCAATGGGCAGGCCACATCGCTCGTAGAACTGACAACCGATGGGGAAGAAAGGTTCTCGAGTGGCGACCACGAACCGGAAGACGCAGCGTAGGCCGGCCCCCCACTCGGTCGACCGACGACCTGGTGAAAGCCGCGGGGAGCCGCTCAAGGTGGCGTGCTCTGGGGGAGGCCTATGTTCAGCAGTGGACGTCTTCAGGCTGTTAATGATGATGATGATTGTATTTAAACTGCTTACAACTTTGTCATTTTTGTTTGTTATATTTTTGTTTCTACTTCTGCCCATGGTATAAGGAATATAATTTATTTGTTTATACAATAATAATAAATCAGTCTAATGCCCTATTTTGAAGTCATGGAAAGCCTTCTGATTTGACTTTATAATTATTGTTTTATACTAAAAACAGGGACCAATGGGACAACTTAACATGTCTTCTAGATCATGGTAGCGCTTGAAAATACCACATTTTTTTGTGGTCATCTATCCAAATAAAGAATGAATATTCATGTTTTGCTTCATAACAAGGGCCCATGCTCTACTGAACTCTATACTAATATTACATATTACATACATAATAATTATATGATGTAAATATAATAATAAAATATGGTTTGCCTTTCAGTTGCACTGTGCAAGTCACACATGTTATTTTCCCACAATGATCGGACAGCTACTCTTGTGACGTTTGGCAAGAATCACAACAGCGATGTGCCATGCCGCATTACTGACAGAGATCCAAGTTTGCATGTAAGTTTTTTAGCTGTGTAGTGATAAGGTCAGCCTACTTGTTGGATCACTTTCACAAATCCAAACATCTAGCTAGAGTCTAGCTAGACTTGAGTGAATGGGAAAGCATATTTTTTATCTAATATATTGGTTTTATTTATAACTAGTAGCACCCTGCGGTTTTACCCATGGATAATGTGTCCTATCTATATAAATAAATAAATAAGATCAATATTTATTTTCCAAAAAAGATCAAATACTTTTATATATTTTTAAAAACACACAATCAGTAATTTTGTTTTTTAGGTAAATAATATTTTGTTCGAGTACACAGTAATTTGTACTTAAAAAGATATGTGAGTGTAGAACCAGTATTCATACTAGGTTACCCCATGTTATGAAATACCCATCCTTATCCTCCATTCTAAATTATAACATTTGCCTTTACTTATAAATCAACTTAAATTGACTAAATATCAGTTAGGATCTATTACAAAATAGTGATGACTTATGGAACTGAGACATGGTCTCTTACTGTTGGCCTCATTAGTAAGCTCAAAGTCGCGCAGCGAGCTATGGAGCGAGCTATGCTCGGTGTTTCCCTGCGAGATAAGCTCCGGAACGAGGAGATCCGCAGGAGAACTAAAGTGACCGATATAGCTCTTAGAGTTAGTAAGTTGAAGTGGCAATGGGCAGGCCACATCGCTCGTAGAACTGACAACCGATGGGGAAGAAAGGTTCTCGAGTGGTGACCATGAACCGGAAAACGCAGCGTAGGCCGGCCCCCCACTCGGTGGACCGACGACCTGGTGAAAGGCGCGGGGAGCCGATGGATGCAGGAGGCGAGTAGCCGGTCAAGGTGGCGCGCTCTGGGGGAGGCCTATGTTCAGTGGACATCTTCAGGCTGTTAATGATGAAACGGAAATAACTATATAATCATTTTTATCACTTCAGAAAAATGCTGAAACGCATTACATAGCCAATACCCAACAGAAAAAAAATTTGAAATTTTTGTTGAGTCATACAAACTTAGTTGTGTACTTTGTCACTTTTTTTGCAGAGTATAGAACTCGGAGGTGGTACAAGACGCACTGAACGACATTTATCAGCTTGTGACACTGCTACCGGTTCCAGAATCCTTGTGTGGAGCGTGACTGCAGCAGAACCAGCTCCATGGAGTCCGGTCATCGAAGATTTGGCTAATTTGCATCTCTATGAAGTTTCTGGGTTAGAACTTGTTTTTTTTTTAAACAGTCTGTGTCTTTGTTATTCTCTAAATTAAGGTGGAACGTTTGACTAGCGCGGCAAATTCAAATTTTCTTGCGTTCTTTTGCCAATAAAGTTCATCATCATCATCATCATCAACAGCCTGAAGACGTCCACTGCTGAACATAGGCCTCCCCCAGAGCACGCCACCTTGAGCGGCTGCTCGCCTCCTGCATCCATCGGCTCCCCGCGGCTTTCACCAGGTCGTCGGTCCACCGAGTGGGGGGCCGGCCTACGCTGCGTCTTCCGGTTCGTGGTCGCCACTCGAGAACCTTTCTTCCCCATCGGTTGTCAGTTCTACGAGCGATGTGGCCTGCCCATTGCCACTTCAACTTACTAACTCTAAGAGCTATATCGGTCACTTTAGTTCTCCTGCGGATCTCCTCGTTCCGGAGCTTATCTCGCAGGGAAACACCGAGCATAGCTCGCCAATAAAGTTATTATTGGCAAATTTTCTTGCGTTCTTTTGCCAATAAAGTTATTATTGGCAAAAGAACGCAAGAAAATTTGAATTTGCCGCGCTAGTGAAACGTTCCACCTTAACTGCTAAACTTACCAACTACTAACTGCAGCTAAACTAGCTACTCTACCTACTACAAAAACATTTGGACTGTATGCTGGCTGTGCTGACAGTACAAATGCTCCAGCCCCACTGCCAGTAGCCAGTAGCTAGCACGTCCTTCCTGCATGCTTAAATATAAAAATGTTTACCATTTATTGTATTAAACAGTTATTAAGCTAAGATAAAAGTCCTCTTTCAAATCCTATTATGAGATGTTTATGTACTAGCTGCTGCTCACAGCTTCATTGCCATGAAGTACTTTTGTAATGATAAATAAACATTAAAACCAGTTTGATCGGTTACCTACTTTTCTTTTGCATTCAACGGTTCCCGGTGGTTGGGTTGCCAGTCTACCTAGTGGAAGGCTGGCCTACACTACGTTTTTCGGTTCGTGGTCGCCACTCGAGAACCTTTCTTCAATTTTTTCGGGCAACATATTATAAAATGTTTGTTTTTTTTTTCCAGACACAACATATCTTTGGTAGCATACCATCATTTGGACAATGAAACGTTTTCCGCTGAACTTTCACACAAACAAGACAGTTTTATTCACATTGTAGAGCAGGTTACTTGTCAAAAAGTAAGTGTTTATTGATTTCGTAAATCTTTATCAATATCCCAGTTCTCAACTAGGTACTTTGTAGAAGAAGGTGGCAAGTGAATAAAAGTCCTAACAACTCTTAAATCTATGATTTAGTTCAAGTTATACAAAAAAACTATTAAAACTAAATTAAAGTCATATAACCTACGAAAATACACATTTTACAATTGTTGATATTGTTGCTTTTTTATCTCGGTTTTTTTCTAGCGGCCAAGTCGAGCAAACAACGGGCCATCCCATCGTTTTCTCGGATAGAGTTGGCAGCTTAGCAAGCTCCCCACACCTATAACTCGATTCAATAAAGAAAAGAACTGAAAAGAGCAAATATTTCTATTGCTGTCTCACTCCTTCTGCACTTAAACACAACAGTGGCAGAGGGAAAAATAGTTTCTTGTTTGCGTCAGATTCGTTTCTTTAATAACACTCGTTATCATCATCATCATCATCCTCTTTGCCTTTTCCCATTTGTTATTGGGGTCGGCTCCCAATCTAAACTGTAGCGGCGAGCTACCAGAATTACACGAGTGACTGCCATCTGACCTCGCAACCCTTAAGGAACCAGTAACAGGGATGGTTAGATCAGGCGTCAGATTCTATCAGGCGTCTGACTACCCGTAACGATTGCCATAGATGTTCTTATGACAACCGGGAACGACGGCTTAACGTGCTCTCCGAGGCACCGAGCGATGGCATCACAAACTGCACATAACTTACTAGATAAGTCATTGGTGCAGGGCCGAGGATCGAACCCGGTGCCGTAAGTTTGCGAAGCGAACATGCAACCGCTCGGCCACCATCGCTCTATACTGACGCGTTATACTGACTACAAATAAAATTCACCTATAGATAAGTTAGGTAGCCATAAGTATAAAGCTTTTTATATTTGTAAAGTAATACTCAAGCTCCCTAATTTTCAGAATGGCATCAGCATAGATTGGATTCGATATGAAATCCCAAATTGTAGTCGTGCGACAAAGTTATCCGCGCCGGAGAGTAGTACCAGAGTGTCGCTGCCGGCGCCCGCGCGGGTCGTGCGACGGTCGCCGTGCGACACTAAGATACTTGTGGCGTGTATTGACGGCTCGCTTCATGTCATTCATCAAGTGGCAGGCTTGACAAACACTACTAAAGCAAATTTTGTATGTATTAATTATTATTTATAGTACAATATCTACGACTATTTAAGGCTTACAGAACCAACACAACCCAACAACAACCAACAACAACAGCAACTCAACACAACAACAACTCAACAACAACAACAACCAACAACAACAACAACAACTCTGCCTGCTTTCTCGCATGTTTGGCAAACATGAGTTTGATTTTGGTAACGCTCGTTTGTCAAACTCACGTTGGTCAAAAACGAGCGTATTAGCCAATGAGCGTTCAGTATTTGGTGTGTTAAGTTGACATGAATTTAACAAACGTACAAAGTACCCACGAGAAACCGGGGCCCGGGAGTCAACCGTGAATTGGTGTTCAAGTTGATACATTTCGATATTTGGCAACGCACCGCCAATAACCTGGGTGTTGCAGATGTTCATAGCTGGCGGTGACTTACCATCAGGTGGGTCGGCTGCTTGTGTGCCACTCTTTAAAATAATCCATATAACGTGTCCCGTTTACGGACCATCTGTAGTGTAAGCGAGAATATTACAACATTGGTTCAATTTCAATTTATAAAATTGTTATTTTGTTTATTGTTGTTTTTTTTTCGGTAAAAGCATTTCCAGACCTTAATTTTTTTACGTCAGTAATGCAGCTTAGTTATGTAAATTCTAGAGTACTTAAACGAAATACGAAGAAACTTCCACCGACCTAACTACAATAGATTCCGGGTGATAATCCTCATGGTGTCCTATAGGACAATACTACAATACTACAAGTTATTGGTCTTATCTAATAATTTATCTGATTTTGACTTGTAAAAGTGCTAACCATTAGCATTTGCTAAACAAAGAGTATAATTATAATCACTTGCTGCTGAATACAGGCCCCATAAAACGCCACTTTGGACACTTATCATATGGGGGTTTGCCTTAATCACCACGCTTGGCAGGCGGCTTGGTGATCGTAGAAGATTTTAATGTACCGAGCGAGGAGAATTCTGCTCATTCCCTGGATATTCCCTTAGCCGGCTCTTACGGCAAACACGGGAAGAGATGGGGTGGTCCTATATGCAAACCGGGGCCACACAGCCAAAAAATAGCTTATTTGCAATAAATGTGTGCAACCACTACTGTGTTCCGACTCGAAGGGCACTGTAGCTACTGAAATTCCGGGGCAACTGAGACTTAATGACTCTTAGTATAATCTTATTACTAGACATGCACATGAGTACAACACACGCCTGAGACATCGGTACAATGATGTCCCGATGTCTCAGGATGACGTGCGTAGTGCAGTGTCACGCCAAACTTAATACTTTGGAGTTCCGAGTGACACTTGTTATGGTCGCTTAACATCAGGCAAACGACAAGCTCGTCACTTCATTCATTAATATAAAAAAATGATTTATATTTTGATTGCAGATAGCGACCGATGTTCAGTGGGTGGATCAGCTAATAGTGGCAGCTGAGGAAGGTGGTCGGCTGCAATGCTTCGACCGCGCGTTGTCGTTGCTACACCATCACACCAAGTGCTTCGACTTGACGGCTTACTTACGGTAAATAATTGATACCCAATTTTCCAATTCCAAGGAATGACCATAATAATAGATTGCAGTGTCACTCGGAACTCTAAATTAAAGTTGTGCATGTCATTCTGAGACATCACTCAGTCTAAAAAAGATTTCTAGACTGTGAGATCAGTTCTTAAGTCTCATTTGCCCAGTAATTTTACTAGCTACAATGCCCTTCAAACCGGAACACAGTAGAGTTTGCACACTACTGCTTGGCTGCATGTTTCACTTAATCCACATAAAACACGCAAAATGAACACATTTTCATGCGCAGACCCAGTTTGTCATGAAATTATGATCTGCGATTTTCAACTTTAAACAGAGCGTAAGAGCTATAGAGACCCCGTGAAAAAAAGACGTGCTATGACATTGCCTTCTTCACAACGTCCACAATATCGGCCTAACTAAACTTATACAATCTGCACAAGATAACGAATGCCAATTAAGTTCTGTGCAATAAATAAATGTTTGTTTCAGGTAACATAAGAAAACATGAAATGTTATTGTAAGACCCCATATTTTTATAAATACCTTCCAGACTAACATACATACATTAATTACAATCTGGAGCTCTTGAAATCGCGAACGAATAAATATCTGCTAGGCAAGCATGTACCTAACTACCTACCATCGTAGACCGCGTCGTGACTTTCCATCAGGTGAGATTGCGGTCAAATGCGGGCCTATTTAGTTATTAAAAAAAAAAAAAAAGATTACTTAGTTTAGGGGATTTATTTCTCCAAGCAATACAAAGATATAGTGCACAATTATGATTAATTTCACTATTGAGGCTGATATATTGATGAAATTATCGCGTAGTTGTAAGCTAAATGTATTGTTTACTTATGTTTCCAGCGAGTCACGCCGTATGCAAATACTAGGCTCACAAGCCGCTCGCGGCGGGCCGGTCATACTAGTCTCGTTCGCAGGCGGCCCGCTCACTTTACTGCGTGTCTCGCATCCTCGGCTATTGACGGTAATAACTATGTAATCATCATCCTCTTTGCCTTTTCCCATTTGTTATTGGCGTCGGCTCCCATCTAACTCGTAGCGGCGAGCTACCAGAATTACACGAGCGACTGCCATCTGACCTCGCAACCCATAAGGGACCAGTAACAGGGATGGTTAGACCAGGCGTCAGATTCTATCAGGCTTCTGACCCGTAACGATTGCCATAGATGTTCTTATGACAACCGGGACCGACGGCTTAACGTGCTCTCCGAGGCACGGACGGTAATAACTATGTAGTATACGCATATATTTGACCCCGTGCTAGAATAGGACCACCCCATTGCTTCTTGTACGCGCCGTAAGAGCCGGCTAAGGGAATATTCAAGGAATAGGCAGCAGCGTTCTCTCTCCTCGGTGGATTGGCCCTTCTACCATCATCAAGACGCCTGCCAAGTAACCGCCCCCTATGATAAGCGTCCAAAGTGACGTTTTATGGGGAAGGCCTATGTTCAGCCGTGCACGTCGTCCGGCCGATGGTGTAATGCACAAACATTTTATTTTACGCTTGGGGAAAATAATTTTCAACATAAGGTCCACATTTTGGTGATTCTATCTGATGCTACGACTACGTTAGGAATGTAATTTTGCTAAGCAAAAAATAATCTTGTAAACATCTATTTTTACGTTACCTAGAATGAGAATTGAGCAGCCTCTATCAACGTTATGTTCACTACTGTTCACCCAGTAAAATATTAAAATGATTTTGATAACCTGATTTTTACTCGTTTAAAAATGATAACAGTATTCGAATATTAAGAGAAGCGTATGCCTCATTTCCATATAAAAAGTGCCAACGATTTTCCTGTTTCCACCTCTAATGTTATCCGATTTTGATGTTTTTTTTTATTATGTTATCTACCCAGTAAAAAACTATGCTCGTACGTCTTTCTTTTTGAAGTTTTATACAATATCTTCGTGTTTATAGCCACCTAAAGTTACGAATTCTTGGCGTCAAAATTATGACGAAGAAAATTAGTTGTAACTAGAACAAACATATTTTCAAAAAAATCAAGACGTACACACGTAGATTATAATCCATTCAAACAATTGACACCAAAATCAAAAGTTTTTGTTAATTTCTAGACCGAAACCGAAACCGAAACCCGTAAACCGTGTAAACCGTTGGCGCCCGAAACGCTAAAATGTAGGTAAATTCACTCATGGGCAGAGAGCAGCGCGACGGCAATAACATTTTCAAATACAAAGAGGACCGTCTTAAGTTATATTGTTTTCCAGGCGTGGATTCGAGCGCGCCGGATGTCTAGTGCCGTTGCGTTACTAAAAGCCATGGATTGGGACCGCGAAGGAACCGAGTGTCTATGGGCGGTCAACTCGATACTTTGCGCGGCGCTACGGAGTAGCACAGGTATGTTCATATGTTTTATTTATTTATTTATATAGGTATATAAAACAAATTACAATCAATGACTTATTCAACATAGACAAGACTTTTGTGAATGAAATCTCGTCTTGAGCAGAGATTCATTATCAGCATTTTGCATCCACTGCTGAACATGGCCTCCCCCACTAAGGGGGGAGGGTTTACCATAATCACCACGCTTGGCAGGAGGTCTTGGTGATCGCAGTAGATTATAACGAAGACCGAGGAGAATGCTGCTGCCCGTTCTTTGTTAGCCCCGACAAAATTTTCTCGACACTTTCTCGTGAGAGGAGACTATGGTAGCGCTAAGTGTGTCTCACTCTAACAGCAACGACAAGTTTTCTTTCGGTGCGCATGCTAGGCCATCTGGACCACACGGCATAATCTATCTAGTGTAACTCTGATAAGACAAACGCCACGTGGAGCACGGGGAGTGCGCACAAGAGCTGTACTGTAAGAGTTAATCCCACCATCTCCATTCCGCCACAGGACTACGAGGCGCGGAGAGTCGTTTCATCCCTATGTAGTAGACTTGCCTACTTGCCGCACCAAGCGTTTCGCTGAGTCCTTCATTATGCGGACTACTAGGGAATGGAATTTGCACACGGCGTTCTTGTTTCCTAACAAATATAACCTGGGTCTTTTTAAGACAAGAGTGAATAGGTACCTCATGAACCTGCGTGCTACACCATCGGCTGCATCGTCGCTTACCATCAGGTGAGATGTAGTCAAACGCAGGCTCATTCTACATAAATAAAAATAAAAAAGCACAAAAAGATTAATTACCTATATTGAGGCTGGCTAGGTTTACATGTATAGTCTTGTGTTGTATTGTTTTTCTGAAGTACTTTATTTCTGCTTGGATCATTGCCGTGTCTGGATGTTTGTGTATCTCTGTTGTTTTGGCATACCAAGGAAACCAATGCAGCAGTGATAGTGCACATTATTTAAAGATATTTGTAGAGTTGGCCCAAATTGTTAATATAATGTTAACATTATAAACTTAAACCTTTTAACCTTATAAATAACCCTTGTGCTACAAAAAACTATTCCATGATAGTTAAAGCAAGCGCGCTGTCTCTCATCGTTCAACAGTATCGGGATTACTACTAATGAATAGTTTACCTGTCTATTACAGGTTCTATAGATGTCGCCACGACTGCTTAGTCCGTACAAAAACATTGTCCTTGAGATTTTTGCAGTCAGCGGGCATGTAACCATAGCTCAGTTGTGGGAGCGTCTAATCCGATGAGTTGGAAAGCGCGGGCTTTAATCCCGCTGGTTGCTAAAACTAGGAACTATTATAATATATCTTGTGGTATAATTTAGAAGCGGTGGCGGAGGAGTGGTCGGCGCAAGCGGCGTTGGGCGCGTACTTGGCGCCCGTAGCGCCGCTTGGCGCCGGCGCCCGGAGGTTTGCGCCCCCACTGCATGACCTCGCTAGAAAGTTCTGCCACCAGCTCCTCAGGTAATAGTGTTTCGATTTATGTTTCGCGATATGTTGATAAAAGATAAAGGTAGAAAAAGAAAGGGAAGGTAATTTGTGACGTCACATATATCAAAGATATTGTATGTTTAGGTAGAGGTACCACACCCGATACCACTGACAACCGATGGGGAAGAAAGGTTCTCGAGTGGCGACCACGAACCGGAAGACGCAGCGTAGGCCGGCCCCCCACTCGGTGGACCGACTCGGTGGCATCCATCGGCTCGCGGGGAGCCGATGGATGCAGGAGGCGAGCAGCCGCTCAAGGTGGCGTGCTCTGGGGGAGGCCTATGTTCAGCAGTGGACGTCTTCAGGCTGTTAATGATGATGATGATGACCACAACATAGTAATGAGGTACTATGAAGGACCAAGAACTGACGTCACTGCATGTTTGAGCTGTCTCTTTCTGTTCCTGTTTTTTAATTGTAACTTAGTCATTTCTTGAGGTACTAAATTTTTGTTTTCGCGACTGTTTATTTTTTGAGGAATACAATTTATTTAAGCAATATTAAAATAATAGTCAAATAGCCTAGGTTTGGTTGGTTGGTCTAAAAAAATATATATTTGTAAGGAAAAGAACATGTTGGTCTCATTCCATTGTTCGTTTTTCTACTTTTATTAAAGAAGTTTTTTTTTTAAATATGCAAATGTTATACTTTTCTACACTTACATTTTGTTTTGTAACATACAAAGAACGAAAGAATTACTTTTTCATACATTTTCAGTATTGTTGCATAAAGAAGTGCCCATCTTTGATATTTTTCTCTATCCAACTCAACTTTTTAACCATGATAATAAGCTGTGCCTTTGCGCTCTAATAGAACATTACTCCACACCCCTCCCCTCTTGAAACTATTAATTTTTAATGATCTTTCTCTATTGATTTTTTTTTCAATTGATGTCTCCAAATAAAAATTATTTTATTAAGTAAAATGACTGGCCCAGTGTAATAACGTAACAACGGGTTATAAGGCTAATAAATATTTGTATTTATTTTTATAAATTCACCCTCTCTTACCGCAGACGTGGTCGTACAGAGAAGGCGCTAAGCTTAGCTGTGGACTTAGCAGCGTGGGACCTATTCTGCGACGCGCGATGGGCGGCAACAATACGTGGACAGTCTGCATTAGCTGAAGAGGCCGCCGCATTGGCTGCACACTACAAGCAGTTAGACGCGCCGGGTACGGTACTTTTATTTATATTATACTGATTAATTTGTTAAGGAAGAAATTGAATCACGAACGGTATATGAACCCGTATCCATCCGTCCGTTTAGCTGGGACATGCTTTATTTAAGGTACCGTGACAATAGGCTAGTGTCCTGCTATTAAAAATTAACAAATAAATATTATTTTCTTAAAGGTTAAAAATGAATGCAATCATTGAAAAAATATATAAAATCGGTAAATAAATCAAAGAGTAATAAGCTTTTAAAATTTCTGGAGGCATCGCCTGTCCCTTTCTCGCAAAACAGGAGATTCCACATAGTTACTATGAAAACGCACGTTGTGAAATCACATACCAGAGGCTGTATGTAAAGCTACCTGTTCGATCTTTGCAAGCGAATGGAGGGTATTTAGGAAATAAACTCCATCAATACTTTTTTTCTACTACCGTCGAACGGTGGTTGTCATTGTGTCGATGCGAATCGCGCCGTGTGCACGTTGCACAGTTGCCTGCCGTTTCCTTTGGCCAATCTTCGTCGCGAGAGGGCTGGAACCACCCTTTCTTCGTATTGAGTGTGCTGCAAGTTTGTGAAGTTTTGGAGTACCTACAGTGATACCGACTGCGCAGTGCGGGCCGTGCTTGGACTGCGACTGATGCTGCTGCCCTAGGCGGGCGTGGATGAAAGGTTGGTGGAGTATTCTTAATTCCTCTAGAAGCTTGCAGGGGTAGAATATCAGTTCCTCACCTAACTCTCAAGACGCACCTCATACAGTCCATTTCAAAATACCTCCCCCCTTAGATTGAGTGTGTACCATACAATCTTTTTTTTTGGCCCAGTCGAGCCGTATGGTTATGTGAACCGTATTATAATCTTTTGAACTTAGATATCTAGTGAATTCGTAATTCGTAGGTACCTATTTTATAGTGCAGACTAGTGGTGGTTAAAAAAGCACAAAGCATCCAAAGCGGGTCCGCTTTTGGCCCACAACGTACAACGCCCGCTTTCGTGGCTCTCACTTGGCGCTTTTTATATCGCGCAGCGCCTAGACTTAGAGCGTTGTGCATCGCACGCGCTGCGTACGGAACTACGCGGCGCGAGCGCAATGAGCGAGTAGTAGGTAAAAGCGCCGCGTTTACTAAAGCGGAGCTGCTTGTGCTTACCGAGATATCGCGGCAGCGGTCGGGCAGCCAGTCATCGCTTGCTTTTGGACGCGGCACGCTTTCTACGACTCTCGCGCGAAAGCGTGAACTCAGGCCGGCTCACGTAATATACACCTACGCTTACTTTGGTACGCTTTATGTTTTTTGTTGTGCTTTTGATTACAATCTGTGATAGGACACGCAATAATATTTATTTTGAGTGTTTAATGTTTATTAATTTATATGTATTATGGACCCAATATGTCTGAAATAAATGAATATTTCATTTAATTTTTAATACAATAATTATGTGGTTGTGTGATTTGTGAATAAGTGGACCTACCTTAGTTTAAGGGTGAATAAAGTGAACATTTAATGAAAAAAAAAAACATATTTTTTAGTGGAGATTTTCCAATATGGAACTATTACCGATGACTTAAGTTCTCCTCGTTATAACTTAAGCACTTAAAAAAGCGTGCTTTTAAAAAAAAGCACAAAGTTTGTACCACGCTTTTGACATTAAGCATTTTTGAACACCACTAGTGCAGACGTTCTGTATCTATATTATTCTGACCGTGTCAGAGCACCTCTTAGGTAATTATCGCTGCGACGTAATTACATTGTTTTTATTTTCACCCTAATCTGCACTGGTATTTATATATTTTTACACAAAACACATATAATCTTGTCGTACAAGTATTTATCTATGTATTGTGTAATTATTTGCATTCTAATTAACGTAAATTAGTAAAAATATTCATATTCACTGTGTCAACCGCCGCCTGTGTGTAGTTTCATAAAATGGAGACGGCTACGTTGCCAGCAATGACTACTAGAAGTAAAGACGTAGATAATAAAAAAGATAAATTTAGTAATTCTGATAATGAATTAACCGTGTTAGTTCACCGTAAACAACGTATGTTCCAACAAATGCAAATGGTTTATGATATGTCCCGTGATTTATCTGATTCCGATGTTAAGCAGTTATTTTTAATGCACGTATCTGAGATTAGTGATTTACGTAGTTCATTTGAAAAAATAATCTTTCAAGTATTTGAAAAAGAGCTTGAAACTGATTCAAAATCAATTTTAAGAAGTCATGAATTGAAAAGTTTTGATGATCTTTATTTCCGAGTAAAAATCTGTGCATCCAAACATAGCCCGACCGTAGAAAGCGTTAAGAGCGATAATCCCTCGCACTCTGTGGAGTCCAGACCTCGTTTACCTAAACTTGAGTTGTTTACGTTCGATTCCAATGTTGAGAATTTTAACACATTTTACGAGACGTTCTGTTCTTTGGTTCATAATCAAAAACATATTCCGAAAATAGACAAATTCCATTATTTGTTGTCATGCACAAAGAGTTCTGCATTAAACATCGTAAAGAGTGTTCCGATTTCCGCCAACAATTACGACTTAGTTTGGCAGAGCTTAATTGATAAATATCAAGATCATAGGTTGTTGGTAGGTAGGTACTTGGACAAAATGTTAAACTTTTCTCCGCTGCAAAAAGAGTCTTCTACCCACTTGAATATGTTTATTGAAAATTTTGAGCATTCATATAAGGCGATTCAAGCGATTGATGTTCCAGATTTAAATAGTTACGTAATGTGTCATATTGCGTTAAGGGCTTTGGATCCACAAACACGAAAGTGCTTCGAACAAAAATTGGATCAAAAAACTATACCTAAGTTCGATGAACTCATGTCATTTGTTCACAATCAGATAAAGATTTTAGATCATTCTGCATCGTATTCTACTTCGAATGTGCAACATAATAAACGTCAACAAGGCGATCAGCGACAAAATCCCAGAAATTACTCGCATTCTTCTACATGTTCTAAGGTGCTATGTGTGCATTGTGGAGAAGATCATATGATTTTCCGTTGTGATCAATTTCGTAAATTGTCAAATGTTCAACGCATTAGCCGTGCTAATGATTTGAAGTTGTGCCACAATTGTCTTAAACTGAATCATATTGCAAAGACGTGTAAAAGTAACTTTAAATGCCTGATCTGTAAATTGCCTCATCATGTATTGTTGCACCGCGAAGTTAGCGTCCATGATAACAACAGCCAGGCGACAGGTCAAAGTCCATTTCCACCTGTACCTACGCCACCGCTGCCGCTGGTACAAAGTCCAGCCGCGCTCATGCCGGTGTCTAATAAGGTAGATGCGCCTGCTGTTGTCAATACTTGCCACGTGACGTCATCGCATGCGAATTATGCAGTTATCTTAGGGACAGCCGTTGTGCATGTTTTAGATTCTTTTAACAACTATCAGGCATGCCGAGTGCTGATTGACTCGGGCGCACAATCAAGTTTTATTTCGATTGATTGTTTTCAACGTTTGGGACTGACTGCAAATAAATGTCCGTATAATATATTCGGACTCGGTGGCGAATATGTAAAAAATTACGGGATGGTTTCGTGTGCTATTCAACCGCGTCATTGCTCGACGCCGAGTTTTAACATCGATGCCGTAATTTTACCTAAAATTACCTCTGATTTGCCGACCGTACCTATTCCTGACAAATTGGTTAATGAATATAAACATTTGCAGTTAGCCGACCCGAACTTTTATAAAAAGTCGCCGATTGATATTATTTTATCTGGTGACATGTTTCCGTATATATATGACGGAAAGAAGTTTAT
The DNA here is from genome assembly GCA_910589525.2 of Ennomos quercinarius. NCBI lineage: Eukaryota > Metazoa > Arthropoda > Insecta > Lepidoptera > Geometridae > Ennomos > Ennomos quercinarius. Next base: position 12,901,784 of record OU342493.1, read on the forward strand.
AATAAATAGTGATGTGCCAGTTGCATTAGGAAGTGTTTTTGGGTTTGTTATAACCGGAAGACTAGAGAACTGTTATTCCTCTAGCAATCTCAATGTTGTACCGTGTGCAACATCATTAGTGTCATACACTACCGAAAGTACCTCATTAAATGATACTCTCAAACGGTTTTGGGAGACGGAAGCTTTGCCGTGCGAAGTTCCGATTGATCCGTTAGACGAGTTAGCGGAAAAATTATATGTTGACAAACATTATCGCGATGAAACTGGTCGTTACGTTTCTCCGATTTTATTGAACCCTGACCACGCACCTATAGGTGATTCTTTTGATGTAGCATTAAAGCGACTCCACCAGGTCGAGCGCCGCCTCGCTCGATCTCCAGACCTTCATAAGGCTTATGTTGAGTTTATGAGAGAATATGAGTCCCTCGGGCATATGGAGTTATACAAGAGTCCCGAACCCTCAGCGTACGTCATACCGCACCACTGTGTTTTGCGTCCTTCCTCAACCAGCACGCCACTTCGTGTCGTGTTTGATGGATCAGCCAAGCCAACTCACGATGGAGTCTCCCTTAATGAAGCTCTTCTGACTGGCAGAAAATTACACAAAGACTTATTAAAAATTATTATTAATTTTCGTCTTTATGAAGTGTGTTTTACTGCGGACGTGTCGAAGATGTACAGGGCGGTTCTGATTGATCCATCTGACAGGAAGTACCAGCACATTATGTGGCGTGAGGCGCCGACAGAACCGGTGCGTGTCTATGAACTTAAAACGAATACTTATGGTCTCCGTAGTGCGCCGTACGTAGCTGTTCGCACGTTGCATCAGCTAGCCGAAGACGAGCTGACTCACGTTGAGAAGCCGCGTTCTGAGGCTGCTAGGGTACTCACTCAAGGGTTTTATGTTGATGACGTTCTGTGGTCATGTCAATCTGAAGAAGAAGCTTGCACGTTGCAAGATGATTTGACATCACTACTTAAAAGTGGTGGGTTTGATTTAAGAAAGTGGGCGAGTAACTATCCTGGTTTACTGGATCGAATGCAATCGGACCAGGTTTCATCAATTGACTTCCAAGACGATACGTTATCGTCTTCGGTCAAAGTTTTAGGTTTGACATGGTTACCTCCCTGTGATAGTTTCGCTTTTAATTACAACATGACTGACGCCAAACAAACTAAACGGTCCGTTCTAAAACTGCTCGCGAGCATTTTTGATCCGGTCGGTTTCATTTCCCCATGCGTGTTTGTCGCGAAGTGTATCATGCAGGATCTCTGGAAACTGGGGATAGGATGGGATGATCAGTTGCCACCAGAGCCGTGCTCTCAGTGGAATCGGTTCATCTCTGACTTACCGCTCCTGTCTGAACTGCGCTTCGAGCGTCATGTTTTAATACCTAACTTCCGTGAAGTGCAGTTAATTGCGTTTTGTGATGCGTCATCACGAGGGTTTGCAAGTTGCCTATACCTACGCAGCGTAGATCACGCCGGGAAGGTTAAGGTTAGGTTGTTGACTAGTAAGTCGAAAGTCGCGCCGTTAAATCCTCTCCTGTCAATACCTAGACTAGAACTTGAAGCAGCCGTGCTGCTAAGTAAACTTGTAAGTTTTGTCGAGCAAAACTTAACTGACTTAAAATATTCAGTACTCGCCCTCAGCGACTCAAAGAACGTGTTAGCGTGGATACAGACGCAACCGTATATGTTAAAAACATTTGTGGCTAACCGTGTTAGTCAAATAACCGCTGTGGTTCCGCCCAGCTGTTGGCATCACGTGAGGAGCGAGAACAATAGTGCTGACATTTGTTCCCGTGGCGCGCTGCCCGCTCGCTTTGTTGAGGAAGCAACAGAGTGGACTCACGGTCCTGCGTGGCTGTATGATGACCGACAGACTTGGCCTATCGAGGCATTTTATGTCAAAAAAGAATTTAAGATTCCTGAGCTTAAATCAAATAACGCAACGTTTGCATTTAATTCGTGTGAAGACAGAAACGTTTTCTGTAATGACCTCGAAGAAACTTTCAATAAGTTTTCTTCATTTAATAGATTACAGCGTGTAATCTCGTGGTGTCATAGGTTTGTAAACAACCTACGATGCAAAAGTACAGAGCGGTCAGTCGGACCTCTGAGAACCTCCGAGCTTAAGCAAGCTCATAATACTGTCGTTCGTGTCTTACAAACGAATCACTTTGATTCAGAGATTTTGTCCTTGAATAAAGGTAAATATGTTGCCTCTCTACGAAAGTTGTCACCCTTCGTGGACTCTCATCATTTCCTCAGGGTGGGGGGTCGGCTTTTGCAAAGCGACCTACCCTACAATGTGAAGCACCCGGTGTTGCTTCCTAAGTGTCACACGAGCAATATTTTAATTGAATACTTGCATAAGATGTACTTACATGTGGGTCCTCGTACGTTACAAGGAATCCTATGTAAAAATTATTGGCTCGTAGGTGCTCGTAGCATCATTAGATCAGTTTTATCTAAATGTAAAATATGTTTTAAATGTCGACCTGCCGCGTTACAACCTCAGATGGGTACGTTGCCCGCACCGCGACTCTTGCCTGAAAAGGTTTTCAATCACGTAGGTTGCGATCTAGGTGGTCCATTTATTGTGAAAGAAAGTACGCGGCGTAACGCGAGGTTGTACAAGGCATACTTATGCCTATTTGTGTGCTTTTCGATGAAGGCAGTACACTGCGAAGTACTGACCGATTTATCATGTGATTGTTTCTTAGCTGCCTTTGATCGTTTTGTAGCGCGCCGAGGATTAAGTTCCTGTTTATATTCTGATTGCGGTACAAACTTCATCGCAGCAGCTAAGCACCTCAAAGAAGTTGTAGCCTTCTTATCCAATAAGAAGAATCAAGATGAGATTGTTAGTGGATTAACTATTCGCCAAGTCGAATGGCGAACTAATCCGCCGAACGCAGCGTCCATGGGTGGACTCTGGGAGGCCGGAATTAAATCCGCTAAACATCTTCTTCTTCGTTCTGTCGGTGACAGAAGTTTGACATTTGAAGAGTTGACAACCGTGTTCTGCAGAGTCGAAGCGGTTTTAAACTCCCGACCTTTATGTTCGTTATCTGACAACCCTAACGAGTTTGATGTGTTGACCGCTGGTCATTTTTTGATAGGTCACAGTCTAGTGGCTGTCCCGGAATATGAGTTTGAGGACGTTCCTCAGAATAGATTGTCACGTTGGCAATCAATTCAGAAGGTTTCACAGTCATTTTGGAGACGTTGGTCTGACGATTACCTTCACACTCTTCAACAGAGAGCGAAGTGGTTTTCGTCACCTCCCAATTTAAAAGTTGGTGATCTAGTTTTGTTAAAATCTAACTTGACCCGACCCTTGCAGTGGCCACTAGGTAGGATAGAAACAACACATCAAGGCGTTGACAAAATCGTTCGCGTTGTCACTCTCAGAACAAAGAACGGTCTGATAAAGAGACCCGTGAATAAAATTTGCCCTTTACCTTATGCAAATTAATTACACCTTAATATAAAATGCTATTATATAATTTATGTCCCTTTTACGTTAGATATGATACACCACTACATTAAGTTTTTGTTATCTTTATGTATTTTACCTATACACTGAACACAGAGATATAGGTTCACCACGCTAATAGGCTTCGTAAGCTTATTTAGTATTTATGTTTTTATTAATTTTGTAAATATTTTTGTGGATTGTTATATCCCTCATTCCCTACATATATAAAGGAGTTAGGGAATTCACTTGTTGTGAATTCGGTGAGGGGTATGTTCGATCTTTGCAAGCGAATGGAGGGTATTTAGGAAATAAACTCCATCAATACTTTTTTTCTACTACCGTCGAACGGTGGTTGTCATTGTGTCGATGCGAATCGCGCCGTGTGCACGTTGCACAGTTGCCTGCCGTTTCCTTTGGCCAATCTTCGTCGCGAGAGGGCTGGAACCACCCTTTCTTCGTATTGAGTGTGCTGCAAGTTTGTGAAGTTTTGGAGTACCTACAGTGATACCGACTGCGCAGTGCGGGCCGTGCTTGGACTGCGACTGATGCTGCTGCCCTAGGCGGGCGTGGATGAAAGGTTGGTGGAGTATTCTTAATTCCTCTAGAAGCTTGCAGGGGTAGAATATCAGTTCCTCACCTAACTCTCAAGACGCACCTCATACAGTCCATTTCAAAATACCTCCCCCCTTAGATTGAGTGTGTACCATACACTACCACAGCTTAGTAATGGGTACTATGAAGGAGCAAGAGTGACGTCACTGCATGTTTGAGCTGTCTCTTTCTATTCATGTATTTTAAAATATTTGTAACTGTAATTTTTTGAGATTTTTAATTTTTGTTTTCACGACAGTTTATTTTTTGAGGAATATTGTTATTTTCTGCAATAAAAAAATAGCACGACACTAGCGTATTGATCGATCATGTTCACGATCATGTGTCGATCCCTTGGACCATGTAAACCATATAAACATTTATTGATAATTTGTCTTAGAATTATACGTCAAACATTGATTTTTTTTAGTCATAAATAATTAAGTAAAAATATAGATAAAAACTTGTAGCTTCTTACCTAAAGCCTGTATTTTTAGTTGTATATCGTTTAAAAACTTTACGTTTATGAATACAGCACCTAACTCTATTGTTTCATCTACAAACATGAACAAGAATATCTTTTTCAGGATCAGAATGTTCAGACTCATGCTCCGACTGCAGTTCTCATTCGTACACCAACTCGGATGCGGAAACAAGTGCATCATCAGAAATGAACAAAACAAAGCCTCCCCCACTACCCCGAGTGTCCATCCCCCATACCTTACTACCAGTGCCAATCGGCCAACCCGAGCCAACATCCACCAACAGCATCCGGCCCAACCTTCACCAATACCTAGACAGAGACAACACTATATGGAACACTGAAGTGCAACAGACATACAAACCGGAGCTAAAACCTATATTGAGTCAGAACACGAAATGGCATGAAAACGGGCTCCCTTACAAGTCGAAAAGCGATCAGATGAAGAATGTCATAGACGTAACACGACCTCACGATTTGAACACAGCTAATTTTAAACATGTTTTTCAAACTGAGTTGAGGGTTGAGCCTCCAAACACGTTATATCGATACCAGAATAACAATTATCCGACGTTGAAGGACAGAGGTTATAGAGAAGCGGATAGACAAGGAATGCGGGTTGAGAAGAATAAGGTGAAGTTTTCGGATACGGTTACGATTGCTGTTGTTTCGGTGAGTATAATGAACATCATCATCATCATCAATAACCTGAAGACGTCCACTGCTGAACATAGGCCTCCCCACAGAGCGCCACTTTGAGCGGCTGCTCGTCTACTGTATCCATCAGCTCCCCGCGGCTTTCACTAGATCGTCGGTCCACCGAACAACCGATAATGAACATAAATTTAACTTATTATTCAAATATTTCAGTGTATTGATTTTTTAAACTTTTGTTCGTCTTGTATTGTCTTGGTCCTTCGAACTTTTGTTCGCCTGAAACTTTATGGTCCTTCGAGCCGAGTAAATATGTGGTGGAGTATAAGGCCTCAGCCCCCCATGCGCGTCTGCGAAGCGAGAGCGTTCACAATGCGAAACTATGCGGTACCCATCGCTGCCCGTGGCAGTCGGGGCGCTGCCGTCCTCGAATAAGGGCAGCGATGAGTGCCGAACGGCCGACGCTGACGCAACTAGACGCGCAGGTGAGGGTAACTGATAGAATACTTTAGATACATTTTTGTTTGTAAATAAATACATAGAATACAATATAACACCCAGACACAGAACAAACACCTATGTTTATCACACAAGTGTTTGTCCTGAGTGGGAATCGAACCCACAACCTATAGTTCAGAAGGCAGAGCTGCTACCAACTGAGCTAACAGGCCAGTCAAGACCTATCTATCTAAAAGAAAAGATCTCCCAATGAGTGGTGTAACCGTTCCAGCAGCCCCCTGGTCCGGTGCCGTCCCGCGAGCTGGCGGACAGCTTGCCGCTGAGCCCCCCGCACCGCTACCTCGCCGCCTTCACCCCGCAGCCCGCGCCCGCGCCGCCCTCCGGTACTACCCTCGACTATGTGGAAGTGTGACGCATGCACGCACTACCCTGCTCGCTCACGCATGCACATGTTTTATGTAAACTAATGACCAGCCCGCCTAGCACGGACGGTGGACAAAATTGTCTTTCCCCTGTTTTACTCCACTTGACAAGTTAGCAAGTATGAAGAAAGTGACATCAATCGGGGAAAGACAATTTTGTCTACCGTCCGTGCTAGGGCAGCTGATTTAGCTATAGTCCTTTTCGAATAGGAAGCCATATATTATTATGTCAGGTCGATAGAAACCATTTTTAGATAGATTTATAATAAAACTAGGTTGTAGAAAAGAATCCGAAAATCATCATCATCAGCCTGAAGACGTCCACTGCTGAACATAGGCCTCCCCCAGAGAGCGACAATTCAAGCGGCTGCTCGCCTCCTGCATCCATCAGCTCCCCGCAGTTTTCACCAGATCGTCGGTCCACCTAGTAGGGGGTCCGGCCTACTCTGCGTCTTCCGGTTCGTGGTCGGCCGGACCACCCGGTCGTCTTCAGGCTGTTGATGATGATGAAATAAAAATATCGCCGTCTTTTTCATTTCCCCTTTATCAGAAGAGTACCGTCATATATAGTGCAGCTTTAGACAATGTGACATAGAATCGATAACAATAAACACGTGTTACAAAGTGAAATGATGCGTCTTGACACGTGTGAAACAAGCCAACACTTTTCTGTGTGCACGGTGCATAATTAAGGGCATGTATAAACAGAAGCACGCATAATGCACGCATGTTCGCATTTCAATGGATTTTGTAAGTACTAAATAAATACCTAATTTATTATTGCTGTAAGTTGTTTGCATGTTGTGTTCATAGCATGTATTGTAAATTAGTTTTTTTGCCGACCTTTAGAATTGTTGGTCTGTAAATTATTGTTTTATTTTTATCAATTTCAGAGAGTACCGCGAAAAGAACACCTAAAATAAAAGTGATTCAACTAGGTATGGTATAAAATGTATGAATTAAGATTAAGAATGAGATCTGTATTACAATCCGTCCAAGAAAATAATGTAATATTTTTGTAAGTATAGCATTTACTCTTGTAATGTTCTAGTGATACAATTATTATCTAGATTTTAGATAAAATAGATTACCAAGGTTGTGAGTAGGAGAGAATGTTTTAATTAAATCAACTTAATATTTTTGTAAGTTATGTTTATTTAACATGCTAGCCCGCACTGTTTTTTTTAAATTTAGGCTTACTCTAGGGTTGTCTTATTTGTAGTAATATGTACCCTTTTTGGTATACCCGTGGAAAGAAAAGGTTCATCAGTTTTCTTCAAGTAGGTACCTCATGTGCGTACTTCGGATATATCAAACTTTAGTGCAGACGGGTGTATTGAGAAAACGGTGAATTCGATAGTGGGCTGGATGGCCAATTAAATGTAGTTATGTATTAGTTATAGCTATACAAGGTGAGATTGAATTGGGGTATTATCCCGAAAGGGGGTAAATCTACTCCCCAAGATAGACAATATTTCTTCTACGACTGTTCTAAATTTCAATTTCAATTTTTTTGTTTTTCATTGAAAAAATGCCATGTAAAGTTTACGTTCGAAGATAGCCCCAGCGCAGCTGGGTGGTTGAACTTCGTCCTTGATCGAATGCGTTTAAATGAGTTTAACGACCTGTGTTTAGAAATGAATTTACAGTATCTTGTTAACTGTCGTAGCGATCGCACGTGCAATTTTGTGAGTGATTTTTTAGTATGGAGGTTTGCAAACACGCAGTTTCAAGTAATTCAAACTCAGATAGTATAATATATGTATAGGGATAGCGAAAAATGCTCATTCGGTGTTATCTAGCTTGACCAATTATATTATTCTTCATATTTGGAAATAGTGATAGGATTTCTTTTTGTTAAACATCTCAAACTGGCTCCTAAACCACATTTTTTTAGGGCGTATGTTCGAGGTGCGTCCACATTTTGCCTTCCGGCAGCGCGTCGCCTGCGGCGGCAGCCGGCCGTAGCACTTGCGGCAGATCTTCTTATACAGGAGGTGTTTAAACGCCAAGAAATATAGGTCAGGAGCAACGTGACCTAAAATGACATAGTAAAACATTTTTAACAGCTGCTTGACTTGTAAAAAATCTGGAAACTCACTTATCAACTACCAACGACTACTAACAATGAATTTCAACACCTTAGGTGTATTTATTGTGGACACCTATTATACTAACATCCATGAAATGGTTAACAGTAGGTATTATACCAATAAAATAGAAGCACCACATACCACCGCCGTCTAAATCCATCGTCAAATGAATCGTAGATTCATTTCGAATTTTGTAATCAGTAAGTTCTCGACCATCTTCGAGCTCTTTGCCTTCGAATATAAGTCGTTGGAGCTCCGCTGGGATTCCTACTACTTCTTCAATCTCCCGCTTGACGTCGTCAACGGTGAACGCCGCGTCTTCCAGGGTTAGGGTCTCTCCGTCCAATAACATAACGAAGATCTGCATTGTCACCGTTTCTGGAAAAGAAAACAGCTATCACGGAGTGCCCACATTATACGGGCTACGGCGAACATTCGCCGGCGCCCACTATGCGGATACCACTATGTGGATTACTATTACCAGAATGGTGGTTACGCGGTAGGGGTGCTGTTTTAATATAATAAAAAAAAAGAATTGTGGACATTTCACACAATGCCATCTAGCCCCAAACTAATGTAACGGACGTGACGACAGCCTGCGTACCAGCCCGCCATAGCCAAGCCGGAAGCCGCCATATTGACACCGCCCCTTCCGCCAGCCCTGCCAGCCAGCCAGCCATGCCAAGCCTTGGAGGGGAGAGCGTGGCAATATAAGCCTAAGTCAGCCATTATTATGTCTCATTCCTGTTGCAATTTTATAAGAAGGAACAAATACAAGAAGTTACCGAAACTCTCCCCATTCTATTTCTGCTTCCGCTATACTAAACAAAGCTTGTACTATGGGAGCCAGATAACTGATAGAATACATATATACTTTTTGTTTGTAAATACATACATAGAATACAATATAACACCCAGACACAGAACAAACACCTATGTACATCGAGTTAGGTAATTAGGGGGCCGCTGTCCCCTAAACTCTTCACTGCCACCCTAGAAGAGGTATTCAGGACTTTAGCGCCAGCATGGGACAGCAAAGGTGTGGTCATTGGTGAGAGGAGGTTAACTAACCTCCGATTCGCTGATGACATCGTACTTTTCGCTTCCACAGCACAAGATCTATGGTCAATGATCCAGCAACTAAACGCGGCAAGCCTCGAGGTTGGACTTAGTATGAATATGTCGAAGACCAAGCTCATGACAAACTCCACAAAACGCAAGATTGACATTGAGGGGGTTGAGATCGAGTACGTCCAAGAGTACCTATACCTCGGCCAATCATAGGCTCGGACAAGATATAGAAGTTGCAAGACGAATCGAAAACGCCTGGAGAAGCTATTGGTCGATGAAAGATCTCATGAAAGGGAGATTACCACTCTCACTAAAAAGAAAGCTCATGGACGTATGCGTTCTCCCTATCCTCACCTACGGTTCTCAGACTTGGTCCTTGACTGTTCAACAAAAGTCCAAACTCGGGGTATGCCAGCGAGCCATGGAGCGCAGTATTCTAGGAATCAGACTAACAGACCGCGTGAGAAATACCATACTGCGCTCGAGAACACAAATCGCAGACGTTGGAGAAAAGGCTGCTAGCCTGAAGTGGAACTGGGCCGGCCACGTCTGCCGCATGTCAGATGACTTGTGGGCTAAGACGACAACGATGTGGACACCGCAGAACATCAGAAGACGCCGCGGTAGACCCAGAAAAAGGTTGCGAGATGAGCTTGATTTCCACTGCCCGGATTGGACCATAAAAGCTCTTAATAGAGAAGACTGGAAGGAGGGAAGGGAGGCCTTTGCCCAGCAGTGGGACGATCATGGCTAATAATAATAATAATACCCACCACCAAAATTCAAGAGGAATATTCTCTGCTATACGTTTATTCGAGGGAATCTTATCAACATTTTCCCGAGACCGTGCTCTGAAGCCGGGAGTAGCGGGACGATAACCGTCAAAGGAAAATTCGTCTTTCCTGTCCTCGTTGCCGTGCTTCGTAAGGTGGAGAGGGGGATTATTTGAAGTGACAGGTGGAAAAAACCGGGGAAACAACAATTTGTCCACATGCCGTGCTAGGCCCGCAGCGTACCTTACCTACCTACCTCGTCGCTGGTCTTGATTCGGAGTTGTACAATTTAAATACGTATAGGTTTTGTTTTTGATTCGTGCAGATTGAATTATGAAATGTGTCCAGTTTCTGGTAACCAAGAGAAAACCACTCCTTGTTTGTATCTAAAATGACCTACTGTGCCCGATATAAAAAAAAACACAAGAAATACTTAAAGTGATATACCTACATAAGAAATGCCAAATATTAAATCATTGAACATCATTGAATCGTTGAACACAGGCCTCCCCCATAAAACGCCACTTTGGACGCTTATCATAGGGATTTGTCATAATCACCACGCTTGGCAGGCGGCTTGGTGATCGCACAAGATTTTAATGTACTGAGGAGAATGCTGCTGCCCATTCCCTGTATATTCCCTTAGCTGGCTAAGGGAATATACGGGAGAATATACAGAATATACGCTAATATGGTTGGATCCCAATAATACAGGGCTAATTTTTTAAAACAACGGATTCGATTGTTTAAAAATCCATGTACTTATAGGTAGGTAGGTACAGTTTTAGTTTTTATCATAATTATCTCAGAGACTCCTTTTTCGCTATTTCCACGGGCGTAGCGAGGTACTAGCGGGGGAACTGTAATTGTGAAAATAGCTGAAATTTTATTGATTCATTGAATTTCACTCCCGTTTTAAAGAGTAAAGAAGATGAAAGAAGGGGTTTTTACTAGAATATTTAACTACCTAAATGTGCGTTATTATTAAATATTTAGAATGACATACGTTAAGTATTCTGAACTTTCTGAAGTATTGCGCCCAACTTCATGAAATGAGGCGGGCCGCATCGCAACGCATAACAACGCCGCAAGAATCCGCCTAGAAAGCGATCCGCCACCAGTGCGCTGCGATGCGGCCCATTACGGCCGGCCTGTTGTGTGCGATGGTTCATATAAAATGTACAAAAGCGATGTAGGAGGATTTATGTTTTGTGATGCGTTGAACCACAGAATATAGTACAGAACGCAATCAACATAGTAAGTGCGCTCGAGCAACGCACACATAGACACCGCTCACCGACACGATGTCTCAGAGTCAGTCAGAGTAGTGCGAGCGCGAGCGCCACCCGCTTGAGACACGCGTCTGTCAACATTCTTTATGCAAAAATGGAGCAACAAAAAAAAGCTATTATAATTGTTTAGTGGACGGTTGTTTAAATTCAACATTAAACAGTGAATTGTCGTTTTTTACGCTACCAGTTGTTTCAGAGATATTTTCTGTGACAAATTAGTAATATTATAACAGTAAAACATTAAAATAGAAATATTGTAGTTATAATTTTACTTGTTATATTTCCGTTCTTCCCGTTTCATTCTCAACAATAAATTAAACAACTAGATACGAGTGTCACTACCACGATACTTTTTTGTGCATAAGCCAAAGCTGACGGCCCTAGCGCGAGCGCCGAGCGTAGGTATAAAAAGTGAAGTACATACATGTGATTGACTTCTGTTGTATTTTGTGGTTGAACGGACTAATTATAAAGTCAGGAAGTCATTTACTTATTTCGGTTAAATAATTTATTTCTCATAATTTACAAATTTACTTACAATGAAACATAATTTTGTATTAAAATTAAAAGCCGGTGAGCTGCAAATTTGATATCTACCTATCTGTCTACTGTAAACTTATAGTTATAAAAGTTATCAAAGTTTTGATAAGCACCTACTGTAAACTTTGTTAGGTAAGAATTTATTTATTCGATGATGCCTTAAAGATAATCCTAACCCTTTGTCAAGTAATGTTGATACCTACTATCCTTAATTATTATAGCTTAGAAGCTACCTATCTTATCTCCAAAAACATCGTAGTAATATACTATTACATTATATTATGTGGCATCGGTAGATACCTAACCTACAAACTTGCCTTGCATTTCTACACACTATTTCTACATATAATTATATTTTTGGGAATAGAACCAAAACTGGGATCGGTTAAATGGTTTCTTGAAGCGTATGTCCGAGGTGCGTCCACATTTTGCCTTACGACAGCGAGGCGCTTGCGGTGGCAGCCGGCCGTAACATTTGCGGCAGATTTTCTTTTGCAAAAGATGTCTTAACGCCAGGTATGCAAGAGGATGTGGTGGGTAACCTGAAATAATAGACCTTATCATATCTCAATGAGCTACCGTCAAATATTGACTTCTATAAAAATTGGAATGCGATTTCAAATAGAAGAAGAAGATAGAACGAAGCGAGCGCAAGAATTTCTACACGTTTATAAGTAAACCTGTTTAAAACACGTATTTCAGCTATTCTACAATACTATACAACAACTCTTTATTGCACACCAAATTAAAAATATTAGAAAACAACAAAAAACATTACGAAACTTAGTACAATGGGCGGTCTTATCGTTATATAGTGGTCTCTTCCAGACAGTCTATTTTTGCAATTAGAGCTACCAATCATGAAAATTGAATGAAAATTACTGACATGAAAAGACATGCGAAGCCAGCGCAAATGTTTCAGTAGTTCATAAATACCAAGATGTATAAATCCAATACCTAAAACGAACGGCTCAGTCAATAACAATGCGCGAGCAAAGCGAGCGTTATATAAATAAATCTAGACATACGTATCACGTTTTTCAGCTACTTTTAACATTACAGCTATCGATCGCGTTGCTACGACCATTATGACTAGCTCGATTACAATGTACAAGGAATTCCTCTGTTAGTTTTGCAGTACCTATTGCCATATGTGCACGTATTGCGGTGCAGCACATAACTAGTGGGGTAGCCAGCGCTCACTTCTAAAATATTGTTGTATATTTTGATACCAACGTCTTTTGTTGTAGCAATAAGTGAAAGGTATACCAATACTGATCATAAAAAAATATACTTTAAACCGCAATTTTAAATGAAAAAACTTTTTTGCTCCACAAGGCGTTATTGCGGGAGGCCCCATAATGCGCGGGACCATTTGCTACTCTCGCTACGTAGCTATAAATCCGGCACTGTAAAAATGTAAGAAGCTATTAAAGAAACTTTTCTGATGTTATACCTCCTCCTTCTAAAACCATCGTCAAATGGATCGTCGATTCGTTTCGAACTTTATAATGTGCAAGTTCTCGACCGTCTTCGAGCTCTTTGCCTTCGAATATAAGTCGTTGGAGCTCCGCTGGGATTCCTACTACTTCTTCAATCTCCCGCTTGACGTCGTCGACGGTGTGCGCAGCGTCTGCCAGGGTTACGGTCTCTCCATCCAATAACTTAACGAAGATCTGCATACTGGATGCGGGGCTAAAAATACTGTGTTGTAAATAACCGGCCAAGTGCGAGTCGGACTCTCACACGAAAGGTTCCGTACCATTATCTATCCCTGCCATCTAGTGTAGAGTGGCAGTACTATTTAAAGCTGCGCCATCTATGACCCATCTGGTAAACGAGCAAAAAAATCACGTTTGTTGTATGGGAACCCCCTTAAATATTTATTTTCCCAACCTGTTTGTGATTTCACAAACAGGTTGTGCCTTTACCTGTTTCTACTAAAAGAATTGTTCGAGTGCCAGCCAGGTGGGTGAAAACCAGATTCGCCCAGAAACAATATGATGTTGTCGTTACACAATTATACAATGTTATTAATAAGAAATTTAATGTTAAAAAGGTTCATCATTAACAGCCTGAAGACGTCCACTGCTGAACATAGGCCTCCCCCAGAGCACGCCACCTTGAGCGGATGCTCGCCTCCTGCATCCATCGGCTCCCCGCGGCTTTCACCAGGTCGTCGGTCCACCGAGTGGGGGGCCGGCCTACGCTGCGTCTTCCGGTTCGTGGTCGCCACTCGAGAACCTTTCTTCCCCATCGGTTGTCAGTTCTACGAGCGATGTGGCCTGCCCATTGCCACTTCAACTTACTAACTCTAAGAGCTATATCGGTCACTTTAGTTCTCCTGCGGATCTCCTCGTTCCGGAGCTTATCTTAAAAAGGTTAGTAACAATGAAATCAAAAAGGTTGTAATGAATTGGCTAAATGAATTTGATTATGAAGGTGTAGAAAGAATGTTGGCAAGCTTTTATTATTAACGGAGTACGCGTACACACTAACAGCAAATCTTATTTTTTGTATGTAACTATATTATATTCACTCATTTATTCATTTTTCTTAGGTTTAGGTTTTTTACAATATTATTATAAATACCTATGTTATTTCTACAAACGTAACCACATAAACGTTACATATAAATATACACATAGACATATACACATGTATACATACACGGATATATATTTATATATATAAATATATATACCAACACACCCTTTACTTTGTACTAGGTGGTAGGACTTTCCTGCAAAGTTCGTCTAGGTAGGTACCACCGCTTTGCCAGTTATTCTGCCGCCAAGCAGTAGTGTGCAAGCACTACTGTGTTCCGGTTTGAAGGGCATTGTAGCTAGTGAAATTACTGGGCAAATGAGACTTTATGATCTGATCACTCAGTCTAGTAATCTGATTACTAGACTGTGTGATGTCTCAGGATGACGTGCGCAGTGCAGTGTCACGCGAAACTTTATTGTTTTAAAGTTCCTCCGAGTGACACTGCAACTGTTATGGGCGGCCGTGTCGCTTAACATCTGGTGAACGACTAGCTCGTCCCGTCATTCAGTCGCATAAAAAAAAAAAAAAAAACACTTACACTTTACATATATTATCGATGAGAGTTGTATTTAGTATGATTTTTTTTTTTCTATTTGTCTATTCTGATAAGTTTTTTTTTCTTTCCAAATTTTACTGTTATCCTACTGCTTTTTGTGACATTATAATAAGTGTTAAAAATATTTATGTCAATAAACTAATTTGTATTTGTATTTTATTCTGTTTTTTAGTATTTGTTGATATAGCAGCAACATAAATACATCATCTGTAAAAATTTCAACTGTCTATCAGCACGGTTCATGAGATACATGGTCAAGTGGGGGTTGGTGGATGCACTGACTGCCCCACTTCTGCGGGGGGGGGGGGGGTTTCATCTTGACTACTATTGTTGTCAGAATACTCTTACTAATCTTTAGCAATTCAAACATGAATTACATGTTAGTCAGTACAATGAGGCCTCATGCTTAGCAATTTTAAGCATTTTGGCGTTGTATGGCTCTTAAGATTTCATTTTTAGGCCACTGCAGTCGGTCGGAGACTAAGCGGTAGCCGGGCGGCCGCTTGACTCCTATAAACACTAAACACAAATACGCTCTACGCTGGCAAAAAAATGAGCGCGTTGTTTTGTCTAATTTCTGATGATACTGCATGTAGGTACGTATGTGGTTGTGTTGGAATCGAGCACTAGGGGCGCAGCGGGAACTTCAAACCGAAAAAAATAATAGTCCTGCCTGGTCTGGCCATTCTTGCGCCCCCCAGAGTCTGCGCCCTGTGCCTGGACACTGGTGGAACCGCCCTATTTACGGCACTGGGGGGCGCACAAATCATTATGGTACGGGAGTCCAAGAGGGGAATTTGGGGATGTGGTGGTGGAACACAATATAAGTATACGATACAAGACCAATTTGTGCTCTTTTCTTTAAATGATGAATTACATGCACCTACACCTTCCTGGTAAATTGGATAATTACCGTGCTTGGTGTTGGACTGCCTGCGCCATGCCCCCCCCCCCCCCCCCCCCTGTATCCGCGCCTGGGTGGATGACACATGTTTTTTTATGTACATGTATGATGTGTTGCCTAGTAATTTCACTAACTACAATGCCCTTCAAACCGGAACACAATAATGCTTGCACACTAGCTTGGCGGCAGAATAACTGGCAAAGCGGTGGTACATACTTTTTTTTTTTTTTTGGTGAGGAAAATGCCCACGCATTCCCCTGCCAACATGGGGGTGGAGGCAGGGGATATGTGGGACTTGAACCCACTAAAAACCTCCCCATGAGCAGTCTACCGCCGTGGTGGGGCGAGGTGGGGTCGCGTTCGCAATCGAACCATCCCGCCCCAGGGTACCTACCTATACGAACTCTGCAGGAAAGTTCTACCTAAAGTAAAATGTTCTCGAATGTGGTGGTTCTTGAACATGCCACGCGGTTTCCTCACGATGTTTTCCTTTACCGTGGTAAGAGCGGGTGTAAATTCCGCGCATAAATTGATAATTTTTTGGTACAGGCCGAGCGGAACTCGATCGAGATGTAACGGTTTGAAAGTCGCGCGGGCTGCCGCTGATTCATGCTCAAAGGCAAACGTTACTCTGCGTATAATTTATAGTAAAAATTAGATAATTAGGTACTTATGCTTTATAGTATAGAGCATCTGTGGTGTGGTGGTTGAGAAGGTCGGCTCATAACCCGGAGGCGGCGCGGGTTCGATTCCCGCGACAGGACAAGTATTTGTGCACAGGAAAAAAAGCGCAAATACTTGTTCTGTGTCTGGGTGTTTTGGGACCATGGTCCTCGTAGTTCCTGGGTCCCTAGATACAGGGAATCCTAGTTAGGGTCCAGGATTTATGTATGTGATCGTTGGGAGTTATTTACTTTATCTTTAGGTATAGAATAGGGCTAAGCTAAGTCTTAAAGTAGGTAATGGATGGATTTCGATTAAACTTGGTATGATCTATTATCTTACACTCTCACAGTATTATCTATTTATAGCCTACAATAGTACTACTTACGTACATATACAGGGTTAATTTTGACATCGATAGCCCCTGGGGCGTCCTCTACCTCCAAATTAGCTATCTATGTTATAATTCACATACACATCGGTAGTAGTAAGTAGGTATCGATGATAGATGATATTAGTGATAACTGATAAGTAGGTACTTACCAAGCAGGAAAAAAGAGTATATTTTATACTAAATTGGTAGGGATCGAAGGTGGGTTCTATCGTATAGTATGTAGCATAATCATAAAACACCAATGTTGCGCTACGATTGCACAACGATCAAAAAATGTTGCAATACTTATTGCTAAATTGCTAGCTTGCTACATATTAAGATATAAGTACACGCGGTACAATAAGATGTTTTTTATGAAGTGTAAGTGTAAACAAATGTTTACATGACTGAGCTGTCAAATTATAGTGCAGACGGGCATAACGCAGAGCATAAAATAATACCTATGAAGACGAGTTACTTATTAAGCGGGTAATAAATTATTTCAGAATACAGGTGCTTACCATAGATTACGAAGTAATACCGCGTAAGTAGTACCGCGGCGGGGAGCCGATGGATGCAGGAGGCAAGCACCCGCTTAAAGTGGCGCTCTTTGGGGGAGGCCTATGTTCAGCAGTGGACGTCTTCAGGCTGATGATGATGATGACGAAGTAATATATATGTCTATAGTACTTATCCTACCTATAAGTACTGGCGCCGAATGCCGCCCCCTAATTACCTAATTTGCGACAGGCGTAAATCTCGCGGTGATTGCTGTCACACATCATTAGTGGTATCGAGAATGTATGCTTCGCTACTGCTGTCGCATTGCTGTTGCAAATTTTACGTAATTACCCCGCTGGATTACTACTAATGCTAACTACCTACAAAGCGTAGGTAGCCTTATAGTTGGGTACCTAGATAAAGTTACTACTTATAGTAGGTACCTATGTATAAGTGCATATATAAAGAAAAAGGTTATTTCGTTATAAGATTTTAATGACAAAATCAAAATTATGTTTTTTATTTCCAACGGCCGCCACTGGGATGGTTAGTTCCAACCACCGCCAGTTGGGGCCGTTGGGCACAATCCTCAAAATGGTGGTAACCAACCAATAACCATAACACAACAAAAACAAAACCCCAATATAATATTGTAACACAAATAATAGCACAGGTGACGAATAGGGACGTAGGTAAATATTATTTTGCTGTCCACCTTTGACCTTCGATTAGGAGCCGCCAACACTCGTAGGCAAAGTACCGGAGTAAAATAAATAAAATATGGGTGTCTACTATCAAGCCTAACTAACTTATTTTCCTCACCACTCTCACATAGACCCTCAAAAAATCCTCAGGCGATGGAACTGAATCGAACAACAAAATAACTAGGTAAAGGTAACAATGTAGTGTAGTTAGTACGTAACAGCACGGCAATAGTGCCACAACAATCAGATTCTGATTACCTATCAGGATTAACTTCACTCCACATAGCACAACACAACACAAGAGAAACACAGACTCTGAGATACTACGATTACGCACAGACTACTAAGTGATAATACCTCTGTGTGAGCTGTGAGTCACTGACCTCTATTTATATCGTGTGGGTGGATGAGTAAATTTTTTTGTTATGACGCGGGCGGAGCGGCGATTCCGAACATCACAGACCTTTGAATATCTACGAGTAGAACCGTAGTATATGACGTCATTCGTGGACAACAAGGAGAGCGCTATACATTCGGTACTAAGCAAAAAAAAGACGAACGTAATATCTTTGGTCCTTATCACCGTTACCGGGTTTTTTTATTTGGCTTCGTTTGATCTAAGCCAAACAGGTTAACAATTTTTTGTAATTGTTGTTTTTTGTGAAATAATCCTATTTAAATGGTGATCTAGGCAATAAAAAATTTGAGAAATAATGTGTGTGCAGTGGGTGGTTGCAGCATTTTAAGCAACAGAAGTCGCAATGAGGCGTAAATATGAAGGAATAACATTTCACAAGTAAGTAGCCATTATTTTGTCTATTTTCCCTTTTTAGAAGTGTTTATTGTGAAAAATATAAATACAGCGTTACATTTCATGTAATAACAAGTCCTCAGCTAAACAGAAAAACAGCTAAATGATTAATTAATGGATAAAATAACCATACCTAACCAAAAAATTTCATTGTCAAGGTACTGCCAGTTTATGATTTTTAATTTCCCATAAAACCAGCTAGGTACCATGTTGATTTGCAAATGTTTATAAGACGGAAAAAATCCTTTTGTAGGTATATTAGCTAATTATTTGCTTGATTTAACTTAGTAAAATGTGTTGTGGTCATCAATGTTGGTAGCACATCTGTTTAGATGTTTTAGTAATACTTTAAAGTAAAACAATGTATGTGATACTGTTCGTTGATCCTTGAAAATAAAGAAAAAAAAATAATTTTATATTTAAGGTCAGGTGGGGTAAGTGAAACATACTTGCACATCTATCCACTTTGTGAATTTTGCTAGGACGCAAATTTTTTTTACACATAGAAAGCCTAAATCTGAAATGGCGAATGACGGCAATAAATACTTTTCAAGAAAATAATTTTTGAAAATTCAATTTGCGTGAACGAAACTTCACTTCAAAAATGGTTCACGGTTATGACAGAAACGTTCCAGTTCAATATTCTGACGGTAGGTTGACATTGGCGTTTGACTATTTTGCAGTCGACTATATATATATTATCTGTTACCCGCAGTCATTATATTAGGTACCTACTTATATAATAATAGCTGCCAGGTATCACTTTATTAGCGCAGAATCTCCACCTCTTTCTTTGGGTGCCGTATAAGAGCAGACTAAGGGACTATCCAGAGAATGGGCAGTAGCATTCTCCTTGGTACATTATAATCTTCTGCGATGACAAGCTACTTGCTAAGCGAGGTGATTCTGGCAAACCTTATAATCAGCGTCTAAAATGGCATTTTATGGGCATGCCTGTGTTCAGCACTAGACGTTTTCCAGCTGTTGATGTGAAATACGTTATTTTCACCCATGGAACATTTACAATGACATTTATAATGTAGTAGGTATTTGATTGATTTTATTACCTGTGTCGTCTGTGACTGCAAATACTAACCCCACATTACGCGCCATTTCATGCATTATTTTCGTGTAAAAATGTACATAAACACTATTAAATTGCTTCATGGCATCAGCCGACTTGTGTTTTGTAAACTTAAAGATAGCTGATTTCTTTTTATTTTAAGACCTAGCAGAAAGATTGTGTGACGCGTGTGCTAGAGCATTGAAACCATTTCGCCACATAGCATAGAGCTAAACTGCGTGATTTATTGATTACGATAGGGTTTCACTTAGGTACTCCTTCGTTTCACTTACCCCACCTGACCTTACATTTTAGTTTTTACAATAAAGAAGCAGTGAACACTGGTAAAACATAAATTCTAGGTATCAAGGTAAATTACTCTATAGATAGAGCTAACGAAATCGCCCACTATCTACCCAAAATTTTGGGAGACGTTCTTATTCAGGCAGCACCTCGTGTGGGAGCAAGAAACAGCTAGGCGGCCACGCGATATAGATTTCTACTAGTGGTAATTCTGTGTCGCAGACCTATCAATACATCCATGGGCGTACCCAGCTTTTAGTCCAGGGGGGGCAAACCCGAAATTACTTATGCTGGGTTTCCACGATTTTTTTAAGTTGTAATGTTACACTAGGGCGGGAAATTCAAATTTACTTGCGTTCTTTTGCCAATAATAGCGTAATTACATGAAAACTAATTTTGCGGATATAAATAGAATGTATCAACAAATTACGATTAAAAGTATCTCCTAGATATCATTGGTTTAGCGACAAATGGTAATAAACAATTTTCTTCTTAGTTTTTCAGTCTATTGCCATTTGTCGCTAAAACAATCAGGGACGTGTTTAACCTATTGGAGGCCTGGGGGCGTACCGTGAGCTCTTAGCGCGATTCAAAACAGAGCCTGTACTGGATCGCTTGTCAAAATCTCCATACAAAAAAAACAAAGCGATCCAATATAGGCTCAGTTTTGAACCGCGCTAAGAGCTCACGGTACGGCCCCTGGGCACTTAGGATAGTGGGGCCCCTATGACCTGGACAGAGCTCTGTTTTATTCAAAATAATAGGGACTTAGCGATAACGTAAAAAAATCAGTAGATTATAGACAGGGTAGAAATTAGAATAGTAAACGATACAGACAAAAAATTGCGCGAGAAAAGTCCCGTCGTAAGTGCCGTCAGCATGTAAGCTATTGGTCGTGGTAGCTAGGTGGGTGGGCCCATAGGCTAGCCGGGTCTCTAGGCTGATGCTGTGTGCCTAGGCAGAAATTCGGGGATGAAGGTACCTATCTTAACATACTGAAATTGGAAAGCTTTATTTTCTGGCGAGACTAGAGTAGCTTCGCGCATGCAAAGGCTAATAAACAAACAGGAATTGTAGTCAGTCGTTCTCGTTTTTTTTTTATAAACATTAATCTTTTTTGGTTATCGTTGGTATCTGGCAGGAACTAGGGGGCTAGCGGGGCCCTGGGCAAGTGCCCAGAGTGCCCAGTGGGAAAGAGGGGCCTGAAAACAATGATATCTAGGTTGTAATTTATTTGCGCAAAATTAGTTTTCATGTTGAATAATTAAGCTATTATTGGCAAAAGAACGCAAGAAAATTTGAATTTCCCGTGCTAGTGTAACGTTCCACCTAGGGCTCATGATAATAAATCCACAATACACCGGGGTTAACTGGACGATAATGCTCTATAGCATTCGCCTCGCAGCTATAGAGCATTCGCAGTTCGCCTTTGTACCTACTATTGTTGTTTGTTCAATAAAGAATTTTCTATCTATCTATAATAATAATGCAGAAATAATGAAGCTTCTTAATAAATAAAAACAATGCCCTTGAGATAGTTTCCCTTTTAATTTAGATACCTTATTATTTTTTTAACAAAGCAGATGGTTATAATAAGTAATCTAATCCTTTATCTTCTTCTTGGGGCGGAGGTTGTTAGTGTGTCCGCACTTAGTCTTGCGGCAGTTGGTTGCACGTGGGTGGAGACGGGCATAGCACTTGCGGCAGATCATCTTGTCACAATTGTATTTCATGGCCAGAATACGAAGAGAGGGCTCAATAGTACCTGAAAAATTTCATAATTAAGATTGGCTATGTCATGTCTTTTTGTAAGAATCGATTGTTTATAAATAATCGTGGTTATTAATAAACTGTCAAATCATTGCAAATGGGCAATGTCTCTCACAATAAAGCGGTTGATTTTGCGGTTATTTGTAAATAATCAGTATCACTTCGTTATATTGTATTGTATACTTCTAGTGTGGTCAAAACTAATCTAAGACTCCTCCTCGCTTCACTCATTGTAACCTACTGGTTAGCCACTAGTGACTCTAAAAAAACAATAAATTACAGCAAAAATTGGTGCATTAATAAGGGTTTGTTCACAATTAAACGCTACTGAAATCGTTTGTTTATAAACTCACCGCTGGGCAACAACTAATTATAAATAATCGAAAAATCATCTGTTTTATTGCAAGACAAACTCCGTCCGTTTACAATAATTTGACGGTTTCTAAATAACCGCAATTTTTTATAAACAATCGGTTGTTACAAAAAGATGGTGATAGCTACACCAATATAACAATCACTACATTATGAACCTTATGATTTTCCATAGATGCTTTTAAACTACCAATTAAGCAGACAATAACACAAATGAATTCTTGGAAATCTACACAATTTTAGGAAACAGCTGAGTTACTTAATCACAGGAGTGTTGATCACACATACACCTATATGGTACATCAAATTAAATATGGTTATATAAAATGTCTGCATTCAACCGGTTAACTAGTAAATATATGCATGACAGCCAACAAAGCTCTATTTCAAGTTTTTGAAACGAGCAATGATTGAATTTGCATCAACTCTCCATAGTTGGGACATGTTAACCTCCTGATATTGCAAACATTTTCTTCTACATGCGATTGGCAGGGTTCAGTGCCATCAAACTATTTACTTTTCTAATCATCCAACCATTGACAAGCAGTAGGCACAGTTATTATCACCTCCTCAATCCCTTTGATTTTTAAGTCTTGGCCTAGGCACTAGGCGTAATCAACATAGTAGTATATGCAAACATTCGCTTCCAGTAAAATCGTAATGAACATACCTCCTCTAAGCCTGAGCACCAAGTGCAGGGTGGATTCCTTTTGGATGTTGTAGTCTGAGAGTGTGCGGCCATCTTCAAGCTGTTTGCCGGCGAAAATGAGACGCTGTTGGTCTGGAGGAATGCCCTCCTTATCCTGAATCTTAGCTTTCACATTCTCGATGGTGTCAGAGGCCTCCACCTCAAGGGTGATGGTCTTCCCCGTAAGGGTTTTTACAAAAATCTGCATTTTTATTCTGTAACAATTGTTTTAGTATTTTATTGTTTTGTAAATAGTTACTTATTGAGCCATATTAAAAGGAAACTATAAAACAAATGCATGTAGATGACATTCGGCAACAGCATGTCATGCCACGAAAATTTTAAATTCCGAACGTAAAAGCAACGTGCAATGCCGGAAATGTTAAACAAAATAAGGTTTTGCGAATTGAGACGCATTATAATTATTATGAAATATGATCACTTAGGTACCAGATTTTTTAATTTTGTGTGTTTTTACACTAACCTTATCCAGAAACGTGCTTTGAGAAAAGGAAAGGAACCGACAGAAAGAAACCTAAACTAAACGTCAAAGTCACTAACCTACCTAACCTGAAATTAGGGATGTAAAAATAGATTATTATTAATAAAAAAATCGATTTAATTATTTTGTTTCGATTTTTTTCTACTTGTATTATATATAATAAGGCAACACCGCTATCAAATAGTGGTTTTAGGTCACAGATTAGAGTAAACAAATGACTATTTTAAGTCAATGCACAGACTTAAAGCGTTAGTAATTTGTATTCTCTTTGATTCACTTTGTTCTAATGTGAAATTCTCGTACCGCGCCACTACAATTGTTTTTTCTCTATTCTGTATACCGCACTCTGAGGTTCCACGCGTTAATGAAACAAACGTAGTGCTTAGCAAAGAGTATATAATACTTAGTGCTTAGCGTAGCGTTAAACACTCTTTGTTCTTTGACGTAGTGGTTAATGGTTATATGCCCTCTGTTATATAATATAGTTTGTAACGAGACAGTTTGGACTTTGGACTGCAGTGAAACTGTATATTTTAGAGTTCCAAGTGACACTGCAACCTGCAACTGTTATCGGCGGCCGTGATTTGACTAGTAAAAATGCTAAAAATAGCCTATTTGCAATATATTTTTTGAGTTTTAATGCAGGCAAAGGATTAGCTTGTTTGTTGTTGCTGTTGTTGTTGTTGTTGCTGTGCTTGTCTTGTTCACGTTCCAAACAAATAACTACTGTAAATAAAGTTGATATAACCTGTTTTTTTGTTCATGAAATATGTAAATAATCTATTTTTAAATAAATCGATAACTTTTTCAAAACAATCGATTTTTTGTCCGTAAAAAGAAGATTATTAAAAAATCGATTTTTCACGCCTTAGGTTATATCCCTACCTGAAATAAATATGGCGATTGGCTATGGGCTAGTGAGAGGCGGCCATTATGGCGTCGGCGGTCGGGGCTGCCAAATGTCAAATTTCAAATTTCCCCTAATTTATAATATTTCCCCCGATCCATATACATTAAAATGTGGTATGTAAGGCAACAAGATAAAATAAAATAGATGTTTCAACTTCAGTGACACTGACTAATGATTAAATAGATCACATATAAGCAGGTGCATAGGGTGGAGTTTACGAAGTCCAAAACATCTGATTTTTAGGTAGGTATAAACAGGTTGTTAGATTTTTTTTCCTAACTTTCTATTAGCGTTAACGGCAAACGATAACCCAAAATGTATGGGAATGACATTGTCTCTTCATTCCTCAAAAGGTCTTTTCCCGATACAGAATAAAATAATGAGGAGTTTTATTAAAAAAAAAAGAAATGGTGTTTTATGTATGACCCAATAGATGGCGCCAGTTGTGGTTTTACCAAAACCTGTCACTGTCACTGTTTCAAGCATAGGCCACAGGTTATAGGAAATGTGTCACGATACTGACTGACAACTCTAAACTGTTTCGTTTGTTTTATTTTCGTTGCGCGATAGCTCAACTTTATTTTGGATCATAATATTAACGTTTATCTGTCTCGCAGTTCTGCTGTACTTCAATTTACGCAAGAAGAATGCACCACAGACTACTTAGGAGATACTACAGACAATGTACTCGTGGTCCACTCAACTGAATTTGACATTTCTTTGTAGGTAGTCTAAGCATTTTCTTATGTTTAAACTACTCTGTGGTTTGAAAGGTTTAAACTATGTACTTACAGCGCCATCTAGTAAAGAAGCGGAACTAGCGTTTTTTTTAATATAAAAAGCCTCATTAATGGGTGATTTTGGAATGGTTGGATAAAGATTATTCAACTAACAAATTATAAACCAGCTAAAACAAAAACATTTTAATTTTCAGTATTCCGTTGAAATTAGCTTTTTATTTTTACAGTGTTTTGTTTTATCTAATGAATAACTTTTATCTGATTATTGAAAAATCACGCCTAAGTAATAATAATAATAACTTGTTTTATTTTGTTAATTTCGCTATTTCTATTGAAATAATATTCCATTTTTGCACCGGCCGCTAAAAATCACAATCAGGCAAGAAATACGATTTTTAGAAAACACTTGGAATATAAAAGAATGGACTAGCTAGATCATTAAATTGAAATGAATCAGTGAACCAGTCAGTGAGTCTTTTTTATCCAGTACCATTTATTGGCACTATTTATTTTTCATGAAAAAGCGGCAACACTCGTAATGTCTGTTTGCTCCCTCAGACCAAGGAAGTATATGGACACGAAATACCTACAAAACGAACGTGCATACCTACAACTCGACCTGGAACCTAAAATGGCTGCCATGGCTAGGGTTGTGCTGGTCTAGGAACATAAGTGTTACTATAACAAGTATCGATACGAGTCATACTAGATATCTGTTATAATGAATCGGATTTAATCGGAAAACAATGTTAGAAACAGAATAGATATAAAGTTGGGAAAACGTATGCCATTTTACTAAGGTCGCAGGTCTGTCAAGTCTGAACCCACAGAACACTATTCAATCCTAGCGGTGTCTGAATCCTGGTTTCTAAATACAAAATTAGTTCTTCAATCACAAGGATCATAGTTATATATATTTATGTAGATACCTCCTTATTTAAAGTATGTTATTGTTCTGTTGTAACAGAGAACCAGATGAGTAGGTCCACTTACTTCCGTTATCGGAGAATTCGTGACAATGTTAATTTTATCTGTGAATGGTGGAGGTGGGAAAAAATAAAATAAAAAATAAATCAAATAATATATATATTGCAAATAGGCAAATTATACCTCTTTTACACACACACCTGCACGGGTAGCATAGGGTAGCATGAACTGGTAGAAATCAACATGTCTCTTCTCGCGGATGCGAGTGTTACCGCTCTCAAAATCGGTAACGTCTTGGTTTCTTAAAACATCGCAGCCAAGAGAGGAGAACATACTGAAATTTGCAGCAGGTCCATCGCACGAAATGCTAACAACTTTTACACCCACGTCTTCACACAATTTCAGTGCTGTGTTTATGATAATACTTTTTCCTCGCCTGTGAGGGATGTTATAAAAAAATAACAAATAGGTATTTTCCATGTCCCGTTGATTGACGTTAACATGATTACTAGGGCTTGACTAGCTTCTTCGACATTGTCACTTTCTATGTTGTGGCCACAATCAACTCTACCATAATATTTCTGAGCTCTTGGTTCCCAAGTTAGAGACTTTCTTATGGCCATTTCATCAAAAACCAAGGAGCATATCACAGGCAGTTCACTTCCCTGCACTTTAATTTTTAAAGTTTCAAAGGCTTCTTTCGTAAATCCCGGTTCACAATTTACATGTTGGTACCATTTGCACAAAGTTCTTGTATGAGGTAAGCATGTATTGTAAGTCCTCCTTATGTAATTATAGGCCTTGGGGGATAAAAAATGTAATGTCAATGCAAATTTTCTTATTTCTTTCGAGTATTTATGTGCCAAAGGTAAACCTTTGGACTTATAATTATAATTATATATATTATAATTTGTCTTTTTAAGAAGTCTTGTGGCCCCGCCAATTCTTCTATGGCAATAGCTTGTTCCGAGTTGATACAATTTTTTTTTCGTAGGTCTTCGATGATATCTTTTAAATTGGCAGTTTTTTGTTTCTTTTTCGAATATTTTTTTGAGACGTTTAATTTTTAGTTTTTGTGTTACACATTTTTCCTTAAAAGCCGTAATTTTTTCAAGAACCTGAAAAAAGTTACTACGTCAGTCATCGAGTAAACTTACTAATCAATGATATTTAATTTGACTAGAAGCATATTTTACGCTCATTCTGATTTTCAACCATAATCCTATATTTATAATAAAAACATTTATTATCCATCTAATTAAACCCTGACAAAACTTTACAAATATTGTATTTTGTAAGAAGACAAGCTAACCGTTTTAGGGAAAGTAGGTATCGACCTGTTGCTGAATCTTTCAAAAGTGGCCTTCTAACTTCTAAGTAGATACATACCTCTTTGTGCCCTGTTTCCACAATTCGGCGGATTGACTGTAATGGAGGCGTTACATGAGTTGTACAAGTAACATCCGATTTTCGTATATTACTTGTTTCACATAAAACAGATGACCCTTGCTGGGGGTTTTTTGTAGACGCCTGGAAAAAAACCAGTACTAATATTATGATAAGCAACATTAATAGTACAACTCTGTTATTTCCTCACAACTGTGATGTAAAACGTCGTATGACATGCGTGTGCATTGATCATTACACTCTCACATATCACCGCCTCGAGTGTAATAATCAACTTTGCACACTTATATCATAATGTACTATTCCAATAATGGTGCAAGCAATCCGGCACAATGCAGAATAGAAAACTCCGATCCGTAGCTTCCATTACATCTGTAAAGAAGCTACAAGAAACTACAAGAAAAGATTTATGTTGGTTATGCTGATATCGGTTCAGAGCACTAGTTCCGCAATCTATTACCGCAACGGTACAACACTATTCCACTATGAGATATTATTGTAAACATAAACAAATGAAATAATGGTAATTAAAACGGTATTTACCTCAAATATCAATACTTTAGCTATAAATTCATGATCCCGTGACAATTTTTTCATCGAATGTGTATGATTACATGTATTATTACATGAAAACGGGTACTAACCTGTGCAAAGACAGTTGAGGTTGATTTTTACTGTTTCTCGCACCGCATTCCTTAACACAACACGAAGGCATGTTTACCAATATTCACGTGCAGTTTTAAAGGTGAACTCTTAGTAATTTTCTCGCAAATCTCAATAATACACAATCTACACATTCACTTGACAGCAGAACTACCACGAACTCGGAACCTAAGATGGCGGGCCATGGCACGTACCTACAACTGTCACTACGTCATGCCAATATGTTCCCATAATGAGCAACAACGTATATAGTGTTGTTTCTTTTGTCATATACAAATACTTCATTAGAAAGAACGAGACAAAATGATGTTTCATATTCTATATTATATTTCCCTCATATTTCTATAAGCAACTGTATGTATAGAAGAATGTGGCGTCTCCTTTAGCTCAATGGTTTGCTCCACCCACGCTCCACCTGATAGAAAATATGCTATAGCACCTAACCTAATCAGTGTTGCCAACTTGGGGTTTCCCCCCCTAATTTAGGGGGAAGTTTAGGCCATGACTTCTTTAGGGTTTTTTGTTTCTTTAGAGGTTAAAATATATTAAAACAGTCTTATATTTCTGAATTCTGATAATTTGCTTTTCTTGATATATTTTCGAACGCAGTGAATCGCTTTGTCCCACCAAACCCTTTTATGTCTCGATCAGCGTGGCCGCAAATGGCCGATATTTGTTTATGCATTTGGATAATATATATTTAAGGACGAATATTTACTTCATAAGCCTTGTCGTTTAATTGAAATACTTAAGCACTACGTTTTACCTAAACACAACTATCGACATCATGTTTACTAAGCCAAAGAGGCTCATATAATCTGGCAAAGCTAACTGTGCAGTGCTTTAAAATTGGCGTATTTTAAAATATTGTATATGGTAGCACTAGTGCATACTACAAAAAACAGACTTGATACTTGGCAAGAACTTACTAAAATAATGATTTATTTATAATGCACAAAAAATTGATCTTCTACAGAATCAGAAGCTGATTATAAGAAATAAATTAATCATGGTGAATAAAGTTAGAGACAATCTGATTTCATACTTTCTAAAACTAATATTAAATGGGTATATGAAAAAATAAATAAACAACAATGACTTATCAGAAATTGTTTAATGCATTCTGTAACCAAAAAATAAATCTTCATCATAATAATTTTATGACTGATTTTTGTACGATTTGATAATAATAAATGACAAATAAAATTTTCTACAAACTGTTAAATAAATACGAATTGTACAAATTGAGAATTTGTACAGATGGCGATGCTTCCTTATTATGTGACAACAACATAATTTATGACAACTTTGGATCTTAATATTCCATGCCATCAAACTATGGTTCGACATGATAGCCATCTTCTTCACTATTTATTATGAATGGCACATCGTCTAATTCGTAGGGTCGGCACTTCTTTCCTTACTGCGAATTATTAAGTAATTTTATATCTTACAGCATAGGTACTGATTAAAACTGTAAGCAATCGTTTTATTTGAAAATGAAATAAACCCGCTCCTGCACATACAATGCATAATAATAAGTAAAATGATTATTCTCTAATTCATATATTTAATTGAATTTAAGTATCAAGCCGTTTTAATCCACTTACTTGTTAGGCTACATTTCCACCAGAGATGTGCGAGGATGTGTAACGAGCGATGTGTTTGTCAAGAACCAATAAAATCGCTTAATTTACCTAGCCTCGCTCAGCGCAGTTCTAGTGGAAATTTTCCACTAGAGCTACGCAGCACAGCTACTGCAAACTGACCAGCGAAGCGAGATTTTTTTACATGCAGAACAAGAGAAACACATGTGCTACTGATGTGATGCGAGGGATGTGTTGCGAGGAATGTGTTGCTCCCCACTCGTCCGCGCACCGTTTCACAGCACCGCTACGAATCCTCGCACCGCTCGGTGGCCTAGCACATCTCCGGTGGAAACACTCACACCGTTTCACAGCCTCGCTTTGCATCCTCGCACCGCTCAGCTGCCTCGCTCATCTCTGGTGGAAACGCAGCTTTAGCGTCGCACAAAAACTTATCGTTACACTCTTGTTCTTTTCGTGTAATTAGCTGATGTCTATGATATGTACCTACTTAAGTTCTATTTTATAATTTGTGTGTTGAATAAATGTTTTTTCTTTCTTTTTTTCTTTGAAAAAACTGATTGCCTTATGATAAAGTTTTTGGGGATATCAACTTATACCACTGCAGAGTTAGCTTTGCCAGACTATAGTAAGTACCTACTCATCGTTATGAACTATTTTTCTAGGCAAGTACCGGTATTTTCTAGACAAGCAATGCCCCATCGTTGCGTCGACCGCATCGTCACTAACCATCAGGTGACACCATGGTCAAACATCGAATCTAAAAAAGTATAACCAAACAGCACATTAATTTGAATAGGAACAATAAAAAAAATTAGGGGTTTTTAAAATTATTTTAGGGGAAAAAAATCTGTACGGGCTGGCAACACTGCCTACTCTACTTGTTTCGTAATCGCTCGATTTTCAGGTCGTAAAACTTAAAGGATTTTCCAAACTACGAAAAAAATGTATCATCAGCTGAGCAGAGCCACCGGTAGGCTGGTCGCCGCCTCACATTTGCAGACCCCACTATTCCCAGTTGTAAGCTCTCTGATCTCTGGTTAGACCTATGTTTCAGTGCATGTAAGTACCTAATGGTGTTATCATCTTACCTAACAGGCACCAATCGCTTTGCAACGAGTGGAACCGCCCACGATCCAGTACAACACTAAGCAGATGTCGACTGTGGATGCCTGCGCCGCGCCTGGCAAGAAGACTGTCATTCCTGGTACCAATATTGCATATTCCCAAGTGCCTGAAAAAATTCGCAAGGCGCAAGAGCATTTCCAGGTAATTAGTATTTGCATACCTTCACTATGAAATAAGAAGGTTACCTATAATTTTACAGCACCTGTAGCTACTACTACTACAACTTGCATATAATATCTGTGATTGATTTCAATCACTAGGGTCCCGCCTATAACTGTTCCCTGCATTGACACTTCTTCATTATTATTGATAAAATATACCTACTACTATTAGCCGGAAATAGTACTTACTTACCTAATCATAAGGCCCAATTTGAAGGCTGTAGTTGATAGTCTTTAATTTACTAAAAATATAGCCGTATTTCGTACAGATCTGTGTGTATTTTACATTGCCGTCTATTGACAAGAACAGCTACAGTTTTAGGAACTTTAGTAAAGCCTTTAAAATTGGCCCATTGTATAAGTAGTATGTACTGTCAGTGGATAGCAGCTTGGTAGCGGTTAAATCTATTTCGAAATTGGAATTCATATTCTATGACTAGAACCATCTGAAAAATTACTAAAAACTAAAAATCACTCAACACAGCACTTCATTGCAATGCAACAAGAGAAAATACATTCCTATTTTGAAAATTTCCACAGTAACTATGTACATAATCTGCTTATTGAAACTTTCAAATCCGCTGTACATGTTAAAAAGAGAATGGAATATGAGGGATGATTAAATTGGTCCCTATCATCACCAGGCTATTTATTCTTATAAATCCTGCACCCTTCACAGGTTTCCTGAGTGTTAGCCAGCAACCAAATTATCATTGTTGAGATTTGTTGTAATATTCATCATATGGATGGTCAATATTCATCAATGTTTGGAAAACATTAGATGTTTCCATCCAAGATGTGGCCCCATGGCCACATACACTATTATTTCCCAATGTAAAAAAATGTAATGCCAACTTAAGTAACAATCACATCACACTTATATATATTATATTATTATTATTATTATATTATAAAGCTAAAAGTTTGTATGTGCGTATGTGTGTATGTTTGTTACTCCTTCACACTCAAACTGCTGGATGGATTTGGATGAAACTTGGAATATAGATAGGTTATGTCCTGGATTAACACATAGCTACTTTTTATCCGCGGGTGAAACCGCGGGGTGCAGCTAACAATTAATAATTTTGTACTTAATTTGTTATGTTAAAAATTAATTATTTATTATATTCATTTGATCTCACATTACAGCTTAGTAATCTGATTACTAGACTAGATGTTTCAGGATAACGTGCATAGCAGTGTTATGCGAAACACTTTATTTTAGAGTTCCAAGTGAAATTGTATCTAATAAGGGTGGCCGTGTCGCTTAACATCAGGTGAATGACTAGCTCGTCACGTCATTTATTAACATTATTTAAAAAAAATATGGGGTGTTTTCCATTCATCCGATCAGTCAACCTGTCAGTTAATCCAGCAGAACTTTATTTTCCCATTTGCTATACTGATCTAACATATGGGAAATCGTGTTCCAATTCAATCAATTCTAATTAAAACGTGTACAATCATTTGCAAAAAAGTTTTATTGAAACCTAATAACCAAAATTCAAATCGTAAAAGATGTAATCATCCTTTACTACTTTATTAAAACTGAAAAATCAAAACAAAATTCAATTCTAACTGCTGGAATAACTATGTATTAATTAAAGTTTTTTTTTTTTTTTTTTTTTTTTTTTTTTATGTAATTAAATGACGTGACGAGCTAGTCGTTCACCTGATGTTAAGTGACACGGCCGCCCATAACAGTTGCAGTGTCACCCGGAACTTTAAAACAATAAAGTTTCGCGTGACACTGCACTGCGCACATCATCCTGAGACATCACCCAGTCCAGTAATCAGATTACAAGACTGAGTGATCAGATCATAAAGTCTCATTTGCCCAGTAATTTCACTAGCTACAATGCCCTTCAAACCGGAACACAGTAGTGCTTGCACACTACTGCTTGGCGGCAGAATAACTGGCAAAGCGGTGGTACCTACCTAGACGAACTTTGCAGAAAAGTCCTACCACCTAGTAAACAAAAAAACCTACCGGTACCGGCGGTGGTACCTACCTAGTACACAAATATTTACTACATTTATCCTTAATTATTTTTGTTACGGCATTGCAGTAAATATGAAGAAACATATCATTTTGTTCTTGTTTAAAGAAAAATGTTTTGCCAGTAACTCTCCAGTCTCCAGAATTAAAATTGAACTAAATTTAAATTTCAAAATTTTTCAAAATTTAATTTCTGTCACTTTGACAGTGACTTTTCGTGACATTACTTTGTTTACATAAAATAAGATTCAGGAACAGGATTTAGTTTGATTATTTATTTATTGTTAGAATAAATACAATTATTAATTACTCAACATGACTGTACAAAGGGTGTCCGTTAAATGGGAAAAAGATTTCTCATTGGGCCAATTAAACGGTGGATCAATCGGATGAATGGGAAACATCTAAAATATGGACATTTGCTTCAAGTGTCGTTGGAATTGAAATTAAAATTGGATGAAAGAATTTACCTAATCCAGGATACCCATTTTCACCCCCATTGCTTGGAGGTGTTTGGTAATAATCCAATGTTTGAGTGAAATAGCATGTTTTATTGTGTTACTAGTATCTGCCCGTGGCTACACTCGTGTTGTTTGGTTGGTACCACAATACAATACAACAACTCTTTATGCACACCAAATTAACAATAAAAGATAACAACAAAGACATTAGACATTAGAAAACATTACAAGCTTAGTACAATGGGCGGTCTTGATAGTGGTTTTTGACTTGGATTTTAAATATGTTTAGAGACTGAGATTTTCTAATGCGGACCTGTAAAGAGTTCCATAGACGAACCGCTTTTACACAAAACGATTTATCGTAGAACACTGTCTTGTGAAGAGGCATTTTAATCAGAAGATTTTTTGATACTCTGGGTCTGGAAGATGAATAGATATGGAGGAAATTTTGACCACTTAAGTTTGTAGAATACAGTTTTTTTATGTGAACGAATGACGTGACGAGCTGTTCGCCTGGTGTTAAGCGTCACGCGGCCACCCATAACAGATTGCAGTGTCACTCGGAAACCAATGTTTCGCGTGACACTGCACTGTGCACGTCATTCTGAGACATCACGGTGTCAGCGATAAATTCCATATTCAGGATTTTTCACATTCTATATTTTCCGATTTCTTAATAATACGCAATGTACCATATTAGATATCACAATGGGTGGCCTTATCACTCAGTGATATCTTGTGAGTGATGAATATTATTTAAGTTTATACCTATTTAGAATGAGAATCGAGTACTGAGCACCTCTCTATCAAAATGGTCCACTGTTCAATCAGTCACAGTCAGTCAGTAGTATTTAGATTTTCATTTTAGTCATCTATAACAATATTATAAAGAGGAAAGATTTGATTGTTTGTTTGCATTGAATAGGCTCCGAAACTACTGACCCGCGGGGTAATTACGTAAAATTTGCAACAGCAATGCGACAGCAGTAGCAATGCGACAGCAGTAGCGAAGCATACATTCTCGACACCACTAATGATGTATGACAGCAATCACCGCGAGATTTACGTCTGTCGCAAACCTGTTGCATGTTAGGTAATTAGGGGGCCGATTTGAAAAATTCTTTCACTGTTGGGAAGCTACACTATCCCCGGGTGACATAGGGTATACTTTTTATATTTTCAAAAAAATCAATGATCCTTACTAAAATTTCAATAACGTAACCCAAGGTGTAAAAAAATTACCTAAAATATTCATTATACAACATCGCGTGCGCTCCGAAAACTATTATACCCGTGCGAAGCCGGGGCGAGCCGCTAGTTTAGTATAAAATTAGAAATTGCAGGACACTACTTTTATCCTGAGTTGCGGTTATAACTTCGAGTACAATTTTCTTATAACTAAATTTATACTGAACAAGTTTATCGAATTCATACAATAAGACTACTTATTAGGTACCAAAGATAATTACCGCAGTTTCACTTACTTAGCATATTCAACAGATTATGACAAGAGCATATCCTGCTCTTGGTTTAATTTTTTTTAAATTTGTCAGCTTAGTATTCTGATATTGAATAATTTTCTATTCCAGAAAGAAGATGATGTACCCATATTCCTGAAGGGAGGCGTTGCTGATGTTGTTCTGTACCGCTTTACCATGGCCCTCTGCATTGTCGGCCTTGCCGGTATCGCCCACACTATTTACTCCCATGCTGTACCCAAGAAGTAAATAGATGAATCAAGTTATTTAAAAATGTTTTAGCCTGTTTAAGTTATACAGTACTGCTTAGAAATAAAGAGGAAAGTGCAAATAATAATGTTGTTTTTATTGTAATTTCAATAAATTAGGCATGGGTACCTAAAGATGAAAACTAAAGTCACCGACAGCTATAAACATGCAAGTTGAAATGGCAATGGGCAGGCCACATCGCTCGCAGAACCAACAACCGATGGCGTCTCAAGTGGCGACCACTAACCGGAAGACGCAGTGTGCGTAGACCGGCTACGATCGACCGACGGTCTGCCCCTGGAGGACCGACAGATTAGCAGCGCTGCTGGAGCGCGTCTGCCGGTCAACTACTGTCAAAATTGTATGAACTTTGACAGCACTTGAGCGGCAGACGCGCTGCAGCAGCGCTGCTAATCTGTCCGTGCTCGACCCCCTGATCAGGCTGTTTGTGGGGGCAGAGCCTGAATTGGAAAGCCGATGGATGCAGGAGGCAAGCAGGCGCTCTATGGGCGAGGCCTATGTTCACCAGTAGACATCTTCAGGATGATGAGGCATGGATAAATCCTATAAATAAAAACAGTCCAGGAACACCAAAACTTAACAACAAAAAAATAATAGGACTAAGTATTAAAAAGGCCTATCTACCTACCTACCATGGACTAATATTATGTTGTGTGTGACTTACTATTGCGTACTATTATAGTAGGTAGGTATATTCTGTGCTATCGCGTAGTAAGTCCATATCTAGATAACGGGTTGTGAGAGAGACAACTTTTTTCTGTCAAATATTACGTTTTATAGTGGGGAGAAAGGGCATACATTTTTTATTTTTCCCTATCTCCCCTGGTGAGACAAAGCTGGTGAGGAGAAAGGGAACAACCTAGATAACGTACATAGTAGTATTATTTAGTCTGTGCCAATTTATCAAGGCGCATTATGACACTACCTAGGTACCTATAAGCGAAAGTTTGTGTGTATGTTTGTTACCTACTCATTCACCTCAAACGGGTGGACGGATTTGGATGTGGAATAAAGATAGATAGCTTTTATAGGTACTGGATTAACACATAAGCTACTTTTTATTCGCGACGCGAGTACGCTAAGTACCATAGAACACTATATATCTTTACGGACTAAGAACCCGTTTATTCCCAGAAGTTCCGTGATAGTAGTTCCGTAACTATTGAGACTTTTTTCTCATTAGTTTCGTGGAACAAAGTACAAATTAATTTAAATTATTTTTACTCCCACTTGTTCCGTGCAGTCAATTAAAGACTAAAGTTAGACAATGGAACCAACTGTATTCACCTAAATATTACACTCGAATTTTAACGAAGTTTCTCCCGAAACAAAGATAAACATTTTGACACATGTCTAGTTTTTGACATCCCAATGCATTTGCAGTATTCAGAATTTTCCCGTTTTTATTCTCGTACTCCATCGTCAGATCCTTAGGATACTACTAAACATAATATGGGACTATTCGGGAAGTACCTAGTCGTCAGCCCAATACCTACTTTCCACTGATGGGATACGAGTACGAGCCTTCTCTCACACTGAGACAGTGTAGGCCTTAGAGAAATATTTCTATGACCATATAACCACCCGCTGGTCAAGTGCGTATTGGTGGACGACAAATGTTCCCGAATATTGGGGGCAACTGGGAATATACCCGAATATTGTAATTCCGCACATGAAGTCTTTGGTACCTGCAAGATCGACCGGGATTTGAACAAGTTGTAAAGTCGCGTAATAAGAAAAGCAATAATTTCAACATACATAGCTATATTTCATGTAACTACATTGTAACACAGAACACTGGCCGTATGGTGCCAGAAACGCACATATAGGTCCACTAATAATGCCTCGATAATACAATTTCTTTCTACTACAATCCAAACTGCAATATTTACATAGCTACATGTCACCAGTCTAATAATTTAATAATAAGTACTCAGTACATTACAAAAAGTAATAAACCAAAGTCTGTTCTATAGTGTGATTGGTTGGTTGACCGTTTTCTTTCAGGGTGTCCATTGTCTACAGATAGACTATCCTCCAAACTATTTTTTTTTAATTAATGCTACTTTTACATTTTGGCGAGCGCAGGACCGCACGCACGTTACCGAGCTCGCAGCGTCCGTCGGTTTGACCAAATATATATTATCTAGTTTCGTTTAGGCGCGGTTTTTTAAAAACCAGATAAAAGTTATTCATTGGATACAACACAAACACAGGTACAGTGAAAATAAAAAGTTAATTTTGTTAAAGGAGCATTGAAAAAATAATGTTATTTTGTTTTAGTCAGTTTGTAATTTATTAGTCGAATAACCTTTATCCAGTCATTGAAGAATCACCCCTTATTGATATATAAATAAGAGCATTAATTTAAAATTATGAAATAATTTGCAGTAGTTTGTGAAAATGATGAAGTTTATTTTGGTAACAATATTTTGTCGATGTGATATAAAACTCCGGAGATATTCGACCTTTCGTTGAAGCACGGGATGTAGATGATTTAGTGGGGTATAATGTAGTTTGGAGACTTACGTTACACAGAATTTGCAGATTAGAGCTCTCAAATCCGCCCCCTAATTACCTAATTTGCGACAGGCGTAAATCTCGCGGTGATTGCTGTCATACATCATTAGTGGTGTAGCGTAGCATACATGCTCGACACCACTAATGATGTATGACAGCAATCACCGCGAGATTTACGCCTGTCGCAAACCTGTTGCGAGTTAGGTAATTAGGGGGCGGGTCTCTGTGTGATTTGCCAAAACGAACACCAGGAGAATGATGATTACTAAATAAAAATTCGCTGTGTCATCATCGAAGAAGATGAATTGCAGGGTATTTCTCATATAATGGCTAAGTATAGACATTAAAGCTATGCATCAAATATTGACGACGAAAACCTTGCAACTACGCATAATTAAAAGCAGCCTTAAGTATTTCTTCGGTTCACAGATTAGACGTAACACAACAGTAATATTTAACAAAAAACGTGCATCCTAATATCAATGGACACAGCATGCAACACTGACCGTGCTAAATTGCCTAAAAGTTCCTACAGTGAACTATAAGTCAGTCATAACTGCGTGTGATAAATATGATACCTACCTAACTCGAAAAAAAAGTATAGTTACGGCTTTAATAATAAATGTAAGCATCGAGATGGCCCAAGACTTGCGTTGTGTAGGTACACGTGGTAACACCACAGAATA
The DNA here is from genome assembly GCA_910589525.2 of Ennomos quercinarius. Classification (NCBI taxonomy): domain Eukaryota; kingdom Metazoa; phylum Arthropoda; class Insecta; order Lepidoptera; family Geometridae; genus Ennomos; species Ennomos quercinarius. The sequence goes on from OU342493.1 coordinate 12,940,364, forward strand.
AATATTAGTACGACAGTAACACTCTGAAAGGAAATGTTGTACTAACCAATCATCCTGTTTATAAGCATTTCAAATATAACTTCTGTACTTAACTAATAATAACTACTAATTGTAGAATGTTTAGTAACAAATAATTAGGTACGTGGACAGGCGGATAAAACCTAAACATTGCCACAGAATAACATAATAGTGACCCTGCCTAATCTTTTTTGGGTCGTTCCTGTTGTCCCCCACGTCTTCGGCCCCATAGAGCCCAACGGGAGTTTTTTCCTCTTGGTTCCCAAGCGTGGCAAACAGGAATATAATATTTTAAAATACTGTTTATTATTAATCAAATAATACTTAATTATTAAATTAAATAGAACCACGAAGACAAAGGCGGGAGCGAGCTCGCTTCGCTTCGTCCCTCCTTACGTCTTCTAACCTATCACGGCCAATTCTGACTCTAAAAAGATTGCAATAATAAACCTGTATTTTAAGATATTATATCGTGACTATAATTGTAATATTCTCTGTATTGTAATATGACTATAATATAATTGTGATATAACTATATTATAATTTTTAATATGATTATTATATTAGTGAGGCCCCGTGGGGCTCAAGAGAAAAAAAAACGTTTTGAGCCCTATGGGGCCGAAGACGTGGGGGACGACAGGAACACCCCATTTTCTTGGGTAATTACGCTACCTTCTACATTCTACACAAAATAAATAATAGATAGACAATCTACAATACGCAGTATAGTGTAGGAGTGTAGTGGGTTATCAAAATCATGTCTTTTTCAAAGACTTCTATGTATACGCATCTTTCTTTGCTTTGTATCTAGTCAAGCACATACATTTGTGAGAAATGTTTGATTGGTTTATTACTTTTTACACACCTTGAAGGTGTATTTTAATTTGATCATAGTTGAATTCAATAAAAAAGTAGATTATCAAAAAGAATGATGCAGGTACAATGTACATACATATATTATGTTCACATGATGTAGGTATTCATTTATAATTATAGATATTATACAAAACACTTAAAATTAAGCAGTACACGATACGTCCATGCGGTACTCGAATAAATAAGTAAAAAAAAAATATAGAAGGTAGGTACTAGGTACAAAACTTAAATTAATTTTGGAACTTCCTTACAAAAATAAATAGGAATCAAAATAATTATATCTGTATTACAATAAGGTATTTAAAAAATGTTATTGAAATGCGCAGCACAGCCACAAAATATGAGTAAAATAAAAAAGACAAAATTATCTGAATCTGATTTAAATTTTTCCTTTACCTACATTAAAATTAATCTATTAAAAAGATAAAGCTGGATAGTAACGTTAAATTATGATATTTAAATTATTTTATGATAGTGTTCCAAGAAACATGGATCAAAACGAATGAGGCATAGGACCCGAAGGGGTAATATTTAAACTATAAATAGCATATAGGCTACCTACATAATAACATAAACTTGTAAACAAATAAACTATATCAAATGCACATAATTTAACTAAATTAAAAAAAAATTACGTAGGTACCTACTTGGTAGACTCCTAAAAAATAAATCTATTTATTGTAATTAAGTACCTATATTATTCGTTGAATTTAAATAGGTACATTTTATAACAAAATATCTAGCTACTTATAAAATATTCAGGCTCTGTTAGTTGGGATTTTTTTTTAGTAAACATATCGGTATTTAATTTTGCCTATGTAATAACATGTATACTGTATCATCAATAAAATACCTACACAATAATAAAATCATAAGCAAATAATGACCCAAAAAAAGGTGATGCACTTACTATGGTATAGTAAATAACATAGCAATATGTATTAGTGTCTTCTAGGTTTGCGTGCTATACCTTCGGCCACACCATCGCAGTGAATTGGTGGCCACAGAATAACTACGTAGTACCTACCTAGCATAGCCAAAAATAGATCAATAGGATATAAAAAATACATAAACAATTTTACGCCTCATTTAAAGTATAATAATATGCTTTTAAAATTGAACATTATTACACACTTTTTTGGAAGAAACTAATTTGATTTATATTTTATTTCATTTCTATGTAAATGTGGATAGCCGTTACATGATTGACAAAACTTGCCTTGTAATAATTAAAATAGCGTGGCAATACCATCATCCGACCATCATAGATTCTTTATATATTATTTGTTATCGTTGTCGTTTCTATTCGATTGACATAACTTACAAGCCTTTTGAATATAGATTTAATGTTTTTTTCTAAATAACAATAATATTTATTTTTAAATAATCAGCTTGCTTTTGCGCTCGCTTGTCGACGTTCCACTTCTGTAGCACTCGCAGTCGCAGCTGAATGTACCACAAATCAGATAAAATAATCGTATCATGACGTGTCGCTTTAAATATTTAGTCTATCAATGATATTATATCAGTTACTGAAATTGCAGGTGGACTACGACCTCGGTCCGCAACTTTTATATACGAATCGAATTGTGACTCTATATATAAATTAGAATCCTTATTTTATGCTTTGGATAAAGTGTACTTGAATAGAGACGATTTATAATACTTGCAGCAATTTTATTAGGTACCTATGTACCGTAGCATAGGTACATATTGTAGAGTTGTAATTTTTACCTTCTGAATTATCTGGTCTGTTATCAACTTATCATTATTAGAATATGACTTGCTGACTTGGATGTTATCGGAAATGGCTTTATTTTAACCGAAATAATAGATATTGATTATTTAATCTTGCAACTGCAATCATTAATCGCTAGTTGATAAACCCAAAGGATGTTAAACCAGAAGCACAGAAGAGACCAATACCTATAATTATATACATATATATGTATAATTCCTGTATGCCTAATATACCTATTGTATAATTTGGTCTTTTAAAAAAATTATAATTGCAGTTACAATACATTGCACATGATGCCATGATTACAGTTTCCACAAAGGGAAATTGGGCTTCCCAAGCACATCTACCGAACCAAGTAACTACAAAATGTTTGGTCTGTTATATCATGTACTTAAACTTGTAGCAACTTTACATTATTTATATCCAAAAAGCTGCTGAATAATAAATTATGATACGTGAATTTTACACTGTTTTCTTAAAGTCATAGTCAGATAAATTCCAAGCATCGAATCGTAGTATTTATGAAGCTGGTCGTGGTCGCGCAGGGAGCGGTGGAGGAGCGCCCTGTCTAGCTGGAACCGGCGGAGGCGGCCCTGAAGCTTGAGGCGTTTGTGGAGTCTCGGGTGGAGGGGGCGGCGCACACGAGGGCGGCGGGGCGCCGTCTCCAGGCGGCGGTGACGTCACAGTAGGCCCCGGTGGAGACACCTGTTTACCATTGTCAGGCACAAGGGGCGCGGGACGCGGAGGCGGCGGGCGAGCAGGGCCTATCGGCACCGGCGGAGCTCTCGACGGGACCAAAGGAGTCGGAGACGGCGCTGGCGGCCTACCAGGCTGCTGACGCCGAGGCGTCGGAGGCGCCGACCGTAGAGGACGATCCGGCTGAATCTCCCCGTAAAGTGGAACCGTATTGGTCGTACACAAACTTATCTCAGATCGAACAATATCAACCCAATCTGGAGATTTTAGAGTGATGCTCAGAGGGATGGAGCAAACGTTAATGTGGCCTTTTTGAGCTGCTGCCAACGCATGTTGCCCTTCTCTAAATGTGATGCTCAATGCTTGATCGTCAGCGAAACGTACGAGGGTTACTTCTCCGATGCTGGCTAATTCTTGTAAAACCGCTGCCATTAAATTATCGTCGAAAACTGATTCTTCCCCATTGAAATCGTCGAATGGTTGAACGATTATGCTAGCGTCAGGGGGACCCAGATCTTTTACTACTTCATAAAATACTTCCATACATTTAGTGTAACTGACTTGTAGAACTTCGACTTCCAAAATGGCTATAACTGGTCGATGATCACTTTGCTTTAGTTCCGCGCGACCATAATGTAGCAGTTTTCCCTTTGCCAATTCTGAGGTATTCTCTGGGTCAATGGTGTGCTTTCTGCTCCTCCAGAGTATTCGATCTGTCCAAGCTGGCGCCCTGCACTTTTCGCTCGTATCGTAATCATCACTAAATAAATCATATTTATAAGTAGGAGGAAATGTAACATCGCCTTCAAAGCAATTTTTGAATACTAATCCTTGAATTTTTTGTTGTTGGAGTTGATCTTGTTCTAAAACTCGTTGCATATTATTTTGCGATACCAATAGTCGTATTTCGTCTTTATCTAGATCTACGCGATAATTGAAATCACCGCACCAAAATACGTAGTCGTGAGAATACAGAGATCTTCCCATGGGGAAAGCCATTTTTCTCGTGATTTCCGTATAGTCCGCATTTCTTTCCGTGACTTGGGACTGGCCAGCAGCAAAATGAGCACATACGAAGCAAAGCGAAGTTCCATATATGACTAGGCGAATACCAACAGCTCCTTTATTTCCAGTAGCACCACCAAGTCCAGTTTTCACTGAATCCAGAGCTACATCTCTAATGTGGGGAATCAGATCTTTTCTCACAAATATGAATAGACAAACACCAACCAATTGATGACTGGAAAGTAATGTGTATGGAGCATCCCTGCACAATACTTTTTCTAACTCTTCACTCCAAGCCTTTGCATTATCAGAACTGGCAGCCATTATGTTGCTAGCATTTAAATCTACAATTTCTTCAAACCCAATAGCATAGATATCAGATGGATGGTCTTTGAGATTCACAGTATTTACTAAAGAAGAATTTGGACAATCCAATAACCAATCAGCCAGTGAAACATCTTTATAAGCAAGACTCCTGAAGTGCTTTCCTCCATTTACATTGTAAGTGCCAATAGTAATCCTCACACTGGATGGCTGAGTGAATTCATTTGCTCTGCGACACATTTCCCTCAAGACTGGTGTGGATGTGTGTAATATGTTTGATGGTAGTAAGATTCTTGTTCTATCAGCAAGTTCTGAATTCAATGTTGAGCCCAACAAAAGTATGTCAATGGCTTCTTGCTTGGAATTGTCTAGTAAATTATTTTGGATGGTACGAGCAGCTGAACGAGCACCATCAATTAACTTAGAGCCACCCTGAATAGCACCAGTCCCTGCATAAATCTTTGATATCTCATTGCCATTATTTACCCACATCTGCTTGAATACTTCCTCAAATCTATTGACATTCTGCTTTTTGTCAATGCATTGTAGCAACATTAGTTGAATGGCAAGCATTTCCAAGCCAATGAAAGTCTGTATTGAATTTGTTCTATCCAAACAATCCAAGCAGTTAGTGCGAATTACTCCTTTTTGGACATTATAAATATCCGAGCCTTTAGCACTGAAAATACTAATACTGTCATAATGCTTTTCTATAATCTTTTTAAATTTTGCTAGAGCTATTTCTTGAGAGCCGGCTCTTACTTCTTGATGATAGTCAAAGATTATTTGGATAACATCAGAATGGGCAGAATCATTGAGATGCTTTTGAAATGCATTACTGAGTGTAGCTTCTCCTTCACTGCCCCCAATCAAACTGGAGCCTAACAGGTTAACTACAACTAATGAGCCATAGGTGCGTTTCAGTTGAGAGAAATGTCTATCACAAGCACTGGTAGATGCATCATATCCTCTAGACATCTTGACTTTGTGTGAGCCTACTTGTATACCCGGCTGTTCCCAAAACAAAGGGACAGATCCTCTGGTTTGTATGTAGGATGCCACTGAGTCATCAATATAAATAGCTTGCTCAGTTTCAACAAAGTTGGCTACATTGCCATCGTCATTACACCCTCTTACATTAAATCTTGTTCCAGCTCGCTCGCAGCTGAGCCGTGAAACTAACACAGCTCTAGCTTGTCGATGGCCCACATAGATTGTACGAATTTCAACAGATCCACACATGGCCCTAGTGAGCCAGTCATCACAATCAATGCCAAATCTTATCAAATGTATAAATAAAGTTCTATTCCAGAAAAACCTGTTATCAGCACTTGCACCCTTACCTTTCCTTTGTGAGCATAAATTGAGATCAAAAAGATTATCAGCAGGTTTACCAGAGTTCCATGTGAAGTAAAAAGTTCCAGAATTCAGTAACTTCCTCACTTCAGAGACCTTATCTTCTCCTTGTGAATGATGAAACAAGGGAAGAAATTGAGTTTGTGTAATTTTGAAAACTTCGACATCTCCCACTTTACCAACGGAGCAACAGCCCGTGACGAGGACGAGGTATAGAAGGCAGTTTTCTCCAGAGTTTAGTTGAAGAACACCTAGGCAGCCGTAGGCGTCTGCTATTTTATGATACTGCTTGCGCAGAGTGTCTGTCTCTTGAGGAGACAGTGAGACCACAGCTTGAGATTCGAAAAGTAGTGAAGTATCTTTGTTTCTGTGTTGCAAAATGATGCTGTAAGGGCTCGGTGGAGATGATTTCTCCAAGACTTTGAAGCCTTTTGACATAGCCATTATTGCGGCTAAAACGAAGGACAACTTACATGTAAATAACGTCCATTATATTCCGCCCCTCAGAATTTCGCAAGCTTCGATTCACTCACTCAATGACTGTAATTTTTAATTTCGTGTACACCACAAAGATAGAGAGAGAAAAAAATGATTTAGATTTTCGATAAATTTGTGGGAGTGGGAGGTTTTTTGGTTTTGTTTGATTTGACAATTTTGACAAAATGTTGACAGTTGCAGTCGAAGTAGCCAACTCAATTAAAAAAAAATAGCCAGATCAGCATTAAAAAAAAAAAGGTAAAACGTAGCATAAGTTTGAAAAATACATATAATAGTTAAAACCTTCTGTTTTTTTTAGTTTAACATTAAAAGCAACAGAACTTATAAATCAGACATTATACCGTTATCATCGGAAACAAAAAAAAACGATTCTGGTTTATGCCACTGAAACCAGCTCCATCTTGAGTGTTTTGCATTTAGGCTGTAACAGTAGCTCATAATCATTGCAGCTTTCATTTATCATTGGTCCTCCTGTTCGGCGATTTTGTTTTCACCATATTTAACTACCTGAAAACACTTTCCACCTCACCACCAAACATTGGAGGCAAGCAGCCGCTCAAAGGGGCACTCTCTGGGAAGGCTTATATTCAGCAGTGGACGTCTTTAAGCTGTTTATAATTGGAATATATTGTAACATAATGTGATTTAGTCTATGATCGTATATACTCTGTGGGTCTTAGCACTTCCCACCAAGTCATCGATGTAACTAGACCTCGGCATAAGACTGTGAAATAATATAATTTAAATATGAAGACTTGAAGGCTTTCATTGTCCATCCTGCCCAGCCTCCACGAACCTAGTCCGCCTACAACACAAACAAATATAAAATATATATAACATAGTAGATTGGACCAAGACAATGAGGGCATGGATATAACACAAGAGCTAATTTCATCAAATAGCACAAACACATAGTCACCAGAGCACACGGTCACTGTGTCAGTCTCATTTGTCATCCGTCCGTGGTTGTAGCTTTTTTTAATACTATAATTATACATATTTATGAGACGTTAACATAAAAAAGCTAAAGATAGGAGATAAAAATACCTTAATAGCTAGATCAATATTTTTGTAGCTGATGAAGTTGATAATATAGCTAAATCTAGCTAAAAAAGTCTTAGCTGACATCACTGGTAGCAGTCGACAAATTACAGTTCCGGTTGTCAATGTCAGATACTTGAATGACACTTGGCCTCAGACCAAGGAAGTATACAAAACTTGGCTTATTGGAGACGACGCAAAGAGAATATAACCGCTAACGCTGAGAGCTAGAGTTTTGGCGGGAACCACTGACCTCTATAATACACTTGTATTATAGAGGTCAGTGGCGGGAACGCAGAAAAGTTCACGTCGGTGCATTGTATTATTTTACAAAACTTATGCTTTTTCCAGTGTTAATGTTTAAAATTGGTGGTGTTTTACGCATTAAGTGCTGAATTACGAGCATGAGTGTGGGCAAGTGATATAATGTAGTGAAACGTGGTTTTTCGTATTGCTTCCAAAATCCCATAGAAGCCTCTAGTAAAGTGGCCACCACTTTGGACAACACTTCATATTGGGCCTTTGAAAACTATTACAATAATAAAAACTATACTTTAGCTATACTCTAAGATAGCTACACTATAGCCACAACCACTACAAAGAACATTTGGACTGTATACTAGCCGCGATGGGCTATAGACAGTTCACAGTTCATTCGAACTGTGAACTGTCTATAGCCCATCGCGGCTCCAGTCCAGCCCACTATCGTATAGATACCTAGCGTAGCTACCCAACATGCATAATTTTTAACGAATCAATGCTGCCAGCATTGCGCGTTGATTCGTTAAAAATTAGAAAAATAATACTTCGTCAAATATTCACACATTAGATTCATCTATTATACAGAAGATCTACAGCAATCTACAGTTTTTTTTTTCTTATATTTTGGCTCCACACATAGTGTATTTAGCCAGTGTCAAGTATTGTAGTTTTTCATCGTATTATGAAATATTTCATGTAAAGTCAAGTCTTAGTCACAGGCAGTCAGGGTAGTCATAGTCCAGTCTAAGTCAGGTAGTCATAATCCAGTCTAAGTCATGTCCTAGTAAAGTAGTGGCAACTTTACTAGAGGCTTCTGTGGAATTTTGGAAGCAACACGAAAAACCACGTTTCACTACATTATATCACTTGCCAACACTTATACTCGTAATTCAGCACTTAATGCGTAAAACGCCACTAATTTTAAACATTAACACTAGAAAAAGCATAAGTTTTGAGAAATAATACAATGCAACGACGTGAACTTTTTCACGTTCCCGCCAAAACTCCAATCTACAGTTACAATGATATTATTTATTAATCTTAGTAATCTGTGCCCATAGACCTAATAAAAAAAATAATAATTCTATGTCTGTGCCTAATAGTTTCTTTGTTCGATTCCAAAAGGTATTATATATATATATATTATTATCTCATTTATTACAATTTCTTAGATTTAAGTTTTTTTACAATATTCCTGTAAAAATAAATTACTATACAATTACTATTTATTTATTTAATATTTTTTTCTTTCTATACTGTTTTTATGTATGAAAACTTGTTTGGATTAATATATTTTTGTTGAACATTAGTAATGTTATCCATGAGAGTAATATAGTTTAGCCAGATGAAAAATCTGGCTAAACTATAAGTAAGTAAGGGTAAGTAAATTCAGTTATTTAAAATCTTCAAAAATGTCAGAATGCACGAGCGAGATAGTGGATCCGCGTATATAGCAGCCTTATTTTTGTTTTCAGTGAAATCACCGTCGCCGGAACGCGAAGATTTCCGGAAATGGACCCACACTTATTGTATGCGCTTTTGGCGTAGAGTTGTTGATAGTTTCATCACAGAATAGATATATGGTACTACGCACTAGTGGGACCAGTAGAATTTTCCTACCTGTTACGTGTTTCCAAGTCCAGTGACATCAAGGTGGAACACTGATGAGACAATGCTATCAGCCTCAGCTCATTTCTGTACACAAAGTGATTGAAACGGTAATGGTGTTATCCGTGAAATTAGTAGTACCGCGGGTGACCGCGGTAAGGGTATTAAAATCGATCATAACTCGAATCCTAAAGCGAACAAATGATGAGCATGGCATAGGTAATATTATATTATCTGTAGCATAGATCTCGTTTGGTGGATGTATAATATTAATATCTGCGTTCGTTGATATTTAAGAGAGTAACATATTATGCAAATAAATAAACTGAACTTTATTTTTTCTAAACAAAATGAACATAATTCTTGTAGATAGCAGTAGAGGCGGCCGGTACAGTGAGGCGGCCGGTGTTGCGGCGAACGTACTCGTGGTATATCTCCCGCGAACACTTGGACACGGTCGGGGGAATCACGTCGATTGTACTATCTATCGTGAACGCGCTGCTGACCGTCATTACAATGTGGATGTCTGGGTTATATTTCGGGTTTGAGCGCCGCTCGAAGTTTACGTAACGTTTGTATCTGAAACGGATTTAATATTAAATAACTCGTACGAAATTCCCCAAAATTCTATATTTACTGTGCAATAAATCACTGTTTTGCTGGGAGTCAGTATTGTTATACTCGTCTTATAAAGAGGAATTAAACAAGACGGCAGATAATTTAGTATTGTTCTAGTTGCCGTCCCATCCATTCATACTTTTCTCCTATCGTTTTCCCTTTATCTTCTATCTTCCCTTCGACAGGATGAGTATAAATAATAAAAAAATTATACAAACAAAAATCTTCTTTAAAATACATTCCTATTGATTCGTGCAACCCGCACTTGGCTGTTTTAGAAAACGTAAAGTATCCTAAATGTTATTCTGAAAAATTAGCTATAACTATATCAAGTTTGAGCGAAATCCGTTCAGTAGTTTCAGCGTGATGCGTGTTCAAAAAGAAACAGACAGACATTGTTTATACTTCTATACCGATAAAGAAGTGTGATGCTTATGTTATCGACCTATAACTCTGTTATTATGAAATAAAAGATAATGATAATAACAATGCAATCAAAATTTTCAAAAAATATTCAATGTACAGATTTATCCTAGTTACAGTTTTATTATATGTATAGATAATTCAAAATTTTTATATAGTCATACTCAGGACCGTATACAGAACGAGCCTCAAGTGTTGTTTGATCTTCGATCACCTGATTATTACCTGAGAATAGAATCTATGCTCAGCAACAGATTATCTATAATATAATACAATACTATTAGCTCAGCTATCGTCTTTATTACAGAACAGTGCTTGATCTCTACTAACCTGAATCACAGAATAGATATATAGTACTACGTATGGAAGACTCGCTCCACGAAGTCAAATAAATAGCAACTCTTGCTGCTACGCTATACGGTATAGTTCAGCTCGCACAGCGCTACAAGCTTTCCTTAAACGGTTGCCTCTCGTTCTATTGCTATATCGCTGCTCTTCTGATGCGTTATGCGTACGGACCGACCTGTCTAGACGCCCAGTCCCAAGTACTTGTAGCTTCATACCTAACGCTCGGAGTGAGACTTTTGTCTATGAATCAGTATGTTTCAGAAAAATCATCTATACCAATAATATAAAGAGGAAAGATTTGATAGTTTGTTTGTTTGCATTGAATTGGCTCCGAAACTACTGAACCGATTTGAAAAATTCTTTCACTGTTGGGAAGCTACAATATCCCCGGGTGACATAGGCTATATTATATTTTCAAAAAAATTAGGGATCCTTACTAAAGTTCCAATAATGTGACCCAAGGTGTAAAAAAAATACCTAAAATTTTTTTACATCGCGTGCGCTGCGAAAACTATTATACCCGTGCGAAGCCGGGGCGGGGCGCTAGTGGTAAATAAAATACTCACAAAATCATATCCCGTTTCCCCGGTTCGTTAAGCAGCACTCTATTTGAGCGTTTGATTGCCGGAAACAGTGAGGGCTCCTCAACATCCGGCGTCTCTAGGAGTTTGGCGACGCACGCGAGAGGAGACGGCACCACGACACGTGAGCTCGGAGTAGAGCTCGTCAGATCGTCGTCGGTTGACGAATCGCTGTTTGAACTGGGAAAAGAAAAAGTCAATCAGTTTCCTAGTTATTATTAGTATAGCCGGTCTAACCGTGAGTCTTCATTTCATTTACTTCACGTTCCCACAAGCCGCAATAGCCACGTCAACTTATATTAGTTGCAATCAAAAAATTTAATAAAACACTGCTGGAGAGTACATGCGAACCACGCTTTGAAGCAGTGTGATGTCATGATGTGGCCTTGAACGACGTTTCTTATGTTTTAACATCTCTTTCTTACGCGTGAGACTTGGTTTTGAAAATGTTATTGCCCTCGCTCTGCTATGTGCACTTGTGATAGAGACAATAGAGTCCGCGAGTGAATTTACCCACATTTCAGCGTTTCGAGGAAAACGGTTTTCATCTTCTAAACCTTTTGTTTTTGGGGTCTATCGTTGGAATAACCTATAACCTATGCCTATACGTTTTGACTTTTGAAAATATGTTTATTACTCTAAATACAACTACTCACTTTTTCTCGTAAGTAATGAGTTTGACGCAAAAAAAAGTCGTCACTGAAGGTGGCTCTGACTACGAAGATATTGCGGAAACTCAAAAACGAAAGACGTACGAGCACACTTTTTTTACTCGACAACATAATTATAAAAAAAAAATTATCAACTTCGGATAACATTTAGGGGTAAGAAAGAGGGGGGGGACTCTCTAATTAAGAAAGAGATGTAAAATGGATACATTCAGCGATACTCACTCGCTGGAGTGGTGGGCGAGCGCGGGGCGCGCGGGCGCGGGCGGGCGGGCGCCCCCGCGCACCACGAACGGGCTGCAGCTCTCCGTGAACGTCGGCGCCAGGTCGCGCAGCGTGTGGCACATCTGTGTTATCATAACGTTTAAGGTGGATCGTTTCACTAGCGCGGCAAATTCAAATGTTCTTCCGTTCTTTTGCCAATAATAGCTTAATTACTCAACGGGATTACATGAAAACTGATTTTGCACAAATAAATAGAATGTATCAATAAATTACAATTAATTCTATTACGTTAAATCAGTTTTAATGTAATCACGTTTAGTAATTAAGCTATTATTGGCAAAAGAACGCAAGAAAATTTGAGTTTGCCGCGCTAGTGAAGCGTTCCACATTAAAAAAGAAAACAGTGACCACGGCATCGATTGTAATCAGAAGACAAACCACCAATACCACAGAATAGTTAATAGTACAGGTACAGAAGATTTCCTCAGCGCAGTCACTTAGACGAATAGAGACTCTTACTACAACGCAATAAAGTGTATTTTAGCTCGCACAGCGTTACACGCCTACCCTAAACAGTTGCAAACAGTAGACTCTCGCTCTATCGCTATAGTGCTGCTCTAACGGGCTGGTCCCATGTACTTGTACGCAAAAATATTATATGATTACTTATTTTCTTGGCGAAAATATGTCCAAGCATAAGAGCAATTTGAAAAACAGCGCTGTGTCTGCAGTTATATGAATACAGCAAATGCTCTAATGTCATATAATAAAATTACAATGTACTTTTATAAGCTGTAGTGGTACGCTCTGTTTTATTTGTGTTATAGTGGCAATAAATAGTTTTTTTTAAATAAAAAAATTGGTCACGCCACTTTGGACGCTTATTATAGGGAGGAGGGAGGGATTTGCCATAATCACAGTCACGCTTGGCAGGCGCGGCTTGGTGATTGCAAATTTAAATGTATGGAGCAGAATGCTGCTGCCCATTCCCTGGATATTCCCTTAGCCGTTTCTTACGGCACCCACGGGAAGAGATGGGGTGGTCCTATTCTCACACCGCCGGGACCACACGGCAATAAAAATTGGAACTCACTTCGAACTCGAAGCAATCGGAAAACGACGTGTACTCGAAGGGCCTATTATAGTCGTGGTAAGGGTCGATCATTTCCAGCGCGCTGTCTCCCTGATGCATGCCGATAATCTCGCAACACAGTTTGCGCATCTCATTGCAAGGTACGGGTAGGTGCCGTACCACGTCATCGTCCCACCATTTCGTGAGAGATCTGAAAAAATAATTATGTGTTCTGTTTAAATTTTAATAGACAGGGTAAGGTTTAACCACAGACCTAAAAGATTTTCGTTACTATCAAAAGACTCACGAAGCGTGCGAGCGAGAGCTACAAATCAAGTACTCACACTACGTCACACTGCCCGAGAGAAAAACAGACAGTGAAAAAATGGCGGATGTGTCATTACTTTGGGCGAGTATTAGCACATATCACCACAATCTGTTTCACGACGAAGAGTGTTTTATGATCATGTACCATAGCCGCGTTATCAAAGTGCAAAATACAATTTTTACAGCTTTTACATCTTATTCCGTGAGCGAATGTGACGTTACAAAACATACTAACCCAATAATACACGAATCGAAGCAATCGCAAATTTTATTGCATTATTACTAATAATATTTTGTTAATTTTGATGTGGTATCTGGCTAAAAATCCTTTTTATTTTCTAGATTGGGAATGCTTCTTCAGATGTATCACAATATTTCAGTGTTTTATTTTTTTATCATTCAGCAATTTTACTCCAAGTTTTGAAGGATCTCAGTAATTAAAATGCCTGTTATTTTATTTAAAAAACTTTGGGGACCTACAGGTAGGTTCAATATTTACTAAAAGCTATAGTTAACTTGTCGCAAATATTAAAGATCATAATCATAACAACAGTTTTTCACACAATACATTTCTTGTGATCTTGTCCCGCCTTCAATCTGTCATTGTTGGTCTTGTGCATCCTAGGTCTACGGGTTTAACACTCAGAAATGTGGCACCACCTACCAAGTACCATTTAGCCCTCAACTGAGGCTGTCGAAACAAAAAACACTGTGTTGCAGTTTTGGCAAAATTATAAATTAGTCTCATAAAACAAAACTATGAGACTTTGTTTTCCTTTAAGAAAAAAGCCCAGGAAGTAGCATACAAAGATTTAGGTATAGGAAGCAAACAAGCATGCGGTCCATCCGATGGGAAGCGGTCACCATAGCCTTTGGACATATCCATTCGATGGGAAGCGGTCACCATAGCCTTTGGACATAATGTAACTGGACTGGCAAAAAAAAATTCTATAAAGGTTCTTCCACAAAATTGCACAACTACTTCACATCATCAGCCGGAAGACGTCCCACTGCTGAACACAGGCCTCTCCCATAAATCGCCACTTTGGACGCTTATCATAGGGGGGAATTGCCATAATCACCACGCTTTGTAGGCGGCTTGGTGATCGCAGAAGATTTTAATGTACCGAGGAAAATGCTGCTGCCCATTCCCAGTTCAATCCCCCAGCCGGCTCTTACGGCACCCATGGGAAAAGGTGGGGTGGTGCTATTGGCAAACCACACACAACACATATGTATGTACAAAAACAAACCTGTGATTAGGAATATACACCATAGCTTCAGGGTGATGTAGGTAGTAATCATTCTGGTACTCCCAGATCGGTGGCTTCCCGCTGTCCGG
This sequence comes from Ennomos quercinarius, assembly GCA_910589525.2. NCBI lineage: Eukaryota > Metazoa > Arthropoda > Insecta > Lepidoptera > Geometridae > Ennomos > Ennomos quercinarius. The sequence goes on from OU342493.1 coordinate 12,955,392, forward strand.
AACAAAAAGCCCGAGGAAGAGATTCATTGTATTCTGTTTCTCAGCGTCGGAGAATGTGTTAGAGTAGTACCGGCTTAATGTTTGCATGATGTCGTTGCCATGGGAGGACCACGGCGCCGTTTTGCGGTAGGTTTTTATTCTGGAATGTTTTTTTAATTGCTGGAGAAGGGCATTAACGAAAGAGAATGAACTACTTTAAGTAGTCCAGATGGTGATGGTGCTGCTGGTGGTGGTGGTGGTGAAGTCTCCTCGGGGTGCGCATGCTAGCCGGGCTGGAAGTATTCTTCTATTCTATTCCTTTCTGTTAACCTTCCAGAGCAAAAAAATGTGCTAGGTTGGTTTGGGTCGTACTATCATCTTCATCATCAACTTGAAGACGTCTACTGCTGAACATAAAGCTTCTCGGAAGAAGGCCCCATGGAGCGCCACTTTGAGCGGCTGCTTGCCTCTTGCATCCAACGACTCCCCGCGGTTTTGACCAGGTTGTCGGTCCACACAGTGGAAGCCGCTGCGGTTTTCGATTCTTAGTCGCCACTCGAGAATTCTCTTCTCCATCGGTTGTCTGATTTGCGAGCAACGTGACCTGCTTATTACCATTTCAACTTGCTAAGAGAGCTAGCTGTGCTTTAGTATACAGAAGATTTCCTCATTCCAGATTTTAATACGCAAGGAAACCCCGAGCATGGCTCTCTCCATAGCACCTTGCGCGACTTAGCTACTAATGAAACTGACAGTAAGAGACCTCGTCTCAGTGCCATAATGTCATCACTGGCAACACACACTGGTTGAAAACCTTTGTTTTCAGGGTCTGCGGTGTTTTGGACGATAGATGGAAGCTTCCCGAACCCAGGCCAGTTGGATTCTCGCGCCACCTTTTTGTCATAGTTCTATGTAAGCCTTTCATATTCATCGTCATTGTCGTGTAAGCAATTTTATTCCTAATCGATTCACCTGTTTTGGAATCTAAAAATCAACCTGAAAAATCATTAGATAAGGGAAGCATGTTTTACCTGTGCACTAGTTGAGATCCGCCATACTGCAGCGCGAGGGTATCGCCATGGTCTTCGTATAGACCCTCCAAAAGTCTCGCGCAGTCCGAGTCAAATTCTATGTTCGGCTTCGCAATAAGGCCTAGTGCGTAAAGCTGTAAGTGATAAAATATAACTCTTTATAAATACTATAATGCTTAAGCCTTACATCACAAAACATGTAATGTGACTATTCAGTCAGTATTTAGTAGTGAGAAAGAAATGTCTACTGCTAAAAATAGACATGAACTGAATTAGGAATTCCGTTATCACGTTCTGAATTTTGGCTCTAAAACTTATACAAATATACATAGATTCTTTATGGAATTAACAATTTCTACTAATATAAAAAGTGAAAGGTTGTATGCTTGTTTTTTTGTTTGCTTAACGCCAAAACGGCTGAACTCATTTGGATGAAATTCATTATTACCGGAGTCAACATAGGACAACATACTTTTTATCGAGAAATTCAGAAATCCCACGGGAAAACGGGTAAGTTTTGGGTGAAAACAAAAATGATGCATTTAACACTGAAAACATTGCGTTATACTAACCAAAGATTTATTAATCGCCAGGGCAAGGATAGGCGAAGAACAAAAGGAATGTACAAATTAAGAAAAAGAGTAAGAGAAAATATTTAAGAGGATTCACCTGGCAAGCCAACACACACTTCCCGATAGCAAACTGAGCTGTGTTCGTTCTATCCAAGCAGTCGACACAGTTGACCCTTGCGAGTCCAGTCTGCAGTCGGCCGGCTTGGTGACCTTCTACCCCGATCTGCTCGCCGTAACCCGCTGTGCTCAGGAATATGCCAGTCTTGCGCACCACCGTGCGAGCTATGGCCGATAACCTGGGGAGGTTAAATTTGCTGACGCTAGTTATAAAACAGGAGCAGCCCTGGCTCACTCCGCGCTTTGGGCACGTAGCTGCAAGTACATGGGACCGGCCCGTCTTATCGGGTCGGTCCATTACGCGCAACGCGTCAGAAGAGCAGCGCTATAGCAATAGAACGAGAAGCAACTGTTTAGGGTTGGCTTGAAGTGTAGCGCTGTGCAAGTCACATTTTTGCTAAATTTGAAGGAACACATCCTGTATTATAATTGTCATCATCATCATCATCATCAACAACCTGAAGACGTCCACTGCTGAATATAGGCCTCCCCCACAGAGCGCCACTTTGAGCAGCTGCTTGCCGCTTGCATGCATCGGCTCCCCGCGGTTTTCACCAGGTCGTCGGCCCACCTAGTGGGGGGCCTACGCTGCGTCTTCCGGTTCGTAGTCGCTGCTCGAGGACCTTTCTTCCCCATCGGTTGTCAGTTCTACGAGCGATGTGGCCTGCCCATTGGCATTTCAACTTGCCAGTTCTAATAGCTAAATCGGTCACTTAAGTTCTCCTGCGGGTCTCCTCGTTTCGGATCTTATGTCGCAGGGAAACACCGAGCATAGCTCTCTCCATAGCTCATTGCGCGAATTTGAGGTAACTAATGAGGCCAACAGTAAGAGACCACGTCTCAGTTTCATAAGTCATCACTGGCTACACACACTGATTAAAAACCTTTGTATTCAGGCTCTGCGGTATTTTGGACGATTATAAACTGTACTATCCCATAATATCGCTTATAAAGATTCACATCCTCTTGAAAAATTCACCATATGCCTATGTGTAAGGAAATTCATCATCATCTTCAGCCTGTATTAGATCCCTGCCAGACATATGCCTTTTTTTTTTATCAACGATAGGCTAACATTTGACCACGGTCTCACCTGATGGTAAGTGACGACGCGGTCGACGATGGAGCATGCTTGCCTTTCCTAGGGTACGTCATTGAGCCCGATCTGCGTCTCTTGTATAACAGAAGCCGTTATCTTTACTCAAGTGGTCGTTTAACCTATATTTTGTAACTTGTAAGTCAAAGCCGTGACTTGGCAAACGTATTTTACGCGTGTGTTCGAAATTACTGCTATAATATTGTATGTATAGTCATGGTGTAACATACTTGTCCAATACTTTAGCATCGGCACCTTTATTCTTCCTCGCCATGTCCAAATGATAATACTGCACCGCATGTTCCGGCGGCAAGAACTGATTCAGATACTTTATAGAACTGCTGATCACGTCAGTTAGTAAAGATTCGTGTTTCTTCTTCTCCCTCTTCTTAACTAAATTCAGGAACATGATCGGAGATCCGTATCGCCTCATTAAATTGTTCAAATGTTTCCCGGGGATCTCTGCGAATGGATCACTCAGGTGAATAGATATGGCTGGCTTTGGCACCATTTTGGATACATCCTGCGACCAGTAGTACGGGATTGAACCTCGCATTTGCACAAATGAACTGAACCTGAAAAACAAGTGGTACTTTGTCCAGTTGTATAGCAAAGCTATTAATCTATAATATTTGGTAATATAAATTGAAAAGTAACTGTTTGTTTGTTACCTATATTCAGCCTATTCTTGACTAAAAAGTTGTACCAATCTTGGTAAAATTTCGTATGGGATAATGATGTACCTACAATGTGGCTTAAAGTTTCTGGGTGGTGGATTTCTGCTCATCATCATCATCATCAACAGCCTGAAGACGTCCACTGCTGAACATAGGCCTCCCCCAGAGCGCGCCACCTCAAGCGGCTGCTCGCCTCCTGCATCCATCTGCTCCCCGCGACTTTCACCAGGTCGTCGGTCCGAGTGGGGGGCCGGCCTACGCCTACGAATTTCTACGAATACTTTCAAAAGCCCTCTTTTTCTGTTTTAAGCTAGAGACTTTGAAACAAGACTAAAAAGCGCAGGACTGAGGAAAAGTGTGTGTAAGCTGAGTCATATACACAGTATAAATCATAATACCTGCCAGCAGAAAATGACGACACCATAGAATCATGCACGATCTGCTCAGTCTCCACCTCATTGGCCACATCGCCGTGCATATTCGCGCCTCTTTTCAAGAACCTCGTCCCAGCATATCTATTGCTTCTTCTAGCTATAAGCGTCAAGTACACTGGTCTCCCGAATATATTCAGGTTGCTCTGTTCTATGAACCCGTGGACGATGTAGAGGATCCAGTCGGGGTGTAGCTGTGCGTGCACGGGGGAAAGCAGGTGGCTGTTCCAAACGAATCGCCATTCTGGCACGGCTCGGACGCCGAACTCTAGTTTATTGGTACTGCTAGAAATTTATGTTCATTGTTACTTATATTGTCCCGGGATAAGAGGACCATCCTAGTATTTGAAAAAGTTATTGCCGTCGCTGTATTATCAGCATGTATGATAGAGACAACAGAGCCCGTGTGTGAATTTACTTGCATTGTAGCGTTTCGAGGGAAATCAGTTTTCAACTTCTAAATCTTAATAAAAACTTTTGATTTAGATGTCAATCGGTTGCGTAGATTATAATGTGTTGGTGGGTGGTCCATTTTTCGGGATACATTGGAACCTACCCACACCTGTATGTTTTGATTTTTTTAAATATGTTTTGCAGGTATCATAATTTTGACGCAAAAATTCGTCATTTTAGGTGGCTTTAACTACGAAGATATTGCAATACTCAAAAAAGGGAGACTTATGAGCATAGTTTTTTACTATGTAGACAAAATATTAGAAAAATCATCAAAAGCGGATAGGCGGACACTTAGGTGTAGAAAAACGTTAGCGCTTTTTGTATGGACCAGAGGGAATCTTCTTAAAAAGGGGGTGAAACTCAACTAAAATTATTGTAATGAACAGTATGAAATAACCATTATCCAAAAACCTTTAAGCAACCTTCTTACTCAGTAAATATGACCAGCTGACAATTATTTTAAAATAGTAAAATAAATTATGTTTCTGAATATCATACCCAGTTTTTTCTCTTCTCTGCTGCAGCTGCCTCTTCCATGTCTCAAATATATCCTCATCATCATCATCATCATCATCCTCAACAGTTTTATTGCAATTACACTTCCCCTCTTCAGCATTAACATCCAAATTAGAATGGTATACAGCTGCAGTGACCGGTTCAGGAAACAATGCAGGTGCCAGTTTCCTCGGGGGTGCCATGTTCATCTGAAGGGTGTGTGTTATGTCATAACTGTAGCTGTAATAGAAGTTGGTAGAGAGGTCTATTGCTAAAAACATTTTCAGGTATCTCTGTTCATCGGGATGTGGTGGTTTGTTGCTCTCGTTCGGAATGTATATTGTGGCTGTGTCTTCTATTTTGTAAATGGAATGTGAACCTATAGCGGCAATCTTTCTTCTCTTTCGGACTAGGATTATGTAGTAGCCCTCAAGGAATCTGATGAAACCTGAAATGTGATGCAGGTCAAAGTCAAAGTCAAATAGTTTATCAAATAGGCTGGCTATTTTTAGCACTTTTACAAGTCAAAATCAGAATGCTTAAAATAGTTAATTTGAGTTATTGTTAAGGAAATTTATAGCACTGTACAAGTCTACATTAACATTTAACTCCTTTTTAAACACAACCAAACAGAGTTTCTGTGTCATTTGTACCTTTATGTGGCAACATAGCTCTCAAACAAATGAACCTATTTAGATTTTTCTTTTTTGTTTGAAAGGACACTTGATCAAGAGAGTTTAGATTTTAACAAATCTGTTCACAGTCATTTGAAGATCATGTCAGCTCTTTTCTAGCTGACGAAGGGATTGTATGTGAGCAACTTCAATTCAAAATTTGATATCCTATTACTTCAATGATATTGCAAGAACATGGTAACCTGAACCTAATGCTGCAGTGTTACCAGGAATCTGTAGGATACCTTGGGCTGCACATAGTCAGTTGTCAGTCAATCACTCAGGACTGAGTCAGGACAAGGCATTTTATTATTACATATAAAATAAAATTTCTATTTAACTTTCAGTAAAATAAAGTTTAAGTTTGATTCACAGGACAGAAGATGCAATTATACATTGTATACTGTACATAGGGTATTGTGGTTCTCATACTTCCTGGGTCCCTAAATACAGGAAATCCTAATTAGGGTCCAGGATCCATGTGAGTGATCATTCAGTGTTACTTATTAAGTACTTACTTATTAATATCTTACCAACAATCCCAAAAGCAGACACCAGCTTGTTAAATCCTGTGGTCCTACCACCTCTGTTTCCAAAACCGATCATGTTCAGCAGCTGGTGAATCTCTTGCTTGTTGTACTCCACCTTGTCATCTACGAGGATCAGTTCGCGAGGGTCTGTCCTGTCAATCTTGAGGACTCTGAATCTTGTCTCGGTATTGTTCGACCCTATTAGGTAGAATCTCTGTAATAATTATTGAAACCTTGTAGTGTTGACCTAATTACTTTTTCATTCATCAATATGACTAGCAATGTTATTCACTGGATACATATACCCAATCAAAGACGAGAGTGAGCTTTCCAAAGTGCAAGGATACATGATGAGTGCAGAGTGCACAATCATATACCTTTGAATCCTATGATAAACAGATGATAGCTCTGTTTAATGTGCAAGATATTAAAAATTGAGAGGGGCTTGCCTACTTATTATGTTTGAGTGATTCTTTGGAAGTGAATTCTTTTAATTTCATAGTATAGCGGTTAATTATTGCTACTTACCGCTTTAGTCTCGTAAAGCGCTATCCTCTGTATTGAGCTTATAATAGGGTGAAACATAACTTCTTGCTTCGACATGATTTTTGTTATGTAGGTATGTACAGTAAACGCCCTCTTAACGCAAAAAGGATTTGAATCGAGTTCCGCTCAAATGCTGAAGCTTTGCATTTTAATTTCACGAATGATGATGGATTGTAATGAAAATGAGAAAGTACAAAATATGTATTAGTATTAGTTTTTAGACTGATTCCGAGAAAACCAAGAGAAAAATAAAGAAAGAAGTATTTATTTAATTTTAATAACACAAAACAGGCAACAGCTGATCAGTGATCAGAAACCGAACTCTGTAGTCTGTGGTGAATTGTGATTATTTGTCAATGCAGTCAATGTCACCTTGCCTGTCTGTGCTGTCAAATTTGTCACCGTCACTGTCAACGCGACGTCACTGTCAGAATAACTTTTTTTTTTATTATTTGGCTTCATGCATTTTGTTTACGTAGTATGGAGTCATTTTATATTATTATTGGTTTATTTTTTATTATTATTGCCCTATTGATTATATAGGTGCTCTTTGTCTAGTCTAGTCTACAACTCCATCGAGTCAGAGAATTTAGCCACTAAAACCTTAGATTCTTCGGATTCTTTAACAATGGTCATACTTTGCTCTATTGGGACCGGTCTTTCATCAATGATAATAATTCATCACGGATGAGACTAACCAATAACGTATCGCTAAAAAGCGTTAAGCGATAGTAAGCCATTAAACGAAGAAGAAGAAGAAGTTTGATGTCTTTCTTGCTGACAGAAACACCGCGGCACGCCACGGCCAATATAGTAGATAGATATCTGTGCACGCCGCACTTGGCAATTTTCGATGATTATTATCTACCTATAGGTATTCATTGAGGTAGGAATATGTTATATAGATAATAAGAGGCGCTTGGTAATCGGTTGGGTCAACGGCAGGGGTCGGGTGTAGTTTTATAGTAGAGATGGCATTATTGCGCATTACTCGTTGAATTGGCACGACGTGTTGTCCTGATCGTGGTCCCTCACTCTGCAGCCTAGCCACCGGCATTGGTACCGCGAGCATAGGCACGGTACTGCCCTAAAATCCATTCCTGAATCTTAGATATTTTATGTAAACAAAGTAATGTCACGAAAAGTCACTGTCAAAGTGACATGCCAGTTGCTCAAAACATTTTTTACTTCTGAAAAATATTTTTATTAAATGGATTTAAAGAGTATCAATCTTACTGATTAACAAGCATAACTTTGCATACACAATATTAGTAGGATATGAAGTAGGATTTTGCAATTCCAAAGTTCTAAAGGTAAAATTTTAGGAAGACGTAAATAAAACATTAACATACATTACTTATGTTTTTTAACCAACCAGAAACCTTATAAATCATTCTGACAATCATTCGGTAATTTGAAATCGAGAGATTTATTCATATTTGATCAAAAGATATTTAGTTTGACCTGTTTTTTTTATGTTTTACATACTTTTCATCATATCTCGAAAAGAGCACGAAAGTAGCACCATGTGTCTTTGAAGAAAATATGACATGTAATGGTATGATACCATCATATAAATCCCAGAACGAAAACGAAAAAATGTTTAGATCCTCTACAGTCTTACCAGTCTATTAAAATATTTTCTACCAAAAATCGATTTCTTGATCATAAAATTTTATATATCAGATATAACGTTAAAATAGATAGTACAAAACGATTTTTATTTTATAATACAATACAATACAATACAATAATACTTTATTGAACACCAATAAATAAAAATGCACATAAAAATTGTGGGCGGGGCGGCGTTGTGGGGCAGAACCATTGATTATAAATCTATATCTTGTTCCTGAATCTTAGATATTTTATGTAAACAAAGGGGATAACAGTGCAAAAAATATCTTTTATAACGGTAGGTTACTATATTTGACCAAAAAAATATTAAATATTATTTTCTAGTCATAATCTCCTTAATTATAAAATAAAAATCATTTTGTACTATCTATTTTAACGTTATATCGGATATATAAAATTTTATGATAAAGAAATCGATTTTTGGTAGAAAGTATTTTATTATACTGGTATGACTGTAGAGGATCTAAACATTTTTTTTGTTTCGTTCCGGGATTGATATGATGGTATCATACCATTATATGCCGTACTTTCTTCAAAGATACATGGTGTTACTTTCGTGATATGATGAAAAGTATGTAATAAATAAAAAAACAGGTCAAACTGAATATTTATAAATCAAATATGAATAAATCTCTCGATTTAAAATTATAGAATGTTTGTCAGAATTGTCAGAATAATTTATATGGTTTCTGGTCAGTTAAAAAACTTAAGTAGTGTACGTTAATGTTTTATTTACGTCTTCCTAAAATTTTACCTTTAGAACTTTGGAATTGTTAAATCCTAGCTACTTCATATCCTACTAATATTTTGTATGCAAAGTTTTACTTGTTAATCAGTAAGATTGATACTCTTAAACTCCATTTAATAAAAATATGTTTCACAAGTAAAAAATGTTTTGGGCAACTGGCATGTCACTTTGACAGTGACTTTTCGTGACATTACTGTGTTTACACAAAATATCGAAGATTTAGGAACACAGTATAGGCGTCTTAGACCAATCATCCTTTTCACCTCACTAGCTCGGAAAGGTTCTCTTTGTCATTCAAAATCTGGGTGCGAAAACGCATTTTGCTCGCTAGCGTGGAAAGTGTTTTTAAAATTCGAACGTTTCTATTCAATGATTTTCTCGTCAAGAATTGAGGATTTAATCACAGATCTGCCCGAATTTAACCTTCTTGATATTGCCAGTCCACTGAAAATTCATTATTGCCACAGACTACCTCCTAAAAGATACCATCTTTTTCTTGTTCACCAACCTCATTTTTAGAATAATCGCACTGTCCAGCACCAAAGAGTATATAACCAACACGCTATCCAGCACGGCGACTGCATGGAAAATGGATGAAAAACACTTTTTCTTTAATTTTCCATGATTCACGTGAGCTCCTCACGTGAATCATGAATCACTCCTCCTCACGAGTCGTTTACCTGGTGTTAAGCGTTACCGCCACCCATATCTAAATTAATAGGCTAAAAACTAATCTTTTCTTAGTCTTTTAGCTGTTTGTCTTGCATTTTCCTCGCTGTAGTGAGGTGAAAAGTTGTGTGTTGCGCTCGGCAGCAAAGTTTTTCTGCGTCTCGTACTTTTGAAACCTTCGCTACGCTCAGGATTCTTCATTTGAACCACTCGCTACGCTCGTGGTTAAATCCTACAATCCTTCGCTTGCTCAGGTTTCAATTCAAGTACTCGCGCCAAAAACCAACTGCAGCCTAGTATAACAAATAACTATTGTCAACTCGATCCCATCTCGGCCCATAGAGGCGTTTACTTTACTTCACGGTATATGTAAGTAACTATTTAGTAGGTACCTACTGCCGTCCTGTCGAAAACTTGGACGTTGCCTAAAAGGCCCACTTAAGATTATGCAAAACGCTATTGTCTTAGGTCCGTATTATCACCTTGTTCAAGGGACGTGTTTGCGTTTGCTTCAAGAACATAAACCCGCTGAATGCAGATCAAAGTATTCCAATTCTAATCACCTAAACCCCTGAGTTGTAGGTAGCCTCAAAGAGAATACAAGCGCTACGCTCGAGGTAACCTATTATGCGCGTCTTGGACGCACATAGTATGAATTTCTCATTTTTCAACCGACTTCAAAAAAAGAGTCACCACCGCTTTGCCAGTTATTCTGCCGCCAAGCAGTGTGCAAGCACTACTGTGTTCCGGTTTGAAGAGCATAGTAGCTAGTGAAATTATAGGGCAAATGAGACTTTATGATCTGATCACTCAGTCTAGTAATCCAATTACTAGACTATGTGATGTCTCAGGATGACGTGCGCCAGTGCAGTGTCACGCGAAACTTTATTGTTTTTAAGTTCCAAGCGACACTGCAACTGTTATGGGCGGCCGTGTCGCTTAACATCAGGTGAACGACTAGCTCGTCACGTTGTTTCCGTTGTATTTTTTTTATACCCAAGTTTTTTTTATATGTAGGTATACTTAAGTAGGTACCTACATCCTTCTAGATTGGTATGGTCTCATTAGTGATATTGGAGAAACGTCTCAGAGAAGGCTATAGATGAGACTCAGTCATGCCAAGGATTGCCCGTATTGTTTCTGAAAGTCTATGCGCCCATATTTCCCATCGTAACTTGACATTCGCCTGCCAAGCGTGGTAGTTATGGCCAATCCTCTCTAATGATAAGAAGTGGCGTTTTATGGGAGAGGCCTTTGTTCAGTGGTGGACGTCTTCAGGCTGATGATGATAATGATAAAGTGCAGCAGCATTCTCCTCGGTACATTAAAATCTTCTGGGATCACCAAGCTGCTTGCCAAGCGTGGTGGTTATGGCAAATCCCTATGATAAGCGTCCAAAGTGGCGTTTTATTGGGGAGGCCTATGTTTAGCAGTATGGACTACGTCTTCCGGCTAATGATGTGGTATGTCAATGTGGTCAATGTGGATGTGGTAGGTACGATACTGGCAATACTATATGCTGGAATACAAATACTGAATCCGTTATATACACAGAATTTATATGAAAAAAAAGTCAAATCAGTTCAGCCGGTTTGACTTGAACCACACAAACAACGTTTAAATTAACCATGACAACGTTTAGGTACAGATATATTTAAAGGTTGTCTGAAAGAGACCGCTGTCAGCAATAAGACCGCGTGTTGTAACACTAGTTCAAAAGAATTCTCTTTCACAGGCACGTGCCTAACTGCTACATTATTTAATAATTAATACTTACTTGTTGGTGAGACCATAAAAATACATAGGTATGTACTATGTGGTAAGTTACTAGATTTAACGATCTACCTTTATATAAACTCTTTTTTTTTAATCCACGGCGAGCCGATTGATGCAGGAGGCGAGCAGTGAAGCGAGAAGTGGCGCTCTCTGGGGCAGGCCTATGTTCAGCAGTGCACGTCTTCAGGCTGTTGATGATGATTCTTTTTATAAATTTGGCATCTGGGATACAGATATCTAGGTCTAGGTATATGTCTAGGTGCCAACACACCGTTTTGTGAAGATTCTACGTATGTTTTTATTTTGTGACGTAGGTACTCATTTTTAAAGTCATAGTAGGTATAAATGCTATTTTTTCTTTACATAACTATTTTACTAACTCGATACTGTACTGACAACCAGGATAGGTACAGATATTCTGGACTAAATGTCAGTACGGTTTATTATTATTGTTTTAATCTTGCATGCAACTTGTTATTTTTGGTAATAACATAGTTATAATGATACGCCCTGTTATTAATGTACAATTGTAGTAAACCCAAATATATATTTGTATTTGTAAATGGATTCATATATTTATATACTCCATTGACATTAAATTAATTAATAATTTAATAAGTATAACTACAACAATAAAACTAGGTATTCTATAAAACTAAACTAAAACTATAAAATTAACAATATAATACAAAACTAATCTAACAAACCACTACCAGTGGGCAAAGTGCCCAAAATGCTGGCAGCATTTATACATTTGTAAATCGATTTATTTATCCATCTATCTACTTATCTATTGTATTGGAAAAAATTTCAACAACCCCAGTAAGTACATTTTCTATGACTTCTCTAGTTCTCTCCCGTACAAAAATAAATAAATCAAACCAACCGGATCTAAATAATAAGAAGTGCGACAAAATTATTAGCGTAGTTCTTACTATAAACTGGGGGCGTACTGTGAGCTCTTAGCGCGATTCAAAACAGAGCCTATATTGGATCGCTCTGTTTTTTTTTTGTATGGGGATTTTGACAAGCGATCCAGTGTAGGCTCTGTTTGGAATCGCGCTAAGAGCTCACAGTACGCCCCCTGATTGCGCCTGCCTACTATACGTGCTACGTAGCTCTACGCTACAAAGCTCGTTTGCTACGAATTATAGAGCTTTAGCTTACCACAAAAAAGCGTATCTGAATCATCGTGAGTTTTATTTAAGGCAATTATGCTCAAGCATGTATTTTTTTAATATTTGTACAGACCTATCCTATCTATTAGGTTTTTTGTCTTCTACAGAAGTGGAATGCAAACCATATCGCGAAGGGTTGAATGAAAGTCGTACCGCTGAGTCATACTCCTTCGTCACCAAAATCGTTTGTGCAGGTAATTTAGGTAATTAATCATTAAAGGGTAACTTTAGATATTGAATCAGATCAGATACGTTGTAGGTATTAGATATTAGACAAGTAAACTTCCCATCAGAGTATTATAATGTAGTACACCCTTGTTAAATAAATAAAACTCATCACTAAATTAATTATGTAACCATTTCCCTCAACGCGAAGCAACCTACGTAACATCTCATTTAAAATTTAAGCACCATTATGATATGTGTACGTATAGAGACAGCTGGAAAGAGGTATATAAAGAACCTACCTTTTTGTTTTAGATGGCTCTTCAGCCTGGAAATGTGCGAAATGTGTCGTGCAGCCCTCTAACAATCACATGCACGCCTTTGTAGGTACCTAAGCATTTGGAACATAGTACGAACCATATTTTTACGTCTAGGTGCGGTGCCACTCCCGGGCTCAAATATTTGAGCGGGGCAGTAAGTGGGTCACACTCACAGTGTCACACCCAACCGTGGTCATTAAACGTGATCCCGCGAAATCATATCGCGGGTGCGGGTGCCAAGTGGCCCGTTTCCTGTTCGAAGGGTTCGAATTTGAATAACTACTGGACTGCATCGGGCAGAAGGCACAGGCTTATCGTGCGAGTCAATGTGTATAAACGAGGCTTCGGGCTTCGGTGTGGGCCTGGGGAGCGGGGCGCGTGCGCGCGGGGCGCTGGCGTCGCCTCGCGGCAGTCCCCTGCGCGTCTCGGAGTACGCCGTACCTGCGCCCGTCTCTCGCCTCACTTGACGCATTGCTCGCTCTCGTACTCTATCAAATAACAATGATTTCGTACACGGACATCTTCCCCTCAGTGTTTTAGTCCATGTTTATGTGATAAGAACGGGCCGAGCCATCCCCGGCGTCCCCACGTCCGGTCCAGGCAGGGAAGCTGCGCCGGTCTCACGCCCGTCTACAGTGGAATGCGGCAATTTTAACTACTGCGGACCTAGGAACGATTTCATAAACAGGGATCAAGCGATCGCGGCCCATGCAATAAGGTAGGTGCTACAACCCTTCCATTTATCGATTTACTATTAGCTATGCCTCGACCACACGTTTTAGTACCTACACAAAGTAAAAGGTTTCAGTCACGCACTTAGCTTATTAATCCATCATGACTGTTGGCATGGAAGCTTCAATCGTGAAGTAGACGCAGGTAATAATATCTTGAACAGCAAGGTTTTTACGACACCACAACCAGATATCTAAAGCCTCCTTGTGCAAGTGTTAAAACTCGTTGAACTCCTTTAAATATCGTGTATAAGAAAAGAAGACTAGTCATAGCCCAAGTAATTTTACAGTTAGTTTAATTTCGAAACAAAGAATATTTCGGTTTTGACCATGAGAATGAGACAATAAGGAAATTAGTTAAATTGCATGATGAACATCACGCCAACATCCTTTAGTTTACCAAGTTCCGTATGTTACGTGTTCGACCTATATATCATATATCAAGTAGGTATCTTTAAGTAGAGAACATTTTACTCCTACAATTATTATTTTGAACAGAATCCTTCCACAGCTTTATATATCAAAATCTAGAGCTATTAGATTTTTAATGGTTATGAAAACTTTTAGAAATATCATTTTGGGCTACAATTAATTTAATTATTTAATTCACCTTTTTCCATATTTTTAAACTTACATTTTTAAAGAATTCTCTTTATTTTATTTGACATATTGTTTTATTTGTTTCTTCAATAATTTATCTTGCATGTTATTCAGTCAATTGTTTATGTAAGTAAACCTTGCAGTAGATCCGCGGGTAGTACTACGGGTAAGTAGCTGATAGCTCTACCTATACGTACTATCACTCTATGGTAGGTAACAAATTATTGAAAATATTCGAAGCCTCCTCAAAAATTTGCCATTAAAATTCTGAATGAATCCGCTCGCTTTGTTCAATTTAAATCGTTCCAGTTCAATTCTTGAAATGGTTTGTAAGAATTGCGAAATGCTCATGATGCCAGTGCAGGTATACGATGGATTAAGTAAGATAGATCACTTTCTTTTCGGTCGGCACCGGGTCTGCCGCGGAGAGATCTATTCAGCTTCGCCCTCGATTTCTCACGGTAATGCGACGTCTGAGAAATATATTACGAATTGTGCATTGTTTCGTGTGATACGACTTTTTGTGTTAATAAAATATTTCAAAAGTTATCCATTTTCATCTACAGTTTTGATGAGAATGGCTCGGCTTCCTAATGATGACAAACTGTTACCATACTTCGATGAGTTATAAATTCATTATGTGTTAGATAAAGGGATTGCACAATCTGAAAGCAGACGCTGCCTATGGGAGGGAAATTGACTTGGAATAAAGCCACGCTTCTGTTCATCGATTAATTATGGATGCAGCAGAAATGTTTTTGGTTGAATCATTGATATTTTAACTGTTCCGTGCATAAGTGGACACCTGTGCAAGCTCGGCTGTTTACTGCTCTTGACATAGATATAGGAATGTATCAATGAATATATAATTTTATTTCTTTAGGGTCTTGAAAGGTTTTAGCTTCACAGTTCTTCTAACAGCGCACGATCTGACAATGGTGTGGTGGTGCGGCACGTTTATTACAAAGAACACTCAACTATGAATTAAGAAGGCAATATAACTCTTTTGTTTTTAGAGAGACCTACATCTGCCGCAATGTAATAAAAGCAAATCTGCGGTCTATTATTTAAAAAGGTAGCCCTTTTACGATTAAATGCGAATAGGATGTGGGGGTGGTCTGCAATCATGTGCCTTAAGGTAAAATAAATTTTGCGGGTCAGGAAGGGTTCGTGTGAGTCGGGGAGCTAATTTTGCAATGTTTGTTATGGACGACTTAACTGCTGAGCCAAGCATGTAGGTAGACGTCGTAAAGTTAAAGGTCCGGTGCTTCTCCCATGGCCGCGGGCCCACTCCGCACGTTATTATTGTGTATTGTATAGTGTCCTTGCCGGCCTCATTCAAATACTTGAATAGACATGAGGGTTGAATGATGTAGGTATATGTGTGTTCTCATTACACAGGTAGAACATAAAAACGCTCTTTAAAATTCACGGCGGGAAATGACGCAATACTATTCTTGTAGGAAAATCAATAAAAACCAAGCTTTTGTTGTTCCTTTCCCTTTTTATTTATACAATAAATGGAAACATAAAATCAGTCAAACGGTTCTTTAGCGCCGGTTGGTGCAAAATATAACAGTTACGTTTTTTGTCTTTGAATGTACGGTGAAGATGGATATAACGTGAGAAAATCAAATAAACTGGGTCTTTCTTCTCTTGTTTGCCGATGTCATTTACATACTACTTTTCTGAGTATTAAATATTGGTTTAGGAACTAGAACTGAGAATTTTGTACACACGATACATGTGGGGAGAGTTCCATTCACATATCCACGCATCGGATGGCTCGTGTGTGTGGGTGTTACTCCATTAGAATCTAGTTTTAAAGTTGAATGGTAAAGGCCCGTAGGAGGCCCAAGAATGCACTGGACACGAGTAAAAATACAAAAAATTGATGAAGTTGGGGAGAGTAGAACGAATTTAGAATGGAATGGGAAATGGGTTTTTGTTATTTGGTGTGCTGTAGACATTATTATTTTACGAAATTAGTTTTAATTCGTATTAATTATATTACCTATGTTACTCGCAAGTATTTTTGCATCATGAAATACTTTTAACAACGAATCATTCTTGACTCTAAGTAGATGTTCTTTGGTGAACGTTAAATAAATAAGTGTAGGTACTTCATAATAAATAAATAGTTGCGGACATTTCACACAACGCCATCTAGCCTCATAGCGGTTCACTTTGGCCTCAAACTAAGCAAAGCAAAGCTTTGTACTAATGGGAACCAGATGACCAATTAGCACTAGCCAGTTAGGTTAAATCAGATGACTGATAGAATACAACAGATTAAAAAAAAACAATCGGTGTAGCTTTGTATACGGTGTAGGGTGTAAAATACTCACTTTAAGAGCAGACAGGGAAGTCTGTTAAAAGTGTTAAAACCCATGGCTAAAACTTTTTTGTAGGTTATTAAAATCAGGTGAAGTTTATATCTCTTGAAACTCAATTGCAAAACGATGTGTTGGATCGGAAAGCACTTAAAAACGCCAACTAAAGCGATCACGTGTAAAATTTATAGTAAAACGGCTGGTTGATATAGTCTCCGTGAAACTAGGGCAAAGCCAGGGTAGCCCGGGCGTAAGCCTAAGTAATAGTCGGGGAGCGAGGGAATGTGTAGTTTTGCGGTACTAGTTGACTGTTGCTACACTTACGTAGCGTAGTGAGTGATGCTAATATGTTGTCATATTTTCAGCACCACACGTACGTACTAAAATTATAATATTTTACGATCAGTGATCTATATACCTACTCTTTTTCTATACCAACCAAATTATGTTTATTTTAGAACTGTAAAACAAAAAGGTTCTCATTTAGAAACCAAAGTGCGTGATTTATTTATGTTGGACAAAGAACCTAATTTTATCTTTCAAAATTTTGATGTTTCAATAACTGTAAGTAGATGTATTGTAATGCTTTTTAAATTCTTGATACAGACCCTATAAGGGGGGGGGGGGGGGGGGGGGGGGTAAGAAAGAAAACACTAGCCTCTATCCGTTAGTGTCTTTAATTCTGTTTTACACAAAAGTTGTTCCTTTCCGAAGGAGGCTAATATCTACTGTTTAATATTACTAAGGACTATAGTTGCTAATAATATTTTATGATGTTTTGGTAGGATACATTCACAGATGGAAGGTGTTGGGCGCCTTAGAATATACAAATGTAGTGCTTGCCAGCTATTATGAGACCCAAGAGGGGTGTGGTACGAGCTAGTAGAACATTCCTGCTTTGCAACCAGATAGCTAAGTTAGTTGGTAATGGACAACACAAAGTATAAATGAACGCGATCAACCAGCTACCATGCTGGCCGACCGTGATACCGTAAGGAGCGCGATGGTGTGGAGGACTGAACTGGATCCAGGGAGATGCAGACGGCGGGTGTAGACCCGTAGGTAAGGGGCCGTTGCCTCCCGGAGCCTAGCAGGTCAGCGCAAACCGTCGGTGAGCTCGGAGAGGGGCGTGCCAGGAGGTGGCACGACCCGAGTAGAAGAGGAGTAATAAAAAAAAAACCCTGTCGAAGGACAGGAACAAATTAGACTCTTATTTTAGCACTTTTTACTATCACTGTCTACGACTTGATGCACATTTAGGTTTCTTTGGATAAATGGGAAGACTTACCCTGTAGAGGGGTTTTTCTTTACTCGAGCGAGGTGAGACGCAGGCTCACGATGGGCGTGGTGGAGGTGGGCACCCGCCTAAAACGAAGGCGTCGCGGCAGCGGCCAAATGGAGGCAGCGACTTGCCGCGACCAGTAATTATACGTAGGGCACAGCTGCCTGCAGCAAAAGAAGGAGTTAGCTTGGTGGCCGAGGAGACGCGCCAAACTGTCAGGAGCTGCGCCCACGCCGATACCAAAGAAAACGAACCACTCGAAGTTTCTTCGCTCTTCCTTTTTCTAAGGAGAACCGTCGCTCTAACTGGGCGGATTTGCGTCACCCTATCTCGCCCCCCAGCCTCTGTCGAATTTTCTCGAAAAGTCCTTGCCTGCGTCCCTGACCACCAAAGTCACCACTCCGCATATCGCCAAAAGCGAAAGTCGAGCGGCTGAGTCAAGGACTAGATCTTCCCACAAGAGCCTTCACGACAGTGGTGGTTATTTAACGATATTTCTCGTGTTCTTTGCGTAAAATAAATTATTTATTTATGTGCATTTTAGCTATGCAAATAAACAGAAAATTAGTGAAAATCCCTTGGTTTGTAGGTTTTTCTTTGTTTAGGGTCACCCTGCGATCACGTCATATGTCAACTTCAATTTGACGTCTTGTCAGCCGACAGTGACAGTGACGTTTCGGTGTGGATTAAAAAGTTATGGTCGTTGGTTTTTTCTCTAAATTGGCTCCTGTGAGATGGAGATTATTATAGAGATTTAGCCAACCCATGAAGAAAAACGATTGACTGTGATTGTGATCCAACCACAATAATTAAATTTATACAGAAGCGAAAAACAAGCCGTTACAGTACCCGTCCAACCCGGGTAGAATTCACGTAGTGAATTCGAACGGCTGTCCTCAGCCGGGAACTTCAGTTTCCAACAAAAGACAAACAAAACACCAAAACCATGGTGAAATATCTTTAAAAAAAAATCATTTAGAAAGTTATTGAATCAGGTTCAGACCAGACACTAACGGATAAAAGGAATAACCTAAAGCTATATATTTCCACACCTACATGCAAAAGTAAATGGAAAATTGGAACAAAGACAAAAAACAACAATATAATGTTTGTAAATAAAGGAAATTGTACCACTGGCTTGGGCAAGACAAACCTAATTACACACACTATCGACACGGGCGATGCGAAACCCATCAAACAGCGGTACTACCCGATGTCGCCGGAGAAACTCAAAGAGTTACATCGGGAGTTGGACAAAATGCTAGAGTTGGACGTAGTGGAACCCAGTCGAAGTGAGTGGAATAATCCAACCCTAATGACCCCAAAAGCCACGGGAGAACTACGGTTCTGTTTGGACAGTAGGAAGTTGAACGAAGTCTCCAAACATGACGCCTACCCCCTTCCATACATTACTCAGATCCTAGACAGTCTTAGGAATTCGAAATACCTATCTTCAATAGATTTGAGCTCCGCATTTTGGCAGATTGAATTAAGCCCCGCCTCCCGCGAAAAAACTGCTTTCACGGTCCCGGGCCGGGGATTATTTCACTTCAAGCGCATGTGTTTCGGTTTAACTGGTGCTCCAGCCACCCAACAAAGGTTGATGGACGTACTGTTTGGTCCGGATGGCTTTGAAAACCGGGTTTTCGTCTATTTAGATGACATAGTAGTATGTCATGAGACTTTCGAGGGCCACCTAAACCTCCTAAAAAAGGTCCTGGATCGTTTGAAGCAGGCAGGTCTAACAATAAAGGCTTCCAAGTGTCAATTCTTTAGACGCGAACTCAAATACCTGGGATATGTCGTGGACGAAAAGGGCTTGCACACAGATCCCGCTAAAGTGCAGTCCATACTCGAGTTCCCCACCCCCACCACTCGAAAACATGTCAAGATGTTTTTAGGAACTGCCTCCTACTACAGGCGTTTCATTAAAAACTTCAGCCTAATAGCAGCGCCTTTGAACAAATTGACGAGCACGGGGAAAAAGGCACCTCCGTTCGCGTGGTCCCAGGAAGCGGAAGACTCCCTTCAGAAACTAAAACAGGCTCTAGTTTCTGCCCCCATCCTCGCCTGCCCAGACTTTTCCAAACCTTTTTCTGTGCATTGCGATGCTTCGTCATACGGCATCGCCGGGATGTTAGCACAGGATATGGACGGTACTGAACATCCAATTGCTTTCGCGAGCAAATCGCTCTCGAAATGTGAGATGAACTATTCAGCAACGGAGCGGGAAGCTTTGGCGGTGGTGTTTGTGGTAGAACATTTTAGGCCCTACTTGGAAGGAAGCAAGCCTTTCAAAATTGTGACTGACCATGCTAGCCTAAAATGGTTCTTAAATCTAACAAACCCAACCGGCAGGTTAGCTCGCTGGGGTTGCAGACTTTCTCCTTACAACTTTGAGATCGAACATCGAGCGGGCAAGGATAATGTGGTACCGGATGCTTTATCTCGGTTTGTAACGCCGGTTGCAGCTATTGCAACCACGGACTCTTTCACCCCTACTGGTGATTCTTGGTATGACGGCGTTTATACTAAATGCGTGCAAAAACCCTTGTCTTGTCGGAATTTTATGGTGAAAGACGGAAGATTGTTTCGTTACACAAAGTCAGCTAATACTCTAGCTCGTGATTTTCAATGGAAAGAAGTGATACCACAGTCTAAGCGGAAGACAATAATTGAGGAACACCACTGTTTACCCACTTCTGCACATTTGGGAATACAGAAGACCTTCAAAAAGATATCATTGGCGTATTACTGGCCCGGATTATTTAGGGAGGTGGCTGACTTCGTGCGACAATGCGAAACATGTTTATCCCATAAAATACCGAATCGGACTACACCAGGCTTGATGGGTAGTCCTAAACAATGCTGTAGGCCAAACCAGACATTGAGTATAGACCTGGCAGGCCCCTTTCCGGTTTCTAGAAACCGCTACACTCACTTATTCGTGGTGATGTGCTGCTTCACAAAATATGTGATGCTGTTTCCCTTGCGTCGAGCCACCGCGGCCAATATCGTCAGGCATCTGGAGAATGACGTCTTTATGAAACATGGGATCCCGCAAACAGTGATTTCTGATAATGGAACTCAGTTCACTGGAAATGAGATACAAGCCCTGTTTCATAAATACAACGTTCCCCAGATCCATTTAGGCCCTAGATATTGTCCCCAAGTTAACCCGGTGGAACGCCAAAACCGTACCATTGTTACTGCGATATCCTCACTTATAAAGGAGGACCATCGCGAATGGGACTTACATTTGCCCCACATTGAGTTTGCCATTAATACATCCGTCAGTGAGGCTACAGGATATTCTCCATTCCTATTAATGCATGGGCGGGAGGCTGTACCAAATGGAGATCTCTATGACTCATCTCCCTTAGACCTCTCAGACCTTTCCTTCCCACGCAGAGAAGATTACGCACGCCAACTGGGTGCGCTCTCGGGAATTTTTCGGAAAGTAAAAGAGGAACTGGTGAAGGCGCACGCCAAAAACACGCATTATTACAACCTGCGGAGAAGATATATGGAGCTCAAAGTGGGTCAAACGGTCTGGAAAAGAACTTTCCCTCTCAGTGACAAGGGTCGGTTTTTCTCTGCAAAACTGGCTCCTAAATATGTCAAGTGTAGAATCAAAACCAAAATGTCTCCGTTGGTATATGAGCTGGTAGATGAGAACGGCAGAGATGCAGGCATTTGGCATGTGAAGGACCTTAAAACCTCAAACTAACTTGAACCTAAAACTAAACTCTATTTACCTACTTCAGAGGTACCTTTCTTCTCCACTGTCCCTAAACAGTATTTTACCCGCTACACAGTAGTAGCCTCTTAAAATGGGCATCTCAACCCCATTATCATGAACACAATTTCCACCGTAGGCCTCCTGTCATCACTCTTCGATGAAGCCAAGGTGAACTTCCTCTTTCCCCTTTCTTTCTAACCCTTCTCCAGTTATCTATTACCTATCACTTTTTATACAAAACTGACAAATCAGTAACCAGTAAGTATCCAACTGGTTACTGCTTACCTACCGGTAGTTCTACAAACTACCTACCTTCGGAGTACCCCCGGACGGCGGCGGTGGGCCGCCTTTGTGTAGTCCTGGGAGATGGCTCTACTTTTGGTTCGTTTCACAGGGAGATAAGGTTAAAGGTTGGATATTAGGCAAGACAGCAGTGCCCCGGACAGCAGTAGGCTGCTTTTGTGTTTGGTCCTGGGAGTTGGTTCTTTCTTGGTTCGATATCACGGTTGAAATGGATAAAAAAAAAAAAAAGCTGGATGACGCAGTCCTTGTAAATAATATTTAGGTTAAGGAAGGACTGGTCATGGGTGGTTACCATAATTTATAATTTGTTTCCTTTTCCCTACTCTACAATAGGTTAATTAATTATTCTACCCTGGCTTGGCATCTACATATAAAATAAAAATAAAATCATTCTTTATCAATAGTCCATTTAATAAATATCTAAAATATATATTATACTAGGTGGTAGGACTTTTCTGCAAAGTTCGTCTAGGTAGGTACCACCGCTTTGCCAGTTATTCTGCCGCCAAGCAGTAGTGTGCAAGCACTACTGTGTTCCGGTTTGAAGGGCATTGTAGCTAGTGAAATTACTGGGCAAATGAGACTTTATGATCTGATCACTCAGTCTAGTAATTTGATTATTAGACTGGGTGATGTCTCAGGATGACGTGCGCAGTGCAGTGTCGCGCGAAACTATTGTTTTAAAGTTCCGGGTGACACTGCAACTGTTATGGGCGGCCGTGTCACTTAACATCAGGTGAACGACTAGCTCGTCACGTCATTCAATCACATTAAAAAACATTAAAAAATATACACACATCTATGTACGTTTATAACATCACTAGACTAAGGTCATTAGAACAATCTATGGAGCGGTGTAAACTCCCCCTCCCTCCCTAAATAAGAATGAACTAACCAGTTGAAGCGCCACTGTAATGCTTTTTGAATTCTTGATACAGACCCTATAAGGGGGGGGGGGGGGGGTAAGAAAGAAAACACTAGCCTCTATCCGTTAGTGTCTTTAATTCTGTTTTACACAAAAGTTGTTCCTTTCCGAAGGAGGCTACCATGCTGGCCGACCGTGATACCGTAAGGAGCGCGATGGTGTGGAGGACTGAACTGGATCCAGGGAGATGCAGACGGCGGGTGTAGACCCGTAGGTAAGGGGCCGTTGCCTCCCGGAGCCTAGCAGGTCAGCGCAGACCGTCGGTGAGCTCGGAGAGGGGCGTGCCAGGAGGTGGTACGACCCGAGTAGAAGAGGAGTAATAAAAAAAAAACCCTGTCGAAGGACAGGAACAAATTAGACTCTTATTTTAGCACTTTTTACTATCACTGTCTACGACTTGATGCACATTTAGGTTTCTTTGGATAAATGGGAAGACTTACCCTGTAGAGGGGTTTTTCTTTACTCGAGCGAGGTGAGACGCAGGCTCACGATGGGCGTGGTGGAGGTGGGCACCCGCCTAAAACGAAGGCGTCGCGGCAGCGGCCAAATGGAGGCAGCGACTTGCCGCGACCAGTAATTATACGTAGGGCACAGCTGCCTGCAGCAAAAGAAGGAGTTAGCTTGGTGGCCGAGGAGACGCGCCAAACTGTCAGGAGCTGCGCCCACGCCGATACCAAAGAAAACGAACCACTCGAAGTTTCTTCGCTCTTCCTTTTTCTAAGGAGAACCGTCGCTCTAACTGGGCGGATTTGCGTCACCCTATCTCGCCCCCCAGCCTCTGTCGAATTTTCTCGAAAAGTCCTTGCCTGCGTCCCTGACCACCAAAGTCACCACTCCGCATATCGCCAAAAGCGAAAGTCGAGCGGCTGAGTCAAGGACTAGATCTTCCCACAAGAGCCTTCACGACAGTGGTGGTTATTTAACGATATTTCTCGTGTTCTTTGCGTAAAATAAATTATTTATTTATGTGCATTTTAGCTATGCAAATAAACAGAAAATTAGTGAAAATCCCTTGGTTTGTAGGTTTTTCTTTGTTTAGGGTCACCCTGCGATCACGTCATATGTCAACTTCAATTTGACGTCTTGTCAGCCGACAGTGACAGTGACGTTTCGGTGTGGATTAAAAAGTTATGGTCGTTGGTTTTTTCTCTAAATTGGCTCCTGTGAGATGGAGATTATTATAGAGATTTAGCCAACCCATGAAGAAAAACGATTGACTGTGATTGTGATCCAACCACAATAATTAAATTTATACAGAAGCGAAAAACAAGCCGTTACAGTATAAATAAAATTTAATTTAATCCAACTAATAAATTAGAAAGTGACTGATATGAAAAACATGTTTTTTCAGTTATTCAGTTCACAAACCTTTTTATTCTCACTGTGTGTTGTGGCGCTCTATGAATAACTTTTACCTCCTCGTACAGCTATTAATTTGTCCTACACAAGTAATAAGTACCTACTTATCATTTGCTTTCCGTATGTGTAAAAGTACCTTCACGCTAAAAAGTTTCATTGAACGTGAGAGACAGGATATTTTAAGCATGCTTATAAATAAGGCTTTTACATGCATTCACTTTAAATAATGTTTGTTGTTGTTAAGCTCTAACAATTTACTTACTGCAAAGTCCCCAGCCGAGTGTCCTTCGTGAATATTTGTGATAGTCTTGAGGAGCGTGTTTCTGTAACGATTTATCCACCAAAGTACACATACGATGCTCAAAACAAATCCCTATCGATCTACAGTGCTGAGAATAGCATAGGTACGAGGAGCAAATATTTGCTCCGTAGCTCCTATGTATGAACAGCGTAAGCCTCATGCCTACAAGCCGCTGCGTCAAGCCTCACTGGTCGCTCGGATTAAAATTCACGAGATGTATTGAACGTGTGTGACTGCCCTAACAACAAGATTCGATTATAATTCTTATTGTCATGTTAATTGTGGGAAAGTGGAATAAATTACTATAATGTTAGCACTTTAAAAGCTTAACATGTAGTTTTGTTAGTATTTAAATTAATCTTTTCTGGATGAATGGTCCTCGTAGAGCCAATAAAGATTTATTATCATCGTTTTCATAGCAAATTAATGATTATAATTCAATAGTTTTGAAATATTATAACATCTGCAAGAGTTAAAAAAATATGAATAATATATAAGTTCTACGAAATATGAATGTAGACAGAAAGATTGTCCTACACATAAAAGACATCAACGCGAGCGTGCTACGAAAAACACGGAATAATTTACAAGACGTCTTTTGCAGATCATTAAAACCATACAGCATTTTAACAATGTATTACGTATCTCTCTCATTTCTTTTAACATTCATCAATCTTTTCATACGTAAACGCCGGTCACGACTCCACGAGCGCCCGCGGCCGAGAGCGCAAAAGCCATTTGTAAATGTAGATGGAATAAAGTATGCGAATGACGTCTGCTACACCTACACCTCATATCTATTCGTTAATGGGTGCGTAATATTTATAGCAAACGCTTTTACTACTTCTGAATAAGACTAACCCAATTATTGTTATGCGTTTAAGAAACAGTAGTTTAATTTGGCTTCAATCAGTGGTGCTTCCCGTGAATGTTTTTCAGAGGGCTGCATTGGACAATGCTCGGAGAGTTTATGGGCGATATATGGTGTCCACCACGTTTGGAAGCGACACAGGCCACGCCTCTTGGCCTACTATCGCCGCGTGCATGTCTCTAATGCGGTGTCCACTTACTTTTGAGTAATTGTAGGCTGTACTGTACGGAATGGTTTCAGTAATAATACACCAATTAAATGTTACCCAATATTAAATCAATAGAATGCTTTGCCATGATTTGCCTGGTGTAATGTTATATTCTCAAGAATCTCAAGTAGTAAAATAGATCTTACGGTTGGTAACTTTTCAATCCAATAATCGGTAAACAAATTGGAAAAAAAATTTAGTAAAGCTGTAGAAATGTAACTATTGTTCGAAGCAACAAACAACGTTTTTCTACGAATTTTCAAAATTCACATATTTTGTTTTAATTTACAAAATATGTACTTAAATAAATAAAACCATCTTCAGAGTTGGTTAGCATTGTTGCAATACTATTATAACGTAGTACTAATAACCATAATATTGCTATGTTATTTTGACCATGTCTCATAAGAGTAGCAGACAGGTAATCTTAATGTGTCCAACGGCAAAAGATACCAGCGAGCTATCTCCCTGGTTGTGGGAGATAGCTCGCTGGTATCTTTTGCCGTTGGACACATTAATATTACCTGTCTGCTACTCTATAATGCATGCCATTATTGTACGCACAATTAATGAGTAGCAAACGAGGTCGGATAGATGGCAAGTAGGCGCAACAACTCGGCAAACATGTACAAAATAACAAGAGGGCGGGTCTAGTGGAGGCAGCAGTGGGCTCAAAGGTGAGTATGCAAGGCTGCGGCTTCTGCGGTTGCTCCCCACACGGGCACTTTCACCGATTCCCTCATTAGCGATGCCACACCGACTCTTCTGCAAACACTTGGCGCCTACAAATGGTTGTTTCACCCTCCGTATAACGTTGGCAGACGTGTTCGAGAGCAATCTTTACGAAAACGAAACGCGTTTTGCCCCACACACTCTGCGCATAAATCACGTTGATGTTTTATTTGTGAGGTGTTCTGCCTTTGGAATCTAGGGGGAAAAATAATGTTACATTTAATCAAAATATAGCAACGCAGCATCAGCACCCCCGCAGTTGCGGATGTCCATAGGCGACGGTGACCACCACCATCACGACGTCTGCTTGTTTGCCATTAATTGTATTTAAATACGAATTAGTCCAAGTGTCTATCTTGGTACACAAACTTTTACTTCATCACTGGCTTACCATAAGTTACGGGGCATCCCTAAGTAAGTAGCGTTAAGTGGGAACAACTTTTTCATTCAAGTCTGCTTCAAACGACGCGTCCAGCTTAATTCGTAGAACAGAAACAAGGCAAAAAGAAACTCTCGTTAGGAAAGTCGCCGCAAACTCATGTCATTCCGCGTCCATTTTCGGTGCGGATCGCTAAAAAAGTTCTAATTAACTAAAAGCAGAAGCTTGTCCAAGTGGCGTGGTGTCCGTTACATAATTGCATTTGATGCCAAGAGACGGATGCGAGCCGAGACGCGAACAGCCGGCTCGGGGTACTCCGAACACAAGATAACAAACAGCACAGAAGCTTTTCAAACTCGACGCTTTAATTACTGTTCCCACCTTTTTTTTTTTTTTTTTTTTTTTTATGTGATTGAATGACGTGACGAGCTAGTCGTTCACCTGATGTTAAGTGACACGGCCGCCCATAACAGTTGCAGTGTCACCCGGAACTTTAAAACAATAGTTTCGCGCGACACTGCACTGCGCACGTCATCCTGAGACATCACCCAGTCTAATAATCAAATTACTAGACTGAGTGATCAGATCATAAAGTCTCATTTGCCCAGTAATTTCACTAGCTACAATGCCCTTCAAACCGGAACACAGTAGTGCTTGCACACTACTGCTTGGCGGCAGAATAACTGGCAAAGCGGTGGTACCTACCTAGACGAACTTTGCAGAAAAGTCCTACTACCTAGTTAACCTATGAAGATACTGAAAACGTCAACGTTAATGTACGGCTTTATTTATTGCAATGTTTGTGACTCGAGAATACCGAGTATGTTACGATTAATTGAGTTTGCTATAATGCATTAGAAGCTTTGGAAACTATCGCTACAATGCGCAGAGTAGCATAATTACATCAGGGCGGTTCACTGCAATGCGACTACGTGGACAGTTCTGTTTGTATCACAACTTACGATTTACGTTATCCATGATCGAAACCAATAAATAATGTTCCGCGCTACATTGATAAATTTCACAATAATTAGGACTTTTGTATCACACGCACACGCTTTGAATGGAGTTTGATTTAAAACAAATCATATTATACGTGTCAAAAATACAAATGCCTTCTTAACTCTTGGCCTAACATCTCAACAATCTTTTAATGTAGAAGCAGAGTATTGTTACATTTATTTGTACATCACGTGGGGTAATATATTCCCAAATTTATTCCTTAGTGACTTCTCCTTTGAATATCTCCTTTGTTGGTCAAACTTATAGCAAAGGAGATATTAAAAAAAAACACCCAATATATGCAAATTCCTTTCTTCTCGTGTAGGCAAGTGGTTAAAACTCAATTAATAGTCCTGGTGTCCAGAATGTATAAACCAACCGAATGCTCCTGTGACTGATGCAAACGTACATAATGCAAAATAGCTAATAGATGGTATTGATACCTAATTCGGCGCTCCAACCGGACTAGGCAGTTCCACCAGAAAAGTTGCACTAGTTCAGTCCACCCGCAACCAAACTACTGCTACTAGAGGGATCTCAACCGAGCCGTGAAATTATGCTGCTCTAAACAGTTCCCGCTCGTCATCTGTGTAAACACATACGAAGTTAGAGCGGAAAAACAAACGTGATTTATTTATTTTAGGTTTGTATCGTTCACGTTACCGAGTTACGAAACTATATGACATTGATGTGTTACTTGTAGTAGGACCCCTGGACAGTCGGAACCTGCTGGGCAGGCCCGGTTCGTTGGCCGGCTGAGCACTTGTCGCGCACACCGTACAAACGTATAATTTTTTTATCTACTCCAGTAGTATAACTCTATAGCGTGCTTATAGTGTACTCTATCGTGACCTTGGATTTAGCAACGGTTGGATTTGTGGAAAGCTTCCAAAGAACCCGACCGAACCGTTGAGTCCGTTAAAATGTCTAGCGTGACGTGGATACCTATTTGAACTTTACTCTTCTAGCTAATATATTTATACAGTTCACTTTGTATCAGCACACGACGCTTAAGCTCACTATCGAGTTCAGTTCTGGCTTCGTCTCTTGGACGCCGCCGCCGGTTCCTTCCGGTTCTGAGCCAATCGAATTTCCTGCCTCGTTGACATCGTGTGAAATCTCTATTATTCCTATTTCATCGTTTTCCCATTTTATACCTATAATTATATACATATGCCACGGCTGCCGTAAAAGCATTCTAAGGTAATATCCAGGGAATGGGCAGGCATTTTCTTCGGTACATTAAAATCTTCTGCGATCACCAAGCCGCCTGCCAAGCGTGGTGATTATGGCAAATCCCCCTATGATAAGCGGCTAAAGTGGCGTTTTATTTGGGAGGCCTATGTTCAGCAGTGGACGTTTTTCGGCTGATAATGTGTGTATACATAGTTAGGTACTTAGTACTTATTGCCAGTTCACCATGCTTCCCACTTCACAAAGTATTCTGCACTATTTATCGCATTTCATCATTTTCCCACATCATCGTGCGATGTCAGCTCTATTAGGTAGCTCTGTGCCTTTTATTTCCGCAACATGCACGTTTATATTTCAATACAAAGCTTACACGTAGGTATTTATTTATTTTACAAAAATATATAAGTCCATCGCACATCGCACTATACTGCAAAGTAGCGTAGGTAGGTAGAGGTACGTTATATACCTACCTAACGCATTGACTTTGTGTGGGTTATTTGAGTTGTTTTCAGTACTATTGATTTAATACAACACGATTTAATAGTATTTGTCACACAAAAATATATTGTTCAGATTCAGTAGGTATATTTAATACATCATCAGAGCCATTCGTCCTATTCAGTCCACGAGGCTATTTATAGGCTTTATTTATAGCATTGTACATTAGAATACAAATTATAAAGAAAATATAGTGAACAGATGTTCGAAGGCATGCAATAACAATAAAAGGAACTGTTCCTACGTAGAGAAGGTTACTGCTCACTCAACACAAAACACCATATGCGCTTAAACCTGACTTCCCTTCCTAAATAGCGCAATGAAATGACAACGTATTCATCACACGCGTTTTCAAACACACAGATGAGGCTTTTAGGTACATTGGGTTTGTGTTTTACGTAGAATAGTTAAATATCAAGCAAAAATAAATTTCAAAAATAGAGCAGGGTGATTTGAAAAGATTCTATTATAAAAAATTATATCAACTAGGTAATATTACTTACATAGGTAGGTACATACATGTCGGATGATACAGAAAATTTCAATTTTTACTCTATAATTAACGCCAACTCGTCTCGACATTTTTCATATTAGACAGGCCACTAAACCATCTTAAAAAACTTGGATAATGGCAACCAATGAAATCGGTAAGCAACGAAAGCACCCGTTCCCCATGGCCCCAGCAGCGTCTCTACCACAGAACACTATTACTCCGTCTCTAGGCCAAACGGCACAGATATGAAGCCTCTGTCAAGGCTAGAATACTTGCGCCGCTTGGTGGATTCCGCAGCCGTAGCAGCGCCGCCCGCCTGGTGTTACGTGTCCGGAAGATAGGACGGTGCCAGTGTATCAACACAAGTGGCGTCCGTAAAGGCTGACCCATCTTCCATCTTATGTATTTTGAATCAAAAATCTATGGTTACAACTTTGGAGTATACATAAGCTGCTTTAGAGTATACAACACACTAGCACGTCCTGACGCGTGGCCATCTACGCAGCCGCCTTTCAAGTTGCACCACTGTGACCTTATCTTTTCATAAAAACATATACCTATGTTTTTTTGCTATTTGTCTCAATAGAGACAAATAGCATTTTATTTAAAATATCTCGCGAGATATTTTTCTTGCAAAGCTTCACTGCAAATATAAAAGTCAAATTGAAAAACTAGGACAAGTAGGTATCTTTTATCCGCAGTAGTTTAATAATTTCTAAAAGTAAAGTCACTAGTCAGTATTGCAAACTCCAGCGGGATGTTTGCAGCCCCGGCCGCTGTTTGCACTCAATAAGCTGAGGCAAACATTCTCTTGCCGAGCTATTCTTCATCCCGCCTCGAGAGCACACTCTCAGATTACCGGGATCTTTCACGTTATTCCATCACGGAAAGAATATTTCATATTGTGAAGCCGATGTGAAAATACCGACGAAACTTCACTCCGAGAATTCACTCTGGGTCGGTGTTCGGTGATTGTTATTTTAGTGAGATTCACAGATCTATATCAGAAACTAAAGGTAGACTCTGGTGATATTGATTTCTTTTGACCACATTTCACCTGATGATAAGTGACAATGTGGTCGACAAATTAAAACGCTGAAGAAGAATACACCTGTTCACTCTTCTCTTGATAATCTGCAGACAGCTATTCCGAAACACAGATGCAGGTAAAGCTTTGTTAGCCTATCCATTCACGGGACTATCAGTTTATCCTTTTTAACAGCGTGCTATAATTTAAAATCGTTACCATTTTACCTGTGTATCATGCACAGCGTATGTATTGTATGCATATTTGACAGATAACGACAGATATACGTAGTCACACACCACTAATATTGACTACGAAAATCAGTCAAAAGCATTTTCGGCTGTGATTGTGTATGTAAAAACTAGTTTTGACTAAGGACGTTACTTTTGACTGAAAAAATCTTAGGTAAGTATAAAAAAATATATATATACATAAGATAAGGGAGAATTACTCCCTTATCTAAGGAAAACATATTGAATAGTGACTGACTAGTCTAGGAAGAGCCATTCGCGTCATAAATTTACCTACCTAAAAAAATAATTATATAAATCCGCCCTCTGTAGCAGCATCAGAGTGTAGGTAGTAGTTACCTACTGTTATTAGCATAATGCTATTAATAGTTTGCAAGTTATCACGCTACTTGTATGACCGTTTACATTGTTCAAAGAACTCATTGTTGTATGAGTAACACACATTGACCTAATTTGTTACATGATTTTTAGGGTTCCGTACCCTATTACTAAGGCTCCGCTGTCTGTCTGTCTGTCACCAGGCTGTGTCTCATGAACCGATAGTTAGACAGTTGAAATTTTCACAGATGATGTATTTCCGTTGCCTCTATAACAGCAAATACTAAAAAACAGAATAAAATAAATATTTAAGGGGGCTCCCATACAATAACCGTGATTTTTTTGTTCATATACCAGATGAGTCATAGATGGCGCTGCTTTAAATAGCACTGCTACTCAACACTAGATGGCAGGGATAGATAATCAAATGGTACGGGACCCTTCGTGCGCGAGCCCGACTGCCATTTGGCCGGTTTTTTTATTAATGCGATGACCGGGCATGACAGACGTGAGATCAACGTTCAATGCTAAAAATATACACAAACAATACAACAATAACAGTTGCAAACGGTTTGCAAATTTTATGTTACGCATTACGAAACCGTTTTTTACAAAAGTAGGTACGAACGTTATTATTATACCTACCTACGCGTACGAGCTTGTAAATTGAATATTTTCAGGACTAGGTAGGTATAATAAGTTATTTTTACACGCATGTTTTTTCCTTAATTTTTTTTTGTAGATTTATTTATATTCTGTTTTCTTTGACGTTGGTGTTACTTATTGATTTTAAAGTTTTACGGTCTGTTTCATATTAATTTTATATTAAACACCAAGTAAACAACAAAGTATGTAAGTAGGTAGGTAGGTACAATACGTAGGTACGTATTTTCAATTATTAGGATGTTTAAGAAAAGAAACTCGGGTGAATCCGCGGTTTTCCTCTAGGTAATAATAATAATATATTCTCAGTTCGTAAGCCAGACAAATTGCGAACTGAACAAGCCAAGAATCACCTAAGATTTTTCATATTGTCCAAAGAAAACTCTCAGCAGATCGGTACAGAAACTTTTTATTACAATAACAACATGGGCGGTCGTGGTTAGTAGATAAGAACACGTAGATGGGTGTAAATACCATTGTTTCGGAGTTTTCTCATATCGGCGAGGGGCATTTCGCCGTTAGGCGCAACTTATGCGGCGTCCTCGCTAAACTTCAGGTTAATTAAGTCTTCTCGACTCCGGTCGGGAACTACTGATAAACTAGCATTATTACACGCCATTTTACTGCCGGGAATATCTCAATGAATATGAGGGAAGCACCTAATTAACGAGCTGTGAAAGTTCACCGCTGTATAATTAGCTATGGGAGAGCATTAATATGCGCTATGGTCTTAAGTATGGATATGGGTATCGTATTAGGCATTTTTACCTTCGAAAGATTCTTTTATCCTTCGAGAGGTTATGTTCTAAGTAGCTATACCTATAAGTACTAAACCAATTTGTAGCTATTAATACAGTGCTTATAGTATAGGTCAACGCGGTCGTCATGTCGCGTCGTCGTGGTTGGGCGCTTACCAGGTGAAAAAGTTTTCCAGCAGTACAAGTTCTGACGTCTGCAGGGTCGGCCATTGCAGTCCTGTACGAGCAGGAAGGTTTTTGTCTTTTAGAATGCCCTTTCGTTCTCGATCTCGATTGATGTAATTGCGGACTTTTCTAAAATTCATAAGTATGCTCTATCTACTCTGAGCAGCACATTACATCATGAACCGCAGGACATCCACAGCTGAATATAGGCCTCTCTTTTAGGCGCCCCATACACGTTCAATTTTATTGATCAATCTTTCTGATTGATCAATTTTAATGATAGTGTAGGGTTAGTCAATTTTTTTCAGTTTACAGTATGGAGAAAACATTGACGGAAGTGATCTCGTTAATTTTATTGATCAATAAAATGGAGCGTGTATGGGGGGCCTTAGGAGAGTATTTTTTTAAATGTTTGTTAGTAAATCAGAACTCTGTTATTTATAAACCGATATGGAATATTATCTTTTAGTAACATAAAGTTTGTATTGTACTCGTAGCCCTAGTCGATGTACTTAGGTATAATTACCGTGCAGATAGCTTTTCAGTTTCACTAACTCCTTAATTAATTACCTCATGTATCCAATCCCATTTACTCCTTTATCTTGGGACATCTGTGTATCACAGAGACGAAGCAAGAATATAGAGGACGCTAACAGGTTTTGTCTCGATTAACCTTAAAGCCCTATTCAAGTCGGCGCGTTATTCGTACCGGTAGCGGTAAATACCGCGCGCGGTATTTTGTATGGAAGTTCCGTGGCTATAGCGAAACTTGAGCTAAACTTCATACAAACTACCCGGGCGGAATCCCGCGCGGTATACCGCTAACCACAGCAGTACGATAACGCGCCGGTTTGAAGGGCTTAAACTGGAACCATTTGAATTTGGAATAAGATAGAAATCATAAAAAAATACATTAAATACTTACATGAAACTAAGGGGCCCTACACACTACACACTTGCAGGCCGGTATTAATCGGCACAAGCGGGCGGTAAAATCGAACATTATGTGCCTGGACTGGATGAATGTTTGAAACAAGGCCGCCTGACTTACGCCAGTCAAGTTTTGGCGATCGATATTAGTAATAATTGTTTCAGGCCGGCCTTGTTTTTCAACAAATATCACCGAAACGAGTGTTCCGACTCGCATAATACCTATAGCCCTAATGAACTGCCCGATCGGCACTAACCGAACAAATACTACATGCGTCGAGCCGGCTTTGCCGTTCAATAAATATTTCCACACCCCCGCTTAGCACCGCTAATGATTCAGCCCTTATTACTGCCTTTTACCGAACTCTGCATTTTTGTAAAGCAAATGAAGAATTTCCTACACATAACATTCACGTTTGCCACAATATTATCAGAAAAAAAAACTTATTGCCGACGTGTGGCAACCGGCAGCCGGCAAACTTACATAATGGCAATAAGGGATGTGCACGCAGTCGTCGAGCGCCCGCGCGATAGCGTCGCGTCGACTGAATCTATCGGCAAAGTTTGACAGCCGCTGTGCCGCGGTAATGAACGTGGATTTACGTCGTAAAACACTATGTGCCAGTATTTAAGCTACCTACAAACAATAAACCTCTTATAATATGTACCTAAGCTATATACACTTATAACAGGTTGTTCAAGTCAAAAGTGAATAGGTATTTATTAACTAGACAAGCGTGCTACACCTTCGACTGCATCATCACTTCCCATCAGGTGAGATTGTCAACGATAAAAAAAATATGAACCTGAAACTGGTATACTAGATGTAATAATATTATAATAGTAAGTAAATCCCTGGACCAATGTACCTGTACTTACAGCCAATCATGAGACATGCAGAACACTGATACTTATTATGTGTAACTTTTTTTATATTTATAGGCTAGCGTTGTCAACATTAGTGGTCGCCGCTCGAGAACCTTTCTTCCAAATCGGTTCTCAATTCTACGAGCGATGAGGCCTGCCCATTGCCATTTCAGCTTACG
Source organism: Ennomos quercinarius (assembly GCA_910589525.2). Taxonomy (NCBI): domain Eukaryota; kingdom Metazoa; phylum Arthropoda; class Insecta; order Lepidoptera; family Geometridae; genus Ennomos; species Ennomos quercinarius. Next base: position 12,990,601 of record OU342493.1, read on the forward strand.
AACCGGAAGACGCAGCGTAGGCCGGCGACTAGGTGGACCGACGATCTGGTGAAAACCGTGGGGAGCCGATGGATGCAGGAGGCGAGCAGCCACTCTAAGTGGCGCTCTTTGGGAGGGGCCTATGTTCAGCAGTGGGCGTGTTCAGGCTGTTCTTGAGTGATGAGTGTCAACATTTCATCAGTGTTGCGTGACAATGCGGTAGGCAATGCAGCGATTGCTTGTATAAAACAAACCTAGTATTCACTTTTAAAAACTATCGGCTATAATTAGAGTACAAAGTATATGCATGCGAATACAATACAGTAGATTTTTTGACCTGTACCCGTAAAGCGCAAGGTGGCGCGGGAACTTTGGGTACTCAATATATTTATACTGTGCTAAAACTTGCCATGAAGATGAGAGTTCCAACCTATAAACGGAGCTTGTAAATAAGCTTCTTGCTTGCTTTCTTTACGTTTCACTTTGTTTTTTGGGCCTTAGGGGAATTTGTAAGATTACGTGTTTCATTCACAAATTACTTCGTAGGTTTGGTAAATTTTTCAATGGCGTCGATGGCCTTTCCGAAACTATAGCGACTAGCGAAAAAAAGTTTTCAAGGCTATTTATTATTCAGACTATTTTCTGCTAAGTTCGTCTAGGTAGGTACCTGGTACCACCGCTTTGCCAGTTATTCTGCCGCCAAGCAGTAGTGTGCAAGCACTGCACTGTTCCGGTTTAAAGGGCATTGTAGTTAGTGAAATTACTGGGAAATGAGACTTATCAACTGATCTCAAAGCCTAGAAATCTGTTTTAGACTGTGTGATGTCAGTGCGCAGTGCGCATCAGTGTCCTGTTCCGAGTGAAACTGCAATCTATTATGAGCGGCTGTGAAGCTTAACACCAGGCGAATGACTAAAAAAAAAATTACGGCCTGATCCTCGAGACGACGACTAGTTCGAGAGATAGATCCCCAGGAAAGTCGTTTTAACTCAAGAATTCATTTTCTCTATTTATGTAGAATCAGCCTCTCATGTTTAATAATACTTTATACCTTTTCTATAGAGGTACGCATACCACAGGTACCTAAGTAGTCTTAATTAGATCTTTAGTTAATGAAAAGTAGGTAAGTACTTAGGTACCGAATACAAAACTGAACTCTCAAATCCAAATGGCTGAACAAAGTTTTCTTCATCCTTTTTTTAATGAATTCTTGAGTTCTACTCACGAACACTCTATAGCTAGATCAAGTCACATTAAAAAAAAAGGAAAATTAAAATCAGTTCATTCGTTTGGAATAATACCATACATGCAGACGGACACACATGTACACACATTAAAGTATCACTAAGGTACCTAGTCTATGTATTTTGTGGTATTAGTAAGTGTAGTTAATACGTAGGAGTAGTTATTTCAAGAAATGGACCGTTTTAAATTGAGATCTAAATCTGACGAAACTTTTATATAATTGATTGACAAGGCGTGACTTCGCGGAAGTTCGTCTTTTAATACAAAATGAAATAGTATATTGAGTGTAGTTCCGCTAAAAATAACTACTTATAAGATTATCTATATTGGGGAAGCTGTAAAGAATTGTTGTAGGTAAATATATGACAAAAATAATAAAAAAAGTATAAGCTATAATATTTTATAACACTCCTCTGTTTGGTCAGGGGTTAGTTAGACAGTGAAAGATTTGCGAAATTGCAAAAGATACCCTGATGAAGATAAATTATAGTGACACCTTCGTGGTAATAACTATAACTCTATTATAAGTACTAGCCTACTGCCATAGAGTCAAAGGAAATGAAATCGAAACAACCGCAACCACAATCGGTTGGAGTTTCGTAATGAGAACTGAAGGCCAATACTCGTAATTTAAAACGTTCAAATACATATTTCAATCTAGCATCATAATGTCATTATGTGTTACTTTACTGTTCATGATGCATTCTGTGTATTCTGTCATGGAGGTAAGGAATAAGGAAGGAGAAATTCTGTTAAAAAGACAAACGTCAAATTATGTTAAAGGACTCGAGATTGAAATGATATTAGGATGTGATTATATCGAGACTATCCAAGAGAATTGTCCCGCAGATTAGTTGCGTAAAGTTAGCGAATGACGTTGGGTTGGGTTTTTTATGGTACCTAGTTTACGTTTTGTTGGAATTGGGTTTGGTTCAACAATAATAAAATTATGGTCATCGGCTGCAAACAAAACAAAACAAAATAGGATATTAGAATATTTTTATACCCCGATCAAACAGTGAAAACATTGTTATAAGTTTAACGTGCGTGTCTGTGTGTCTGTCTTGGCATCGTCAAATGAATAAACAAATTTTCATTTTCATTTTTTTGTAATTTGTTTGAAGTAGAAAGTTGCTGTACCTAAGTCAAGAAAGTCAGCCGTTTGAATCACCTCTTTACTTTTCTGGTTGATGAAAGAAGGATTATCAGGGGTTTTTAATTTGTGAAGAAAAAGTTACTTTGTTACCTAACCTAACCCTAAATTGCTTTGGTATATTCCACACAGATAATTCCCCTGGTAGACAGTTTTATGGCCACTATTATTTTGTGAAAGTAGTAGACTTTATATATTCCTCCCGGTGTCACGCAACTCTGGATAAATCTGAGTTACGTTCATAAATCCATTAAATTTTCATGTATATTGCAGAAATAAATGATTTCTACTCTGTATTCAAGCCTAGTAGCAGGTAGACCGGGCGGGGAAGCCAGGTCACGCAAATAGGTTAATAGCTGCCGAAAAAACTGCCTCAAAAGAGGTTAATCAAAGAAAAATATGGCTACTCCTTTAGAACCGGTCGCCCTATATTGGAACGGCGAGGTGCGAGGGTTCCGACTATGATTGAAAAATGGACTGGGGCTTTAAGCTGTTATAAGACAGCGTTTAAGCCGGAGTTTAATGGTTCTACTTTGGAACTGTTATAGCAACTAACTGTAAGACGATGAAGTTAATAAGAAAATTTGATTTAGGTTTACTTTGAATGTTCTCAATACCGGGCCAACTTTTATAGCCCTACTCTAGAGAAAAATGTTCGCTCTTTATGTAAGAAAAATTAATTCATTTACATTCTATATTACTTTTATGAATACTTGTTGGAATATAGTCATTAGGGTAAGGGAATGAAGTTAGAAAGCTAGTAGTTTTTCGTATCTCCGTTATTGCATGCGATTGTTACCACACGGGCCTTGGGCCCAGTCATTATGCCCAGTACAGTTATTAGTGTCGTAACATCTTTCCGACTCATTGCCGGTACCATAGATGCTTACATGTAACAGATAAGTAATAGTATGCTGACATAGAAAATATATAGAGGGTGTGTGAAAAAGCGGTAGCACTCCCAGTCGGACTAGAATCGCCGCCAAATAAAAGAAAAAAGATAAAGCACTAAATTTTCGACAGCGGTCTGTTTAAATTAGGCACGACGTAGGTACATACATAATGATCTGTGGTAAGAATGAGAATAGCAATACGTATCTTGAGTATTGAGGTATAAAGTGGATTGCGGCTCAGGGCCAGTTTTTGACTCCGATTTGGTATTTTCCTCTTTAATTATACATCTAAATTACGGTCATTTTTTTGTGATATTCAGTTGAATCCTAGGTTTGTTCTTAAACTTGATGAATTACCATAAAATCACGGAACACAAGGGAGTCGTGTATTAAGTGTGCTCTATCTTTGGACTTCCGGTTGGCACTGATTCAGACACAGCCTGTATTACCTGTATATTCTATACTACTCGCACTATTCTCTGTCTTGCTTTTCATTGAATATTAGATTCACGGTTAAGTCCCTACTTGTGTCTAATCAAGAGCAAGTGGTTACCACCGTTATATTATCATTACTCGACCTCCTTTGCGTCGCAGGAAGTGTATGATAAGTACTTGATGGTATTAATTTGCATAGTAAACATTTTCTATTGTAAATGTTAACGTATTACTACGTATAAGTACGTAAAGTAACAAGAGTCTTACACCCAAAAGTAAAGTATATAGGTACCCAATTAGGCACAATATTGCGAGGTAATTTGCAAAGTCTACGTCTGGAGGATAAACGTTCCAAATTTCAATACTCTAGTTCAATTCTCTCTGAGACCTAAAATAAAGTTTTGACGTGTGAATCTTTCACTTGTATGTAGCGCTCATAACGAAGCACGACTAGCCGTTTCTAACCGATCGGTAAAGTTAAGCAACGTTCGCTGCGGTCACTACTTTGATGGGTGACCGCTACAGCAAAAAGTGGTATTTATAACTGAGCGCTACCGTGCTTCGGAGGGCACGTTAAGCCGTCGGTCCCAGCTGTTGTCGTATAAGACAATAGTCGTTAAGCCAAGTCGGAAGCCTTTGGGCGGTCTAAAAATTCTGACACCAGGGCTGACCACTTGCCTACACGAGAAGAAGAAGAAGACTGTAATAATATGTAGTACCTGTGGGAAGATATATTTATACAAAGATGCGGAACAGAATGGATGAGAAAAGCCAGAGACAGACATTTATGGAAAGCGTTTGGGGAGGCCTACGCTAAAGAGGCGACCACTATAAATACTGACAAAGCTGAATGAATCGCTGCAACGAACACAAGAACAAAAATTACTTACTTAATCAGACTAATCTAACATAATTAGGGGTTCACGTCAAAAATAAGAAATTTACATAATACTAATTTAAAAACATTAATCTGTATTTGCATACCTAGTCGTAATTGACCCAAAAAAAATAACAAATAATCTTAACAATCAAATTGACTTATGTACCTAATTTGATTTTCTTTGATAGTAGTGGGAATAAATGGCTTTTTTATTTATTTTATTTATTTATTTACCTGTACTAATATTATAAGTATTATCTGCTTATGTACTTAGACGTTATTCTTTACTCCATCTGCACAAAGTATACCGGTGAAACGTAGCAACAATTTCGTTAACCTATTTTAAATGGCCATCTACTTTCGTAATTTCCTAAAATTCAAAATTCCTGCAGAAAAACAAAAACCTGCACATCAGCATGCAGAGCACGAAGATCGGAGCTTCTTTGCTTCATTTAAAGTTCTCAGGGTGACTCTGGCAAAGCGTGTAGCTCTACAAATAGCATTTCCATTTTGTGTTGCTCAGCAAACTTGTTAACAATTGAGTTAACGCTCACCTGTTAATGCAACGTTAGAAATACGTAACATCAGCGCAGGGTACTTGGGGTATTATATAGCTAGTTCCCGCATTCTAGCTCGGCGCTTTCAGAATGCTTAATTAGTGGTTGGCGGATCATAAAGGTATTAAATTTAGTCATCTAGGCATGACAGCCATCACAACAAATAAACAACATTTGACTTTTATATATTAATAGGAAAAGAGTTTGATTTACTTTGAAAGAAAGAAAGAAAGAAAATACCTTTATTCAGGACATTACAATACACAATAAAAATAACATCACACTATCACATCACACTTCACACTAATCACACTAATATTATAAAGGCGAAAGTTTGTATGTGTGTATGTGTGTTTGTGTGTATGTGTGTATGTTTGTTACTTCTTCACGCTCAAACGGCTGGACGGATTTGGATGAAATTTGGAATATAGATAGCTTATGTACTGGATTAACACATAGGCTACTTTTTATCTGCGGGTGAAACCGCGGGGCGCAGCTAGTATGTACATAAAAATTAAACATACAATACTTTCAGCCATCTTTTATTTTTAGGTGTATTGTATTACCTTCCGAAGTTAAACAAACATGATAGCAGTTTACTAAATTAATGAGGCATTTTATTTAAAAAAACACTAGTTCTTTCTTCTTTTCTAGGTGGCGCTGTAAGTACCTACATAGTTTAAACCTTTCAAACCACAGAGTAGTTTAAACATAAGAAAATGCTTAGACTACCTACAAAGAAATGACAAATTCAGTTGAGTGGACCACGAGTAGGTACATTGTCTGTAGGGGTCTGTAGTATCTCTTAAGCAGTCTGTGGTGCATTCTTATTAAGTAAATTGATGTAAAGTAGATCTGCGAGATAGATAAACGTTAATATTATGATCCAAAATAAAGCCAAGGTATGCCGCAATGAAACTAAAAAAAAAACGAAAGAGTTTAGAGTTGTCAGTCAGTATCGTGACACATTTCCTTTAACCTGTGGTCTATGCTTGAAACAGTGACAGTGACAGATTTTAGCAAAAGCCACACCTATCGCCATCTATTGAGTCATGCATAAAATACAATTTCTTTTTTTTAATAAAACACCTCATTACACTTTCGCAAAATTTAAGTAAAATCACTTCGCAAAGCGCAAGAAGCTGTACAAGAAGTTTATAGTAACTTATACAAATCAGGTATACATATTTATTATGTAAGTACCTATATTAAGTAAGTATACCTAACTTGTATATTTAGTACATAAAATTACAAACTATTATAATATCGTATCTAAGCGCCAGATCTGCCGGAAATCATTAAATAAATATAAGGCCATATTAGGCTTTTAAAATATAAAATATAGGGTAACGTACAAGATGTGTAAATATGTAATTATTGCTGTATTTATTTATGAAGCTGGCACGACGCTCAGACTACCGAGCCTATCCTTAAAATACGGTTCATTTTCACAAATAACTTTGCTTACAGTCATGTTGCGAGGATGTTGACTCTAACAGGTCCAGAAATACAGTTACCTACATATATTATTAACTGACAAAACAACATAACTACAAAAATATTTGTAGGTCGATGACTCTGATTAGATCGACCATTATAATCTCGTTTTATCTCTGAATTATTTATAAACACCATTAAGACTATTAGCATAATATATATTACACGATATTTACCGAAATACCTTAAAATTATGACTTTTCACTACTTTTCGATTTTCTAGTCTAATCGGAGAAAGTTTTGATTTGTTCGATTGTAATAAAAATCAATTTCCTTAATCCCTAATACGCGGTAGTACATTTATTTTATAGATAACTAGTAGCGACCCGCGGTTTCATCCGCGGATAAAAATTATCCTATGTTTTAATCCAGCGTGTAAGCTTTTTTTTTTTTTTTTTTTTTTTTAATGTGATGGAATGACGTGACGAGCTAGTCGTTCACCTGATGTTAAGTGACACGGCCGCCCATAACAGTTGCAGTGTCACCCGGAACTTTAAAACAATAGTTTCGCGCGACACTGCACTGCGCACGTCATCCTGAGACATCACCCAGTCTAATAATCAGATTACTAGACTGAGTGATCAGATCATAAAGTCTCATTTGCCCAGTAATTTCACTAGCTACAATGCCCTTCAAACCGGAACACAGTAGTGCTTGCACACTACTGCTTGGCGGCAGAATAACTGGCAAAGCGGTGGTACCTACCTAGACGAACTTTGCAGAAAAGCTATCTGCATTCTGATTTTCATCAAAATTGGTTCAGTAGTTTAACGGTCTCACACACATACACACACACACACACCCATTCGCATTCGTCAAACCTTCGCATTTATAAAATTAGTAGGATATTTTATTAAATTGTCATAGGATAACAGTTTTTTTTACAAATATAAATTTACAGAATTTGCGAGAAATTTCTATCAATCCTTTCGAAATAACGTGTAACGGGAAAAATACCAAATCGCTGTAATAAACTAATACCACTATGTTGTAATTAAAATATTACAAATTCTTTGGATACCTGCTGAAAATTGACAAAAGCCAAGTTATCTCGGCGATTGAGTAAAACTACCATCGACTCGTGCACGGCTTGTAAGACATTAGGGAAGGGAGAGTTCTGATTAAACCGTAAAAGAGATTGGTTCCTCAGCTGAGTGCTTTATCGTTGACGTTATGTCGGCAATTTGGTGTCTCCACGCCCCACGTCGATGGATTCCCATCCCATCGCCACCCACGCATATATCAGGAAGAAAATGAAAAACATTGAACGGGAAGTCGCGGTGATCGTTCCGAAATTAGGTTCATATCGATATTACTTGCACCGAATAAAATATCACATCATCACATGGTATGTCTTGTTTTTGGTTGAGACCATTCTGTGTAGGTATAGTCATATTAATCGATTTAAAAATCGATACAAAAGCTTACAAAAATCCTCATACATTCTAATTTTATCCGAATTCCTTTTTTCCTTCTCATATAAGCAAAAGCAAGTGGTAGGCGTGTGTGATATTTAAGTGCTGGGTACCTATAGGCACAGATAATAATTATTATAATACAACGGAATACTGTTGTAGAGCAGGTTATGTCACAGATGCGATAATGATCGTTGCACGAAAGATTCTGCATTTTTCGAATGGAAAAGCTAAGATCCCAGTCGATAGGTACTACCTATAACTACTTTATACTACCTAACCACAACAAGCGAATTCGCTGCTAAAGTCAAAATGTAATAAACTCTCCCTATATCGGCCGCTTGTAAAAACGTATCGTAAAAAAATATTTGTTTGAATAATTGCGCTCTCACGGCGCGGCGGACCGACGGCGGCAGTGAACATGGCCCAGCCACTTGGCTCGCAGTAAAAACACGAGATAAAACAGGTGCCCGGTGCCTCTGAAATATGGCGCCGCATTGCGAGCCTCTGCAGCCAGTCCGCAGCATGCATGCTCCTCATAACCACTTAAATGGCTTTTCAACACCGCGTCTCAAATTGAAATAACGATAGAGTTAATTGTTTGCGATATTCAGCTTTTAAGATTTACCTACATTTTTAATTTTATTCGATTTTCTCGGGAAGGTTTCATAAATATGGATGTATTGAAAAATCATGGTCCAAATGAAGTCGCACACAGAAATAAATTTTCACACATTTTTTATTTTTCATTTTGATCGCTACGTTGTTTTCGCTCGATAAATATGACATTCAAATAGAATATAAAAATGTTATAGGAATTTCGATTCGCGTACTTAATTCAAGTTTACAGTCGTCATTGGCAAACATGACTCCGTAGATTATTTGTCTCCATCACCTTTTGCCTAGTATTTTACGTATAGGTATGTATAGAGGTACTTCAGTTTTTGTAGAGCTTGTAATAAAAGTCAGCCAAGTTTCATAATTCAATAATGTACCAGAAACTTGTCCGAAAGCTTCTTTACAATTCAGGGTCCGGTTGTCTACTTCGGAAAGAGAACAGAATGCTTTACCTACTCAAGGTCGCGTAGAAAGCAGAATTTATATTATGAATCCGCAGTTACATATTCATTAACTTATAAATTGTCCTAGATAAAAGGCGGAGGAATTTACTTGCTATTAACGTATTCACGTTTGAGTAGTATATTATTGCCGGTTCTGGACCTTTACTTTTACTAGGTGGTAGGACTTTTCTGCAAAGTTCGTCTAGGTAGGTACCACCGCTTTGCCAGTTATTCTGCCGCCAAGCAGTAGTGTGCAAGCACTACTGTGTTCCGGTTTGAAGGGCATTGTAGCTAGTGAAATTACTGGGCAAATGAGACTTATGATCTGATCACTCAGTCTAGTAATCTGATTATTAGACTGGGTGATGTCTCAGGATGACGTGCGCAGTGCAGTGTCGCGCGAAACTATTGTTTTCAAAGTTCCGGGTGACACTGCAACTGTTATGGGCGGCCGTGTCACTTAACATCAGGTGAACGACTAGCTCGTCACGTCATTCAATCACATAAAAAAAAAAAAAAAAAAAAAAAAAAAAAAACCACGACAGCAAGCGATGGCTCTGGCGAAATTCGAGGGGTGGTCGGCTGCAGCTGCGGCTGCGGCTCGGCTACGGCTACGATTCGGCTGCGTTCTTATATCTTTGACAAATATCACTTAAAGGATGTGATTTTGTGGTAGAGATAGTGATATCAGTAGTATATGTAGTTGTTGTATCTGTCTGCTTTTCATCAATGCTACATGCATTCTCGATTGTCGCAGCTATCTTTGCTTTATCCCCTTTTTCTCTTTTCTTGGATATGGAATCGGAGAGGTGATAACGATTACTTTTGTCTGGTTTAAAATTTCTCGGAACTTTCACAGTAATCTCCAACGCTTTTTCATTTATATACTTCTGTTCGAATATATCAGATGACCAAGCTCGTTGTAAATTATTTTGTACACTGTTGCTTCGCTTTGAACGAGTTTAGAACGTGTGTACAACTTCTAATTTGTATAATAGTAATCGGTTATTACCACTATCACATAAACGTAGATTAAGCGGTTTCTTAATACTCACCACATCATCATCATCATGGATTGATTTTTTAAGTGTAAATCACACTTCAGGGCGTCTAATCCGGTGAGTAGGAAGGCGCGGGTTCAAATCCCGCTGATCGCTAAAATTTTAAGAACTATAATATCTTTATCATCATCATCATCATCATCATCTTTTTTTAATATTGTGGTAAGTTTTATATAGGTAGAGAAACTGTTTTCACTTTCACCCAATTCTTTATGAAACGTCTACCACTGACATCTAATAATTGTAATCTCCAAATTATAGTAATTACTCAAACACAAACCTTCCAAATCTTCGTCTATAGATCGTGAAATATTCTTCTCCTGTATATGTATTTCAGCATCGTCTTGACCCATGTAGAATACAATAACCCAACTTAAAAGACTTGTAAACAACATTTTTTCACTTTGAAGCTCGTGCTTGCGTTATGGCTTTGTTCCGCAACACGTTTTAAATTACATCTTCAACATACCCCACTGCGCTTTTATCATACCAACTACTTGTATATCAATTATTGAATATCCTGTCAATCCTTTGTTACATTTCTACTATCAAATCATTTCATACATTTAATTTTACTGTTTCTTTTTCTAAATAGATACTACATTTCCTGTCAGCCATCCGTTTTACATCAATTAATTTTATAAAAGATAGCGATTTCCATTACTGAATGTTTACGATGTAAGTTTTTATCTCCATATTATTTATTTATTTAATTCTAACTTAAGTAAGTGTTACATAATATTATGGAGCCTTAGATCCCGCACTAGGCATTATGTCCTCGATATTTATACCTACCTCGTGTGGGTAGTCCGTATCACCTCGGCCGGTCACTGCCCCCCACCGCAGCCGCAGCCGCAGCCGAGGCGCAGCAGCAGCCAAACCGCAGCCGAATCGTAGCCGCAGCCGAGCCGCAGCCAAGCCGCAGCCGCAGCCGCAGCCGACCACCGCTCGAATTTCGCCAGAGCCATCGCTCGCTGTCGTGGTGGTCCAGAACCTGCAATAATATGCTCGTACCATGACGTCAGCATTTACCTAGGTGGTCCAGAACCGGCAATAATATACTACTCGTTTGCGACTGGGTGTCATCTCCAGACTTATGTAGTTAACACATTAGCTTGACCTAGTATAGTAGAGCCTAGAGCTTATACGTTACAGGCTCTGGCTGTTTGTGCGGGTACAGTAGGTAACAAAACATTCATCGGACTCGAAACAGTGTGAAACCGTGCGGAAAACATATTGGAGATTGCACAGTAGTGGAAACAAATGTGCCCTAGTGGCGGCACGAACCTGGGCATGCACAAATATTCAGACAATCAGAGAGCTTTGCGAGAATTCGTGAAAGCGAACGAGTAACTTTGAATTCGCAAAGTTTCGCCATTCAAACCATACGGCGTATCTCTATGAAACCACAAAAATTGCTTCCAAAGATTCTTTTTTCTCATGTCTGTGAGCTTTCGCATTTTGGCGAGATTCACACGCGCCTGTTATTGATTTCTTACTCGGTCAAGTAAAGGCATGGTTCTATTTACCTTGCAATGCTTTGTCATTACGAGGTCTCTTTGTGAGACATAATATTTTATGTTGTAATAGGTGATACAAATAATGCTTCGATTTTAGCTACAGAATACTCAATAAATAATTTAATTGTAAGTATTATTCATCAATATTTCAACTGACCTACTACGACATCTCATATACATTAACCCCTGAATAAAGGCGAGTTGCGACAACGATAATCTCGTAAGTAATTTTCATTGTTTTTATAAAATCAATAACGCGGTTGCATACCCTATTACCGAGCTTTATAAAGTACCGTGTGCGAGTAAGTATTAAAATACCATACGTCTATACATCAGAGAGATTTCTCGAAGACGAAGAGGTGTGGCAGAACATACGATACGAGTAAGGCCACGTAACAAAAAGGCACTCGCGCAAGGCAAGCCGTCAAAGGCCAGTGATTTCAATAAGACGTCGACGTGTTGACAAATAAGGCTATCATCTGAAAAACCTAGTTGCACACATAGCGGAGTAGCGGCGCGCTAGCGGGGTCGCTGACCCCGGACCGGTCCGCGGTAGAGTCGCCCACACCAGCCGATTGATAAAACTACACACTTTTTGCTATCAGATACTATTTTAGATGTCGGGAAAACACGCACTGAGGGCACAGATTAGATAATAGTATTTTACTAAAAGGACGTCATTGTAAAAAGAAAATGATTTAAATTTTATAGATACGGTACCTAATATGTAATAGCTTGTTACGGCGTGCGTATGTTTTAGGATATGCACTATGCAAAGGGATAAAGTAAGAACAAAACTATGGTACAAAAAAGTCAACTTCGATCAAATAAAAAACAATGGTGGTGATGAGCAGAGAGGATAAAATAATACAGCTAATATATGATATCGTAGAATGATATTCTATACCTACCTATTACCTACTATTAAAATGATAATCACCGAATATTATACTTACTTGCCTATTAATGTTACGGTGTATCAATATACTGTCCCAGATTTCTAAGACATGTGTGTGTACCTTCTTCTTCTTCTTCGTTTATGGCTTTCTATCGCTTTTTAGCGATAATTCTGCCAATGTCAAGTAAGTAAAAATTTGTACGGTTATGTCACGTCAAAGTCCTATTTTGTCAGTCAAAATGCCAACAGTAAGATGGTGGATATTTTACTGAAGGCTCTAAAAAGCCGTTGAAGAGAAAACGAAAATGCATGGTTATATAAACTTGGAACCATTTGCCAACACTCGTGCACGTTCACGAACACTTAACGAATAATAATCCACCCTTATTACACATTAAAATTCAAAAATACACAGGCTTTGGTAAAAAATTCAAAATTTACAACCGCCATTGTCGGATTTTCTTCAAAGACCTCGTGTGTGTACCTTACTAGATGTGGATTTGACGTCCAGTTGTGGAAAAGAGCTTTTTTTTTTTCAACCTCATTTACCATTTTAGCACTATGTAATTTTAGGTAGGTAGGTACCTTCTTAGAACCATACTTGAATTAAGTATACCTATTACGAAAAATAAAAGTGCTAAAAACAGCATATTTGCAATAAATTAATTTAACAAATGCTGTGCTGCTAGGCGCAAGGAAGTTGGACGTATATTCTTTGGCTAGGCGATCATGTAACTTGAATGCAACCAATCACAGCAACCAATAGAAAGAAAAAAATATGGATTTGACACTGTGATTTGACAGTTTCAGTACGCAGCTTATGTGCATAGTTACTGTGGAAATTTTCAAATTCGGAATTTATTTTCTCCTGTTGCATTGCAATCAAAGTTCCGTGATCACTCTGTGGTGTCGTTTTCGCTCGTGACATTTCAATTTACATCAGCTTCTTCTTCTTCTCGTATAGGCAAGTGGTCAGCCATGGTGGCAGAATTTTTATGCCGCCCAAAGGCTTCTGACTTGGCTTGACGACTATTGTCTTACGACAACAGCCGGGACCGCCTAACGTGCCCTCCGAAGCAAGAAGCTGAGATGTAATTTTATGCGTAGAACGATTTGAGGAATTTTAACTAACGCTTCTACCACAGATAGTCGATTGTTTTTTTTTTTCTTTGATCAAGGAGCAGGAAAAAACTACGCTCGCATCCAGAGGCGTCTTGCTCAACACTTTATAACGCGGGGTACCTGCCTGTATTCTATGTTCTTATTGGGAATATAAGCAACATAATGTATGCATTTTGACCAAATCGAATTAACCGTTTTGGTGTGAACGCCAATACAAACAGTCGAACATACATATTTACACATACACATTTATAGACGTTTCACTTTTATATCAACAGCCTAAAGACGTCCCCTGATAGGCCTGCCCCACAGCCCACAGAACGCCACTTTGAGATGTTTTTATCTCTTGAGTCCAGCGGCTCCCCGCGGTTTTGACCAGGTGGTCGGTTTACCTAGTGGCGGACCAGCCTACGTTGCAGTTGCAGCTTCCAGATCGTGGTCGCCACTCGAGAACCATTCTTCCTCATCTGTTGTCCGTTCTGCCACTTCAATTTGCTGATAATAAGAGCTACCTCTGTGACACATTAATACATTGTTGAGTACCTAATAATAAACTTAAGTATCTTATTATGTCTATGAAGTACTACATACTCGAGTACAGCGAATACTTAATAACAGGAGGAGCTCTACAGCTAATTAGTAAGGTATGGGAAAGTTGTTAATGAATAAGCTTAGTGAAAAGGTCAGAGTCTGCATTGCTATAAATACAAGTCAAGCACTGTCAAATGCAGAATGTAAGCCACAGAATAGAGTAGGAATATCTAAGTAGACCGTGCAAGTATGAAATTATGTTAGACCTGTCACGATTGGTTTTCATACAGTTTGAGCTGCTTGCGTGGCCTACTTTGATACATATTTGTGATATAAGTAATAGAAAAGCAACTGGGAATCTAATATATATATTCCAAAAACAGGTACCCATGCAGTTATACTTAGCGAGTTGTCGCACAGCCGCGGGTGACTGCGAGTGCGTAGGCGCAGGTCTTGCGTAGAGGTAGGTAGAGCCACTCTAATACTCGTTCTTATATTCCTAGACAAATGTAATAGTGTTACAAAAGTTAGAATAAGTACCTACTGGTCTTTTAAAAATCACTAAAACATTGTATAATTACGGGAAATTTACCATGTACTCAATTTATTTGTTTGGAGTAGCCGATATTTCGGTGCTGTTGCAAGCACCGTGATCACATAAAAATCAAATCCAAATCTCTGTCGTTTAGTTTCTTTATTTGAACCGATTTGGATGAAAAGTTTGCATACGTTATTATATCACCGGATTAAGGTGGAACGTTACTCTCGCGCGGCAAATTCAAATTTTCTTGCGTTCTTTTGCTGATAATAGCTCAATTACTCAACGTGATTACATGAAAACTAATTTTGCAGAAATAAATCGCTGTCTAGAAGAGATCGCTTTAAGCGATAAGACCGCCCATTGTGACACTTAGTTATAAGCTTGTGTGATTGTCAATATTGTTCCTGTAATGTTTCAATAAAGAGTTTTATCTATCTATCTATCTATCTAAATAGAATGTATCAGAGATACGAGATGGACAGACAGCGCAGTCTCAGTAATAGGGTACGGAACCCTAAAAATTACAACCGAATAGAGAACCCCCTCCTTTTCAGTCGGTTGCAAACAAAATGCATATATGTATAACAGTAGGTAGGTATATTGATTGATTTTATTCCAGACAAAGTTGTCTAATGATCGCAATTGAGATAAACGCCTCACATTATTGTAATAACCAACGATAGGCATGCGTGTGGTCCCGAATGTAGGTAATGGGCGCGAGGGATGGTAATCTCACATAAATAACAAGGATTCAGGATAAGGCCCATCCATATTAGAGAGTTTTTACTGGACAGATAAGATCCTTTGTCCTTTTAGTATAACGTCCGGTACCTATAGTAGCCCAGTCAATGACGGAAATAATATGTGTAAAGGCGAATTTTGGCACAGTAGTAGAGAAAGATGTTCTGAAGGGGGAGGGGGTGTAAGGGCTTTTTCAGACTTTCGTGAATAACTCGAAAACTAACAAATATAATTATAATTTATGCTATGGCTGGTTTGAACCCGCATCAATCTATCCCAAAAGCCAGGAATACTTTACTTAAGATACTGCTATAAAACTTATGAATACCTATAGATTAAGATAGACGGATAGATTCCCACACAGATTATTTTATAGCTTATGTTGTAATAAACAAAAGGTAGGTTCACATTCACACACATCACGCGACTCGCATACGTTTTGCATTACAATTGCCTACGAGTGTGCCGATTCATATTTCCTGCAATTAAAAGTAATAGTTCGGGCTTGTATTAAGTGTAATTTATGCATTTTAATAAGAAAAATATAGAGCACTTTTTACAGAAATGAAGTTAAGTGTTAGGAATGAATAATGATGTTTAGGGTTACAATGACTAAATTTATTGCATGACTGTAATGTTAGGTTTGGCAGAACTCTGTCGTGTGGTAGTTGAGCAGGTCGGCTCATAACCTGGAAGCTGAGAGCTCGATTCCCGCGAAAGGAAATGTACTTGTGCACAGAAAAAAAAACGCAGAACAAGTGGTACGAGTCTTCGTAGTTCGCTGGGTCCCTAAACACAGGGAGTCCTAGCTAGGGACTATATAGGATCTATGCAAGTGACCGTTGGGTAAAAAATAATACTTAGTATGGTCACGGAATATATAATAGTACTAGGTAGTATGGTAAATTCCTAACGTCCTCACTGACGTCACTACAAAATTGGAAATTCAAATTCCCTAAAGCTCTACTGTTTTTATTAGTTGGGGTGGGGGGGTTGCAAATTTTAATTTACCACGTCCACCAGTGGGCACAAATCCAATCGAAACAAAAAGTAGTACCCAATTGAATAGGGTGTTATTAAGGGAAATTAGGATAGAGCCTATCTAATTCTAATTTGCCGTAGAGGCGGTAAGGCATGCACTGAGACGTCCCGCTTGGGGTGCATTATGAATTTCCCCCGCCAGCATCTATACCCCAGCCAGCCCAGGGCGCGGCTTTGGGGTGCTGGCACAACTTCTCCATATTAATAACTAGTGGCCTGCCCCGGCTTCGCACGGGTATATAATAGTTTTTTCGATGTAAGTAATCTAAATACAGCCTATGTTACTGAGGGTAAATGTAGCAATGGTGAAAGAATTTTTGAAATCGGCACAGTAGTTTTTGAGTTTATTCATTATAAACATACAAAAATACAAATCTTTCCTCTTTATAATAGTAGTGTAGATAGTGTAGAAGATAGAAGATAGTGTAGATAGTGTAGATAGATATTAATAACACCCTGTGTAATATAGAGAATAAGACAATGAACATTATCGATGAAATACGTATATTAGATTTTTTTTAACGGGCAAATTGCCTTTATTACTCAAGCTAACTACTACAATAATAAAAACTAAACTAAACTAAGCTAAGCTAAACTAGCTACACTACCTACTACAAAGAACACTTATGGACTGTATAATAGCCGCGATGGCCTATAGACAGTCCAAGTACTCCTGTCCACTACCGGTAGGTAGCGTACCCAACATGCTGGCCGCATTGCCACGTTGAATTGCAATGCTGATGCGTTGGGCCAAATAAGTGCCAGCATTTTGGTCACGCGTCGCATCGACCAGGCGCTCTGATAGACTTTGGAAAACGTGATGAGCTCCCGGTCCCCACGGACCCAGGGTCTCATTATATTATCTCATCTCTCGTATATTAGATACTATGAGAACACAGATAAACCGCGAGTCCTCAGTCATTCATCTTTAGGCGTTGGCGTCGAATTTACATAACATTATGTGATAATCAAATTTAGGTCAAGGTGTTCTACGCCCAACATGACGCAAGAAGTACGTAAATTCTAAATTGTTTATTCTCAATGCGTAATTTAAATATAAAGGTACTTAAGGGATAATTGTAACCGCAGGCAAATAAAAATAACCTAAGTATTATGGTAATCATAATAAGGCTTTCAAATGTTTATAATCACAAGTTATTAGCTTCTAAGCAGCTGTTAGTTTTCCATGTAAAATAAAAATAAACTAAAATAAAATACTTAAAAAATAACTTTAAAACCGATTAAAAATAGTTACCTAATTTGTATTACTTCCACCACCTGAATTATTATAAAGCTTATACTTGAGTCAACCTAACTGCCCAACTTTTACAAGTAGGTGCATGTACCAAACACACTTTAAAAACCTTTGACCATAAACCAAAATTCTAAATTTCATTTGAGTCCTGATTACAATTTAAATAAACGACACATGGAGTAGTTGAGTTAGTGATGCCTTTTTTATATAACTCATAATTTCAGAAAAAGCATAATATAAAACAGACTCAAGATACCAGTTACACTGCTCCTTGACTGGCATAGATATTAATCTCTAGAGTATCTTTATCTCGACAAACTTGCGGAAGTTCCCAGTCAGTGCGATTTATATCGTATTACCGATCTGCATCGATAGGCGAAGCGAGCGGCTCCCTGCGCGACTAATTACTTACCGATCATAATTGGATCGCCGCCGGTGGGAACCGTTGATATAACTGCCAAGAATATACCTGGCTTTTCCAGGAGCGAGGATTTTAAAAATAGGTTTTACTGTGTAACTTTACCCAGCGCAGTCCAAGTTTTGAGATATGCAGTGTTTTTAGTCTAAATATTGTTGTGGTTATGTAGTACTATTATCTATTCTGTTGTTAATAATAATAATAATAAATATGTGTGGACATTTCACACAGCGCCATCTAGCCCCAAACTAAGCATAGCTTGTACTATGGGAACCAGATAACTGATAAAATACTTAGATATTTTTTTTTTGTAAATACTTACATAGAATACAACATAACACCCAGACACAGAACAAACATCGATGTTCATCACACAAATGTTTGTCCCGAGTGGGAATTGAACCCACAACCTACAGATCAGAAGGCTGGGTTACTACCAACTGAGCTATAAGGCCAATCAATATGTTTATAGGTATACTTGGTAAGAGCGAGTGTGGGTCAGCGGTAACTCGTGAGACTTTCAAGCCAACGCACTCAGGTTCTTCACCAGCACAGCCCTGCACCAGATGTGCACAATTTGCACTCGCTCTTACAACGATGAAGGCAGACATCGTAAGGAATCATCGGAATCATCATCGGCATGTTCAAGAATCACAAAATTCGAGGACTATGTCATCCACCAACCTGCAGTTGGCCAGCGTGGGGGGGGGGGGGGGGGGGGGGTTTGGCCTAATACTCTCTCCATGTGAGAGAAGGCCCGTATCCCAGCATTGGGAACGTATGAGCTGATGACGTACTACGTTATACTTGCTGGCTTTTATTTTTACATAGTAACATAGTAGTTACATAGTAGTGAGTAATATTATGGTGCAGCTGCCTATGTATTCTTTTAATATTTAATTTTTTAATAGATACTTAAACTTACTACCTAATATTACGGTACGGTTAGTTTGGCCGGTCGACACAGAGGCGACACGGGCCCCGATGCGTTTCCTGCTAGCACAGTGTCGGCACAGTGCACGATCACGTTGACAAAACACCCACAGTTACGAAAATGTTTTAGCAGATATTTTTAGCACTGTGTAAATTTAGAATAATTGAATATCACTTATTCGTAAACTACACTATGCTAATGACATTTCAGCAATTGATTCTTACTTATATTAACTTAAAACACTATTTAGCTAAATTATGTCTTCCGCGAAAATATAAACGTCTACCACCTTCGCGGTACCTACATACTGCGGCCGCCGATTTTCCTAAATTTTGACCATTTTATTTGCATAATGTCGAAGCTAAGAAAGAACGTTATCCCACAGGATCTATTTATGTTTCCGGGATAATATTTTTTGACCGTTAGTACATGCTACAGTCTAATTCATTTAAATTCATTGCCTATTTACGAAGTTGAGTTTACTAAGCTTTCCTACGGGAACAGGTTAATTTTCCGGGTGTAAAAAGTATCCTATGTGTTAATCCAGTACATAAGCTATCTATATTCCAAATTTCATACAAATCCGTCCAGCCGTTTGAGCGTGAAGAAGTAACAATTATACACACATACAAACTTTCGCCTTTATAATATTAGTGTGATCATGGAATGGATTGTAAGTCAAATCACACAAAGCACGAGCGCGGCTTCAAATACTTTTGTTTTCAAAAATTTTAGGAACTATAATATATTTGTAATATTACTTGCATAGAATTATACCGCTTTCCTACCGAATTTACATACCTAATTCATCATCCTGTTGTATGTATAAGCACATATTTTAAGTTATTTAATTCAAATAATTTAATCAGAATAAACAAAATCAATCTTGCTGATTTATGTAGATTTCGCCTCTGAGTTTGATTTATTCGTTTTGTCAAGGGCTTTGCTGCTATTAAATACCCAAGTTTGGTGATAAGTAGAAGGGTGAAGGGCAGCCAAACTACAAACTACACGCACATTTTTGAATAAATTAATATTTAATAAGCTAACTTAGATTCTATACGTTGCGTCGCGTGTGTGTTTAATTCTTCCACTCGCCTTTTATTAAGGTTGAATTAACTGAAACCTTCGGTTTGTTCGTTCTGGTCCTGAATATCGATGTCAGCTAGCCCCGAATCACGACGATATCATTTACCTACTCATCTGGCTGGTTTGCCAAGGTCTCTGCATTCCCTGGACCACCATTCTGTTAGTCCACCTGTCTTTTCTCCTATAGCCAAGTGTCCTGCACACTACCACTGTTGAGGTCCGTACTAATGCGTTGGCCAACATCAAATAACATACGCGTTCGACGGTTTTCCAGGGAGAAGCCTACCTATATATACTTATGGCATAGCGCGCTCTAGGCACGTTGGACGTTGGCTCGTTTGAGCAGCCATGTTTCGACACTATAGTTAGAGTACCTATAACGACATTGGTACAAGAAGGTAAGGTTAAATATCAAAAATCGTCATTTGCCATGGCTCTGTAGTAAAACCAGGGAAGAAAATATGGTAATCTGCCACGGTAAAACCCAATAAAAATAACAAGGTGACTTAACGAAAACCTTAATAATTCTAGCTTTCACAGTAACATAAACATACAACTACATTATCTACTTAATATGGGAAATGTACGTTGTATTAAAATATCGTAGAAAGCTTAGTTGATCCTTATAATGCAAACTACTTCGAAATCATCTTTGTATGTTATTAAAGGAATGGCAGCGGACAAATTAAACTCGGTAATCAGATTGTGAATTCATGTAAGTAAAAGTTGATATATCAGGTTTCATTGTCATTATAACAGAGGTGTAAATGTATGGTTTCCCACGGAAGTCAGCGTTTTAACTTGCTTACGACGCGATGTCAGAGTGTCGGCGGAAACAGATATCTGCTACACTGGACACTGTCGGTCTTGTGTTAGAAAAAAAGTATTGATATATAATGTACCTACTTAAGCTTAAGTAGAGGTTTTATACTTATTGTGCAACCGTGATAAAGCATACCATATTGTAAGTATCAAATGGCCCTCATGAGATTGGAATGATATCGAAGTTAAAGCTCCTACGCAAAATGTATCTACTATAGGTACGTACCTACTTGAGGTTTTACAAAAATGCTTTTTTTATGTGCCTGATAGAGATCAGTACAACGGATAAGCATATATATGCAAGAAATCTTGCAAACAAATTGCTTGCTCTCCCGCGGTATGTACATCATACCTAATTATAGGAAAGTTTTCATCCTGAAAAATTAAGAGCTCCCGTGGGTATAAAGTACATAGAGTGAAACATAAATCATAGGTCTAGTAACTTCACCGTCACATATCAAAAGTTTAATGCCCATCTGTTTGTAAAATAAATTCGGAAACGGCAAACAAATTCTCAACATTATCTCGGGTCCGAGCTCTATAGCGTGGGCAGAACCAAAGATATCTCTATTCAAAGGATAGCACAATAGCTGAAATCTTGTAAGGTACCTACGTATTGCAAGACAAGGGAATTCCGCAAACCGTGTAGGATAGTCACAGGCCCAGTATTGCCAAATACAACGAACACCTCGTCCTAAAATTAATTATTAATACGAGCAGTAGGAAGGAACTCGCTGAGTCTCGTTCTTTGTCACACAGGATAAAATAGACCACGAAATCTACTTGTCCACGGTGGCGCCCTATTCATATATACATGAATACAACTACTTACCTAAATAGGGCAGAAGACATCCTATTAAAGTTATTGCCTTCCCTGGTATTTGACGATTGAAGACTTCAATATTATATAGGTACCTAATACTTCAGTTTGAAGTGATTGACGAAAGCTTAGCTTATTTGTTGGTCGATTTAACCCCGCATGTCACCACGGTTGCACGGTACGAATGGCTAATCCCGCATGCAACTCTGGTTGCGCGCGGAATCGGCCGTGACGAATTACCCAAAAATTTAAAAATGGTGCTAAATGTCTATGAACACGAGGTATATTTCGTAGCACAAATATTTTTTCTACGCCTGGTAACCCCAAACTAGGCCCATCAATGCAATTCTGAACAAAAAAAAAAAGGTTTAAACCGGCAGCCATTTTTTCTACGTTTGGTGTTTCGTCAGTTCGAACGTGAGTGTTTTGTATTTGTAAAATAAAATCACACAACACCTCCCTTGGTCTAGATAATTATAATTATTGTTCGTCAGAGTGTAAGGAATCGTTGAAGACCTGAATCAGTGCTGATATCAAAAGTTTAAGTGCCAAAATTTATTTGTTTGCAAACTTCACGACAATAACCTACAATTGTGTCCGACATAAATCGTGTTTTGTTGTAAAATATTCAACGGGAAAGTTATTTCTATTTGAAATATCGTAGAATCTATTTTGTAGAGTTGATAGAATCATTCATATCGGCACAATATTTCATAGAAGCTCTAGATTCAAAGAAAATAGCCTAAAAATTCCAGTGAAAAAACGAACTCTGTTGCTGAGGAATTCCTTGACTTCAATATTTTATTTCTGATCTTTGTGTTTGACTGGGTACATGAGAGCTATGTCGCAAAAATAAGATCATGTGTTTATTTTATTGGTAATTATTACACAGACAAATACTTACTTATTTGTCTGTAGTTGGCCTTACCAAGTTACCTCTTCTACTCGAGAGAAATAGGTATAGGTCTAGTAAAAAAATCATATTTGCCTGAATTTCAAGAATCGCTCAATTGTTTTTTATGAATACTCAGCCTCAGACTTCAGGCTATCTAGCATCATGTATATTTTTGGTCTAGATAGTCTGAAATAAGATAAAAATGGAATAGTACCAACGACTTGACCAGCGGCACTTTTTCAATCAGCCGTAATATTTTGATGCTTTTAAAATAATTATCCTGGTGAATTTTTATTCTGTCTGTGTCGATATTTTTATGTCATTGGATGCGTATGTATGTTTCTTATTTAATTAAAACAAAAAAAAAGTATGTTATCGCTTTTAATTTCGAACAAATAAATATTTCGCTGAACAACTCCCTTTTTTTTTGACTACGACAACTTTGCACGCTCCTGGCTAATTACTTTACTACTACATTGGCCATAAAATGAACATTGACGGATGCGTTGTTCATTCCTGTAACAGGAAACATAGAGTATATGATGGAACACAGATCAATAAAGGCACAGGAGCCGATTATTCCGACCGCGGCGAACGCGCGGCTGGAGTTCCCGCCAAAATAAATGGTGGCGCTGAAGCGCCCTCGGCGTGAAAACGAACTTGCGGTCATTAGTCGTGAGCGAGGCCGAATTCCAATCCGTGTTGTTGTGGGCGTGTGAATCTTACAAGAGCGTAAATGCCTAGATAGGCAAATCAGGTAACAAACACCATAGGTATAGATACATAGATAAATACATACAGGTGATACAGGAACAAACGATAAAACAAACTTAAAACTAACAGTGTCACAATGGGCGATGTTTACGCTTATACATAATAGTAGTAGTAATATTACTATGTATAATACATCTATACATATCTATTCTATACATATAATAAAACTGTAGAGATAAAAAAGTCTGTAATTGCAAGATATCAACAAAAAAATTACACAGGTTGGCTTAAAATTAGCCGCTGATCACGTTAAGCCACTTTTTAAACATTTTGTCTGTTTGTTTGTTTGTTTATTTGTTTGTTTGTTTGTTTGTTTGTTTGTTATGACTGAACTCCTAAAATACTGAATGGATTTTCATGCGGTTTTTACTAATATGCTTAGAAATAACCGGCGCTTAACATAGGATATATTAAAATTGAAATATCGTTAAAAAAATTTGATGACAATTATTAAGATTTCATTACGGAACGAATCGGAGTTTTAAACAACATGGCCGATTGGTGTTGTTTTTGGCTACTTACGGTATATAAGTTACGTCATGTCACAGATTAGAGAAAAAGACAATCGACTACTTTTTTTATATTGGCTACTGTTTCCGCCAAATGCGGCACATTTTTGCCACTAACCATGAAGGTATAGTCACTCATAAAAAGGGGGGAGATTACTAATGTTTTGGATAACTACACTCTGTGCCACATGTTTATCTGGAGGCACAGATTAAAGAAAAAAGTCTCTGTGAAGAATGTATACGACCAAAGAGTATTATTAGTAGATACTGGTACTCTAACGCGTGATTTTTCAATCATCACATAAAAGTTGTTTATTAGGTAAAACAAAACACTGTAAAAATAAAAAGCGATTTTTTTAAGCGGAATACCTTTGAATATGTACGAGTAGAAGCGTAGTATATGACGTCATTCATGGACAACAAGGAGAGCGCTATACATTCGGTACTAAGCAAAAAAAAGACGAACGTAATATCTTTGGTCCTTGTCACCGTTACCGGGTTTTTTTATTTGGCTTCGTTTGATCTAAGCCAAACAGGTTAACAATTTTTTGAAATTGTTGTTTTTTGTGAAATAATCCTATTTAAATCGTGATCTAGGCAATAAATATTTGAGAAATAATGTGTGTGCAGTGGGTGGTTGCAGCATTTTAAGCAACAGAAGTCGCACTGAGGCGTAAATATGAAGGAATAACATTTTACAAGTAAGTAGGCATTATTTTGTCTATTTTCCTTTTTTAGAAGTGTTTATTGTGAAACTTATAAATGTAGCGTTACATTTCATGTAATAACAAGTCCTCAGCTAAACAGAAAAACAGCTAAATGATTAATTAATGGATAAAATAACCATACCTAACCAAAAAATTTAATTGTCAAGGTACTGCCAGTTTATGATTTTTAATTTCCCATAAAACCAGCTAGGTACAATGTTGATTTGCAAATGTTTATAAGTTGGAAAAAAAACCTTTTGTAGGTATATTAGCTAATTATTTGCTTGATTTAACTTAGTAAAATATATCATTTTATATTTAAGGTCAGGTGGGGTAAGTGAAACATACTTGCACATCTATCCACTTTGTGAATTCTGCTAGGACGCTAATTTTTTTTTACACATAGAAAGCCTAAATCTGACATGGCAAATGACGGCAATAAATACTTTTCAAGAAAATAATTTTTGAAAACTCAATTTGCGTGAATGAAACATCACTTCAAAAATGGTTCACGGTTTTGACAGAAACGTTCCGATTCAATATTCTGACGGTAGGTTGACATTGGCGTTTGACTATTTAGTAGTTGACTATATTGATAGTTTTGTTTTTATTATCTGTTACCCGCAGCCATTATATTAGGTACCTACTTATATAATAATAGCTGCCAGGTATCACTTTATTAGCGCAGAAATCTGAGAATCTCCATCTCTTTCTTTGGGTGCCGTATAAGAGCAGACTAAGGGACTATCCAGAGAATGGGCAGTAGCATTCTCCCTGGTACATTACAATCTTCTGCGATGACAAGCTACTTGCTAAGCGAGGTGGTTATGGCAAAGCTCCCTATAATCAGCGTCTAAAATGGCGTTTTATGGGCATGCCTGTGTTCAGCACTAGATGTTTTCCAGCTGTTGATGTGAAATACGTGATTTTCGCCCATGGGACATTTACAATGACATTTGTAATGTAGTAGGTATTTGATTGATTTTATTACCTGTGTCGTCTGTGACTGCAAACACTAACCCCACATTACGCGCCGTTTCATGAATTATTTTCGTGTAAAAATGTACATAAACACTATTAAATTGCTTCATGGCATCAGCCGACATGTGTTTTGTAAACTTAAAGATAGCTGATTTATTTTTATTTTATGACCTAGCAGAAAGATTGTGTGACGCGTGTGCTAGAGCATTGAAACCATTTTGCCACATAGCATAGAGCTAAACTGCGTGATTTATTGATTACGATAGGGTTTCACTTAGGTACTCCTTCGTTTCACTTACCCCATCTGACCTTACATTTTAGTTTTTACAATAAAGAAGCAGTGAACACTGGTAAAACATAAATTCTAGGTATCAAGGTAAATTACTCTATAGATAGAGCTAACGAAATCGCCCATTTTCTACCCAAGATTTCGGGTGACGTTCTTATTCAGGCAGCACCTCGTGTGGGAGCAAGAAACAACTAGGCGGCCACGCGAAATAGATTTCTACTAGTGGGAATTCTGTGCGGAATACTGATAATTGAAATGTTTTTGTTTTAGCTGGTTTATAATTTATTACCCCGAATAGCCGTTATCCAGTTAAAAATCACCATTATGAGAATCAAAACTATTTCTTGGTTTCCTATTTATGTTTTACAGGTTGTTTAGCATTTTAGAAGTTAGACAAAAAGCAACAAATACATAAAAAAATAAAATAAAAGCAACAAGTAGATGTTTTTTATTTTGGCATTAGACGACATTTGTATTTAGCCAATGATGAGAACCATTGATGATTCACCGTATTGTCCCGGTTTGCGAGTAGGACCACCCCATCTCTTCCCGTGGGTGCGGCTGAAGAAATATCCAGAGAATGGGCAGCAGCATTCTCCTTGGTACATTAGAACATTCTGCGATCACCAAGCCGCTCACCAAGCGTGGTGGTTATGGAAAATTTCCCCCCTATGATAAACGTCTAAACTGTCGTTTTAGGGAGGCCTGTGTTCAGCAGTGGACGTTTCCGGTTGTTGATGATGAATGATACGAAATATTTTATGAAAAATAATTTAAAAGGGTACCTAAAAATAGGTAAGTATATACATTATGGTAAGATACTCGAATTAACAACATGGCCGCGTTTTGGATTTCTTCTTCTTCTTTCATGTAAATGAGTTTTTTAAGGTAAAATATTTAAGGTCTGTGGGCTTTTCAATGAACAAACTAAGTGGTGATATTCTAGCTTAGAGCAAAAATGATGCAATGAGGATTACTATACTTCCACGGAGTATGTACATATATTCTGTACATCCGTGCTTAAATCTTCTTAACCTGCGTTCGGATAGCCCACTGGTGGCAAAATTAACAGTTAAAAACGACAAAAACGATCACATGCACCGTTCGTTTTGGGTATGTGTGAGCAAAAGTTGCGTTTTAACTGTTTTAATCGTTCACCGTTCGGATAGCTCAAAAACAGTCAAAAATGCCATCGTGAACTGCCAATTTGGACCCACCTGCGGAGGTGGGTTAAAAGCTGTGGTTAAAGGTGATCTTTTTCTGACATTAGAGTATGACGTAGAATTATTGGCGCGGTTATGTAAAATTACTGATTTTCATTGTGAGAATTGTAGTTATCGTAATGATATAGCACGGAGAAGTGAGAAGAAAGACGACAGACGTAAGTTTACGTGTGTTATGTAAAACTCCGCCAATTTGTTTTTGACATTTGAGATAACAAACCGCATTTGGTTATTTTGTGTTCGTTTTGAGTAGCGAGTAAAAATGGTAAAAGTGGCATTATTGACGAAATTCTCAAACCGAACGGTTTACAACAACGCTAATTTTGTAAATACCAAAAACGATACCGATCCCATTGCTTGGCTTATTTCAAAACTGTTACGGAACCCTAAAAATGAAACATTCTTTGCATAAGCGATTCTGATTTGAGCTTTGTACACATGTTATTTCCTCACTCCCACCACTATGTTGAAAGCGCAGTGAAATGAGACAACGTGGAAAATAGTGGACATATAAATGTCGACTCCTTTTACAGTGGCGTACTAAGTCAGTATTTATAATTTCTAATTAGTATTAACAAAATTAATTATGTACGCATCGTATAGGTAAATGCAATTTACACGTGTGCTAATACGTGCTCAGCTCCGAAAAGATTTAGTGGATTTGTTGTTTGTTATATAGAAAATGCATGAAAATGTATGAGCTATTATTAGTACCTAAACGTAGAAATAACACAATACAAGCGTGCGAAGCCGCGGGCAAAAGCTAGTATGTAATAAGCTGACAAAATTTCTGAAACCAATATGTGAATGTAGTGAATGTAGAGGCAGAAGTGGGAGAAAAGTGTTGGTATATATGGAGCCTACAGGGGTTTTCTTCTCTGTAGGCTCTGGGGACAAGAGGAAAACATCCATTCATCCCATAGAAGCGAAGAGATAGGAGACAAAAGGAATAACCCATATCATTTATGTTAAGGTCCATATTTATAGTAGGTATTTCCAACTACCCGTCCCCTTGAGCCGGTACTTTAATACGTTTGCGAATACGAACTAATGCATGCAGAATGGAATTCTAGCCGGCAACCACAACGGCTAACTTCTGACTTCTAGTGGATAACTTGAGCAGAGTGCAGTTTGCATCAAACTCGCTGTGGCGTCCCACAGGTGGAAATGACTGAAATGTTGCTAATAAGGTAGTAATCTTATGATTGTCTAGGTTGTCTGCGGGTAATCTGAGGTAAACTTGAGGTAACAAACATTAAAAAAGACCGAACTGAGAACCTCTTACCTATTTTTAAAGTAGGTTGAAAACACTCGCTGTCTAGGACGGATGAATAGGCAACAGTTTAATAAACTACCTACTTAACTGTAGTGTAATGTGCATCAGAGCATCAGATAAGTCTGCAAACGTCTGTGAATCGTAAATACACATGTCAACCGACTTCAAAAAAGGAGGAGTTTTTTAATTCAGTTGTATTTCTTTTGACTGTCACCTTAGAACTTCGTCATTTATGTGGAAAATATTTTTTTGTTTAAAAGGACTTTCAGATTGATCCTATAGAAATTTCATTAAAATCGGTTCAGTAGTTTAGTTTTTAAATCAAAATAACTGAAAAAATACGTCATGCAAGTACTTCTCGTATGAAATTAAGGTGACTAAAGTCGGTTTAACCCCTTTTTTTAGAAGGACATTATCATAGGACACCTCTATTCTAAAGGAAAGGGCTCTAAACCTCGCGAGTCCCGCCTCGCTTCTAATTGAAACGAAAACAAGCTGAGGAACGTCTAAGGATTACCTCGGAAGCTTATTTGAAAGCTCAGTCCCTAATCACCGAGTTAATGAACGCCGACATCGATTCAGCGGCGCTGCGCCTGATAAACCTGGATACTCTTGTATTCGTGGTCGCAGCGAGATTCAGCCATCAAATATTCACGTGGGGAGGTATGGTTGCCGTTTTACTGCCTGACGTCCCCCGCCCCCACTGCCGCGCCGCCTGCCCCTCCTTGCGAGCCTCGCGCCCTCAAACGACCCTGTCTGAAACAACTGAATGTGCTAAAATCAATATCTGTTGTTTGACAAAACTTTTGCTCCAGACATTGAGCTGTGAACGGTTTGACATCGAGGGTGCAAGATAAAATAAACTGCGCTTTTTGAGGTCGACCCGCCCGGCGGCCCTCGCTGTCTGGCATATTGACGTAATAATATAAAACATTTTAGCTTATTACAATACGGTGGGTGTTTGAAATAGAAATTGTTTGCGCGTAGTTCACTTCTCAGAAATAAATATTATGCTTACCTATCTTCTAACTAAACGCTTATTGGCTAGCGTCGAGAACTCAGGTATCTTAACCTCTCCCTGTGAGAGGAGACCCGTGTCGCAGTAGTGGAAAAGTAATATAATGTGCATACATTTAACCTAAAAATTGATACCTACTTGGGGTGGGGTGTTTGACCAATGGTAACCAATGGTTAAAAATTTTAACAAACTTTGACCATTGGTTAGAATTTTTTAGAGTTTTTAACCATTGTTTATCTTAACCACGGATCAAAAAACCCACCCTAATGGTTAAAAATCCTAACAAATTTTGACCACTGGTTAGAATTTTTGACCATTGGTTACCTTAACTACGGATAAAAAACCCACCCCAAGTAACACATTACATAAAAACAAACTCAGCCATAGAATCATCCACCAATGTCTGTCTTACAGATAAAGGTGAACAGGGAAATTCCTTCAACAAACCAAACACGTTTCAGAAAAATGCCTGTGGACTCGTTACATTTTCATGACGAGCTGTTGGGTTGTTGTACGAATTTAAAAGGGGTTTCAATACGAACCCATAGGTACTTACCTACTTTGAGATGATAAAAACGAGATTAATAAAAGCTCACCCTTCTAAATTCTTAAACATAGGTACCTATTACCCAGTGAGATCTTTTCTATTATATTTATAAGGCAAGCTCATCCAGATAAATAAATAACGCCTAACGATCACATACATAGATCCT
The DNA here is from genome assembly GCA_910589525.2 of Ennomos quercinarius. Lineage (NCBI taxonomy): Eukaryota > Metazoa > Arthropoda > Insecta > Lepidoptera > Geometridae > Ennomos > Ennomos quercinarius. The sequence continues at coordinate 13,020,894 of OU342493.1, forward strand.
GGACCCTAACTAGGATTCCCTGTATCTAGGGACCCAGGAACTACGAGGGCCATGGTCCCACAACACCCAGACACAGAACAAGTATTTGCGCTTTTTTTTCACGTGCACAAATACTTGTCCTGTCGCGGGAATCGAACCCGCCGCCTTCGGATTATGAGCACACCTGCTCAGCCACCACACCACAGAGGCTGTCATGTAACGGTTAAATCAGTATAGTTATTATTTATTATGTATTGAGAGATTAAAATTTAACTTAACCTTCGTCCTCGGCAATAATTTTCCCAGTTAATTTTGGGGCGGGGTTTCAATTTTTCCTGACTCGAGAGTCGACCCGCCACTCCGCGAAAGAGGCCCAAGAAATTGGTTAGGTTAGTATCCTCGACCCATACAGTCCGTAAACTGCTAAGACCGAGCCGGCTGAACGCAATTTGCTTCCCTCGTCGGTTGGTTAACTTGGCCGGCTACGAAAAAGCGTTTGCGTGATTCAGCCAACCACAGGTCATTTTGGCCCGACATCTAGTTTCATTTCAAGAAGCTATTTTATCAAACGGTCCAATAAGTTGTCTATTCCCGCAATTGCTGGCAGGGCATCACTGCACAGACATGCTCCGAAGTTGTCTGGTAGACCCAGTTACCAATATAAAAGTCGGGTAAAATTTAAACATGTCTAAATATATATGTACCTACCTATATACCTACCTACACTTTAAGTTCGCGCCGAGTTGAGAATCCGCGATTTCAAAATATTGAAACTCACTTAGATCAACGTTTGTTTGGAGGAGCTTTATAAATTTTATTATACCTTTTAACAAACCCGTCACCCGATCTCGCTCACACGGTACTCAATAATTTTATTTATACTTACTTGTAATTAGTATTACTTTTTAGCTTGCGATCAACTGCCCGTCGTCGTACAAGGCGCACCACCGCGCCTTCGCCCGACATTAAATTAAAAAGAAAAATTACGTTCTAGTTCGATTTAATCATGCTCAGATATTAATCCCTACACTGCGTTTCATACAATATGTTATTTAATTAATAATAACGATAAAAATAACGGGGTAGTTCACACATATTATCCGCCCTACCCTCTTCATGTACCTACTTAGGCATATTCAAAAAGAAGTGAAATGATAAGGAACAAAATGCGAAAAAACTCCATTTGTCCGATGACGTGAAGTTCCATAGGGCTAATGGAACTGTATACTCATAATAGCGACAGGAAGCCGCACGACACGACGACGCGACGTTGTCCGAGTGACGCCTCCGACGACATGACGCGCTGCCTGACTGCCTGTCACCCCTTGGTGAGCCCTTTCATTTGTTTTGTTTGGGGAGACTTCCGTACTTATTCACCGTTCGTGTCACGACACGACACGTACACTACTAATGGCGTAATGTTTAGCAGATTTAGTCACTTTTACACAGTCGAGGGAAATTTCTGTGATCTTAAAATTAAATAATTGAACTAAACACATTTTATTCTCACTCTATTAAATTTTAAAACTTAAAATAAAATAAACAATTTTGAATTTTGAATTTGAATTAAAATATACCTAGGACTTTTCTATTGAACTCCTATTCCCGTCTACACTCTCTTAATTACGCACTTATCTTTTTAGGACATACCTACCCAAATGCGCTGCACTAGGTACCTACGTCATAGAGGCATAAGTGCGAACTTAAGTGCTGCCAACTTTAGTGCAGACGGGCATTACTCTCCCATATTCATTAAAAGTACATTAAGTACCTACTTATAATGAATTACTTAATTAGGTACATTGTATGGAGCTTTAGGACTAGGTACATCTCAATGTGACTAGACAGGGCCAAATCTCGATATGACTATATCGCGTTAGGGTTATGGAGCAGAACCCTAAAATGTCGGGGACCATAAAATGTCTTTGGTGGTGAAAGCACTCAGCGCGGCAGGGGAGGGGCGCGGCGCGGGCGGCATCATTCAGCAAAGGTATACTCTATTATATACCAAGCACGTTGTGTATTTATTCACCTACCTGAACGTTACAAATACATCTGGGAGTGGGAACCATTGTTCTAGTTAACGGATTCTAATGTGGTATTCACGGTTTGTCTGCGTTTCGGACCGGAGGAAAGGCTTAAGTACATGTTACATACAAAGCTTAAAACACTTAAGTCACCTTACACAAGCAAGGGGCCATTGGCTGAGATAAATACACGCCTTCCTTCTCGTGTGGGCACGTGGTTAGCCCCAAAGAGGTACCTGTAATCGATGTAGCTGCAGTACAGTGTGTGTTAACTGTCAAGTCTTTCGTTAGCCCTGGGTATCAAAATTAAACTGTATTTTTTTTATTTTTTTTTATGCAAACGAATGACGTGACGAGCTTGTCGTTCGCCTGGTGTTAAGCATCACGGCTGCCAATAACAGATTGCAGTGTCACTCGGAACTCTAAATTAAAGTTTCGCGTGACACTGCGCACTGCATGCGCACGTAAAAAAGATTTCTAGACTGTGAGATCAGTTCATAAGTCTTATTTGCCCAGTAATTTTACTAGCTACAATGCCATTCAAACCGGAACACAGTAGTGCTTGCACACTACCTTGGCGGCAGAATAACTGGCAAAGCGGTGGTACCTACCTAGACGACTCTTGCAGAAAAGTCCTACCACATACACCTAGTAAAGTCTTATGTCTATGTCTAAAATAAAGCTTAACAGCTCCTAAACTAGCACTTATCGTACCTTACCATATTGGGTCGTACATAGAAATAAGCATTATTCCTCTAATGCCCGATTTCACCAACGTTTATTCCAAGTATACGGCTATTTCTTACTCCTGGATACAGCTAATTGAAAAATGAAATTACACAAAAAAGACGCCATTTTGATTGTATCCAAGGAATAAGTCTTGTTCCTTCACAAAATTGGTGGTATAAGGGCTATATTCGCGTAACTCGGTTGTTCTCGGAAAGTTATACCTGGAATAAAATTTATTCTAGTTTGGTGAAGTCGGGCCTAAGAGTCGTATCGTACTCAACGCATTTGGGTAGCTCCTCGAGTAGAGATAAGTGCGAACTTAAGAGCTGTCAAACTTTAGTGCAGATGACATTAGTAAAATGCTTTCGTAAATTGTCGTAAGACTATCACTATAAAGTCATAAATCCAGACTTATAGTGGTAGTCTTACGACAATAACCGGGAACGACCGCGCAAACTATAAGTAGTACCTATTCAGATAAACGGCTGAACCGATCCTGATGAAATTCGTTTAGATACTTTTTTATGCCCCTAAGTTCGCACTTATCTCTCTATGATAATACATGCCTATACTGCAATGCATTTGGGTATCTCACACAGGAATAAGTACAAACTTAGGAGTTGTCAAACTTTAGTACAGATAGGAGTTAAAGCCACACTTAAATTCAAAGATTAAATTTTATATAGGTACATAGGTAGGTAGATAGGTGTAAGTAAAAATAACCAATCGCAAATATTCAAAGTAAATTCATTTTAGTTCAACATTCCGAGTATTAACTCGCATGGTACGCCATAAAAACAAGATGATTATCTCTAATGGCATTTTAAAAACTCTGCGACATTTTTTAATACTTTTAATATTATTTTAATGCAATGACGCCGAGAATCTTATTGCATCAAGAGCATAAAACTTTCATCGCATTCGATTTCTTTTTTTACGTTCGTTGGTGACCACGGCGACATCCGGTCGTGTTCCTATGGTTCGCAGGATGGGGTTTGCGGTTTTTATCGATAGATGCTCACTTGATCGAGTGTCCAGTTGTGTCATCACTATAGGAGGGGTTTGTCCAAATATTAAGCGTTGCACTTGTGGAGAATCGGTAATAATTATTCTGCTAATATTTTTTCTGGTAATTACTCATCTCTGAAAATGAAATAATCGCCTGAACACAGTTAACGGTTACAAATCAAAGCCTGCACCTATACAATGTATAGGTACAGGCTTCGATTTGTAATGTACCTATAGTATAATATACACGAACGTATCTAACTATATAACGGGGTACAAAGGTGCTTATTTTATTATAAATAGCTACTTGGACCATTTTGCTATATACTTACCCTCGCTTATAAATCTTATAATATCTATCGTGATCTCTGCCAATTAAAACTACTTAGGTAAAGTATTTTAATACTACTAACTATATCATTAAAATGGCTTTGTAGTGTAATGACTGCAATTCTATGAAAAATACGAGACTTTAGAATGGAAAGGTGTTCAAATTTCATTGGCAAGACGCTTTCTTCCCAGAGGAAAATGCGGGTACAACCTGCTATCTTATCTCGGTTATTAAAGCTACCCTTTCCGTCCTAGCAAGATAGGGCGTTACATTTTGAATGCAGAAATACAGTATATTATAGGAGTACTAATGTAAAAAGTCATAGTTAAGACTGGTGAAGTAGGTTAAGTGCCTACTCCTACTGTCTAACGAGCTACTTGAGTATAAGTACTTGCCTATTTATATATTATCTCGTAACATACCTACGATTACCTACGCATTATAAATAAAATCTCGACTCGACGCCACCGCTTCGATTCGCTTTGGTAATCCTGCAAAGGAAATTAGATTTTTTATCAAAATTCCGGTAAAATTCGCATTAGCTGTCCCATACCTGTCGTTATTGGCGATATTTCAATTTAATATTATCAGATTTGGCATAAGGAGCTTAAGTAAAGTTAAACAATAAAGTTAAAAATCAACGTTACTACTCCAAGGCTTTCTAATATAAGTACTTAAAAAGCTGATTTAGCTGGTGTTTTGCAATAGGATATTTTGGAACTGGATAGTGTATCTATTATTGCGGGAATTAAAAATGTAAACTGGTACGTAGCAGTTTACATTTATACAATCACTTATCGTCGTAGTATACCGGGTAGGTATCTAGAGGTATCTAGTATATCTACTTTTAACCTATTATACCCATTCAGTTTAAAACTTTACGATATATGCTTGCCAGTTTGATGCATAACGGGTTACTTCCCGAGTGCCCCGATCCCTGACGCCCCTGTCCCGGAGAACCTCGAATACGATAAATTTGATTACTTACATTTCTTTTTCTTCTTTTCTCTATGGTTTTCAACTTGTACGGTGGACACAAAAAGTGCTACGAAAACGTAAAGACGTAAGACTGCTGAACATAGGCCTCCCCCAGACAGCGCAACTTTGAGTGGCTGCTCGCGTCCTGCATACATCGGCTCCCCGCGGCTTTTACCATGCAGATCGTCGGTCCCCCGAGTGGGGGGCCGGCCCACGCTTGTATTTGGTTTATAAGTTAATATAACTGGAAAAGTATGTATTTTGATATTTGAGTGTGTGCATGCCCGCTATCAGTTCATTCCGTCATCCCCATCATAGAACTACAAGGCTTGGTTATTCTTCACATCCTTACGTCGTTAGTGTACCACAAGTCCGCACTAAGCTATTGTATGGCTTTCTAATATACTTAAATAGCAGATTTAGCTGGTATTTTGGAATTGTGTAGTAGGTATAGGTATGGGTACCTACGTATTTTGGATTCTCTCAATACAATCATTTATCGTCGTAGTATACCGGGTAGGTATCTAGTATCTATCTAACTTCTAACCTATACCCATTCAGTTTAAACTTTACGAGATATACGAGCCGATTTGATGCAACTACTCTAAAACTTTCCAACGTTAAAGAAAATCTGCACTTTGAACTTTTTATAAATGACGTATCAACCTATATAAAGAGCTCTTTGAAACTTTTGTGAAACAAAGCCCTATTCTTTGCACTTTATGTTTAAAATACGTTGCCTGCTATTTTATACCTTGTTAGTTCATAAAGTTGGGTTCTCGGTCCTGGTGAAAACCGCGGGGAGCCGATGGATGCAGGAAGCAAACAGCTGCTCAAAGTGGCGCTCTGTGGGGGAGGCCTATTTTCAGCTGTGGACGTCTTTGGGCTGTTGATGATGATGATGATGATGATATATTTCAAAACTGTGGACTTGAAAACGTAAAAATCCGCAGTCACATCCAGCCAATACAAAAAAAAATTGTTGAGTTGTGTAATCATTTAATCTGTGGTAGGTTAGGTTAGTATAGGATAGGTATAGTTGGCCTGTGGCCAGGTATACCCAAATCGAGAATCACCTAATGTAGAATAGATTAACTTGTGTAGGGTTGTGTGTGTTGTACCTGGTATCCTGGTTTGAGGGGATTAGTAAGTGTGAAACTACCGTCAATCCGGCATCGTGGATATCAAAGTAATTTAGCCGGCGGCGAGCGGTTGGAATCGGTTCCGTCGTCGTGGTACTGGCCCACACTGTGCACTAGCCACATATCCCGGCCGGGCCGCTTCCTTCCTGAGTTCCCGTTCGACGCTGTTTGCACTGATAACCCGAAGCTTACAATTTACTGAGTGGGTTTACTATTTGATGTATTTTATTTATTGTGCATCGCTTTGTTAACAAGAAAGTATACCTACTTTTAAAGGTATTGCACTTCGATATGTAGAGTGGCAGACCCACAGACCTAGAATATTTTCGCTTTATCTATAAGTCTATGGGCATTAGACCCTAAAACCATGAGCTTGGTTTATTCTGATCATTCCAGATTCTTTAACTTTTTTTGTTTTAATTAATACCCAATATTATATACCTACATTGCCTTCCATTTCTATGACGTGCGCTCTCGCTGAGCACTCAAAACTAAACTAAATTAGCTCTCTTTTTATATTCGTGCAAGTCCAAGTTGGAAAATAATAAACAATTATAATACCGGATTCCTAGTAACTTGTGACATTCAAAATCGCGAGTTACGAAGTAGTAGAAGCCTTCCTGACGAGAAGAAGACTATTATCTCTTGCTATTACAAGTTAATTGCCGCCCCGGAGACTTATTATGAACTTGCTTTTATCATAATCAAATTATTTCTGCAACTTAGAGAGGAAAGGCGGAACTGTGTTGTAGGCACGGAATTTCTAGTTTTATGGTTAAATTTCACACTTTAATTTAAAAAAAAACCTCTTCTCAATTTTCGATTTTCGATTTTTGAAATTATTGATGAGCTTTATTCATCGCTAAACACACGAAGAATGAAGATTGCGTATGTTTTCTCGACTTTACATCCCGATTTGGAATTTCAAATTTCAAATATTCCTAACTTACAGTTTATTGTTCTATACAATACTAGCCTATGGTTCTAGTCTATACTAGAACTACTCAATTGTTTTTTTCTATATATAATCTGTGACTAGAACTTAACCCAAATTAACCTCTATCGAGCCTAAAAAATAGCATTAGCATCAGATTTACTTTATGAACGGAAAAGTCCTTTTCTGTTTCGAACCTTTTTATTAAAATGTTTCAACAATATTTTAATTTAATTTTCACTTAAATCTGGAAAAAATGAAATAAGGAAGCGGTGCATAAAATTATATGATCATCCAAAATAGGTCGGGGTATTTCGTGTACAAGGATGACGTGTTGCTGGTCGATGGTCCCCCCCTTTAGCAAAGGGATGTTAGATCCAACATCCAACCATTAAATACCTTCCCTTACCATTCTATGCTGCTATAATATGAAATGTAGACCTAATAAAAAAGGCAAAAACAACAGCAAAATTTATTACTTACACGTTTTAGATACGCTAGGTCAATATAGTTTCCTAGCATGTGCTACTGAGACTATAGTCCACGTTTGTTCTACGTCGTGCTAAGTGATTGCCTTTATGTTTCTGGTCGGTTTAGAGAGTAATTGCAGAATACCAACTGCATGAATCGGATAAAGTCACATACATATTTAAACGCTATAAAATCGTTCGAACCAAGTTGTAAACATGAAGTTTATTATTTTATGCCCAGAAACTTGCACTACCAACGGGTTACGTGCCGTACAGATCTTATTGAATCTGTGATAAGTCTATTTTATAATTATAACACTTTTACTTAAATATATTGTTAGTGTGATGTCTTTGACATTCTCTGTGATCGTCTGATCACAGATCGCTTATTAAGGACCAAAGTCTGAATAAGTAAGTAAAATAATTACATAAATAAATAAATAAATATGAATCCTCCGTTAAGCACAGCAGGCTTTTCAAGGCTACATAATGAAAATAGTGTTTCAACATGAAATTTGAGACAAATACTATAGCGAAGCCTTAACTCGAAGCTAAAGGCATTTCGTGAAATAATATTACATCTGCTTGTAATATTTCGCGGAAGTTGCCCTCTTTGCTAAAGCAACGTCATTTTACTCTTGGGGAAACGAAAACGTAACCGTAAATTACATTTATTTAGAGCAGTATCTGGCATGATTTATTCCCTTTTCATGGCACTTAGCACATTCAAGCCGACTGAAAATATTGTATACCTGCTGAAGGAAATGAGCCTGGTATGAATGAAACCACCCAGTAACATAAAGTCTGATGGAAAGACATTATAGCGGTGAAACTGCGAATTGGGCCGTAGTTTTACTCGACGGCTATTCAAAATCTCATTCAAGTTTCACCTACTTGTACTTAAGCGATGGCAGCAGAATAATAACGGTCATAAGTATAGTAGGCTATTAGCACGTTCACATTTTAATAAATGGTTTTAAGCAAGCCTCTCATGGTGTAGCAACTGTAGCGAGCCCTCTCACCCTGTCGATGCAATAAAGAAAAAAGAGCAACCGTCCAGGGATTCAAAACTTCCGGAACTACAGTAATTTGTCACGTTTTATGTCATTTTAGGCTAACGTATTCAAACGCTCCATGTTGGCGCAGTGAAGTATAAAAGTAAAGTACCTACACATGGTTTTGTACGTGTAGTGTTTTATACCTATTCTGTAGTACGAGTAGGTATGTTAGCGGGTCGGGGGAGGAGGGTTGTCGAACAACTACACCCTGCGATGATTAAAACCAGCCAAGTTGATTACGCTGCATGTTTGTGCCTTTTCACTGTGTGAATGCCGACCGATAGCTTTATTTAGAGGGTGAATAATTGAAAGCTGTACTTTATCATAAATTTTTGATGGTGTCCGTTTAAAAGCCGTGAATCGACGAAAATATTTCATGAACATTCGTGCGTACCTACCTAAATAACCCACGCGTAGGCAGGTTTATCTTTTTATTTAGAGCAAGCAAGCGAAAAATACTAACTCGGGAAGTACTTATCGACCCTTATCAAATGTAACGAAGCCTTCTGTCAATCATTTTCAATCAATTTGATGATATAAGTGGAATTTCAAGAGATATTAAGTAATGTTATATTCTACTAGCTACGCTCCACGGTTTCATTGCATCCACGGATAAAAGTATCCTTTATGTAAATTTAGTATATCGTAGGTAAAGTTATCTCCATTCCAAGTTTCGTACAAATCTGTTCAGCCATGGGAACAAAACATACACACCCACACACAAACTTTCGCATTTATAATATTACTAGCTGATCCGCCCCGGCTTCGCACGGGTTAATTCGTTTTACGCCTTATCTCAGTCTAAAGGAAGAGAGAAGGAAGAGGGAAAAAGATAAGGGAAAAGGATAAATGGATGAAACGGCGAAAGAAGGCAGGTGCGCTAGCCCCTTCATCCATTCATCCTTTTCCCCCTCCCTTCTCTCTTTTCATCTACAGGACAGGGGTGGCTCTGGCTTTGACCTAATACTGAAGGTTGGATGTCTGTAATTTCTGAACCACGAAACCGAAGACCTTGAAATATTTACGGGATAATATTTAAAATACCTACCCCCTTTCTAACGAAAAAAAGAATGAATTAAATCGGACCACGCGTTAATGAATTACAGCTAATTACATATTTTTACTTTCATCCACTCTCCCGAGGAAACCGTGCTGACTTCGGGATTAAAAGTATCATATAGCCTACCTCGTAATATGAACTCAAAACATGCTAAGTTTCATTTGAATCCATTCAGTAGTTTCGGCGTGATGCTCAGCCAGATACAGACAGACAGACAGATATGCATGTACAGAATTGGATTTGTTACAGTTTTATTATAAGTATAAATAGATTAGGATTAAGAGATCCCCCCGCGTTCTATGGCTAAGATGATTGACGTGGTACCTATACTTAAATCTAATAGAGTAGTCTCAGCTGGATTTACATCGGCATCTACCAGGAATGTAATAGGAATCGGAATGCAATCAAAAACGTTTGATCGGTTGAGCGGCGCGCCTCGGGAGACTCGGGAGCGTCACACCGTCACACGTGAAATCGCAAAGCACGCGCCGAGCGCTCTTTGCGCATCACGCGTGAACGGCTGATTTATGCGAACGATATCTGCGAAATATAGACGTTGACGTGAGAAATTCTTTTTGTCGTTTGCTAACATTCATTCACAATTCTTTTTGGAAACATGAGTACATGATACCTATCTACTTGTATACAGCATACAGCCATGACATCCGTACATGATATCTACTTGTAAACAGTACTTAATCGTTACGTTATGTGAAATGACATTATTATTTTATATTAAACAGAGAAAATTCCTGAAATTAATATTTTTTTATTAAGTATTAATTTTTGGAAATCCTTTTTAAAGTTAAAACCGCTCCCATAAGTTTACTATCATAATGGGATTCGTAGAGGCGCCTCAGTTTTCGTATTTTAAGAGTAGGTAGGTCTTTCCCAAGGATTTTAGGATAGGGATTTCTCAATGAAGACTTGCTGATGGTTTGTCTGGTTTGATGTTCTATAGGTAGGTAATTATTATTCAAGTGGTACCAAAACGCTCCATGGTTGCACTTCAGCGTCGACACTAAATTTTCCAGGATAGGTGAGAATATCCTAACTATGTGTTACAGTTATTGTGTTTACATTTAAACTTTTCACTCTCCTTCGCCTTTAATTTGATTATTTCGTAAAATATATTTGAAAAAAATACTTAAGTTTTTGCATTTTTATTTATCAATAAAGTATTATTGTATTGTATTGTATTTTATTGTATTAAGTATGTATTCTACCAATTTCCATTACTCTGTATTCTTGGACGAATCATCCACCGTCCAAGTCTATATTGCACAAAAACGGACTATCAAAGTATCATCCTTCTTTTCCTCTTTAACTTTACACAATACTAGTTGACCAGCTTATTGCGCGGGTTAAGTAACTAACATCTAAAGAAACACAGGAACCCAATCGAAATAACACAAAAAAGTTATTTAAAATTGGCCCAGCAGTTCCAGACAATCAAACAGTAGGTAATATATATTTATTATATAACTAGTGATTCGCATGGTATGTATCATATACGAGATACGGAATGTTACATTCAGGCTTGAGAAGATGGAATGGAGAGTAGTGGAGAGCGGGTGGCGGCTGGCGGCTGCGGTCGCAGCGCCGATCAATCATGGCGGTGGCGTGACGAGCACAGCTGCGTTGTGAGACCGCCGCCGTTCCACCATCGCTCGGGACGTACGACATCCGCCACAAATATATTTTGAAATTAAACGACAAGAACATCGCCCGGGGAAATCACACAGTGACATTTCGATATCATGCACTACACGAGTGTTTAGGCGTTACAATTTTGACATTATCTGGAACTTGGTCCGCGTAACTTGGAGTTTGCTACTTTATTGGGATAGGTAATATTATTATTATAACTCAATTTCCGATTTAGAAAATTTAGTAGGGTTAATGGCGTAGTCAAATATTTACAGACCTACTTATATGAAATTCTCTAACAACAACATTTTTAAGAGGAAACAACAAAAATTCTCACTGTACAATTAAGAGATTTTTTTTGTCGTCTCCCTTTTATGCAATATGCTGTCGTGTGTACGTCATGATGTCCAGTATTGCCTTGGGATTAATAAATCTCAGAAATTCCTACCTAAAGGAGATCATGGAAAATGCGACATGATAATTCCGAGTTCAGCTTCGAATACCTAATCGAAGGAGTTCAGTGAGACACATTATCGAAATTTATGAAATCAACATTTCTTACAAAAATCTAAGGAAAACTCAAATAAAACGGTTGTACTCAAATTATTTACCATATAACAACGTAATTTTGGATGTGTTTGTTTTAGACAGTGACCACACGACTCACAAAATATATTCGTAACCGTAGATAACCGTAGGTAACCGAAGAACAGCTTCATAAGCTTGAACGCTTGCAAAACTACTGTATTAGATTCATATATGGTCTTCGCAAATATGACCACATTTCCGAATTCCGACAAAAGCTGAAATGGTTACCTATTCGTTTTCGCCGAAATGCTCACATCTTGACTCTTTTGTACAATATCCTTTTTAACACATCCACCCCTCATTACCTAAAGGAACGATTTCAATTCCAGCACCTCACACACTCTCGACACTTGCGCTCTTCTGAAAATTTACAACTTGCAATGCCAGTCCACACCACTTCATTCTATGACAAATCTTTTACCGTGCAAGCAGTACGACTGTGGAATGCTTCACCATTAGATATAAGACGTGCCAAATCCCTACAAATTTTTAAAAACATGGTAAAGAACCATTATCAGGCTAGTGTTTAACGCTGCTATGTTAGGGTTATGGTATGTTTTTAGGTGTTTATTATGGATATAAGTATGTATGTTAAATATTAGAAGTACGTGTATATTATATAATATGTATAATATTTAATATTTATAAGTATATATCTTATGTATTAGTTTATTTATTAGGTATAGGTATATCTAGAGTGTGAATATTTTGATACTTTTTAATTTTCTATTTTAATATTATTATCATTAAATATTTAGCTTCAACTAGACTGTTTTTGGATTAATTCTCAATGTATTTTTGATAACTGATTACGTATTGTACACCACCGTCTACTCCTAGTTCAACTAATACTGTCCATCCAAATGTTGCCTGGAAGAGATCGCTTTTAGTGATAAGGCCGCCCATTGTAATACTTACTACAGATATTATGTAACATTAATTAAGTACTTTGTGGTATACAATAAAGAATTGTTGTATTGTATTGTATTGTATTGTATTCGTATACTTAGCCAAAATACGTAGGGTAGTGGCACCAGTTAGTGAACAACCCCCTGTAAAGGATCGCTCAGCGGATAAAGTATCGAAATTAAGAAATTCCCGAGAATAAGAGATTTAGTTCAGTGGTTTTAGTGTATTTCAAAACTTTATTTATGAGACTTTCATTAATTACTCATATTGTTTACTCACGTGGTTAACTGCAATTTAGTGGTTTTTCGCTGTTTAATTAATAGTGTCAATTTCGTTAGCGTGAGCTAGTCAATGATCGGTGTTCAAGTATAAATGCATTCGCTTAAACTTACTGTAACGATTAAATGAATGCTTAAATACCAAACACAAAACCATTCCATTAAATTGTGTTAAAAAAATTGAGCTAAGGGCTAAATATGAAAGCCTGTTTATTTGTTTTTATGGTTGATTTTAAGGTTTTAATTTAGTATGAACCGGAAGACGCAGCGTAGGACGGCCCCCCACTCGGTGGACCGACGATCTGGTGAAAGCCGCGGGGAGCCGATGGATGCAGGAGGCGAGCAGCCGCTCAGGGTGGTGCGCTTTGAGGGAGGCCTATGTTCAGCAGTGGACGTCTTCAGGCTGTTAATGATGAATCTAGTATGAAATGACAAACTGTTCATTTTTGGGTTCATCTCTAAATAATGAACAAAGAAATTGTCTTCGTACACTTATCGGACAATTTGATATCAAAACATGAACTAACAACTGTTTGGTTCATTTAATGGATATAGTTGCACGCTACAAACAATTTCATCGTTCATTATTTGGAGCGCTCACCTAAAAACTGAACGAGTCGTTATTGTTTTGCACCACTTGAAAGGCGATCAACGCCATGTAAACCAAAATATCAACCGATAATTTATTTCGGATCAGAGATCCATCAAACTTAAAATAACAAATAAAAAAATTTATTAATCATTGACAAAATTTACAAAAAAATCTATACTGTCGTCTACCTTTAATTATATCCTAAATAATCTATCCACAGATATAGTTACTTAAATTATATTATTTATATTGGGTATTATAATGTTGAGCACAGAATTGTACTCTATTCATCTACTTACATACTAGTACCTACCTATATAAAAATACTTACATCATCAATATACTTATAGCACAATGCTGAAACTACTTAAAACGAGTAGGTAAAATGGCAGTTCTTTTAACAATCTCAATATTTCTTGTTGTTTCAGCGTCTGGCGAGCAGTCGGATCGGCTGCAAAGCTGTCGGTGAGACACCCCTTGACTCTGTTTCCTTCACTGAAAGCTCTTTTCGGTCGACTACTTTGGCTCAGTGCCGCTTGGCTAATTACACTCACTCGCCACTCACTGATTTTACTTGAGTTAAGCCTTTAACATAGGCCAAACGCGTCTTTTTAACTAATCATACTGAAGAACCTATGAATTCTACAGACATGAAAAAAATATCACCAATAAGATCATTCTGCACCTGTACTTATCAATTGAACAAAATATTCGATTACTAGGTACATTATGAATAAAAAAAATACTTTTAGAGCGCCTTTCCAGTCACACAGTGTACAATGCCGCGTAAAGGAAGATTGCGTCATTAAATATTTTTACACCCTCGGATAGGAAATTTAAAAATATACAAGCTCAATTGATCATTTTATTTTTAGAGCCAAAATTAAGTCTGTTTAGTAATATTTTGCGTTATTTTGCGGCGAGCCAAGGGCGAGGCCCTTGGCGGGGCGTGAATTAGTCTGCCCCGGCATGTGCCAACGGGTGGACGCGCTGCTGTTTTTTATAAAATATTTTACATGTTTTTCTTATTTGTATGAAAATTATCAATTAAACAGCCAATAAATAGGTATTGACTATACGAAAAAGTCGGTTTTAGAGCCATTTGATTAGTTCTTAGTGACTTTAATGTCAGTAAAAGTATTTGGAACAATAATAGATCGTTAGCACAGAAGGTCAGTATAGGTATTTTAAACTCTTTTGGCAGGGTAGGGTTCCAGTCGAACTAAATTAGCGTTAGGCCCCATACACGTTACATTTTATTGATCAATCTTTGTGATTGATCAATTTTATTGATCGTTTAGGGTTAGTATTGGTCAATGTTCTTCGGTTTACAGTATGGAGAAAACATTGACTTAAGTGGTCTCGTCAATTTTATTGATCTATAAAATTGAACGTGTTACCATCACCAGTTATCAGCTTCTTCAAAAATGGTTCGGTTTCATTACGTCGTAATAAATAATCACAGATGAGTACACGGTTCATTAGGTTTCCTTCAGTGAGCTCGTGAGGGACCCAAATATCGAGCTTTTTTGTGTACCTACCCATTTTTTTTCAAATGCGCCAAAACTGTTTTGTTGGCAATTCCCAGTTCTTCAGCTACGTCGTAACTACTGATATGCCGATCTTGCTCCACTTTTTTTAAAAAATGGCATCCATTTTATCCGTAATAGGGCGACCAGAGCGAGGTGCATCTTTGACATCAAAATTTCCGGATTGAAAACGCTTAAACCAAATTTGTGCTACTCTCACAGACACTGCACTAGGTCCATAAACATCGCAATTTTTTTTCGCGGCTTGCTTTGCATTTTTTCCTTTTTTGTCATAGAATTAAAAAAAACAGGAATGAGTTTTGATTGACATCGAACTGACGTACAGCAATGGCGGACACCTAAACATGTGTGACGGATTAAAGAATTGCCATCTAAGAAAATTACCCGAAACCGACAAAAAAAAGATCTGACGTTGGTGTGACTTTTTGTATGACCAAAAAGCTACGCGATCTTGTAACAGGGTAGTCAAAATTTAATAACTTATGTCATTTTATTTTTCATCCCTCAGGGTTAGTCTTATCTGAATTTGTAAAAAACTAATACGACATAAATATATATATCCTTTTATACGCTACTAATGCTATATTTGCTCCGTTTCAGTATGAAAATGGAACCCATATAGGATTAGTTTGTTGTGTATCTGTCTGTCCATATTAGATGCAACTTATAGGGTACCTACCTACTTTACGATAACCTAGAGCTGGTGTGCATTATTTATCGTATAGGCTTAGAGTCAGATGTTGCCAAAAGATTACTAAATTTTTAATCCTAGCGGTAATTTCATGGTGTACGATAGTACGGTGAGCTTCGGCAGTGCAGCCCTTGTAGTTACAGTTATACCTGCGCGATGTAATCCATACACTACGATAAAACATCGTCAGCAACGAAGTTGACGCCACTCCATATTATCCTTTATGCTATAGGGAAGAGGAAGGGAGAGCGAAAAAGATAGGGGAAAAGGATGAATGTATGATGGTAAACAGAGGCGCACCTGCCTCCATTCAGGCTTTTCCTCTCCCATTTCTTTCTTCCATTGGACAGGGCTAGGGCGTAAAACTAACTAACCGGGTCGGGTCTGCTAGTCAGTCAATAAAACTGTTTATTTCGCACAAAGAATTATAGCCAGGCTTTTGCTGAAAATGTTTTATGAACACATCACTATCGTATTTTTCTACTTTACTTTTGAAATGAAACTTACATCTTCCATTATGTATATTTGTTATTTCTTATACAAACTTCCAATACTAGTAAGTGTCATATGTCTTGACGCCACTGCTGCTCAACGGGAATTAACTGCTTTTTCGACATTTTCGTAATGGCTGGACTCCCCAGCAAACTCAATTTTTTTTGAGCGGGACAATCCATGATTGGCTGATGGTACCAACACTACCAACCTATCAAGTATCAACCAATCATGGCTCTTCTGATAGTTTGCCAACCAAAAAAGTCAAAAACACGGGTTAATTTTTAAAAGTAAGTATCTATTAATAAATTTCACGACACTTTACTTTTTTTACGTTAAAGAAAACCTGCCCAAATATGCACGATTAGTAGGTCCATTACAGGTAAAATATTTATTAACCTGAAAAAGGCCAACACATGCATAATATGCATAATGGAAATATGCATTTGCATATAGTCAGTTCTCTAATTATGATCAATATATGTGAATAACTTGTATTCGAACACAATTTCGTCATTCTCCCACACTTCCGGGTAATTTGCAAGTTTGATTGTTGGCAACACTAAGCTGGTTTTGTGCATTGATTGCATCTCAATAATTTTATCGAAAAAGCAAAAAATTAGTGGAATAATAACAAGCTTACTTGTGAAAAGTGATCCCCTGAGTTTTTTTTATCATACTGCTATGATTCCGACAACTTTTCACAACGCAAGACGGCATTTTTTTTTTTCTAAGCGTCTTGGGCGACGTCCGGAGCAGTAATGGCAGGCGATAGACTTCCTATGATGTGAGTGTGTGCGTGTCCGCTTGTACTTATTAGCGTTCCAACTTCTTAAGGGTACCTCGGTTCGGGATCAATTGGGACTCCGTCCTTCTTTTTTTATTAGGTCCATGTTTTTTGTAGTAAAATTTTAAAATGTATCGAGTTTCTTCATTAGATTCACTCATCTTCACAGTACGAAAAACAAATAAAAATCACACATTTTCCTAATTTGAATATGGAATTATCTTCTTTAAAATTTAAACTTTTAATGATAAAACCAGCCAGATACAAATAGTATAGCCAAAGAGATTTTATTACAAGTTCATACTTACTATAATGCGAAAAGACTTTTTCCCCAACCTAATAATATGAGTTAAAGTCACAAAAGTTTAAAAAGTGTTACGATTGATTGTATTTTGTAAAATATATTTTAAAATCATCTCGCTTAATTTTATTTAATGCAAGCCTCCAAAATAATATTTTTTTATGTATTAAACACAAGCGCAATTTTTAATTGTAAATATTAGCAAAATCAGCAAGAGATTGACGAGATAAATACGTCGCTAGTTCTATTTGTAGTCCAATATATTTTTAACAATTTTGTACTAACTAAGTAGGTACGTCAGACAACTTTGTACTAGCAACTCGTAAAGTACATTTTTCAGCGGGCCGTTGGTTGGACAGCCCTGCTTGTGCTAGAAATTATGTGTTTAGAGTAGGTTGAGTGATTTATCCCTAGCTGATATCAGAGTTTTTAGGCCGACCAAAGTCTCTAACATAACGACGATTGTTTATTTTGATTGTACAAGTTGACGTGTCATCATTATCAATCAACTCACGGTAGGTAGGTAATGCCCTATTTTATATGCTACTCACGATTACCTATCCCAGAACGAACCTGCTGTACCTGCGAACGAATATTTTAACTATTTTTACTTTTATCCCCTCTCCCGAGGAACCCATGCTGAATTTCGGGATTAAAAGTAGGTATATGCTATAGCGTACTTCGTAATATAAACTCAAATCATGCCAAGTTTCATTTGAATCCATTCAGTAGTTTCGGCGAAATGCTCAGCCAAGATACAGACAGACAGACTGACAAAAATTAAAAAATGTATACTTAGATACTTTTTTTGATTGTAAATACATACACAGAATACAATACAACACCCAGCACCAGAACAAACATCGATGTTCATCACACAAATGTTTGTCCCAGGTGGGAATTGAACCCACAACCTATAGTTCAGAAGGCAGAGCCATTACCAACTGAGCTATCAAGGCCATCAAAATGGAGCCCTCAAAAATATATTTCTATATATTATCTTCAATGTACAGATTTGGACCGGTTACAGTTTTATTATAAGTAATATAGATAGATATATTATATAAGTAATAAACCGGGCACCATAATATTATTATAATAGGTAGGTATATTTTTCACGGAGTTTCATCTGGAACTGTTTATCTTTGACAAACTCTAGCTCATTGTCAAACCTACGAGTGTGGCGCCCCAGGTGGCTCTTATTAATAACTTTGTGTCCAACGCTCAAGGTCATTGGCGCATGTTAAACTCTTAACCAATAAAACTGAAGCATTTGTTAGTGTTGTGGCACTTTATGCAAGTAATAAGTCAGAAACGCTCCGGTTGAATTCACATAGAGTTTTAAGAATCCAGAGTGCGGCCAAGCAAGCAACCCTCTTAGAGAATCCGTTCAATCCAAGAATCTGCACAATCATTACGAATCTGTTGAATAGAGAATCTGCCGTATTACGAATCTGTCCAATCCAGAATCTGTTCAACACCGAACAACTGCTCTATACATCCATAATTAACATAAGTTAGGTTTTACTTGACTTGAATCCACGCAGGTTAATCGTCTTTTTTTCTGTTAAATGCATTCCCTGCTTCCTTGAGAAGACCGAGAATTAAAAGAAAGCGAATCATTAACGAACTCAATAGGAACATTGGCGGGTGCGAGCAAAGTCTAGAAGCTATCTATCAAGCAATTTAGTGTAAGCGGCGAGGAGTGCTTCGCCAATTACCTTTTGTTAGAGGCACTGCAGACAGAGTGGCTCGATTCGTACACGCCACTCATTTCATTAAACAGAGATAAGGGTCTTGTGAATATTCACGCTCAATTTGGCACATTCTATGTTTTGCTCTGTACTTAGGTACCTACGACGTCAAAGGGATGAGGAGATACCATTTTTTCTCGACATTCGGTTTCATTTCATGCGCTAAGATCAAAAGGGGAATTTGAGAGGAAATTGCTATATAAGTATATATACTTTACTTGGCACAAAGCAAGTCGAGTCATTAACTCAACAGCAGCAAATGACTCGGTTCCTCAGTGCGAGCGAATTATGCAACGATGAATAAATGGATCTGGCAGTATTTATTTTACATTTAAGTATATTTAAAGTTAGTAGTTTCGTGGTAAAGCTCTCGTGTATAGTTCCATAACTTTCAAAAACACGTAGCGTGCAACCAGCTGGAGTATAACTCACGCCACGGGACGCGGGCCGCAAGTACCCACCGAAACTGATAAATAGGACGTGGCCTGCTAAGTATACTATATTGTACGACATTCGGGTGTCCACTGTCCTCTAACTCCGGTTGAAATAATCGAGTTATCGATGCGGTATTCCCGAGAGCCACCGCGCGGACCGCGCCACATGGCGGGGAAGGCCAAGTAATCCGCTTTGCTCGTGACGGCACAAGTTTGTTCATAGCTCTTCTGGATTCTCTACTTTAAACTTGCACGCCGCGACAAAAGTGTAATAAGATCCATTGTGAACTAACTTCTCTAAACCTTTGAAACTTTAAGTTGAGTAAACTTAGAGAACGTACGTTGGAACACTCGGCGACGACGGCGACACAATAATTTACATACTTACGAGCACATCTACATCCTTATAAATAACCTAACTTCACATCCCAGTTAGGATAGAAGTTCTATGTTACCTACTTACTACATTTGCTTTCATAATAAAATATGTTAAACCAAAAACAAATTTAAGTATTAAGAATTTAAAAAAATGTATTGAACAAAATATATATAGGTAGTATTTACGAAATATATTACGCACCCGTAAAAACAAACACATGAAAAAATGTTTTATCCCAATGAATATATACGAGGCATTTTTGATTCAGCAAGCAATTTTACCGAAATAAAATTGATACTCCAGTGCACATGCCATGTCGGAAAATGGAATGGTGAAACTTTAATCAACCTAGCCTACCCCAGTATATATATGTATATATGTCTTCTGTGGGTTGTTCGTAAGTAAGTTCTCGTGTTGTATGATAAATTTAGGAAGCGGCTTTCACGTCGACCTCGCGTGGATTTGTTGGTGCATTATTTAACTGCATTCTGCATTGGAAATTTCGAAACGGTACCTATACCCTCAGAACAGCACCTAAGGCCCGTGTATTTACAAACCAAATACAAATTATAACATGCATCTTGATGAATTTTTACGAACCGATCTAGCTAAGTATATGCAGTTTTTTAGCTTACAGACTTACAAACACAGACTTCAATGAAGCCATTTATGGAGGCAAAGGTTAGGCACTCTAATACTATTAAGTTTAATTTTATTTTCACCTCACTAGCTCGGAAAGATTCTCTTTGTCATTCAAAATCTGGGCGCAAAAACGCATTTTAATCGCTAGCGTGGAAAGTGTTTTTAAAAGTCGAACGTTTCTATTCAATAATTTTCTCGTCTAGAATTGAGGATTTAATCACAGATCTGCCCGAATTTAACCTTCTTGATATTGCCAGTCTACTGAAAACTCATTAATACCACAGACTACCTCCTAAAAGATACCATCTTTTTGTCGTTCAACAACCTCATTTTTAGAATAATCGCACTGTCCAGCACCAAAGAGTATATAACCAACGCGCTATCCAGCACGGCGACTGCATGGAAAATGGATAAAAAAACACTTTTTCTTTAATGTTCCATGATTCACGTGAGGAGCTAGTCGTTTACTTGGTGTTAAGCGTTACCGCCACCCATATCTAAATTAATAGGCTAAAAACTAATCTTTTCTTAGCCTTTTAGCTGTTTTTCTTGCATTTTCCTCGCTGTAGTGAGGTGAAAAGTTGTGTGTTGCACTCGGCAGCAAAGTTTTTCTGCGTCTCGTACCTTTGAAACCTTCGCTACGCTCAGGATTCTTCATTTGAACCACTCGCTACGCTCGTGGTTCAATCCTAGAATCCTTCGCTTGCTCAGGTTTCAATTCAAGTAGATACTCGCGCCAAAAACCAACTTTGCAGCCTTGTATAACAAATAACTATTTTATTCTTTAGCGACTTTTGCTCACAGGATTCATTTCTTTATTTTTAAGAATAAAAGTAACTGCATTTATATTTTTTTCAGTCACTTGCCGATGAATCGAATTAGCCGAATGTAGAAAAATAAACATTCTGCATTTTTATGATACCGCTCAAAAGGGTCAATCACTTGAACGAATCATCCACCAGTATGATACGTCCATGGTCAGTCATCATAAGGAACAAATCTCAGAACTAATTGTTGATCAGGCAAAAAATGGGCAGATGAACGCTTACGCGCAAACATATCATCAATATTTAAAAAATGTACCGACCTACAACCACAGCTACTATGTAAGCTCCTCCCGGTGATGCTGTAAAGGTAGATAGAGACCAACAGCATTCATCAATATCAGCCTGAAGACGTCCACTGCTGAACATAGGGCTCCGGCTTCCCCCAAAGTGCGCCACATTGAGCAGCTGCTCGTAGAACTGACAACCGATGGGGAAGAAAGGTTCTCGAGTGGCGACCACGAACCGGAAGACGCAGCGTAGGCCGGTCCCCCACTAGGTGGACCGAACCTTTGTAACTTGGTCAGAACCGCGGGAAGCCGATGGATGCAAGAGGCAAGCAACAGCATAAACCCGTTCAAAAAAAAAACTACTATGTAGGAAATAATGAAGAGTACCAAAACAGTTCTACAGCCTCGTTTTCTCCGCGATTCGCTCTGCATTTATAAAAAATGTATTTAAAGAAGCGAGCACTAAGTACGATTGTAGGCACGGTTGGCCACATGGGCAGACTCGGCGCTGTAAAATACTGTAAATAAGACCGTGGCGAGCTGCCAGCCACATTTGGCTGCTCGGTGCTCGCAATGATCGCGTAAGCGTTGTGTGAACATACACCTATTTAATCGTAGTTTAGTGATGCCCTGAATACCGTGTATCGCATCTATGCGGATTATATTGTTTACACAGCACCCGCCCTATTTACATAGGTCGTTTATTTTATTCGTTAAACTATTGTTACCGTTTCTGACTAGTTTCCTGTTTAGTTTATTTTGAGTAGCTCACAGAAAAGAGAAAAAACAATTGGTTAGGTACTATGAGGAGTTCAATTTTTGTAGGCATTTTGTAACCTATTTACTTCAAGTCTCGTATTATTACATTTGTGATTATTTTTATTTTTAGGGAAAGAATCAACAAAGCTATTTAAAAACAAGGTGTAAATTATATCGCAATAATTTTTATATTCTAGTATTGTGCTTAGTTGAGCCTTATTTCAGTCACTTAGTGTCATTTTTTTAATCGACCTTTAACCCAACGAGTATCACCTAAGTAATCTGCAAAGAAAATGGTAGAAATGATATTGATTTGGACGCTTTAGATTTCTGTTTGGAACGACACGACGCACGCACTCACCGACGTAGTGACCGGAATGGATGATGATAGACGCGGACCGGAGACGGGAAGACGGTTCGCATTCACCCGAGGCCAGAACCAGAGCCAAAGCCAAATGACTTTCTCATCCGACATAATAGTGTGACTAGGTAGGTTGAACCTACGCGCTTCTCATAATATGTACTTATATATCTTATGGAAGAAATACCATATCCATTATCCACCTAGTACATATGTGGAACTTAACTTTATTTTTAGATTACCGCTTCACCCCTTGTGAAACTCCTACTGAGCGGTATCGCTCGACTGTACGCAACTTTGGAATGCAGTTTTGTAAGGCACAAGGCGCCTACCATCAGGTCTAAGTTCCAGTCTCACCTCATAGTAGAATATTTCTTTAAATTGTGACTCCACCAGTCGGGTTGAGCTCTCTTACATCCAGTTTATAGTTAGCATCAAATATTTTTGTCTATTCTCAGTAGTTCAATTAACAGTTCAATTCACCACAATCAGCTGACCTTAGTAACATCCTAATATTATTCCGTTTCGCAGCTTTAAAAATAGAAGATACTATTTTACTTTAAGCTTGATTTTGTAGTCATAGGGACTGCATAGCAAAAATGAAAAATTCAACATCAATGAGCGTTTCCAGTTATAAACTTTCCTGATTTCGCTACAAATGCCATATTCCTACTTTTAATACGAACACTGAGTACATCACGAGGAGTTTTTTTCTCGATTTGTACATTAAAAACCTCGAACTGGGAGTTCAAATGTTTCGAGAAGTCAGCGATTTTATTGAGACCCAGCTTCGCCCTGCGATGGTCGCGTTACGCTGCGGACCTGCCTTTTAAACTGGTAGTAAAACTACTCATATACTTTTTTTTTGATACGGGCAATGTGCCTTTATTCTTTAATCTAACTACTACACTTCTAAAACTAGTAAACTAGCTACACTATCTACTACAAAGAACATTTGGATTGTATACTAGCCGCGATGGCCAATAGACAGTCCAAATGCTCCAGCCCACTACTCATATACTTGATTTTATATTGCTTCAGATACATACGTACCTACATTTCTTTATGGTTTGTAATAACTTCGTTTTTTAAAACGCACAAACAAAGGTAAAGAGAAAAAGCAGAATTTAGTACAACACTCCATTCTGAGAAAAGTCGTAGCAGTTACGTAGCAGATACGTAGAGCACGAGCTTTACGTAGAGCTACGTAGAGCACGAGCTTTACGTAGAGCTACGTAGAGCACGAGCTCTACGTAGCTCCTACTCGGCCTCGTCTTTGTTGACCGTTTAAATTATCGTTACTGTTTTTAGTGTTTCAACTATTTATACTAAACTATATACTTTAGTTTATACGCACTTGCAACAAACAATATTTTAAGAGAATATGCCCGTTTTCACCAAAGATCCCTAAACTTTAAGGGACCCTTAAAAAGATTTAAGTGACATCTGACAATAATTTTGTTTTCACCAGCGATTAAGGGACACCGAAAACTTAAGGGATCCCCTAAGTTTAGGGGGCCGAAGCTCAACCCCTTAGCGTTAAGTGGCAGGTTAAATTATCAAAACGCCAGTTTTTTTTTCAATTGTATTTGTCAATTGTTTCTACCAGCATAACGCCAGAAAAGGTACTTGTTTTAATTTTTTTGGATGCATAATGAGCCAGAGGGTTAAAAACTTTAGTGCTAATATGAATAAAGCATGTTGCTTATATTTTTGATGATTGTTCTCTAAAATATATAAAAAAAATAACGAAAATCGACAACGTACGGTTTTTGGAAACCGTAGAAAAGAATAAATTGTCACTTTACAATTTAAGTATCATTCAGCGCTGTGAAAAAGAAATTTAGGTAAGGGTCAAATCTAAGGGGCCCTTAGCCAAAGGGATTCCTAGTTAGGGTGTACTTTAGGGATCTTTGATGAAAACGGGCATACTTAAAGTTCGTCTACGTAGGTACCACCGCTTTGTCAGTTATTCTGCCGCCAAGCAGTAGTGTGCAAGCACTACTGTCACAACTACTGTGTTCCGGTTTGAAGGACATTGTAGCTAGTGAAATCACTGGGACTGTATGATCTGATCACTCAGTCTTATTACCACACTGTGGGAAGTCTCAGGACGACGCGCGCAGTGCAGTGTCACGCGAAATCATACTAGTTTAGAGTTCTGAGTGATACTGCAATCTGTTACGGGTAGCCGTGACGCTTAACATCAGGCGAACGACTAGCTCGTCACCTCATTCATTACATAAAAAAAATATTTTATAACTTTTTGCTAGGCATTATTCATCCATTTATTTAGATATTTTTAGCCCACAAAAATATTATAAAACCTAAATCTAGTGCTTCCGGCAGCTCGGCCGACCCCAAGCTTATTATAGGTACAATACACGGTTGCTTTCTAGTACACTGCTGCTTTGTGCAGAGCTCGATTTGATTTAATACAATATACTGACATAATACGATAATGTATTATGTCGTAGACTAGTGTGTTATGTAGTTATGTGAGAGAAGGATTACCTACGTGTTTGAGATAACAATAATCCATAGACATGACATGACATGAATCTAGCTTGCATTAAAGTGCCCTTTGTGCGATGTGCGCAGCGTTACTATGCAGAAGGTAATCAGCCGCAAAGCAGGGCATCAAACAGATGTGCCGTGTAACTTATACTCTCATATTGCCAATAATGGAAACATTTCACGTGCCTGGATGTCACTTCCATCACTATCAAAGAGTCTATGCATATAATAAAACTGTAGAGATAAAAAAGTCTGTAATTGCAAGATATCAAGAAAAAAATGACACAGGTTGGCTTAAAATTAGCCGCTGATCACGTTAAGCCACTTTTTAAACACTTTGTCTGTTTGTTTGTTTGTTTGTTTGTTATGACTGAACTCCTAAAATACTGAATGGATTTTCATGTGGTTTTCACTAATATGCTTAGAAATAACCAGCGCTTAAAATAGGATATATTAAAATTGAAATATCGTTAATTTTTTTTTTATGACTATTATTAAGATTTCATTACGAAACGAATCGGAGTTTTAAACAACATGGCCGATCGATGTTTATTTTTGGCTACTCACCACAGACTACTAAGGGATACCACGATACTAACGGTAGCTACCACATATTGTCACAGATTAGAGAAAAAAAGAATCGGCTACCTACACTCTGTGCCACGTGTTTATTAATATGGAGGCACAGATTAAAGAAAAAAAGTCTGTGAAGAATGTATATTTATGAACAAAGAGTAATATTAGTAGGTACCGGTCACTGACCTCTATAATACAAGTACGCTGGACTTCATACTCTCGGATGTTATGAGAAGCCATTTGATTTTCGCCATTTTGGCGCTGATAGCAATGTGAGGGTCCATGGAACTAATACTAGGGATGAGACATAACTTTCGATAAAAATACGATATCGATATCACTACAGACTCTGACAGTTATTTAATTCTATGTACATATACGGGTACTGAGACAAAAAAAACATACTATACCCAGTAAAATAAATAAGCGTCTTTTTTGTATATCTGCGTTTAAGAAATCTACTTAATTATTGTTAACTAGCTGCACTCCGCGTTAATCCAGCATAATATATAGCCTATGTGTCTAGGGTTTTAGGTATTCTCAATTTCCGAATTCCATCATAATCAGTCCAGCCGTTTAAGCGTGAAGAAGTACGTAATGTGCACACAACTTCTTTAAAATATTAGATTGATAGCTCGATTTCATAAAGCCAGTTCTCCTTGTTTCTGTTGATTCAGTACTAGTAGGGGTAGGGTACTGGGTAATACAATAAAAAACGCAGATAATATCATAATAACATTTATATTTTACACTAGCTTCTGCCCGCGGCTTCACCCGTGTGGCCAATAGGAAATGAATGGCATATTTTTCTGCAGAAACAAACATTATAAATGCTCTCACTCTCTCTCAATATATTATACAAACTGACAATATCCCAAATAATGCAATAATATGAAATTTTCCGTAAAAAGCCTCTGGGATGAGAGTAGTATGGTTTTTTCAGAACTCAAAGCGTGTGTGAATAGATCTAATTATGGAGGTCCCACAGGTCACTTTCGCTACACAGTCGCCGCTTGCAACCCAGCACAAAATACAACAGAAGTCAATCACATGCATGTACTTCACTTTTTATACCTACGCTCGGCGCTCGCGCTAGGGCCGTCAGCTTTGGCTTATGCACAAAAAAGTATCCTGGTAGTGACACTCGTATCTAGTTGTTTGATTTATTGTTGAGAATGAAACGGGAAGAACGGAAATATAACAAGTAAAATAATAACTACAATATTTCTATTTTAATGTTTTACTGTTATAATATTACAAATTTGTCACAGAAAATATCTCTGAAACAACTGGTAGCGTAAAAAACGACAATTCACTGTTTAATGTTGAATTTAAACAACCGTCCAATAAACAATTATAATAGCTTTTTTTTGTTGCTCCATTTTTGCATAAAGAATGTTCACAGACGCGTGTCTCAAGCGGGTGGCGCTCGCGCTCGCACTACTCTGACTGACTCTGAGACATCGTGTCGGTGAGCGGTGTCTATGTGTGCGTTGCTCGAGCGCACTTGCTATGTTGATTGCGTTCTGTACTATATTCTGTGAACCCAGCGAACAAAGCAACCTCGAAAAAAATCGTTAATTTCTACCACAGGTCACCTTCGCTACACAGTCGCGGGCCGCTTGCGGCCCAGTGAACAAAGCAATCCTTTTTCATATTTTCCACCCATAGCTGCTTAGTAAGAGTGTCAGTGGGAAACCTAAAAACACAAAGTAAAACTTAATAAAATATACAAAACAACATTATTAGTACTAGCGAGTTAAATATTTAGTTTATATTAATGAACAAAAAAATTTGGAGCCAGATATACATTGTAGATTATTCTGTACCTACGTACATTATTGAGCATTGCCGAAGTTCTGCTAGTTACTCACTATCGAAGAACATTATCGACACATTATCGATATGAAACATTCACAACCTATGTACCTAGTCCAATAGTATGAATTCATTGAATAACTAAATCCTACTTACATTTAAATGTGATGAAATTAAATAAACTAAGTATAAAATAGTATTAAAAACCTTCAGACATACAATAAACATAATAATGTAGCATTTTTTTATCGTGAGGTTCACTTACTTGTGGAAGGTTACTCCGCTGCCTTTTCGGTAGCGATTTGTACAAAATACGCATAACTTCATCACAAACATGTACCGTAATCAAACACCAAACACAAAGAGTAGCCTTTTATCATCTTATTTTACGATTTTTCATCAGAGACGCAGCAAACTTACAAACAACCACTTTTAAAATATCAGTTTTAGTACCCGAGACCCTCAAGAGGGGCGCTTTGAATCGGCACAAAAAAGAACTGTCATTTCCTAGAGAATATTTAGTCCAGCGTACTTGTATTATAGAGGTCAGTGGTACCGGTACTCTCGTGATTTTTCAATCATCTGAGTTGTTCATTAGATAAAACAAAACACTGTAAAAATATAAAAGCGAGTTTTTTAGCGGAATACTGAAAATAGAAATGTTTTTGTTTTAGCTGGTTTATAACTTATTAGTCGAATAACCGTTATCCATCCATTGAAAAATCACCGCTAAGAGAATCAAAACAATTTCTAGGTTTCCTATTTATGTTTTTACAGGTTCTTTAGCATTTTAGAAGTTAAATAGATACATATACCAACAAATATTAGATAGTGTGAAAGTAGATGTTTTTTAATTTTGGCATTAGATGACATTTATTTTGTGTTTAGCCAATGATACGAATCATTGATGATTCACCGTGTGGTCCCGGTTTGTGAATAGGACTACCTTATCTCATCTCGTGGGTGCCGTGTAAGTCGGCCGAGGGAATATCCAGGGAATGGGCAGCAGCATTCTCCTCGGTACATTAAAACCTTCTGCGATCACCAAGCCACCTGCCAAGCGTGGCGATTATGGCAAATTCCCCCCTATAATAAACGTCGAAAATGTCGTTTTACGGGGGAGGCCTGTGATCAACATTGGACGTTTCCGGCTGTTGATGATGAATGATGGGAAATATTTTATGAAAAATAATTTAAAAGGGTACTTAGATATAGGTAAGTATATACATTATGGTAAGATACTCGAACTAACAACATGGCCGCGTAACGTTAGGTTTTGGATTTCTTCTTCTTCTTTCATGTAGGTAGGTAAATGAGTTTTTATAGTTAAAATATTTAAGGGATTTAAGGTCTGTGGGCTTTTCAATAACAACCACAGCTTAGAGCAAAAATGATGCAATGAGGATTAAACCTTCTCAGTTCTGCGGACAAGTTGTAAAGTTTATTAGAATTTGGCAAGAAGACAAAAGGTCTTTGAAAGTGGACGTCTTCAGGATGTTGTTGATGATGATAATGATTATTATGATGATTATCATGATGATGATGATAGCCGTATTTGAATTAATTGATCATAGATATCAATTTCAGCTTAATTCTTTGCGTTATTCCTAAAATAAGTAATGTTCTCGACAGATAGAAAGACAAACAGACGGACAACAAAGTGCACAGCTTCGAAAACATTTAGTGGATTATGTTGTTTGGTATATAGAAAATGCATGATCTATTATTAGACTACCTAAACGTAGAAATAACACAATACAAGCGTGCGAAGCCGCGGGCAAAAGCTAGTTAAAAATAAGTACTGCAGAGAAGGTACGATATTGGCAATTTTGTACAGTTATGAATTTATTTTGTAGACTTTTTTACTTTAATTATGAATTTGGAAGTTATTGTTTCATTATTCCATTCAGGTACGATAATGATTTCGATTTATTACTGACCCGACAGTTGTTCTGTCCGTATTTCTACAAAAATCCCATGGAAGTAAAGACATTCAGTTTTTCCCGGTTTTGAACATTTTCTGGGAATCTTTTTCAATTTTTCATTCTATAGAGACCTATTTCAGACTAATAAAACAAAGCATAATTAAATCGCTCCATCCGTCCTCAAGTGGTGCGGTTAACCAACGAACAGCAGTTAATTTTATACTTTAGATATGACTTTCATGCATTTTTTATTGCTCTAAGTGATTGATAAAATGATAGCAAATTAATTAATTTTTGTGACCATCGAGGGAAACCCCGATCCTATTAAAAGTTTTAATGGAAGGTGTGAGTATTAATTTACAAAAAAAATCCTTTAATAAACGTAAACGATACGCGGGGCGCAGAAGTGCGAACGGACTTAGGTCGGATTATCCGTTTTTCAAATTAGTCGGTGAACAAATGAGGATTAATTACAATATCGGTGTGAGGTGGACGCGGCGGCGGCGGGCGAGTGGCGCTGGCGACGCGGACGGAGGCACGCCGGAGCTCGCAGCGGCGCAGCGCGGCACGACGAGCACGTGAGCTTTCACCGGGGACCATTCATGTGCGAGGGCGGCGCCCTGCGCGCGCAGCGATCGATCGCGCGCCCGCCAGCCAGTGGCCGGACGTTCGCGCGACGGCTCGCACGTCCCGCTCCGCACCGCACCGCCGCCCGCGCCCAGCCGAGCCCATGACCGCCCTCCACAGATGACGGAGCCCGTCCGCCTGGTTCCAGATCGCCCGCCGCGCCGCAACCCACCAGCCACTCCGAGCTCGCCCGCCGCCGCTTTCTCGCCGCGCGACAAGGTACGATCGATAGCGCGCCGCTGTCGCTGCCGCCACCGATGGCACGAGCTGCCGCAGCATCCACGCGGGCTCCGACTCTCGCTCCCGACCCTCGTGCCGTGACACTAATATCGCATGCACCTCACGTTCTCTTCTAATACACGTGCATGTTACTACGGAGTGTTTTTAAAACCCTGCCTAGATCACCTTCATTTAAAACCAATACCAATGGTTGTGGTTGTGGCAGTCACTTTCTTTGCAGACAAAAACGACACCACGTAAATTAACCGTAACCAATAACAAAAGAAAATAAAAGTCGTTCATCAAAGCTGAATTACGTCAATCGGTAAATTACAGTGATTTGCAATTTGTGACTCTATCAGAAATGTGTCTAATAAAATCGATTTCAATACCATTTTAGGAGTAATTCAGTGTTATAGGTTCGGAGCGACGGCGACGGAACCGCTCGTGACGACATATTCACGTCACACAAAATGAAACGGTAACAAGATGCGACAATGGGATTTGAATGGGAACTTTCCACTATTGAAGCCTCCTGAAAAGCTGAATGTAATTCATTACTCAACTCTTTTATAACTATGTTTGATAAGGGATAGAGAACATAATGGAGTGGTTCTTCAGGACGTGCTTCAATTACTTCAGTGTATAGTAGGTACCTAACAGTTTCAGATTGAGACGTAGCTTTGGAAACAACATAATAGAAACATGAATGCTGCCTTTTCTAGCTTTTTATTTTTTTCTGATTACACTGTGAACACATATTACGCCTAATAGATGAATTTTTGTGTATCTTGACGTGACAGCAATGTCACCGTGGTCACTTTACTTTTAGTAAGTTATTACCATGTTATTACCCAATTATATAATATGCTAGATGGAGCAGGTACATGGACGTATTGATACGTCGATGAGCAGGTACCTACGTATAAATTTTATAACTATAGTGATGGATGAACCGCCTAACCAAATTCCCTGATACTTTTAAGGTTTTCTCATTAGTACTGATTGCCATTCTGTTTAAGACCAGATCTATCCATTTGATCATCATGGGTTCAAAAGCCTCAAAATTGGAAGGGTTTGAGCGCTACTAATACATAGGTTGCGTTAGCACAGACCTAGCATATTTTCATTACTCTCAACCTAGGTCTACTCGTATGGTCGTAAGCAATAAGGCAATGTCAGAACAGTGTTCGGGCGGCATTTAAATTCTGACACCAGCGCTAAACCACTATGCTTGCACGAGAAGGAAGCTAAGCAAAATCGGTTCAGTAGATCGCACCATTTACATCTTTTGAATCAAAATTGGTGCCTGGTGATCTATTTTCACAGAATATCACATCACACATCGCATCAACAGCCGGAAGA
This sequence comes from Ennomos quercinarius, assembly GCA_910589525.2. Lineage (NCBI taxonomy): Eukaryota > Metazoa > Arthropoda > Insecta > Lepidoptera > Geometridae > Ennomos > Ennomos quercinarius. Next base: position 13,052,878 of record OU342493.1, read on the forward strand.
CGTCCACTGCTGAACATAGGCGTCCCCCATAAAACACCACTGGACGCAAACACAGAATAATGTGTTTAAATATGTGTTTGCCATAATTGCATTTTTCGTGTCGGTGCTCGTTATATTTTGTGTCTTTACCTATGTGTCTATCCGTAAAGAGCCGTAAAATTTATTTGGGGTCCCGTACCCGTTTTAGAAAAACGGCACCCTCATATAATATTTTGTAGTCCGTCTGTCTGTTAAGAACCTTTTCTTAGGAAAGGCTAAATTAAAATTGTTGTCAGATACTAAAGTTCATGGCCTCATAATGTAATCCTGTGAAATATTAATGCTTTCAACTCCATGCAATAAAAATACTAGGTATATAATTAATAACCGGCCAAGTGCCAATCGGACTCTCACACCGAGTACCTACACATGTACTTAAATAAAATAGATACTTAAATGAAATAGTGGTTGAAAACATTTATAACAAGTCCAACTCGCACTTGCCCGGTTTTTAGTATTTGTTGAGAGTATGTAATGTACCCTATAATAATCATACTAGGATTGAGGCTTGTATATGTATTAACGTTTTTGAAATATGAAAAACCAAAAAACACGTTTTTTACACCTAGCCGGACTTTAATTTCTTCTCTGCCCCTTAATTTTTCCCATTTTGTAATTTTGAATTATTTGTTATTATATACTAACAAACCCGCCGTAATAATGCATATTCTGTGAAAAGTTTAGCCGGCTTCCAATTACGGTTTAAGAGATACATCCCTTTATAGGTTAGACAAACAGACAGGCAGACACGGAGACTTAAAAATAGGGTCCTGTTATTACCCTTAAGGTACGAAGCCCTAAAAATCTTGATTTCGTAATTTGTTGGTATACCACGCGTCGAAAGAACCCCTAGAACCTTGTTTGCCATAAATGAAGCATCACATCAATCAGCAGCCGGAAGACGTCCCATACCGTACCGTTAGAAGTGGTAAGGGTGGCTTTTTGATCCATAGTTAAGTTAACCAATGGTTAAAAACTAACAAATTCTAATCAATGGTCAACATTTGTTAGAACTTTTAACCATTGGTTACCTTCACTGCGGATCAAAAAGACCCATCCTAAGAGAGTATCTAGGAAATGGGCAGCAGCATTTTCCTCGGTCTTTATTATAATCTGCGATCACCAAGCCACCTGCCGTGCGTGGTGCTGATGGCAAACCGTCCTAATATGATAAGCGTGCAATTTGTCGAGTTATAGAAACTCCACTCATCCCTAATATTTCAGAATTATTACTAGAACATGAACTAGTTTTAGTTCCCCTCGGTTTCTTACGTTTGTTAAAGTTAAACTCATCAACTTGAAAATACTGAACGCTCATTGGTTACCCGTTGATCATCGGCTGCCGTCAACTAATGAGCGTCTTTGGTCTGTTAACACGAGTTTGACTAACAAGAAACCGGGGGTAAGACGTTGTCCGCTTCACCCCATGATTTTTTTATCGTTCAGCGTTCTGCACTGGTTTTAAAGAAACGGAACCCTTATAATCACTTTTTTCGTCTCTCTGTCCATATTATTTGTTTGTTGTTAATATTGTGCTCATTCTCTTTCGTTTGAGTTCCAAGTGCGCGCGAGTTGGTACCTATTTTTTTTGTTTTTGTTTAACCGAAATAGATTATTCAAAGTCAACATCATTTTGAATCATACAGACAAACAACAACAGAGCAATGCTTTGCAAGTGTGGTCATATAGGTAATAGCAAAATCAATAAATTCGCACGTAATGGGTAGGTGGGTACCTACCTACTTATACGTATACCTACATATTATAACAAGTGAGAACTACTTAGGTTTGAGGCAAGGGTTGCCGTACGTAACTTGTTCCTAGGCATTCAATCATAGTTAATTATTATCTAACTAGAATATAACAATGTTTTTTCGACGTAACAAATATTAACAAAGAAAGTAACTACATCTGTCTGGAGTCCGTGTCTACACAGGGAAGTGGGGGTTAGAGCCATTCTAATTCTACCTCTAAAGTTGAAGCATAAAGCTAGTGAGGATTGCAGTGCCAATAACACCAGAAGATCAGCAACTGAGCAACGACACCTGAGTATCAACAGCGGCACGACAAGTAATAAATTTCTATTTTTTACTAACATTTAAACATCATGTCGGAGCTCATCGCAACCCAGGCTTTGCTCTACGACACCATCGTAAAGCTAGCTGTTAACATCAAAAAGGATAGTGCTGATAGAAAGACTACAGACTATTTCAGGAGGAGATTGGCAAATCTTTTGGATAGGTAGTGCTTAACCAGATAATGCAGTTGATTAAGATTACTTCGTAAAATATTCGGGTTGATCTCAAGTTTGTTTTCTAACAGCTGGTGCGCGTATAACGTGACGTCTGGTTCTTCCAAAGCTGAGTCAGGGATATTTTATCTTTGAAATAACCTTACCTTTAATCATCAGAGATAATTTTCAGATATACAGACTTATAGCGATACCACAGAAGATCGGTACCAGGATGGTCAGCGTGATACCAATTGCAGATTATATTGCTATCAACTTAAAGATGGATGTGTACTTGACAGCGAGCATTGATGATCTTCAAACCTGCGAAAACACAGATGAAACTTACCTCTGTCAGCTGCAAGGTCCCATCAAACACCTAGAATCGGAAGAAAGATTCTGTGAAACAAAGCAATCTTCATGTCAACTATTTAAAAGTAGTTGTAAGAACATATGGACTCAATTGCATGATTTATCAACGTATATTTATTTCTACTGTGAGTCGGATCATGTTCGCATTATATGTGACGACGATATACAATCGCGCGAAGTCAGCAAGGCCGGACTCATTAGCTTAGCTCAGCAATGTCTGATAAAGGGACAAGACGTCACGTTATACGCGCACCAGCTGTTAGAAAACAAACTTGAGATCAACCCGAATATTTTACGAAGTAATCTTAATCAATTGCATTATCTGGTTAAGTAGTACCTATCCAAAAATATTTAAGCTTAGAAGATGAGTTTGATATGTCAGCTACAAACATATCATTAAAGCTTCTCGACGACCAGATACAGTCATTAAAAGAATCAGCCCAACGAAATGATACTTTTACCAGCCACGATGTACACCACTACGCCTTGTCGTACGGGCTTTTAGCAGCAGCAGTCACAGCGTTTTTGTGGTTCTTGTGGCGCCGCAGCAGGCAAGCGCGGGTGTCGGCCGACGAGCACGAGCAGGTCAAGCGTCCGCGCAGCCCCCAGAACCAGCAGCGAGACCTACGTGATCTGAACAGTGTTTGCGTGAATACTAGCCGTACGGTTGTCCAAAGTGTTAGTGTTGGTGACGGCTCCTTGCCAGAGCAAGGACCCAGTGAAAGTGTGAGTGAAGTTGCGTGTCAACCAAAAAGATGGTTTAGCCTAAATTATAAAAAGCGAAATAGTGCAACTTCCCCTATTACCATGAAACGTACAATTATAGCTCAAGACAATACTATTGTGTAACTTATATAAAATATGTTCAGCCATTATCATCATATCACCATTATGTTTCGATGTAACTAACCAAACTATCATAACATTAGCTTTTAAGCAACATATTGAATCACCGTTGTAGCACGTAACCCCTCATTGAAGCATCATGTTTACATCTTCTCTTGTGCCCTCGGGAATATGTTCGAGACATTCGAACACCTTCAGGTAAACGCTGACATAGCGTTGACCTAAATATTACACGCGGCGCCTGCGGCGTCCGCGGACAGCAACAGTGCTCGATTAGCAGCGACCGAGAGCATTCATATTAGCAGCATCATTATCATTTTAGCATTTTACTATTAGTCTAATTAGCCATAGCGAACAATAATAAATAAGTGTATCTCAGTGCAAAGAACTCTTTAAATTCACTGCAACCTCGCCACGCACCCTACAACATCAGTAACATTTAACATTTTAGTCTTAGAAAATAGTGAATAAATGAATAAACAAACATTTATCTTTCAACATCACTGCAACCTCGCCACGCACCCTACAACATCCTTAACGTCTTTAGCGGAATCTTAAATGTAGCATACCTACGTACTTTGATGAGCATCCAGAATACTTCATCACTTCCGCGCGGACCTCCGTTTAGAGTAGACGTGCTATGTGATAAACTGTTTTGGTTTACGTATTCACCGTAGTTTTCGGGGCACCGCTTAACTAATTTAATTGGCAAAAAATACATTTAATTAACTGAGTAGTGCAGTCTGTTTAAAAAATGCCACAACACACGACACAAGAAGAATTAGTTCAAAGTCATGCATCGGACTCCGATATGGCGACGGCGAGTGACAGTAAAATAGAAACGGGTAAGCCAGGCATGATCCGGCACAAACGTCGAAGAGTCGAGGGGAATATTAATGATTCTATAAGTACATTGAGAAGAGATTTAGTGGAATTAATCGATACCAGATTTAAATCCTTATCTGAGGATATAAAACAAAATAATTTGGATCAAAATAAAACACTTGAATTTATGTCCTCAAAGTTTGATGAAATGAAAGTGGAGTATGAGCAAATGCGACAGGACAGAAAGGAAGATAAAAGATATATTGCGGAGCTTGAAGATAGAATTGAAATACTGCAAAAGAACAGTTCATCCACGACAGTTGAGTTGAGAAACCTTCAAAGGAAAGCAGGAGAAAATAAATCCAACCTTGCAGAGCTAGTTACAAAATTTGGTAACGCACTCAGTATGGATATCCAAAAGCAAGAAATCCAGGATGTTTATAGAGTTAACACACAGTCAAAAAATGAACCTCCGATACTAATTAAGTTTACAACTACTCTTCGTAAAGAGGAGTTCATTCGTACGGTGAAAAAATTTAGCAAGGACTACTCTCACAAACTCACAAATATCCAGCTCAGCCTAGGTCTATCAACTGACCCTATTTATGTCTCGGAACACATGACAGCTAAGACAAGACGTCTATTTTTTCTGGCGAGGGACTTTGCAAAATCAAATGGCTACGCATACTGCTGGTGCTCGCGTGGGAGGATCTTCCTCCGGAAAAAAGAGGGCACTCCGCAGGTTCTTGTCAAAAGTGAAGCTCATCTGGACGACCTCAAGAATCAGCAAACGCAGTCGACGGCAGGAATCAAATAGCTTAATAAGGTTAAATATCTTGTTCTCTATAACTAATTTATTTCTCTTTGCAATTTGGTTAAGCTTAATAATTGTTATATCGTATCTCATAAAACAACTCATACACATAAACATTACTCACTTTCAGATTACACAAAAACACAAGGCCTTAAGGTTTTCAAGTTTGAATCATTATAATCATTATTGTAGGATTCTTAATTTGTTCATTTTACGTGGTGGTTGCTTGATTCAGCCACAACACATCTATGCAAAGCGTTTCTTTAAAAAATCTCTTAAACAAATCGTAATTGTGCAATTCGGAACTGTATTAAACTCTCACAGTAAAAATGGTTATTAAGGACCTAGGAAATGATCTGGACAATTATAAAGTGGCAGAATCGTTTCAATGCACAGTGGAGGAAGCTGCGCAGAAATTGGAGCCTTATACTGATAAACGTTTTACTCTTTTATGCCAGAATATCCGGAGTGTAAGCTGCAACCTTCCCCAAATGCAAATTCTGCTCTCACGCTTACAGTTTGATATAGACATAATCATCCTAACGGAGTGCTGGCTTAGCAAAATGGATTATGTTCCAACCCTTGATGGCTTTATCACTTTTAGCTCTAAGTTTAATAAGTCTCAAAATGAAGGCGTTATTGCTTTCGTCCGAAATAACCTTACAGTTTTGGTAACTGAGCCTCCAGCGTTTGAAGCTAACTGTTTAGTCCTAAAGTTTGGAAATGATACAGCTATTGTAGCCATATATCGTCCGCCATCATACCGCTCAATTGATAACTTCCTAACAGGCATGAATGATATCCTTAACTCTATCAAATCGTACAAGAATATTGTGGTAACTGGTGATATTAACATAAACATTGGAGATTTTAATGTAGCTGATAGTAATAGTGATGAGTATTTGAACGTAATGGCACAACATGAACTACTACCAGCCCACCAGTTTCCTACAAGGCTGAATAGCTGTTTAGATCACACACTTTTGAAAACTACTTTAAAAGCCACATCTTTGGTTCTGTCTACAACAATCACCGACCATTACACGTTAGTTCTATCACTGGATAATAATCTTATTCCCAGAAAACAATTAAATTCATACAAAGTTATCAATTATGACAAATTGATAGCAGATATTGATATTCATGTCTTAAATTCAATTTATGATACTAACGACGTTAATGTTGCTACTCCTGTTCTGATTAATGAGCTTAAAAAAGCCATTGATAAAAATACGTCCATCAAAAATGTTCCCTGCCGTAAAAGAATTAAAGAGCCATGGCTGACTCCTGGTCTACTGAGGTGCATCAGGCACCGAGACAAACTTCATGCTGATGTAAGAAAAGATCCTTATAATAAATCCTTATCTATTATATATAAGAGATATAGAAATTATTGTGGAGAAATAATAAAGAAGGTTAGGACCGAATACGACAAGTCAGAAGTTGAGAAAGCAGGGCACGACAGTAAAAAAACTTGGAAAACTATCAAAAGAGTAGCTAAGCTTGATTCTAAACACAATTTAAACGATGACACTAGTCTTTTAAATCTAAAGCCAAACCCTACGGAGGCGATTAATTATATCAATTTACATTTCTCAAATGTAGGCAAGACTCTAGCAAATGAAATACTTCTCAGACCTGGTACAAATGCAAGTTATTCTTCTCCAAGTAGTCTATCTTATAACTCTTTAAACTCATTCGGTCTTTTTCCGACTGAAGCATTGGAAGTTGAAACTATAATCACTAATTTGAAGACAAGCTGTGCAGTTGGATGTGATGGAATTCCTTCACAAGTATTGAAAATTGCTAAAAATATAATATCTCCACACATAGCTTATATCTGTAATCTATGTTTCACTAGTGGTGTTTTCCCTAGTCTACTTAAAACAGCCTTGATTAAACCCATCTATAAAGGAGGGGACAGAGACAGTATAAGTAATTATCGTCCGATTTCGATATTACCATCACTATCGAAAGTATTTGAACGACTCTTAAATAAACGCCTTACTTCTTATTTAGCTAAATTCAAAATGATATCTGAGAACCAATTTGGCTTTGTAGCAGGTAAATCTACAGAACACGCAGTAGCTGAACTATCTGATTTCATCTCTAGACAGGTTGACAAGAAAAAAAAATGTATTGGTATATTTCTAGACTTGGCTAAAGCATTCGATACTGTCTCTGTTCCTATACTCTTAAACAAGATGGAGCGTATGGGAATAAGAGATGTTGCTCTTCGGCTTTTTAAAAACTATCTTACAAATCGAACACAAAAAGTAAAAATTGGAGACATAGTAAGTGATGAAGCTTCTATAAACTATGGAGTCCCCCAAGGCAGTATACTGGGGCCTACCCTGTTCCTGATATACGTTAATGAGCTCTGTGGCATTAATCTTGTTGGGGGCAAAACCATTGTATTCGCTGATGATACTGTACTTTTATTCGCAGCTCCTACATGGAATGAGGTATCAGAACTAGCTGAGATCGGTCTTAAAGAGGTTATGTCTTGGCTTAGAGATAATCTGCTAACGCTCAATATTAGTAAAACCAAATTCTTGACCTTCACAAAAACGAGGACGACGCAACCACAGACTAACGCAATTCAGGTTCGAGCCCACGTGTGTGACCTCCCCTGTTCCACTACGTGTAGCTGTTTGGCTCTTCAGCGAGCAAATTTCATCAAGTATCTGGGAGTAATCATAGATCAACTCTTTAATTGGCAGGAGCACATTAGGGTTCTCACAGGTAGGGTACGAAAGTTAATCAGAGTATTCAAACGCCTTAGGCACTTATCCGATGTCATTTTGTTAAAATCAATATATTTTGCCCTTTGTCATTCCCTTCTAGCTTACTGTGTCACCATGTGGGGCGGAACCTGTAAAACCTACATGATTCGGATTGAAAGAGCACAACGAGCTATTTTAAAAACAATGCTGTCAAAACACTTTAGGTATCCAACAAAGGAACTTTACTCAGAAACCAAAATTTTAACCGTTAGACAACTTTATATTTTAAAAACTGTGTTAAAAATTCATACTACTTCACCTTATGACAGGGAAAGTCAGATAGAATATAGAAGAAAGGATAGAAACATTGTATCGGCTAAATTTTCGTCAGCCTTTGCTCAAAGACAAATGTGTTTTTTGGGACCATTTATTTATAAAAAAATCAATAAAACTTTAAATATTTTCTCACTAACGCTTTTTAAATGTAAAGTAGCTGTTAATAATTATCTTGTCAGTCTCAGTTACGAGGAGACTGAAAACCTTTTGCTACGGATTATATGATTCAAGGAATAATATCTCAACTATCGCCATTTCATATTTAATCTCAAACTCACACCTCACACGCAAACACCCTAATCAATAGCATGCGTACGTTTAGTATAAGTAATTAGGCTCTCATTCACATACTTTATCACATCCCCACTCACCACACCACACTCACCTCACTCCACACTTATGTACACGCAACGCAAACACACACACACACACACACACACACACACACACACACACTCACACGCACATATTGATCTTCTCACACACCTATAGTTATACTCCTAATTCACCGTATAGCTAGACTATGGTATTGACATACTCAATACTCATACAAAACATTTTTCTTTCATAAAATTATAGTCACTTTATATTAATTCAGTGTTTTATAAAAACACCGGTGGCAATCACTAGTAATAATATAATTATACCTACAACATACTTACCTAATTTTCAATAAAATGATATGAAACTGTATATGGATCGCTCTTTAAAGTTCTGTAGAATGTACTATATCAATATTTAAGTGGAATACATTTCAACACATTACCAAATCATGGCAAAACAGACATCACTTAAGACACAAAAGAAATTATAATAACTAAAACTATAATATATAGATATTATTAAAATTGTGTCTCCACAAATTTTGTACCGAGTCACCGTACGCTGTGGCAATGAGTTGTTCGTGTTGCGATTACAGTCGCACTGTTCGCGCGTATCTTGATATCGATGATTTTATTCCAACGTCTGAAGGTGCCGAGTTTAGAAAAAACGCCTTAGCTTTATATACCTACCTTATAGATTCGACCCGTATTTTTTCTTATTACTTAACCTTATATGCGAATTATACCGCAAAATAGCTTTTTTCTTTTAAATAGGTACCTAAGAATTACAATGCTTTGTTCTTATAAAATATAGGTACACAGTCCTACAGTCGTAAAATGTTTGTTGTCACAGCTACTTACCTTTATAATGGTTTTCACTGTATAATTATATTATAAGCCAGGTATTGAGGGCGAGTTTGTTGTGATCACACACTTTGATTCGACACACAGGTATCGATGAAGTAAGTTGGATCATCACTAGCGTATTCCGCACGTAACGTGCCTGTCTGTGTGCGGGAGCGGCTCGCTCGCTGTGACGTGCGTGTGTTGTCATGCAACTACCCCCTATTGTAAAACTAAAAATTGTTGCCCAGGCTAGATATGCTATACGCAGTCATATAGGTAGCCCAATCATATAAGAAAAATTTGGCTAGTGAAATAACTTATTTTATGAAGTTAGTTTATTTTAATTATTATATTACTCATGCATACTCATTGTTTTTCGGAAGCTTAGCAAACGTAACACAGGGTAACCTAGTACGGATGCTAAAGTACTTTTAGATAATCTTATGTAAGTACTTATAATTTAATCACCCACTTATGTTAAAATTGTTAATAGTAGACCACATAATTATACCAGCATAAGATTGTAACTTATATTTGGCAATAAATAATAATTATTATTATTATTATAAAAAAATACGTTCATGATAAATAAAGAAATATAAATAAGCACATAATTATATAATGAATAAGTTTCATGGGCATAGCTGCAGCTATAATGGTTATGCATTTGGTTATAGAGATTGGATCTGAGTAAGGTTTTTGATGTCAAGGTCTTCCTTTTTCCAAAACACGCAGAGGCAACCCTGTATGGAGGGCAGAAGGCGGGGGTATGTCGTGCTGCAGTGCAATTACTGCCCGCTGGCTTCGGAAAATAGTCCAAGGACGCACTTGATTCAAAGGCCGTCAATGTACATTATGACTTGCTGTTAAGTGCTTTATGAGGTCTTTGTGAAAATCGGTACAATCACACATAGCATATGTAATTGTGTACACTTGATAAATTTATGTCGATTTTCCTAAATTCCATTGGACAGGAAATAGGCATTTAAATATTATGCATTTTAAAAACTGGCTAGAACTCTGTCGTTCAAAGGCTTTGGTAAAATATTAAAAGACGTTTTTGTTTGTCTCCACCAGGTGATGCATCAACGATGAGTCGCCGCGCGCGGCCGTGACATGGGAGCGCAGGCATGGGCTGGCGCGCCGTGCAACCGCCGCACATCGCCGCCGGCTTGCTCCTACTGCTGCTAGTCAACCTGCCAGGTCAGTGCCAACCTGCCAGGTCAGTGCCGACTATGCGCAGGCAAGAGCTAATCTATCATTTGTCGCCGCGGCGGTTGCGCTAGTGAATGAAAGGAATCATGTACCTCTGTTTTATTCTTCAAACAACCGTTTCAGTTTTTTAAAGTTAATATTTGTACATATTTGAATTACTTCTTTCAAATTTAAAGCAGCAGTGTTGAGAAATAAAATGATTTCGTGTCTTAGTAACCTGCCACCAAGACCACCAAGATGCCGTGCATATCACGGCGATCCTCGGCGAGAGCGTCGTGTTCAACTGCCAGGTGGACTTCCCCGAAGACATCCCGGTGCCGTACGTGTTGCAGTGGGAGAAGAAGGTAGGCGAAACGGTACGACGGTCCACACTCCACTCTTACAATACAACGCTGCTCATCTACCGTGTGTGTGTTTTTGTTTAGTAGAGGACGGCTCGTCCCCGCGACGCGCCCCGCTGATGTAAAGTATAAAGTGCCATGTCGGCCACGACACCTCGTATTGTCCCGTGCTAGTGGTAACGGGCGCCGCGGGCCCAGGACTGCGCCCCACAGCCCTCGCCCCGCGCGCGCCCCCCGCACGCCTTTTGTGTATCTTGCCTCTTCTGCGTATTGCCTCGTGTACTACCGCGCTCGTCCACACGGCCGGCTCCACTTACACCACAGTGACAAAGCCCTTCAAAGCGAGTCCAAGAGAGCAGCAGACCCCCGTTAGACGAACATTCGTACCGTACACATACACTGCCACTTTACATGTACGATAAGATTTTTTTCTAGTCTTATTTTTATTTATTGAGAGCACCCTCGTTATTTTGTGAGATAGAATCGGGAGCACTGTTGCTTACATGGCTGACACGGGGCACCGCACTCCCTCGCGCACTGGCGGCGGTTCTGTCTGTTTCTCTCTTCCTGTGGCTGTGGGCTTGTCCCACGCTATGTCGGCAGACTGTAGATTCATCACAAGTACTTCATTCGACTTGTTCTTATATTAAATCCTATGTATGTACGAGCACTTAAATACTAATTTAATGTCCTACTGCATGCTGTAGAAATTCAAGCTTTTCTTTACGGTCTCTTTTGCATGTTGTTTTATTCATTCATATCATAACGTGTTCATTTTTCACTGTCGTGTTATACTTACTCGTGAGTATTGAGTAAGGTAGGACAATGCCAAATATATAATGTTAACACCAGTATAAAGTTGTACGATCTTAGGTGCTTTGTATCTTTGAAGCATTTTGAACATGGATATTCAGGAAAGTCATTGTTGTATTTGGAGTTTTGCCATTGCATGTTTCTTTAGTTACATAATATGTTCGCAGTAGAAAAGTATCGTGTAACAGTAAAGACGAGTTGGTTGCGATCTCTCCAGCGATAAATGTTACTGTTACAAGATATACTACATCCGAATCTGTCTCGTTGTGGAATGATCGTGAGCGTTGGAGTCAAGTGTAGTAGACAGAGTTGGACTGGCTGTTGGTAGTGTCAAGACTCGTCGAGCTACGTATCGAGTCCGTATTTAGCTAAGTGTAGTGTAACTTTGCGCCAGTCCGAAGCCAGTCGTTCAATGTTTTAACTGTGTGTAGGGACAGGACATCCCGATCTACATATGGTACGAAAGCTACCCGACTCACAGCGGCGAGGGGTACGAAGGCAGGGTGTCGCGGGTCGCGCCCGACTCTCCCTATGGCGCAGCTAGCCTCAACCTCACCAATATCCGCGAATCTGACCAGGTAAGCTTAAAACTTAGTTATTTCCCAAAATCTTTGAGAATACATGTAAAAGCGGCGTGGTATACACATGGCACCTCAGATCGTAGTAATAAAATCTCAGAAAACATAATGTTCATGGCACAGATCTCTACTCTGTGGTTCATAGAGTCGCTGTAAATAGCCACCGTATCGTAAAAGTTAATCTCCGTGTACGCAGGTTCTTCTACGCGAGACAAGTTCATATTGCCTTTATGTTATGAAATGAGCATAAGAGAACATACTGTTTCCCAGGGTTGGTACGAGTGTAAGGTGGTGTTCCTCAACCGCTCACCGAATCAGCACAAGAACGGAACATGGTTCCATCTGGACGTTCACGCGCCACCACGCTTCTCCATCACACCGGAAGACATTATCTACGTTAATTTAGGTAAACATTTACGTAACCGTAATTACCTTCCGATTCAAATTTTGTTCAAATTACTTTACCGGGTATTGAAAACGTGACCTTTTATGGTTTGACATTGACTTCTAGATCACTTCAACCAACGTTCTACGTCTTTGACTAGTATAGTAGATATCTGTGGGCTACCATTTCTAGTTATTTATTAAAATTACTTTCTCGGGATCGCTATTAATAATCGGAATATTCTCGAACGTTACTATAATCACATTTATGCTCAATTTCACAAAGGCCAACGTTATACTTAACGGCACATTTTGGGAAACTGGTATCACTTAATTCCAGGAGATGCCATCATCCTCAACTGCCAGGCGGAAGGAACGCCCACTCCCGAGATCCTGTGGTACAAGGACGCAAACCCTGTGGAGCCGTCGGGCACGGTCGGCATCTTCAACGATGGCACGGAGCTGCGCATCAGCAATATCAGGCACGAGGACATCGGCGACTACACGTGTATCGCGCGCAACGGCGAGGGCCAGGTCTCACACACAGCGAGGGTCATCATTGCCGGAGGAGCTGTCATTACTGTAAGTCTTAAACCAGTGCGCATGTAACCATCCAGTACTTACTTACAGTAGGTACTCTTTACTCCCGTATATACCCTTACGATGACAGAGCAGAGCGGTGGGACTAACAGGAATATTTCAAGAAAAAAATTCTTGGTTGCAAAAGGATGATTGCGTTATTTCGGTACTATAATTTTTAGTCTTGTTTCAGATGCCACCGACTAATCAAACGAAGCTCGAAGGGGAGAAGGTTCAGTTCTCGTGCGAAGCGAAAGCTCTCCCCGGCAATGTAACAGTGAAGTGGTTTCGGGAAGGCGCACCGGTGGCGGAGGTAGCGGCTTTGGAAACGAGGGTCACAATCAGGAGGGACGGTGCTCTAGTTATCAATCCTGTCGCGGCGGACGACTCAGGACAGTACCTCTGTGAGGTCTCCAATGGAATTGGTGACCCGCAGAGCGCTTCGGCCTATTTAAATGTAGAATGTGAGAATCCAAATTTGAGTAAAACCAATTTAACTGCTTAAAACAATGCCGATTTTTAATTACGATTTTTCCTTAGATCCCGCAAAAGTGACGTTCACGCCAACAGTCCAATACCTGCCGTTCCGTCTGGCCGGAGTGGTGCAATGTTACATAAAAGCGAACCCACCTCTTCAGTATGTGACATGGACGAAGGACAAGAGATTGCTGGAACCGTATCAGACGAAAGATATCGTGATCATGAACAATGGCTCACTGCTTTTCACCCGCGTCAATCAGAACCACCAAGGCCGGTATACTTGCACTCCGTACAACGCGCAGGGAACTCAGGGCTCTTCAGGTAGAAAATATTTCAACGAAACTTACATTGACAGCTTACTAGGAATGTGGAGATTATAAACAGCTTTTCTGCTTTTGTGTAGGTCCAATGGAAGTGCTAGTCAGAAAACCACCAGTATTCACCGTAGAACCAGAACCCTTATATCAAAGAAAAGTAAGTTATAAAATTATTCACCGTGTAGATTTCCCGACATTCAGACATTCTCTCTCTCTCTCTCTGAGCTGAGTCTTTATCATTCGTTCCGTGCTGTCCAGCTATGGAACTGTAATAAGCAGATGATGACGGACGTTCTCCAGGTAGGCGAGTCCGTAGAGATGCACTGCGAGGCTCAGGAGGCCGAGGGCACGCAGCGGCCGAGCGTCACGTGGCGGCGGCGCGACGGCCTGCCGCTGCAGAAAAACCGCGTGCGCGCACTCGGCGGGAACATTACCATAGACACGCTGCGCCGGCAGGACTTCGGGATCTATCAGTGCGTGGCATCCAACGAGGTGACACACTCTGATACCTTTACCTTTTGTATCTCCTCTTACTACATTCGTAATTAAGTAATAGTGGTTAAAACTTCGGGTCGCTTGTGAAGGGTTCTGATTCTGAGTTGTGGCACAGCTATCATTTGGCTATATGAGAAGGTAGGACATTTTGTGTAGTTTATAAACATTATCAACCACCGGTTATCCTTACAATCTCAACTTCGTTTACTAGCTTTACAGCTCCAGATTAAGCTTCTTACAAAGTTAAGGATTTTGATTTGTTTAAAATTGCAACGATTATCTTTTCGTTTGGTTGTATGCTTTAGAACGAGTGTTGACTGTAATTATGTAGTAAGTTTGAAGTCCAGATCGAGTGTTTAGGTTTGCTTATGATGTAAGTAAATGTGAACGTACCTACATACCTAATTACCTACCATTACCTTCACACACATCAGCTTCAAAAGTATAAAACGGGACGTTGCTCATTTTGTGTGTGATTGCTAAAAATAAGAGCTTGAAACAGAAGTAGATTACAGATATAAAAAGGAGCTCGCCATAAAAACCGGTGTCACAATCGTAAATCTTATCAAACGTCCTACTTTAGCTAAATGGAAAACTGAGAACTCTCACCACAGAATGTTGCGGCAAAAGGTATCGAAACGGGTAGATAGTGACATCGCCGATCAAGATTTCGACCCACCCAGACCACTTAGGGCTATCTTGAGGCATCTACAAGAGCTATAGAGGGTGTCAACAGGTTGCGACGATCGTGGCGGACACGCAACTGGTGATCGAAGGTACTCAGCCACACGCGCCCTACAATGTGTCGGGGACAGCCACAGAGTTCCAGGTGACGTTGCGATGGCAGCCGGGGTACGCAGGCGGGCCCGATTATAAACAAGACTATACGATATGGTATAGGGAAGCTGGCTTCTCCGAGTGGACCAAAGTTCCTGTCACGCCTTCTGGGACTACAACAGTGAGTCGTTAAGCTTTTGAAAATAGTATGTTGGTTTTGGTAAGTGAATTGGGAAGTTTAGGTGCATAATATTTACTGGTATGTAAATTAAGTAGATAGAAATAAATGAGACAGTTATAAAATAATAGTGATCGAACTGGCACGTAAGTTATGCTGAAGAGTAGGAGGACAGTTCAAAAAAGTATAATTTTGCTGGTTAGTTATATACTCTTGCATCAATCGCCCACCAGGGACCTTTTACCTTTCAGGCTAAGGCCCTATAAAACTATAACTAGGAACATTTGCCTATGAATTGGACATAGAAATATCGTTACAGAAATCTTTAGTAAATGGCGATATCCCTAAAGGGCCTACTAACGTGTGGCAGGGTGAACCTCCTAGCTAAAGTAGATTTCTCCTCAAAACAGGTAACCATAAATCGCCTCCAACCGGGAACTACGTACGAATTCCAAGTGAACAGCAAAAACACGATAGGAGAAGGAATGATGAGTAAAGCTATCACGATACGAACGCTCGGTAAGTGCTGAATACATTTACATTGTAATTTAGTAGTCAAAACTGGTGGTGAGGTTTTTGTGGGTTATATATTAGTAAGGCGTTTGGTTACTAACTAGCACATAATCTGTGTTTGAATTGAAATAGCTTTTTATGAAAGCGGTATGGGGATCGTGTGTGAATTTTATCTTTGTTTGGTTTGTAATTGGAATTGACGGGGTGATGGAAATTTCTTTGTATGCAAACAATAAAATTAACTCCAATTTTTGACGTTTCAAGAGTACAGGTTTGTTGGTGGTTTGGGTTTCGTGTTAACCGGTACTTGCTTTTTGTAGATGTAGGCGCCAAGCCGAAGGCAGCTGCCCCCACGGTCGCGGGTCCCACAGATCCCAATAAATTTGTGCCCGCACCGGAGGATTCTGGTACATGATAATTACTATAAGCAGTTCGCGCCGATAAAGAATAGCTTTTTGTTAAAGCAAGTTTGTGTATTTATCTTGTTCTTTCACTCTCACTTCTTCACAAGTGGTAATAGGTACACCTTCTGTATTTTTCGGCTTTCTTCAGAAGCATTTCTTTATTGGCGTGTAAATATTATTTATGTCACTGCATGAAATATTATAATATGTGTCAGGTGGATGTTATGAAATGTTACTTTGAACACGTGGTGCACACCACGTGTTCAAAGTAACATTTCAACCGCACGGTTGGCGTGAGTTATGTTCGTTTTGCATTTTTGCATGGATGTTCGGGGTACAAAGAATACTAACCTGATGTGTAAAAAGCTTATGGGGTAACACTAACTGAACACGTATCTATGTATGGATGTAAAGTGAATTTCAGATCATAAGTCACTATACATAATGTGGTGTATCCAGAAGAAGATATCTCTGGGGTATATTTTATTTATATATAAAAATATTTGAATTGTTTGCATTGTCATCCATCAGTGTTGTCGAGATGTTTCTGGGATCTTTAATCTTGATAAAGTCCAACAGTCAACTGGTAATATTGAGCACAGAATCGTCTAAATCCAAAAAATAAACACAGTCAACTCGTACATGATCAATGACAGTCACTTACTATTATGTGATCTCGGTCTTCTAAATGCAAACAGTCGCCCTTCCCTTGTTATGTCCAAACCGGTAACAGATCGCGATCCCCTTTTAGGTCTAAAAAATCAACAAGGCGTAAGTGTAATGTTGATCACAAACCTTACAGGTCCCAAGCCGGGGCCACCCCGCAACCTGACCGTCACGGAAGTGCACAACGGGTTCCTAATTACGTGGCAGTCTCCACTCGAGCGGTCGCAGCTAGTTCAGTACTACACAATCAAGTACCGCACCGACGCGCAGTGGAAAACGCTCAATAGAGGACAGATCCGACCGGAGGAGACCAGCTATTTAGGTACTATAATATTAAAGTGTTTTGTGTAGTGTCTTTACATTTTAATTCTATCTGAAAACAGCTTTTAAATCGGTGCTTTATAGTACATACAAATATTACTTTGAGCACGGATCCGTAATCCATTTGGTTAAGTCATCATTGTAACCAAACATTCCTCCCTTCATGCTATCATTGCCAACCATTAAAAAACAACCAAACAACCTCGAGAAACGTATCCAATCGAACCCCAATTACCAATTTGTTTTATTCAATTAAAATCTGACCTTCTAAAACTTCCAGTGAAGAACCTAGTCGGCGGTCGCACCTACTACTTCCGCGTGTTGGCCAACTCAGTCACCAGTTTCGAGAGTTCAGACGAGGTGAAGTTCCCAGTTCCGGCGCGAGTGAAGCACAAAGCGATCACGGCGGGCGTGGTCGGCGGGATTCTGTTTTTTATCGTGGCTATCATCCTCTCGGTGTGCGCCGTCAAGATCTGCAACAAGAGGAAGCGTCGTAAGCAGGAGAAAGGTAAGTGAACAACTGGCGGCCGCCGGATCGCTGCCCGACACTGGCGTTTACTGTTGCAGTTTTGGTTCTACCTTCAACTTCGACAACATTAAAATCTTACTTCAAGATATTTTTCCTTTATGTCTGATCTACATGACTAACTCTAACATCGCTTTATAATGAGTACCTATGAAAGTACATGGGATGAGTATAGTCTACAAAAGAACGAATGTAAAAAATATTCATGACGCCCATAAGATGCACTAATCAGTTATTGTGTTGTAGAATAGGATTCTGTGCTCGATTCGGTCAACTCAAAAGAAATTAGTAGGTAATGGTGTCCCTCAAAAAAGTTGCAACAGTAGACGTATTTTGTAATAGAAAACGAACATTGATTGTATCGATTTACTTACCATATTGTCGGTGATGAAGCATTTGCATCTTTCAATATTTCACTGCTTCTGTGTTTGTGCAATCAATGGCAGCTGTTGTAGCGTAGCTATGTGAAAGTGTAACCCATTTTCACGTGTTAACTAAGAAAATAAATGTCATATTATTTGCATGCATGCTTACTTTATACTAAGTTCTTTTAAATATTATATCGTCATGATGAATACCTATGTGATGTGCTGTTTTGTCCGCAAGGAAACCAACAAAGACTAACGATGAAAAAAGAGACAAAAATTTATTCGATACAAAAAGTATGTAGAATGTTAGATATGAATATATATATAGATATATGAAATATATCTGAGTTTGTCTTTCCAATATCATTATACTACATACAGTATTAAACTTTATATTATCATGCTTCTGTACGTTCGTTGTTTTAGCTTTACTTCACACTTACTTTATATTTTTACACTGTGCAGTAATATTTTGTATAAAATCATACAATATTTATTAAGACAATGTGACTGCATCATCTTATCCATGATTCATATGACGACAACAAATCCGTTTTACATTTCTACTTACTTTCACCAATTTATTAATTTTTCACCATTGCAACTTCATCAACTGGATGTTACGAAAAAGGACGATTATTTTATATTTATACTTCGTATGACATTATTTCCAAAAATTGTCTAATTATCTCAGCATATTAATTAATCTTCTGGAAATTGAGATTTTTTTCTAAAGCCAGGTAACCTGGCTAGCTGGACAAACCTTTGTCATTTGCGATAAAACGTTTTAAAATGAGAAACCCCTAGTTTCATTAAACGTCCTTTTTGGTGAGGTCGCTTTAAGTTGACAATATGGTGGGTGTGAGTATGTAACGGGGTGCTGGTGTTGGGTGGTGGTCGGCGGCCGCGAGAGGCTCGGGCGCCGGGGGCGAAGCTCTACACCCCGTTAATGTGCAGAAATTATCCGCTTGCAGCATACAACATGGTAGCCGCGCGACTCACAGACCTCCGCGCCGCTGACAGCACTCAAGTGCCTTTTAAGAAGTGAGTATACTACCGTCGATTTAACGAGAACACTTATTCACACGTGCGATCACTAACGTAACCGTTTCTTCTTTCTTCTCCCGCTGCCGGTTAATAGGAAGTCAGGTCAGTTCGATATCTGCGCCTGGAGCTCATTAGTGCTGTAACTCCCCAGTTCCCGATCCATCTTTATTTTCGAATCGCAATAGAAGTGTCTATAAAATTGATAGGCTGTTCGTTGGCATCCACAGATTTAGAGAACGCGGAATATCGAGTATAGTGCAATGTTTGCGATTCACCGCCAACTGGGTGTGGCCGGCGTCCCGGTGCGGCGGCGAGGGGTCGGCGCGGTGGGCGCGCGTGGTGGCCGCGCGGTCCACCGGCACGCCCTCGCCCGCGCCCTCCACCTCCGACGACGGCGGGTTCCTGCCGCGCCTGCGCGCGCCGCTGCGGCCGAGCGCCGCGCCGCCGCTCTTCCGCGCCTCCTCGCCCGCGCTCGTGCTGCCGTGGAGTCCCTGGGCGCCGTGGCCACCGTGGGCGGTCGCCTGGGCTCCGTGGTCGCCGCTCCACGTGTCCGACCTCAGCTCCGTGCCGTTCCCGAGCTCGGCGGACGGCTCTTTCCCGACCCCGCCGTCGCCGTCGCGGCTGCGGTCGCTGCGCGCGGCGCGGGCGAGCGGCCGCGCGCGCCCGCCCGCCCGGCTGGCGCGCGCGCCGCCGCACGAGGCCTCGCCCGAGAGCCGCTCTTCATCCAGCGGGTTCGGCAGCAAGAACGCCTCCTCCTCGCAGCACAACCGCAGCAGCCGCACCGGCAGCCTAGCCGAGTGGCGCCCGCCGCCGTACCGGCCGCCGCCGCCGCCGCCGGGCGCAGGCGTGAACGCCCACGAGGCGGCGACGGCGGCGGCGGACGCGGGCTCGGTGGACGTGCACTACGAGTGGGATCGCACGCCGACGCCGTCGACGCCGCGGCCGCGCGTGGACGTGGAGGCGCGCGTGCGAGCCATGAAGGAGGAGTTCCTGCAGTTCCGCAAGCGGCAGGCGCTGCGCCGCGGCAGCCCCGAGCCGCCGCCGCCGCTGCCCGCGCCGCGCGCCGAGACCGTCTGCTGACCGCGCCCGCACTCTCCCGCCGCCGCTACTCCCGCTCGACCTTACTCGCACCGCTCTCTCTCTCTTATTCGAACTCTTTACGAAACGTAATAATGGCATTGGTCAAAAAATTTCTAAAATATCTTTCGACGAACCTTGTTCTTTTTAGAATTACAATAATTCCTTCGCTGTCGAAAAGCGTACCTCTCTATATTAGCAAAAGCTATACAACTACATTGATTTCCTCCAATCCGCTGCAATCCTTCGCTGTTCCGAGAAAAACGCACATCATACGCAACGCTTGTAATGGATCCGGACCGCTCCTTCGACGGGCCTGTCGGATCCTAGTTCAGTTGGAAGGTGTTCAGACCGCGGAAGCGTCGAGCGGACACATCGGAAGTAGTATTGTTTTGATATGTTCGCCGTAAGGTGTCGTAGTGTATCGGTCCCACCGCGGCCGCCGGCGCCGCGTGCCGCCGGCGGTCGCTAAATTTAATAAATATAGAAAAAGATGACTCGAGTCGCTTAAACTTTTATAATTACGTTCGTGTAAGTGGATGCCGTGGCGTTCTATTCGCACCGCCTGCGCTCCCGGCAGATACGAATATCAATGTCAATTAAACGCTTGGAATAGCTCGAACACGAAACTACCAAAAATGCCTTAGCCCCGCTAATGTTTTACAATCAAGTAAGAATAATAGTTAAGGAATACTGCCTAAAATAAAGAGTAATCTAGATCGAGCTAGGAAGCCGACGCAACGGTACGAGGTGTGCCATATTGAAGGGCGGCGCCGGCGCGCAGGCGCTGCGAGGCTCGTCCACCTAAACGCTTTAGGTATGAGCGGGGAGCATCCACGACACCGCTCATACCAATTATATTGTAGTTAATATAGTACTATTATAATAATTACAAATAACGATTTACTGAAGGAGCGCGCGACTGGCGCTCTACTCGCCGGCTGCAGTCGGCACCGTCGACCGATCTCGAGACGACCGAACATTGGAGACTGCTCCTTCGTTTTACAGCGGTCTCTGTATCCTAACTAGTATAACCTTTGTACTTTTAGCACTTTTATGCACGTCAATAGCACTTAATGTAAGTAGCGAAAGATTTCACCTTCCCCTCCGGTCGAGTCCTCTCCGCAAAGTCTCGCTAGTACTAAATAATGTAAAAGTACCAAATAACGCAACGCGAACGCGGGTTGGATTATGAATGTTAGTAGTCAGCTCGGTGTGATAAAGTCCAGCTCCAGTCGCGAGTATCCGTATAAAATATACAACAAAATAATCATTAAGTAGATACTAGAAAATAATATAGACTAATAAAGAGAACGACTCTTTTTGATTTCACTTATAAATTATTTTACAAGTACAAATTTATAATTTTTATTGTTTAGTAGGTACAATAATTTTAATATAAACTGTACATATGTAAAAACACGTTAGATATTATCTTATACACTTATTTATTTAAGTACAGTGTGGTATGATTGTGGTTTTGAAAACTTATTGCCAGTGCTTGTGCGGCACTAGACACAGTCGATGTTCCCAGCTGTTGTTTATTTCAATGTTAATTTATAAAATAATTTATATCAGCTGTTAAAATTAGCTGTTGCACGAGCTCGACGTGTCGATGCCCAAAGTAATCGCAAAGGTTCAGTCAATTGTTTTTTATACTTGTGTACACGTCTATCCAATAAGTACGAGGATCACAGTGATCACGTTTGTACGTTTTCCTCAATCTGTTTATTTATAGAGCTTCCGAGATCATCAAACGGTTTGGCCTCAAGTACGTAGGTACCGACCATTCATGGAACTAGGATCGGCTCAAACCTTTCTATAAATATTCAGGGACGTCGACGTGTTTAGATTAGGTACATATCCGTGCGAGGTTTACCTTCGCCTTGTCCATGTTATGTATTCAGTGAGCCCTCTTCAAACATCGTGTCGTGTCATGCGATCGTCGACGCAATGACTTGTGGCACCGACAGCTGATCGATCGTCTCCGAAGCTCTGAGCAGATATAAAAGTTGTTTGACACACGTTGTTTACATCGGTTCCTGCAGATATCCCACCTATAGTTAACCAGTCATGACAAAGACTGTTTAGTGTTACGTTTGTTATTAGGTTTACTTATTGTGTCAAATGTGCTCTTAGATATTTCCTTGCATGCACATTGCACTTTTTTGTACCTATTGATTGTGAAGCAGATTTTTTTATTCGGATATCTTTAAGGACCTCCTAAGTATAAAAATGTACGCTTTAAAGAAATTGAAAATAAATTACTCATAATAAATAGGTAGGTAGGTATGATAAGGTGTAGTTATCTATGTGCGTGCATGGATGGAACGTCTGCAGAGCGGCGTTATCGCATTTAAAGGAAGCGTTTTATTTGGGGCGCTCGCCGCCGCCGTATTTCGGGAAACAAGAGCGCTACCACCGAAACACTTAATTTAAAATGGCCCTCGTCCATTATACCCTCGAGAGCACACAGAGGCATGCGCGTCGAGTGAGACGAGAGCGCATCACTAGTTCACCGCCGACGGATCTAGATTAGGCTACGTTTAACGACACTAATACATTTTTATTTCATTATTGTTTATTACGTTATTTAAGTAATTTCCGCCATAGAGTTATACACACTTTAGATTAAGAACTATTTTATGTGCAATAAATTATCCGCGGTTCAGTATAAATTGATACTAGTAACGTTACGAAATAAATTAATTACTCTCTGCTCAATTTTTTCGACTGACCAACTGTAAAAAGTAATTGGTACTTAAATCATAAAAAATAATGGGAGTTGCGATTTGTGCTACAGTCAGAACTTGGATGTGAAATGTTATTCACTAACGAGCATAATAATGATTATACAGGTGTAACACCGGTACTGCCTGTGGATTTTTGTTACAGTTCATTTTGTCCAGTCCAAATACAATGAAATAGGTAATTAAGATAGTGCTCATGGTACTTATCTACCCATTTATAAATTTATATATTAGGAACCATGAATGATAAGTACTAGGTAACTATAATCGTCACAGTCGAAGCTACTATGTCAAAAGCCTAACTTTGAACATAAAATGTCTGCAGTAAGTTACTACCCTAACATAAAAAACAATGTAAATATCAGATAGATCGATTTTTTACTCATAAAAGTGGTAGATGTCGCCACTCGATCACTGATATTAAGTCACGCACGAATAACTCATTCTTAGGAGCACAGATAAATGTAGTTATTTAGTTTATATTTGCCTATTTCAAGATTCTTATCTCACGCAAACGCTATGTTAGTACCTAAACAAAGATACAATTAACAACATTTCAATTATTGTTCGCTGGTTATATTTATATGAATTAGATTTATTTATCATTTCGTATATTTTAAATGTACAAGAATAAGAATCAAAAATTAATACATATAGCTCAAACCATGTGATATCTAGTCTTTTTTCATTAAAAATATCATGCCTTTACAAGATGAAGTTAAGACTATTTTGATTGAATTTCGATGGTGGTAATGGTTTTATTGTCTGCAAAATATCAAATTTAAAAAATGTTAATTTATTTATGTAAATTCTAAATACCACTGCCGAGAGTAGGTAATGTGGCAAGGAACTTCATAACTTATTATAGTTATTGACTTATTGTATGTTTTATATACTAACATTGAAAACACTTCACTAGCATCTTGGAGTGGAAATGACTTTAAATTTATTCAGGAAGATTAGATTTCACAGCAATGACTTTTGTCACATAAAGGAGAGGACTTAAATGATAGCCTATTAAATCATTCGTGTCTCTATAGACTAATATGAAAAAGATAGCAATATATTAGAATAATAATGTAACTAAATATATATCAGTTTGTATAAAGGGGAGTACAGTAATGGAGTAACTTGCACATGGCGGAATGTAATGCGGTGAAACAGGGCACCCAAGTTAAAAACGTAAGGTATTGCACAATATCTCAGCACAATAACTGATATAAAAATTAATCAAGGATAGTACTGAGCACTTACTATAATGAATCCAAGTCTGCCTCGATCGAAGAATGCACTGAAACATTTTAAAATACATCAATCGAGATATCCCTTTTCTTTTAGAATATTTTTAGTTGTAAGTGTTGAGATCAAGTGTTTACTGTGTAAGCACAAAGAGGATTCAATTCGAAAAATAAAAATACAATAACGTTGCTATGATTAGTATGTCGTATTATTTTAAATCCCTACACTACACATGACAGTGCTAGTACACTACGTACCTTTACCGCAAGAAATGTGAACAATGGTCCAGTCAACTGGACCATCGTTTTCTACGATCACAACTGTACACTACGGACGAGGAGTGATTTTTCAGTAGGCGTCTGAGGAAACCGCTTCAAAAAATGTGGACAATAAACTAAGAATTGGAAAAAATAAAACAAAATATATATTCTTGTTTTATTCCTGTTTGTCACCAAATCCAAATACGGGGACAAACAGGAACAACCCCCTGAATCGGGTCGGAGGTCGTGTTATTGTCCCTCATTCTGTCTGGTAATTTTTGTCATCATCAACAGCCTGAGATGCCCACTGCTGAACAGAGCGCCACTATGAGCGGCTGCTCGCCTCCTGCATCCATCGGCTCCCCGCGTTTTTCACCAGATCGTCGGTCCACCGAGTGGGGGGCCGGCTTACGCTGTGTCTTCCGGTTCGTTGTCGCCACTCTAGAACCTTTCTTCCCCATCTGTTGTCAGTTCTACGAGCGATGTGGCCTGCCTATTGCCATTTCAACTTGCTAATTCTAATTTAGTTGTCCTGCGGATCGCGTAATTTTTGTAGTACTTAAGTATGTTAAAACATTACTTATTTTGTAAAAAAAAAAACATAAAATATAGGTAAAATAACTATGTAGGTACTTAAGGACCTACTTTTTTTTTTGTACATATAAAATGTCTACTGCTGCTACAAACTTTTACAAACCTGTCCATTGAGCGTTATGGAGTTGCATCACCTGAAATTCTTGAATGAGTACCTTGATATGTCTTTCTTTCAACTACAAGGCGAGGGAAGATGTTAACCCCTATAGTAGATAGATTTGCCAACATGTTGCATCAAGGGATTCGGTGACTGCTAGTGAATGTAACTTACTCCCGGCTTCCTTATTTCCTGACAAATATCATTTAGGTCTCTTTGAATAAGTTCCTTAGGTCAACGAATTACACCTTCCGACGGCATCGTCAGGAGAGTTGCAGTCAAAAGTTTTCCTATTCGTACAAAAAAGTCAATTAGCACAAAATGAAACGAATTCAAAATTATCGTTAGCAAAAAATAATTGCAGTTTCCGCTTCTACAATTGGTGACAGAACAAGTAGTGTTCCTGTCAACTGATACCACCCTTAAAAATTCTAACATACGTAGAACGATAACAGAACATAGCCGTTTAGGCAACACCTAAATATATTCTTAGATAATGGCTAATAGTATTTCATCATGCCTCACTTACGGTATATCGTCTTGCAAACATACGTTTGTTCTCTATTGATTGGTAAGTATTAAATTATACCTGAATAATGTAAATGATAAATTATTTAATAGATCGTAAACCAATGAAACGTGTTGCTAATAAGATAACCAAAATCAAAGTAACTTAGCAGTTTCTAACTTTTCGTGATTGATCTCGTGATTCTGATCTAGGTACATTTGAATGAAGCAAAATTATAAAGAGGAAAGAACCAATATTATAAAGAGGAAAGATTTGATTGTTTGTTTGTTTACATTGAATAGGCTCCGAAATTACTGAACCGAGTTGAAAAATTCTTTCACTGTTGAGAAGCTACGCTATCCCCGGGTGACATAGGCTATAGTATATTTTCAAAAGAATTGGGGATCCTTACTGAAACTCCAATAATGTAACCCAAGGTGTAAAAAAATTGCCTTAAATATTCTTTACATCGCGTGCGCTGCGAAAACTATTATACCCTTGCGACGCCGGGGCGAACCGCTACTAAAGAAAATCACTCACAAATTCACTTCACATTTACACATCAGCATCGTATCCCCCAATCAAGAGATACATTTTAGTAGTACCTAGTAGGGAATCATTTATTTTTCTAATATGATTGATGTGTGTGATCCTGAATACATATAAAGACGAGTGCCATTGTATTCTAGCGTTGTCCACTGATGCTCTACCGTATGATAACGAGTACGGTTCTGACTACGGCTCTGAGTGGATTATGTTCCTGGACGACAATGCAACTACTCACATTTTAAACTTTTCTTCGCTGCCCACGGACGAACGAGGTTTACTGTTGGGTGAAGCTTATTTTAATTTGTATACCAGGTAAAAAATACAGGATAATTTTCTTAAGGAGGAACGTTTCACTAGCGCGGCAAATTCAAATTTTCTTGCGTTCTTTTGCCAATAATAGCTTAATTACTCAACGTGATTACATGAAAACTAATTTTGCGGAAATAAATAGAATGTATCAATAAATTACAATTAAAAGTATCACCTACATATTATTGGTTTAGCGACAAATGGCAATAAACAATTTTCTTCTTAGTTTTTTGCCATTTGTCGCTAAACCAATAATATGTAGGTGATACTTTTAATTGTAATTTATTTATACATTCTATTTATGTGCGCAAAATTAGTTTTCATGTAATCATGTTTAGTAATTAAGCTATATTATTGGCAAAAGAACGCAAGAAAATTTGATTTTGCCGCGCTAGTGTAACGTTCCACCTTAATGCCAAACTGGTAGTGCTTAATTGAACTGACACACCACAATTTTGTTTTAGACGCAATGAGATTGCTGAAAACCTAATTATTCCCGATAACGACGAGTTAATCTGTAGCCAATTTTTTAACTCTTCTAACGATATGAAAGTGATCACTCACGGCTGGCTTGGAGCGGAAAGCGCAGACTGGATCCAAAACACGAAGAATGCTCTGCTAAACCAATCCGATTATAACGTAATCAACGTAGATTGGAGCGAGTTAGCGGACAACCCCATATACCCGTGGCCTGCATTCAGTACTAGATACGTTGGAAAACGTATAGCGAAACTGCTAATTGCTCTCAAAAAAGCTTATAAAATTGATGACAGACATATACATCTGATCGGCCACTCTTTAGGAGCGCAGGTGATGGGATACGCAGGGATGTTTCATGGTGACCAAATCCACAGAATTACTGGTAAGAATAATTTCGTTAGAGAAATTGTTAAAATAGATCTTTCTTCGAAACTTGTTAATTAGCAAGTTTATAGCCAAAAGTAACAAAAAACGAAGTGACGATTTGGTGAAAGCCGCGGGGAGCCCATGGATGCAGGAAGCGAGCAACCGCTCAAAGTGGCGCTCTCTGGGGGAGGCCTATGTTCAGCAGTGGACGTCTTCAGGCTGTTGATGATGATGATGATGATGATGATTCAGTGTCATTGTCGTTGTTCTAAGCAAGTATGCTACCAGATAAAGGTGTGGAAAGCTTGATAATTTATAATTAGGAATTTAAAAAAAACAATACTTTTAGGGTTGGATCCTGCTCGACCACTATTTGAAATACCGAGAATGGGGAAGGACTTTCGCTTAGATAAAACGGATGCCAGATTCGTGGACATAATCCACACATGTGGAGGCATTTACGGGTATCTTCACAGTTCTGGACACGCAGACTTCTATCCAAATGACGGAAGAGCACGGCAGCCTGGGTGCGAGGGCGCTCAGGATATAATTGGTAACTTAATAATTATAAAATTAAAAAAGAACTATAATTTCATGTATTTCCCCATGGTGTTATAACCTACAGTTGATATTTTGACTCATCCGAGTCACAAGTATCCTATTTTTCTAAACTTTTCGATTTTTTAAACTGTTATTTAGCTGGTCCCAAATCCCATTTCAGCAAATTGGAGTTATTCAAACTTCAGAACGATATTTTGTCATTACATTACACTGGCCTGGTGATCTAAGTCGTTTGAATCTGATGATGAATCCGGAGCCCTATCTTGTATCACGACAGCGACGTACCCATGCCTAAGTCTACCTACGTCAATTTTATCATCAAATACGTCGTCATGTCAGTCGTGCCTTTCCTTTACGGTTAGAAAGAACGCAACCTTTCACTAATGACTTTCTTCCAGAGGGCTGCAGTCACGGCCGTTCCCATGAGTTCTTCATAGAATCCATAAGCTCCAGTGTAGGTTTTGTCGCATACCCTTGCGATAGTTGGGACAATTTTGAAAATGGCTATTGCAAGGATAATTCTACACTCATGGGTTTTCCAGCTTCCACCGAACGAGAAGGTAACTTCTTTCTGCATACGCGATCCGAGCCGAATTATGCTCAGGGATATGATGGTCATAACTAAACGTATCCGCTGTTTTGCACTTTAGGATAATTCAGACACTAACATATTTTTTCTTTCTAACCTAATTATTTGTTTGTACAAGTCCTAACCCCGCCATATAATATGATTGACGCTAAAATCGTTTATTAGTGTGTTCAAGCTAATTAGGGATAATCGCACTAAACTAGCTAGTTAAGAAGTTCTCAAAATGTGTATTTGGAACTTCTAATATATTTTCTTAATATCAAAAAAAAAAGCAATATTCATTGTAGTGTGTATTGTCAATCAACAAATTAAGGATCAATCAAATTAACAAATATAATACTTGTGTATACTTAGATATACATCAATGTGAACTGTTCTAACATTAACAGTGTGTATAAATAAATGTAAATAAACCTTATACAAAAACTACGTGGAACATAACTATCAGTCCTTTTAAATCTTTTCCCTAAGCTTGTCGAATATCAAAAAATTGATATAAAAAACTATTTTGCATTTGTATTGCAAAATTTAATTAATATACTTAACAGTCTTTCCGACTCCATATTTAATTAATTAACTATGACTATATCTTGTTCCTGAATCTTAGATATTTTATGTAAACAAAGGGGATAACAGTGCAAAAAATATCTTTTATAAAGGTAGGTTACTATATTTGACCAACAAAATATTAAATATTATTTGTCTAGTCATAATCTGCTTAATTATAAAATAAAAATCGTTTTGTACTATCTATTTTAACGTTATATCTGATATATAACATTTTATGATAAACAAATCGATTTTTGGTAGAAAATATTATAATAGACTGGTAAGACTGTAGAGGATCTAAACATTTTTTCGTTTTCGTTCTGGGATGGTATCATACCATTATATGCCATATTTTCTTCAAAGACATGGTGCTACTTTTGTGCACTTTTCGAGATATGATGAAAAGTATGTAATATGTAAAAACAACACATCAAACTAAATATCTATTGATCAAATATGAATATATCTCTCGATTTAAAATTACAGAATGATTGTCAGAATAATTTATAAGGTTTCTGGTTGGTTAAAAAACATAAGTAATGTATGTTAATGTTTTATTTACATCTTCCTAAAATTCTACCGTTAGAACTTTGCAATTGCAAAATCCTACTTCATATCCTACTAATATTGTGTATACAAAGTTTTGCTTGTTAATCAGTAAGATTGATACTCCTTAACTCCATTTAATAAAAATATTTTTCAGAAGTAAAAAATGTTTTGAGCAACTGGCATGTCACTTTGACAGTGACTTTTCATGACATTACTTTGTTTACATAAAATATCTAAGATTCAGGAATAGAATATAGGTAATTTATAGTACACCCCAAAATTCAACTATATTTACCTAATGGAATGATTAAACTAATATTAAAATGCAATATAGTTATCCTATTTGACTACATAAAATGTCAGAGTACAGTAGAAATACTACAAAGGGGAGACTGCTTACATTACAGAATATAGAACAAACTCCACAAATCTTGACCTGAAACAAACAAAAGGCCATATGAGCATTTGTAGTATCATTTTGAAAGTAAATCCTAAACAGTGAATGTATCAGATTTCATAACTTATGCATCAGTATGCTTCAGTCGGGAAAAGAAGACTAAAAATAATGGATCATCATGAAAGAGGGTGTAAATGGTAAATGATACCCGTTTTATTATCATATCATGTGCAAAGTAAAAATACTCACTTAATGCAAAAAAAGAAATGTGTTTCGTTCGACGCAACGAGTTTGACCGCTTAGCTGACCCCTCCCCGGCTCTGTAAAGACGGACAATACCATCAAATAAATGAGGCGAATGAGGAAAAATGGGACTATGTTCTAGGAACAAAAGAAAACCACGCTACAACGGAGCAGAAAATAATTTGTTGACAAATATAGCAACAAAACAACAGATACTTTGGTATGACTAACAAGTACCTTAACTAACCGGTACATTTATTTGCAATTTAATAAAATCTCGTACTTTTTTTCATAAACTAAAAATGTAATTTATGTATAATTTTCTCGTCGTAAGCGTGTTTTTCTTATAATTATCAGGTATTTCATTTGTGCGTCATTATGCATCAGTCGGGAAAAGAAGACTAATAAAATTGAATCATCATATAGTTCGTTTAAATACTTTAAATGGATGTAAGCGAGCGAGCTATCGCTTAGTTAAAATATCTAGGAAATTTCTAAAACAAAAGCAAAGGAATGGTTACCTTGCAGAACTAATCCGGGTCAATTCGTACACAGAATCAGTGCCTCTTCACCCTGGTCCTGTAAATACACACAAATAATTTTAACAAAACTTTAACAAACAAAACATATTCAATAACAAACTTTATAATGACATCTATACCATCAGCATTACCCACGCCCGTCATGGTGCTATAATGGTTAAGTGTTGCGAATATAAACACTTTTTTGTGTTAAACCACCAAAGGTATCATGTATTATTTAAATAAAATGGATAATACAAAACGTTTCTAAATAAATTAACCTATTTTCCAATATGACATAGGCATAGGTGGCCTAACACCATGTCAATAACTAGTGAGGACTATTTCACCAGTGTACGTCTTCAGGGTCATGATGGTAACATCCATGCGGGCTAGCCAATGATTAACCCAAAAAACTCTGAACAATTTAATTGGTAATTGATACAAAAAAATGTACTAACCTTTTTAGTGATCCAACAGCGCGTCTAGCTAAATACCGACACCTGTGAAAGTAAAGCACATGTTAGTAAAAGAACAATGGCGAAACTGTAACCCGCAGATCCACTATGCCTGATCACATTTTTCATTTTGGTATAATTGAATTTACAATTAATACGAGGTTGTACAAAAATTACATGTTATATTCGGTTGTCTCGAATATTTGAGAAAATCCGACATAGTGAAACTGGGGTTTAGTTAATAGAGGACGAAGTAGCTATTGAAAAATTGCTAGCATTGACAATATATGTTCACAATTAAAGAATATTCCATTTTATCGATAGCTGTAATGTACTTTAAGAATAAGTATCACACATTTTCATTTAAACGTTTAGAAGATAAATTGGCCCTCGCAGGCAAAGATTACACTTCAAATTATTGAAATTTCAATTATCTATTTTCAGTCATGGTCAATGGCATGATTCAAGCCATGGTTCTAAAAAAATCTGATACATTTCCATGTTTCTTGATATCTCGTACAATCATAAGAAGATGTAAATTCATACATAATTATGCTCAAATTAATTTCAATATAGCATATAAGAAATTATAACATTGTATTATCATATTTTATTCGCTGAAGTGAATGTGTTTTTCTACGACATCGAGGGTTAAACGCACTAGTTCTCTACTTGCAAATAAGACGAATTCGTAGGCATTCCTACAGCCGGTGCTAATCGAAATCGGTGAAACGAAACACTCGATTCGATTGTGGAGACACTGGTTCATAATCTGTTTTGTATTTGTATTTAGTAGTAGTGATCAATCGACAACGTTATACATTTTTAGCTTAGCTGAATTAAGCAAGTAATTCTTTTTTAATTTCTAGTCGATTCTCTTTCCCAAACCCACTATGTTCTACTTGACTCCTCATTCCATGAGGTTGAGCCGCTAGAAATTAAGTAGCGTCTGCAGTCTGCAGTGCTACCTATCAGGAGTTGGTATTTAAACATGTAGCAGCAAACGAGAAATCAGTATCATCGTACATCGTCAACAGTCTAAAGAAGTGCACTGCTGAACATAGGCTTCCCGCACATCAGTTTATCAGAAATCAGCCTATATTCGATAATTATCAACAGAGAAACCAGGGGTCTATAAACGGGACAGACCTTCGATAAACTTTACATCGACGTAGACGTCAAATTTACACCATTTTCATACCTATTTGTATGGCAGAAATTCAACGTCGATGAATACATCGACGTTGAATTTCTGCCATACAAATAAGTCGCAGATCAGAATACGGGTGGTTATAAAATAGGGTAATAATAGTTACAAAGTTCACATATTCAACAGCCGCCAAGGTCGAATTTCAGTTAATATTTATAGGTTCCGCACCCGTTCTAGAAATACGGAACCCAAAAAGGAACACTTTGTTGTCAGTCCGTCTGTCTATCAAGACTCTTTTACACAGGAAAACGGCTGAACGAATTGAGTTGAAATTGGTATCAAATCAAGCTTCCAAGTCAGTGTATTCAAAAGACAAAATATGATTTAATAATGTGGACCAATTTTTTCATGTTTCGCAGATCATCAAACCAATAGGTATAGGATTATCCTATAGGATAAAATAACTTGGTTGGAGGCATATTCAAAAGTTGTACAAAATAAATCGCAAAAAAATTAGTTTGTCGGGTATAAAGGAGGTATTCGAACCCTCAAACCGGAAGTTGAACTCGCTAATTGTATTCTTATATTTTATTAATATCAAATAAATTTACGTTTGACCACATTGCTTTATGTGCCACGTAAAAATGTACGGTGGTACCAAGGCAATAGATATTTTATAAACGATTATAAATAAGCGAGACAATATTGTATTTTTGTCTAACAACTTTCATGTAAATTTATAATCATTTCCATCCAATTCCTCCACTAGGTTTAATTTAGTGCAAAAATATAGCCGCTGAGGCCCTCACGATGTCGTAGAAATCAAGAATTGCATTTCTAATTGCGTTACAACTTAGCTATAAAAGGTTAACAAGGAGAGTTCGTTCAGGAACGTCTTTAAAAAAGTCAAGTTATTGATATGCATGTCGCTATTCAAAAACATAATACTTTTGCACGTAGACTCGTAAGTGGAGAAAACATACTATGGTTATGGTACGAGTACGTGTGACCAAGTTACATATTTTACGAATGTATGTTAAATATACGTTTAGGCCGAAGAGAACATGTTTTACTTTGATAAACTTACCACTCTTACAACGGCGCTGTTATTCGTACACGGTAAACAGTAAGTTGAAATCTTCTTGAAGAAAAATGTGTCAGTTGGTGATTTTATAAACAGCTTTGTAGCCAAAAATCTTCTGGTTTCTTCATAACGCTCCATTCCTTAAAAACTATTTCTGGTACTCGAAGTGATAAGAAATAGATTTAGCTCTATTCAGAAGCTGCTGAGCTAAGAAAATAATATAAAATAAATAGGAGAGAGACTGACCAAGTCTGTGAAATAAAAAACTGTTTCATTAATGAAGGAACATAGGTTCCAAAATAAACGGCTTGTACCATGAATGAGTGAAGCTTTCCCCACGGATGTATCGATGTTCAGGCTGCACGGCAACATTCCCAGAATCGAATGAATGTACCTATTAGGAAACCAATGCAGTGATGAAGTTACATCACTAAACGTCAGCAACAAGTGACCACAGAGACTGGCATGATCGGGAATTCATAAAATGGACACAATTTTAATTAAAAAATCATCCGTCGTTAACCTGTATAAATATAAACATTAATGGTGTGAATTGATATGGAAATTAACAGGTGAGGGTAAAATGAGGCAGGTTTGAAATACATGTCAAAAATATCTCTATAATTCATATATAAATCAATATATTACATGCATACCATTTAATTTTCTACTGCAATAGTTAGTTTTAAAAAAAAGCACTGTGCTCTTTGCACTTTTCTAAAAATGACACTAAAATTCAACAGAGTTTAAACAAAATTTTGACTAACAATGTAATAATAAATAATATTCTAAATATACTGCATAATAACATATCAGATTATACAGTATGAATGATGTTATACGAAATAAACAAAGCAAAGAATAGATAGATGTATGAGAAGCTGTAAATATTGTTATTTGTTATGCAGTTTAAAACATGCTGGCAGGCGGATGATGAGGTGAAAATATTCAAACAGTAATCTGATTTTCTTTATTTTGTCATCAATAATAAAATCTAAACTCTGAACACACAAATGATTTTGTTCATATATTTATGTGTCATGTTTATTGTAATATTCAAATTACAATACTAATGGGAAAATAGTGTAATACGACTTTGTATAATAATAACTTACAAAAAAGAACATTATTACTACTAGTGGTGTTCAAAATTCCAATTAAATTTATTTTCTTTTGCAGACATTTGTACGTCATGATACTCTTGTGGGTAATGTGTTTGGCTTTGTGCATGAATTATACCATAAGCCCCACAAGTCCTCAGTAAAATGTCTTCTGAAATATTTCTTAAAATACTACTCCAATAATTCTCAAAAAAAATATTACAAAACAAAATATTATAATTACATTTGCATGGAAATAAAGGAGTTGATCTTAATTTACTAGTTTACCTTATTATTGCAGTCAAACTTTATGTGAAACGTAGACTGTCCCAGTATCATAATTTTTAACGGCTTTTGATGATCGTCTCACCCGACTTTTACAGCGTCACAGGTGGGGAAGGCATGGGCTAAGCGTGGGTTTTTTGATCCGTAGTGAAGGTGTTAAAAAGTTAAAATGCTAACAAATTCTAACCAATGGTCAAAATTTGTTAGTTTTTAACCATTGGTTACCTTGACTACGGATCAAAAAAACCCACCCTAAGGGTTGAGCCACATCTGTCAGCACGGAATCGTATTTTTTCGTTTTCGTTTTGTTTCGTGTGTCGTTTTTTTTTTTTGGTTTTTTTCTGTCGCCCAAGTTCGTCGTTTCCTGGAGCGAGAGGGGTAGCGTAAAATTACCGCGCGCGACAGTTCTCGCTCTGGGAAATGGCGATCCTGAGCGATAGAAATGGATAGAGCATGAAGTGAGGTTCCTTGCTAACCGATGGGGTTTAACCCTAAGGCATCCCAGACGTAAAAATGGGAAGCGACTAGTTCAACGGCACACACGGGTTGTGAGCTTCCACGGCTTGGGCTGCTGCAGATGCTGCAGTGAAAACTGTATACCAAGAGACGGGTCGGATGATCCTACCGCAGTCGCAGCGGCATCAAATAATGTATCCTTGATTAACTGTCGGATGGAGAGGTGTGCGAATAAATTGAAAGTATTTTTCTGAATTTGGTTAAGTTGTATTGCCTATTTTATTTATAGTTTTGGATTGTAATACAACGCAACCAATGGCAAGGTACAGGCAACGTTAATTTTAGATAAAGCAATCATCGCAGTTAGTTTTTGGAATCTGAACCTGCAACGATGCAATACCCAGCGAGATAAATGACGCCGGGGTTCCGCATTCTGAAAATATTTTTGAAAAACCAAATATGGTCGACTATTTAGAGATCACTGACCTTAATTAATATCCGGTTGTTTCATAATATGATCCTTGGGTGATATTAGGATTTGGGTGATATTATATTTTATTTTTCTGAGTTGGATCTCAATAATAATGCAATGTATTTATTGCTCTTTCTGGATATCATTTAAATGTCCGTTTCTAATGTGAATCCGAATATTCTCAGACGTTCATTATGGAATACTATTTTTATTCTTGTGTGCTCACTTTGTTGACTAGTTAAATAATTACTGCAGGACGGCAACCTATTTTTGGGTCTTAAAAATGAAATATCCATACGAAATGGGCCGATCTGTAACTAATCCAAAAAGAACTATAATCTAATTCATAAAAATAGGAAGACTGGCGTCCTGAATGGGATGTTTTGTGCATTTGTGCCCTTGCCTGCACTCTTCAAAATAGCGGAGCGCGGCTCTGATGGGTCGCCCACTGGCACAGGTATTACAGTCATGATAATACAATGACAGATATTGAAAAAAAAAAAAAGATAATGTTGTAATAGATCTGAAGGCATGTTCACATTTTCCTTTTATATCTACTATTTTATTTGAACTGTCTCATCACAGTTCAGTTATATTATTTACTGCTGGAAAAGCTTAATGCTTTCCCATTTTAATAGTTTGCATGTACCATCGTAGACTGCGTCATCACTTTCCATCAAGTGAGACAGTGGTCAAATGCTTTGCCTATAAAGTATAAAAAAAAGGTAAACTTAGGTAAAGTCTGAACATCATTGTTGTAGAAATAGATATTTTTATATATTTCTTGATTTAAAGGCCTGGGCCCCGTTTTATACAGCTACAACTACAAGCTTACAATTGTACCAGCTACAAGAACAAGTAACTACAAATTACTAGTTACGGCGTTTTACAAGTATAATTTCATGCTCATCACTACGAACGTCACCACGGCCTTACGGCGGCGGTGGGGTCACACTCAGAGGCCAAGTAAAGGATAAAGTTTAGATTACTTCGCCTGCCTCCCTTTTACTGCCGTCCCATCCATTCATCCTTTTCCCCTATCTTTTTGCCTTTCGCTTCCCTCTTACCCATAAACAGGGTTAAGGCGTAAAACTAATTAACCCGTGCGAAGCCGGGGCGGGTCAACTAGTTTTATTTAAACGATTAAAACATTGTTTCTTCGTTGTGGCTTTCAAGCCAAATTGGATGAGCCTATTTGGGTGAAATTTTGCACACATATAATTAGGTAAGTACAAATATATTACCAGGTAGACCCGGTTTATTCCGGCAAAATCACGAGTTCCCGCAATAAAGTAGGTAAGGTGTGTATGGGTGAAACCGCGAGGCGTCTCTATTTTTAAGCAAACTATTTAAGTATATAAAATTGGGTCTAAGTCACTATTCTTATATTACCTAGGTTTTGTGATATACGCTCAATTTCTCATTATTTAAACAATTAGTTCATATTACTTAATTTAACGAATTGAATATTGTTTAATACGTGACAACCAATACAACTCGCTTTCAATAAATTAATCTAAACTTGTACTTCATTTGACTATTAGTAGTGTATATTACCTGTATATCTATGTACACTAAGCCTAAGAAAACAAAATAAGTGAGTAATAAAAAGTTATAAATAGAAAACAGAATTTAGGTCACTATCTGCGGGTAGCGTGCCCAAAAAGCTGGCGACATTCCCTCGTTGAATTGCTAGGCTAATTCGTTGGCCGAGGTATGTGCCAGCCCTTTGGTCACGCGTCAGCTCGACTAAATGTCTGGACAGCTCCCTGACCAGAAGTCGTGCCTGTGGGCCCCAGGGACCCATTGTCTCAACCCCTAACGGAACAAATATGTAACCTTCACCTAGGGATTCACATTTCCTCCGTTTGAGGTTTTCTGCAGCTTCTGCCGCTCCGCATGCCGCCCGAGCTGAGTTGTCAATGTGGGAAGGCGCCGGTGTGTCAACGCAGGTAGCGTCCCACACTAGCGGCCTTCCACGACACAACGGAATTAACGTCATGCCGTCAGGCCTCTTACCATCGTCACGTGAAATACCGTTCGGCTCTAAGATAGCCGGCACGTTGACGGTGGCAAGGGCCCGACGAATGACGTCATTTAAAGCGGTATGGCGCGACAGACGTCCTGCACTGCGGCGGCAAGATAGACCATGGTGGCCCCAACCGGTCCACCTCACCCCCGCAGTGACAGAGATGCGGTTCTGTCCTAGAGATACTTCATTTTAAATAGCTCTTTAATCAGGTAAAAAACTTAAACAGATCAGATACTGTTAGTGTTGTGTGTCGTGACATTTCAACGTGTGTTTACAACCATTAAGTTTCAAGTGCGGGTAGTTTTGCGTAAACTACTCGTTTTTTCTGGCACGGATACCCGCATCTCCAGTCTACTTGTGACCACGGCTAATGCAACTTGGTTGAAACTTCGAGGTAAATAAATAATGTTTTTAGCGTGATTAAGTCCTGTATTAAACTATAAATAGGTAAATAAGTTTACAGGTTGTAGCTCCGTACACTTGTAATGACCAAAACAATTGTTCAATTTTACATTAAAAAAATTAAAACACTATGGATTGTCCATGATCTACGAACAAGTGCTTGTAATTCATGGAGTAAAGTAATATTGGGAGATTTAGCTTTTACACTTGTTGTCTTGTAGCTTTATAAAACGCATTATTTAAATTTTTTTTGACTGTTGCCAGTTTTTCGCTACAAGTACAAGACTTGTAGCTTTATATAACGGGGCCCTGTTAAAAAATAAAAATAATAAGATAAAAAGTTTCTCTCCTTTTGCTGTGTCCACATAAAGTGTTTGCTAAGTATCCAATTATCCATATTCTGCAACTTATATTAAATGATGTCTGTTTTTCTGTATAGCTTTAACGCCAAAACAGCTGAACCTATTCAAATGAAATTTTTCACACAGATTGCGTACACTACTGAGACCAACATAGAATACTTTTACCACGAAAACTAAACCCGTTTTTGTGCTCGGAAGTTTTTAAACTTCAGAGCACAAAAACGGGTACACTGCGTGTTTTCCGCCGCAAATATGTAGCAAAAAACGGAATGAATACGTCAGCATCTGTGTTCGCGGCGCCGGAATGCTGTCATAGGCCAGTATCACAGAACATCACTTCACCACTTGTAGCTTTATAAAATGGGCCCCAATTCTTGCCATTTTGACATTCCTGAAATCCTTATTGTTTAAACCAATTTGAAATGTAAATGAAAAGGTCTGATGATTGGTGGAATCTGCGAGAATCAGTCTCTTGTCGTCAATCGGTGCTCAAGTCAGGATTTTATCCATAGAAATGATAATGTTATGAATGGAATCCTGCCTTGAGCAACGATTCACGATTGAGTGTAATTCTGTAGTGCGAGCCATAGACTATAGAGCCATGGGCCATGGGACAAATTCTCCAGGGAATATACTTAATTATATCAATCAGTAAGCCGCTTCAGTCTTTGAA
This sequence comes from Ennomos quercinarius, assembly GCA_910589525.2. Taxonomy (NCBI): domain Eukaryota; kingdom Metazoa; phylum Arthropoda; class Insecta; order Lepidoptera; family Geometridae; genus Ennomos; species Ennomos quercinarius. The sequence goes on from OU342493.1 coordinate 13,092,349, forward strand.
TGGCATACTGTATTTTGTCAGAGCCTGGAAGACTGCGCGTTTTTCAAAGCAGCATCGTACTTATACTTCTCCGGAAGTCGACTCTGCCTGTTGCTGTTGTTAAAGCATGCTTATGGCATGGTAACTTCAATAACTTGCCTTCTGGAGTTCAAGCACCATTGCTAAATAGATCATTATTGATATTCGAACAAGGTTGTCCTTCTGTTATACAATCTTGATATAAACATCAAGTTTATTCTAGTGGAACTTGATCGATAGCAAAACATTTTAAAGCATATCATACAAAGACAGATAACCCCCAATAGATACCGCATTACGGGATTTTTGTTCGGATCCTAGCTCACCAAAACTGGCGGAAGGCGCGAGTTGCGGGGACTGGAACCAATGCGCTATTGTTGGCTGCTTCGAGGACGCACTAATAATGAACTCCCCGTAAGGTTGGGTAAGTCGACCAATAAAACAAAATTTGTCGATAATTTAGATACTTACCATTTCGAAAAAAGTAAAGTTAAAGTAAAATTTACGTCTTAGTAGTTCATATCTTTAGTAGTGCTTGATTTGCTTGCATTTTTTAATAGGTGGTAGGACTTTTCTGCAAAGTTCGTCTAGGTAGGTACCACCGCACTGCCAGTTATTCTGCCGCCAAGCAGTAGTGCGCAAGCACTACTGTGATCCGGTTTGAAGGGCATTGTAGCTAGTGAAATTACTGGGCAAATGAGACTTTACGAACTGATCTCACGGTCTGTAAAACTTTTTTAGACTGGGAGATGTCTCAGGATGACGTGCGCGGAAAACTTTAATGTAGAGTTCCGAGTGACACTGCAATCTGTTATGGGCGGCCGTGTCGCTTAACACCAGGCGAACGACAAGCTCGTTACATCATTCGTTTACATAAAAAAAAAAGTGCGGCTTTAGATTTTCATATTAAAAACGATTAGTTGGGAATGTCGTATTAAGATTCAAGCGATTATTTAGACGAATCGAAATAAATGTGATCCATCTTGACGCTTTTTCAATCAATTTTATGTAGGTTCATATTATTGGTAGATATATGTAATGAAATAATCTTATAATTAAATTTCAAAAATATTATCACACACATGCAAATTAAGCAAATTAAGTACTTACTAAAATAAAATAAAAAATCTATAATGTAACCTACATCAATTTCAATTCAAATGTTTATTGCATTATGTAATGATATCGGTGCCTATTCATAAAATGAATGAAATTCAATATCTTTTAGAATTTCACTTCATTTTAAATCGAGATTGGCTAGGATGAAGTCAAGTTCACAACACTGGCGTTACGATTGCTTTCACCGAAAAGGGACAACGGCTGCAATAACAACAATGCGGAAAAGAGACAAATAACCGTCTTTACCTACCACCAACAGGCATTATGCTGACCTCTTCTATCACTGGTAGAACACAAAAACCTATAACGCTCACGGGTCTGACATTTGGTCGTAATTGAAGCCGTGCTTCGAAGCGGTGATTTGTACTTATGCATTTTGGTGCGCGGTCGTAGTCTTTCATGCGGCATCTATTGGGTTGGTTATCTGTGCATACACGAACTATTTAATAAACAATTTATAAATTATAGTATACCTGTAATAAAGGAAGAAGGAAAAACTGTACTTACTGCAGTTTATATGAAACAAGAGTTTGGACAAATACCCTTATTTCGCAAAGTGGGAATGATAAAGAAAATGAAATGTTCTAAGGCGACTGTTTCCGACCTTGAAGTTTCAAATACTTTAAACGTAAGCTTCCTAATAGCATACATGTGGCGCGATGACATCGGTTACTGCAGAACTCGATATTTTGCCGTACCTTGATCATGACGGTTATATTGGTATATTTTTCAAACCTTATAAGCTTAATATAACCACAGAGTAGTTACAATTACACCTACAACTTTTTTTAAATGAGTGAACATTGTAACGTAATTTCAGTTTATACCTACTTGAAATTTATTCGATGCAGGGAAGTTAAATCACGAATTGAACGAATTAATTAGATGAACTAAAAAATAACATGTACCTTTTGCTGACTTTGAAATCTAGATGATTTCCATATGGAATGCATTTAACAACACCGGGAATTCGGGAAACTACCGCCTTAAAATTATTAATACCCATTCAGATTGAATTTAAAAAATTGTGTGTAATCATTTTGACTTTTTTTCTAATTTTTATGTATTCGCATCATTAGTAAATAATGAAAAAATAAATAGCAATGAAGATGTACTAAATCAATAATATTTCATTTAAGGAGCAGGGTGTAAAACCGATTGGGTAAAGATCAAATTCTATACGTACACAAAATACAATAGATAAGTATGAACTCACAACAGCAAAAAAAATGTTTTCACTGGTTAATTTACCAGTTCCTGAAAGAAAACAATTTATCTTTTACCTGGTTCTGGAACATCAAAATAATAAACAGGTTTGATGCAAATCATGCTTGCGCAGTGTTCCTTACCATCAATGGTTCACGTGTTTTGGCTATATTGGCAGAAATAATTTATAAATTCTACTTAGACTCGGCAGTCTCGGCACAGCTTTTACTGAAGACATTATTATGGACAGTTTGACAAAAACAATTCATCATTCTCGATAACCTTCCCTAAGTTTTGCAAAATTTTATGGTGTGGTGGGTGTTATGGTGTGATGTTTGCGGCGATAATGTTATAGTACTGTCTAGGAACTTTATCTATTGTACTTAGACTGGCCACATAGTTGGTAGTAGTTCTGCCTTCTGAACTGTAGGCTCGATTCCCACCCAAGACAGACATTTGTATGATGAAAATGTCTCTAATTGCTATTATTGTATTCTATGGATGTAAACAAAATCCGTTATCTGTTCCCATAAAACAAGCGCTGCATAGTTTGGGGTTAATGGCGCTGTGTAAAATGTCATCAAATATTTAATATTTATTTATTTAGTTTTAATCTATGATATTACACAGTCCATTCATCATAAATACTCGTTGAACAAAAATCGAATCAGAGTGTAATCTATCAAGTTACTGTAAAAACTCGTAGCTAAAAATGTATTATTTTACCTTTATAATGTTCACGTCATCATAACTATATTATTTATCTTGAGTCTTTCATCCCTTTTAGTTTTAAGTCGAGTGCCCAATTTCAACTTACTACATTATAATAACATCGCCAGAGGCAAATAATAAATAAATAATAATCCATCGTATTTTTCATTTAAGCTAATTTATTTAAAGAAATATAATATTAGGTTATATTTATGTATTTTTAGGTAATTCTACGCAACCACTCACCATTCACACGAAATCAATGTTTTTCAGCATTTAAGTATTTTTACATAATGTTGTTTAACACGCGACATAATAAATAAGTTAAAAGTGTACTTTAATCTAATTCAGTATGATTAACTTACTTACACAATAGATTTACGATGATATACCTAGTACAATTTTTTATTTATATAGAACTATAAAATACGATTTCAACTTAAGTGCATAAAACTACCCTAAATCTACGAAAATTAACTGTAACTCAAATTTATACTGCGTCCAAATGGCTCTAAAACAGTTAATTTCGTTATTATAATAAATTTGATTACCTAAAAATTGCAAAGCTTATTTTACGAGTCCCGTATCTTTTTTTAAATAACTGGCAAACGGTCATTTGAATCATCTCCCAACACATTAAAAGTCACTCGCTCGTAATTCATCAATCACTCCATACATATTTTTTCCTAACATACACGGATAATAGATTTTTATATGCTCAGAAGTTCTATAGTAAAATCTCAACACTAAATCCTAATTTAATTAAGCTATTGTTGATCGTTATGAGTGATCTAAAAAAGTGGATTGTCTAATACAATACTAACATATTTTTAATAACCATAATCAATTCCGCGGCTAAAACAAACCAAAAGTCTTTGTTTGTAAATAGTTCTAGAGTCATTTATTCCTAAAATATTTCGGTTGACAGATTAATTAAACTTTAATGCACAAGGTTTTGCTAGGTATGCAAATAGATGTCGCCTTTTATTTGTTTCTAGCCGAAGACTTGACAATGTATTGTTTTAAGAGAGTGGGTCAGTGTCGCGGTGATTCAAAACGCGTAACAGATTAGAATCGACGACGTTTATTGGGGTAATCGTCCATTTGGCGGGGGCCCTCCCACCCGCGGGTCTGTGTGTCGTCAAAGTTCCCACGCGGCATGTCGTACTGGTCTCTGAAGCCTCCGTCCTAAGTAAGCAATCACAAACACTTTCCAATAGTAATCGATCTACAGTAGATGAATCATTGAAGGAATATATCAATATTCACGACAAATTGGCGTCCTTATAATAACTTACATCTAAAAAGCATAAAATATGGTCAACTAAAAAACCATGGAAAGATACAGAGTTCAACGATGGATTTAGTATAATATTACATACTTTCCAAAGTTTCATCACCATGTCACTAACGAATTGTTAATTTAGCCGCCCCTAGCGACGGAACTTTCTTTACGCACCGAGGTAAATGGTAACAGAATATAAATAGCTTCAAAATCCTAGATGCAACACCACCAGCTAGAGTTCTGTTCTTATGAAGGCGGTGTTCATGTTCGTTGATTCTGATCACCCGTTTCGACCAAATCTTTTAAGTGCTTGTGCGAGTAGAAAATTCTTACAGTGCAGCGTGTTAGTCGACTGTTTCATTTCATCCATTTGGGTTAGTTTGTTTCGTCATTAACCCTTAATGTGTAGACATGGACATGGAATATAATATTGTGACCGGTGTAACTATAACCAGTCAAAAATTCTATATTACTTGAAATGCAAGATGGAATAGAACTCAATCCAGAGCACCCCATTTAGGTAGCCATTGTTCCGATTTCACCGACTGCCTATTTCAATGAACGACGTTTTTATAGAAACAGCAGATATGTTGAAATCTAGCCGTCTTGATTGCCTGAAATTGTTTCGACCAAATCAGCTAGATTTCAATGTATCGACACTTTCTATCCAAAGATCGTACAATGCAACCGGCCGTAAGGCAAGTTCAACATCACAAAAGTTACTTAAATCATTAAGTTAATAAAATTAAGTAATCGGAATAACAATAGGAGATGGACACTGGACAGGTCACATATTTCGCAGAACCTACCACCGCTGCAAAAACGGGAGCTAGCTAATGGCGACTGGCGACCACTAACTGGAATAATGAGCGTAAAACGGACAGTCCCCCCAAGAGGATCGGTGACTAGTGAGAGATGGGAGAAGCCGTTAAACTCATACGACTAAAATTTGTTTGTTTAGGACAGGGATTCCCAAAGTGGTCGATACCGGTTTCCCAGGGGTGGACATAAACGTAAACTTTGTAATTTGTGTAACGTGTATCCTTGCTATAAAAACGACTATTTGACTAATATTTTAGTAGGAAGTACCATTGTTGTACCTACTTTAAAAAACTTCTACTTTCCTTTTAAAACCTTACTCATTAATTACACTTCATGTTTACTGAATTTTATTTCTGTGTATTTTGTTCAATGTTGATGAGAAAATGATGTCAAGTTTACTCACTTAACCAACCGCAAAGTAGTTAAATAAGTATTTTGTGTCAATATGAAAAAAACCTAGACATAGAATTTTTAAAGTAATTTGGCTATGGGGTTGAGGTATCTGTTCATTTTGGAAAAGGAGTCTCTTGCCCAAAATAGTATGGGAATCCCTGGTTTAGGACCATATTTATGTTGTGCGCTGTACGAAATTCAATTCTACTCCACGTAAACTAAATTGTATTACTTTGATTTCACTTTAATTCACATTTTCAGCTTCTGAGCTGAAATCGAAAGTTCAGTAAAAATAGGAATAGTTCTGACTAGCTGTTTTGTGCTAGTGGTAGCAGTCTAAAGTGGTGAGCAAAATGAATGGCAAACGATTTGACGAGCGTCGAACAGTAAAAAGTAGTAGGTAGTGGAACTCTTATATCTTGGTCGAGTCCAACAAATAACTAAATATTTCAGTTACGGACGTTACTAGTTTGTTCCAACTAATCAATCGTAAAATGAACAAGTTTGTCCGGTAACATAGATGGCGAAGCTGTTTAGAATATTTCAGAATAACGGTTCCACACGCATGAAGTGTGATTGGTTTGAAGAACAAGCGTTTGGTTGTTGCTTGTCGCAACATTTATGGTAGAAGGCATTCCTTATTTAACAGTATGTATACATATTATGTTATCATAAGGTAGTGGTTGCATCAACGGTAGCGTCCTCGTAAAAATTCTTAAATATTAAACCAGTTTTTCTTCTCTTCTTGAGCGTGCGAGAGTATAGAAATAATATATTTCCTCATTTGGAATCTAATGATATCTTCTAAAATATAATTAAATTGTGGGTTAAATTGATATTATCGATATATTAGAGTGATATCTGGTTAATGATAAACCGCCAAATCAGTCGTTCAGAATAGTTTGAAAGGTCGTGAGCGTCAATTATATATTGTCTATCGTTCACCAATAATAGACATAAGGTAAAAGCAATTTCGTAGAAAGTCGCATGTAGCTGCTAAAATAACAATCCGTCTACCAAAGTAATGAAACTGAAAGCTTATTTAGTTATACATAACATGCTAATAACATGCTAAAGTTATTCTAAGTAAAGCAAGTCCTCAAGGTATTTTCGTAGCACTAGTCTCAAATGTGTTCATGGTAAGCTTGTAAACTTACACAGATAGTTCACAATCGCATTTCGTAGTTTATGCAGTTTTTGGAATTGCATCTGAGGTCAGAATGAAATTATTTTTAGGGTTTCTCTGTACATTCGAGGATCCCTTATGTTTCTATCAAGATATGTCCTAGCCAGGTAAACATTGGTGTTTAAGAAACTGTTGGATGAAAATCACAAAAAAAAAATTGCTGTTCTATCCAAATTGTGTATTTTTACCTGTGTGTTGGAAACTCGAATGAAATATTAAACTAGTAATTCACCCCACCTGAGACTTCGAATTTTCTATGACTATCTCATTTTGATTTATAATTCAAAACCATGTTGTCTATAATTAAATATAAACTAGTTTTGAAACGCACAAACGATCGACTTAAAAAAGAGAAGGTTTTCAACTCAGTTGTTTATATGTTTGGTGTTTTTTTGAAGGTTTATTGCCACATCACCGTAATTCATAAACCGATTTCGAAAAATTCTTTTTTTTTTATTTGAAATGATAATGTGTTTTTAGATTGGTCCCGTAGCAATTTTATAAAAATCGGTTCAGTAGTTTGGTTTTAAAATCAAAATAGCTCGAAAACGTGTGTGTTACAATAATCATCCAAGTATGTTTTTAGTATAATAGTAATAGTAACTCGGTTGTTCTCGGAAAGTTATACCTGGAATAAAATTTATTCTAGTTTGGTGAAATCGGGCCTGAGGCGACTGAGGCCCGCTTAACTCCTTTTTAAATGGATATTATATTTATGAGCAATTTAAATTTCAACCTTGTTTATTATACCTCATAACACAACACCCACTCAGCCGATTTGATCACATATGAATTGAAACATAATTATTATTATCAATCAAACTATCCTTCAGCCAAACTTCACAAAAATTCTATTAATCGTAATTCGTAACTTTTCGTCGAGCAGACAAACGCAGATTTATGCAATACCCTTCCCTTTGCTTGGTCAAAGACGTTTCAGACGTTTGACTGTAAAGAAATACACGTGAACTTCCTCAGTACTATGTAATATAACGATATCTGTGCCCTACTGACCCACTGGTACACATATTTTTAATTCTGACCTCGATGTTATACCGCAAGACATAAAATCCCTTCGTAAAATATATCCATAGACAAATCGCCAACAGCATATTCGTGGATTCAGTTTTTCTCTAATTTAAAAACTTTATTCACCTGGGCCCGAAAGGACACGCATCAATGTTAAAAGGTTCCTGATGATTTTTGGTATCTTCCAGTAGAAACAAAAAAAAAAGAAATCGCGAATCATACTAAGATTCCATGTGCTACATATGCTATTAAACGTGAATAGGTTCAATGACATATTATCTTCCATGTGTTTACAAAGAAATGCTGCATTTCAAGTAAAGGAAACATTGTATATCAAACCAATGCCTAAAGAATTCACTCTATTTTACAAATTCTTATAGCACAGGCTTATTTAACAAAATAGTGTACGTACCATGGGCGATTGCTGATCAAACATGCCTTGTTCTTGACGGTCAAGCATGGAGTTCAAGCGTTGAGCCTGTAACAAAAATATTTGTTCAAAACCGGAGACTTGAATGAAACAACTAACGGTTTTACCGCGTAGCTCCCAACAGCTACCATTTTTCGAACACCTATAATTTACATTACTTCTTTAAAATCGCTATAACCTCAGAAAAAATGAAATAAAAAATAAAAAATTGAGAAAACCAAAATTTTTAATTTTTTGGGTTTACTAACAATGTATTTTTTCCCTGATGTACACACCCAATCATCAGAAGTACAAAGCAAATAACAAGCTCAATGGCCCACTTAGTACATTGGCATGGCATTGTTTGGTGTCGAGTACAAAAGCACACTGGTGCCCACTCCTTTGATTACCTTTGACTGCTTTTGATGGACCCATTATATTCAAAATCAAAATCCAACAGCATTAACCCATACATAAAAACTATAGAAAGCGCCTGTCCACCTACAGGGTGACACAAGCCAACCTATAGAAAGTCCCTGTAAACTTACTGGGTGACACCAGCCAACCTATAGAAAGTCCCTGTAAACGTACTGGGTGACACAAGCCAGCCTATAGAAAGTCACTGTCCACTTACAGGATGAAACAAGCCAGCCTATAGAAAGTCACTGTCTACTTACAGGGTGACACAAGCCAGCCCATAGAAAGTCACTGTCCACTTACAAGGTGACACAAGCCAGCCCATAAAAATACCTTGCCCAACTAAAGCATAGACTAAATATGTTACTACGTAACCTAAAGACAAGTCAGCCTATAGAAAGTCACTGTCCACTTACAGGGTGAAACAGGCCAGCCTATAGAAATTCCATCTGCCTACAGGGTGACACAAGCCAGCCTACAGAAAGTCACTGTCCACTTACAGGGTGACACAAGCCAGCTTATAGAAAGACCCTGGCCACCTAAAGGCTGACTCAAGCCAGCCTATAGAAAGTCACTGTCCACTTACAGGGTGACACAAGCCAATTTAGAAAGTCATTGTCCCCTTACAGGGTGACACAAGCCAGCCACGTCTGTCCACTTACAGGGTGACAGAAGCCAGCCTATAGAAAGTCTCAGTCCACGTAACGGGTGACATAAGCCCGCCTATAGAAAGTCACTGTGTACAGACCACAGCAGTCTTACCTGTACAAACAACGTGTTCTCCTGTTGTCGGCGGCGCAGCTCGTCGTCCTGGTGGCGCATGCGCTGCGAGAGCTCCTCCTCCTGGCGCAGCAGCTGCGCGCGCTCAGCATCGCGCCGCGTGTCCGCCGCCCGCTCTGCCATCTCCCAGCTGCGCTTCTGCCGCTCGCGGTCTTGTTCCCGCTGACGTAGTTGTTCGCGGAGCAACTCCGTCTCGTGCTCATATCTGTATGGAGATAGGTGAAATGATATTAAAACACCTTTAATAAGGCATATATTTAAGCTGATAACATTTACATTTAGCTAGAAAACCTGGATCCCTGATGGACTAGTTACCATCAGTACCTACCTACACTCTCTACTGTTAATTGCACCACGGTGGTGCACTTTTAATTGTTTGTCTATTATAAGTCAAATTACATGGCATATAGTAACACTGAGGCCAAATTTGAAGGCTTTAGTTGACAGATCTAAAAATCCTAAAACTGTTGCTGTTCTTGTCAAATAAACGGCAATGTCAAAGATGGCTATATTTAAGATTATAAGAATAGAATAGAATAACAATTATTCAATAATTGCTTAAGATAATTACATATCTACTAAATATATATGCTTACAGTTACATTGCTGTTGGAACTATGGTGGAAAATTTTCATTCTCCTTTTAATTGGGAAATCAGACGGGGCCAACACAAAGGCTCTGATTTGAAAATGGCGAAATCTACATTCTCCATCTCCTTCATCCTAAATGTAGATAAGAGACGGAGTGTAAATTTTGGATCAATGTTTCTAATAAATTGTTAGTCAGCCTACTGATAAGATGTCAGGGTGTTTGTGCATGTGAATGTTTGTAAGAAGAGTGCTGGCACTCAATATGCACAACTGCAAGACATAGATAGGAGACACACACCAAGCACACTCCTCTATTTCAACTATAATCTTAGGCTACATTAATATCTATTATGATGCTGATCCGCCTAGCACATGGACACCCTACTTCCTAGTTCCAAATCTTCATTCAAAATACATTAGCAAAATGTCTCCCTAAAAAGCAGTAATATTTGTGAGGTATGTCAGTTATAAATGTCTAAATCAATACACTAACTTTAAACTTATAAATTGTAATCTTACTTTGCATACTCCATCTGTGCTTCTAATTTCTCTTCCTCAGCAGCCAGCTCTTTCTTGAGGGCCTCCTCCTTCTGCCGATGGAGCTCATGCAGTTGCTTCCACCTGGTTCCATACTCATGCTCAAAGCTGTTTTGCTCTGAGAATCTAGGCCCAACCTGACATGAATAAAATTGTCCTTAAGTACTGTTCTAAAAGAAACATTGTAAATTTTTAAAAATAAATTTTATTTTTACCTCACGGGACTTTAAATACTCAGGGTGCTTCTTTGGAATGTTCTTTTCTGGATAACCATCCAACTCATCAGGTTCTTCAAAACTTTCTACAATCACAGGCCGAAGAGATCTGCAACGCAAAATTCAAAAATTGCATAGAAGTTGTTTTTTTATTGATCTGTCAAACTCAAAGACAATCTTACGAAACTTACGAAGTCAAAAAGAAGCATTTTTCTGTGCAATTGCGAATAGCTGCCAAAGCACTAGGCTTGCGAGAGAACTCAACAATGCCTTCACCAAGGGGTTTCCCTCTCTCGTCAACCCTCACATATGCCCTTTCAATTCTGCCAAAGATCTCAAAAGCACGATACAGAAGTTCATTGGAGACGAATGGAGGTAAGTTCTTTACGCGAATTGCGCAGTTATGTGGTGCAAAACGAACTCTTAGTGATCTACCATTTTTCATTTGTCCATCTAGTTCGCGCTTTGCCCTTTCGGCATTTACTCTGTAATCCTGAAAATAAATGTAACTGTTAGTATCGTAAAATTATCAAACTTTCAAAACCATTCATGTCACATATTTGAATGCATGTAGCTTACCATTTTAATAAAACCAAAGTTCTTCTCCTTGTTGACAAATAACTCTGCACATTCACCAAATGCTGAGAATAAGGCCTGGACGTCTTCCTCAGATGTATCATTATTGAGGTTGCCAATGTATAGTCTGCTCCTGCCATTAAACTTTACTTCAGACTGATCCACTGGAGGTATGTCAATCAATGGTCCCATTAGATCCTTGAGCTTGTGTGCCAACATTTGTTCCTGCATAAAAGTGTTGCTTTTAATTGCTGCTATTTTAACATGTGAGAAACTATTAGAACAAACTCCTAATATGTAATGCTTTTTAAGACTAAGTTAAAAATTATTTATCCCAATGATAATGAATGACAAATAATCTGATTAATAATATTGAATCATTACTAATTACTAATATTCTTGGAGTTCAGAATAGTGTTAAAATCAATTTGATTCTTACCTCCCGAGCAGGCATGCCATCCTTGTTTCCTCCAGGTCCTCCACGACCACCTCGCTGGTTACGAGCCGGGCCCCCTGGGCCACCAGGTTTTTGTCCAAACTGCTTGTTGCCTTGGTTATTGAAAGGCCTTCCACCATCTTGGTTGTTGAAAGCTCGTCCACCATCTTGGTTATTGAACGATTGTCCACTCTCTTGATTGTTGAAAGATCTGCCACCATCTTGTTTGTTGAAAGGTCTTCCTCCACCTTGGTTGTTGAAAGGTCTTCCACCTTCTTGGTTGTTGAATGACCTCCCTCCCTCCTGGTTGTTAAAACCACCTCCCTGTTTATTGCCTTGTGCACCGTGAGCCCAACCTCCCTGCTTATTATCTTGGAAACTTCCATTGATATTCTGTGGAAAAAAGATTGGTTTTAGAATAGTTTATTTACATCCACAAAGTAACCAGATAAAATCAATTTAGAGACACCATACCTTCTGCTGTAGGTTTGGAGTGCCTATCTGCATCAATGGCTTTGGTTCATTTACAGCCTTATCAACTTTGTCCTGAGAGACCGGTTTAGCCGGAGTACTCTGTATAGGTTTTGGCTGTTGCGTTTGCAGAGGTTCAGCAGGTTTCTGTTGTTGAGCTGGTTGTTGCTGGGGTTTAACTTGTTGTTGCTGCTGTGCCGGTTTGTTCTGCTGCTGTTGTTGTTGTGGAGGCTTATTCTGCTGTGCCAGTTGTGGAGGCTTGTTCTGCTGTGCCTGTTGTGGAGGCTTGTTCTGCTGTGGCTGTTGTGGAGGTTTGTTTTGTGGCACATTCTGCTGTTGAGGAGGTTGTTGAACTGGCTTCTCAGGGGTTGGGGCTGGTTTTGCTTGTTGTACCTGTATAAAAGTAGTAAAGCTTAATATATTAATTAATAAAAAACAGTTGGCTACAACCTCAAAACACTGGCAAAATTACCATAATGAAAAACAATGCTCACCCTTTGTGACAAGGAGGTAAAAATAGTGATTGTATGTGAGTATGTATCAACAATGGGACTGAAAAATTTAATGTGAAAAAAATTTAAAATGAGCAATAGTTGTTTCTTCCCAACTTCATCAAGTTGTGACATTTATAAGTAACAACTACAACCATGTCAGTATACTGAAAGTCTAAAAGTGCTGAACTGAAACGAAACAGCCAAATGAGGTCAATCTTGTGAAGTCACGATCATGAGAATCCACGCAATAACAAAATGGCGGTATTGCTGCTCGGTAGAGAAGTGTTCCATTCAGATGCGTCACAATTTTAGAGCATGTAAAATCATTCGTACTTTTCCGTTAGCTAAATGACCAAATATAACTGCTTAAAATACTTACATCGGTGCCTCCTTGAGGCCGTTGACCTCCTTGCCCCTGATTTGGGCTGCCTTGCTGTTGATTATTGTGTTCGAATCTGGAATTGCGGAAACCACCACGATTGTTACCACGACGTCCACCTTGTCGCTGAGGCTGCGGGGGTCCACCAAATCCACGATTTCCGAATTGATTCATGGCGTGCATTTGCATTCCTAGAACAATGAAAGCAGACGCAAAGTGAAAGGCGACGGATATATTTCCGCGTAGATAGTTCATACTTTTCACAATATACACACCTCAGACACACCAGAAGAAAAAATGCTATTCTTACACAAAATACCCACTTTTTACACTAGAAATTCTATATTTCACCATTCACGAACGACCAACGACGTTAATCGTCAACGCAACGCGATTGCCAATGAAATTGAAATGGCGGCGCCTGCAAAATGGCGTCAATTCCGGTTCAGTGTGCTCCGGTTGAAGGGCTGCCAGACATGAATTATCAAATTACCCGCAACGAATCACCAAATTACCCGCTTTTACCCGCCATCAATATTATAATACCCGAAAATGGGGTTTTTTTGGGCCATAAAATGAACCAATTTTATGTAATCAACACACCACAGATTAGAGAAAAAAACAAAGTTACTCTGTGCAACACACATAATTCTGAAACTTAATGAAATTTTTTTTGTCAACGCTGACTTATTTACCAGAGTTTTGTTACTGTAGCGTGTCAGTATTAGGCTCTTTGAATATGTACGAGTAGAACCGTAGTATATGACGTCATTCATGGACAACAAGAAGAGCGTTATACATTCGGTACTAAGCAAAAAAAAGACGAACGTAATATCTTTGGTCCTTGTCACCGTTACCGGGTTTTTTTATTTGGCTTCGTTTGATCTAAGCCAAACAGGTTAACAATTTTTTGAAATTGTTGTTTTTGTGAAATAATCCTATTTAAATGGTGACCTAGGCAATAAATATTTGAGAAATAATGTGTGTGCAGTGGGTGGTTGCAGCATTTTAAGCAACAGAAGTCGCACTGAGGCGTAAATATGAAGGAATAACATTTCACAAGTAAGTAGCCATTGTTTTGTATATTTTCCCTTTTTAGAAGTGTTTATTGTGAAAAATATAAATACAGCGTTACATTTCATGTAATAACAAGTCCTCAGCTAAACCGAAAAACAGCTAAATGATTAATTAATGGATAAAATAACCATACCTAACCAAAAAATTTCATTGTCAAGGTACTGCCAGTTTATGATTTTTAATTTCCCATAAAACCAGCTTGTTGATTTGCAAATGTTTATAAGTCGTTAAAAATTCTTTTGTAGGTATATTAGCTAATTATTTGCTTGATTTAACTTAGTGAAATATATCATTTTATATTTAAGGTCAGGTAGGGTAAGTGAAACATACTTGCACATCTATCCACTTTGTGAATTCTGCTAGGTCGCTAATTTTTTTTTACACATAAATAAAATAAATAAATAAAATAGTCTTTATTGCCCTTAATACATAAATTACACGTACTATAACTTAATAAAAAATAATTATAAGTAAAATATCTCTTTTTAACAACTAAATGGTACAAATTAATTTTATTTGGGCACCCAAGTATGGATATAGGCCTCCTCCATGCAATGCCATTCCTGTCGATCTCATGCTATTCCGGTCCATGCCACGCCTGCCACCTCAACGATGTCGTCTCGCCATCTTTTCTTTTGATGACCTCTCGTCCGTATGCCGTCCCTTGGGTACCAGTGAACAATGCGCTGACTCCACCTGCCGCCTGTGGCTCGGGCAAGGTGTCCTGCCCACTTCCACTTTAGCCTGCTGAGCATTGATATTGCGTCTATAACTTTCGACTTTTGTCGTATATAGTATTTCTGACCCTATCGCTGAGTCTGAGACCCAGCATCGAACGCTCCGCTGCTCGCTGAAAAGTGGCTATTTTTTTAGCTAGCCCCTTCGTCAGTGCCCAAGTCTGACAGCCATATAGTAGAGATGGAAAAATGGTGTTATCCATTAATCTTTTCTTAAGATGTTTTGGGATTCTGCTTTTAAATACGTCTTTATTAGTCCAGTATTTTTCCCATGCTGTAGCTATCCTGTGATCTATCTCTTTAGCAGTAGAGTCTCGCATCGTTATCAATTGGCCTAGATATATGTATTCGCTAACATACTCGACGCTATTGTCGCCTAGTTTAATAGGTATAGGATCTCCATTCGTCATAACTTTCGTTTTAGTGAGGTTCATGCTGAGTCCTACTTTTCTACTGTCTATGTCTAGAGTGTTGTAGTAATATACTAGCCTCCTTTACATCATAGAGTTCTTGGACTCCTTTTAGTTACGACTACAGAAATGTGATGTATGACAATGTCATGTCATTGCTATCGTGTCACTATACGTAATATTCTTATTGTTGAATAAAACCAATATTTCCTTGGTTTTGTCTTTATCTTATCAATTTATTCAACAATAATGTTTTAAAAATGTCAAGAAATGATCCTAGCTGTTCATCGACGGAAACAAACTCTATAGTTCGATTTCTTCGACCAGATCGATTTGACGTCGAGCCTGAAGCACCATCGGCTGATATAAAATGGAGCCACTGGCGGTATACCTTTTTAAATTTTCTATGCGAAGAAGAATCAAAACAGATTCCTGATTCAATTAAGCTGAAACTACTGATCAATCATCTGTCACCGACTATCTATTCACATATTCGGGAATGCAATACATATGAAGCTGCTATTAGATTACTTGATGGTATTAAACCTAAAAATGAAATTCACGCATGGCATACGCTCGCTATCAGGAAACAAAAGCCAGAAGAATCGATTTCTGAATACATTCGTGCTCTCAAACAATTGGCACATGATTGCAACTTTAAAACTGTGACAGCGGAGCAAAACAGAAATGAGTACATTCGAGACGCGTTCATAACTGGTATTTTAAGTCAAAAAATACGTCAACGACTTTTGGAAAACTTGACACTAACACTAGATGAAGCTCAAAACCAAGCTGTGTCTCTAGAAACTGCTGAGAAAAATTCTTCAACTTATACAAGCAACAATTTTCTTCATATGCATGCAGTGACTGATTCGGACATCAACGAAAACGCTAAAACAGATAGTACGTTTGCCGCTGCAACAAATCAGAGTAAGCGATGTTTCTTTTGTGGAAGTAAAAACATACACCAGCGTATAAAATGTCCTGCTTTCAATGCGACTTGTCAGAAATGCTCGAAAAAAGGTCATTATGCAACTGTTTGTAGAAGTAACGGACCCGTAGTAAACGCTATTGATACTGATGTTAATGCAACTGATACTAAACACATATCTGCTGCTTCTCCGTCAAGTCTAACTAAAGCAATGGTTCCTGTAATGGTTAATCATTTTCAAACTGAGGCATTAATTGACACGGGGAGCTCAATCAGCTTTATAAATAAGAAACTAGCCCAAGAAATCAACCTTAAGCAGAGACCTCACAAGCAATCTATTACCTTAGCTTCTCTCAATCACGTATCATTTGTGGAAGGAATATGCAATGCGACTATTAATATAGACAAACACACTTACACGAATCAACCATTACTAATCGTCGACAATTTATGTGCTGACTTAATCATAGGACATGATATATTAAAAGACCACAAAACGTTGGAATTTAATTTTGGAGGATCACGAGATACTTTGAAAATATGCGTTATAGAAGCATCTGTTCCTCCCGCGTCAATATTTACCAATCTTTCGAATAATATCAGACCTATAGCAATAAAATCAAGACGCTACACTGAAGATGATGAGCGATTCATTCAGGAAGAGGTAGCCAATTTACTCAAAGACGGAGTAATTGAACCAAGCACATCACCTTGGCGAGCTCAAGCTTTAGTAACTAAAAGTACTACACATCGAAAACGTCTCGTTATTGATTATTCACAAACGATCAATCGATTTACAGAACTTGATGCTTACCCATTGCCAAATATTGAGTCCATGGTCGCTAACGTTGCTAAATACAAATGTTTTAGTCAAATCGATTTAAAAAGCGCTTACCATCAAGTGCCCATTTTAGCGGCTGAACGAAAATATACAGCATTTGAAGCTTGTGGCGCCTTATATCAATTTACGAGAATTCCATTCGGAGTTACTAATGGTGTGGCTGCTTTTCAGAGAACACTTCAGTATATAATCCAAGCTGAAAACTTAAAAGGAACCTTCTCATATCTCGATGACGTCACCGCTTGTGGTAAGAATAAGGAAGATCACGATAAAAATTTGTTAGAATTCATGAACGCTGTAAAGAAATACAAACTTACTTTAAATGAGGACAAATGCACGTTTAGATCTGAGAGTATCAATCTATTGGGCTATTCGATACACAATAATGTAATCAAACCTGACAAAGAACGCCTGCGACGTCTTCTGAATCTTCCTGTTCCATCAGACTCCACTTCCCTAAGACGTGCATTGGGGATGCTAGCACATTATTCTAATTGGATACACAACTTTTCACACCATATTAAGCCATTAATTGACAATGCGCAATTTCCGCTCAGCGAAGAAGCGACTAATTGTTTTGAAACAATGAAAACAGAAATCGCCAAAGCTTCTCTAACTGCTATAGACAACGATGAAACTTTTATGGTTGAAACCGATGCGTCAGAACACTCCTTAGCAGCGACACTCTCGCAAAATGATCGTCCGGTTGCATTTTTTTCACGGTCATTATCTAGTACTGAACGCGGACATTCATCCATCGAAAAAGAGGCGAGCGCAATCGTAGAAGCCCTTCGAAAATGGCGTCATTTTTTAATAGGCAGACATTTTATTTTAAAAACAGATCAACAATCTGTAGCTTTTATGTTTGATCAAAAACACTCGAGTAAAATCAAAAACGAAAAAATCGAAAGGTGGCGATTGGAATTATCCTGCTACAAATACGACATCATTTATCGCCCCGGGCGGGAAAATACTGTAGCAGATGCGTTGTCTAGAGTATGCGCTCATATTAATGCTCCGAACAAGCTCTATGAGCTACATGATCAATTATGTCACCCAGGAGTCACCAGAGTGGTACATTGGGTGCGATCCAAAAATCTTCCATATCACATTGAAGAGATTAGATCAATGACTTCATCCTGCAAAATCTGTGCTCAGATCAAACCACGATTCGCCCAATCGAAAGGTCAACTAATAAAAGCTATTGCTCCATTCGAGAGACTAAATATAGATTTTAAAGGGCCTCTACCATCAAATACACGGAATCGATACATACTAACCATCATAGACGAATATTCAAGATTTCCATTTGCATATCCTTGCAGTGATTTATCTACAGCTACAGTTATCAAGTGCTTAAAAGATCTTTTCTTCACGTTTGGGTTTCCATCATACATTCATTCTGACAGAGGATCTTCATTTATGTCTGAAGATCTCAAGAATTTTTTGTCTAATCAGGGGGTTGCTACAAGCAGAACAACACCCTACAATCCCCAAGGTAATGGCCAAGTCGAGCGGCTTAACGGCACATTATGGAAAGCAATCCAGCTAAGCCTCCTCTCAAAAGAAATGGAAACAGCAAATTGGGAGCTAGTCCTACCTAATGCTTTAAACGCGATTCGTTCACTCCTTTGCACAAAAACGAACGTCTCACCACATGAACGATTGTTCTTGCACCAACGTCGATCACCTAACGGAGAATCGTTGCCTTCGTGGCTCACTAATGGTCCGGTACTAATAAAAAAGAACGTGAGGACTTCCAAATACGATCCTTTTGTTGAGGAAGCTGAGGTCTTGCATGTAAATCCTACGTACTCATACGTGCGCCTAGCAGATGGCAGGGAGAGTACTGTCTCCAACAGGCAGTTGGCACCGTTGCCTGAGATACCCATAATAGAATCTGATGATTACCAAGATGCTGTGGAAGAAATTAACACAGATAGTACAAATGGCATGCATGAAGCAAACACGGATAGTACGAATAACATGGATGATACTAATGCGGACAATAATCATGACACCGAAAGTCACCAGCTACGTCGCTCTGAACGTACTAGAAGACCTCCGTCGTATTTCCGTGATTATGTTGTTGGAATTCCAAGAGCGGGTGAATGTAGTAATATACTAGCCTCCTTTACATCATAGAGTTCTTGGACTCCTTTTAGTTACGACTACAGAAATGTGATGTATGACAATGTCATGTCATTGCTATCGTGTCACTATACGTAATATTCTTATTGTTGAATAAAACCAATATTTCCTTGGTTTTGTCTTTATCTTATCAAGTGTTGAGCATGAGCTGTAAATCTTTGTGATTTTCTGCCACTATAACGTTTTTTACACATAGAAAGCCTAAATCTGAAATGGCAAATGATGGCAATAAATACTTTTCAAGAAAATATTTTTGAAAATTCAATTTGCGTGAACGAAACATCACTTCAAAAATGGTTCACGGTTTTGACAGAAACGTTCCGATTCAATATTCTGACATACTTCTACATCTTCAGTAGGTTGACATTGGCGTTTGACTATTTTGCAGTTGACTATATTGACAGTTTTGTTTTTATTATCTGTTACGCGCAGTCATTATATTAGGTACCTACTTATATGTATACAAATAGCTGCCAGGTATCACTTTATTAGCGCAGAATCTCCATCTCTTTCTTTGGGTGCCGTATAAGAGCAGACTAAGGGACTATCCAGAGAATGGGCAGTAGCATTCTCCTTGGTACATTATAATCTTCTGCGATGACAAGCTACTTGCTAAGCGAGGTGATTATGGCAAACCTCCCTTATAATCAGCGTCTAAAATGGGGTTTTATGGGCATGCCTGTGTTCAGCACTAGACGTTTTCCAGCTGTTGATGTGAAATACGTGATTTTCGCCCATGGGACATTTACAATGACATTTGTAGTGTAGTAGGTATTTGATTGATTTTATTACCTGTGTCGTCTGTGACTGCAAATACTAACCCCACATTACGCGCCGTTTCATGCATTATTTTCGTGTAAAAATGTACATAAACACTATTAAATTGCTTCATGGCATCAGCCGTCTTGTGTTTTGTAAACTTAAAGATAGCTGATTTCTTTTTATTTTATGACCTAGCAGAAAGATTGTGTGACGCGTGTGCTAGAGCATTGAAACCATTTCGCCACATAGCATAGAGCTAAACTGCGTGATTTATTGATTACGATAGGGTTTCACTTAGGTACTTCTTCGTTTCACTCACCCCTCCTGACCTTACATTTTAGTTTTTACAATAAAGAAGCAGTGAACACTGGTAAAACATAAATTCTAGTTATCAAGGTAAATTACTCTGATAGAGCTAACGAAATCGCCCATTATCTACCCAAAATTTTGGGAGTGTTGTATATAAACCTCCATGTTTAGTCTTGTCTTAAATTTTAAATATTTAGTTCTGTGACATAACTCATAATTTTTTCACTTCAAAATAAACTTTACTTGTGGATACACGTTGTTTACTCTTTTTAGCTCATTATATAGCTTAAATTAACAACAAATCGTTGTCGGCACGAAGCTCTATGGAGTACCAAAACTACGTGTTGTAAAAAATCATGTTTGTGAAGTCATAGCTGTTATTTCCAGGCAAATTAAAACGTGTCGAATATTATAATGATGGAATTTGAAGCAGCTGGTGGTGAAGGTAGACATGGATACTGTGGTACAGGTTTGCCACCATCCTTTATTCTTTCGAATAAGGCAGGGTACTCAACATGGAAATTTAAAATGAGAATGTACCTTATTCACGAAAATCTCTGGGAGGCAATCATAGGGTATAGTGAAAATACGCCTACTCCTCAGTCAGTTAGAGATTATAATGATCAAAAAGCTTTAGCTAAAATTTGCCTTAGTTTGGATGGAGCGGCTATTACATATGTTCGTAGAACCAAGTCAGCCAAAGAAGCATGGGACGCGCTCATGGCAGCTTATGAAGAAAAAGGTATGGGTAGACGGCTTGCTTTAGAAAGGCAACTCTATAGATATAATCTAACTGATTTTGATAATGATATAGAGAAATACATAAATGCTGTGATTAGTACTGTCCAGGACCTTAGCGACATCGGGAAAGAAATCCAAGATGCAAGCATTGCTGCTATTCTTCTTGGCGGGTTGGGATCCAGGTTTGATCCCCTTGTGATGGCATTGGAAAATACAAATATTATGATCACGAGTGAGCTAGTAAAAGGTAAATTGTTGAATGAATCTTTGAGGATGGAGCTTGAAACTAACACTTCGGCATTTCGAACACATAAAAAGAGATGCTATGAATAGTGAGTATACATCTTTGATTGAAAAAGATACTTGGGAATTAGTATCAAGACCGTGCAATAAAAAGATTATTAAATGCAAGTGGGTCTACAAACTGAAAAGGGATGAAGAAGGCAATGTCATAAAATATAAATCTCGTTTAGTAGCCAAGGGTTTCACTCAACAGGCAGGAATCGATTATAACGAAACTTTTTCTCCTGTGGTTAGGAATTCATCACTCAGATTGCTGCTGGCAGTTGCAGCGGAGAGAGACTATAAAATCAAACATTTAGATGTTGATACAGCATTCTTGTATGGTGAACTAGACGTAGAGGTGTATATGGAACAACCCCCTGGTTTTTCAAAAGGTGACGATAAAGTCTGCTTACTGAAGAAGTCCTTGTATGGGTTAAAACAAGCTTCAAGAGCTTGGAACAAAAAACTAGACGTGACTTTGAAATGTCTAGGGTATAAGAAAACAGATTCTGAACCCTGTGTTTATACAAAACTTTTTGATTCATCCCTAGTCATACTGGCTATATATGTTGATGACATTATTTTATTTTATCATGACGAGATGACATATGACAATGTCAAGGAAAGATTGAATAAATATTTTTTTTTGAAAAACCTAGGAGAAATCAATTACTGTTTAGGACTTAATATCAGAAAAGAAAACGCGGAAGTGATTGTTAGTCAGCAAACGTTCATACGTAATTTGTTGAAACGATTTGAATTAGAGGATTGCAAGACTTATAATACTCCACTGGTTAGTAAAGATTTGATCCCAAATAACAGTAGTGAAAGACCTTCATATCCGTATCAGAGCCTTATTGGGTGCCTTATGTTCCTTGCTGTAAACACCAGGCCGGATATAGCGTATGCAACGAGTTATTTAAGCCAGTTTAATACCAAGTATGACAAAACGCATTGGATAGCGGCTAAACGAGTTCTTCAATATTTGAAGGGTACCATTGATTATTCTATCACATATAAAAAGACAGGTAAATACTTAATTGGTTATGCAGATGCAGATTGGGCTAATTGCACAATGGATAGACGCTCATACACAGGATACTTCATGATGTTGGCTGGAGGACCTATATCATGGGAAGCCAAGAAACAACCAACAGTCGCGCTTTCTTCCACCGAAGCGGAATATATGAGTCTCTGTGCTGCTACAAAAGAAGCAGTGTTTCTACGAAGACTGTTGCAAGAGGTGACAGGTAATGTGGGACCCATAGTTTTGTATAATGACTGTCAAGGTGCACAAAAGATAGCCTCTAATCCAGTGTATCACTGTAGGACAAAGCATATTGATACTAAATTTCATTTTATTCGTGAAAAGGTAGCAGACAATATTATTGATTTAAAATATGTGCCTACTAGGGATATGCCTGCAGATGTATTAACCAAACCCTTAGGTAGGGTAGCTCATGAAAAGTGTGTAAAACATATGTGTTTGATGCAATTATATTAGTCCTTAATCAAGTGGGGCTTGAACTGTGGCGCAAGAACTTAACTCTGTTTGCGTTATATTGTGCATATTTTTGTGACTCGTATTTTATTAGCCCTTGATTAAGTGGGGCTAGAAAATATAACAATGTTTTTTTTTATTAAATATATTATTATTATTTGTTTCTACTTGTTTTGCGTACAGGTGTAGCACTCATATAATCATAGGCAAGGGGAGGTTAGTCAGATGTGTATTAGTGTTATGCTTAAGTAGATTGAATATTTTTATGATGTAGGTAAGTATCTACTGAGTGGGGCTTATAATTTTTCTTTGAATTTAAGACAAAGTGGGGCTGTGTTGTATATAAACCTCCATGTTTAGTCTTGTCTTAAATTTTAAATATTTAGTTCTGTGACATAACTCATAATTTTTTCACTTCAAAATAAACTTTACTTGTGGATACACGTTGTTTACTCTTTTTAGCTCATTATATAGGTAGCTTAAATTAACAACAAAGAGACGTTCTTATTCAGGCAGCACCTCGTGTGGGAGCAAGAAACAACTTGGCGGCCACACGAAATAGATTTCTACTAGTGGGAATTCTGTGATTAGGCTGGATATGCTAAAGTGGGTATACCGTCAGAACCACAGAGTAATAGTATAGTCATTTGTTTTTTTCTCTAATCTGTGCTTCATAGCGTGGACATAGATGCAGAGGGTAGAGTGTTTATGATCTACGCATAAATAACAGTATTGTTTTTTTTCTCTAATCTGTGGCATAAATCTTCAGGACCACAGATATGGTAGTGAACAAAAGTCTAAACTACTACCACACCAGTACTATAAAATATATCACAAAACTACCCTAATAAGCTAAATAATATAAAAACAAAAACCTAATTTAACAAACCACTACCAGTAGGCAACGTGCCCAATATGCTCGCAACATTGCCACGTTGAATGGCAATGCTCAACTTTTGGTGAGCGCTCGGTCCCCAAGGCCCCAGCGTCTCAACCCCAAAAGGCGCAAATATAAAACCGCTATCAAGGTTACTGTATTTACGCCTTTTTAGTTGCTCGGCAGAATCCGCCACCGCACCAGCCTTATTTTGTGTTCCGGGAAGATGTGACGGCGCAAGGGTGTCCACACACGTAGCGTCCCACACCAACGGCTGCCCCATCTTCCGTGGAATTAAAGTCATTCCATCGGGTCTTTTACCATCATCGCGTACGAGGCCATTAGGCTCCAAAATAGCCGTGCAGTTGGCGCTGGTAAAAGCCCGACGAATTACATCGTTAAGACTAGCGTGGCGAGGGATCCTCCCGGCACTCCGGACGCTCCTGCGTCCGGAGTGCCGGGCCATGGTGACCAAGCTGGTCGACAGCACAGCCACACTGGCAGCAGTGTGGAGCAGAACACGAAGCGCCCAAACGGAGAGATGCTGCAATTCTGACAGATGACGAATCCAAAAGTGTACCAGTATTTGGCGATGGGAGAGCTTGTAGCCACAAACCCGATTCCCACTCTGCAGTGGCTAAGAGGCGGGCACGACCTGCGAAGCTTGAGCACGTATGGACAAGTTTATTCCGTACTTGCTCGCAGAGCGGCCCGTCCCAGAGCCTCTGTGAGGAAAGAGATTTGGGGACCTGTGTTGGGGCAGGCTAACAACCATGCGTTTCTGGCCTTGCCAAAAAAAGTTATTTCTATGTTGTCTAGCAATGTGGCGATAATTTTATTGGTCAAATTTTGGTAGTGATAATTATTCACGCCACGAGAAATGTCTAGGTCTGTGATTCGCAGCCATATCGCCTCAACGCCATCTTACGGATTTTAAGGAACAAATTTTTTTTAAATTTGGTTTCCGGAAAGCCTCCTATTACGGGGTAAACTGACAGATCGAAATGTCGGTTGTGAAAATAATGCTGCCAACTTCTAAATCACAGTGATGATCTAATCAGCTCCTACAGTTCAAAAGAGCGGAACCATAATTTGCCACAACAAAAAATGCCACATTTTTTAGCTTTAATTACCATCGCTGACACCTTTTTCGTTTGGTGCTAGATAGTGAAGATAATTCTTCCGATGTTGAATAAAATATTAAGTTACAAAAATGATAACTTGTTTTATTTTGTTAATTTTGCAATTTTTATTTAAATATATTCCATTTATTCACAGGCCGCTAATTAATGTAAATCAAAGTCAATCAGGAATCACAATTTATAGGAAATATTCAGAATATAAAAGAATGGAATAGATCACTAAACTGAAATAAATCAGTGAACTGTATCTTTTTAACCCAGCACATATTATTTTTCATGAAAAAGTGGCAACACTCGTAGTGTCAGTTTACTCCGTCTTAACTGTTTAAAAGGACTTTTGGCGGGAACGCGGAAAAGTTCACGTCGTTGCATTGTAATATTTTTCAAAACTTGTGCTTTTTCTAGTGTTAATGTTTAAAATTAGTGGCATTTTACGCATTAAGTGCTGAATTATGAGTATAAGTGTGGGCAAGTGATATAATGTAGTGAAACGTGGTTTTTCGTGTTGCTTCCAAAACTCCATAGAAGCTTCTAGTAAAGTTGCCACCACTTTACTGGGGCATGACTTAGACTGGACTATGAATACTTGACTTAGACTCGACTATGACTGTGACTAAGACTTGACATTACGTGAAATATTCACATGCACGATGAAAATTACAATACTTGACACTGGCTAAATACACTATGTGTGGAGCCAAAATACAAGAAAAAAAAAAACTGTTTAAAAGGAGTTTTGGCGGGAACGTGAAAAAGTTCACGTCGTTGCATTGTATTATTTCACAAAACTTATGCTTTTTTTAGTGTTAATGTATAAAATTAGTGGCATTTTACGCATTAAGTGCTGAATTATGAGTATAAGTGTGGGCAAGTGATATAATGTAGTGAAACGTGGTTTTTCGTGTTGCTTCCAAAATTCCATAGAAGCCTCTAGTAAAGTTGCCACTACTTTACTAGGGCATGACTTAGACTGGGTTGTGACTACCTGACTTAGACTGGACTATGACTACCCTGACTGACTGTGACTAAGACTGACTTTACATGAAATATTTCATAACACGACGAAAAACTACAATACTTGACACTGGCTAAATACACTATGTGTGGAGCCAAACTATAAGAAAAAAAAAAAACTGTTTAAAAAATTAGTATTTTCAGTTTATAAAAAGGTACTCTGTGATTACAGTTTATCAAATTTAATAGGTACAGTATGACATTTCGAGGGATACCAAGCTAGAGATTTTTTCCCTAAATTTTGAGGTAAAAGAGGAATGGGGGTTCTTAGGGGATTAAAAATAATAATAATAATAATAAATTGATGGCAAGATTGCTTAACGTTTTTTTGCTGCAGAAATCTTCGCACTTTAAGATTATTCATCTCATGAGAAGGAAAAAAGTCTATTTATTAAAAATTATCCGTGCGATCAGGCGATGCAACCGATGTATATCACCTAATATACATCTGTTGTTCATGCTGTGGTCAACGAATTGTTTTTTACATGAATATATAACTATAAGTGTTAACATGTTTTAATGATGACGCATGAAGCAGTACGCATTCAAGAATAAGAAAAGATAAAGGTACTAATTTAAAAATTTATGTATTTCTCAAATCAGTTTATAAATGAGGAAGTAACGTAAAGAATATAAAAACTATAACCATATAGAGAAAATCTTTCATTTTTATTTCATGTTACAAATGTTCCTATAGCATAAGGATTTGAGGTCGCCGTGTCACGACTATTGCGTTTTAGATATTATTAAGAAACATTGTATAATTATTGCTTTATTTTATGAGCTTCAAATACTTATATACCTGCAACATACAATGAATATGCTAGGAATACAAAAAAACCTTAGGGGTTTTTAGGGGATTTAAGTTATCTAGGGAAAAAAATCTTTAGGAACTGGCAGCACTTTTATTCTAACAATAGTGATGCGACTATTACACATTCGATTAATCGGTGAAATTTTCGTATAAGGTAATTAATCGAATCAAATCTTTGGGCGAGCATAATTCAGTGATATAATCTTGTGCAGTTCGCTAATTATCTACTTTGAAAGGGTGATTTTAATTATAATAATTATATAGTATACAATCCTAAAGCTCCAGGGTGGAAATGTTAAAGGGCATAACGCCGCGAGTAGCGTTCAATGAAAGTGCAGCACACCTTTCCACACCCTAAGCCGCCCCACACCGATGTTGCTTCCTCGGTAGCCAGTAGCCCCTACGGGTGCCCCATTTATAGTGTGGCAAATCATCACCTCCCTCAAAAATTTGATATGATGAGACAAATTTTATCTCATTCCATAAACCAGATCATAATAATCCATCAAAAGTTCACCACAATAGCCCAGATATTTTTACCTTCATTTATTAAACAAAATAGTTATGAATAGGTATGCCAACATGTAAGAAATAAATAGTACAACTCGGTCACTTTGTCTAGCTGTCCTCGCTGAAATGCAAGCCATTGACGTCAAGTATATGAATAGTGTGACCGTGTTATCTTTTGTATTCAAAAAGAGGCCTTTTGGTGTTATGGCGCGGCCAGACATGCGGAGCAACAGCGAATCTTCGCTGTTGAACGCTCATGTGGCCGCGTACAGCGATGCATCGCAGCATCGATGGGCGCAGAAAGCTATCGCGTGAAAGTGAAAGCCTTTATTTTCGCAACACTCTTATTCGCAACAATCATTAGTTCTCTTACTGAGATCATATCATATGAAAAAACTAAACGATTATTGAATAAATATGTAGAATCAGTATCCTTTACTCTTTAAAATCGGGTTTATCCGATATCGATTATTTAGTCCACATCTCTAGACCAGTTAATCTGACAGTGTCAATCACTAATCATGTCAACTTCATAGTGGACTTCTTAAATTTGATAAGGTATAGTATCTTATCTGCTGCCTTTATCTTTCCTGTTTGTAAATAACAGTACATACATACTACATAATTTATAATTTGTGCTCCACAAAGGCCAATAATTAAGTGCACAGGGCCAAGGGCACAGTTGAAGTTGTAAATAAATAAACACAATAGACTATTTATAAGAAATGGAATCTAATGAAGATATAGATGCTGTGGCGATAAAGAATGCTGAAAATATCGACATCAAATATCCAATGTTATCATTTGAAAAACAGATCTTTGTTGATGTGTTTGATAAAGATGCTCTCACTATCATGGCCAAGTAAGTAGGTACCCAACTATAGTTTGTTTATTAGTTAGTTACACTTTCATACTGTATAAACCAACTATACAGAAGAAATTCGGGTCAAACGATATGAAACGGGGCACTATGAAAATTAGGACTTAAAAAATTTTCACCAAAAAACAATGTGAAAACATACATTTGGGACTCGGTGGGATGTGGGAGTATTAGGGTGGGAGTCACACGGGTTTTGGGAGGTCATTGACCTTGACCTCGAAGTCAAAATTTTGACCTTAACATTGGGCCATTGGCTTTGTCCTCAAGGTCAAAATTTTGACCCTGACCTCGAGTTCAAAAATTTGACGTTGACCTTAGGACATTGACCTTGACTTCAGGGCCAAAAAATACCTTGGCCTCATGGTCAAAAAATGCATGTTGACCTCGAAGTCAAAACACTACGATATGTCATTTTTTATGTAAGCACAAGACTTGACTTCTGGCGCTCGCCGGCCGCTACTGCGGTACACTCGCTCGCCTCGTGCGCCGTGTGTCCCTGTTCACCTAACATGTTCATATTTTTTTTATTTTCTTTTTTAGTATTTTTTGTTATAGCAGCAACAAAAATACATCATCTGTGAATATTTCAACTGTCTAACTATCACGGTTCATGAGATACAGCCTAGTGACAGATGGAGAGACAGACAGACAGACAGATGGACAGTGAAGCCTTTGTAATAGTCTATTTTACCCTTTGGGTACGGAACCCTAAAAATAGCACCATCTATTCATCCTTTTCTTGTATCCTTTTCCCTTTCGCTTCCCTCTTTCTTACCCATAAACAGGGTTAAGGCGTAAAATTAATTAACCTGTGCGAAGCCAGGGCAGGTCAACTAGTCTTTAATTAAAATAATAATTAATAAATATTTGTGGACAGTACCATCTAGCCCCAAACTAAGCAAAGCTTGTACTATGGGAACCAGATAACTGATAGAATGCATAGATACATTTTGTTTGTAAATGCATACATAGAATACAATATAACACCCAGACAATTCAATTCAATTCAATTTATTGTCATATTGGCACAAACACCTATGTTCATTACATAAATGTTTGTCCTGGGTAGGAATCAAACCCACAACCTACAGTTCAGAAGGCAGGGCTGCTACCAACTGAGCTATCAGGCCAGTCCTATATAATGCCTTCATTGTATGGCTTCATGTAATACAGACGCTACTTAAATCATCTCTTGTAGATGTAAATAGGCCAATGATGATGATGATGATGATGATGTATGGCTGTAAACTGTGCTGTATATATATTATATAAACAGGAATATTTTGATTTAAAAAAAAATTGTAAACTGGATAGGTCATTCTGGAACACTGTCCAAAACACCCTGCTAATTTTAGATGTATACATGTATAGCATAACATATATACATATAATAGAAATCTAGAAACCTAGTTAAATGTACCTATCTCCATTTCAGAGGCCTCAACTATAATACAGTTCTAGCAAATTTATTGTGGGTATATAAAGACCCAGCTAACCTGGTCCTGGTACTGAACAGCAGTGACCATGAGGAAAAATACTTCATGGAGAAGTTTCGTCTCACAGCATTACCTAACCAGGGACAAGAAAGGTCAGTCTGGTCTTACAATGAAAAGTTAATAAAGTACCTATTCACAGGCAGGCTGATAGTGTAAAATGTCAACTCTCATGATGTGATCCTGCAGATTTATTCAAACAGACAATAAAAAAATGTAACTTCTACTTATCAGGTAGAATGCAACAACAGCACCTGGGGGGGCATTAGTTTGGTCCAACCTGTATAGCATTACCAGTTAAACCTGGTGTATTGTTGTAAAACCTTGATTTGGTACAATCAAAAATTCTGTCATAAATAATATAATTTACTATGCTAGTAGAGAGTAAAACAAACTCAATGGCGGCTGTGAAGTGTGCTGCAAGCCGCCCCCCCCCCCCCCCTGCACGCTACACACACCACTTACCTCTTCCTGCACACATCTAATTTTTGCTACTGTGCAGCATTTCGCGCCGACTTCACAGCAGCCATTGAGTTTAAATCTCCCTCTTCCTCCTCCTGTATTTCTTCCTCTGTGGTTAGTAGTTATGTGTTCAAGATGTACAAAGCATCTCTGGTCTCTACACCTATTGTAGTGGTAATAAACATATACCCAAACTTTATAATATCAGTGTAGTAGGATTATGGGTCTTTTCTGTGTAAATTGTTTAAAAATCTATTCAGCCATTTCAGTGCTGAGTGATAACAAATGTACAACGGATATACACACAAACTTTTGTATTTATTTATATATAGGATAACGATGAGCCATGGGAACCATGAAGAATGGAAAAAACTCCACAGACTAGAGTTGAACTCTTAAATTCAAGAAGAATAGGATGAGCTTCCAATATTTGAATATTAAAATAGCACTTGACTTTCAGGGAAAAGGCTTACTTAGAAGGTGGTATACATTTTGTCTCCACTCGCATCTTAGTTGTTGATCTGCTAAAGAACAGGGTGCCGATCACTCACATAACTGGTATCATAGTACTGAGAGCTCACTCAATCTTGGAATCTTGCCAGGAGGCATTTGCCTTAAGATTGTACAGGCAACAAAATAAGGTAAATAAGTAGGTGTCAACCCCTTTAACAGTTCACTTGTTGCAGCAGTCTTTGGCTACCTGATTTAAGTGTCATCAAGATATAATTTGTAAAAACAAACATCTTTTTCAGACTGGCTTTATAAAAGCATTTTCTAATTCTCCAATATCTTTCACTTTTGGATACCATCAAGTGGAGAAAGTTATGAGAGCACTGTTTGTAACTGAACTATTTCTATGGCCTAGGTGAGTAATTGAATATGAGTTTGAAGTCTTTTTTCCAAGTATTTGCCCTAGTACCTCTTTGTGCACAAGTAGGTACTTCATCATCATCATCAACAGCCTAAAGATGTCCACTACTGAACATAGACCTCCCCAAAGAGCGCCGCTTTGAGTGGCTGCTCGCCTCCTGCATCCATTGGCTCTCCGCGGTTTTTAACAGCTCGTCGGTCCACCTAATGGGGGCCCGGCCTATGCTGCGTCTTCCGGTTCGTGGTCGCCACTCGAGAATTTTTGTCCTCATCGATTGTCAGTTCTACGAGCGATGTATCATACTACTAACTTACGTAAAACCATGTTTACAGGTTTCATGGTATCATAATCAAAAGCCTCAAATGTAGGCAGGCTCAGGTGGAAGAGCTACATGTCCCCATAACTACAAACATGAATTACATACAGACCTGCCTCCTGGACATTATGAACTACACTGTCAAGCAACTAAAAAGTGTTAATAGGACTTTAGATATGCAGGTAAATATATGTTTTTTCCATAAAGCCCAAAGAGCTCACTGGAACTATGACTTCATAGTAGGAAACCAATCAAACACCGATCTTACTGACGGATACGACATACCTTAGTATAGTGACGATACTGACGATTCAGCGCCGAATGGTTTAAAGCTGAACGAAATTAAAATATCTCCGACTTTTTCTTTTCCCCTTTTATCAGTAAAGTACTGCTTTACTTCAAGTTTAGTTTCCTTTAGAGAATGAGACAGAATCGGGGCAGCTATAGGCGCACATAGTTCAGAAGCTGAAAGTTCTAATTCCAAAAAAAAATTAAGAAATACCGGCTCTTGTTACGACGCAATAAAGTGCAAATCAGTTCGCAATTGTGATGCAATTCCAAAATATTTAACTATCTCCTAGCCCCTCTTGTTTTGTTGCGTATTTCTCTGACAAGTCGGCCCTCACACTTGCCTATGCGACCGCTCTCTTTTCATATCCTCTTTGCTCCAGCCCTGTGAATCTTTTTATTCTATTACTATCTGCGGTTAGGTCGGATTTCCACCTGCAAAAAAACTTCTGCAAGAAGTGTCTGGCTGCCTATCAGACTGTAGCTTGCAAATGTAGACTAGTCTAAATAAAAATCAATAGTTTACAGTTGCAAGCTACAGTCTGATAGACGGTCGGACACTCCTTGCAGAAGTTTTCTTGCAGGTGGAAATGCGGCCTTACACTTGCGGATAAAAAATAGCCTTTGGTTTATCCGGTATATCAGTTATCTCTATTCCAAATTTCATCCAAATCCGTCCAGACGTTCGAGTGTGAAGGAGTAACAAACATACAAACATTCGCGTTTATAATATTAGTGTGATGCTGTAATGGTTGATAGAGGAGTAACAAGAGATACCCGACATAATTAGCTCACAATATCGTTAGCCATTTGCTGCCCGGGCGGCGTTCCATTCCTATTCCATTTTTCTGCTTGGCATTTTTGTTTTTGCACATCTTTATTTCAATTAATGACTGATTTAAAATTCTATTATTCAGGAAATAACAACTGAAAATTGCCTCACAAAGAAATTCCATAAAATACTACAATCGCAGCTTGACTGTGTGTGGCACCAACTCAGCACAAGAACTAAGGAATATATCCAAGATCTTAAAATTTTACGAAGTATGATCATGTAAGGCATTAATCTCATTTAATAAAAATTGATAAATAAAGGCGCTCGAAGATTTTAGCAATCATTATTGGATTCTTTACGCTGACATTGCTGATTTGCAAAACAACTAGGCGTTTGAGGATCATACCAGCAAAATTTTTTAAAACCTCTTATTTTCTCGTTTTACAGAAGTCTTATTCATGATGATGCAGTATCATTCTATGCTTTAGTGAGTAAATATAGAACCCCTGAATATGCCAAAGTTAATTCTGGCTGGATCCTTTTAGGATCGGCGGAGCAACTCTTTCGGATGGCCAAGGCCAGAGTATTCAATCCTAAGAATGGTAAATTCAAAATTGGTGTATTTCAATTAGACTATAGAAAAAAAATTGACAGCATGACCATGAAACCATTAAATGAATTTTCTATTCATATTTAAATAAAATAGTTTTTGTGGATTGTTCCATTATTATTTCATTACTTAACGATTACAGAATTTGATCCAGAACAATCACCAAAATGGAAATGCTTGAACGATTTACTAACAAAAGAAATTCCAGATGAAGTAAGACAGAAGAAAGATGGCACACTGACCAACACAAAAATACTGATTCTGTGCCAAGACAATAAGACATGTTCACAATTGAATCACTATCTCACAATGGGCGCGAATAAATATCTTTTCTACACAGCATTCAGAAGAGACCTCACCATAAATGCTGTTGCATCTAAATATAGTACCATAAAAGAAGCAATGCCATTAGAAAAAGATAAAATTAAAAACCTCAAAGATAAAGCAAAAGACGAAAGCGAAGGAACGGTTGGTGATACGAAAATTCTCGATGAGAATGAAGATGAAGAACTTGATATGGAGGAAGCGAATAAGTCAAATTATGTGTTAACTTTGACTCAAATTGTCACTCAGAGCAAAACTAAAAAGAAATTGCAGGATGACAGTCTATTTGAACCGTTGTCTCAGGTAGTGACCCTTAAAAGACTTTTTCAACACATTTGCTCAAAAAATGCATTTACAAAGCCTGTATACATTGTTCGAAAGTTAAACATTACGCACCATACAACAAAGTGTGCGGTAAAATAGGTACTCTCACCTAAGTACCTATTTTACCGCATCGTTCCTTGAATAGCGCCGTGCGTAACCTTTACGGTTTTTTTTTAAATTTCAATAAAACATATAAAAGAATTTCACCAAGGAGTTTCACAGTACGAGAATAAAATAAGCTGAATGATCATAACTCCTTGGAAGCGATTTTGCTCAATACGTTTGTCTCACTTTAATACTAAAGAGAAAATTAAAACTAGAGATGTAGTTCTAATTTTCACCACACGCACGTGGCGCCATTTGCATTGTAAATGCGCGCCACGTATCTCTGCATGTATCTCTTCTGATGCGTTATCCGTTTAAAGAGGATGAGCCAGGCTGACCGGGCCCATCGATGTAGCTTCGTACTTCATCATCATCCTTTTTGCCTTTTCCTATTTGTTATTGGGGTCGGCTCCCAATCTTGCCTGTAGCGGTGAGCTACCAGAATTATACGAGCGACTGCCATCTGACCTCGCATCACATAAGGGACCGGTAACATGGATGGTTAGATCAGGTTTCAGATTCTATCACGCGTCTGACTACCCGCAACGATTGCCACAGACGTTCTTAATATGACAACTGGGACCGATGGCTTAACGTGCTCTCCGAGGCACCGGTGTGGTAGCATCGAAAACTGCACATAACTTACTAGATAAGTAAGTCAGTGCAGGGCCGAGGATCGAACCCGGTGCCGTAAGATTGCGAAGCGCACATGCTACCGCTCGGCCAGCATCGCTCTCCATGTAGCTTCGTGCTTTGAGGTTTTTAATTTCTATTTACAGATAGAGAATTTGGACTTATCACAAATCGAATCCGAAAAGCCTATCATTTGGATACAAACATTCAAAGAGAACGGCAGCATCTTCGGACTAGAAAGGACTTTAGAAACGCTTCGTCCAGAATATATCATCTTGTACCATTCTGACGTCGCAGCTGTGAGACAAATCGAACTTTATGAATGTCGGAAGAAATCTGAAGAACCTCTTAGTAAAATTTACTTCTTGATACATGATAAAACAGTGGAGGAGCAAGCATACCTTACTTCGTTGAAGAGAGAGAAACACGCGTTTGAGTTACTCATTCAAACCAAAAGTGTAAGTATTTCGCTAACTTACTGAACTATTTATCAGGTGTCGATTCTCTAAAGGTAGCGAGCATTCCCTTGATCTGAGAGAGCAGGTTACAAGTCGAATATTCGGCATTTCAGTACAGCGACCCGAGCAGCTCGATGGCGAGTTCATAACGAACATATAATTGACATGAGAATATTCACATGTCATTGCACATCAAGCGAATGATCAATTGCGCATGTCAGTCGCCATCTTAAAACTAAACGAAATGAAAATACCTCTATATAATCTTAGTTTTCTTCATTTCCGCTTTAAAAAAAGAGTACCGACATATTTTAAATTTAATTATTGTACTATTTTATTATTATGCACAAGGCGTATTCAATGAATTAAATGCGACACAGAATAGACAACAATGTTGCTATTAGCGAAGTCGGTAGGATATCGTTTAATTTTAACACGTCGTCGTTTGCTTTGTTTTTCTTTTTTTTGTTTTCTAACGTCTAAACGTTAGCACAAGTAATAATTAGGCTGCAGTTAAATAACTAACTTATGATTTTTTTAAACGTAGGTACTAAGATACAGATTAGGATAAAATCGCAATAAAATTGATGATCAAACAAACTTATCAAGTGAGGTACGATCCAAATTATATGATCGGTTTCATTCCAAGCGATTATTTTTTTCCTTAATTTTTAGGTAATGGTAGTTCCTTCATATCAAGACGGAAAGACAGACGAGTACTTTAACATGAACGTTGAAGAGGAGCCAGATGACGTAGATACGAGGAAAGCAGGTACAAATATATTATCTGAGACACTACCCCCCTTACTAACACAAACACTGCATAACAATGGAACAACTACTCGGTGTTTTATCTTGTTTTATCTTTGCCCATTTCAAACTTGAAAGAGTGAAACAAAACATATAATAATTATTCTTATTAGTAAAGAGGTTGAATTGCGGAATTCGAGTGAATTATAACCACAACAAATGCATCCTTATTCGAATTCATTACTTTATTTGCCTATTTCTTTTCATAGTAAGTGCAGTCAGCACTTATGTTTATGATGGTACAATCAGTAAACTTGATGTAGGATCCGATGGGACTGTGAATTGATATTTGGGAACCGTTGGCAATTATTGAAAAGTATGGTCCGTTTTGTGTTATCTGTTGGGAGCTACCCAATGTATAAAACTCATCATCCTCTTTGCCTTTTCTTATTTATTATTGAGCTCGGCTCCCAATCTAATCTATAGCAGCCAACTACCAGAATTACACAAGCGACTGCCATCTAACTTCGCAACCCCATAAGGGATCAGTAACATCAGGAATGGTTAGACCAGGCGTCAGATTCTACCAGGCGTCTTGAGTACCCGTAACGATTGCCATAAATGTTCTTATGACAACCAGGACCGACGGCTTAACGTGCTCTCCGAAGCACAGAGCGATGGCACCAAAAACTGCACATAACTTAAGAGATAATTGATTGGTGCAGGGCCGAGGATCGAACCCGGTGCTGTAAGATTGCGAAGTGCACATGCTACCGCTCGGCCACCCGATTTATAAAACTATGTCTAAAAACATGTATAGGTACTTATTGATTTTATTTAATAGGGGGTCAAAGTAAGACTAAGGAGAAGCCGCTAGTAATAGTCGATATGCGTGAGTTCCGGTCAGATCTTCCTGCTTTATTACACAAGAAGGGGATTGCCATTGAGCCCGTCACCATAGCGGTAAGGATACTTATACTTTAGTTTGTTATTCTATTCACAGATTTTATTTATAGCACAATACATAGTACCTATACTATCTAATTTTATAGTCGCACGTAAGTGTCGACACGGTTTTGACTTCACGACTTGATCACCATTAAGATTTATGATTTTCATATCAGTATCGCCTGTTTAGCGTAATCAATACATTAATCTGTACAGGAAAGAGTTGAATCACGAACGAGATTTAAGTCATAGAGTATAGCCAGATAAGCAGGTAAAAATCCGTTCAATGAAACATCGACCTTAATTTCGTAGACTCTAATAACAAATCAGTCTGAACTTCAGCGCGGCGCTTACGACAAAGGACGCAAACAAAGACTGATTTTGATTTTTAAAAACCATGAAGACATCAAAATATCTGAATATTTGTTGAGAATACACACATTTTTTTTTTTGTAAAGTATACTCTACATTATAGAACCTGAGTAAAAAGAGAGATTTTACATTAAAATTTTTTGAGGGAGGTTTGCGATTTTTTCTATAGAGCCTAATTTATTTATCTTGTATTTGCGAACGTCACATAATACTTAAAGATATGAATTACATGATATATCAAGTTTAAAGCACCACATGCTCTAATTTCGCCAGGAAAAGTGCCAAAAAACACCTTGTTTACCCTACCCTTCACCTTAACCAACCGTGACAAGTGATCTCATGTGTATTTGGACTAATGGCAGACGATACTGCCATGGATCATAAATATTTTTCAAATAACCCCAGTTTAAAATGATCGCAGATAGGAGACTACATCCTGACCCCGGACATCTGCGTGGAGCGCAAGTCGATATCGGATCTGATCGGGTCGCTGAACTCGGGCCGCCTGTACACGCAGTGCACGCACATGTGCCGCAACTACAGCCGACCCATCCTGCTTATTGAGTTCGATCAGAACAAACCGTTCAACTTACAGGTTAACAGGTTTTTTAATTTAAAACTTTAATGACCACCACATTTGTGTTCAACTAAAACAAAATAACCATATACCTACATGATATTATTACATCATCAGCCGGAAAACGTCCACAACTGGACATAGAAGGCCAAATAATGGAATGCTCTTCCAGCAACGGTATTTCCTCCTGGGTCTTTTCAAGTGAATGGGCATCTCATGGGGGCAAACGTGCTCCACCTTAGACAACTTCGTATTACCATCAGGTGAGATCTTGTCAAACGTATGCCCATTTCAACATTAAAAAAATTAACCTCGCCCAGACAACGCCACTTTGAGCGGTTCGTAGCTGTCGTAGGGTAAAAGGTTGCCTTTAGCAGGCGTTTTGATGATCGCAGTAGATTATAATGTAGACAGAGGAGAATGCTGCTGCCCATTCCCTGGATATTCCCTTAGCTGACTCCTACCTCCTACGGCACCCACGGGAAGAAATCGAGTGTTCCTATTCTACTTATCACTTTGTTTCTCCCTCGTTCAGGGTCACTTCGTGATATCGAGCGACATATCGGGCGCAGACATCCAGCAGAAACTACAACTCCTCACGATCCACTTCCCGAGGTTGAAGCTGGTCTGGTCGCCGAGCCCTTACGCCACGGCCGAACTGTTTTATGAGCTCAAAGTATGTATAAATAAATAAATAATGTGGATTTTCTGTCTAATATGGAAATTTCGGAAAATGACTGAAAGCGCAGGGTGGTAGAAAACGTAAAAATAGTTTTCGGTTTTAAGCCTTGCAATGAGACTCGCTTGGTCTACAGCTCGGCGAGCCACTAGTTTTTCGGTATCCTTAAATCTTCGTTTAGTGGAGTCCACGCAGTGGTTAACGATGTCACGGCAGGCTCAGGCGGAGATGACGAGCTGGACTCTTACTGGAAGGATTGGCAAGAGAAACCTTTTGACCGGGAGGAGTGGAAGGAGTGTAGAGAGGCCTTTGTTCTGCAGTGGGATGACCATGGCTGAATAATAATAATAAATCTTATTTTAGCTGATACCAATTTTTGTCCTATGTGCTGACCAAACGTGACGTTATCATAAGACACTGAGATAACTTCGATCGGAAAGCCCGACGACTATTTAAATTTTAAACAGAGAAGAAAGACCATACTTTGCTCTTCAATAAATTAGACATACATAAAAATAAATATAAAGGTGGGACGTTTCACTCAGCGCGGCAAATTCAAATTTTCCTGCGTTTTTTGCCAATAATAGTTTAATTACTCAACGTGATTACATCAAAACTAATTTTGCGCAAATAAATATAATGTATCAACAAAATACAATTAAAAGTACCACCTACATATTATTGGTTTAGCGACAAATGGCAATAGACTAAAAAACTAGTAATCAGTTTTCATATAATCACGTTTAGTAAGCTATGATTGGCACAAAATGTAAGAAAATTTTAATTTTCCGCGCTGAGTAAAACGTTCCACCTTAAGTATTTTTTTTAACTTTTTATAGGTTTTGTTTTGTATCCACAACAATAATCGTGAGCTTCCTCCATTCCAGCAAGGTAGAAGGAACCCAAGCAGCGCGGAAGCGCTAGCTCTGAGCGGTGAACACACGGCGGACGATATGAACTACGAGCGGTATAACATATTGGTGCACGACTTCGTACAGAAGCTGCCCGGTGTCACCTCCAAAAACATCGCGAGGATCCTCAACAAGGGCGTCTCTTTGGATCATCTCATTACATTATCAAAGGTAATTGAAAAACGATGAAACAGCAATAGTAATGTCTACTTTATTAGATTTAGATCTCATCTGTATTTGGCCGTTAAGGTGGAACGTTTCACTAGCGCGGTAAATTCAAATTTTCTTGCGTTTTTTTGCCAATAATAGTATAATTACTAAACGTGATTACATTAAATCTGATTTAACGTAAAGAAATAGAATGTATCAACAAATTACGGTTAAAAGTATCTCCTAGATATCATTGGTTTAGCGACAAATGGCAATAAACAAATTTCGTCTTAGTTTTTTAGTCTATTGCCATTTGTCGCTAAACCAATAATATGTAGGTGGTACTTTTAATTGTATTTTGTTGATACATTCTATTTATTTGCGCAAAATTAGTTTTCGTGTAATCACGTTGAGTAATTAAGCTA
Source organism: Ennomos quercinarius (assembly GCA_910589525.2). Taxonomy (NCBI): domain Eukaryota; kingdom Metazoa; phylum Arthropoda; class Insecta; order Lepidoptera; family Geometridae; genus Ennomos; species Ennomos quercinarius. Next base: position 13,131,875 of record OU342493.1, read on the forward strand.
TTATTGGCAAAAGAACGCAAGAAAATATGATATTGCCGCGCTAGTGAAACGTTCCACCTTAAACCTGTTCTTATCATTCAGTCGGGGATGATCCTTACGATTTAGTTGCGCCAGTTTTACTTGAGAGACAGTTTAAATACATCCACTTACCATCAGGTGACGGACTTGTAATGTCAAACGCTACCTGTTCTCGTGTAAAAAAAGTACAATAAAAATAAATAAATAAATAAACAGCCTTACATCCACCATAACCGTGACGGCGGCAAATAATGCATGCGACTGCAACACGATGCTAGTCGATTAGAGCTAGATTCAAACGTAATGGCGGCTGTGAAATCGGCGCGTAAGGGTCAATTCAGACAGAGCAGCAAAATGCTCGAGCACTTGTATGCAACATTAAAATAGGAAATATTTTAATGTTGCATACTATTTAATTTACAGCTTTGTCTAAATGGATAAGGTTGATATTTCAATAGCACTTGAAAAGTGCTCGAGTATTTTGCTGCTCACTTCGCAGGCGCTATTACGTTTCAATCACACTACCACGCTCTGAGTGACAGAGACGGCGCTCTACAAACTGCATTATTTACCGCCGGCGTTACCCGTATACATATATTATTATAGATAGATTAGATAAGATGAAAGATCTCTCTTATCCTAGAAATATTTACCCCACAGTTTTAATGAATAATATACTTTAATGTTTATTTTTGGGTCCACAGGAAGAACTAACAAATATGATTGAAAACAAAAACGAAGCTGAAACCATACACTCCATATTGCATGTAAGGGCCCAGCCGCCCGGTGCGACCAAACACGAGAAACCTTTCGCGAAGAAACGGTTCGTGAGCAAGTTGGGAATTAAACTGAACTAACTTTGAATAAATGTTATAAAAACATAATAATTTAATTAATCAAAACAGAGTAAGTACAAAGCAATATAAAAATTATTGTTTCAACAACGTGTTCCTTTCATACATCTTTGTTGCAAGTAGTATAAAGTCTAGGCCAAATCGTTTTGAAGTTACTTCCCAGTTCCAGGACCTAAAACAAATAGTTTTGAAAGTAAATGATGCTTGGATGGTCACATCCGAATCTGCCAAATCATTTTATTTGCATTTTTGGGCTTTTAATAATAATGACGGACATAAAACCATTATCAGACTGCTTTACTCCATTGTTGAACATGACCTTTACCAAGACATGCTATTGTGTTCAATTTGGCTATCATGGGGAGGTAATGGTACAGTCGCCTGCACTAATAAGTATACATTTCATAATTTTCAAAATAATATTATCACAGAACAGAGTCACAGTATTGAATTACTCAAAAATTATGTAACTATCCATTAGTGGGGTAACTATGTATACCATATTACCCATATTCACTAATAAATGTAAACGTGACTATTAGTCAGAAAAATAATACTGTGACACTGAGGCCAATTTTAAAGGCTTCAGTTGACAGATCTAAAACTCCTAAAACTGTTGCTGTTCTTGTCAATTAGACGGCAATGTCAAAGACAGATATATATTTTGAGTACTTTAAGGACTGTCAACTAAAGCCTTCAAAATCAGGCCTAATATTTTGAAAATTATGACGTGTTTACTTATTAGTGCAGGCGACTGTACTGTACTACTATTATTTATTCTGTGGTAACAAGGTTGATTCTATGACGCAATCTCTAAAGCTAAACTAGACGTACTATTCCACCAACTATAAATAAATAAATGCTTTTTTATTATCCTTGCAAGTAGGTTCACAAAAATGATGAGGATTATTTATACTACAATTACAGTTCGGTAGGTACTACTTCAATTACAATTTCACTTATTGGGGATAGGTACATATAATATAGCAAACCTGTGTTGCAAGGACTGATGCCTGATGTAGGCATAAACAGCCTGTATCACAGGTCACCAGGCCCCACTCCACCGGCGGACTATGACGCCTGTATATGATAACTAGCTAGATGCGGTTTTACCCGCAGTTAAAAAGTAGCCTATGTGTTAATCCGGTATATAAGCTCTCTATTCCAAATTTCATCCAAATCCGTCCAGTCGTTTGAGCGTGAACGAAAAACAAACACACACAAACTTTCGCCTTTATAATAGAGTGATTACCATGAGAATAAAAAGAAATGGCATGTTATTCTAAAAATTATCTTTATTTTAATATTATGTATACAAAATTTAGTTTCAAATTAAGCGCTATGATCGCAATGTTAAAAGTAGGTTTGACCAAATTTTTTACTTTTGGAAGTATGTTAACGTCAGGAACCTAAAACAAATAATTTTATAGTTCTTCTTTATACATTATGGCAAAATAGCTGTCATCTTATTAAAGTCTATCCCAATAAATACCAAAGACCATTAATTTTTTTATGCTATAGGTAGAAAAAAAGCATACTTACGGCCCAGATGGGAAGAGGTCACCGTAGCCAATGGGCATCAGTAACACTAGACGTGCTACTGATGCGTTGCTGACCGTGATAATATTCTTTTGACCCTTCTAAATTGCTGCATGGTGTAGCTCCGGGGAAAGACCGCTCGTGAAAGCTAATTCCACATTTTACAGATGTACGGTAAGAAAGTGCGTATAAACCGAGTCCGTATGTGACTTCCACTACTCAATAATGTGTGGATGAGCTTTTTCACGGTGGCGAGAGGTGCGATGGTAGAAACACGATGCCGATATTAGATCGAATAGTTCTTCAGAGCATTCCCCATTATAGATACGGTAAAATATACAAAGAGACCCAATATCTCTGCGCATTTTGAGAGGCTCTAGATGTTCGGTAAACTTGGGATTGCCCTAATAAAGAGATTGCCGACAATTATTCTGACAGCTTGTCGTAGTATCGAGTCACAAAAACTTATTAATGGTCTTTGGTAAATACTAAAAATTATATGTATGTATATAACGCAATATGTGACAAGTACAAGTAGTATACATAATTTTCTCACTAAAATAATAGTAGAACTTAACTAACATTTGTTTTTAAACCAGTCAACATTAGGAACCCTGTTCCATCTGATTCTTTATTTTAATCTAGTTTAACATCTAAAGTTATGACTGGACATAATTTTTTGAGTATTTTGAACCATATCAATGTGATCACTTTATATAATAAGTAAACATCAAATATGTACATTCCATTCCAAAAACTTGTGCACATAGCGTGCACAAGTTGCATACTTATATTATAAAATTTGCGACGCTTATATTATTTTGATTCGGTACTTTCTGGTTTTGGTGCTGAGCTCTATAATAAAAAATATCCAAAAATGAACTCATAAAACTAGAACAACAATAAAATAAATAAATTTTTATTTTAAGTATATCAGCCTTTAAAATGTTAAGTAATTATATCTCTCTTAATGAAACCGACATAGCTCTATAATATATTATTACTAAAACCAAAATAATGTTTGTTTTAAACATGCTTTGATGAAGTGCCCATGGTAGCAAGCAGCCGATTCATAATAATAAAAATTATATAACTGAATAACAATGGTATTAGGTACTTTTACTATTATTTTAGCTTATGGATATTGCATGATATGAAACTCTAAAGTTATTTATTTTTATTACAAACATGCACAATTAACACATATTAAGTCAACAAACCTTTATTATCATTAGACTGCACAACAGTTATTAGGAAAACCTGCAAAAATGGTGTTTGGCTAACTTATAAGTAAATGAAAAAATGAGGAGGATATTATATTGCTTTTATCTATTCTCTACTTACTTAAAACAGCTTATAGCTAGTATTAATAGCTAATGTGATTCTTATACAAACTTTGGTCATACTAAAAACCAACATATTATTTTTCATTAATCTGCAATAAAGCAAGCAATTCCAGCAAAAATTTAAAATAAATTCAATTAATTCCGTTTATTAGCAACAACAATAAGAAGCAGTTATTATTATAGTGATATTTAAAAAATATTAATTCTGAAGTGATGGTGACCTACCTACTGCAAAACAAATAGTAGTTGTTGAATCCTACCAATTTTGCATGTACTTAGTAGTAAATTGAAATGTATTCTATAACATCATCTCAAGATCAAAATGGTCATAATGGAAGACAAAATGCAAACCGAAAATGGGTAATGCAAACTGATATGAGTAGTGATTCACTCACGATATTGGTGATCCTTGTCAGTGAGTGGAACATAGATCACACTCATAAGCTTCTTCACTGTGACCGAGCCATCAGCTGCTTTATCAACCTAAAAATTATAAAACAAATGCATATTAAAATGGGGACCACTCTAGTCACATAAGGTTGCTCCAGTCAGGCTTTTATAATCAACTTACATGATGTAGGTACATCACACATTATTATTTCGCTCCAATACATAGTTGTAAAAGCAAAATTTTACATTACAAGGAAACAACCATATACATAGGTGAAAGTAGCGAAAATATTCTAAACCTGTTTTAACTTTTTAGAAATTCTCTTCGAGGTTTTGGCGGGAACGCGGAAAAGTTCACGTCGTTGCATTGTATTATTTTTCAAAACGTGTACTTTTCCCAGGGTTAATGTTTAAAACTGGTGGGGTCTTACACATTAAGTGATGAATTACGAGCATGAGTGTGGGCAAGTGATGTAATGTGGTGGAATGTGGTTTTTCGTATTGCCTCCAAAATTCCATAGAGGCTTCTAGTAAAGTTGCCACCACTTTACTAGGGCATGCATGACTTAGCCTGGACTATGACTACCCAGACTGTGTCTATGACTTGACTTTACATAAAATATTCTATGACACTATGAAAAATTAGAATACTTGACACTGGCTAAATACACTAGGTATGTGTGGAGTGTGGAGCCAAAATATATAAAAAAAATCTTCAGAAAGTGCAAGGGCGATATCACATGTAGAGAGCAAATGCACACTCACAGATGATGTGCCAGTCCCACTAATTAACAGCTGTAAGGTATATTCCCAGTTGCCCCTACATGGATTGCCCCTGGGTGGCAACTGGGAATAAAAATTCCCAGTTGCCACCTGGTGGAGACTGGGAAGCTATCACGATATCGCGACCATGGGAATCCAAAGGCGTAATATTGTTTATTCTGTGGCAGATGGATGACATACTTTACCTACTCTTTATTAAGTTACCCCTAGTACCTGATATAAAAAAATGGGCAAATTTATCATTTTGCATATTTATTTAATGGTTTGGATACCCTTATTTATACCTTTAACAAAAATTGTGAGCTTTCCTTACTGTTCTATCATTTGTCTTTATAGTAATCATGTAACTTGCATTATGAGAAGATACCTGCGTTAGATGTTGTTCACCACCTTCTGGACCCACTGGGAGAATAAGCCTGCCTCCAGGTTTCAGCTGGTCAATCAGCTGAAACAGACAGGTTTGAAGTTGTAACTATTACCATCATAGATAGAAAAGATAAATAATCTACAAGAGGTGCACTGCAGTTTCATCCACAAATTACCAGGTTTTCTTTTTTATGAACTAACTTACAGCTTGTGGCAATGTCGGAGCAGCAGCACCAACATGAATAGCACTGTATGGTGACTGCTCTGGATAGCCTAGTCTCCCATCACCAACTGTAAACAAATGATGTCATACACAAGTGCACCAACTGAAATTAAACTTCAAAATCAATAGCCTCATTTGTATTTACAAGATTTTTTTTTATTACCAACCAATAAGTTTTATTCTCTCCGAGTTAAGCAATGAAGGATTGTCTTGTTTTATATTCTTTGTAGCCAGTGTCACTAATTCTGGTATATGTTCTATTCCAACAACTCTTCCTGTTTCTCCAAGCATTATGGCCATGCAAGCTGTCAGATAGCCAGAACCAGAGCCTACATCAAGAGCTTTCTCACCAGGTATCAGTTGGTTCTTTAGCCTTTCCAATGCATGGGCATGCTGAAAAAGTTATAAAATGTAAATTTCAAGTAGTTTTACTTGAATCATAGGTAAGTAAGTGCTGAAGCGAAATAAAGCATTTTTGGTAAGAATAGTGTGAATAAGTGTGAAACATAGTACTAGTATGAGAATGTTACGTAAAAATCTCCATTGCATGGACAGTGCAATAATGTCTTACCATATGTGGTGCACTGATAGTAGCAGAATATCCAATAGATTGTGGAGAGTCGTGATATGGTGCATATGGGCAGTAATTTTTTCTATCTACTGTACTCATTGCAGCAGCTACCGAGTCCGTTTTTATAATACCATTAGCTGGAATAGAAAACAGAAGTTTCCACTTCAAAAAGGGTATGTACCCGTTGAAGTAGGATGATTGATATGCATAAAATTTGCAGCAGCCATAGACCAGGCAGCAGCCGGCGTTAAAGATAATAACTTTATAAGTACAGCAATGAACAAATACCTCGGAGTTGTCGGACCAAGTCACCATTATTTACCCCGTGACTCCTCCAAGCCATAATAGATACCAATACAGAAAATCCTAAAAATAAAACAAAATTACGCCGTGTAAACTCAATTTTCGTAAAATACTCTTTTCTTCTTCGTTTAATATTGTTTTTTTTTAAATATTGGCTATGGCTACTGTTTCCGCCAAATGCGGCACAATTTTGCCACTGTCGTGTCAGTCAAGACGACTTGTAACCTGCGTTCGGATAGCCTACTGGTGGCAAAATTAACAGTTAAAAACGACAAAAATGATCACATGCACCGTTCGTTTTGGGAATGTGTGAACAAAAGTTGCGTTTTTAACTGTTTTCGTTCACCGTTTGGATAGATCAAAAACGGTTAAAAATGCCATCGTGAACTGCCAAATTTGACCCACCTGCGGATTAATAGTGATCGTTTTCTGACATTAGAGATTGACCCAGAATTTTTGGCGCGGTTATGTAAAAATACTGATTTTTATTGTGAAAATTGTAGTTATCGTATCATCGTAATGATATAACACGGAGAAGTGAGAAGGAAGATGTAAGTTTACGTGTGTAATGTAAAATTCCGCCAATTTGTTTTTAGACATTTGAGATAACAAACCGCATTTGGTTATTTTGCGTTCGTTTTGGGTAGTGAGTAAAAGTCGTAGAAGTGGCATTATTGACGAAATTCTCAAACCGAACGGTTTACAACAACGCTAATTTTGCATATGCCAAAAACCTAGTGGGAATTCTGTGAAACTGGCATTACGAGTATTGCCCCTTCTTCATGAAAAATAAATAGTAGTGGGTAAAAAGATACAGTTCATTGATTTAGTTTAGTAATCTATTCCATTCTTTTATATTCTGAACGTTTCCTAAAAATTGTGATTCCCGCGTGCTTATTACCTAACTCGCAACAGGTATTGCAACAGGCGTAAATTTTGTTTTTCATTCGTGGTGTCGAGCATGTATGCTCCACTACTACTGTTGCTTTGCTACTGCTGTTGCATTGCTGGTGCAAATTATACGTAATTATCCCACCGATTGATTTTGATTTACATTAATTTGCAGCCTGTGAAAAAATGGAATATACTTAAATAAAAATTGCAAAACTAACAACTTAAAACAAGTTATCATTTTTATAACTTAATATTTTATTAAATATCGGAAGAATCATCTTCACTATCAAGCACAAAACCAAAAAGGCGTTGGCGATAGTATTTAAAACTAAAAAAGTGCCATTTTTTGTAGTGGCCAATTATAGTTCCGCTCTTTTGAACTGTAGTAGCTGAATTAGATCATCACTGTGATTTAGAAGTTAGCAGCATTATTTTCACAAGTTAATGTGAAAATAATGTCGTGTCAGTTTACTCCGTCTATAACATAACCAGTGGGAGTTTTTGGCGGGAACGCGGAAAAGTTCACGTCGTTGCATTGTATTATTTTTCAAAACTTGTGCTTTTTCTAGTGTGTTAATGTTTAAAATTGGTGGCATTTTACGCATTCAGTGCTGAACTACGAGCATGAGTGTGGGCAAGTGATATAATGAGGTGATACGTGGTTTTTCCTGTTGCTTCCAAAACTCCATAGAACCGTCTAGTAAAGTTGCCATCACTTTACTGGGGCATGACAGACTGGACTATGACTATAATTAGACTCGACTATGACTGTGACTAAGACTTGACATTACATGATATATTCTATAGCACGATGAAAATTACAATATTTGACACTGGCTAAATACACTATGTGTGGAGCCAAAACACAAAGAAAAAAAAACATTGCCAAATCAGCTCTTTTAGAGCTAAATTTAGCTCATTTTTCACATCGGTAGCTCTAAAAAATTGTATTTAGCTAAACATATTATTCTCATGAATGTATGTTTTATTAACATATCTGAATTATGGTTTTTCGCTTTGTGTATGAATCTGTACTTGTCCGGAAAATTAAGAATTTGTACAATTTCGAATTAGGAAAATAAAGAATGCAGAAAATTAAGAATAAGGACTAATAATATTGTATATTACTAAGAAATCGAAAATACAGAATGTGGAAAATCCTGAATGTGGAATTTATCGCTGACACCACCATAATCATCCACTACTCGGTGATCTTTTAGAATATACAAACGAAAGTGTTGTGGCAAATAAAGTGTCACTGTCTTTGACATTGTCTTAATTTTGACATTGACTACTCATATTAAGGGTTTCTTCCTAAAATTGTACATTTTTATCCGAACTCAAATACTCCGATCTCTTTTGTTCGTTTGTTTATAATTTAATTTTTATCAACTTCTGAATATTATCTGAGATGTGGTGTTGTATATATTACTCAAAATACAGCGCTTTAGTAAAAAGTTCCGTAATGAATGGCCCTCATAGGCGCCTTTGTAAGATTGGTTGAAAGTAGTAATAAAAAGCTCAAAGCATACACTGCCCCCTGAGCACGAACAGATTAGCAGCGCTGCTGCAGCGCGTCTGCCGCTCAAGTGATGTCAAAATTGTATGAACTTTGACATCACTTGAGCGGCAGATGCGCTGCAGCAGCGCTGCTAATCTGTCCGTGCTCGACCCCCTGTAGTAATTATCGCTGCGAGTTAAAGCCCGAGAGGTCTGATTTATTGAATAATTAAGTACAAAAACTATGTCAAAGCTGCAGAACCGTTTTCAAAGTGACAAAAATTGGTATATTCTTGGTTTAGCTCATATTTTTGATAACTTTAGCTCTTTTTTTGGGACACATTAGCTCTCTTTGACGAATCAGAGTTGGCAACACTGAACATAACTCATTGGTCTATTTGTATTATTTGTGATTTTCACCTTCACCTGTTCCATATAGTAGTATAAGTATAGGGCATAGAGTAACTTTTTACACTGGAGGTAGAGTCATCATTTAAAGATATGCGCATGTAGCGACATCTCTTGCTTTGTACCGCAAATAAACAGCAACCTATATACATACCTATAGGATAGTTTCATAAAAGAATTATTTCGGAAAGTCCTGTTGTTTGAATGTTGATGTAGGAATTGATAAATTAATAATATAATTCTACCAAAAGCTACATCAACATTCAAACAACAGGACATATAGAAATGGGAACAAAATATTAACACAATCAAGTTTATATATTTAATTTATTTATTGAACACCAACTTAATATACATTATTATATTAAGAATGCAAACATTACATATTTTACCTATATAATGCTTTTTTCATTATTGTTGCTATGAAAGCATTCTTTCTCTTTTTGAGAATCAAACAAATTGTTATAGAATTCTATTATTTCAGCTGTACTTCACATTGAAGATTCTTTTGGAAGTACTCCTATGCCTGAAAACAAACAAATTCATAATGTATTTATACTTAATGCTGTGTGGCCTAGTATGCAAATAGGAGCACTTCATCTCTTCTTGTGGGTGCCGTCAGCCGGCTAAGGGAATATCCATTATTTGTATAATTTCTGTTTTCTGGAAGAGATACCATCCATTATGACAGTTATAAGATTTTTGATTACCAACTGTTCCTGTAATATGGTGTTTTCAATAATAAATTTATCTATATAAAATGCTACATCCTCTGTATATTATAATTTTATGCAAACACCAAGCCACCTGCCAAGTGTGGTGATTATGGCAAATTCCCCCTATGATAAGCATACAAATTGGCATTTTATGGGGGAGGACTGAGTTCAATGTTGACTTCTTTCTGCCGATCATGTGTATTTTAATAATTGTAATAGCTACATAGAATGGTTATTATTATTTATTAATTATAATTTATAAAATTTTTGGCAATCACAACAGTACAACTCGTAAAAATAACACAGGCTATATTTCTATGCCAGAACATGAGTGGTTCTTGTGAGATAGTGATTATTGTCTATATGGGTGATATTAACGATTTCCATCCCAGTACCTCGATAAGTGCACATGCGCTTATTGAGGAACTCTTCATCATTTAGGTGCACTTAATAACAGTGACAAAAAGAGTATTCTCATAGAGGGGGATGAAAAACCGAGTGTACCACAATTATTTAAACTCAAGCAACATAGACTTTGAATCCTTTGCTAAACTTACGGTTCTACTCTAGAATCATTATCACCCTAATTACATTATTTCGGTCCCTTGTGACACAATCTACTATTGTGGTTACAAAGCATTACCTTGCAAGTGGAGCGTAGGTACTGCAGCTGGAATAAGCATTTTGCTATGAATGTGGTATTGCAGCTCAAAGAGAGAGTGGCAGACTCTTTGACACTCTCATATAGATGTCTAACAAGTATAATGTGACCTCCTATTGCATTTTCCACCAAATAAATCTGTCAGTTTTTATCTGGATTGGGAAATAAACGCAGAATAGTGGCCTCTTCACTTGTAATAAAATATATGGGTACTATTTATTAAATACATCGCAGGATAGATAATATACAACAACAAACAACAATAAGGGGGGTTATGGAATATAAAAGTGTAGGTTTTACTCATAGTCATGCACTTAAGTTTTTAGGTTAGGTCAACTATATAGCTAAAACTTAACTTACGCATTTCGTTGCAGTTCGGAACACACCATTTCTTAGAAGAGATGGTAATAATCCATACAAAACACGAAACCAAATCAATTTGCAGGGGGTCGATCAGTGTATAGTCGCACCCATCGAAATCCAGTTTTGGCGGGTCAGAGGCAGGCACGGATGTACATACTAGTCACAGGGAATCGTTAATGTTATCGTAACTAGCATAGCCATTATTAAAATCTTTAATTTTTGAAAAACAAAATAATAATATTTTATTTTCCAGGAACCAGTGTTGCCAGCCCAAAAAAACTTTTCCCCTAAGATAATTTTAAAATCCCCTAAAAACCCCTAAATTTTTTCTGTTTAAATTTTTCCTTTACAAAATCTGTTGTCTATAATCTATAACAATATTATAAAAAGGAAAGACTTGATTGTTTGTTTGTTTGCATTGAATAGGCTCCGAAACTACTGAACCGATTTGAAAAATTCTCTTTGTTGGGAAGTTACACTATCCCCGGGTGACATAGGCTATATTATATTTTCAAAAAATTAGGGATCTTTACTAAAACTGCAAGGTGTAAAAAAATTACCTAAAATATTCTTCACATCGCGTGGGCTGCAAAAACTATTGATGATAGAATAAACAAATGTACTACGACTTTGCAGAACACATCATAAGCAGGCCCCTCTTTCCCACTGGGCACTCTGGGCACTTGCCCAGGGCTCCGCGATCGATAGGGCCCTGCCAGATCAGTAACGATTACCGAAAACGATCATTATTTCAAAAAAAGAATGAATGACTACAACTGACCTGCTGGTTTATTAGCTTTTGCATGCGCGAAGTTACTTTACTTTCGCCAGAAAATAAAATTTTCCTATTTCAGTATGTTAAGATCGCTGTTTCCTCGTGGCTAATGAAATTTTTGCACTAACATCACATGCGTTTTCATATCAGTCATTTCATTATGATTGGGAGCTCTAATTTTAATATAACTAAACTATATCGCGTTTTATCTAGATGAACTTGTAAACTTGCAAATTTTTGGCGCTCGCTTCACTCGCGTATTTCAATCGCTTCCCTGTATATAAACTACTGAAGCTTCTGCACTAACTTCGCATGCGTTTTCATATCAGTTATTTCATATTGGGGTCTCTAATTTTAAATGTAACTAAATTATATCGTGTTTTATCTAGACGTCTTTGTAAACGTGCAAAGTTTCAGCGCTCGCTTCGCTCGCGTGTTGGATGGATAAAATAGAGCTCTGTCCAGGTCATACTATCCAGGGGCCCCACTATCTCAAGTGCCCAGGGCCTCCAATAGGTTAAAGACGGCCCTGATCATGAGGCCTATGTTCAGCAAGTTGTTTGGTGGGACAGAGCAACTGCATTCGAAAATATATCAACAGGTGCAAATTGGCACCATTAAGAAATAAAAGACTGTTTTAATATACTTTAACCCTAATAAATTCTCCCCAAAAAAATACTCCTAAAGAAATCATGCCCCTAAACTTCCTCTTTCAACGCTTCTTCCCCCTAAATTTAGGAGAAAATCCCCAAGTTGGCAACACTGCCACGAACGAAAACTTTAAACAGTGACCATTTGTAAAATTCAAATTCTGCCCTAAATAGAAATAGAAATCTGTCCAAATCAATTTGAAATCTGCCAGAAATATGCCCCGAACATGCACATGCGCATGATGCGTTTTCATAATCGGTATTCTATAGTTTTTTTTATGGAATCGAATAACATGACGAGCTAGTCGTAGGTAAAAAAAAAACGGTTGTACTTACTCACAGATTGGAAATATGATTGTAAGAAAGAGATGGTGTGATACGCTAGGATATATGAATGAAAAGGATACATCATGTTATTTTTTTGTCTATCTGCGTAACTACATTTTTTGGCGACCCAGGGTCAAAATCGGAGACTATCTGGGTCAAATACAGTCAAACAGTATTGGGCTCATCTTTCCAATATGTGAGTTTTGTTAGGAGGCTAAATTTTTTTCCATAGGCAGGTATGTACACACAGAAAAATCACATTGACTCACTGCTCGATGACTGAGTGACACAATAAATTGATCTCAGCTCCCAGAAATGATGGGTCAAACCCAATTATGAGGGTGTATAGGAATGGGTCACGTGACCCCCAGAATAGTAGATATTACCAGAGTCGTCGCCATGATTGAGTAGGTACCCCAACGAGTCTCAGAAACGACAAGCGATATGGAAGTAACGCTTTAAAAATTTGGAGTTTAAGGGCCTCCTTTTTTTACCTCTGAAAACATTTCTAAACAAAAACGGTGGCCCCTATACAAAATTGAATTGCTCATAAATCAGAAACGGTAAAAGGTACGTGGGTCTGGGTAGTGTTCGAACAAGTGCCATAGATGACGATAGGGGCTGTCCGATGGTGGTTATGAAAATCCAAGATGGTGGATCCAAAATGGCAGCGATTTATAAAAGTTGGTCCAATCGGGGTGATTTTTTGGGGGGTCTACAGGGCCGCAAAATCATTATTTGAATTTTTTTAAATCGCCCTTTTTAAATATAACACCCACGGAATGGAGGAAATATTGAATACTTTTATTGACATTCGTATTATGTGCAAGGTTTCTTCAAAAAATTCATGAAGTAATCTTGGTCATAACCTTTCGTCACTCAACCAGTAAACGGCCATGCTAATCCATACAAGATAGGTCATGAGCGTTTTAAGAAATGTTGTAGCAAACCCTAGGACAATTTTAGAGAAAAAAAAATTAAAAATGCGGAAAAATATCCGCCATAAAAATTTTAACCGCAAATGATAGCAAAACTATGACAGTTTAGTATTAAGAGCTCAATATGGTATGGAAGGACAAATAGATTTCAAAATATTTTTTTTTAAATGGTGAAAATTTCGGTCGCGGCGAGAAAACCAGTTTCACTGATCCAGATCAAAATCGATATCTGAGGGTTCCCAAAGATGTTGATGACCATTCTAAAATCTGTAACGATGGATTTAAGTATAATAAAGTTAAAAAAAATTATTCACACCTCCAAAATATTTATATTTGGCTTCAAATAAAACGAAAAATATTGAATGCTTGCAACTCTGGAGTTGGCAAATTGAATGTTTTACATTATCTGTAGCTGGTCATAAAGCAGAAATGCACAACCAAAGTATTGCACAGCCCGTATTGTATGACCAGTAGGAATGTATGGCCCATAACTGGTGTGTATGGCTTCCAAATATAAATAACGCCCAACGTCACACACATAGATCCTGGAACCTAACTAGGATTCCCTGTATCTAGGGACCCAGGAACTATGAGGACCATGGTCCTACAAACACCCAGACACAGAACAAGTATTTGCGGTTTTTTTTGTGGACAAATACTTGCCCTGTCGCGGGAATCGAACCCGCCGCCTCCGGGTTATGAGCTGACCTGTTCAACCACCACACCACAGAAGCTGTCAAATAAAATATCGGGCTGTACAATACGGATGGTACAATGTCTTATTCTTAATATTGCATGTGCAAGATTGCTACAGGCAGTAATGCACGACTCGGAATTAACAGCAGGAATCCGTGTACATAGCTTTGAAATACTGGATACGTGCATTATTTGGTCATGCATTCCTGGCTGTACAAAGCAGTGATTGTGATTTATGTTTGTCAATGTCAAGTATCTTCTGTGGTTTTTAAACTCGTATTACATTTCTATTGACACAGTAAAATAATTAGTGTTCTGATATTGCAAATCTACATCTCAGGTTTTAAAAAAATCAAAATCGTTACCGTGTAACTTTATAAATAACCCTGTATCAATTCATAACCTTATCATTTTGATTAATTGCAACTTATTTAACACCCACTTATAACCCTCTCCTTTAGACATGCAGTGTTTTTCAATAGGGCCACCACACAAAGGTACTTTTATCGAAATATGAACTTTCTTTTTTGCGCCTTCAATATGAAGTCTTAGAAAAGTCTTTACCTCCCACTTCGTCTCTCAAATCTGCCAAATTTTTTAAAACATTTTTACTATCTGTGACAGGGTATTTGAGGGCCAAATGTGCCAAAATGGCAGAAATCTGCAACAAATGGTCACACTGTTTTAAACATATGCAAAGCATTTAGTGGCGGGCGTACCGTAATCGATTGTTATCAGTATAATTGCAATCACGAGAAGAAGAAGATTATAATGATTGATGGTGGTTTTTAAGATCGATCATAAAAACTGATCAAGTAATAAGCCATAAAAGTAATAAAAGTATGTAAGAACCATTTATTTGCAATCTATGGTGCAAGTAGTGGTTTCGAGGCTGCAGATTCCAGCTTAGAATATTCTTTTTTTGGATTCCACCATTTTTAAAGATGGGCGCTATACACTTCTTTTTGCGTTTTCGATCAATTGTCTCTCGAAACTTGGCATTTTTTAATATTTTTTTCAACTTTCGTAAGGTGTCATCAAAAAACTCAGGACCAGGGAGGTGCCGTGAGCTCTTAGCGCGATTCAAAACAGAGCCTACACTGGATAGCTTGTCAAAATCCCCATACAAAAAACAAAGCAATCCAATATAGGCTCTGTTTTGAATCACGCTAAGAGCTCACAGTACGCCCCCTGGTCTTCCAACCTTCCATCACTCGGACAGTCAACGGCCTGGCTAAACCATACGAGATGCGAGATAGGTCTTACGCGTTGTAAGGAATGTAATGTAATCAACAAATCAAACCCTAACTAGGATTCCCTGTATTAACGATAAAACTGTTAACAGGAAAGATACTACGATAGTGGACTGTAAAACTATTTAAAATGACGAATTATGCAAACTATGGAAAAAGAAGCTAAACTGAACAAGAACTGAATTTAAACTGGCTAGGTATATATAGAGTAGTTGCTGGACTTCTAAGGCTTGCAAGTGAAACGACTGAAGATTAAAACAAAACTGACCATTTATTCCTAAGACACCTTGTATTTATATGGACAATACGGGCTCACCATTGGCTGACTGGCTAGGTTGAGTGGAATTTTCCTACGAGATCGGGCCTTCGAAAAGATTCCCACGGTTGGGCTCAAGGTTTTCCTCATGCTATCTCTCTCTAACTTTTTCGTAATGGTTTATTCCACTCGAACCGTTCAAATTTATTGTACTATATGATTCTATATAATATTAGGGTATCTTATGATATCATGACTCGTCGATGTAGAGGGTTGGTTGCTCGGCGTCCGCAACACCCTGCATCTAGGTACCCAGGAACTACGAGGACCATGGTCCCACAACATCCAGGCACAGAAAAAGTTTTGCATATTTTTTTTCAGGAATCGAACCCGCCACCTACGTGTTATGAGCTGACCTATCAACCACCACACCACAGTGGCTGTCCAAACGTTTTAATCAGGGCGGTAAATTAAAAAACGCAAGAAAATTTGAATTTGCTGCGCTGAGTAATATAAAATATATAAAACTGTAACAAAAACCACCATGATTAATTATCCCTACTTTTTTAAAATGATTCACGACTACATTTGTGCTATACTTTATTAATCAATTTTCACAATTCAATGCGTGACACGCTTATCTATGTACTTAAACATGTTTTACATCTCAGTTTTTCTATTTTCTAAGACTGGTCGTAGTAATCGATTTATCGGTTGCTTCCAAGGGTGAATATCGATTATGAAATTAATCTGGACATGGACATCACTTATGGCGATTTGTTATTTTGTTTGTCTATGTCACAGACTACTAACGGATACTATGTTCACAGACTAGACTACACAACGTATTTGATGAAAAAAAAGCACACTTTAATATAAAATGAAATAATTTTAGCTAATTTTTAGTTTTTTTTTTGGAATTATTTTATAGGTACATATTATTATTAGGTAGGCAAATAATTATTTTTTATATAAAACAGCAATTTAAAATAGTGCCATCTCTTGATTTGTGCAGGGAATAATTGAATATTCAAACACTTGTTCTGAATTATAACACCATGGTATAGGGTCCCAAAATCACCCAAAATGGTATGTCACGGCCCTGATCCTCCAGAAAACAATCCCTATGAGCTGGTTGCTCCTCCAAGACATGACCTAACTATAGGGACAATAGAAGACAGCGATGACGACAACGAACATATAGGGTATGAACCTCTGCCGCAAGGACCTGAAGCAGTACAGTCGGACCATGACAGTGATGAAGATTCTGAGGTAGGTACCTACCCACAGCAATATTTAGAATAAGACTTAATAATATTTAACTATAGAACCCATAAAGGTGTATCATGTCCATTTTACACAAATTCATATTAATTATCAATTTAGCACAGAGAAAAATCCGCTATATTTTACAGCTTTTTATTTATTTATAAAAAAAATTATGGGATAATACAAAATATTAATAGGCCAACACCAACACTATGGTTAACACCATTTTGCTTCAACAACATTGTTAAAGATAAAATATAGCTAGCATCCTTTACTATATTCAGGATGAAGGAGATAATGTGTAATTTCAAATCGATCTGATTTAACACAATCAATGCTTAAATTTTGTATCAATAAACATACATTAGGGCTACCATGAGCGGAATGGGGACAAAAATCAACCTCTTCACTCTAGAAAGTGTTTGACCAATCAAAATGCATGGTATGTTTTATGATGTGATCTCCATTTCGCATAATCAATCATTCATTGGATAAAGTATGCTTTCTCTAGAGAAGAGATATCTCACCTGTAGTATACCCAACATTCCTACGATTAAATGTGAATACCTATGCAGATGTAGCTATTTTCGAGTTTAGCTTTTACCTAATATTTTGCAGAATACAAATGATCCTCCATCAAATGATTTATCACCTATAGAAAGTATGGAAACAGCTTTATCAAGAGATGTGTGGAGTGCACCAAGACCAATAGATCCAATTCTAATGGACAATGAAAGAGCCCAACAGGTATTCCATTTACAAATCTACAAGCCCATTTATGAAAAGAATATCTAATTTATCAGTATCATAATAAGATACACAACAACATGCACTCACTACTCTAGTAATTTGTGTGCAAAATTTCATCCAAAAAAACATATAATTTTTATGCATAAGTAGGGGAGGGATATTACTGTTCTCCAATCAAATACCAAATAATGTTTTCAGGTAATGACAGCTATGGCCAACTTTGCTCTGCCACCAACATCAATACCAGAATGGGCTCAAAGCATCACCGAGGATCAATGGAAACAAACTCTTAATGACAGGATAGAGAAATTGAAAAACAACCCATAGATTTTTAGATCAATGAATTAACTTTATTTAGCATCCATTCCATATTATAAATTATTATTATAATTAAATTAAATCCATTCCTAATTTAAACAATTTCATTCATAAAGTACATTATTATACAAGTAATATGTTTACCTACTTGTACAATAACTTAAAAACATTCTGAAGATTATGGCGAAGCACAAAATTAAATGGCCTATCATATTAAAATCACTACCTAGTAATAAGTATTATAATATAGTATATGATACATTAATTATGTTACTCTATAAATAATTAAAAAATATTGTAAAATAATGAATTGTACTTGGATTTCTCTGATCTGTTATTTTCATTCCCTGATGTAGTATGTTTAACAAATAAATGAGTATTTAGATGTATATTATGTACTTGTCACAGTTAACTATCTGTACTATAAACTGTAACCACTAACCAAGATAGAATGTATATAGAATATAAGATGAAAT
This sequence comes from Ennomos quercinarius, assembly GCA_910589525.2. NCBI lineage: Eukaryota > Metazoa > Arthropoda > Insecta > Lepidoptera > Geometridae > Ennomos > Ennomos quercinarius. The sequence goes on from OU342493.1 coordinate 13,150,518, forward strand.
ATTTTTTGTGGATATAGGTAGTTGTGGAAACCATATTATAGTTTTTTTGGAACTATAGGAGGCGAGCAGCCGCTCAAAGTGGCGCTCTCTGGGGGAGGCCTATGTTCAGCAGTGGATGTCTTCAGGCTGTTGATAATGATGGAACCATCATCATCATCATCCCATTGTATTCCCTACAATAAAGGCAATTCTGGATGTAAAAATAGGTATCATAAATCCTAATAGCTTTAACTTAAATGTAATTTGAGACTCGTAAGACTTGTATAAACCTAGATTTACAATTATATTTATAATCTATACCTATTGATTCGACGTCAATGTCGTCATAGGCTAATATGCTGATTTTTGACTTTCTTATACCTATGTTATGGACAAATATAGATACTTACATCGACGTCGAATTCGCGCCATTTTCTACATAAGTAGGTACCTATCTACAAACATAGGTGCGCAATGCGCATGCGCAAATGACATCAATTCGACGTCGATGTGTAAATTGGTATCGATCATCAGAATAATGAGCTGCTCAAAGAGTGGGATCATAAATAACAGCACTGAATGTAATGAGTTTAGTCCTTTCGTTTCTGATAAACATGTAAAACGGCGAATTTGCATAGAAAAGTTTCGCCGTGCGAGCCAACACTCCACTTGTCGCTGCCACAGCTTCTGTGCCGTACTCTAAAAAAAAACAATAGAATCTCTTCAAGAACACGTTAAAAACTTATAGTTCATGTGGAAAATATCTAGTCATGCATACAAAAAAGAAACAAGTATAACGACGTTTAACATAGCGGCGATAATGTCCAAGATCATTGAAAAACCCTCTGAATGGTTTAGGTACCTACTTAGATTCTTAATATTTCCGATATTATATCTGTATAGTAAATAACGCCCAACGATCACATACGTTGTAGATCCTGGACTCTTAACTAGGATTCCCTGTATCTAGGGACCCAGGAACTACGAGGACCGTGGTCCCGCAACACCCAGACACATAACAACTATTTGCGCTTTTTTGTGCACAAATACTTGTCCTGTCTCGGGAATCGAACCCGCCGCCTCCGAGTTTTATGAGCCGACCTGGTCAACCACCACACCACGGAGGCTGTCTCTATAGCGTCACTAATTTAATATGGAGAATCAAAATTATGGGTCGACTCATCGCAGTTCCAATGGGTAAGACTCTTTCAAATCGGACGAGTTCTGCGTTGGGTAGGTAGGTAGGACTCCCATATAACATTAGCTGGGTAAACAATATGGGTCAGGTGAAAATCCCGCCCATTGTTTGGAGGCTTTTGTCGTACGTAAGCCGTAACATCTATTATTACAATAGTATAAATAGGAAAGATTTGATTGTTTGTTTGTTTGCATTGATAGACTCCGAAACTACTGAACCGATTTATAAAATTCTTTTACTGTTGGGAAGCTACACTATCCCCAGGTGACATAGGCTATATTATATTAAAAAAAAAAACTAGGGATCCTTACTAAAGCTCCAATAAAGTAACCCAAGGTGTAAAGAAATTACCTAAAATATTCATTAAATCGCGTGGCTGCGAAAACTATATTATACCCGTTCGAAGCCGGGGCGAGCCGCTAGTAAAATATAAAACCCAAGTCTCACCATTTATTGTTAACTTCACGTCGTGGATAACGGAGTCCACGTACAACCCTGGATTAGGGAGGCTTTCTAGAGTCTCCTTCAACCCTCGTGGATCACTAACGGCATCGTTTATCCTTGAAAGGATTTCAACTTCGGTCTTATTAGGAACTATGCTATTGTCTACCATTAGTGCAAAGTTTGCTTCCCCCGGGGTGAATAAAGATTGCACTCCGAGAGCTTTTAATGAATTTTCTAACTTGCCACTGTTCTTTAGGTCCATTTTTGGAAACCTGATGACGCATTTGGCATTTTCCATCTCGTCTATAAGCTGGTTAATTTTGGTGGCGTCTAACCGGGTCATCAAGTCGTGTAGGGTAAGGCGACTGGGCATAAAAGGTTTTAAGGCGTACAATGTGGTAACACTATCATTGTACGGCAGTGCTACCATATGCATATCTGAAAACAAAGAATTCGTAAAGATTTAAATCAAATCAAATAATTTATTTGTAACATTCTCTTAGGTAAGAAAGCACAAGGGAAATATAAATTAGATGATTATGATGCAACAACAAATCAGCATCAATACTTTCATAAAAAGTGATACCTAAGCCTCAGAATCCTATGCTAAGCTAAAAGCCTGTGATATAGGGTTCCGTGCTCCCCCAGATGATGACTCAATATTTTGCAGTTTTGTCACGTTATATAGATAATGAAGTTATACTTGCAACACTTTGTGCTTTAGAAATTTGAGTACCTATTTAGAAAAATTACCGTTATTTGATGACTGTATTCTACACTCATCAATTGACACCTAGGTATCTAATAATAAAAATTTATGTTTCACTAACCGTTCTCCTGCGAAAATAAATATTTGAACTGCCCCACAGTCAACATAACATCTGCCATGACTTGGTTTGTAGGATTTTCGAATTGCATTCTGAAACATTAGTTACTTTAGTTAGGTAAGTATAATATTAAAATAAATCTGATGGGCCTTTAGGTACCCCATGACGAAATAGGGGACATTTACCTTATTATTCAGGTAGGTAAGTACCAACTATTAATAAATAGCCCTCTATTAATAAACGTACCTAAAGGTACCTACTTCTTTACGGCAAATCACCTTCCTATACCTACGTAAGTGGTACATGTGCCACTATAATGCTGCATCGAGTAAATGCGGTCTTACCGTTATCAAGCAAGTGCATTATTAGGTACTTACGTACTGAGGTAGGCTCTTGCCAAAGCGATTGCTCTCACTTAAGAGCAATCGTGACACACATAATTATGTACGAACAAAATATTAAATCGACCTAAACATGCAGCCAATTTTAAAAGTTCATCTATTGCTCTATTTGATTTGATCTTGATCATTTTACAAGAAGTGGAATAATGACTTTGAAAGCAATAAACTCTGCAGTACTTTGTGGTATATTCTTCCAAAAAAGGTGTCTCCCATTGTCCACGAAAGTAGAGTGCACTCAGAAGCACCGCACGCGTTGCAGTAGGAAGAGGTTTTTGAAGAAAATTTTCGATTTTTCCTTCGGTGTGTGAGTCGACCCATCTGAAAGTATAAAAGTAGAAGATGGGAGTGCATGTGCATTAGCCAAACCAAACCAAACATTACAGTCAATGTCCATAACCCTAAAACCTCCTGTTTCCTGCTCTCCTGGTAGGTACTTCTTACTTCTATACCTACAAACACTTAGGTGTAAATTATTTGGGTGAATCAACTTTTTCTTGGCAGGCAATAAATTATTTCATTTCATATATTTATTGAGGGCCGCTAGGCTATACCACCCCCGGATGGATGACCGGAAGGTTGAATAACAAATGTTGTTTGTAATATGGAAAAGGAAGAAGTACCTAAGGACAAAGGATGGGGAACAGTGTCATAGAGCAACTTTTTAACTAACAATAGTCAGCTACCTCTACCTACCTACCCTACCTACCTAACCTATCTAGTCGCAATATTTTTAAAACAAGTTCTGAAGTCATTCACACTCCAAAGCAACTCACTTGTTAATAATGTCTTTAACCTCGACAGCTTTCTTGAAGTCTACACTCATAGCTTCTCCATTGTAGACCCGGCTGAGATAGCCGCGGTATAACTCTCGAACTTTCGCTTGTGTATCCACGAACATGGCATCTGCGTATAAGGTTTTTGATGTGCTCTCATTGGCGTTTAGAGATTTCAGTAGGTCTCCGAACTGCTCGTGGTTTTTGCGGTTCTGTATTATATCTGTGGAGATTTTAAAAAGGGCATAAAAATGGTAGGTAGACCCAAAGAGTTATATGTACTACGTACAGAAGTCTTTGTAGGTACCCAAGTGTTTAGGTTTCAGTCGATTTAAGTGGTAGGTACCTACCTATATCGTGCATGAACCATTTTTTATAGGATGCTTACCTACATACTTGGTAATTTACTTCAACCCATTTTGTATTTTTATTAACTACCTATTGTATAGATGGGTAAAACCCTCCCTCGGCTCCATCATCACCATTTCAATTAACTACTTAGGTACCTACCCACATAAAGACCTAAGATTATTTGATACTTATTTAAAAAAAAAACATATACCCAATAGTTAAGTAGGTACCTAAGTATACCGACTTAGTCAAATCTGTGGTTTAAATTGGTATTTAATTTTTTGTTGTCCTAAACATACATAGTACATACAAAACATTACGTTTATGCATCCATGTGTTGAAGTAAATATAGTTAGTCCAACCTAGGTTTACCTACCTTGGGAAAAACCAAGTGCTCCTGCAAGTTCCTCGTTGGTTTTTCCGACAGTTCCTAGTAGAGTCATTGCTAATAGACCTGCAAGAAATAATCACACTAATATTATAAAGGCGAAAGTTTGTATGTGTGTATGTTTTTTACTCTTTCACGCTCAAACGGCTGGACGGATTTGGATGAAATTTGGAATAAAGATAGCTTACCTACATACTGGATTAACACATAGATAGGTTACTTTTTAGCTGCGGGTGAAACCGCGGGGCGCAGCTAGTAGTTTATAAGTAGTTCCCAATGGACAATTAAAAAAACAGCTACTAAGTTATCTTAGTGTTACCTGCGACAGATGTGGGTGATATCACAATATTTTGATCTTTGTTTTGCTTCATCATAATCATTAACAGTTTATAACCAAAGTCGTTAACCGCATCAGCCACATTTTCATGTTTTTCATTGATTGACGACTCAGTCCTGAAATAAACGATATTTAAAATTGGTAAGTTAAGTACCTACCTAGGTAATTAGATAATTTTGACCGATATTTCCACTATCAAAAATATATAACCTTAGATAGGTATACTTTTGCCTATTCAGTACAGATTTAACCTTGATTTAACACAGTTACAGTTTTATTTATTTGTAATAATTAGGCACATTACAACTGTTATGGGCGGCCGTGCCGCCTAACATCAGGTAAACGACTAGCTCGCCACGTAAAAAAATATCGATTCTAACAATGCTATTTTACTCACTGGATTCTAATGCCTCAGCCAGAAACTATGAGTTCAACCATAACATTTATAATTTGTTTTAAATTATAAATGTTATGGTTGAACTCGTAGAGGAATTAGGTACCTACGCTATAAAATATTTATATGGTTGAATTACTGCAATGCAAGCTGTTAGGTACCACTATCAAACACGCCACGATCGACCTATAATATAGGTTTATTTAATTAATTGAATTACTTACATAACTACTTAAAATAAAATAATCTTAATCGACCACCCTGACAAGTGCGTTGCAATTTCGATTTTAAAGGCTTTATTTGACAGATCTAAAACTTCTAAAACTGTTGCTGTCCTTGTCAAATAGACGGCAATGTAAGAGACGGATATATTTTTAGTATTTTAAAGACTGTCAACTAAAGCCATCTAAATCGGGCCTAGTAACATAGAAACTTATGGTGGAACGTTTCACTAGCGCGGCAAATTCAAATTTTCTTGCGTTCTTTTGCCAATAATAGCTTAATTACTCAACGTGATTACATGAAAACTAATTTTGCGCAGATAAATATAATGTTTCAATAAATTACAATTAAAAGTATCACCTACTTATCATTGGTTTAGCGACAAATGGCAATAGACTGAAAAACTAAGAAGAAAATTGTTTATTGCCATTTGTCGCTAAACTATTGATATCTAGGAGATACTTTTGATCGTAATTTGTCGACACATTTTATTTATTTCCGTAAAATTAGTTTTCATGTAATCACGCTGAGTAATTAAGCTATTATTAGCAAAAGAACGCAAGAAAATTTGAATTTGCCGCGTGAGTGTAACGTTCCACCTTAACTCTAGGTATCCATAGGTACCTACTTCTTAGGTAAGTATTAGGTATAATAAGGATTTAGCGTAAAGACTGTGTTATTATACCTCTTCGGTTTAGCGACGCGCGTCGTTTGTTTATGTAAAAGTAGGTAGGTATTGAGAAATAAGTTTTTGTTTATCTCGCCTTGCCCCCATCGACCTTGTGCGGCCCCTATCATTAATTTTATTTTAGTAAGCAAAAATTAAGTAAGAATCGTGCTTGCAAAAATATATTAGGTATATATCTAGGTAGCTTGGTAAGTACCTACAGCAGAGCACGGCGCGGCGAGCACTTTCAGTGTAAAATAATTTTTAAAAATACTGGCGACTCTTGACCCAACATTAAAAAAGCGGTCTTCATGAATGAAATAAGTAAGTATTTTTAATTTTAGCTTTTAATATATCATTTTTTACCAATTTTGCTAAATATCTTGTCATAGAATATCCATAATTAGGTACCTACTTATTCTATGTATCTTATATATTTTAGAAGTAGGGAAACAAAAGCTCTCTATAAAACTATTCATTTGAAAAGCCCAAAAATGCCGCGAGGTCGAGCGCGGCTGCCCACGGGGTCGCGGGCAGCCCTTGCCCTTTTACCCTCCCGGCTCCCCGAGCGACGAGTCTTCGACTAGAGCATATATATTACTTTTCTCTATGGACTAGAGCCTGTGGAGGCTCGGCACTCGGCAGGCACAAGGTGGCGCAGCGACGGACAAGACACGAGCCTGCCGCTGCCGACTACTGCTATCTCGGCAACTGTGATTCACTAGACTTGGTCGGTGCAAAGCGTAAACAGTTACAATACCTCGTTATTAGAGGAATACCTATACACGGTTATTCGAGCTTGCGATAACTGCATGTAGTTATAGGTATTGCCGGTATTGGCGAAAACGCGAAACGTTGCCGCACCGCAACGAGCGGAACCAATAACGGTGCATTATCGTCCCTTCGATGATGGTCCGCCCGCACTCGTGCTTTCTTTAGGTGCACAAATACCCAGCGTCGAACCAACGTTGAACTGGGCCCAAGGGGCCCGCCGCTTCAGGTCGATCAATGAAGGAAATACCTATTTATTAAAATAATAACAAATTCGTACAATCTGCATAATGTTGACCTCCACCTACTTTTCCATCGCATATACAAAGAAATTTTACTAGGTGGTAGGACTTTTCTGCAAAGTTCGTCTAGGTAGGTACCACCGCTTTGCCAGTTATTCTGCCGCCAAGCAGTAGTGTGCAAGCACTACTGTGTTCCGGTTTGAAGGGCATTGTAGCTAGCGAAATTACTGGGCAAATGAGACCTTTCGATCTGATCTCACGGTCTAGTAATCATATTACTGGACTGTGTGATGTCTCAGGATGACGTGCGCAGTGCAGTGTCACGCAAAATTTTATACTTTAGAGTTCCGAATGACACTGCAATCTGTTATGGGCAGCCGTGGCGCTTAACATCAGGCGAACGACTCGCTCGTCACGTCATTTGTTCACATTAAAAAAAAATCACTTATTATAATTTTTGTTAACAACTCAGTATATAAGAAGCAAAAATATAGTTAGTAGGCCTTCAAAGGAGCCCGGGTGGCAGTCGCCACCCTGACTCTATGGCCAGTCCGACGCTGCAAATACCTATGGCACAGATAATATATACCATACTAAACTAGGTAAAGTACTAAATGCGATAGCGTCCTACTGGCACGTTTAGTACCTACCTATTCTATTATGTGCCTACCTACTCAATACATAATATAAGCTTCTTGAAATCTTGAATATTACACGTCCGTACCAATTAGTTTACGATCATGAATGAACAGTCCTCACCTGCTAACCAGCTCTTGCTCGTGTTCATCCTGCAAATTGATTTCTATACACCACCCGATGTGATATAAGCTTACGAATAAAACCACCGTCATTTTGCATTTCCAGTCCATCTTCTGAAAGAAATAAATAATTAGATTAATAATCTAGTATAGAAAAAAAAGAATAGGAATGACAAGCTTCCATCTAGCTTCTAAGTGCTAATATCGTAACTATGCAAGTACTTATACCACAGAATGTATAATAGTACTTACCTACTTAATACTTATCAATAGGTACCTAATCTTTGTTTCATACTTTTTTTATATTTATAACAGTTATATAATACATTAGCTGCGCCCCGCGGATAAAAAAATTGCCTGTGTTAATCCAGTACATAAGCTATCTATATTCCAAGTTTCATCCAAATCCGTCCAGCCGTTTGAGCGTAAAGGAGTAACAAACATACACACAAACAAACTTTCAGCTTTATAATATTAGTGTGATGATAGTCCAGTATATTATAAAGAATAATACATATATGGAGTAAAGTACAAGTAATTTTACACAGGTGCAAAAAACATTATTTTAAAATCTAAACGTTACAGCAATAAAGTAATATTAGAGTTAATACTTACGTAGGTACCTATATTATAGTATTTTAGATAAGTAATCAGTTATCCAATTCACAACACAACAGACAAAATATGAAAACAAAATTACTCTAACTTTATTTTAAATTAACATAATTTCTTTATGTATGATTTTTTTTAACTCAGAATAGACAACTAGACACAGGCATTCAGTTTTAGAAGTTAGTTCTCAAGAAAATATAAATATGTATGAGACTATCGTAACTTTTCACGAATGCACGTCAAATACATCACTGGCCGACTGCTTTGAGCAGAAGCTCAATGTTAATTGAACCGAGCGAGTGAGTAACACAACCTTGCCTTGCTGTGCCGAGCGTCATCACTTCCCGCATATTAGGTAGGCAGACCAACAATATAATACATATAAAACCGTCTGCAACTACAATATTCAACACATCATTACTACTTGGAAAAATATGGTAGGTACTTACCTACACAATTTTGTGGCGTTCGGCCCCAGCCCCAATAGTGGACATCGCATCTTTTTGCGATGTCCACCAGTGGAGTCTAGTTAGGATGCATGTATAGAGGTTAGAGTAGGTACCGATAGCACAAAATACAAAAGGACCCCATACATTTTGTGGATAGTCTCATTACGTAGACAAAGTTACTATATATTTCAAAATAAAATTGGTATGTACTTGTAAGTAGTATTTACACTTATTTATGGTTCCCGTCACACGAACATCATTCCCAACTGCCGCCACAGGTGGTGGTTAGCGGCATAAAGCATCAACCACGGTACCGGCACCCCCCGTGGGGTCGCGGTCGGGGCCGTTACCAACGCTGCTGGCTGTTGACCTGCACACTGAGATTTTTTAATTTCTGCTTATTTACTAGCTGCGTAGTACTTTGGAACAAACGAAAATTATAAACCGCTCAGTGCGCAGATCAAGGGCCAGCGTTCTTCTTCGGGACGGGAACTATAATATGCACCATGCAGTTGTTTGGGCCATGCATAACCCAGATACCTAGTCCTAATAATAAAGCCTAAGGGTCAATTCAGACAGAGCAGCAAAATGCTCGAGCAGCTTTAAGTGCTATTGGAATATCAACCTTATTTCTTTTAGACAAAGCTGAAAATAGTATGCAACATTAAAATCTTACCTATTTTAATGTTGCATACTACTTTCAGCCTTGTCTAAATGGACTAAGGTTGATATTCCAATAGCACTTAAAAACTGCTCGACAATTTTGCTGCTCTGTCTGAATTGACCCCAACTATCTTATACAATAGAATAACGTTAATGCCTACTAAAAAAATAATCTGTAGTAAAACCAGACTTAAAAGTTAGAACCACAGACATAGTGCTAAGGACACAGGGACAAAAAATAAAACACTGCCATATCAATCTTTTGTAAATATTGGTAAATATAGGTCAAATGTGGTACAATTAAATTCAGAGGAAATATTTTATTAATTTCATATCAAAATGGAAACATCCACACATTATTTTCTACACTTTATCATTAGCTTAACAATGTTATCAACTTCCGTGTTTGAAATTTATTTATTTTCCATTTCTATAGGAACGTGAGTTTATTTGAGTATGAGACAGGGTGAAGACAAGTGCATAATATATGAAGTAAAACTTATACTTACTTTAAAACAGTGAATTACCAATCAAAGGTAAATAGTTTGCAATTCACAATAGTGTAAACTCCACCCTATCACTATAATTAAACTCGTCAACGGGATTCAAGATTGATATATCAAATGAGACTACATGCAAATTACACTTTCTTGAAATTAGAAAGCAAATTCTTAAATATTATTTATTAGCTACTATTAAACTAACTTTTTGAATCAATATAAATGCGATAGAGTGTAGAAAATGTAAAAATAAAACCAATAAAGCATGTCTGTTCATAATCGATTCGATTTGGACACATGCACAGCATGATCTAAATAAACGTTGATTACATGCTTATATATAAGCTGTTTACTCATTCCCGGAAAGCTGGTTAACTTTACAATAAAACTGTTTATATTGCGGCTACAAAGAAACTAATTACAAAGGAAGCTAAAATATATCGTTTTCCGACTCCCACGCCACTCTTGAAATTGTAGTGGAAGTGAGTAAACGAGATTGTCTGCCTTTTTCAGATCATTTCTTAGTGCCGCAAGTTACACCATAATTATAATTAATGTATTATTATTATTATTATATTATACATATGGATTCCGACAAGCAAAATAGTACTTTTTGATAATAGAGAACATTTAAACAAATATACCTAGCAATATTGCTTCAAACATTTATTATTACTTAATACTAACAATTTAATGTATTTATGTTTTATTGGTTTTATTGTTATATGACAAAAGAAAGTTTGATTAAATATACAGAGACAATTATCATTTACAAACTAATTAATAAGAAATAACCATTTTAATACTTTAAGACATAAATAATAACACATTTTAAACAATTTAACTGCTTCTTTGACTTAAAATCTCTTACTTTCTATTTTCGACTACACTAATAGTATAACCAAGTCCGTTATGTTACATTTTAAATTATCCTATACTGACATAATGTAAAGGCGGTAGGCAGACAATTTCTTAAAATTATGGACTCAGTAACAGAGTGCATAAGCAAATTTGTAAGATGAACATGTCCAAAGGCTTAGCATTTGTGGAACAATATCTGTGTTGTCAAGTAATATCAACAATTGCCAATACAACTAACATCATAAATTACACAGAACATACCTTGTCTCATGAATTCAATTGCAGTCCCACTATAAGGCTACCAACAGTACACAGATGTTGCAATGACAATTTATTTTGTTACACCTTAGCTACACTGACAAACATCTTACAAAACACACACGCAAGATATATAAATCTAGCAGCATGAGAGAGATCCATTACAAATAGCAAGTTTTAGTTTAACAAACACTCTAGTCTGATGAAGCCGCAATACTTAACTTGCGACTGAAAGTAATTTTAAGTAGTCTAAGATAGGATCTCTGTCTTGCTTTCAGATTATAATATTATTAAATGGATGAACTCTCACACCATACATACATTAATAATTATAATCATTATACATAGATATAAACAGAAACATACACACACGTTACTATCATTATCATGACTTGAACTAGCGTAACTTAATAATGAATAAAAGAATCAGTCTTAAAAATCCTTATGGACCACAGAGGATCACACAGTACTATTTCGGCAATGCAGTTTACGTCCACTCCATCAATCCACTCTGTTTCTGAGTCTAACTTACTATACACAAAGTCAAAACTTACAAGATTACACATATACTTACTAACAAAAAGCACTGCACATTCAATTTATAACAAAAAGATATCGACACATTAAAGCAAACATTATTTAAAGTAATTACTTTATCTAAATCACGGATCACTGTTGAATTCGTGAATCTAAAATTCTTAAGCAAAAAGAGAAACATGATTGACCCTAAAATTATTTTCAGGGATTGATTAGATCATCTCCTGCCAAGTGTAGAATTTACCTACACAAACATATTTTATCTAGATTGAATGGAGTGATTCAATAACTTGAACAGAGTAGGTTCCACCAAATATTACGGGAAGACATTTCTAGTTTAGCTCAATGACATAATTTGCAGGAAGCCTCATTGCATTATCAACGGCCAAGCGAATAAGAGAAATGACTACTTCTACCGCGGTGGAGCCTTGCATTCAAGTGATGATATTTTCATTACATGAAATACAAATTGATGTAAATATCATGTCTAATTTAATAATATTTGGTTAATTTTGTTTATTATGTTGCATCTTGATTAATTTATTCAATTATATAATTTACAAAATAGATTTAAATATTACATTTTTCGAAAATTAAGTTTGACATGTAAGGGCCTATACACAAAGGGTATTTTTAACGCGCTGATGACGCTCGTAAACGCGCTTCAAACGTAATTCAGACGCAGTCGGTAACCTTTATTGACATATACAGCGGCGCGCCGTTGTAGATGTCAAACGTTTTTGAAACGCGCGTCTTCAGCGCGTTAAAATTAAGCCGTGGTCATAGGCCCTTACATATTGGGCCATACATTCCCAACAGTGCTGGGAATCTTTTTTTATTAACATGCAAGATGGTTTAATAAAATACCGCGTTAAAACAGACTGACACACAAACTCTATGACCTATCAGAATAACTTGACCACAACTTCAACCTAAGCTACTTTCCCAGGATGCTTGCTGTTCTACAAGTTCCCGAATAACTACATATTACTGAACCAGTTGCAGATTTTTCAATAAATAAAAATGGATAAATTTAAATGTATGTTATATTTTTGTTTGAACATTAAGGTGCATTTATCCTTTTCCATTCAACCGATCTAATCTTCCAGTTGGAAAGCCCAAATACTTATTTATCAGTGTTGGAGAGAAGTACATGTAAAAACCTCTTCATTAGGGTTGTGGTAATCATATTGGTCATTTGGTAACAATGTTGTGCATCAGCCACTTCTAAACGAGCATATATTATTATGTTACAGGACAACCTTTCTATGTTACATCTAATGTTGGATGCAGTATGACACTTTGCCAATGTCTCAACTACTTTTATAAGCTATGAGACAGGACAATAATTAATCTAAAGCTCAAGCTGTTTAACCATAGAACCAACAAAATCTGTAACATTTACAACAATGTCTAAGATATTATCATCTAATATAGTTTTCAACGAAATAATGCTAGATATCAAGCAATACATAATTATACTAGTTTCATGAAGATGTTTAGTTGTGCAAGGTTTAAAATCAAGAGGAAAAACTCTCTCTTCTCTTTGGGAGAATTCAACATGGAATGCTCTAAGCCTCATGTCCCTATAAAATTTAGGAGGTACCTAGCTAGTTACCAATACATAATAATTTACTATGCTTAATGAACATTAAATACTGCACATAGATCTTTAGATGAACAGAAGTAGCAACACTAGATAATCATTAGTTATTAAATATTAATCTATAAAACTCACTATTTACCCTAAATCATTTAGCAAAGTTATGGGCAGCATGTATGTCACACTAGATTTTCAATTGTATGTATGTAGACGTAGTAATAAACTACAAAGCAATTTTGTTTTATATTTTAGTGGCCCTTGTGATTTGTGATAGTGACGATTTATACCAGTACTAGTCTTTGCTCTACAGCAGAACAAAATTATTTCAACATAATAAGAACTACAGACGTCTTGCTGCCGCATGCCTAAATGCACTGCATTCCCTGACACAAACAACATTGGAGATTTTACATCTATAAACAAAGGATAACTTCCAAGTAGAATGCAGTTAAGGGTGTTCGTTAAAGTCAGATATGCACACAAAGTCAGTAGATGACTTTGATGTTCTAATTAAACATATTTAAATTTTTTATGAATATGCGTATATTATTTGGTAATTTTATGTCTAACGGTAATAGTATAATATTTGTAATGTATCTAACAATATTTCAGGTGTTTTAGTGTTTCACTCACGCATTGACAAAATTTACTAAAATGTAGATATTATTTTTGCTATTAATCTATTATTTTCTTCAACTATATATGATTTCCCGCATTTAGAGACATAATAAAAACCAAACTATAATTATTTCAGTATTAAATTATACTCTCTTCGCCCATAAATGAGAAAATTGAAAAACGTGTGTGGTAGTTATTTTTAATATATGATGTAAAGAATAACCTCCTTTGCCCGAAATTGTCATTAGCAGATCCTAATATTATCTGGGTCTGGGTTATCCAAAAAATAAAATCGTAAAACTTTTGCATGTTCTGCTTTAGAGAGGACCATCAGCCTTATTACAAACAGCTAATGTAAGTTTACAGTATGCATAGACCGTTCATATCATTTTCAATGAATACATGTATTGCTTTAACATTTCGAAACAGCTATCCTTAAAAAATCTACTAGTGTAGTTTTTTTGCTGACACATTATTGCTTTTATGACAGTCAAGTATGGCTATGACACATTTAAAAAAAATAATAACAAAAATATCACAAAGCCTAAAATATAATCAAGCCCAATCCCATTTAAACCTATAAACTTTTTGTAATATTGGCACGCGGCACGCTCCATTATTACCATTCTTTTCCTAATCTTACACAAATCAGTCGATCCTCTTTCCATTAACATAAAACTAAATAAGCCCATAAAATAAAATGTTGCATTCACATTAATATTTGAGACTACCAAGCACAGCATCGATGTGAAATCGCGTCACGCTAACATCATTTTCCTAATGATCGATTTATATGCAATGCGTTAAAATATAAACAATGACGCAGACTTTTCGATTCTTCACTTTGGAAAAGACAACTAAATAACTAAACTTTAAAAAACTATATTCGAGGAGGGTGAGGAGTGCTCGCTAAGCTGAAGCAAATTTCCAAGTGGATAGTCCAAACTATTAACGCAATCACGAGTGCTTGACGACGATGACGCCGGGTCGCGGCGGCGGCGCCCTATCCGGTTTCTTGGTGAGTGCGAGAGGAGCGTCTCCGGACTCTTCTCTGAACAGGTGGTCGCCTTCGAGGTGGCGAATTGCCTCAACAATGGTTTCGAGATTCTGCCGACTGGTGCTAGCTAGGTACAAGCGGGACGGCGCCTCACTTGCTGCTTCAGGTAGCACTTCTACTTCAACGCGAGGCTCGGCTTTTATAGCCGCTTCAAGCAATGGTGCAGCAACCGTCGCCGTTTCCACTACTGCTGCTACTACTGTTGGAACTTCGACTTCCTCACTTTCTACCTTACAATCTGACGCCACTTCGGTTTGCTCGAAATGTACAACTGGGTGTGTGAGATCACCACTTGCAGTAGGGTAGATTTGCGCTTCAAGTGCATGCACGCGCTCTTCAAGATGACGCCGCAGTCGCCTTTCTTGGTCTAGTTGTACTCGTAACTCACCACTTTCAATGTCCTTTTTCTGAGAAACAGTTACCAGTGCCACAGGTTCAGGTGACCGTGACTTTGTGGTGGTATCATCTGTGGAGTCAGGTATAATGGAAGAAACATGAGTTACAATATCATTTTTCCTTTTCTTCAAAGGTATTTCACCACCTTCATGTTGATTAAGTAGCCTTTTCAACTGACAGTTTTGTGAAAGAAGTCTCGTTTTTTCTTGCTCCAAATTATAGATGTACTCAGCAGTTTGTTGTAATATGGCCGCCTGAAATATAATAAAACATGTTAAAATTATGCTAACATTTTAGGCATTTTATTTTCTACATACACTACTCCTACATCTAAAAGTAGAAGTCTTACTTACCAAACGTCAAAATTAATTTAACTGTACAAAGTTGAGTGAAACTACACATAATGTAAGTGGTAGCTGCAGGTGGACACGTAAAACAAAACATAGTTTCACTTTCTATGAGTGAAATAAGTGAAAGTGTAAGTGAAGTGAAATAGTTATCAGAATTGGATTAGTAGTTCCTGATATTATTGTTTTTTGCAATAATTATACTTATTTAATACTAATAGAAACCACTTTACATCTTCATGATATTAGAATTAACTAGCGGACCTGCCCCCGTTTCACACGGGTTCATTAGTTTTATGCCTTATCTCTGTCTATAGGAAGAGAGAAGAAAGAGGGGAAATATATAAGGGAAAAGGATGAATGGATGAACAGGCGAATGGCCTCCTTTTACCATCATCCATTAATCCTTTTCCCCCCTCCCTTATGTCTTTCCCATAGTGCAGGATAGCAGTTTGGAACTAATACTGAAGGTTGTATGTCTGTAATTTCTGAACCATAAAGCCGACAATCTTGAAATATAAACAGGACAATATTTAAAATACCCCTTTGTAACAAAAAAAGAATGAATGAAATTGGACCATGCGTTTAGTGAATTACATTTAAGTACATATTTTTAGTTTTATCCCCTCTCCCAAGGGGACTGTGCTGCATTTCAGGGTGAAAAGTATCTTATAGCATTCCTCGTAATATGAATTCAAATCATGTCAAGTGTTATTTGAATCCATTCAGGCATTTCGGCGTGAAGCTCAGCCAAGATACAGACAGACAGACAACCATGAAAAAATTATAGTTTTGGCCAGCATGATAAATGGGTGCCCCACCAACAAAATTTTCAAAAATATCTTCAATGTACAGAATTGGACCTATTACTGTTCTATTATAAGTATGGATTTAAGAAATGTATTACTAACAACTACACACAGACCACAGTCACTCATCAAATTATATTATACTAATATTTAGTTTATTTTACAACTGAAAATATATTCAGATTAGTGCTAAGTTAAATGGTGGTTAAATATAAAATGTTGTATGTTATTAATTCAATTTGAATGAATTGTTCTCACCTTGCTCAACTTTTCACCTTCGTGGCGTGGTAAAAGGGTTCGTAATGATTGGAATCCTGCATTTATGCTCTGCATTCTTCTACGTTCATTGCTGTTAGCAATCTCTCTTCGAATTCTTTTTTCTGCTTCCATAGTTTTACTCCCAGAAGAATGTTTGTCACTATAAAATAACAGTATATAATTATATTTATTGTAAAAAATACATACTAGAATTCAAAACAATAATTAAATGATTATGCTTTATTGATTTTTAGTGCTCAAGCTGTGGATTTCAAGAATATTAAATAATTAGGTAGGTAATGATTTTATTATACAGATTTTTCAGTTTGAAAGATTTGTAAAAATAAGCTAAATACAATAGATACACAACTGAAAACTGTTTACATAACGCAAAATATAATAGTTTGTTGTGATGTGATGCAACAGTTTATTGAAAAGAAGTAGGCACAACACATTCTATTAAAAAACGTGTTTTCTGTGTCTGGATGTTATTTATATTGTCATCATCATCATTAACAGCCTGAAGACGTCTACTGCTGAACATAGGCCTCCCCCAGAGCACGCCACCTTGAGCGGCTGCTCGCCTCCTGCATCCATCGGCTCCCCGCGGCTTTCACCAGGTTGTCGGTCCACCGAGTCCCCACTCGCCGGCCGGCCTACGCTGCGTCTTCCGGTTCGTGGTCGCCACTCGAGAACCTTTCTTCCCCATCGGTTGTCAGTTCTACAAGCGATGTGGCCTGCCCATTACCATTTCAACTTACTAACTCTAAGAGCTATATCGGTCACTTTAGTTCTCCTGCGGATCTCCTCGTTCCGGAGCTTATCTCGCAGGGAAACATCGAGCATAGCTCGCTCCATAGCTCGCTGCGCGACTTTGAGCTTACTAATGAGGTCAACAGTAAGAGACCATGTCTCAGTTCCATAAGTCATCACTGACAACACACACTGATTGAAAACTTTCGTTTTCAGGCTCTGCGGTATTTTGGACGAAAAGATAGGACGAAGCTTCCCGAACGCTGCCCAGCCGAGTTGGATTCTTCGCGCCACCTCTTTGTCGAAGTTGGACCTACCTAATTGGACAATCTGCCCTAGGTAGACATACTTGTCGACAACTTCGAGAGTATCGTTCCCAACAATTACCGGTATAGGTGGAACATGAGCATTAGACATGATCTTTGTCTTGTCCATATTCTTCTTAAGACCAACCTGCTGGGAGACTCTACTGAGGTCGTTGAGCATGGTGCTAAGGTCCTCGAGCGATTCCGCCATTATGACTATATCATCGGCAAAACGAAGGTTAGTGATGTACTCGCCATTTATGTTGATGCCAGATCTTTTCCACTCCAAGAGCTTGAAAACATCCTCCAATGCGTTTGTGAACAGTTTCGGAGAAATAACGTCTCCCTGTCTCACGCCTCTTTGCAATGGAATTTGTTCCGTACTCTGGTCCTGTAGTCGGACTGACATAGTGGCCTTACTTTACAAACACTTCAAAACTTCGATATACCTATAGTCAATTTGGCATCGCTGCAAGGACTGCAGCACCGCCCAAGTCTCGATTGAATCGAAGGCTTTCTCATAGTCCACAAACGCTAGGCATAACGGCCGATTGTACTCTTCGGTCTTCTGTATAATCTGGCGCAGCGTATGGATGTGGTCTATGGTGCTAAAGCCTTTTCGGAAACCGGCTTGTTCGGGAGGCTGGAATTCATCAAACCTGCGTGCGAGACGATTCGTATTGACTCTCGAAAACAGCTTATACACATGACTCAAGAGCGAGATGGGCCTATAGCTCTTCAATAAGGTGTTATCGCCTTTTTTGAAGAAGAGCACCACCACGCTCTTATGCCATGCCTCTGGCGTTGTACCTTCAAGGATGACAGAATTAAATAACTTCTGGAGGACTAAAAGTACCGGTCTACCACCCGCTCTCAGAAGTTCGGTCGTAATTCCATCTTCACCTGGTGCCTTGTTGTTTTTAAGCTATTTGAGGGCCATTCTAATCTCGTACAGGCTGACGTCCGGGATATCTTCGGTATAGTCTCTGATGTCCTGAGCTGCGTAAGTAGCGGGCTTACGTGTCGAGGTGTATAACTGTCCATAGAAGTTCTCGATCTCTCTCAGAATCTCAGGCTTGGATGAAATGACGCTACCATTTTCGGTCTTCAGTTTTGTCATTTGGTGTTGCCCAATAGACGAATCCTTTGCGAACACTTTAGAGCCTTGGTTCCGCTCAATTGCGGCCTCAACACGTGAAGTACTAAGAGCACGCAAGTCGTGTCGCAAG
The DNA here is from genome assembly GCA_910589525.2 of Ennomos quercinarius. Taxonomy (NCBI): domain Eukaryota; kingdom Metazoa; phylum Arthropoda; class Insecta; order Lepidoptera; family Geometridae; genus Ennomos; species Ennomos quercinarius. Next base: position 13,169,525 of record OU342493.1, read on the forward strand.
GAACTCCAGATTCGTCTATTGAGTTCACCGTAGGCTGACATATCAACTGAAGACTGCAGCTTCATTTCGCTCCGGTCGGCCATTAGCTCCAGAGTTTTTTCTGAGAGCTTTTGAGTCTTCTTTCGGTGTTGGGTCTTAAAGAATTTCGATCCAACAGCTTGGACAGTTTCCACCAACCCGTCGTTTAGCTCGTCCACTGTGTTACAGTCGGCTATTTATATTGTATTCTGTATATATTTACTAACAAAAAATATTTAAGTACCTATTCCATCAGTTATTTGGTTCCCATAGTACCTACAAGCTTTTCTTAGTTTGGGCCTAGATTGTTTGTGTGAAATTTGCACCAATACATACATATTTGTTTATTCATTATTATTTATGTGTTTATAGCTGTGAATAAACAGATGTTTTTGGTGAAGATTTAAGTCCTAGTTTTTATAGTGCCCTATTTCACAGTCTCCTTGTTTAGCTTTTTAGGGTTCTATACCTAAAGGGTAAAACGGACCCTATTACTAAGGCTCCGCTGTACATCCATCTGTCTGTCTGTCACTCATGAACTGTGATAGTTAGACAGTTGAAATTTTCACAGATGATGTATTTATGTTGCCGCTATAACAACAAATACAAAAAAAAAACAGAACAAATTAATATTTAAGGGGGCTCCCATACAACAAACGTGATTTTATTGCTTGTTTTATAGATAATGGTATGGAACCTTTTGTGCATGAGTCCAACTCACACTTGGCGCTGGTTATTTATACATATATAATGAGTGGCAAACCAGGGGAAAGCCCACCTGGTGGTAAGTGGTGATCATTTGCAATTACATACATAGACATCTGCAGCACCAGCATCTACATATAATAAAAATACTGTGATGATCAAATTAACTGTTTTCTTTGGATTTGACAATTTGACAGTGATTTATTATAAAATTATTAAAATTATTTATTATTCTTCTTGTAATCAATAGATAATTTTAAGAAAAAAAAAACATTAAAGGCACAAAAAAGCTGTTAAAAAGTACTTGTCTCTTACCAAAAATAGGCTAAATTAAATTATTATTATTGTGAAATTAATTTTATTATTCAGAGTACAACCCTGGATGGAAAATGTACTCACTACCTCTGGCATGTTCCAAAGCATTGTTTGGTATCAGGTCAGAAATGTTTTGAACTTTATGTAAATAAATAAAACATGAATGGGGCGACATCATTTACGGTAAACGTAACTAAACATGTGGTTGATAGTACGATTTTCCGCAATACAAGGCGCTTACTACGCCTATTTGATTTGACCAAACATGGCGGCCCAACAGCTGACTACAGACCGGCACGGGGCGTGTACACGGTCATATGGGCAGCTCTAACATAAAATTAGGCTTTCAAATTTGCAAATGAGCAATAAAACATTAAAAATATGAAGCGTAACATAACCATTCGTTCCATACTAGAAAACGTAGCAAAATAAAAGCGACCACGCCGGGTATCCATACCTGGCAAAAGCGTGATCCGATGCTTCTTCTTCGTACAAGTTGTAATCTTCTACTTCTAGCAAGCAGACGTCATTAGCGTGTAATGACATAACTCTGGTGTGCTGTTTACTTCTTCCTCATCTATTTACGATGAAACACTTGCAGAAAAGTGTTATTTGGATTATTTTACGCGGCACAGGCCACAATGGCGGGAAATGACAATGAGTTCGGTCAGGTGACGCTACACGTTTTTAAAACAACACAGTTAGAAAGGATGGTTAAAACACACTTTTAATTAATCACAACACACTAATACTACACGTATAATCTAATAATCACTATTTCACATTGAATAACTTCGCTAAAACATTAATTTTAGAGTGAGTCGAAGTCAGCACAGTCACGACACAGCACGACATGACATCGATGCACACACATTTCCATAAACAACAAGCAATTTTTTTTTCTAATGCTGTGGCTACTTTATCGGGCGAGTATTCATAGATAGATAGATAAACTCTTTATTGACACCAAGATAACAATAAATAAAAAATAAAAAGAAAATCTTATAAGTAGGTACAATGGGCGGTCTTATCGCTAAAAAGCGATCTCTTCCAGACAACCTTTGGATGGACAGAGATAGTTGAATGAGCATGGACGGTGGTGCTATAAAATTAAAAGTTACTATAAACATACTAAAATAAATATAAAATAATAGATTACATAATCAACAATACTTACTAAACATAATACAAATATTTACATAAACGTACATAAATAATACATATTTATATCAATAAAGGAAACAGTGAGGGATTACTTTCGGAGTTATAGTGCATTGGCGCGCAAAATCATCGTCGTCGGCTATAGATATGCGATGTTTTTGTGAAATGCCAATATTTGTGTCGCCCGGACACACAGTCAATCTGTTTGCCTTCTGCGCTGCTGACGTGGGCTAAATAAAATGAAGAAAGCAATGGCGTTTTATTGTATGTCAGTATATAATTATGTGTTACAAGTTATATACAACTGTATGAGGATTGGTTGTCTGCAAGAGATTGCTCTTAGCGATAAGACCACCCATTGCACCTAACTTATTATATGATTCTCATTTCTACATGTTTTTATTATGTTGGTGGCAATAAAGAGTTATTGTAGGTATTGTATCTTATTGAGAATAGGTAAAGGCAATATTTTATGTCATCATTTTAGAGGGTCTTGAAGTTACATTTGTACAGAATTAATGTAAATATTTTTGTACGTTTTTACAATAAAACATCTAAGCCAGTAAAACCCATAATAATAAGATCAAAAATAAAATCATTCAACTAATACTTCATTTCCTGCATAATAGTATAAAACGCTATAAAAGCATGTAAAGTTATTACAATAATGTCCAAGTATAGAGTTAAAAATAAAAATATGATTATGGATGAATCGTTCAACATATTCTTGAGTTTCCTTTTTTATTTAATGAATAATATTGGACCACTGTTTCCCTGCATAGTAGAAAAGCAACAAGTAAGGTAAGGTAAGTACCTACCTTAATAAATATACCTATTAAAGATTTTGTATTCTCGCTAGGCAGTAAAGACAATGAATTATTATTTGAATGATGCCTGTCTGTCTGGCTGACAGTCTAGCTGAATAAATATTATATCTTTAAACATAATTATCTTCATGTAAAATAAAAATCTACCTACCTAAAAAGAAATACATTAATTCTTATACGTGTAGGTAACCTTGTTTCAAAAAGTGGTGATAGTAACATAACCTAACCTCGAAGTCTAATAATAATTATTCCAGGGTACCTCGACAAAAAATTCTTTGACAGAAAACAACGCCTTACTAGCACTCTTTTTATTTTTGAAATAAACGGATGTATGGGGTAATGGGAGTTGCCGTTATACTTACATTTTACAACTTTAAAATTTTAAATCCCTTATCGATATGAAGTAAAACGATTAGTTTTATTTGTCTGTCTGTCTCTCCCTTTGAACACGCATAACGCTGATACTACTAGACGGATTTGATAAAACTTAGTATGGTTATAACAAACTGTTCAATAACATTTTTAACTTAATGTTTTTAAAAACGGGCAACTGCGGGCTGCACTAAGCAATAAGGAAGTAATTTTTTGCAATTTTTTTATTTAAGTATAGGTATCTTTAAAGCCAAAAAGCAGTAAAAACAACAATTAGCGCGCCAGTTTTACTGTCAGTGTTGCACGCTTGTCAGGTTACGGCGAATACGGTGGTTGTGGTTTAATTAAATCAAATGAACTCATCCAACTTCTAAATAAAGGCGGCATCATGACCGTAGGCTATGCTGATGACCTAGCTATTATGATCCCCGGATTATTCGAAGCGACCCTCTGCGAAAAGATGCAAAAGGCACTTCGGCCCCCTTATTACCTAACTCGCAACAGGTTTGCGACAGGCGTAAATCTCGCGGTGATTGCTGTCATACATCATTAGTGGTGTCGAGAATGTATGCTCCGCTACTGCTGTCGCATTGCTACTGCTGTCGCATTGCTGTTGCAAATTTTACGTAATTACCCCGCCGGCCGGTTGTATAGTCATTTGTTTTTTTTCTCTAATCTGTGGGTTGTCAAGAAGTGGTGTGAAAGCCACAGTCTGTTTGTGAACCCACAGAAGACAGAGAGAGTTCTGTTCACTAGGAAAACAAAAAGAACAGGACTAAAACTTCCGACTTTGTAAGGTACACAATTGACCCTTAGTAAGGAAGTAAAATATCTAGGCATTTGGTCAGACAGTCAAATTTTGTGGGCAAAACACCTTGATCACATTGTCACGAAAGCTACAAATATTTTAAGGCAAAGCAACAGAGCCGTCGGCCAGCAAGGACTGGGGTCTAAAACCGAAGCTTTGCCGCTGGCTATATCAGTCATAGTGAGAGCGGTCCTCACATATTCATGGTTGGGTAGTATGGCGGGCTCGCACTAATCTGGTGACAACAATCACCAAACTACAACAAATCCAAAGACTGGCTTGCGCCCTGATCAGTGGGTATATAAATACGACACCCTCGGCAGATTTGAACGTTATTCTGGGTCTGACTCCCTTGGATATACAGCAGGAAGCAATGGCATCAGCTCTCAGAATAAAATCTACAAACCAGTGGAAAGGCAATTCACCTGTCACTACTGATAGCAGAATCTTAGAGACAGAGAAAGAGAGAGAGAGAGAGAGAGAGAGAGAAAGAGACAAAAATCCTCCTAGAACCAAAGCATGTAACTGATAAAATAGCCAGCACGCACCTTGACGGTAAGAGGTAAGAGCTGATTACGGAGGAGGGGCCCTGGAAGATCTTTCACCCTCTTGGAACATGTATATAGAGGGTGCAAAAAAAGAGAGAAAAAAATTCTCATTTTCATCACTGATAGCGGAGCAACAGTCTATGCACTCAGAAGGCCCACAACAAGGTCGAGAGTTCTAGCAGAGTGCCACGCAATTCTACAAAAATTGTCTCACAAATGCAGAACAATAGTAAGATGAATGAAGACGGCTCATACCCAGGTAATTTTAAGACAGATCTTGCCAAAGAAGGAACCAAGAAAGAAGTTAATAATGACGTTGTAGGTCTCTGCAAACCATCAGCGATGGAAGTGCCGGACTTATTGCGTCAGCAGTCAGCACAGAGCACACTGAAAAAGAGCAGCAAAAATCTGGGATAAGAAAACAGACTGAAAACACGCAAAAGCTGTTTTTCCGACTATTAACAGGAAAATCACTAATAACTTGCTAAAGATGCAACGGCAGGATCTTCGGTTTATAGTAGGCCTCATCACTGGCGTCTGTAATTTAGATCTAATTGAGATCTAAGATCTGTATAAGACTGGGGCCACGGATAGCCCCTTATGCTACAGAGAAAGCTAGATACACATCAGGAATGCTGACACGAGAAGCCACACAACATTCTACCCAAAAAATTTTGAATGGCTCATCCAACATCAGTGCCACTGGAGCAGCTGTGCCAGCAGCCTAGAACCATGCTCTGTTATTTTGAGGAGCTGGGATGGCTCGGGTAGATGCTGGCAGGGGGAAATGCACAATACACCCCAAGCGGAACGTCAGTGCAGGATTTATCACCCCATGTAGAATAAGAATATGATACGGCGAATATATTGCACGATATCTTCTTAGCCCGTTACATTGTGATGCTACGATGTATATGTATAACGATGTATATACGATTGTATGCGGCCACACTAGCGGGCTACGGCGATTATTTTCCGTAGCCTGCTAATATGGCCGCAGCATAAGTATCCTCCACACTATTTGTGAAGTTGGCTGAAGTTAAGCGAATACGAGTCACTATATTGTTGCAAAAGTAAGACGCTCACGACCCCATCAGTAGATGTTAATTCATTAAACAAACATTTTTCAGCGGTGCCATGTCGTGTCCAGGCAGATATCAAAGCTCAAACTATTGCACAACTAAATAATGCACCTTGCACGAACTCTGAAAGCCTCTGCTTCAAAACAGTGGGCGAAAACGAAGTGCAACGTATCATCAATAGCATTTCTAGTAAGGCTGTCGGACACGATGGTATTGGTCGTGAACTAGTAACTCCCCTGCTTCCAGTTATTCTTCCTTACATCACGCATGTTATTAACTTCTCCATTGCTTCCAATAGTTTTCCTAATGCGTGGAAGTACGCTCATATAATTCCAATTCCTAAAAAAGCTGCTTCATCCGATCTAAAAGACTATCGTCCGATATCAATTCTCCCTTTTCTCTCTAAGGTATTGGAACGAGTTATACATCGACAGCTCTCACAATATCTCCAAACGTATAACCTACTTACCCCATATCAGTCAGGTTTCCGTTCAGCTCACAGTACCTGCACTGCTCTAATTAAAATAACTGACGATATAAGATCAAGTGTTGACCAACGTAAACTCACTTTACTGCTTCTCTTAGATTTTAGTAATCCTTTTAACTGTGTGAACCATGATATCCTTTTAGCCATCATGCGCTCTCAAAATCTAGCATAATCTGCTCTGGAATGGTTTCGTTCATACCTCGGTGGGCGGCAGCAACGCATACAGGTAGACGACGTCTTCTCTGATTGGAGTAATGTTGATGCTGGCGTACCACAGGGTGGCGTACTCTCACCTCTTCTTTTCTCGATTTTTATAAACACCTTAATCTGCCATTTACGCTATTCCTCATTTCATCTGTATGCTGATGATGTTCAACTCTACCTTTCTTTTAGACCTGATAACACTGCAAGTGCCATTGACGAACCTAATGAAGATCTTAAAGCTGTATTTGCTTGGACGCAGCAGTTTGGTCTTCTCATAAATCCCAGCAAAACACAGGTCATGATAGCTGGTAGTAATAGTCTTGTAACTAAGATTGATCTTCTGTCTATTCCCCCTGTCAAATACAATGGTATATCGCTAAAATATTGTAAGGAAGTAAAAGATCTTGGTCTTATCATCCCGCATAATCTTTCCTGGGACAATCACATCACAACGATTAGCAAAAAAATGTATGGATCCATACACAGCTTAAAGCGGTTAAAGAATTTTTTGCCACAACATGCCAGAGTAGCCCTTGTCACTGCTTTACTGCTCCCTTTTCTTGATTATGCGGATGTATGGTATACTGATTCCACCGAGGAGCAACTAAACAAGCTGGAACGTTTACTTAATCTGTGCATCCGCTACATCTATGGTCTGCGCAAGTATGACCATGTGTCTAACTTTAGATCTGAACTCAAATGGCTAAACATTCGCTACAGACGTAATGCACATACAGTATGTCTGCTTTATAATATTCTTTTTCATCTGATAGCCCCAAATTATCTTAAAGAACGTTTTACTTTTTCTTCTTCACGTGGTCGGCCGCAGCGTTCTTTTCAACATCTCCAGCTCATAATCTCACAACATAAATCTGCTTGTTACTCTGATTCATTTACTGTTACAGCCATACGTCTATGGAATAGCTTACCTCCTGAAATTCGTCAGGCATCGTCAATTGGTGTATTTAAAACTAAGGTATATAACCATTATCTCGCACTCCAAAATAAAGACAATAACTGAGCAAAAGTATAGTAACTCCATTGTCATATGAATATGTATATGTAGGTATATAATATAGTGTAATTATATATTTAAATATAAATGTATTATTAATATTCATGGTAAAGATAGTTAATATATATTTATGAGTCTTAGTTTATTAACGTGTAAAAATATATATACTTTGTATATTTAAGCTGCGTTGTACTGCCACATAAATTTCCATGTTACACCCAGGTTAACTGGAAGATAATGCTCTCTAGCATTAAGTTCGCCTATGTACCTACATTTGTTGTTTGTGCAATAAAGCATTTTCTATCTATCTATCTATCTATTTTGTACAGGGTCTAAGAAAGATCCCAGCGAGAGGCGCTAACGCCTCACGCTAATTCCAAAATGTATGGCAATGACAGTTCCTGTGTGGATAACTTGTCCGCAGCTAATGTCATTCCCATACATTTTGGAGTTAGTGTGAGGCGATATAGGTCTACCAGAATCTCATGGCACAAAAAAAAGTTTGTAATTCATATTTAAATGAGGCTTTTTATTTTAAAAAAAACACTAGTGCCGCTTCTTTTCTAGATGGCGCTGTAAGTACATAGTTTAAGCCTTTCAAACCACAGAGTAGTTTAAACATAAGAAAATGCTTAGACTACCTAAAAAAATGTCAAATTCAGTTGAGTGGACCACGAGTACATTGTGTGTAGTATCTCCTAAGTAGTCTGTGGTGCATTATTCTTAAGTAAATTGAAGTACAGCAGAACTGCGAGACAGATAAACGTTAATATTATGATCCAAAATTAAGCCGAGCTATCGCGCAACGAAAGTAGAACAAACGAAACAGTTTAAAGTTGTCAGTCAGTATCGTGACACATTTCCTATAACATGTGGTCTATGCTTGAAACAGTGACAGTGACAGATTTTGGTAAAACCACAACTGGCGCCATCTATTGGGTCATACATAAAACACCATTTCTTTTTTTAAATAAAACTCCTCATTGCCATACGTGTTTACTGAAATACAATACGGCACATATAAAAATTTTCGCACTCGTTTCGCTCGTGCATTTTATATTTTTACTGTATTTTGTTTTATAGCAAGCGTGTTTGTACTGACTGACATGTAATTCATATTTGATTTGCCGCATTTACCTCAGTAAAATATCTCTTTCAAAACTCTTTCGAAAAATCCAATGAGGCTTTTTATTTAAAAAATAACACTAGTTCCGCTTCTTTTCTAGATGGCGCTGTAAGTACATAGTTTAAACCTTTCAAACCACAGAGTAGTTTAAACATAAGAAAATGCTTAGACTACCTACAAAAAAATGACAAATTCAGTTGAGTGGACCACGAGTACATTGTCTGTAGTATGTCCTAAGTAGTCTGTGGTGCATTATTCTTAAGTAAATTGAAGTACAGCAGAACTGCGAGACAGATAAACGTTAATATTATGATCCAAAATTAAGCCGAGCTATCGCCCAACGAAAATAGAATAGACTCTAGCTCATATAGTGCCCGTGTGAGTACGCCTCTGTAAGTAGATCCCCTACTATAAAAAAAGAAAAGTTACCGTGCCAATGAGTTTCAATGTCAACAAAATGGCAACAAATGAGCCTACAGAGTAGAGATGTCTCATGGTGGTCTTGACTGCCTCCGACCACACGAGTCATCTCGTGCGCTAGCAATCGAGAATATCACAAATTTTAAGCTCGAAAATACGAAAACTCGAATTTTGAGATTTATTTCAAGATGACATTGCATCTCGATTTCCCACGCGTCATCTCGTGCGCTAGCAATCAAGAATATTACGAATTTTAAGCTTGAGAATACGAAAACTTGAATTTGAGTTTTTTTTTTGAGATGACATTGCATCTCTATTTCCGAGAGTAGGCTCCCAGGCTGTACATAATCTGTCCATGCCAATATTTCGCCGCCAGTATTGTACGACATGTATTGCACAACCCAGCATTTGGAGGCTATGTACACGAATTCCCGGCTGTACATTTCAGGCCGTACATTATTGCCTGTACTAAAGTGTACGACCCGTTTTGAACAGCCTGGTATTTGAAAGCCATGTATATCAATTCTGGGCCGTACATTCCTGGTTGTACGATATGGGCTGTGTAATATTTTGTTTGTGCATTCCGGTCTCCCTGGAAGGGTACTTCATGCAAATCTCACCGCACCTCGGCCAACTTCCGCCCCCTAATTACCTAATTTGCGACAGGCGTAAATCTCGCGGTGATTGCTGTCACACATCATTAGTGATGTCGAGCATGTATGCTACGCTACACCACTAATGAAGTATGCCAGCAATCACCGCGAGATTTACGCCTGTCGCAAATTAGGTAATTTTTTTTTTTTACTTATTTTTTGGCTCCACACATAGTGTATAATTAGGGGGCCGATAGTTCCAACGCCCTCCACACTACTCGTGAAGTAGGACGAAGTCAAGCGAATACAGTGTGGAAGGGCACTTCACTTCGCTTCGTGTGACCTCGCCTTGCCACGGCTGACCTCCGATAGTTGTCGGCTTTTGTCTGAGTCAAACGACTCAAAGCGCCCTACGGGTCTAGCAAAGATGCCAGCGTGAGGCGTTAATGCCTCACGCTAACTCCAAAATGTATGGGAAATAACATTGCCTGCGGGAAATTTTTCCGCAGCCAATGTCATAGCTAAGGCTTTCAGTCTCGCTACATTTTCGAGTCGCGGGAAAAAATATCGAGACTCAGGCCGGTCTCGAAATTCCCGGGAAAAACGAGGCTTTCGAGACTACATCAAAAATAGGTTTCATACCTTGAAATAGGTGTTTAGGCAGCAAATACAAGCTAATCATACTGTTAACAATTCAAATACAAGCAAAATTAGCAACTTTACGCCCATTTTTTTAAATTTTTATTCATAATTGTTTCATCTGCTAACGAAAACATCGCAGCCATTAATTTCCCACTTAATGGCTGCGCTCACCTGATGGTAAGTGAAGAAGTTTTCTAAGGTGGAGCACGTTTGCCCATAAGATGCCCCTTCACTCTTTACTTGAAAAGTCCCAGGAAGAAATACTATTGCTGTAGGGTTAGCACGGCCGGTAGACATAACTGTCTTTCCCCTGTTTTATTCCAAGCAAGTATGAAGAAAGTGACGTAAAACGGGGAAAGACAATTTTGTCTACCGTCCATGCTAACCCAGCTGGAAGAGCATTCCATTCGTTGGTCGTTCGGACTATGATTGACTCAGCAAAACGCTTAGTGCGAACTGGTGGTACAGGTATGATGTAAGGATGTAAAGAATCACCAAGCCTTGTAGTTCTAAGCCAAAAGACGTTCACGGCTGACCATAGGGCTCCCCCATAAAACGCCACTTTGGATGCTTATCATATGAAAGGATTTGTCATAATACATAACATACACTTGGCAGGCGGCTTGGTAATCGCAGAAGATTTTAATGTTGCAAAGAGAATGTGTGGACCCTCTCTAGGGAGAAAACATTAAACAAATCTTTTAAAAATTAAATGAAAGTAAGGATTCCTACATAATTATATTGTCAGATATACCGCTTGCGAGGTTATGTGCCACCAAATCAGCTTGCAGCTGGTAGCTTGCTTCTTCTGTGTTGAAAGCCATGGTTAAGAGACTAGTGAAAACCCTTTAAAAATTATTATTTTTAAGCAGCCGCCTAAAGTGGTGCTCTATGGGGCCTATGTTCAGCAGTGGACGTCTTCAGGCTGATGATGATAATGATGGTCAGACCTTAGATTATTATGTCTGTGATTAAGACCTTCAGACTCACCCTAAGACTCTTTGAATATTGTATCAGTATCAAAGCTCAGACTAAAAACCATGCTAGAATCCTATATTGTCAAGACCTATGCTATTTTTCAAAAGGGCTAGTTCTCTGCAGATATCCAGTTAAAAATAAAAAATACTGGTAGTTTAGTACATTTTTGAATAATTTGACTTAAGTCTCGAAAGTCTCGTTATTCTCGGGACTAGAGGTAGCAGTCTCGAGTCTCGAAAATACGAAAAAATCGTCGAGACTCGATATTTTCGAGACCGAGACTCCCGGGATGAAAGCCCGAGCATAGCTAATGTCATTTCCATACATTTTGGAGTGGCATCTTTGCTAGACCCCCTGAAGTTGTACGTTGAGCATCCGGAGCGTCTCCTTACAATACTCGGCTCACTTCATTTCAGTTCTCATAGAGATAAATATGCGAGAGTGCACATTGCAACGGCGGCACTGGGCGAAGAGCATTTCGCAAAGTTGCACGAGGGGTTTTGTCAAGTATAACACGATTCAGTCAAGAAAAGAACTGAAAAGAGCAGACATTTCTATTACTGTCTCACTCCCGCTGTATTTAAACACAATAGTAAAAGAGATAAAAAACAATAATTTTCTTTTTCGTCAGAATCGTTTCTTCAATGACACGCGTTGTACTTCGACTTCGGTCAACTTCATAAAGTTGACTTTGCAAGCAGTGTAGTGGGGCTTATATGGTGAGGTCATTTGTTTATGCTTACATAAGAGTTTTCAACAATGAAGTTATTAGATTTTATTATAATACTTACTGTTTATTATCGTTAGTTTCTGTTTTGATAGAGGAAGTTATCCAAAACGTTAGTAATCTCCCCCCCTTCTTATCAGTGACTATCCCTTCATGGTTAGTGGCAAAGTTGTTCTGCATTTGGCGGAAACAGTAGCCAATAAAACGATGGTTGCCGAGCGGTAGCATGTGTGCTTCGCAATCTTACGGCACCGGGTTCGGTCCTCGGCCCTCACCAATGACTTATCTAGTAAGTAATGTACAGTTTTCGATGGCATTGCTCCGTGCCTCGGAGAGCACGTTAAGCCGTCGGTCCCGCCCCCTAATTACCTAACTCGCAACAGGTTTGCGACAGGCGTAAATCTCGCGGTGATTGCTGTCACACATCATTAGTGGTGTAGCGTAGCATACATGCTCGACACCACTAATGATGTATGACAGCAATCACCGCGAGATTTACGCCTGTCGCAAATTAGGTAATTAGGGGGCCGGTTGTCATAAGAACATTTATGGCAATCGTTACGGGTAGTCAGACGCCTGATAGAATCGGACGCCTGATCTAACCATCCCTGTTACTGGTTCCTTATGGGTTGCGAGGTCAGATGGCAGTCGCTCGTGTAATTCTGGTAGCTCGCCGCTACAGGTAAGATTGGGAGCCGACCACAACAAATGGGAAAAGGCAAAGAGGATGATGATGAGCACAGATATCTACTATACTAGTCAAATAATGAGTAGCCAATAAAAAAAACAATGAACCCTGCAAATCACAGATTAGAAAAAAAAAACAAATGACTCTGTGCTGCAAATGCGCTGTCTATGGTTTATTTTTCAAGAAGTTTTTAAGAGCTTAACATACGCCAATGACCTTGAGCGTTGGACACAAAGTTATTAATAAGAGCCACCTGGGGCGCCACACTCGCAGGTTTGACAATGAGCTAGAGTTTGTCAAAGATAAACAATTCCAGATGAAACTCCGTGAAAAATATATCTACCTATTATAATAATATTATGGTGCCCGGTTTATTACTTATATAATATATTATTATTATTATTATTATTATTATTGATAATAGACGAGCAGCATTACTGCTGATGTGTCTATATCCACAGTGTTGGAAAGTCACTTCATAATGATAACATTTGTAATGATATTTGATTAGTTCGTAGCCAGTTGTCAAGTTTATTTTTGAAAGCATTCACAGAGGTTGCAGCTATGACATCTTCCGGTAGTCTGTTCCAGTTGTGCACCACCCTATTACTTAGGAAGTGGTGTGCAGTGTTGGTCTTAGATGGTGTACGGGAGATTTTTTGCTGGTGCCCTCGCAGGGGTTTTCCTTTTTTCATAATATAAATGTCTTTGATGTCAGGAAGATTATAATTGTAATTAATAATTTTGAATGTTTCAATGAGGTCACCACGCAGACGTCTTTCTTCAAGGGTAGTAAGGCGCAGGGTTTGTAGTCTGTCTTCATAGGACTTGCGTCGCAGAGCCTGTGGTATCTTACTTGCTCTTCTTTGAACACTTTCTAGCTGATCAATGTCCTTATGAAAATATCTATCTATATTACTTATAATAAAACTGTAACAGGTCCAAATCTGTACATTGAAGATAATGTATAGAAATTTTTTTTGAGGGCTCCATTTTGATGGCCTTGATAGCTCAGTTGGTAATGGCTCTGCCTTCTGAACTATAGGTTGTGGGTTCAATTCCCACCTGGGACAAACATTTGTGTGATGAACATAGATGTTTGTTCTGGTGCTGGGTGTTGTATTGTATTCTGTGTATGTATTTACAATCAAAAAAAGTATCTAAGTATACATAAAAAAATATTATTTTGGAGGCTTGCATTAAATAAAATTAAGCAAGATTTAAAATATATTTTACAAAATACAATCAATCGTAACACTTTTTAAACTTTTGTGACTTTAACTCATATTATTAGGTTGGGGAAAAAGTCTTTTCGCATTATAGTAAGTATGAACTTGTAATAAAATTTCTTTGGCTGTACTATTTGTATCTGGCTGGTTTTATCATTAAAAGTTTAAATTTTAAAGAAGATATTTCCATATTCAAATTAGGAAAATGTGTGATTTTTATTTGTTTTTCGTACTGTGAAGATGAGTGAATCTAATGAAGAAACTCCATACATTTTAAAATTTTACTACAAAAAACATGGACCTAATAAAAAAAGAAGGATGGAGTCCCAATTGATCCCGAACCGAGGTACCCTTAGGAAGTCGGAACGCTAATAAGTACAAGCGGACACGCACACACTCACATCATAGGAAGTCTATCGCCTGCCATTACTGCTACGGACGTCGCCCAAGACGCTTAGAAAAAAAATTATAAAATGCTGTCTTGCGTTGCGAAAAGTTGTCGGAATCATAGTAGTTTGATAAAAAAAACTCAAGGGATCACTTTTCACAAGTAAGCTTGTTATTTTTCCACTAATAATTTGCTTTTTCGATAAAATTATTGAGATGCAATCAATACACAAAACCAGCTTAGTGTTGCCAACAATCAAACTTGCAAATTACCCGGAAGTATGGGAGAATGACGAAATTGTGTTCGAATACAAGTTATTCACCTATATTGATCATAATTAGAGAACTGACTATATGCAAATGCATATTTCCATTATGCATATTATGCATGTGTTGGTCTTTTTCAGGTTAATAAATATTTTACCTGTAATGGACCTACTAATCGTGCATATTTGGGCAGGTTTTCTATAACGTAGAAAAAGTAAAGTGTCATGAAATGTATTAATAGATACTTACTTTTACAAATTAAGACGTGTTTTTGACTTTTTTGGTTGGCAAACTGTCAGAAGGGCCATGATTGGTTGATACTTGATAGGTTGGTAGTGTTGGTACCATCAGCCAATCATGGATGGTTCCGCTCGAAGAAAATTGAGTTTGCTGGGGAGTCCAGCCATTACGAAAATGTCGAAAAAGCAGTTAATTCCCGTTGAGCAGCAGTGGCGTCAAGACATATGACACTTACTAGTATTGGAAGTTTGTATAATAAATAACAAATATACATAATGGAAGATGCAAGTTTCATTTCAAAATTAAAGTAGAAAAATACGAGTGATGTGTTCATAAAACATTTTCAGCAAAAGCCTGGCTATAATTCTTTGTGCGAAATAAACAGTTTTATTGACTGACTAACAGACCCGACCCGGTTAGTTAGTTTTACGCCCTAGCCCTATCCAAAGGAAGAAAGAAATGGGAGAGGAAAAGCCTCAATGGACGCAGGTGCGCCTCTGTTTACCATCATACATTCATCCTTTTCCCCTATCTTTTTCGCTCTCCCTTCCTCTCCCCTATAGCATAAAGGATAATATAGAGTGGCGTCAACTTCGTTGCTGACGATGTTTTATTGTAGTGTATGGATTACATCGCGCAGGTATAACTGCAAGGACTGCACTGCCGAAGGTCGCCGTACTATCGTACACCATGAAATTACCGCTAGGATTAAAAATTTAGTAATCTTTTGGCAACATCTGATTCTAAGCCTGTACGATAAATAATGCACACCAGCTCTAGGTCATCGTAAAGTAGGTAGGTATCCTATAAGTTGAATCTAATATGGACAGACAGATACACAACAAAATAATCCTATACGGGTTCCATTTTCATACTGAAACGGAGCAAATATAGCATTAATAGCGTGTAAAAGTATATATATATTTATGTCGTAATAGTTTTTTACAAATTCAAATAGGACTAACCCTGAGGGATGAAAAATAAAATGACATAAGTTATTAAATTTTGACTACTCTGTTATAAGATCGCGTAGCTTTTTGGTCATACAAAAAGTCACACCAACGTCAGATCTTTTTTTTTGGCCGGTTTCGGGTAATTTTCTTCACATGGCAATTTTTTAATCCATCACACATGTTTAGGTGTCCGCCAGGGCCCAGAAGTATATGACGTCATTCATGGACAACAAAGATAGTGCTATACGTTCGGTACTAAGCAAAAAAAAGATGAACGCAATATCTTTGGTCCTTGTCACCGTTACCGGGTTTTTTATTTGGCTTCGTTTGATCTAAGCCAAACAGGTTAACAATTTTTTTTTAATATTGTGGTTTCTTGTGAAATAATCCAATTGAAATAGTGATTAACGCAATAAATATTTGAGAAATAATGTGTGTGCAGTAGGTGAATGCAGCATTTTATGCAGCAGAAGTCGTACTGAGGCGTAAACATGAAGGAATAATATTTCACAAGTAAGTAGACATTATTTTGTCTATTTTCCCTTTTAGAAGAGTTTATTGTGAAAAATATAAATACAGCGTTACATTTCATGTAATAACAGGTCCTCAGCTTAACAGAAAAACAGCTAAATGATTAATTCATGAATAAAATAACCAAACATAACCAAAAAATTTCATTGTCAAGGTACTGCCAGTTTATGCTTTTTAATTTCCCATAAAACCAGCTAGGTACCATGTTGATTTGCAAATAGTTTATAAGTCGGAATAAATCTTATTGTAGGTATAGTAGCTAATTATTTGCTTGATTTCACTTATTTTTTCGATTGTAATTTGTTTTGTGCTTAAATAAATAAATAAAGTAAAATATATCATTTTATATTTAGGGTCAGAGGGGGTAAGTGAAACATACTTGCACATCTGTCCACTTTGTGAATTCTGCTAGGACGCTAATTTTTTACACATAGAAAGCCTTAATCTGAAATGGCAAATGACGGCAATAAATACTTTTCAAGAAAATAATTTCTGAAAATTCAATTTGCATGAATGAAACATCACTTTAAAAATGGTTCACGATTTTGACAGAAACGTTCCGATTCAATATTCTGACGGTAGGTTGACATTGGGGTTTGATTATTTTGTAGGTGACTATATTGACAGTTTTGTTTTTATTATCTGTTATCCGCAATTATTATCCTACTTATATAATAATAGCTGCATAGTATCTTTATAGCACTTTATAAGCGCAGAATCTCCATCTCTTTCTGTGGGTGCCGTTAAGAGCAGACTAAGGGGCTATCCAGAGAATGGGCAGTAGCACTCTCTTTGGAACATTATAATCTTCTGCGATGACAAGCCATTTGCCAAGCGAGGTGATTATGGCAAACCTCTAACCTCTCTATAATCAGCGTCTAAAATGGCGTTTTATGGGCACGCCTGTGTTCAGTACTAGACGTCTTCCAGCTGTTGATGTGAAATACGCGATTTTCGCCCATCGGACATTTACAATGACATTTGTAATGTAGTAGGTATTTGATTGATTTTATTACCTGTGTCGTCTGTGACTGCAAATACTAACCGCACATTACGCGCCCTTTCATGCATTTTTTTGTGTAAAAATGTACATAAACACTATTAAATTGCTTCATGGCATCAACCGAGTTGTGTTTTGTAAACTTAGAGATTTCTTTTTATTATATGACCTAGCAGAAAGATTGTGTGACGCGTGTGTTAGAGCATTGAAACCATTTCGCCACATAGCATAGAGCTAAACTGCGTGATTTATTGATTACGATAGGGTTTCACTTAGGTACTCCTTCGTTTCACTTACCCCACCTGACCTTGCCTTTTAGTTTTTACAATAAATTTGAAACAATGAACACTGGTAAAACATAATTTTTAGGTATCAAAGTAAATTACTCTATAGATAGAGCTAACGCAATCACCCATTATTTACCCAAAATTTTGGGAGACGTTCTTATCCAGGCAGCACCTTGTGTGGGAGCAAGAAACAACTAGGCGGGCACGCGCTGTAAAATTATACTAGTGGGAATTCTGTGGTGTCCGCCATTGCTGTACGTCAGTTCGATGTCAATCAAAACTCACTCCTGTTTTTTTTAATTCTATGACAAAAAAGGTAAAAATGAAACGCAAGCCGCAAAAAAAAATTGCGATGTTTATGGACCTAGTGCAGTGTCTGTGAGAGTAGCACAAATTTGGTTTAAGCGTTTTCAATCCGGACATTTTGATGTTAAAGATGCACCTCGCTCTGGTCGCCCTATTACGGATAAAATGGATGCCATTTTTAAAAAAAAGTGGAGCAAGAGCGGCATATCAGTAGTTACGACGTAGCTGAAGAACAGCATTGCGTAGCATTTGAAAAAAACTGGGTACACAAAAAAGCTCGATATTTGGGTCTCTCACGAGCTCACTGAAAGAAACCTAATGAACTGTGTACTCATCTGTGATTATTTATTACGACGTAATGAAACCGAACCATTTTTGAAGAAGCTGATAACTGGTGATGGTAACACGTTCAATTTTATTGATCAATAAAATTGACGAGACCACTTAAGTCAATGTTTTCTCCATACTGTAAACCGAAAAACATTGACCAATACTAACCCTAAACGATCAATAAAATTGATCAATCCCAAAGATTGATCAATAAAATGTAACGTGTATGAGAGGCCTAACGCTAATTTAGTTCGACTGGAACCCTACCCTGCCAAAAGAGTTTAAAATACCTATACTGACCTTCTGTGTATACGATCTATTATTGTTCCAAATACTTTTACTGACATTAAAGTCACTAAGAACTAATCAAATGGCTCTAAAACTGACTTTTTCGTATAGTCGATACCTATTTATTGGCTGTTTAATTGATAATTTTCTTACAAATAAGAAAAACATTTAAAATATTTTATATAAAACAGCAGCGCGTCCACCCGTTGGCACATGCCGGGGCAGACTAACTCACGCGCCGCCAAGGGCCTCGCCCTTGGCTCGCCGCAAAATAACGCAAAATATTACTAAACAGACTTAATTTTGGCTCTAAAAATAAAATGATCAATTGAGCTTGTATATTTTTAAATTTCCTATCCGAGGGTGTAAAAATATTTAATGACGCAATCTTCCTTTACGCGGCATTGTACACTGTGTGACTGGAAAGGCGTTCTAAAAGTATTTTTTTTATTCATAATGTACCTAGTAATCGAATATTTTGTTCAATTGATAAGTACAGGTGCAGAATGATCTTATTGGTGATATTTTTTTCATGTCTGTAGAATTCATAGGTTCTTCAGTATGATTAGTTAAAAAGACGCGTTTGGCCTATGTTAAAGGCTTAAGCTAGATGATGCTTATTGTGCTTATTATTTTCATCTCTTTGTTACGGGTAACGTGTCACTAATTCAAGGCCACTTTTCCTTACTTCAAATCGTGGTTTGCAATGCATTATCCAGTCTCCAGTGTTTTACACAGCTTTTGTATAGGCACATTTTATTTCTCTAACCTGTGGACTGTGGTTTAGACACAGATTAGAGAAAAAAACAAATATGGGTTTAGAACTAGACTGGCAGCATTGATCTTTAGTCTATGATTTTTTTTTACTTGATTTTTATTGTTATGTTGGCTATAGGGTGAAAGTTCAATGCCATTTGAAGCCATTGACTTTTATGTTTCAGGGTGTTGGCTGCATTGAAGCGTCTAGAACTCAACAACCAATCACAAATGCGTTAGAATTTTGAAAAAATTTGAGGTGGGGATTTCATCCCGCCGCCATATTGTGTTGAGCTGTGAGTGCTTGTAGTGATTTTTACATAGTTCTGTGTAAATTCTTTGTCAATATATTTTGGATTGAACAGTTTAAAGGTAAGACCAATTTGAACTAAAGTTTTTGTTATAACTTTTTGTAATTCTATATAGTTTCGCAAAAGAGCATGCTATCACACCGGCAGCGGTTCGGCAGTTGAAATATTAGGCATCGGTAGACATAAAAAATATCATATCAATCCTATCCAGTTTTTATTTTCTTCAGCCACGAGGAAAAGCTACCATGGACTATTGTGTTATATGTAGTTTATTTGAAACTGGTTCTGTACCTAATCATTAAAACGAGCTGGCTATCACAAGTATCACAACGAACAAAGTACATGTACTTATTATGATCGAGCTTATGCCTGAACGACTGAACGTTGATAATGCCTACCTCCTCTTGGGCTTCAACTTAATCGATAGTAGAAATTATCATATATTTTTCTAAAATCTAGGGATTGATAAATAAACTGATATAGTACATAAATGTAATTACGGAAAGCCCGTCCTTTGTCATCGTCGAAAAGATGATTCATCGCCGTGAGTAGGTAACTTGGGGGAGACAATAAAGTGCACTGCTGAGGGTGTAGTGTAGAGTACTATGTGCCTATACCTTCTGGTAGGATTGCACATCTACTACAAATGTTGAAATTATATTACATAGCTTA
Organism: Ennomos quercinarius; assembly: GCA_910589525.2. Lineage (NCBI taxonomy): Eukaryota > Metazoa > Arthropoda > Insecta > Lepidoptera > Geometridae > Ennomos > Ennomos quercinarius. Next base: position 13,189,798 of record OU342493.1, read on the forward strand.
GCTTTTCTCTTTTCAACTGTTTTGTATTCTAAATTTTAAATCTTTATGGGTGCTTCTTATACACATACCATTATTACGATTTATTTGTTAAGTCTGTTTTTACTTGTGTCATCTGGAGGCTTTTAATATTATGTAATTTATTATTTATCCTTACCTATTCACATATAAAAAAATGGTATATGCATATAAGTAAATAATATTTATTGCCATTGTTTCACCTCCTTGAGAGCTAAATATATAACTAGTGGAACTTATGTCTAACACCAGTTTTATTGAATGGGATTTATAGCTGGATAATAATTCTACATACCTACCAATTCTTATAGCCAGATATGTCAATCCCCCTGCCTGATATGAATCACATTAAACATACAATTCAATTATCTGTGTGCATAAAAGAATTTTATTTTGTGTGTATACAGAAGTCTGAACTTTAGTCATGCAATATGTTCCTAAGTTTATTATTGCCTTCATAATGTGCATTGTGTCCCAATATATGCCAGGTGTGTTTATACATTTTTAACTCAGCTTGCTTTCTAATATTCATAATTTATTCATTTTGCTTTGGTCTAGTAATGTACCTACAGGTTATTAAGTTGTCCATTTGCTCAATCTATGCATACCTACACATTATGTAATAAACTAAACTTTAATTTTGTTACTATTAACTAATTTGGTACCTACTTAAGAAATTCATACAGGTATTTCACCTTTATACCTGTATGGGAGATAAGGTTTCTGGTTTTTATAGTATCTTTGTTTTAATGTGTTTTTGTAGGTACAACAAAAAGGAAAAGGGATGAGTCTTCATATTGTGTCATGTTATAATATGATTAATATCATTTTGATACTATGCTTGTGAACTGCTTGACATCCAAAATTACAAACATGTTACAGATATCTTACAAAATATATTATTAATTCAAAAGTAACTGACTGTTACATTTGTAATTTGTAATGGATATAAATATTATATATTTGATATTTTTATATAGGCGGCTGGTACAACAATATAAACTAAGTTTTACCCAAGCCTAACTAATTTCAAGCTTGGTCAGAGTGATAACATGCAGTGACAACATAATATTTACTTTAAATGTTATTTGATTAATCAAGTCTTAAAATGTCCTGTGAACTGCAAGTAAAAAAAAAAACATTAGAAACGATGCAGATCCAAGAAACAAAATTTCTAAAAGAGTGGTGACTCAACACCTCCCCTCTCTGAACTTTATCTCTTGGTTCTGTCTGGATTTGTAAGATTCAATATTCATGTCATGTTTTTTTGTTTGGACTTAGAAATACAATGTTGTGCCTGATAGCTGATAGTTGGTATTTGGTAAACCCTGTACTTACTTTAACTACATGATATGCCTGTCAAGAATGGTTTCAAGTTAATCTTGAAAATGGATTAAATCAACACATGTAGGTAGACTGTAGAATAACAGGTGCCAGATGTGATACCGGGCAAGCGTAATATAATGCTGTCCTCCTATGAATATACCACATTCCAATTATTTTTATTTAATTACTAGGCGCCCCACAAATTACCCATCTTTCTGCACAAACGAATTTATTGGGATAAAAAGTACCCTATGCTATGATTATTAAGGTACCTATTTTCAGCAAGTGCCAAATTGGTTCAGCAGTGTCAAAGCCACACAAACAGACAATATTAGTAGGGATACTAACTTTTGGTGGCTGCACCCGCTTTGGCTTTGTCACTCTGAGGCCTGGAAATCATGAGGCAGGTTCGCCACCACCGCCGCGTCGCGCGTCTCTCGCTGCCCTGCCCTCACCGCCGCCGCTCGGCTTGTAGTTGTGTACACAGGAACTGCGAAGTTCTGTATCATACCTCAATGACTGTCACAAATACGGCAGTTTGAGCTCTAATAATATTTTATTTACCTCAGCACTCTGATGTCATGTCACACTCAACGTTCAGCCACACCTGCTCGTCAAGTTTCGTCAGCGAAGCGTCAACGTCGTCCCTTCAGTACCCATCGCTGCCCCTGTTAGTAGACGGCCGTGCCGTGATCGCCGCGGGCATCGATGGGTACCGCATAGTTTCGCGTTGTGGACGCACCCGCTTCGCAGACGCACAGGTGTGGCTGAAGCTTTATTCATCAATGTGTCAACCAACAAGCGACGCAGAAAACAATACAATGTACCACACTCGCACGAATATTTTTACATTGTTTAATGAATCCCTAAACTCCTGATAGTACGGGAGTTATTAGTGTAGTGTAACCCCGTGTTTGGGGTGTCGGTAGCTTTTCCCATTGTAATATCCATGTGGCTAGCGTAGGTGAAAAGTCGAATGCTGTCCAGCGTCCTCACGTTGGCCAAGTATAGGTACGCGAGTAAAAGGGTGCATTCAATCTGGCTACTAGGCCCGCAACAGCCATAAACAGCCGTAAACCGATACAATAATTTTTCAGGAAACTCAATTTCAGTCAATAACTTGAAGACCTTACGTAGGTAGTACGTAGTACGTACCATTTATGCCCGGCCCGCCTATCTGTCATCTGTCTGAGTGCTGCCCCACTGGACAGACCGACAAGCGTCATCGTACTCCCAGTCCCGCAAAGCCTGATGACTCGTATTTATCAATGCTTTTTATTTACGATGGCCTAGCTATGGTCCTGGAACTCGCGAATGTAAACCTAAAGCAAAATGCAAGTCGCACAAGGGCTATTGGGCGTTGCAACTTATACTTTACAGGAGACCATAATTTTGAATCAATTCCCGTATAAATCGTGGTGAATCACCCCTATCACTGCAAAATATGGAGATGGTAGGTGGGGTAGGTCCTTGCCTGAATGGTTGCCTCCTATAGTCGTGGGACTCGCAGTCGTGAGACTTCGCATGGTCAAACCAGATAGGCCTTGCATTGATAATGGAAGCACTGGCAGGAAAGGCCAAGGGGCAGTTCAAGAGGGATAAAATGTCGCAAGAGAGAAGCTGATGCCATTATTTCTTATTTATTTTTTGCGGATTTTTTAATAATACGTATGACACACATTTCTCGGAGGGCACATTAAGCCAAGTCAGAAGCCTTTGGGTGGCCTAAAAATTCAGACACCAGGGCTGACCACTTGCCTACACGAGCAGAAGAAGACATTTCATTTTAAACACATTCCAAACCTTTTCAATCAGCTTTTTCAATATAATATTATATTTCAGTAGGTAATTTTCAGTTTTTTTTTTCTCAATAAGTTTTGAAAAGGTATATTTTAAATCCGGTTAAATAGTGCGGATTTTAATAAACAGAAAATTGGCATTGAATAGATCGCACGTCCAAGACATGAATGCTTTTTTAGTGTTACTTCTAAATAACTAGGATGGAAACAAAGAGCGCATGGATACGCGTCTTTGTCACTTTGTTCGAATAATAATACATGTGAACACTTATATAGATTTTGCTTCAAGCTTAGCAAATCGAAAAATATACCGTGACGTGAACATAGGTATGATATGACGAAAAGAAACAAAGAGGTAGTACCTCCATTTTTAAGTAAAACGTTTCGTTGTTGAGCCTTGTGGCCCTGGTTTGCGAATAGGACCACCCCATTGCTTACCATGGGTGCCGTAAGAGCCGGCTAAGAGGATATCCAGGGAATGAGCAGCAGCAATCCCCTCGGTACGATTAAATATTCTGCGATCACCAAGCCGCTTGCCAAGCGTGGGTGATTATGGCAAATCCCCCTAAGATAAGCGTCCAAAGTGGCGTTTTATGGGTGAGTGTTCAACGGTGGGCGTCTTCCGGCTGATGTGTGATCTGATGGATGAATAGGTATGTTGTTTCGTTATTATCAAACTGAAAACTGGTATTCTGTAATGAAATTTTCCCTAAATAAATCACTGTGATAGGTACGATATATCAGAAATTATCCAATTAGGTTTCGCATCATATTTTCCTGTTGGGTGTGTTCGGTGCAGAGTTACCTACTTGCGGTTGGAATCCGCAACTGGCGTATACTATCGATTTTCCACTAGCCGTCTCTGTAATGCATACGATTTGAACGCTTGCATTGTAGGTTCAACAATATAATATTTATTTACGTTTTACGTCGACTTCATTTGTCGATTCCTTCCGATTCAAAAATAGTTTAGTTTCTAGTAGTTGTAGCTACTAATAGTCATGCTGTGTTTATTAGTAATAGTAACGCGTGGCCATATATAATTTTACAAAACTTTATAAAGAGTCTGCCCTATATTTTCTTCAACATGGCATTATGGCTGGCGATAACGCGAACGCGAGGGTTGATCGATATGAAAGAAACATGTTTTACCACTAAAGTCAAGTTCTCCATAAAAATATTTGCGATCTGGTTGCTTAAAGTTTCTATTTTGATGAGTTCTGGTGATTTTGATATTCCTGATTATATTGTTCGATAAATGTGTAGGTACTTAGTAAAATGTATATATTTGTATGAATTCACGAATCCGTTGTTTAGTCGCTTTAGTTAACGACTTATCATGCTATAAGTATTCCATTAGGTCAAAATATATTTAAAATGTTCTCGTAACAAATCTCTTGATCCTGCAGTCAAACTATCGGTAGCATTTGTATTGCGCCATTCGCCTGTTTACAACTTTATAAACACGTGGCCGTAAAGTTTTTCAAGCGCAACCGTCTCTCGTCCAGAGAGCGTGTGTAACGTTCACGAATATTACAAGGGACCTACTCGGCGAGCCGGCAACCTTGAACGCGTTCGAGTCAAGGGCGCTGATATACATTGGATCCTCTTTAGAGTGAACCAGACCCGCTTAAAACGACTCTCATTGTAACAGCGACGACAATACATGTTCGGGTTGACTGCCTGAGCCTAAAAACGTTAAAATAGGGGGCACAAACCAGGTCGATAACCCCGATGCAAGGACCAATTTGGACTAACTCCGCACGATGACGGACAGATGCTCCCTGCTCTCGCTCTCTCTCGAACGCCAGCGATCTTAGCAGTTAGATAGCAAATAACATGAAGAAATCAACACATTATGTACATATCTTCGAACTTTCGAGACAACAAAAATGTCTTCATATCTGAGCTGTGTATTGTGTTGTTGTCATGTCCTAGTGCAGGGCCAGGGAATGTTTGTGCAGAGATAAGACTGGCTCCTGCGTGCGTGACTAATGATAATGACACTGCTATGTAGTATGTATGTATGTGCTGAAATTAATGAGACTAATGAGGAATAACGATGTTCTGCTAATGACCAAAGAGAACAATAACCAATAACTGTATTGTGTACATGAATACGATTTCCTAAACTACTCTCAGTTTCGCTCCAAACGTAGCGATAGATACGTGTTTTAATTAGTACTGTGAGTATTGCATGTTACAGTGAGTTCAAATAATACCTACCGGCAGGATGTTGTTGTTAAATCAGTGAGCACGATATGACTGTGTGCTTTATTGTTGGGTTAAAATTATAATAACGGAACAGCGGTTTTCTCAGGATTGTGGTGAATCTTGATTGCCTACTTATTGTTTTATTGTTACGTTTATGTAACTAGCATGATTCATCCTCGCAGAGTACCACGTCGGTGTTGTGTGTAAATCGTAAAAGGAAAAGTCCATTCAGAAAATATAGGTAATGGTCTGATAATCTGATTCATTGAAACATACAAACTTAATTCAAAATAATAATGTATACACTACGTACATAATAATTGTAATACGATCGCAGTCTGAGATTTCGATTAATTTTGTCAACCTAATAATTATTACTTGTAGAACAAGACGTCAAGTGGTCGTTTCTATTAATGGTACCTACTTATACTGTGTTCCATAAACTTAGATTTTTTATGTAAACAAAGGGGATAACAGTGCAAAAAATATATTTTATAATAGTAGTTTACCATATTTAACCAAAACAGCGTTTAATTATTTTTTTCTGGTCGTAATCTGATCAACTATAAAATTATAATCGTTTTGTACTATCTATTTTAACGTAACATCTGTTCTATAGAATGTTATGATAAAGGAAACATTTTTTGATAGAAAATATTTTATTATACTGGTAAGACTGTAGAGGTTCTAAACATTTCTAAACAACAAGAGAACTTTTTGTGCCGCCATCATTTCCTTTCATTCGTTTTGGTTTTCTCGAACGCAAATGTTCTTCTCCCTGCGTTTGTGCAATTTTATTGTGATTTTTTTTGTAAACTGGTTGGTTATTGTTATTAGTGTTTAATTTGTTGTTGTTCCGTTTTTTTGTTAAGTTTGATCAACTTCTTCCCGAAAGTGCGCAAATTAGAGCCTCAGCCGGGTCCCTCGACCTCAAGGAATTTATGTAAAGAACAAAAAATCTGTCACCAGTCAAAAAGCTGCCGCGGAAATCTTTGAATGCCACGGAAAAACTCGTGGTAATTAACGTTTACAAAGAGAGACATCCAAGAAGTGGCCTGAGGCCGAATATTGGTCACTAACAGACCATGCAAACAAAAAGCTTAATCAAAATAAAAAAAATAAAAAAATCCACCACGGAAAAATGTTTTGTACAACTGGCATGTCACTTTGACAGTGACTTTTCGTGACATTTCTTTGTTTACATAAAATATCTAAGATTATGGAACACAGTATAGTAGAGTTGCAGTTTCTAAAATGTCTACAAAATAAATAACTAGTTGCGCCCCGCGGTGTTACCCGCTGATAAAAAGTATCCCACGTGTTAATCCACCGTAAAAGCTATCTCCATTCCAAATCGGTTCAGTAGTTACGGAGATGTAAGGTAACAAATATTCACACACACAAACTTTTGCATGTTTAATATTGTGATAGGATAGGATGGTTTTACTTTTAGATCTTCCCATACATTGTTTCACATTCGCAGTACTTCGCATAATACAATAGCATTATCTATTGCAATCTATTTGTGTGGAGTGCATCGAATGCACTTTCGTTAGAGATACTATTTTGGTCGGACGGAACTGTGCAGTAACATATATTTCGGGCGAGATCCCAGCACCGTGACCCAGTGGCGCGCTTTGTATTCCAAATGCGTGCTTTGTACCTGAATTGTATATTTTTATCTCGCACAACATAGGATGCTTTACTAATTTGCATTTTTGTATTGGAATGGGTGTTGGCCTGTTGGAGTGGAATGGATCAAACCAGTTTGTTAGCTCTCTGATCGTCTGAGACTTGATGGTTGGTCGAAATATCACGGACACGGATTACTGATATCTTGTCAGAAAATCTTATACCCAACAAAAAATATTTTATCATTTCTTGTAATTATTTTTATAATTTATTTATTATCTCTTTTTACTGGGACAGAGTAAGCGCTAACAAAAAAGTTGCTTTGCTATCTATGTTACACAAAAGTATTAAGAAACGAAAACTGAACTTCCCTTTTGCCGTATACTTCTATAGATTTACTCCTTATTAACATAACAAAGCAGCGGACATGACAAGCAGTAGAAAGTAATGAACGAGTGAAGTGCTCCTTTAAGTGAGATATAAAAGGACCCTCAGCCTATAAAAGTTGAACTGGTGATTGGATGAAATTGTTTGTTATAACTACAATGTCTCTTATTTGCTATTGAATCATTGGAAAATATGACAAAGTACCCTCATGTTATTATATCCATTCGTCGAGCTTACCACTCACGCACGATATTTGATGTTCAAAATTCTACAGACAGTTAATTCACTTCCGAATTGAAAGTTTTAATACTTTAGTCGCGTTGGTTTCCAACATCGTAATGAGATTCCTGCAACTCGCATATTATATTTATGTCACGTGCTGTTGTTAGATTCTTGGCTAGCACTAAAACTAAAAGGCTTGGGCGGAAGTGGCTAACTGTGTCTGACAATTTAAACGTCGAAGTAAAATAAGGTGGATTTAACGAAGTACCGACATAAATTTGAAAGGTATTAAAACTACTAATCTGATCACTATTTGAGTGCACCTGCAATCTGCATATCACTTGGTAATCGACTAACATCATAGCGGTAAATTATGACGGTTTACACCAAGTGAAACTAGTTTTTACGGTGCTCTGTCAACTATAAACCCTTCATTCGTTAGCAGATAGGCAAGCTAAACCACCTTTTATCAAAATTTAACATTCAACGAAATTAGTGATGTCTGACAACCTTGGTATTCAATGGGTCTGTCTATGTATTTGCATTCAATAGGTAAGCTTTGCTGCTATTGTCTTGGTATTTGTATATCTCTTTTTGTCCACGATATAGCTATGCTTCGTCAGCTTGCCTTTATATACTTGGACATAGTAGGTACTTTATCATAAAACGCCGGTTATCTTTCTGGTTATTCCTCTACAAAATCTCCTACATTCCGGAGATTCAACAACGTGGGGACAAATTCTAACGGAAGTTGTTCTTTCTAGGAGAGCAGGGAACATGGGTGCTAAACAGAGCAAGCGCTCAGTGGACATAAGCGGCAAGGAAGCCGAGGGCGGTGGCGAAGTGGCCGTGGCTGGCGCGGGCGGAGAGGGCCGCGTCGAACAGCTCGCGGACGCCGACGCGCTCAAGCCGCAAATCAACGGCGACGCTCACATACAACACGAACAAACGGTATGTTCTACAACTTAGCAAATCTCTGACAGCAGGTGCAGGAGAATCCTACCTAACCTAATCTTCAATTAATGAAATGTTGTACATTTTAATCTCCACTCTCCAGTAGATAGAGTTGGAGTTATATCCGGCAATCCAACATGCAGCGAGCTAGCTGATACTGATAAATTAGGTAGGTTCCTTGAAGAAGTTATCGCGCCGTCCAAAGAAAACTTTTATCAGCGTCATCACACTGCTGAGACGCACGAGCCTATTGTTTTCCAAGGCGAGAAAGAGCATAGGCCACGCTGGGCAAGTGCGGGTAGTTGGGTGATGTCATGTCCATGAATTTTACTAGATTGGAGCAAGCACTGACATGAGATCGAGTGTGGCGCCCGTGCGACTTCCAAACATATACGAGTCGACGTACTGAAACCCCGCTGCACCAATGACTTTTTTGACTTTTTCAATGAATCACAAAATTCGAGAACGTGACAAATTCTCGAACTTTGTGACATTGGATGACATAATGACACACTGTGTCATCCACCAACCTGCACTTGGCTAGCGTGGTGGATTATGGTCTACACTAGTCCACGTAAGAGAAGGCCCGTGCTGCAGCAGTGGGAACAGGAATGTACTGGACTGATTGCATGACTTGTACTGATTAGAGCTTTACTAATCATCGTACCTCATGTTACTAATACACTATTTGTTACGAGGCGAGAAACCTTGACAAAGTAAACTTTTTAAATCTTGTGCAAATTCAAAACATTCGTGACGCGCTCAATCTACATAGTTAGTTTTATTTTCCTATCAGCGTTCCCCCGGGCACAGACCTCACTTTAAATACGTAATCTTCCTTCCCATTGCATTCGTGCTGTCACACGTCCGTCAAACAAATGTGAGCCCATTAAATGGGGAAATGGTAGGGTGCACGAATCTATCGGGCAATATGCGGGTTGATAGTTGATAGAGGGAATCCAGTGAGGGACCGCATTCCGTACGGTCGTCCTAATTAACATGGCCAACAGCGCTGGCTCTGTAGTTTCACTAACTTATTGTATGCGTGCATGTAATGGATTATCAAATTGACCTCGCGTAGACGCAGTTTACAGGGTAGAATTTTGGAACCAGTAGTTACTGCTACCACGTCATTTCAACCATATTTACACGAATAAATGAATTTGAATGTACAAAGAACAGTTTCTTTTTGTAGGAATTTGTACTGATTGCAGAGATTGCCAGAGTGATAAGAGCTGAGGTAGCTTTACAAACGTATTGTACGAGCTTGTTAAAGCAAACAAGCACATAAATTTTATCCGACTTCACAAGATTACCAGTCGTGTCGGTGGCATGTCATCGCTATTCGCAATATTTTTTGTAATAAAGTTTACATTATGCATGTTATGAAATGAAAACCAAAACGTATTTATTACACTTTATTATACAATACAAGATCAGTTTGTTATAGGCCAGCCTATTACTTGTACAGGAATTCCTAACAACTGGTTCGTAGAGTTGCTTCCCACAGCTTCCTGTGTAGATAAATATTCGTAATCATCTACGATTATAAGCGAATGGAAAGATCTTACTGAGCTTTTCGGAGAATCTTTACCATTAGTAAACAAAACATACAAAATAGTGCTATCACATTGTTTAGTTCTATTAATAAACGCTTCTAAATTATTTTAGTTTGTCTGTTTCAAACTTTCGAAGTAACCTGTAATGTAAATCAGACGAGGACAAGAAGTGAGTTATAATCGTAGCTCGTAAAAAGATAGATAGATAAAAATCTTTACTGACGGCACATAATAATATGACAGAATAGATATATAGTATACGTAGAAACCGTCGACAGATTGGTATCTCGCTGTTTCCACATTACAGGAACAATCGGTAATCAGTAACTTAAAACTGTCACAATGGGTATTAGCGCTTCAAGCGATCTCTTTCAGACAACCCAGAAATATCGCAACAAAAACAAGAACGCTGGTTTTCAAGACATAAATTAAAAAAATAATTTTATGGATTTGATTTAATTAGATTTTTGTTGTTTAGAAATCATTGTAAGTAATTCCTTTCAAGCTTCAATATTATGATGATTTGATGATACGTGCTGCCGTGCTGCGGATGTGTGGCCGACAGGAAACCGACTCTGCTCTCGGTTTATGTGCAATTTTACTTAATTCTGAGACATTTGATTTTCTACTGTAATTGCTGTCACTTAGTCTTTCTTTCGAGTTTCCATATATAAATAAATTGAATACCCATATACGATTCAGTTAATAAGGTTGTTATTGAAGACTAAGCGTTGACTCGCTAGTCTTATCAATGCAAATTACTTGGTATCGACAAAACTATTTAATGTTATTTATATCCACCAAAGTAGGTACAATACAAATTACAAAACGCGCCTCATTAGATAAAGATGTTTACATTGTTTGTTGTTAGTTTGCTAAAACGAGGTAGGTACTTATAGTGGAATAATGGTATTCCCTTTGTTTGCCATTCATCGTTCCAACAACTCTGTAATTTAATATTACCGGGAGGGTAGCGTATGGCGTAGCGAGTAGCGTGCCGCTATTGATTTTAGCGCGTCACACGGATGCACCGCAAGGGTTACACGTGACACTATCTACTTTGGCTTCCTTATTGGCACAAACAAATCGGCTTTGTTTGTGCAACATGGATTTAGTTTTTCATTTCCTGTTTGAAACGTACTATCAGAAAATATACAAACTAGATTCGTCCCCTTCTGAAGTGGGCAACCAAAGTTCGATTTATCATTATTATAAACGCGAGGCTGAGCCTCTCCCTCGAAAATACGAGACGTGCGTGTCCATTGCTCCTGGCTCCTATCCTAATACGTATACAAAACCTAGTATAGTCATTGATAAATTATTTATATAAGTATATATTTTACATTTATAGGATAAAGAAAAGGAACTCGACAGTGGCACACCTGAAAACGAAAAAGATGCTACCACAGAAAAAGAGGGAAAAGGAGTAGAGGAGAAAGAAATGGAAGCAGCTCCCGTCACTAATGGAGAAACGGAACCTAAAGTTGAAAACGGAGAGTCCACACCCACTCCCGAGGACGGGAAAAAACCCAAGAAGGAGAAGGTATAACAAAGTGAACTCTTTTATTATCTATAAACAAATTAACTTTAGTTATAGGTCCATGTCTAACTTGGTTTCTCTAGTGTTTTTATGCATGTTGTGAACGATTTGACGTTGTTAACCCAAAGCATGTCGTGAACAGGTAAAGAAGAAATGGTCGCTTAGATCGATCAGTTTCAGCCGAAAAGACAAACCCAAACAAGAGAAGAAACAAAAGGAAGAGGAACTCAAAACAAACGGCGAACCAGAGAAAGTTCCCGAGGAGGTAAGTTGGTTTACTTTTTTTTACCTTACTAGTTTCACAGGTAATGGAAAAGTACACGATCGATAGTGATGTACAAAAAGAAGCTATGTGATGGCATGGTATTCCATCGCTATGAACGAGAGTGGTTCTAAAGCAATAACTTTCTAATTTCAATCTATTATGTTGTACGTCTGCGGGTATGCATTCGTATTCCATCAACGTTGTCAGCGAGTACAATGAAATGAACAGTGAACAGTGTACCCTCGACTCCGACTAAATCATCCATCATCGGCGAGTTGGCCTACTTTCGAGCGCCTCGCCACTTCATGTTCCCACCGCAACGGCCGCGCGCGGTCCTCTATTGTACCATGTGGCTGCTCAAAAATTAACACCACGACGACGTGCAATTATTTTAGGCGGAGTCATTGTCCTTTGTTATATGCGAAACTTTGTACAGCGATATGAAATCGTGCGCACGTGTACGCGAATCTGTTACGAGGGCGGCCGGAGCGAGCCGCATTTGCTTTGCTTACTTGCGCTTAGTAAGTTAGTACTCGCGCGGTACCGTTGCGTTGCTCCTTCCACTCGAGATCTCTCCGAGTTAATGCAGGAAAAGCAGCTATCATTACGCTATTATGTTTATGATCGCCCAATTAGATATTTTAATAACCATTAAAAACGGATGCAGATAGGGGTTATTGATGACTGCGGTCGAATTGTAACAATCTTAATAAAATCTCGAATTGATCGATGCAATTTGTTTCAATTAACTTTTTAGTAGTTTGGGTATTGCAGTTAACGATCTACGGGCGACCTTGCGGTCGGCCGGAGTAGAAACCGACGATTTCTATGACAAGTAAGTATTGCGACGTAGTGCATTGCACCCGAACCGGCGCAGTGCGAGGAACAATGCGCATTATAATTCCAAGTGGTGCTATATCCGTGCTAACCAAACGTGAGCCGCCATTGTCGACGGCGATATCGCGCTATTACCGACACTTAGCTCATTGATGAGCTCGCCTGCGCCGGCCGCACCGCAACAACCGTGTACCGTAATCTGTCATTAATACTTACTTAAAGATAAAGGATACCTCGTTATGGGCACGCCGTACGTGCTATCTCTGTTAATCCAAGCCCTCGGTCGCGTCGCTTACCATTTCCCCCATGCTCGCTCGAGCAGTTAATTAATTGTTGTGTGTGTATAACTTATAATTAGAAGCGTTATAATTGCGCCGCTTTTTTGCACCGCTCATGTAATATTTGTTGTTTCCATAAAAATGGCGATGCTTCCACAATAGTGCTTTTATCATAGAACGTATAATTTTCGTGGTCATAACAAAGAAAGATTAACCTAATTTCTTTGTTTATGCTTCATGCTCGAGATGCATTAATAATCGTGTTATTGAGTAGAACATGGTGCCTGGCAGGCGCGGCGCGGCGGTTTGCAGGCGCAATGTTTATTTGTCTGATGTGAATTAACAGGCGCTGATGCGCGGTCATTAGCACTCGGCCACTCAGCCTCCCACAACGAGACTTTGACACATTAAACCTAACAATAATACATTTTTAACACGCCATGTTCACGCCCATAACGATGTCGGCCGCTCGTTGCTTATGAATAGGAATAATAATAACCGAATACCATTCGTAGAATTACACAACGGACAACACAGCGTTTATTATTTATACAGCGCTGGCGAGCTACATTTGGAATCATTACATTACATTACATTGTCTGTTTTTAATGAAATGCATAAAATTATCAAACGCAACCGCCCGTTCGCGATCGTTACATTTGTTTCCATTTTAGAGTATCACTTATTGCTCATAAAACTTAAAAAAGTACGTGAAACTTTCAATGTTGAGCATCGAAAATATTTAACAAAGTTATCAGATTGAATATAAAATGCATCAGCACGGGTCGGTGCGAGCGAGCCGATCGATGACGTAAAGACGGGAGCATTAGGAAACGAGTTTGTCGAGTGAAGAATAAAATTAGCAGTCCTTGGCAGGTTTAGCGGCGGCAGTGGTGGGCGGCTGGCCGGCGCGGCCGACCAGTTGCAACCCGAGGCTTTGATAATGCGGGGAAGTGTTGCCTGACCACAATTATTTCGCAATGATACTGCATTAGCTTTTGCATTAACAGGGCCATAATTCTCTATGACCACTTTGCGATTCCTTGCTTCGAAACCACGCGAATTCCTTGTCTCACACAAGAAATCTACAAAAAATTATTCTCTATGAACTGAAAACAAAACCGCGCGAAATGAAAGTAAAATTAACTGGAATTGTTGCGATTTGAGCTGTAAAAATAATAATTATGTTCCACTGAGACGCGTTCAATATTAATTATTCAAAATAAAAATAATTTTAATGTAAAGTGAAGATTTAATGTAAAGTCAATTTTCAAAAATTACCCATGACTTTGTTAAATCACAACATAAATATAAGGCATTCCTTTATGTTAAGTTTTTACTAGTTTTGGGATGAGAAATCCTTTAGTCTAATTCGGAACGCACTCGAGGGATCCAAAACCTGTCATAGATAAATGTCTTAGATCATACAGAATACAAAAAATTGACGATTCCTTGCTGTGACACGATTTGGACAAGACACGTTGACGGCTTGATTTCTGTATCTTGTGGAATCTGTGTTTTCATAGAGAATTATGGCCCAGTATATTTGACTCAAACTCGCTGTTCACGCTGGTTAGTACATGACTCCTGTAACTGCAGTCCAGTATTACCTGCAAGAAGTGAACTGCAAGGTTAGCCATTACCGTTGTCCTTTAGAATACTGCCGCTATTGAACACGTTGCCTCGTTCTCAATGAAATTCGTCATCAAACATTAATAGTACGCTTCATTTCATGTATGTAGTCATAAAACTACCGAGTGACATTCTTAAAACATACGATGATTCAAATGAATGACTGTTCAACAAGCTATTCCGTGAATTCATTAGAACAATTTAATATGGGACAAACAGTGACGATAACCTTAAGACTTCAGTTGTATTAGGCACGAACAGAGATATTCTGCCTATTATTTTACAGACGAGTCATCATCATGAGTCTGTGTTATTGCCCAGAGACTTCCCTTTGGTGGTGCCACTCCTCAAAATTCATTCATCCAAGGAATTTCCCGCTACTCGACAAACAAACGTTTTGTATTGCCGATCGAGCGCGTAGCGTCTTAGTTTCAGCTTGGGTAAAAATGATTTCGTGTGTCCAGCTGTCCGGCTTTTTTTCTCCTCTACAGCTGCCCTGGCACGGGCGTTAGACTAAATTGTCTTTCCCCTGTTTTACTCCACTTGACAAGTAAGCAAGTATGAAGAAAGTGACATAAAACCGGCGGGGTAATTACGTAAAATTTGCAACAGCAATGCGACAGCAGTAGCAAAGCATACATTCTCGACACCACTAATGATGTATGACAGCAATCACCGCGAGATTTACGCCTGTCGCAAACCTGTTGCGAGTTAGGTAATTAGGGGGCGGGAAAGACAATTTTCTCGCCGTACTAGGGTCGGCACAGTATCGGCAGGTCGCATTTCTCAACCAATTCTCATGAAATTTTGTGAGGTTTGATAATTATTATCATCATCATCATCATCATCATCAACAGCCTGAAGACGTCCACTGCTGAACATAGGCCTCCCCCAGAGCGCGCCACCTTGAGCGGCTGCTCGCCTCCTGCATCCATCGGCTCCCCGCAGCTTTCACCAGTTCGTCGGTCCACCGACTGGGGGCTGGCCTACGCTGCGTCTTCCGGTTCGTGGTCGCCACTCGAAAACCTTTCTTCCCCATCGCTTGTCAGTTCTACGAGCGATGTGGCCTGCCCATTGCCATTTCAACTTGCTAATTCTAAGAGCTATATCGGTCACTTTAGTTCTCCTGCGGATCTCGTTCCGGAGCTTATCTCGCAGGGCAACACCGAGCACAGCTCTCTTCATAGCTCGCTGCGCGACTTTGAGCTTACAAAATAATAAAAAAAAATATATAATTATTATACTTTTATGGAATTCTTTTTTGATTCAGTTTTTGGAAATTTTTCAAAATGTCCGAGCCATAGGGGTTGTAAACGTAAAAAATGTTAATCATTTTTAAGTTATGCAATATTCGACCCGCGGGGTGTACACTGTACAGCTCACAGAGCCACTAGGTGAGTCACATAATCAGTTTCTCTCGATCAAGGAGGGATGACTGGATGAGGGTTTAAAGCTGGACATTTAATTATTGTACTTTTGGGCGCGCACCTGGTAACACTACGTAGGAGGTCGGCAAACCGCTTCTCCCTCCACCCACAGGCTCGCTCGCGACGCGACACGCCGCTCCGCACCGCCCGGCGCGCGGCGCTTCGCCCCGTCCCATCGCCCTGTTTGCGAGAGATAAACATTCTCGTGTGCACGCGTGCACTCTGCCCGCGCCACTCGCTCGCCCCAAAATGGATAAACTATTTTGATATTGCACTGCTTACATTGTTAAAGCCACATAGCAAATGTTGTCTCTCTACCATTAGCAGCTTTTGTCTCCGTTACATATTATTTGACATAGGTATCATAGCGTTTGAGTACTTACGTTAATTAATAAGTAAACACGACACGCGTAGGAGCAAAGTAATAAGCCTGAGAAAAAACTTAACAAATCGTCGTTACACAAAAAGTAGCGCTAATATACGCAGTCAATTAAATTACGGTACAATTAAGTAGGTACTTTGTCTTGTTTTATAAACGTGTGATAAGATGTTTTAATTTGATACATGAATAATAATTGAAATGGGAGTAATGCCCGTTTTTATCAAAGATTCCTAAACTACACCCTATCTAGGAATCCTATTAGCTAAGGGCCCCTTAGCCTTAGCTTTGACCCTTACCTCAATTCGTTTTCACAGCGCGGCAGCGCTGAGTGACACTTAAATTGTAAAGTGACAGTTTATTCTTTTCTACGGTTTCCAAAAACCGTACGTTGCCGATTTTCGTTATTTTATTTATATATTTTAGAGAATAATCGTCAAAAATACAAGCAAAATGCATTATTGATATTAGCACTAGAGTTTTTAATACATTATGCATCCGAAAACATTATAACAAATACCTTTTCTGGCGTTTTGCGGGTAGAAACAATTGCCAAATACAATTGAAAAAAAACTGGCGTTTTAATAATTTAACCTGCCACTTAACGCTAAAGGGTTGAGCTTCGGCCCTCTAAACTTAGGGGATCCCTTAAGCTTTGGGTGTCCCTTAATCGCCGGTGAAAACAAAATGACTGTCGGATGTCACTTAAATCTTTTTATGGGTCCCTTAAAATTTAGGGATCTTTGGTGAAAACTGGCATTAATGTAATAATTGTGGCTGTGTGCTACCTTGGGTATATTATTAACGTTGTCGAAGATTTTATTAAACTAGGCCTTTGACCAACCTTTTAGCAAGGGAAGTCAACTAAACTAAAGCTTTGTTTGCCTGTGACAGTACGCCTAGCGGTGATACTGATGTGAATTTAATTATCTGATGGTATATTTCAAGCAGATTAGAGAGGAGGGATGAATAACTGAATATTCAGATTCACATTCATGCAATAGTCCACAAGCCACAAGCAGACGATGACAGCACCCAATGCGAGCACGTTTATTAGAGCAGTCGAACATAGAACGTATACTGTATCTAATAGGGTCACTTTTTATGTAGCGAAAATATGACGAAAACTTTGGTTGCACGTCGACTTTTTTGTTTTGAGGTACAAATAATTAATTATAAACAAAATATTTATTTTTATTAAAAAAAACTAGGCAACAGTTAGATGCATTGAAACAACTTATCACTATGATTTATTTTAATGGGGTGTCTTATTAATTCCCCATAAGTCTATACTATAGACTATGGGAAATGCTATAAGCTCTCGTTTCAGGTTACGTGTTTACTAAATGACAGCAGCGTTAATAGCGACAAGTCGGCACCACCGCATCTAACATATTTTCATAATACGACCGCTGAATGGAGCATTGACATAACAAGGAAGGACTCGGTTTCCTCTATTGAACGTCTATTGTGTCAAATATCGTGTTCGCACGGCATTCTTGGGATACCGTTAATGAATAATAGACTTCGACAAAAACATATCACTTTAAACCTCTCAACACCACAGGATGGACATACAAATCAAACATGGTGATATTTCTATTAATAAACTCCATTCTCTTCTTTTTCCTCATTTTGTAATCAGTACTTTGGTAATTGTATTATAATGTGACGCGTTACTGTAAACTGTCAACAGTATTATCAACTCGGTTTTATAACTTTTGTGTACAGAAATAACAATAGCTGTGTTGTTCGGAACTCGATAGTTGTAATCGGTGCCAAGACAGAGCATTCAACCGCTGATAGCGGCTAGAAGATGAGTACGACCCGCTTTATATGACACTGATGCAGTGAGCGCGACGCTATCTCTTCTGTTATTTATTGCCATGCAAATTGCATTCGTCCGCCCGGTCACAGTCGCATGGCGTGATGTTTCTCGAACCTCACCGTCGAATACATATGTTAACGAAAACGAGTAAAGCTCCTTTCACCTTGACGCCACCCTGTAAAGAAGCCAGGTGAAAACCAATACACACTTTTGATTTCACCTGCCCCCTCGCTAATGCATTTTAAGTGCAGCGAAGTCCCGCCGTGCTGTGCAGATATCATGTTTCACGTAGGTGGAAATAACGTAAAAGCTGTAACGTTAGAATTATAACAATAAATTATTCTATTCAACAGTATATTTTTACATTTGCTCCGGCGGCAGTTTGAATGTCAGAAAATGTCTAAACGCTAAAATTTTTAGAGCGGAAAATCATTTCCATAATAGTTTGTCTATGGCTTGCCAATCTGTGAGTCACCATAAGTACTCCCGTAGACTGGTGTACCGTTACCGCTCTTGTTAAATACAACCAACCTACCTACCTGGTGAATAAAAACTTAGTACTCTTTGTGCTCTACGTCGACAATATATTTTGTTCGAGTGAAAAGATAAACCTGCCATGGAGTTTAATTATTATTTTAGTTGTAGATGCGGGTCGGTAGACGGCTATAACGTATGATTATAATGTAGTGACCTCATCTGACATATCGATAATCGTGTGCTCAATCCTGTTCCACACGGACCGTTAGCTTCCCGTGGTCGGGTCCAACGCCGCGGTGCACGGTGGAGCCATTGTTCATGTTCCGTTCGTTCCGGATGACGGTTTTGTATTTGTCTCGCTCCGACCCATCGCAGCCCACCGGCATTATGGTATTAAGCACTAGCATATCATTAACATTTACCACTTTTGTGTCAACACTGCGATAGATAGCCTACGGAATGTAGCGACTGTAATTGTACTATTTCGAAATTATCATTGCATGCGGAAACTGTAGTACGGTCAGAAAATCACTTTTTCCCGAATTGCACTATTAATTTGACGTATTTGAATATGCTCGTACCTACCTCATATCGGTTATTTTTGTTCTCTAGTATGAGGTACAGACAGGTATTTAACAATTTAACTGATGTTTACAACTGAGGCTAGATGTGGACCAAAAGTCGTTAAATGACCATTACATTCGAATTAAACTTACGCTACACGTAACGTGAAGTTAAATGTAAGTCGTAAAATTTAGTTGCTCATCCAAAATGGAGAACATACTACATCAAATTCGACACTAAAATACACGATCTTCTTGACAGTTAAAGATTTCCAACACAACTTTGTCTAATATTACTTCACAGGTCGATGGTAGTTTTATAAACAATCATACACACTGGACCTGTTTAATTATGTATAGTTAGTTTATACATATAGAAGAGTCTAGCGATGCTAGTGCACTGCTATATTATTGATTAGTTTGTTTTCTACGAACACAGTGGTTATGTATTGCGTTGGCTTACGTGTTTGTCAGATTCCATTAACTTTACGAAAGTTCCCTCGCCTACTAAATACTAAGCCGATCGATCATTACTGCTATATTGCGTTCAGATATCTACAACACGAGTTGTTTTCACTTCAAATACTTCCATGGTACAACTTCCGAACAATAAAACTTTGTTTATATGTTTTTAAACACATGCGTGTGTCGATTCTGGCTAACGTCAAAATGTACTAATCGGATACATGTATTAGTGCAGCACTCGAACTGTGTCTTTCTACATCAGTAAACAAAGATGGCCTTGTACCTCGGTATCGTTTTATTGTTTGCCACAGCCCTGCGCTGCGGTTGAATATCTCTACAGACCGAATTATATCGCCGCGTTATTAATATCCTCGTGCAAGTTATACTTGCTTCACGAAATGTTACTTCGTTTATCAAACACTATATTTGATGATGTTTCATTATATTCTTATCGTTTGGATTGTTTGTTTGTATTAGCTTTTCGGGAACGTTATATGGTCAGATTAAAGTAAATTTTAAAATAAAAGTATGTAACTGAAATAATAACTTCAAATTGTTCACATCTAAAAACGAAAGGTACTAATTAAAAGCTAGAAGAGTGTAGATTGGACAAAAACTGCTCAGTAAGCTTCGTAAACCGAAGTCCTTCCAGACCAGCGCCTTCATTTATTTTTATTTAATTCCTGGCAGCCGGCAGCCCTAGCAATACTGTAATATAATATGTCTTCGATCATGAGCATTGAAGGGTAACTAGTTATCTAAAAATGAGAGTCAATCTTCCGTAACAATGCGTTGACTATAAATGGTATTGCTCCCGTTTATCCCCCTTCAGTCTCGCTAAGCACATCTTGGGAAGCACAACGTTGAAATTGAGTACCATGGCCGATGACAAGGTACTTATACTGAGTACTTTTCGTTTATACATTTGGCTGGGTGTTCGTTTTTTTAATATCATGTCTTCTAAAAACTAATGCAAATATTAACGATCATGTTATATATTATTTGTAGACGGCTGAAGCAACGCCCGAAGCAGCTGTGAACGAAGTCGCGGAGGAAGCGACCGTACTCACCGAAGAAAAGGAGGAGAAAACACCAGAGACGCCCGTCACCGAACCACTCACAAACGGCACCAGCACGCCCGAGTCAGCCGAGCCACAAACGCCGGACACGCCGCTCGAACATTCGCCGGAGCCACAGCCGGAGCCCGAACAACTGCCAGTTAACGGACTCTCCTTACAAGAACCCAAATCCGAGATCCCCGAGGTTGACAAACCGGAGGAAACCAAACCCGAGCCACCCGCCGCCGAAGCGGTAGAAACCGTCCCGGCTCCTGAAATTCCCAAAGAGGTTTGTGTTGAACAAGTGCCTTTGTTAGAACCCACGCCTCCACCGCTCCCCGCGAACCCCCCTCCCTCGTCGGTGGCTTCCTTCGCCGCCACCACCATGGCACCCGAACTGACCGACGCTTCGCTAGCTAACACTGCTGCCGCTGCAATCGCGACACCCCTTGCACTTCCGGTTACTAAGGACGATCTTAACCAACCTGAACCCCCGACCGTAGCCATTACTGAAACCCTCGGAAATGAACTCTCCTCTATCTTAAAGGAAACTAGCGCAGACACTCCAGCCGTCACAGCTAAGGGTGAATCTGAAATTAAAGATGTGCTCGAAGCAGCTATTGTAAATGATGTAATTTTACCAACGCAAATAGATGTAACTCCCGAAATTGACAATGTAATCGTAAACAAATCTCCCGAAGTCGTCACTGAAACTGTTGCCGCGGAAACTCTCGAAACCGTCATTGAAGCGGCTCCGGCTGAAGTTGAAGCCGTCGACAAGGAACCTATCGAAATTGAAGCCGTGAAAATTGAAACACCCGAAGTGGTTGCCGAAAGAATAGAAACTTCCGAAGTTGATTGCGTAAACACTGTAGCTCCCGAAATCAAATCCGTTAACATAGAATCGTCTGAGATTAAACCCCTAAGTGAAACAATCATCCCTAAAACCAAAACAGTAGAGATCGAAGAAGTTTCAAATAAGGATGAAACAGTATCACAGGTAGCTACAGAAGCCGTCGTTACGGAGTCTGAACTTGAGTCTGAAAATATCCCAGAGTCGGAAGTAGATTCTGTTGATGATGACTCCTCCCTGCCTCCACCGCCCGCGCAGGATGAATTCGAAACTAATCTCGACGACGTCGACGAAAAAGTAGAGGAGAGCTTACAACAAATCCCGGAACCGATCTCAGAAACCGTAAAAATTGTCGCCGAATCTAATCACATTTCGAGTAGCGAGACGAACGGCGAGCGCGACGTTAGCCCGGACGAGATCATCGACGCGGAGTTGAAGAAAAAGGCGATAGCTGCTACGGTGGAGACGATCGAGTGCAACGGCGAGCCTGAGGCGCCAGCCCCCGCGGGTCCAGTGCCAGCCCCCACGGGACCAGTGCTAGCCCCCGCAGGACCAGTGCTAGCCCCCGCGGGACCAGTGCTAGCCCCTGCAGGCCCTGAGGTGGCCCACTTGCAGAACGGCGACGCGTCGTCGCCGCACACGCCACAGGTGAATAAACATCAGGACAGTCTTGCTCTTGTAGTGGATTAGAACCGTAACTTATGGACCGTTTTGACAACCCCGTTAACAGTTCTCGTATGTAGTTTCATGTGTATATTTCTGCCAGCATGCGTGGACCGACAGCGCTCGGAAGAATCGTGCTCCGGTACAACCGACGTATCGATGCGGCCAGCCGCTGCTCTCCCCTCCTTATCCCCTTCCCTTTCGCTTCAATACATACCGTAGACATTTGTTTTCATATTATAACAGCATGTTGATTTTATTGCTTCAGTGCTAACACATTTGAGTGATATTCGTAATATTAAGTATGCAAAGATTCATGTGATCATAAATGTACGTTTTCAATTTAACTTTGTTACCTAGTTTGCTACGAATTAGACATATCACTTTGCTGTTCTGACTAAGGCTAGTGAACGTTTTTAAAAAATTGTTGCTAACAAACTATCATTGCATTGTAATTAATCGTTGAAGTTGAAAGAGGGTAGCAAAGTTGGCAAGCAGCAAAAGCGTTAGCAGGTGTAATATGTTGGCTTGTGTGTTTACAGGAGCCACTCCCCGCGTCCGACAAGCTAGCGGACTTGATCCCCGAACTTCCAGATGTGCCAGAATTGAAAACTGAATTGGTAAGAATTTCTATAGTCAAACTAATATGATACTTTGTATTCTAGTTCAAACATTTCTAACCTAAATTACAATTGGATATTACTAGCTGGTTTTAATTTTGCTCTGAGCGATAAGACCGTCCATTGTTACAGTTTTGTGAAGTTTTATGTTTTTTTATAATGTTTTGTTATGTATGTGGTGTTTCGAAAACAGTTTATATTTGCGACCTACGGTTCAACCGCCTGAATAAATTTTCAAGCGTATAAATATACCATATGTATTAATTATTACAGGATCTAAAGTATCTACAAACTGAATTTAATCAAAATCCGTTCACCTTGTCGAGCAGCGCTGATTGTTAATAATCAAACATAAATACATAAGTAGGCACAAAGTTTGGTATTTGTATTGTTGCGTGGGATAAGCAATAACGCGAGCGTTGTGCAGTTGCAGGAGACAGTGACCGACCTGGCGGTTGGGAACTAAGCGGGGGCAGCCCCCACCGTCGACACCAGACGTGTCCACAATGAGCCTATTATTTATTACGACTAGCTGCCGCGGGACCTCGAACTAAGTTCGAGCGTTATTTACCTTTCCAACGATGTGGATAGCAGATTCACACGCCGTGACCTTAGGATGATTGTACTATAAGTTTAGCGTGCTTTGCTTCACTAAAATTAAGATTTTTTATACATTTTATTCGGTAGTAACTATAATTATACAATAACAAAGTTATATAGGCAGTATACGGTGCGATTAGTTGGTGCCATTATTACAGGGGTATTAGTTTGACGTGTTTCTTAGCGTTTCGCTCGCTCCTAAATTATATTCTCTTAACATCTCAACATCCATTATAGTTAGTGATAATTTGATGATTGTGAAAAGTAAAACGAGCGCAATTTTATTGGCGTAATTTTTTCGGGTCTGCTAGTTTATCAAAATTTGAATAAGTGCGGCTAAAATATAAACGAAAAAATGGTTGTTATTGTAACGCAATCAGTCCTGAGTGGTCACTTTTTATTGCATTTTCCTAAGAAAAAGGTCATATCATTTTTTTCGTATTAAATAGAACAATAATTGTATGTAAATTAAAATTAATTATGTTGCTCTTTCTCACAAGAAAAGTAAATGGATATACACAACTAATCTCTCAGTTCAACCACTCGGGACCATACAATTGTCAGTGCATTCGGCATATTTGTATATATGAATTTCACTTTTCATTAAAACTATTCCTATCTCATAATTAGTCGATTACAGAGTCGATGAATTGAAGACATTGTAAATTTTAAGTGTGAATTAAAAATATGAATTTCTTTATATTATAATCATAGTGTATTATTTTTTTACTGTGACACATATATTCTAATTTATATTAAGTTGTATAAATTTAGTTAACAGCTCTCTTTAATGCAAGCTCATGGAATTCAATTATAATGTGTCGAAATTTGCTCCTATGTGTAGTGAATTAGTAATAGGTATCCAGTAAGCGTGAGATGTCGCCATTACCGCCAGGTTACGTACGACGGAGTAAATCTTGAGTGAGTGCGAATCAAAATTTTACGATGAAAGATGAATTTTGTTGTTTTTGAAAAATGGATACTCAGCGGCCAATTTGTGATTATACTATACAATTTTTATCCATATACAGACATTATATTGTAATATTTAGATATTGTAGTCTTTACGTAAGTTCGTCGTACATACTATGTAACTAGTTAGCAACGACAGGTCAATAACGCAGTTTTAAAATCATACAGTTGCGCAACGAAACGGAACTCGTGTAGAAGCGGGCGGCGTGAGCGGCATACCACAAACACGTGGAGTTTGTGGTAGCGACCGCAGAAGGATGACGCTTGCGCTATTCAAAATTTTTTTTAAATTTCGTCTAGTGAATTCTACGTAAACCGCTAAGGTCGGATTTCACCGTTACAAATAAACGCGATCAATTCAAACTAAACTCAGTTCAAGCTTGTGACTGAGTTTAGATCAACAATTTTCATTTCACCAACATAAACAGAACTCAGTTAGAGCCTAAGCGAGTTCAAACTCTGAACGGCCAATTTTCGGCGTTTAGCTCGTTGAACCAGTTTAGATGGTTTTGACTGATTGCCCCTGTCAAACATCACAAACATGACATTTGCCTTTAATTATAGACAATATTCTCTGGTTTATAAAAGGGTACTCTGTGATATTCTTGTTTTGCGGCCTTAAACTTGGTTTCCACAAACGCGATCAAAATGTTTCTGGTGAAATTTGTATGATGTAAATCTAGATCAAAACCAACATTTAAACCCGTTTATCCAGAACTTAGATCTATTAAACTCGTTTTGTGATACGAACGGTGAAATTGGCCCTAAATATTATGGTGCAGACAAACTGTTCTGTACCTATACGAATGTAATTCGACCTTGCAGAGGACCAACTTGTATTCAGTTTTAGCAAGCATTCAGAAGATAGTTTTTTGGGTCATAGGTATTCCAAACTATGCGGCGAAATTAATTATGCTGACAATTTTCATAAAGTGTTTCACAATATAGTGATTTTATACAGAATAAATCCTTATTCATAACCAGCAGTTGGGTAACCCGTACAACCACACAAAAAAAATAATATCTTAAGCCTAGAAGAAAGAAGCCACGTGCATGAATGTAACTTGTGCATAGATTACGTAATTATAATTAGTAAATGATTACGCTATAATAATAATCACAATTATTTTATTACTAATTTTGTGATAACCCTTGCATATTAAGCCTATGATAGCGTAGTACCTACGAAGACGGCGGCATCGCCCCACATCAAAGACGATGCGCTGCTGTAAGGATTGTAATACTGTGTCAATACTATTAGCTGCTGTCGATTAGTGTAATCTCCACATCATTCATGAAATACAAAAAGTTTGTAAGGTTTGATATTACTATACAATGCAATGAATCGTTTTCGACGGCGATTTGTGTCCATTCATATGGTTTATAAAACGTTTTTGTAATTTTATACATTTTTATGAAATTTAACAGGGCACATCTGCATGGTTTGGAGCAATACTCCGATTTATAGCCTAAAGTGAGTGAGACATTCCATATCAAGTGCTATCTTGAGTCTGAACTGCTTGTAACATTTTGTAGTTGTAATGTTTCTAAATATGTCTAAATATCCTGAAGTTAAAATGTCAGGGACTGTTTTCCCTTTATGCTCAATTGGGACTATATTAGAAAAAAAACAGCCATATTTCAAATCTCCTCTTTACTCAAAGCTCGTAGGTAACTTTTATTGAATTTAATTAGATTGTGTACTTTTATAGAATAATCTTAGGTAATTTTTACTCCAGAATGATTGATAAAGTTTTCAATATGTCGAAATGGTTATCAGTTTAGTTTGCAGTTGGTGGAGTATACTGTGACTGAAGCAGTTAGAAAAAGTTTTTACGTTTATCGTAAAGGGTTGTAATCGTAGTTGAATGAGGTAAAAATTGCTCATGGCAATGTAGAAGTTTGTATGATATTATAATGTTTGTAATTATGTTATGTACTCCATTTATTGAAACCTAATGTTGATGTGTGAATGTCTCTTATCAATAAAATTTTAAATCTTACATACTTGTTTCCTTCTGCTCTGCCTAACTAGAATACAGTCTGGTATACACAGAATAAGAATATAATAAATAATTATATTATAATCAGTTGGCCAGAACAGCACTAGTGAAGGTAACTGTGACAGCCAGATGAACTATGTTAGGTGGGCAGTGACGTATTTAGTAGGATTTGGTTCACTAGGTTGTTCCGTAGTTAAGGTAACTAATAGTTAAAAATGCTAACAAATTCTAACCAATGGTCAAAATTGCGAGTTTTTCACCATCGTTTCCCTAACTATGGATCAATAAATCCAGGCTTGTCAGATCAGTGTCAGTCTGTTTCTTCATCTTTGACGAGAAAACCGCTAGCACAGCGTTAGATTTGGTATCTGGATATTTCAACCCCTTGGGGGTGGGAGTACATAGGATCTCCTATAGCGTTATAATATTCTCTGTAGATCTGGGTATTGCCCGTGGTCAAAGAAACAGCCCGCCTGTGGTCCACATGCTCAGTGCACCTGGGTTATGGGTATCCTATATTACTGATATACCATTTTGGTATATCACTCCCCACACTCGGTGGACCGACGACCTGGTGAAAGCCGCGGGGAGCCGATGGATGCAGGAGGCGAGCAGCCGCTCAAGGTGGCGTGCTCTGGGGGAGGCCTATGTTCAGCAGTGGACGTCTTCAGGCTGTTAATGATGACCATTTTGGTCCTCTCGTGACCACGGCCAATGTAACGTGGTCGAAACGTCACCGTTATTCAAAATTATTTTTTGATCAATTGCTATGCGCAGAGACCCCATTTTAACTTTACAATATATGAATGTGCCAAAAGTTTAAAAAGTGGTGTTATCTAGGCTCGTAATAAACTAGTCTCAACATTTATTTATGAATAAAGTATGTTGCTAGAGGTCAAATAATTTTGGCACCATGTGGCACACTGCTTGTTATCCCCCTGTATGAGAAAAGTCATTTTGTCAATTATTAAGTGCACCTAAATGACTCATTTTAGGCGCACTCATCAAGGAACCCTTTGCTTCTTTCAAATAATGGCTGAAAAAAATATTTGTGTTTTTATAATTTACGGGTAATCACCATTTTGTTGCATTTTTTTTATAGAGTAATTAAAATAAATACATTAAGTTTGTTTATATTTTATTTTTTGATAGTTTGGACAGAGTTGCTGAAACTGAAACTCTAAATTACTGTTGAAACCGAAACCAAAAGTTCAGCCAGATACTACTTGAATTATCTTCAAACAAGTTTACATTGGGTAGTTTCATGCATATGTGCATTGTGATGCAATATTATTTGTGTGTGTCCATCATGGGCCAAATATTTCATCCACAGTATGTCATCAGCCACTACTGTAATAGTATATCTGCAAGTTACTCCGTATTATCTAACTTTTGCAAAGCATCAATTATTTTCAGTAACATATCCTTGTTTATGTCATACATTAGTTCCTTTTGAATTCCATTGCAGTCAGTAGACAGTATCAGCTGTAGTAACGGATATTTTAATGAGTTCAATTCACTTGTTCCCAAAACAAGTTTAAGAAGCCAGTTAAAGTTAGTTATGGTTTCACCATAATTACTATTTTGGTTAACAATAGATGCATAAAGCAGTTCAGTCTTCTTTTCCGTTAACAAATTCATAAAGTATGTTATTCTTTCTCCATCCCAGTCCTTTGAAACTAGTAAATCTGGAACTTTTTTTGTGTCGTAGTTACTGTCCGTGAGTAATTTCACAAGATCATCTTTTGCAGATTTTATTACAGCTGAGTCTTTAGGCGCTTGAGTTGAAGCGTAACTGTATATAATTTCCCTTACAGCCTGCACAAATGGATAAATACATAATTAGATAGGTGTTCCCTGAGGTGACTTTTAGTATAGGTACTCTTAGGTGACTTTTATCAACAAGCTGTAAAACTTAATGCACGACAACTACGATGTTTTTAAACACATTGACAGCTTCTGTGGTGTGGTGGTTGAGCAGGTTGGCTCATAACCAGGAGGCGGCAGGTTCAATCCCCGCGACAGGACAAGTATTATTTGTGCACATGAAAAATAAGCGCAAATATTTGTTCTGTGTCTGGGTGCCTAGATACGGGCAAATTCCTTGTACCCTGAGGGAATCCTAGTTGGGGTTAAGGATATATGTAGTATGTAGGGTATGCGATCGTTGCGCGTTATTTATTTACCTGTTGAAATTCTTCAACTGATTCTTTGCGAAATATATCATCCATTCTTTTCACATTTAGTTATTTGGTAGCACAAAACACTGTTATCCTTTGTAACTGAATCTTAGCTAGACCCCCAGTTATTTATTAATTTATTTAGAAAACAAAATATGCCGAAGGAGAAAACTGGATTGACTGACATTGACAATTAGATAAGTCAGAGTAAATGACATGACAAGCAATAGGGGATTTTCTGTCAGCTGGATGAAACGTAGTTCTACAGCCAAAGATAGATAGCGCTGACCAGACATGACGGACATGGCAATGTTTTTTTTCACAAGGTGGCTTTGCCCCTTAGAGTATAGACTAAAAACATAGAGAGAACGTCACTCAACTTCACGTCAAATTTTTTGGACACTTTTTATATGAAGTGGACACTTTCATGCGAATGAGTCTGACAGATTTGTATAAAAAAAAACAATTGACTAGAGTCGAAAAAATGGTACGGTGACTTTTCGCAAGCGTAGCTAATTACTATATGTTTGTTTCTTTCCTTCGCCACTGACGTAGCGATACGTGTGAGCAGTACAAATATAATATCGTTTTGATTGATCCCTCTTTGCTTTTAGTCTATACTCTAAGCTTTGCCCTCTTCATAGCGCTGTGTCACTTTCACATGGTCTACCCGTAAATCACAGTATTGTTTTTCTCTTATTTTTTTTTATTTTATTACTAGATAGGCCCGCATTTGACATTTTTCTAATCTGTGGCATAAATCTTCAGAACCACAGACATTGTAGTGACAATTATTCACGCCATGTCTCGTCAACGCCATAACCGATTTCTAAGAACTAATTTTTTATTTGGCTGACTGAAAACCTATCTATTAAGACAGCACCCTGCACAAAATGACAGTGCAATCAATGAACTATTGCCAACAGTCACAGACCACTGACATGTCGTCGTATAGTCAGATACAGACTAATCTAATGTTGCCAATGGAGTTTTGGCGGGAACGTGAAAAAGTTCACGTCGTAGCATTGTATTATTTCACAAAACTTATGCTTTTTCTAGTGTTAATGTTTAAAATTAGTGGCATTTTACGCATTAAGTGCTGAATTACGAGTATAAGTGTTGGCAAGTGATATAATGTAGTGAAACGTGGTTTTTCGTGTTGCTTCCAAAATTCCATTGAAGCCTCTAGTAAAGTTGCCACTACTTTACTAGGGCATGACTTAGACTGGATTATGACTACCTGACTTAGACTGGACTATGACTACCCTGACTGACTGTGAATAAGACTTGACTTTACATGAAATATTTCATAATACGATGAAAAACTACAATACTTGACACTGGCTAAATACATTATGTGTAGAGCCAAAATATAAGAAAAAAAAAATGTTGCCAATGAGTTTTGGCGGGAGTGCGGAAAAGTTCACGTCGTGTATTATTTTCCAAAACTTGTGAAAATTGGTGGCGTTTTACGCATTAGGTGCTGAATTACGAGCATGAGTGACGAGTGTGGGCAAGTGATATAATGTGGTGAAACCACGAAAAAATTCGAGGTCTGTGGGCGAAACGTGGTTTTTCGTGTTGCTTCCAAAACTCTATTCTGGTTCAGGTACCGACTTCGGCACCGGTAAAGGATACCAGCGTAACACAATCAGACACCGACCCCGCCGGTGAGGCCGACGTACCCTCCGTAGGCTAGCTAGAACGGTCGCAACTTTCCATAAGGTCCACTCTGCCAGTGAACGTAGCCTTCTCGATCCTCTTATCCCGGCAACGGCCTAAGCTGAGGCTCGCACCCCAGGGATGGCCTTGAGCTAGTTGCCTCCCACTTGTGTCGGCTGGGCGCCTTAAGCGGCTGCTCTCCCGCCCAGTGACGCTGTAAAGGTCGGTAGAAAGTAACAGCATTAGACCGTTTAAAAATAAGTTACTTTGCTGAATTTTATGAACTATAGTTTTGGAGAGAACACGAAACCAACCAGACGAAAAACGGAAATCATGACGGATATCGTGAATGTGTGTGCAAACGACTCGTTTGCACACACATTCACGATATCCGTCATCGGTCCAAAAATTTTATGGTAGGTACCATTGATCAAGGAGCATAATAGTAACCACTATTTTTTAAAAGTTTATTGATCTCAGAATTAGTATACCTACGGTTCAATCTCAGTAGATCCATGGGCCAGATCCAGGATGGATCTAGTGAGGTTATTTTCTCATTGGATCCATTTTTTTTATGAGAATGAATGACGTGACGAGCTAGTCGTTCACCTGATTTCACCATTTTCAAAGACATTGACAAAACATGTATCTAAGGGGGTTTTTTTGTTCTCAATAGATCCATTTTTTATTTTTATACTTAAAAAAAATTATTAAAAAACGCATCGTCATTAGTAAATAATACAACGCTGAAAACGGAAAATATTCGCGTTTCTCTGTTTCCGCCATAATTCCGTTTTTCGGTCATGACTAGCTATAAAAACGTAATGCCGGTAATTTACTATCCATTTGATAATGAACTGATTTTTTTTAACAACGATTTGTATAATACCGTAATGGTTACTGTATTACTTTTTTTGTGTGTGTTTGTGTAACTCGTGAGAGACTGATGGACCTTAGCATTACTAAATTAAAATTCAGGAAATAATTAAGACGATGAGAGAATACCTACTTACCGTATTTACCTAATTTAGTTTCAATTCAATAAGTCAATAATGTGAAACTTATTTGTTTCATTCATCAAATACCATAACTGCATAAATAAAATAATTTCCTACAAGCATAGATATAGTTAAACATTGAATTTCTTATTTTGAAGCATTTAATTTGAATATTTATACATATTATATTCACAGATAATATTACAATGAATTATTAGACCTTTCTCATTAAATAAACTATTTCAAGAGTTTATTTTTTCTTGGAATTATACCTGCATCAATGTACCTACTTAGTAAATACACAAAATCGATTATGAGTACAATGACAAACGTTCATCATGAAATAAGTACAATAACAAAAATAAGTACTAAAAATGACATACAAAATTAGGTAAGTAATATTTTACCAATGTAAATGGCAAAGAAATAATTATTAAGTAAGTAATTATATTAAAATAATATTACTGTGAAGATTGTTAAAATAATGCTTTTACATCAAATAAAAAAAAACCCTGGCGAACAACGAATTTGAGTTATGACATTTGAGCTATTGTGAACATTATAAAAAATAATAGTTATTTAACTGTATGATAATAATGCAGGGTGTACTGGCATATAGGAACTCACAACAGTTAGTGTAAAAAAACATGTATTTTATATCGATTTTTATGTATATTATAATATCGATATATAAACGGAATAGAAAATTTATCTTTTATTATTGCGATACCTAACTTTTGGCCTTCACCTCTTTATTAAGGCTCAATTCAGACAGAGCAGCAAAATGCTCGAGCAGGTTTGAAGTGCTATATGAATATCAACCTTAATCTATTTAGACAAAGCTGAAAATAGTATGCAACATTAAAATAGGTAAGATTTTAATGTTGCATACTGTTTTCAGCTTTGTCTAAATGAAAATAGTATGCAACATTAAAATAGGTAAGATTTTAATGTTGCATACTGTTTTCAGCTTTGTCTAAATGGAATAAGGTTTATATTCCAATAGCACTTAAAAACTGCTCGAGCATTTTGCCGCTCTTTGTGAATTGACCCTAAGAGTGCAATTTGTACCAGTACACTTGCACACTGTATATGCAGATTAATTAAATGCGTATTTTTTTATTTTCATAAAATTACGGCAAGTATCAATGAACAAACTATTTCTTAAACTATGTTAAGGTTACACATTAAAAATTAACAGATTATTTTGTTCATAAAATCTCCTACAAACTGTCTCTTCTATAACATTAACATTTAAGTAACGGAACAATTATGATAAAATGGTATAAATCTTTCATAACACGTATATCATACCCTATTTCATTAAGTAGGCACAAGTAGTGTGTTCTTACCTAAATATTAACACTAATATTACTATGTGTGTATTCTAAACGAAACGTTATACACACTGTAGTGTACATTGTAACAAGTAAATTATTCGAGCGTAGAAAAGACTCAGAATTAGAGACCCTAAAATATATCAAATGAAGTAAAACACATTTGGTAATAATGTGTTTTAATTTATTTGTTCTAATTTAAAAGTACTTATTTTTGAGGATTTTTATTTTACTGAATGTCTTATTGTTGTATTTATATAGGAGTTTGTAAGTTTTTGGTTAGGTAAACTCCAAACGGCAGTGTCTTGGTAACTAGTCAGACGTATATTTGTGTAGTACCATATTAAAACCATCTACAAGTCTACAACTATGTGTATAAATCAGGATATGTCAACATAAATTACTATTTAAATGCAACAATACACAATAATAAATTAGTAAATAGGAGAGAGGAATATATCGAGACATTGGTAGCACCAGTATTTATTTTATCTCAGTAGTAGGTATGTAGCTAAATTATTAAATTGATCTAAACCATCAATTTGTCATCAACAATAGATAAACATTTATAATTATTTATAGGCATTGTGATAATTATTATAGCGCAGGTAATATGTTTATCAGTTGACTAGCTTAGTTTGAAAGATGGTATTTTTAAATGTAATGTATTGGTCAATTACAATTTGAAAGAATCTCTCCTACTTTACTAAAGTATATTGCGGTTATATTTGTACGTATTATATTGATTTTAGACGGGTTCTAGCTGCCTTTTTACTACTTGAGCATTCCATCTCTTAAGCAACTGACAAATAAATTGAAATAACCATACAATAAATAAATAGTATTTGAACTATATGTACCTACCTACCTAGTAGTAAGGAATAGAAACGTATGATATGAACATAAATAAACACTGGAAGAACTTCCAGTATTTAGGTGACTATCACTTGATTATATAATGAAATTATTAAATATAATATGTAAGGCACATAGCGTTATAAATATTGCTGCGAAATTATTGCACCATGATTACTTAGAAGATTTTATTCCGGCGAATATAAAAATGGCAAGTAAGAGAGAATGATGACGTAACTATCATAGTGCCGGGTACGGCCCAGGATCATGTAGCGGCCTCTGATGACACATGAAAAGACTACCATATCTGTTTGGGGAAGTCCCACAATTTGAATAAATCAGGTTTTTTAAATTAGTTCAGATACAAATATTAACAGACTTTTAATAGAAAACATGCTTTTGCCAAAGTTGATAGTAAAAAAATATATAAATAACAATCATCACTATTTAAATCAGTATTAGTGATATCACGATGTTTTCGTTAAAAATAATGCCATTAATGTTAAAAGCGAATCGAGTGTTTCTAGGTTGCTGTCATAAGTACGTAATTCTGACGACGGTGTTCTTTTAACCACGCGTTAAATTGTGTCGTTTAATTATTTCAAATTTAATAGCGTTAAAATTTTTAATATAGATGAATAGATTTGAATATATGGATAAAAACATTTCGGCTCAAGTATATGAATCAAAATAACAATTGTCTGCAACAGACCCGAATTATACAATTATTTATTAATATACACTATGTTTGCTGATGTGCATACTACAATATCGCCTATTACTACTTAGACATTACAAGTTATGTTACAAAACGTGTTAATCACCCTGTTTACTTATTTTACACAATAAGTACTTGTATTTTATTCATTGTGATGCAGAAATGAAACTATTATAATGAAGGGTATCAATGAACAATAAATTCAGAAAAAGATAAAAAAATAGTGGTATCCTATGAAGTGTATTTTTTAATTAAAGTACCAGCAATTCTATTTCGTTAAAATACTAGTAAAAACAACATTATAATACGGCAATGTCAAATAAATAAAATATTAAGTAAATAAGAAATAAAACACCTAACAAACTGAAAGAGATTTGCTGGTAAAAATACATGATAATTATTATAATTTAACTAAATAAAAACAAATAAGTACTAATTTACAGCATGTAATATAATAATACAACAAGCATTAAGTATCGAATCGTAAGTATTGAGTAAAATTCAGAATTTCAGCGTTCTTCTTAAAAATACATATACAAAAACTGGTACAAAATGTTCAATTTACTGAACAAAATAATACCTTACCAAACAATCTTCAATATTGCAGGTTCAACAAAACGTATGTTCGATTTAGTAAAGCCTAATCGATATAAATTTTAAATCGACAACGTAATATTATAAGCCTCAGGTACATTTTTCATGAGTTTGAGAGTGATCAAAATACATACAATTTTATATCGATCAATCGGTTGTACCAAATCAGACATTGTTTTGCTGTAACACAAATTCATACATTGTAACTTCTTAATCTCGTGCTCTGGATATGTTGAGGCTACTGTACCTAACAGAAGCATGCGGTAGGCAGGTTCGACCATCGCACGCCATGCGTACTATTTACTTTTTATGCTTGTAGCAAACAAGCATACAACCGCCGATAATAAGCGGTCACTTTAGCCTGTGGATATTTTTAACACTAAATCCGTTCCTTACATTTACTCCTATGTACATTCGATATTCCAGTCGCAATCTTTATGTATGTATTGCAATGAGTGATATTCAATTTTACTAAAATTGTCGCGCGTGCTAATGAAAAGGTTGTAGCGAGTTAACGACATTGTGTATTAATGAAATACTATTTCTAGTTTTGCCTTGCCATATGTATTGCTTACTCTTGGCACGAAAGCTCACGGCGATCATTAATTGAGTGAGTTTTTTTTTGCAATAAGAAAAACGATAAAAAATTAATCTCTGTATCACAAAAATCAAATTCAAACGTTGACAAAAAAAAGGGATGACCAATGAGCATTCGTATCAACGATGTACGTACAGGGAAGTACAGAGTCAGCCATAACTTTGTACGAAACTTGCACGGACACGACGCAACACGAATGAAAATTATTAATCGCCAGTAAAAATAAAGTGGCAAAATTTGACGTTAATGTCCAAGAAGCATATATCACCACTGGAGAATGCATTGCGAACAACCCCTCCAACCCCCAAATGTGACCTTGAATTACGTTTCTTATATTTTTCCTATCTTAAGAGTAACATGTCACAAGAAAGACAGAGAAGTACATAAGAAACGTTCAGGCCACGTTTCCTTGGTCCAAAGCGCTGTTCGCATTGAATTTTCCAGTGTTTTATATAAGCTTGAGTTATTCCAAAAATACACACATTTCAATATAAGTCTGGACTGGACGATCGTTGACGACGACACAACACGCATTTCGAGTTAAATCAAATCTACAAGTAATTGAATTGAGTTAAGGCGGATGGTTACAGTACCTAATTAACGAGGCCAGCGTCTTTAGCCATGCTGTAAAAGATGGAGTTCTTGTCGGCCAGGAGTTGTTGTGGTGGTGCATATTCCACCAGTTGCCCCTTATCCAGTACCATGACCTTTGTAGAATCCATGATGGTGTTGAGCCGATGGGCGATGGTGAGGACCGTACACGACGCGAACTCCGACCGGATTGTTTTCTGTAATATTCGATAGTGTTTTTCATCGATGTTATAAATTGCGCAGTGGCCGTTTCCTCGGTGAAATTCTTTAATTTTTACGAGAAAAATGTACGTATCGTATGTTGTTCGATAGGAAACTGCTCGTGTATATAACATAATTCACATTTTAACCTCTTTGTAGTTATTACAAAATATACGCAATGATTGTGAAACATTTGGATTTCAAAGTAAACGTGACTATTGCGGAATAGCTAGCCACCGCTTTGCCAGTTATTCTGCCGCCAAGCAGGAGTCTGAAAGCACTACGACTTTACGAACTGATCTCACAGTCTAGAAAACTTTTTTAGACTGTGTGATGTCTCAGGATGGCGCGCGCAGTGCGCAGTGTCACGCGAAACTTTAGTTTTGAGTTCCGAGTGACACTGCAATCTGTTATGAGCGGCCGTGTCGCTTAACACCAGGCGAACGACTGGTTCATAGCGTCATTCGTAAACATAAAATAAATCATGGTAGTTACCTGTATGAGTTCGTCGGTTTCTAGATCGACGGCGGCGGTAGCCTCGTCCAGCACTAGCAGCGGCGTCTTGCGCAGTAACGCACGCGCCAAGCACACTAGCTGCCGCTGTCCGACCGATAGGTTCTCACCGCCCTCGGATACCTCGTGAAGGAGACCCGCTTGTAAACCTGATAGGAGTTGAGATGGAGTCTGATCACAAAAAGCATGCAAGTACCATCAGGCAAGCATGTACCATCGTAGATCGCATCGTTTCTTCCCATCAGGTGAGTTTGCGGACAAATGCGGGCCTATTTAGTTATAAAAAATCAACAAAAAGCACTATTTTTGAAAGCCCAGTGCGCCTTCTTTCTATTATTCTATTTGGAGGTGGTAAGGTCTGCACCGACGTCCCGCATGGGATGTTTTGTGTATTTCCTCGCCAGCATTTAATCAAGCCAGCCCACAGTTAGCACGGCCGGTAGACAAAGTTGTCTTTCCCTTGAGAAGAAAGTATGAAAAAAGTGACATAAAACAGGGAAAGACAATTTTGTCTCCGTCCGTGCTAACCGGGCACTCCTTTATATAGTGGATCACGGCCTTGACGGGTGCCTATAGGGCACTGCCCAAGGCGCCGTGACGTAACAATATAATCAGATGAAAAAAATAGTCTTCACAGGCAAATAATGAAGAAGAAAGTGACCGAATACA
This sequence comes from Ennomos quercinarius, assembly GCA_910589525.2. NCBI lineage: Eukaryota > Metazoa > Arthropoda > Insecta > Lepidoptera > Geometridae > Ennomos > Ennomos quercinarius. The sequence goes on from OU342493.1 coordinate 13,227,282, forward strand.
ATCAAATTTGTCAACATAGTGCTCCAAATTTTCAGCGATGACAATAATATACTTTTTATTGAATTCACTAGCCGCATGGTGTTTTAAACATAATTGTATTGCTTACTAGTTAATTTCTTAATTTGATATTCCTACTTATTTCACATAATCGATAAAAACCCGCACAATTAACAAAGCCCAAGCGCAAACCCAATTTGACATCAAAGATTTTCAACTTTTTTGCTTTTGTAGCTCATCTGAATAATCCATTCAAAAAACTACAACACAATTCTATTACAGGGCGAAAGGGGAAACAGACACTATTATATTTTATTGAGCAGGGAAGGTATTTATATGATTTATCATACCTTGTACAAAAGTCTTGAGGTGCGCATGCTCCAACGAGCGCCAGATATCTTCATCGGAATAAGCTTCGAATGGATCGAGGTTCATGCGCAGAGTGCCGGAGAAAAGGACGGGGTCTTGCGGGATTATTGTGATGCGAGACCGCAGCTGGTGCAGCCCTATTGTCGATATGTCGATGCCGTCGATCATTATCTTGCCGCCCATCGCTTCTACTATCCTGTTGGGAGAATATGCTGGTATAGTTGTAGACTTGAGCGGAACAAAGTAATATTTTGGCGTTTGGAAATATTTTGAAAATTTCAATACGCAGTATATGGAAAATTTTATATTAAAAAGAGGATTGCTTTCGTTGCATATGTTGAATTTTATGATTCTTTAACAATGTTCTTTAACATTCCTCATGATATTTTCCTTGACCGTTCTAAGAGCAAGTGTTGACACTGCACAAGGGCACATAACATGAAAAGTCATTGGTGCAGTATGTACCTGGGTGCGTCGCAGTCGGTTCGAGTCGCACGGGCCATACTCTTTCTCAGTATCGCTATTTTGTTAGCTGTATGTCGTGAATCAAATAATGCTTGTCTGCGCTAAAGTTTACTCAGCTCCTAAGTTCTTTCTAGCACTCGGTTTCTCGCAAATACTGTACGATCATTGGTTGAAGACAGCCGATGATCAACAGGCAATCAATGAGCATTCTGTTTGTGAAGTGCCACGTTGATACAAATTAAACAAACGTCCCAGTACCAGTGCAGTACCCGGGAGCGCGAGCGTAACGTTACCTGAAGAGGCCGAGCGTGAGCGTGGACTTGCCGGCGCCGGTGCGGCCGACGATGCCGAGCTTGTCGCGCGGCGCCACGGCGCACGTGACGTCCCGCAGCGCGGGCTCGGCGGCGCGGTAGCCGAGCGTCAGCCGCTCCAGCTGCAGCGCGCCCGTCTCCGGCCAGCCCGCGCTCGGGCCCGCCTCCACCGACCATGCCGCTTCCTGACATTATAATAATAACAAAAGCTCTTACTACACGCTGGATATAAAGGTTTTCAATCAGTGTGTGTTACCAGTGACTTATGGCACTGAGACGTGGGTTCTTACTGCCTCATTAGTAAGCTCACAGTCGCGTAACTAGCTATGAATAGAGCTATGCTCGATGTTTCTCTGCGAGATGAGATCCGTAATGATGAGAAGACCCGCAGGAGGACTAAAGTGACCGATATAGCGTTGAAATGGCATTGGACAACCGATATGGAAGAACCAGCCCTCGAGTGGCGATCACGAACCGGAAGACGCAGCGTAGGCCAGCCCGCCAGGGCCTCGTTTTATAAAGCTACAAGTACAAGCTAACAATTTTAGCAGCTACAAGAACAAGTAACTACAAGTTATTAGTTACGGCGTTTTATAAACAACAATTATCGATTACAAGTGTAAATTACAAGTATAATGCACATCACTATGAACGTCACTGAGGCCTCACGGCGGGGACCACAGACCAAGTAGAGAATAAAGTGTAGATTATGATATTACAAGTTGCACATCACTATGAATGAACGTCACGGTCAATAGCTTTTTTTTAGTTTGGCTCCCATTCATTAGTGAATTTAGCCGGTGTGAAGTTTACATTAAATCCCTACATAATATAGAAATTAAAAACATTATCTAATTGTTTGTTGTGGCTTTCAAGCCTTTTAGATGAACTTATATTACCGGGATAGATGCGGTTTATTTCGGAAATTCAAGAAGTCCCGCGGAAAATTATGTAAGTTTTGGGTGAAACCGCGGGGCGTCTATATTTTTAAGTAAAGCTATTTAAATGAATAAAGTTGGGTCAAAGTCACCATTCTCATAATAGGTTTTGTGATATACAGCTACGCTCATTTTTGATAGGCTTCGCTCAAGCTGAATTTCTCATTATTTAAACATAATTAGTTCATATTTACTTATTTTAACTAATTGAACATTAATTAATACGAGACACGACCAATACAATACGTTTTCAATATATTTATCTAAACTTGTACTTACCTAGCTCCTTAGTCAGGTAAAAAACTTTACAACTTGTAGTTCCGTACACTTGTAATGACCAAAACAATCGTTCGATTTTACATTTTAAAAATGAAAAAACACTATGGATTGTCTATGGTCTAAGAACAAGTGTTTGTAATTCATAGAGTAAAGCAATATATCGGGGATGTAGCTTGTACACTTGTTGTCTTGTAGCTTTATAAAACGCATTATTTAACTTTTTTTTGGCTGTGTTACCAGTTTTTCGCTACAAGTACAAGTCTTGTAGCTTTATAAAACGGGGCCCAGGTGTAACAACGATCTGGTTAAAACCGTGGGGAGCCGATGCATGCAAGAGGCGAGCAGCCACTTAAAGTGGTGCTCTGTAGGGGGGCGGCCTATGTTCAGCAGTGGGCGCCTTCAGGCTGTTGATGATGATGATGCTAGACAATTGGATCAAAGATCAGATTTAGAAGGCAAGTACTCCTCGAAACGGTATGTATTGTCAGGAGGTTCCTCACTCTGGAGCCCTGACCACCATTACCTTGGGTCCTGTTGCCGGCGGGACACTAGATATTTACATTTTTTTCGGGACAATGGTCTAAGTCAACATTCCACATGGCGGTTACCTCGTGAGCCAAGTTCAGTCAAGTGTGAAGTGTGTACTTGCTGAGTTAGTGCTTCTCAGCCTTCACGAGGTTCTGGTCATGCGGAATGGTGATGCCAACAACCACTGCCCAGCGTTGGGACCAGTCCATTAGAACGATATTAGGTTTATTGGGTACAATATTCCTGTCCGTGATGATACAACGGTCCCAATAAAGCAATGTACAGCCATTTTCGAGAACAGGCCCCTGTTATTATTGGGTGTTTAGTAGCTTTAGGACTACATCTCAATCTGAATAGACAGAAGGTTTTATTATCGCTTTTATTTAAAAAATTATTTAACTACTACTTAAGAAAAAACTTGTGTGATTTGTATATATTATGACAATGTGACTGGCTTAGATTTTATAGTGAATGCATTAAATTTAATTAATAAAAATAAGTAAATAGGCATCTGTTTGTATAAACTCACCGATGTAGTTTCTGCGTATTCCTTTATCCTCTCCACTGCTACGATGTTTGTTTCCACTTCTGACGTCATTCTCACCAGCCAATTCAGGGTTTGTGTGATCTATACATACATTCTTTTTGTTAAAAACGAATTAATTCTTATAATAAGGATAAATAATAAAAAAAATAAAAATTTTGTATAATTCTGAGCAATTAACTATTAAAAGTACTTCATGTCGCACAAATATTGCAAGCTAACTACGACTTGTAAAAAATGATTTTTTTTTCTTCTACTAGTGCTAGTGTGGCCACTGGCTACCAATTGGCTGGAATATAATAAAAATTTGTAAATGGCTATGGCTACATGCACAAGGCGGTCGATTCTACAGTTGAACCAAGTGGGAAACTAAACTTTATTTCGAGGCCACTTAGAGCCACTCACGTCCATAGTCGAACTACGACGACGACGATTAATTCACGTGATCCGAATAATCGGACGTATGGAGACAAAAATTAAATTAGTAAGTCACAGTTACCTGCAGCGCATAGCTGACAGAAAGGCCGACCAGCCCAGAGCTCATGGTGTCTCGGCCGAGTACGGCGAACAACGCCGCGAAGAATATGATAAGGTTGCCCATCATCTCAAGCCGCACGGCGAGCCATCGGTTCGCGATCGTGCTCGGGTAGTGGCAGGACTGGTTGTAGTCCACGTGCCGTTCTGATTCCAGCACGAACCTGACACGTACATAATATGTAACAGGGTATTTTAATTATATTTTTATCGTATGTATAAATAAATCATATGCCTCAAATAAAGGCAGTCGTGAAAACTGACAAAGTTATAAGCAGTTTAGGATACAAAAATAGAAAGATACAGCTCAAACACGTAGTGACGTCAAAAACCATTATCATTGATCATTTTGATCGAGCGAGCAAAGCAAACGAAGTCCCAACTACTTCAACTAACGAAATTGGCTTTCATTAGTCCGAATGTATGTTGGTGCTCGCGTACGGGTCGTATTTTTCAACGAATGTTGCCGAAACATGGTATACAAGTTCTACAATATCCTGGATTTTTCTATCGTTGGTGGTTTTTTATCGGAAATTTATTTCCCCCATAAAAGGGAAAAGTTGGTTGCGGCGACATTTACCGGCCCATTTAGATAATATTTGGCAGAAACATTCGGTACTCTGTCGTCCGAGTCCGGGAACAATAATTGTTGCAAAAAGTTCATGCTCACAAGTTCTTCTATTCACAGTACTACTATATTATTAAGCTCTGAACTCCTATGCTCGCGATATCGTTCATCCGGTTACTGTTATTCTATTATTATGCAGAAGGCCGATATTCAATGAATTAATAAATAAATAACATAATATATTGGGGAACGTACCAGATAACGCCACCTAGCACTAAAGCGAAGTTTGCTGTAGTACAGCAAACTTCGCTTTAGGGCTAGGCTGGAAATCAAATAATTGATAAAACACTTACACAGTTCCTAATGCAGACGTAGCGTGGCGCCACCTTCAGCCATATTATTGTCACTTCACATCAGGATAAATTTGGTCAAACAATACTGTCTGACTCAAATAAACTTTATATACTTGTACTGTAAATAGCAGGGCAATCCCTATGGTTTCCATCTGGCGCCTTCTGAACAATGTATATATCCTTGCCCGATAAATATACATACTACATAGTGAAAACTTAAGCTAAGCTTATCTAAGTTGTTTACCTCTACTTCAGTAACTGAATTTTTTTTTACCTTGAAACTGGCTGAATGCGTTGAGTAAAGTCAAATATAAACATTGTATAAAAAATACCTTTCAGTAACTCCATAGGCTCTTATAGTAGACGCTCCAGTGATGCTCTCTCCAAAGTGCGAGTATATTGGTGATCTCGACACCGACTCCAACCGTTTAAGCTGTCGCGAGGTAGCCACGTAGAACCGTTGGATCACGTAGTAAATGATGCCGATGGGCAGGATTACAGCCAAGAATATTGGTGTCGACACACTGATCACGAATAATGTGCCCAATACCTGTTGTTGTAAAAATCATATTAGCATTGCGTTTTGTTGGTCTATATACCTATTTATAAATGTGAGAGTGTCACCACTCGGCGCTGAAACGGCTCATCAGATTTTAATGTACTTGTATGTTGATCTTGCAAACAGTGTTGAAATGCACATAAAATACCGTGATTTAGGATAACTACCTAGAATACTGTGCGGTTAAAATCCTCGCGGTAAAAAATCCGCGGCGTAGCAAATAAGATAGATATTTAAATATTTTCGAACGAACGAATTTTTTTAATTCCATATTTAATCCTAGATTTAAGGATTTTAAAAGTATACAATATCACACTTTTTTATTACCGTATTGTGTATACAGTGAGAAAGTCTTCAGCAGTTAGTTTTCCATCGTGTCAATAGCTGTACACAAACAGACATATATACGGCCTGCCAAATAATATGGTGCAAGTAGAATAGGTATTGAAATATGTGTTACAAATTTACAGGATCAGTTTACAAATGAAGTTAGATTTAATTATATAGAGTAATATTTTATAATCTATTAAAAAACAAAATGAACCGAACACATGAACACAATGATTAACATAAAAGCTGTGCGTATGATCCCAGATGGATTGTGATTTGTTTACGATTAACATATGTAATACCCAATATTGTTAAAAAAATGTATGGTTCCGATAATAAACAATTTACACTACTGTACTGGCGCAAATTCTGTCACACTGGATCTTGTTTTAGACAAAGATAAATAAATCACTCGGTATCATTCCAAAAGGTTGATCAAATAACATCCAAATTGTAATGGTGAAAGAAAAGTGGTTGTTATCATCATTTTATATTTGTGTTGCGGCTAAAGCCTAAAGCTATTTTCCTGTCAGCATCATCAATACCACGACTGTACAATGCTACAAGTATCACCATGAAGAATCTAACAACGACGTCTCATTTGTTGCAACCAATTCAGACGTATGAGATGTAGAATTAAAATATCAATCATGAAGCATACTTCAAGTAATAAACATACTGCAAAAAATAAATAACAATACCCACCATAATAGCCATCAAATAACAAAAATTGAAATAGCAAGCCCCAAATGAATGCGGCGGGTTTACCTCGAACGCGCAATATATGGCGTCACTCAATTGCGAAGGTAGAGACGTGTCCAAAACGTCCACGTCTTTTGAAAATCTAGAGAGGATTCTGCCAAGGGGCGTCACTTCGAAGAATTGCAAGGGCGTCCTTAGCACATTGCTCAACAATAGCGAGTGGAGGACCTTCGCTGCACGCCAGCACGCCAGGTACGGCATTAAGTCGGCGAAAAACGACGCGATTGCTGCAACAACGCCATTACACGGTTTATCACTGACCAGCGCCGGCCGACCCCGCACGGGTATTAATAATGAATACATTCTGGATACTAGCTCGCAACTACGGGAAGCGGAGGCTGTGAGGCGAACGGGTGTTAGGTGCACTGCAAATTAAAGGAACGTCTACTCTAAAAAAGGTGGCATGCATGGCACATCAGCTATACTTACGATTTTAGTAAATCTAAGCTTTAAATTGTTAAAAAGCATAACTAATATATAAAACGATTATAGTTCAACTAAGGTCTTCATGTGTTCTACTGCAGCATTATAAACTGATCCGTCGTGTTCTAACGTTGTCGTTCAATAGCAATATATACATTTGTTTATTTCTATATACATTTCTAGACGAATCGCAACAGCACAACGCCATCCTAAAGTAACACGGAGTTATCATTTCTCATAGATTTTTTTTTGGAAATGTGATTCAATTACTTTGCTATAAAAGAAATTAGGCCAAGTTCAGGTAGATTGTACTTACTATACACTACAACAAAGTATTTGGAAAAGTTGCTTAATTTGTTTATTTAATGATGTACAGAAGTTGCCCTTATCAGATGTTTAACATTTTTCCAACCACTCTGATTATTCCCAAAGGTTTTGCATTATACAATCGATAAAACAAGTGACTTTAGCATGGTGTTGGGAATGTGCGTCGCGAGGCGGTCCATACCGCAAAGAAGCAGGAGGTCCAGCCACGCAGCGTCATCGGCAGCACGTTGTCGAGTACATCCACGTCCTTGCTGAACCGGTTGAGCACGCGGCCGACGGGCGTGCAGTCGAAGAAGCCGATGGTGGGCGCGCGCAGCACGCCGGCCAGTAGTGCCGCGTGCAACGCGCGCGCAGCCGCCAGCGTGCCCAGGTACAGCGCCAGCGATGACACCGACACTGACACAACTGCGCCACACCACACCACACGTGACGACACGCGATGCCACGCGGAAGGCGCGGTGTGCGGGTGCCCTCCGCACTTATACTATGTTTATTTATTTATGGACGTCACAAATTACGAAATAGAAATATGAAATCTAAAAATCATCGTTTAGATCTGGATTATAATCATAATTATACACGTATGTCCAAACGACTGTACAAAGTGAATAAGGAATGGTTTGGCTCGACCAGTGATACCGAATGGGGATGAAACTTAACCAAAAATAATCGGCAGCAATTTTTTCAATAGTAATTTTGTTTCCAGTTGTGGACTAATTATGCAAAAATGGGAGCCAGGTGAAAGTGTTTAACGTATTTAATTAGTTATAAATTAAATGAATGAATCTGCGAGAATAGAAAAAAAAAATAAACAGAATTTAAAATGTTCTGGACTTTTCTAGAAGAAGTCAGAACCGAACACATTCTATTAGGCTTGTTTGCATATAAAAAAGTCTTTGTAAACTAATACGACCATCGCATAGCAAGAGATACGTTAAAGTATTAATTTCTCTATGGGTAAAAAATAGAGACATAGGTATTTAAGATTTGAAACACAAATCACAAACGAAAATGCTTCAGTGTAGTCTTAAGTTGAATGTTCAGATATTACAATTTCGGAGGGCATCCGCACATATACGTAACATTTTATAACAGTGACAAGACAAGAAGATAACTATTTACATTAAAAAATGAAACGGATAAATAGAACACACAGCTTCATGCAATAAAAATATTCCATGGAAAAGTCACGAAGGATTACAATTTACGAAGAGTAAATAAATGTGAGTGTGGCATGGCAATAAATTTCTCTGAATATCACATTAACCTATCAATACAAGTTCAAGATATTTTCCTGTTATGTCAATTAACTTAATAAACAAAAACATTTCTCCTTTTGTCTATTTTATTAATAGACCATGCAATATTTTTTACAAAATTAAGTGAATGAATCTTTTACTAGTCTAAATTTTATAAAAGTTGCGTTATGGCAAAAATATTACATCGAAATTTTTTGAATATAAAAAAAACTAATTTACAATAACTTTGCAATATTTTTTTAATAACACCTGCGTGACTTTTTCTCCCAAAATTAACAATGTGCTAGAAGGGTCTACACCATGCTTTGAAATTTTACATTAAATAAACCCGACACCACAACATGCGCTCAATCAAAAATAGAACATTCACAACGATAGAAAAATAGTAATAAAAATATAAATTTACAAAATGTATTCATTATTAATGCCTTGCAGTAACACCATTTAATATTTTGTACAGGGTTATATAATATAAATACTTATATTATCTTACATATATTCAGCAATGTAATAAAAAAATAGTAAATGCAATATTATTATACATTATTTATGTTATGCTTCTTCAAGCTATTTTCACCAAGTTTTCATCAAATTTGAACTATATGCCTGTGTTTTATTATTGTAGACATATCTGATTTGTTATGCATAATAATCAGAGAGACAAGCCGCGATGCTCCAAGCAAAATGGTGCCAGTTCAGCGTTTAGCAAAAACCACAATTCCCAAAAAGACTTTACAAAAAAGGTTCGAACCACATTTCGTCCTCAACTATAGATTTATTTGTTATAACTTAACGCTGACGCTGGAAACGGAAATGGAGCGTCAAGGCTTGCGGCTATTGGGTGAATGTTACCGTTTATTTTTACACTAGTGGCTATATATTTTCACGAACGAACGTAATAAAGATGACAACTTGGTGAAACACCAGCATATTAAACAGCGCATCACACCCTTGCCACATAGATCAGTTAAATTATTACAATTAACAGTTCTTACCTTGTCCGATGCCAAGCCCGCCATAGCCTCCGAGATACATGTCTCGTCGACTCTTGTTTACTGTGCCGTTTACTAACTGTGGGACAAAACAAGCCATGTAATTATAATCTGGCTGTTTCTTAGTTGTGACAAAACAAGCCGTGTCATGATCTGGCTGTTAATTCGTTGTGACAAAACAAGCCATGTTATTATCTGGCTGTTCATTGTGGCGACAAAACAAGCCATGTTATTATCTGGCTGTACATTCATTGTGACAAAACAAGCCATGTTATTATCTGGCTGTTCATTGTGGCGACAAAACAAGCCATGTTATTATCTGGCTGTACATTCATTGTGACAAAACAAGCCATGTTATTATCTGGCTGTTCATTGTGGCGACAAAACAAGCCGTATCATAATCTGGCTGTTCACTCGGTGTAACAAAAGAAGCTGTGTTATAATCTGGCTGTTTGTACCGTGATACAAAACAAGTAGTAATGGTATTTTATAGTCCGGGTATACATGTTACATTGGCTATTAAAAAGTAACAAACCGTTTATTTTTATTTCCGCATAAGGATTTTTGTTACATAGTGTCACTTATGTATGTGTGCTCTAAGTATGACATCAAAAAATATGTGCTTACCATATGCTTGTCGTTAGACCACTCAGCGAGCCAGTAATTGGAGCCAACTTGGAACACTTGCAGTATGAGATTCATAAGTACAGTCACCACTGAAGCCAACACTCCAACGCTCATCAGATAGTGCTTATATACGCTCCATTTTACCTGCCAATTATAAGTTATTGCTATTTATAAATGTATAGCAAATTGTAAGAAATTACGCCCTTTTACTTTTCTTAAAAGGGAATGTTCTATAAATAGTTATCATTCCTCCTAGATTAGATTAAAAAAAAACACGTAAGTTCCACTCCACCACAGTACACACCACAGAAACACACACACCCCCTCGCCACTACAGTATTACATTTTTTTTTTTTTATGTGATTGAATGACGTGACGAGCAAGTCGTTCACCTGATGTTAAGTGACACGGCCGCCCATAACAGTTGCAGTGTCACCCGGAACTTTAAAACAATAAAGTTTCGCGTGACACTGCACTGCGCACGTCATCCTGAGACATCACCCAGTCTAGTAATCAGATTACTAGACTGAGTGATCAGATCATAAAGTCTCATTTGCCCAGTATATACACATGTAACGGCAAAAAAGAGTTACGTACACTTCCGGTTTCTGTTTTTTCCGCTTCTACCAGTTTGTTCTTTTCTTTGAGTTCATTTGGCGACATTGTTTCGGGCGTTTTCCTTTTCACGCTGCCAGCTCGGTCACCTACATGCAACAAAAATTGTATGACCTCAGAGAACTAAACGAAACCCACTTGCACTTAAACTAAATGTGTATGTAGCAATAGATAGACACATTGAGTGATATGGGCATATATGTTACAGCATTATACTATGACAGGCCTGTTAGCTCTGCCTTATAGGCTGAGAGTTCAATTCCTACTCAGGACAAACATTTGTGTGATGAACATAGGTGTTTGTTCTGTGTCTGGGTGTTATATTGTATTCTATGTATGTATTTACAAACAAAAAAGTATTTAAGTATTGAAACAGTTATTTGGTTCCCATAGTACAATCTATGCTTAGTTTGGAGCTAGATGGCGCTGTGTGAAATGTCCACACATATTTATTTATTTTGTTTTATTACTTTTAATGGTGGTTGAGAAATGTAGGGTGAATGCATCGTATGTTCATAAAATTGTTATTACCTGTGGCATTTGGTTCAGATTCCGAATTGCTTTCCGATAATGATCGAGCCCGCTGTAATTTATTCTGGAATTCAGATCCAAGTTTGCTCTCCAAGTCTTGTTTGATCACTTTCAATTCTGCAAAATGATTATATAGTTATGATGGTCCATGGATATGTGTAAAACTATAAAGATATTATAGTTCTTAAAATTTAGTCTAGTCTAGTAGTCTTTATAGGTATACCTGAAGTGTGGTTTACACTTTAAAAATCAATTCCATGATGTGTACTGAACATATACATGAACTGTTTGTAAAAATGCCCTTTTAATGTTACAGATGATTTTTTCTTTTATATTAAAAATTTGTCTGTTCATTACTTTTTTTTTTTTTTTTATGAGATGAGTGGCAAACAAGCAGGCGGCCCACCTGCTGGTAAGTGGTCACCGCCGCCTATGGACATCTGCAACACCGAAGGCATTGCCGGTGCGTTGCCTACCCTTAGAGAGGACTCTTTTAACACTTTTCTTGAAGCTCCCCATACTGTAGTTATGCGGAAAAACCTCAGGGGGAAGATCGTTCCACATCTTGCAGGTTCGTGGAAGAAACGAGCGCAAGAATCGCGTCGTATGAGATTTCCACGTGTCTACAATATGTGGATGCACTTTTTCACGTTGCCGAGAAGTTCGATAATAAAAACGAGAAGATGGGATGAGGTTAAAGATTTCTTCAGAGCATTCCCCATGATAATAGCGGTAAAAGAGACTCAGAGAACCGATATCTCGTCGTAGACTTAAAGGCTCTAGCTTGTCGGTGAGCTTGGGATCGTTCACAATTCTAACGGCTCTTCGCTGTAGGGAGTCAAGTGGTTGCAGTAAATACTTCGGTGCCCCACTCCAGAGATGAGAGCAGTACTCCATGTGCGGCCGAACCTGGGCTTTGTATAACAAAAGACGTTGGTTCGGCGTGAAGTACCGCTTAGCTCTATTGAGTACACCGAGTTTTTTGGCAGTAAGAGTGGCCTTGCGTTCCAAATGACTCCGAAACTGGACCTCGTTAGTAATGTCTACGCCTAGGATCCCTACACTCTTTGACAAGGTAAGTGGAATACTCTGGAATAGCGGAACTACAGTAAACTGGGACTTTTTAGCGGTAAACACGCACGCTTGTGTTTTAGTAGGGTTAAACTGTACAAGATTCTGTACACCCCATTCGGCGACTTGTTTCAGTAAGAGCTCAACCTGAGATACAAGTAATGTTCTGCTTTCCTCAACTTTTGCTCGAGGGGCATAATACTGTTATACAATACAAATCATAAATATTAATTTATTTATTAAAGCTCGCAGTGAATAAAAAAATCATCATCACAGCCTGAAGACGTCCACTGCTGAACATAGGCCTCCCGCAGAGAGCGCCACTTTGAGCGGCTGCTCGCCTCTTCTATCCATCAGCTCCCCGCGGCATTCACCAGACCGTCGGTTCACCGAGTGAGGGGCCGCCATAAGCAGCGTCTCCCGGTTCAAAAAAAAAGTATGATAAATTCTAACTAAAAATATATAACATCGTCTTTACCCTCAGGTGAGGTCCGTTCAACGTCGCTAAGATGGTGCAACAAAAACTCTGCAAACGCTCCCTTCTTCTCTAGTAACTGTTGATATGTGCCCGCTTCAGACATTTCTCCGTCTTTCAACACAACGACCAAGTCTGTCTGCGCCAAGTACGACACGTTGTGGGTCACCCAGATACGGGTCGTGTTTTTTAGTAAACCGGTAGGTCCTATCACCTGTAAGTAATAAATAGTTGGGTCTATACAGGGAAAGTATATCCTACACTGACATCCCACTTGGGGTGTATTGTACTTTTCCCTCTCTGCCAGCATATGCCAAGACCAGCCCATCTTCTTTATGCAGCTGAACAAGGCTTAGGCACAGCTGTTGTATATGTATAATTATTTAGTGTTGAAATCATCGATTTTAAACCTAACTAGGTGGAGTGTTTGGCTAAATTTTGATTGCCACATACTACAGCCAAGCGAATACTCCGTTTCTCGTTTGCTCCTCTTTTATAAGAGACGTGTTTTTATAATAACCCAGAAAAAAACACCAACACAAAAAAAAGTTACAGAGACTGTGTGGCTCAAGGTTACTGGTTCATCTACGGTCACATCCGTCGCTAACCATCAGGATTGTGATTATTCTACATTCGACTGCATTTCTGTATTTTTCGTTCATTCTCCGAAAACAATATGTACGAAATGAACCGAAGATCAAGCTCGGGCGAGGTTAAACAGCACTATCACTAACTTCTATAAAAATAAAGTAGATGCACGAAGTCAATCCACGGGGAGGCCAATACTCCTGTCTGCGTTATTTGATAAACCTACAAAATCAAATTTCAATGGTAAAATGAACCTTACCTTTTCGAATATGTGTTTACCGACGTGCGAGTCGACAGCGCTGAGAGGATCGTCCAGGAAGTAGTTGTCAGCATCGTAGTATACTGCTCGCGCCAGTGACACTCTCTGCTTCTGCCCACCGGATAAGTTGATTCCTGTGGAAATACCGTACAAGTAGTGTATTATTGGGCATTCTGGCTCAACCTACGATTCCTCCAGGCTCATTCTTCGCCTTCCGTCTCTTCAGTTGATCCAGCAATGCCCAATAATACTAATAAAATTTACTTGAATGAAACGGAAATGCAACGTTCAAAAAACCCGAATGCTCAATAACTTATTGCGTTGAAAACAGAAATTTAATCAGACTTTGATCGTCTGCGATTCGTTAATAAAACAGAAATTCATGTCAAGTTGATAGAACGGAAATTCAACGTACCTAATATGCGGTCAGCAGCAGCACAGGACAGGTGCAGCAGTGATGGCACAACACGGTTTCACTTCACTATCAAGTTACGTCTGTGCCTAGCTTTTGATGCGTAACAAACGTTTTTACTGAACATAACACAATGGATAATTTTTCTATGATTGTTTTATGTCTTTAACATGAATAAAAATTGTGTCGATCAGCATCACAAAACCATCTCTACAAGAATACTCGTAATCGAATATTTAAAGGTTACTATGATAAAAAGGACAACTAATATGAACTACGACATTGTGTTGGTAGGAATCACAAATCCATATTTACATAAATACTCAAAATTTATCGAATATTATTTTTTTTACTGTGATAAAGTTGTGTCTGTCAAAATCACAAAACCGTTTCACTAGAATACTCAAATTCTATCGAATATTAAATTTTTTACTGTGATGAAAAAGTGGGACCTTATCGGACTATCAATTTTGTGTCGGTCAACATCACAAAAACATTTTATCAGAATACTCAAATTTATCTGGTATTCAAAAATGCACTGTGATGAAAGTTGGACCATAAACGGACTAGCAAAATTGTGTCGGTCAACATCACAAAAAAACTTATTACAAGAATATTCGAATTTTATTGAGTTATTTATCGGAAAATGCACTGTGATAAAAAACTTGACCTTTAGAACTAACAAAATTGTGTCTGTCAAAATCACAAAACCGTTTCACTAGAATACTCAAATTTTATCGAATATTAAATTTTTTACCGTGATGAAAAAGTAGGACCTTATCGGACTATCAATTTTGTGTCGGTCAACATCACAAAAACATTTTATAAGAATACTCAAATTTTATCTGGTATTCAAAAATGCACTGTGATGAAAAGTTGGACCATAAACGGACTAGCAAAATTGTGTCGGTCAACATCACAAAAAAAACTTATTACGAGAATATTCGAATTTTATTGAGTTATTTATAGGAAAATGCATTGTGATAAAAAAACTGGACTTCTGGACTAACAAAATTGTGTTGGTCAACATCACAAAACGAACTATACAAGAATATTCGAATTTTATTGAGTTATTTATCGGAAAATGAACTGTGATAAAAACTCCACAAGAACTCAATATCGTGTTGGTAGGTATAACAAAACTACCTTTAGGTACAAGAACCTTCTTATCATATTATGTTTTCAAAGAGATTTTGCGAATAAATGCTATATTTAGATCTCATTTATGGACTACAATTTTCATTGTGAGGATAACTCTATACACTTACACAATACTGAAAAGCCCCCCAATGTTATATTCAGTAATGGTTACGACTTACACTATCACTCTAAACGGAACACTGACTAAACTGTAATGAGTTAATTAAGGGATGTGCGTTGCGAATCACTAATCGATAGAACGGATTCACATCGATAAAGACAATGTTGTACATTATAGCGGGTTATTAATTTTTTTAACAAATTATTACACATTCATGTAATATGAACAACTTTATATTATGAATATTTTATGTAATGTTTACATAAATACAACTTTTTGTAGGGGTCAATGTTAGTGTCAAATTTCAACATAATAGAGCTCAACAGAAATAATTGTAGGCTGTTGATGATGAACAAAAACATACTAACAATAAAATCGAATGATGATCGAATGATGAATACCTACCAAACATCACTACTGACAATTACACTGAGTCAACGCAAATCGTAACTTGCAAATCTTGCAAACATCGCGATATTGCTGTTTTGCAAAATATACCTACACACTGCGGTCGAACGGGTTTCTTAAAGACGCCGCATCGTGAGAACACGAATATGATATTTTACCTCGCTAGGTTTATGCCGCTGTTTTGCTTAATATTTTTAGTACGGTGTATAAAAATATGTTATGGGTAGGTACCTAAAAGATAAATCTACATTTTTTTTTTGTCATGTAGGTTTTCGCTGATCTTGAACTCGATCAACTGAGACTTATACAAAACACTGTAACACATTATTGTTAAATTTGACGAGTAAAAATAAATTTCGCAAATCAAAAACTTAAACTATTGTAAACAAGTGTAAGGTGTTTTGTATACTTGTAGTACTTAACTAATTTTAGATAATTTTTAAGATCTGTAGAAGAATCAAAAATCTTACTGTATTTTACAGACATAGATCTAGGGTTGACCAAAATATTTTATTATTAAAATATATATTAATATTATAGGTAGGATTAGTCTTCTTTTATTGCATAGAACGATGTTTCACAGATAGCTGTAGGTATTTAGCGCTCGAAAATGTGTTAGTTTTGCGGTTTATTTTTTGTGGGTTTTAGGGGACATTATAACGATTTTGTTTTAGAATAACAAAAGTAGGTGCGCTTATATAGCTTACATAACTTGTTTTATTCGGTTATTCCTTTTTTCGTTTTATTTTCTATTTGCTTGTGCTTACACCGCGGCTTAATCAATAATAAAATAATATGTAGTAGGTATACTAAGCTTCAAACATTTTTTTCTTTCAATTATTTTTTAGCGTATAATTTTTAATGTAGTCGTGAGCTTGTTTTTAAGCACTATTTATTACAAATAAGTAAGCATTGATAAGTGCAACGAATATAACATTCAAAATAATTGATAAAAATTATGTAACAACCCTAACAATTATTGTTGACTTAACAGTTTTGATTTACATAAAACCATTTATACATCATAAACGCCGCCACAACTATTCAGTTTTTCTACTGCTTCGCATCACAAGTGAAAGTGCTCCAAGTCCACGTCGAAGAACCCGAACTCTGAAGTTCTGAACTGTGCAGATTTGAAGTTCTGACCTCCGAAGCTCTATACCTGTTTTGTTTTGTTTTAGTGAACTTAACAAAAATCTTCAAAAATGTACGTGAGTATTTTTCAATTTATATTACCTAATAATGTCTCTCTGTTATCATCATCATCGTCATCATCAGGCGGAACACGTTCGCTTCTGAACATAGGCCTCCCATATTTCTCTGTTAATAAGTTCAATTTTCCCTAGTACAATGTTAATCAATATCTCACATATTTTTTCACAGTTTATTTTAAAAACAAGGACTAAAAACGAGTTAACAGAGTTATCATAATAAATCATTTTGTGTATTGTTTTAGGTCTGACTCTGAGAACGACACCGTGCACTTTGTGGAGGAGCAGGGAGTTGATAAAAAGAAAACCAGCCAAAAAAAAAGAAAAGCGGCGGCAGATACACCTCGGTGAGTTTTAAAATCTTATTACCCTTCTATCTACACCATGAATGCATCCTACTGTTTACTTTACTCTGACCGCTGCTGAAAGAATATGTTCGTGAGTGTAACTGTAAGTAGCGGAATTATAAAATTTAAATGTTTTATACTACAGGTTTGTAGGTACAATCGGTTAGCACCTATAATCTTTAAATGTATACTTATGTGAACTAAATAATTTATTTCAGCTCGTCTCACTTCTGTGTTAACTTAAAGCAGTACCTATACGTAATGCATTTGGACTTTGACTTTAAAATAAATCTTTTAAATTTAGTTAATAACTGTTTGAAAGCATTCTTGCATATTAATAAAAACATTTAATGCTGTACAGCCTTGCCCACCCATAGGTATCTTATGTCATATATCCATTAATAAATAAAATTCAATCTATTTCAGTGCAGCGCCCAAGAACAAAAAACTGCAACAAAACTACGACATCTTCGGATTGCTATCCGAAGACGAAGAGGGCAGCGCGGTGTTGAACTCGCAACAGGGTTCCCAGCTGGTTACAAGCATCACCAGCCGCGTGGCCAACGGTATCGTGCGGCGAGCAAAGAACTCTCAAGGAGAGTACTACGCAGAACTCCGCGTATACACAGCTGCTGATGCAGCATCTAAGGCCGCTGACCGGTGGAAGAAGGCCCTGGTGTGCGTTAAAACTTCTATCAACAGCGGTACCCCTCAGTGGGATCATCTACAAAAGGTTATTAAATTAACTAAAAATTCTTTGATGGACGTAGATTCCAAATTTTATGGTGATTATTTTAATTTTAAGTGAAATATATGTTAGTGTACATTATATTTTCTTTATCTTTATTTTAATATAAATAAAGTGCATTATTATTTCACAAGTTTTAGTAGTAACTTGAGCTAGCGTTGATAACAAAATACCTACTTATAATTTATTTAGTACCTAGTTATTATGAATCATTCTTAAGTACAATAGGTAGATAACATTACTTTGTCTTTATAATATTTTGAGTTCTCAGTAAGCTTATGCTTAGTTGTCTCCCTCATTTTTTGTTTATGATAAGGAATAAAGTAAGTTATGCCGTTCTGTACTTCGTGTTCAGTTCATATAGAAAGAAATAAATGGATAGGACATTTACGAAGCAATGCTCATAAAAATAATTGCAGCATTCCTATAGAAGATGGTGTTATTAAGATAGCATCAGCATTTAAAGGTCGTATCATTTCTTATAGGATATTAGCTGTTGATAACTATGAAACCTGTTCGCCTGAAATATTCCTAAATAATATTAAGTCTAAAATAGAAAATCTTTTGCGAAACGCAGTTGAGAAAAACGTTAACGTTAAAGTTAATTTTGAGCACTTTGGCCAGTTCCTGCAGTTCAAGGATGACAGTCAAGAAGTTAAATCATTTGCTACCAAAAATAAAGTCTTACACCAGAATTTTGACTTTGACGAATTATTTACACAAGTCTTGGAAAACATAAAAAAGAAGATTGAAGAATTTCAGAGCCGTGACAGCGGTTGGGCTTTATTATCTAATTTAAACTTGGAAATAAACATCAATCAATATAATCCCTTGAATGGTTCTTCATATATTAATTTACCGCCAATTATTAAAAACAAAAAGGCTTGTGTTAATATTAAAAATGATGATAAATATTGTTTCTTGTGGTGTGTAGTAGCTGCTCTACATCCAGTTAAAAAAAACTGTGAACGAACAAGTTCATATCCTCATTTCAGTAAAGTATTGAACATTGTTGACTTAAACTTTCCAGTTAATTTATCTGATATTCAAACATTTGAGCGCAATAACAAAAACATATGTATAAATGTTTACTTATTAAAAAATAATAAATCTGTCTCAGGTCCTATTTACAAATCAAACAATGAAAAAGGAACGCGAATTAATTTACTACTGTTAGAGCAAAGCAACAGGTCTCATTTTTGTCTAATTAAAAATTTGTCGCGTCTTGTTCGTAGTCAGGTTACAAAACATCATGGAATGCTACATTTTTGTGAAGATTGTTTTATTTTTTTCACATCCGAGGAATCTCTTGATGCTCACTCATGTAGCGGTGTATTAACTGTACTCCCAAATAAAGGCTCGATTCTAGAGTTTAAAAACTTTGAACGCAAGCAGGATGTACCGTTTGTTGTATATGCTGACTTTGAAACACTCCTTTTGCCATATCAGGGTTGTGGTCAAAATCCAGGCACAAGTTATACTCAAAATCAACAAAAACATGTGCCTGCAGCATTTGCATACAATATTGTTTGTTCATTCGATAGTAAATTTAATCGTTTTGTACAATATCGAGGGCCTGATTGTGTTAGTAAATTTATTGAATCACTTCATAATGATATAAAAGACATTTATAAAATTCTCAATCAGGAAGTGCCAATGATATTTACCGAAGATGATGCATTGACACACGCAAAAACAGATCGTTGCCATATTTGTCATCATTTTATAATATTCGAGAAAATACGTGATCATTGCCATTTAACAGGGTGTTATAGGGGGCCTGCACATACAATTTGTAACTTACGATATCGTGTGCCAAAACGTATACCGGTATTTTTTCATAACTTATCTGGTTATGACAGCCATTTATTTATAAAAGAGTTGGGCAACTATCCTGGTCCTATTAAAGTTATACCGAAAAACAAAGAGAACTACATTTCATTTACAAAATTTCTTTGTATTTCGAACGATCAATGCGCTCAGATACGTTTTGTTGACTCATTTAAATTCTTAGGCTCTAGCTTGGAAAAATTAGCGAACGGTTTACAAAAGACAGACTTTGTTCATTTGACAAAACACTTTCCAAATGAAACCGAACACGAGTTACTAGTTCGTAAAGGAGTGTATCCATATGAACATATGTCTAGTTGGAAGTCATATACAGAAAATGAACTTCCAGCTAAAGACATGTTTTACAGTTCATTGACTGATCAAAATATAACAGACGGAGAATACAAACATGCTCATAATGTTTGGTCAACTTTTGACATACAAAATATGGGGGAATATACTGACTTGTACATTAAAACGGACGTACTTTTGCTAACTGATATTTTCGAAAACTTTAGAAAAATATGTAAATTGCATTATCTGCTAGATCCGGCGTTTTATTTAACAGCTCCAAGCCTCTCATTTGATGCTATGCTATTAAAAACAGATATAAAATTAGAATTAATAAATGATTTAGAAGTCATTAGAATGATACAAGGGGGTACGAGGGGTGGTATTTGTTTATGTTCAAATAGATATTCAGTCGGAAATAACAAATTCATGGAAACATATGACGCGTCTAAACCTACTTCATACCTTATGTATATAGACTGTAACAACTTATATGGGCATAGTATGTGTCAGCCTCTACCTACATCAGAATTCAGATTATTAGATGAGAAAGAAATTGCTTTATTAAATATCATGAATATTTCAAATGATGCTGAATATGGTTTTATCCTAGAGGTTGATTTATTGTATCCAGAAAATTTGCACGATGCTCATAACGACTATCCTTTTTGTGCTGAAAAGACTTTGCCCCCAGGAGGGAGGACTTGTAAGTTGATTCCCAACTTATACGACAAATATAAATATGTTATCCACTATGTTCATTTGAAAACTTGTTTAAGTCATGGATTAATATTAAACAAAATCCATCGCGTTATTACATTCAGACAAAAAGCTTTTTTGAAGGAGTACATTGAACTGAATACTGAGCTCAGAAAACAAGCTGTAACACCATTTCAACAAGATCTTTTCAAATTGTTTAATAATTCAATTTTTGGAAAGACTTTGGAGAATACAGAAAAACGAGTTAACGTTAAATTAGTAAATGAATGGAGTGATACTAAAAACAAAACAAAAAAGAGCCTTAGTGCTGACCGATTGATTGCACGACCAAACTTTCACAGTGTTTCAATTTTCTCTGAAAATTTTGTTGCCATCCAAATGAAACTTGAAAGAGTTGTATTAGACAAACCAATTTATGTAGGATTTACAGTGTTAGAGCTATCTAAAAATTTAATGTACGACTTTCATTACGGAGTCATTAAACCCAAATATGGCGACAGTGTCAAACTTTGTTATACTGACACCGATAGTTTTGTTTATGATATCACAACGGATGACTTTTACAAAGACATGAAAGAATCATTGTTGCAGTATTTTGACACGAGCAACTATGCGCCGAAAAATCAATATAACATTCCATTAATCAACAGAAAGATTCCTGGATTATTCAAAGATGAGATGCATGGACAGATTGTAACCGAGTTTATCGGATTACGTTGTAAATTATATTGTATCAGAACCGAAAACGATATCATAAAAAAAGCTAAAGGTACCAAAAAGTGTGTAATTCGCGGCTTATCAGGCGACGATTATCGTGAAGTATTGTTAAATAATACAATTGTGCGAAAAAAGAACATTTTGTTTAGATCGATTAAACATGAAATATTTACGCAGACAATGAATAAAGTTGCACTAACAAACACTGATGATAAGAGATATATATTACCAAACAAAATTTCTACAAAGGCATGGGGGCATAAGTCTTTGTTTTAATAATTTACCTACCTATGTCTGTTTTATTGCTAAGGTTTATAATTATGTATATACATATTAGCTCGTTATAATGTTAAATAAATTGTCATAAAGGCTTAGAATAATAAGACACTAAAATAAGCATTTAAGTAGGTATAACAAAACATAGTTTAAGTAGGTACATAAATATTTACCATCATAATTATAAATAAGTAACTACGTATGTACGTTTTTCTTATTAAATAAATTATGAACGTACCATATACCTAATTATGTTTTTTATTTCATAAAACACCTACCCATTCAACTAATAACAAACAAGTTTAGACTTGATCAATCAAGCCATTTACAGTAATTACACATGCAATAACTTTAACCGATCTTTGTAATAGTAAGGTATAATAATGTAGATAGGTAGAGTTCAATGACATAAAAACCATTGCATAACACGTTCGAACTTGATTATCACTAACAAGGTAGAGACCGAGTGCATCGTATCAAATTGCATTGCGCTCGCATACCGCAGAGTTGCAAACAATTTTTACCTACTTAGCGCATTATACTACGATAATACTTAAAGAGTGAAGGTCGTGTCAACGCAAGTTCATTTTTATTACGAAGGCCTGTCGTATAAAGGAATTTATATTTTAAGACCTGGTAAGTGTTGTTATTTATAGTTATTTGTGTTATTCATTCTCATTGCTAATTGATTTGGATTTAACAAACTGTTCGTTTTGTTTACAGGAAAAATGAATGACACACCAACAGACTCCGACCCGTTTTTTCTTCAATGCGCTCAGGATCCTTTGCTGGGTTCATGGGATGACTCGGAAACTCAAAAAAAAACAGAACAACGTGCTGCAACTGCTGTTGAAAAAAAGTCTAGAAGAAAACGGTGCAATTTGAAAAGTGCATCGTTTATTATTAGTAAATCGTCACTTAACGGACGAAAACTGATAAAACTTCAAGTTTACGACTATGATAAAACTGCCGATGCATATTGTGAAAGTATTAGTGTGCAACATGTTGTTTTGACTCCGTTTCATGATGAAGTCTTCAACCTCACAGAAAATCTGATAAGTAAAGTTTCAAAAAACTTAAGACATGATCAGTTGTAGTTAGTTTAATTTTAAGGTATTTTTATTTGTAACGGTTATCCTTTGTAATTTAATTCAATAAAAATGATAATATAAACAAGGAAATTGTTTTATTACCTCTACTTAATTAATGTTCTTACTCTACAATAGTTAATTTAATTAATTTTAATTTTCCACCAGTATAAAGACAACATAAATTTAATATTATACTGAAATAAACCTAAATACGAGTAAATGTTAACGAGTTTTTATTAAGAGAAATACTTAATGTAATATTTTAACCAAGAATAATTAATTATACGTATTAAGTAATTAACATCTATAAAAACTGTCGTAACTTAAGAAAATATTTATTATCTTTTCTATCATTTATCAGTTCACACATCATGTTGTTTGTGAGACAACCTCATTCGCTAAAGTTACCTCAGATTTGTGTTACAAATAATGATAAACATTTGTTTAGACATGGGAAGCTTTTGCCAAATACAATAAGATGTTTAATATGTGGTCCTTCTAATTGCGGCAAAACAAATTTGTTAATTGGTTTGCTAATACATGAACATGGTTTAAAATTTATGAATGTTTATGTGTATTCCAAAACATTGTATCAACCAAAATACGTTTTTCTAGAAAACGTGTTAAAATTAGTTCCAAAAATAACATTCTCAAAGTTTATTATGAATGAAAATGTGTTGAGTACTAAAGAAGCGAAACCTGACTCTGTGATAATATTTGATGACGTATCTTGCGATAAGCAGAATAACATAAGAGATTACTTTTGCATGGGTCGACATAAAAATATTGATTGCTTCTATTTAAACCAGACTTATAGCAAAATACCAAAACAACTTGTTAGGGATAATGCCAATCTAATTATTCTATTCAAACAAGATGATTTAAATTTACGTCATGTTTATGATGAGCATGTAAATACAGATATGACTTGGAATGATTTTCGAATGTTATGTTCCGAAATATGGAGGATTCCATATAATTACTTGGTTATAAATAAAGACTGCGAAAAAAATAAAGGATGTTATAGAAAGAATTTTGACACATTTGTTGTTTTTGAATAGTCACAGAAACTTATAAAGCAAAGTTGAACCTACGCATGTTCATTTTTGTTTTTGGCATCATCAAGCGCAGTCTTTGATATAAAATGAGTGCTGAAAAAGAATTAAAAGAGCAGATTATTAAATCATCTCAATCCGTTAAAAAGAAAGTGAAGCAAATGCGGGATTATCAAATCGATAGCAATAATGCATTTGAGACTGTATTCAAGCCAATTACAGAACCACTCCAAAAAATGGTATCAAGGAATATTTCAGTTGGATTAGATGATCAAAAACCTCACACTTCAAAAATTAAACGCATGAAATATGATAATGATAAGAATGACGATGATGAATCTATTAATGAGATGCGATCATCGAATCCTAAAGACATTAAAAGTAGTAAGTATGAACGTACGCTTTCCAATAAGTCAGACTTTGAAAACAGTTCTGAGAGCTCCAGGAGTAGTAATGAAGACGAGATGGATCAAAGTGAACTTTCATTTAAATCATTAGATTCATATGATAATACATGGTCGTCATCTTCAGAAAATTTTCATGATATTCCTTATGGTGCAAGATTAGATCGCAAAATCCTAAGGATTGGAAATTCACGTATTACGCTTACTTCTAATAAAATTAATGTAGCTGGATCAACGTATGAAAAAACACAAGGCTTAAACGAACTATTATTTAAAAAGATACCTGATTCAAATTTAATATCTGAAAATGATTTAATTAATTATAAGCAAATACTATTAGCCACCAATGTACATCGGCGGGACTTTAATCCAAAAAAACCTATTAAAAGTAATAAAGGTATAAAATACCTCAAATTTATAAAACCACTGTTCAAACACTGTAAAGAGCAAACCAGTACAGAAAGCCTTGCACAAGGTTCTGGAGTGACGTTAAAGAAAAAGTTGAAATCTAGCGTTGACTTTGTATATTGGGATGACCCTAATGAACTTGTAGAAAGGCTTAAGCTATTAATAGCCTCTCGCGATGCAGGAAACACTGGGTTAGATAATGAAATTATTTCCATTATTGAAGAATTGCGTGAAGCGGGGGTGATTCAATAGATATAAATTAAATTTCTGTTATTAAACTCATTAGTTTATTTCGAGTTGTCGACTGACTACGAGTAATACACCAGTACAATATGAACATTGACAAATTTGGTCATCATGTTCACAAGCGGTTACGTCTAATAGATACAATCGATTTGTTCGACAAGACTTTGATTGAAGTTTTAAATTCTAAAAGTGATCTAAAGCTAAACAGACTTAAAATTATTAAAACACCTGTTTCTAGTGATGATGCTATAAATAAGCAGTATGTTGATGAGATTCTTACAAACTATTGTACAAAAAATGAAATAGAGAGACAAATACAGTTAATAAAAACTCAAATCCAAGCATTAACATATCAGTCACACAGCACAGTTCATGAGAAACAAAACCAACAAAATACTGTCAAGAAATCATTGAAAAATGAGTAAACAGGGAATAGTAAATGAAATTCTTTGTCAAGCTCGAAAAAATTTTAAACGTCGTTCAGTGCTCTTAAGAGGAATTGATGACTTGTGGCAAGCAGATTTGATAGACATGCAAAATTTAAAAAAAATGAATAATGGTTATAGATATATATTGGTTGTTATCGACACATTTTCTAAATTATCTTGGACATTTCCAGTTAAAACCAAATCTAAACATGAAATTTCGACAACATTTGAAAATAATTTACTTAGCATACGAAGACCAAAATGTTTACAAACTGACTTAGGCAAAGAATTTTATAATAATTGCTTCAAAAGCTTAATGAGTAAATACAAAATAAACCATTATTCTACATATTCTGTTAAGAAAGCATCTATTGTAGAAAGGTTAATACGGACATTGAAACACAAATTATACAAACATTTTTATTTAATTGGAAATTATAAATGGATTGGAAAACCATTGAAACAAATAACAGATGATTATAACCATACCGTGCATCGTACAACAAAACATCGACCGGTAGATGTCAAATCATCAAACGAAATTCAAGTTCTGTGTAATATTTTACAATCTCAAAAAAATAAAGGTAAAGCTGCCAGGAATAAATTTAACGTAGGTGATCAAGTAAGAATTAGTAAATATAAAGGAATTTTTGAAAAAGGTTTTACCCCTAATTGGTCCACTGAACTATTTACGATTGTGAATGTAAATAATAGTAATCCTTTCACTTATCACATTCAAGATCAAAAACATCAAAAAATACTGGGGACGTTTTATGAACAAGAACTTAAGAAAACTAAACATCCAGGTATTTATTTAGTGGAAAAAATAATTAAAAGTAAAGGTAGCAAATTGTTTGTAAAGTGGTTAGGTCTAAAAGAAGCTGAAAATTCTTGGATTAATAAGAAATCTCTTGTATAAAAAGAATAAATATTAAATAATATATCATTGTTCTAAAATCAATGGAGGGAGGTGGACTTGTGAATAAAATCATCAACAATTTACCGTTCGAGTTACATTTACCAGGTTATAATTATTGTGGGCCAGGCACTAGGTTACGCGAACGATTAATACGTGGCGACAAGGGAGTCAACGAATTAGATGAAGCTTGTAAACAACACGATATAGCGTATAATAATTACACAAATCTTGAAGATCGTCACAAAGCTGACATAGAGCTTATAAACATGGCTAAACAAAGAATGAAAGCAAAGAATTCTAGTAAAGGTGAAAAAGTAGCTTCTTGGTTGGTTAATAAAATAATGAAAACCAAAGTAAAAGTAGGTGCAGGTGCTAAAAAATTTAGTTCCATAATTAGCAAAATACGTAAACATCTAAAGAAAATAAAACCAAAAAATAATGAATCAGCAATTAAAGCTGCGCATTTAGTAGCTAAGAAGCTCTTCGGTAAGAAAAAGATTGGCATACCCAGAGTTATACCTATACCGAAAACTGGAGGGTTATTACCACTGATACCTATTTTTGCGGGATTATCTGCATTGGGCGCTTTAGCGGGAGGAGCAGCAGGTATAGCAAAAGCAGTTAATGATTGCAAAGCATCACAACAAGGTCTTCGTGAATCCGAAAGACATAACAGAACGATGGAGGCTATTGCCTTAGGTAAAGGCATGTACATAAAGCCATACAAAAAAGGCAGTGGATTGTTTTTAAAACCATCAAAAAACTAAATAAGAGGCTACCCAGACGTGCACTTACCGATTTAGATATAACACAACATGCAAGTGATATTCCGTACTTTAGAGGAGTTTATATGAGAGACAACTTACCTAAGTATCCTAAGCATGTAGAATGTGGAATCCTCAATCTAGATAGTAGTGAAAATCGAGGAACGCACTGGGTAGCTTATGTAAAAGATAAACAATATTGCGAATACTTTGATAGCTTTGGTGATCTAAAGCCACCGTTAGAGTTAGTTAAGTACTTAAAAAATCTAGATATCCTATACAACTATACTAAGTATCAAAATTTTGACACAGTTAACTGTGGGCATTTGTGTATAAATTTTCTAAGAAACTATTGGAGAAAACGTTTATATTAAGAAAGTTCTCTTATTACTTATCATTAGCGCAATGTCTTTCACGCTATCTATATCAAGCCCCAGTTCAACATCGGCAACAAATTATTCACCTGCTCTACAACTTGATGGTGAATATGAATGCGGCTTGTTGTATTTTTCTACGTTTAATTCCATACCAAATATTGATGGAAAAAACAATAAATTTTGTTATGGTGATAACGAAATTGTTGAAATACCTGAAGGCTCTTATGAACTTAACGATATTAGTGATTATTTAAAAGAAAAGGTTGTGGATTGCAGATTTAGTTTGAGCTGTAATAATAATACTTTGAGGACTTCGATAGTATGCTCTAAAGATATTCATTTTGAAAAATGTGCATTACTTGCAAAAATATTTGGATTCGGCGAAGAAACACTGAAAGCTAATATATTAAATGAATCACGGTTCCCAGTCAACATTCTTTCGACAACTGTGCTCAGGATCGAATGTGATATTATAAGCGGATCGTATACAGACGGAAAACCCAGTCACATTATTCATGAGTTTGCTCCAAACGTGCCTCCAGGTTATAGAATTATTGAAATTCCTAAAAACATAGTGTATTTCCCTGTAAATCAAAATTGTATCAGTTCTTTATCTGTACGAATAGTCGACGCAAATAATAATATTGTAAATTTACGTGGTGAAGAATTTCATATATATTTACATCTCAGAAGAAAATGATAGATTACAATAAAAACTCTGCTTCTACCATGAAAGCTGTCACTTGTAAGCGCACTGTCAAGAATACCGCACATAAAATTAAATTAACAAAGGAGAATAGAAAGTTTCTGAAATTGATTGGATTGCTAAAATGAGTATATTAAACATAAATGAATCTTTCGTTCAAGACAATACCATTCAAAGTATTGAGTATCATTCATATAAGCCCTATGTAACTAGTTTTAATGAAAATGATGAGATAAGAATTCCAATTAACCAACAGGACTTGTATGTATTACCTTCGATGAGTACTTTGTATATAGAAGGTTGTGTTAACGTGTTCAAGAAAGAACCAAAAACTAAAGTTTCTACAGTACATTTTACTAATAATGCAGTTCTATACCTTTTTCAAGATATCCGTTACGAGCTCAATGGAGTTGAAATAGATAAAATAAAAAATGCTGGTATAACAACTACCATGAAATCTCTTTTATCCATGAATGACAATGAATCAAAAATGTCTAAAAGTTGGGGATGGGATATAAATGGTAACTTAAATAAATTTGGAGGAGATTTTTCAGTATCCATACCTCTTAGTAGAATGCTAGGATTCGCAGAAGACTACAATAAAATTATCATTAATTGTAAGCATGAACTTATTCTACTTCGCAGTAATACAACTCTGAATTCTCTGAAATTAGATACCGGAGAAGTTGTACAAGGTATTGATATAAAACATATTCATTGGCGTGTTCCTCATGTAAAAGTATCTGATCGAGAAAGAATAAATTTACTCAAGTATTTAGAAAAAGATCGTTCAATTAATATAGTGTTTAGAAATTGGGATCTTTATGAATACCCTGCACTTCCACAAACTACTAAACACACTTGGTCAATCAAAACATCATCTCAAATAGAAAAACCTAGATATGTGATAATAGGTTTACAAACTAACCGTAAACGCAGAGCTGACTCTGACATGTCTCATTTTGATCATTGTCATATCAGAAACATAAAAGTGTTTTTGAATTCATGTTATTTTCCTTATGAAAATATGAACACAAAATTTTCAGAAGACAAGTACGCTATAATTTACGAACAATATGCAAAATTTCAACAGTCTTATCACGGGCGTCGTTCCGAACCGTTGTTAAGTTTTGAAGATTTTAAAAATAGGTCACCATTATTTGTCGTTGATTGTTCACGTCAGAACGAAAACCTGAAATCAGGACCAATAGATGTACGTGTAGATCTTGAAACAGACAAAGATTTTCCGGAAAACACGGCAGCATACTGTTTAATACTTAATGATTGCATTGTCGAATATAAACCTTTGAGCAATATTGTAAAGAAAATATCATGAATTCAAAAGTACTTATTATTGATGTTCAAGGTTTCAAGGACTATTTTAATAACTTTATTATAAGTGAACTCGCGCTAGCTACAGATGAATATACACAAACGTTTTTAGTGAAACCTCCGTATCCGTACACGCATTTAACACCCAAAGAAAAAAAACATGTTTCGTGGATAGAAAAAAATCATGGTATTCGTTGGAGTGAAGGGCATATTGATTATCGTGAATTTATACGCACAATCTCCCCTTTTTTAGAAAATAAGACTATACTAGTAAAAGGTATGGAAAAAATTAAATGGATTAAAAGTTTATGTGATAGTTGTTCTGTTATAGATATAGCTGATAAAGGCTGCCCAAACTTTTTTGAGTTGTATACAAAGTATATTGGTGAAAATGATTCTTTTTTTAACTGTATATTCCATAAGAAAGTGTGTGCGCTAAAAAATGTAATTGTAATTAAAAAATGGCATTATGATAACATACATGAATTGTCTCCAAACGAAAGTAAATATGAAACAATTACTTAGTTATTGTAATAATTATAAGTACTTAATTTTCATAATTTAGTTAATGAAAACAATGTTAATGATCATAAATAAATTAGTTTTTGTTATATGTAATATACGAGTGTTTAATTTTTCCCCTACTTCCTGTTACTTAGTTATATTATAAGTAATGAAAGAATTTGACAACTCAACTCAGTCGATAGAAGAGCGAGTCAGGAATCGGTGTTTCGCTGCTAACATATATTTTTTATTCCTAGTATGGAATTAAAGAAGCCTATTCATCCTCATTATGCTCTTCAATCAAACCGATTGAAAAGTTTTAACTGTTGGCCTCCAGGACTAACTCAGCAGCCTATAGATTTGGCTGATGCAGGATTTTTTTATACTGGGCTCAGTGATAAAGTAATCTGCTACTTTTGCGATGGTGGTCTTAAAGATTGGAATCCGGGAGATGAAGCATGGAGTGAACATGCTCGTTTTTTTCAATATTGCCCGTACGTTATTTTTGTAAAAGGGAAAGAATTTATAAAAAGTCTTGTAGACGAAAACAATTTGAACCAATATCAAAGCCATGAAACATTGAGTGAACAAATGAGCAGTCATGAAATCAAAGAAAACGATAAAATGCAGTGTAAAATATGTTTACTTGAAGAATTATGTATGTGTTTTTTACCTTGTGGTCATGCTGTAAGCTGTGCTAAGTGTGCTTTATCTTTAAATAATAAATGCCCAATGTGTCGAAACATGTTTTTTAAAGTCGTTAGATTATACTTTTAACACCATGTAATATGTTGTTTAATTTGAAATATTTATTGTATAATGTTTATTTTGTAACTTAACACAAGTTTCTGTTTAATGAACGGAATCACAAAACGCTCATAAGTTATTGAGCATTAGGGTTTTTTGAACGTTGCATTTCCGTTTCATTCAAGTAAATTTTATTAGTATTATTGGGCATTGCTGGATCAACTGAAGAGACGGAAGGCGAAGAATGAGCCTGGAGGAATCGTAGGTTGAGCCAGAATGCCCAATAATACACTACTCGTACATATCGTCGCTGGTATGACTAAAGGTCCTATCTCATTTTTGTCCATTGCTCAGAAAACGCGTTTTAAGGTTTTGACATTTCTAACTTTCAGATAGTTTCGTTCCTCGCAAGTCCAGTCTACACACATGGGCGTACCCCCCTGGGTACGCCCATGTGTGTAGATGTTTGCTGGCAGAATATGTTGAATCCTAAAGAGACAGAAAGAGAAAGAGAAAGAGAGAAAGAGAGAGAGAGAGAGAGAGAGAGAGGAGAAGAAGAGGATAAGAAGTCAAATTTCACTGATGTTATTGGTTGATTCAGTGCTGTAACAATAATTGATCAACAGTAGACAATACTATTAACTAATTCGGAATCAAGCTATTATTGGCGGAATATACAATACACAATGTAACTATGAAAACAAAATGCATTAAAAGCACAGTGAAATTATTTATCGTTTTAAACTTACCCTTCTCTCCAATTTCAGTCTGGTCACCGCCTGGCAGTACTTCGAAGTCAGTCTTGAGCGCGCAAACGTTGATGACATTATTGTACTTGTGTTTGTCAAGCGGCTTGCCAAACAGAATGTTGTCCTGTAATGTTGCGTTCTGAATCCACGCCTGTTGCGGCACGTATGCTATTGATCCTGGAATCATAATCATAATAATCATAATCAATCGTTTATTTGATTCGATTCATGTTACGTCTCGCCAGTTAGCAAACCGTTTATGCAATCTTCAACTTAAATCAAATATACTATAGATACACAGTCTCTATGAAAATCAAACCTCAAATCCCCGCGCCAATTATCACTTAAGGTGGAACGTTACACTACCGCGGGAAATTCAAATTTTCTTGCGTTCTTTTGCCAATAATAGCGTAATTACTCAACGTGATTACATGAAAACTAATTTTGCGGAAATAAATAGAATGTATCAATAAATTATAGTTAAAAGTATCACCTACATATCATTGGTTTGGCGACAAATGGCAATAGACTGAAAAACTAAGAAGGAAGTTGTTTATTGCCATTTGTCGCTAAACCAATGATATCTAGGAGATACTTTTAATTGTAATTTATTGATACATTCTATTTATTTCCGCAAAATTAGTTTTCATGTAATCACGTTGAGTAATTAAGCTATTATAGGCAAAACACGCAAGAAAATTTGAATTTTCCGCGCTAGTGTAACGTTCCACCTTAAACAGATATATACCTCTCCGGCTAATATAAAATAGTCCACAAGCGGTTGTTTCATTTTAATAATGAACCATAGCACCCTTAAAAGCGTTGTAAAACAATAATATGTGAGTTACATCACTTTCATTAGGCACGGTCGCATGAGACTGAGAGCAAAAACAAAGCATATGCCTTGTTTAAACAGTGCCGTTTACGAGGCGGCGATCGTGGATCTACCCTATATTTCATCGCAGATCTTCAACTACATAATTCCATTCATTAAATAAAAATAAGGGGTCCAGTAACAGGCCCCCCGGGAGGTTACCCGTTTTAGTTGTAGTAAGATGATTTTAGCTATATTTATAAGTAAGTAAGGAGATCAAAAATACTGAGGATCAACGCTCTCGCTGGCGACCGTCACTTTCTTTTCCTGAACCACTTGAATAAGCTAGCTGCCTGCTATTAAACATTAACAAGTAAAAATTAATACAACAATTGAAAATAATAAGTAAAAACGGTAAATAAATCACGGAGTACTAGTTAATAAAGTTTCTAGAGGGTATCGCATGTCCCTTTCTCGCTAAACAGAGATCATGTGGAGCTTCCCCACAGTTACTAATAAACCACAATTTGTGACGTTACATGCCAAACCTATTGTACGTAAAGCTACCACAGCATAGTAATGAGGTACTATGAAGGACCAAGAACTGACGTCACTGCATGTTTGAGCTGTCTCTTTCTCTCTTCCCGTGAGTGCCGTAAGAGCCGGCGAAGGGAATATCCAGGGCATGGGCAGCAGCATCCTCCTCGGTTCATTTAAATCTTCTGCGTTCACCAAGGCGCCTGCCAAACGTGGTGTTTATGGCAAATCCCTCCTTATGATAAGCGTCCAAAGTGGCGTTTATTAGGGAAGCCTGTGTTCAGCAGTGGACGTATTCCGGCTGATGATGTAAAGAGTTTGACTTAGTAATACATGGATACTGATGTGACGGCGTTCAAAGTATAGGATACCAGCGTAACACAATCAGACACCGACCCCGCGCGCCGGCGAGGTCGACGTACCCTCCGTAGGTTAGCTAGAACGGTCGCGACTTTCCATAGGGTCGGTAGAGACCAACAGCATTAGCCCGTTCAAAAAAATAAAAAAAATAGACGGCGTTCAATGGTGTACCTATATGAGACCCTTTTTAGAAATCTTTTTGTTATTCGTTGGTTTTGTTATAAGTGCTGATCCTTTTTAAATGGAAGCCAATTTATACTCATTTTTAATCGATTTATTATCATTACTTTTCTTGACAAACTTACATTTCATCTAATGATAACTAATTAATCGTAAAGTATAATAATTGTGTCATATCACTAAGTGGTATCACGCACGAGTGGTACTTCATACAATGTTACAGCTAACGTATTGATGTTTCGGAACGCGCCTCAGTGGAACATTATGATTTTTGACAGTTCAAATCGCGCAAATTCCACATTCCTTCATAAATCATACCCTTCCTTCCCTTCCCCTTCTTTTTTTTCCTTCTTTCTTTCTTTTTTATTCCTTCTTAATTATTTTTTTTTAACTTTATGATTTATACATGTCACCATTGCAATAGTTAGGCGTTTTGGTAATACTGTAAACTAACTGTTATAAACTCAATAATAATAAATAATTCGTTTTTATTTCATAAAGAATACATTTTTGCAGATTTCTTATGTAAGACAAGGAATTCGCGTGGTTTCGAAGGAATTATAAAGTGGTCATACAGAGTTAGGGCCCAGGTGCATACAGAATATCATGCACATCATCCACTGTGCCACTTAATGTAATCGCATACTAAATCTTATCAAACCATGACTACATAGTATCAAGTAACGTGCAGCGTGTGTTTGTCAGTTTCTTCGGGCTAATCTCGATCGATTCGACAGATTCATTAATAGCATAATCTTCACCCATAGATAAGCGATTATCAGAGCAAAATGTGTGTACCATTTTGAACGTGTCGTGTAGTAATTAAGGAGAAAATAAAACCGATGCAAAGCCGGCGCGTCATGTAGTGGTTATATAACGCTGATAGAGTGGAATCATTTGATAACAATATTATGTCAATTGATTTGGGCCTTGAGCTCGTAAACAAAGATAGTGAAACTATACGTTGTCGTCAGCTGTTTGACTTACATAAATAATAATCATGTTTGTCTTAGATGTTAGTTGTTCGCCCTTTACTGAAACCTTGCGGTTCAACATTATTCAAATTTGTTAAGTTTTTCTAAAAAAAAAAATGAAATTCCCATGCACATGCCCTTTCAAAGTTTCGATCCCCTTTTGGAGTACCTATTATAATAACCCCAGTATCACAATATTATCGCAAGCGGTTCGCTCTCGTCATCTTCACGCGCGCGAGGCGACGCTGTAAGTCTTACCCCGGTTTCTCGTACGTTTCATAAAATTATACTCATGTCAACTCAAAAATACTAAACGCTAATTGGTCGATATAACATGTCCAAGTCAACCGGTAACCAGTGAGTGTTCCGTATTTTTAAATTGACATGAGTTTAACTTTAACAAACGTACGAGAAACCGGGGGCATAAATATGCTCGGCACGAATGTTATTGCTACTTTTGGTCTCTATCACGCGCGTAACATTTTTCTTAGTAAAATTTCTGGATCTACAAGTTTAAAATGTTAATGTTAACCCATGGAATTGGATTTTACGTTGTCTCTTTCTGGTGCACTATACAGAGATACGAATCAATCATCAGAAATGAAAGAGACAGGGGCATGTTTGTCACAAACTTAACCATAGAGTTGGTTCTTAACATTTTTTGCTGCTCAGTGGTTTTTTTGTAGTTTATTGGTACTTATGAATTCCAACGGACATTCTGTTCAAAACAGGTTATTGGCCTTACCATTGAGATTGACTCTGCCAGATATCTTGTTCATTTCTCCTAGCATGGCGGAGAGTAGCGAGCTCTTGCCCGAGCCGACCGCGCCGACCACCGCCACCAGCGACCCGCGAGGCACGTTCAAGTTTATATTCTTCAACACGTTGTCTGAATCGTCGTCACCCCACGCGAAGTGACCGTTCTCTATCACGATCGGATTCGCTGTAATACACAATCATAGTCAGTCACACCAGTCACGTCAGTCTAGAAAACTTTGTCTCAGGATGGCGTGCGCAGTGCGCAGTGTCACGCGAAACTTTAGTTTGGTGTTCCGAGTGACACTGCAATCTGTTATGGGCAGCCGTGTCGCTTAACACCAGGCGAACGACTGGCTCGTCACGTCATTCGTTTACATAAAAAAAACATTTTCATAGTTTCGTTCATGGATTAAAAATTGTCACAGAGAACTAAGGTGACTGACAGAATTAGCAAATTGAAGTGGTCGGCTGGCCATAATAGGTAATCAAATCAAATCAAATAATCATTTATTGACATAAAAGGTATAATATATTATTATAAATATTTCTATCGAAATTTAATTTATTTGAACATAGATAATTAAATTAGCCATCTAATGCACTATTCAAAATTATACTACGTATATATCTATGTACACTAAGCCTAAGAAAACAAAATAAGTGAGTAATAAAAAGGGTTGACATTGACATAAATTGACAAATTGACATAAAAGGGTTTATACATCTTATTGAGTCCAAAGACTCAATAAGCTATAACTTACACAAATTTAATAGGTACAGTATGACATTTCGAGGGATACCAAGCTAGAGATTTTTTCCCTAAATTTTGAGGTAAAAGAGGAATGGGGGTTCTTAGGGGATTAAAAATAATAATAATAATAATAAATTGATGGCAAGATTGCTTAACGTTTTTTTGCTGCAGAAATCTTCGCACTTTAAGATTATTCATCTCATGAGAAGGAAAAAAGTCTATTTATTAAAAATTATCCGTGCGATCAGGCGATGCAACCGATGTATATCACCTAATATACATCTGTTGTTCATGCTGTGGTCAACGAATTGTTTTTTACATGAATATATAACTATAAGTGTTAACATGTTTTAATGATGACGCATGAAGCAGTACGCATTCAAGAATAAGAAAAGATAAAGGTACTAATTTAAAAATTTATGTATTTCTCAAATCAGTTTATAAATGAGGAAGTAACGTAAAGAATATAAAAACTATAACCATATAGAGAAAATCTTTCATTTTTATTTCATGTTACAAATGTTCCTATAGCATAAGGATTTGAGGTCGCCGTGTCACGACTATTGCGTTTTAGATATTATTAAGAAACATTGTATAATTATTGCTTTATTTTATGAGCTTCAAATACTTATATACCTGCAACATACAATGAATATGCTAGGAATACAAAAAAACCTTAGGGGTTTTTAGGGGATTTAAGTTATCTAGGGAAAAAAATCTTTAGGAACTGGCAGCACTTTTATTCTAACAATAGTGATGCGACTATTACACATTCGATTAATCGGTGAAATTTTCGTATAAGGTAATTAATCGAATCAAATCTTTGGGCGAGCATAATTCAGTGATATAATCTTGTGCAGTTCGCTAATTATCTACTTTGAAAGGGTGATTTTAATTATAATAATTATATAGTATACAATCCTAAAGCTCCAGGGTGGAAATGTTAAAGGGCATAACGCCGCGAGTAGCGTTCAATGAAAGTGCAGCACACCTTTCCACACCCTAAGCCGCCCCACACCGATGTTGCTTCCTCGGTAGCCAGTAGCCCCTACGGGTGCCCCATTTATAGTGTGGCAAATCATCACCTCCCTCAAAAATTTGATATGATGAGACAAATTTTATCTCATTCCATAAACCAGATCATAATAATCCATCAAAAGTTCACCACAATAGCCCAGATATTTTTACCTTCATTTATTAAACAAAATAGTTATGAATAGGTATGCCAACATGTAAGAAATAAATAGTACAACTCGGTCACTTTGTCTAGCTGTCCTCGCTGAAATGCAAGCCATTGACGTCAAGTATATGAATAGTGTGACCGTGTTATCTTTTGTATTCAAAAAGAGGCCTTTTGGTGTTATGGCGCGGCCAGACATGCGGAGCAACAGCGAATCTTCGCTGTTGAACGCTCATGTGGCCGCGTACAGCGATGCATCGCAGCATCGATGGGCGCAGAAAGCTATCGCGTGAAAGTGAAAGCCTTTATTTTCGCAACACTCTTATTCGCAACAATCATTAGTTCTCTTACTGAGATCATATCATATGAAAAAACTAAACGATTATTGAATAAATATGTAGAATCAGTATCCTTTACTCTTTAAAATCGGGTTTATCCGATATCGATTATTTAGTTCACATCTCTAGACCAGTTAATCTGACAGTGTCAATCACTAATCATGTCAACTTCATAGTGGACTTCTTAAATTTGATAAGGTATAAATATAAGCGTAATAGCTGAAGTATATACCGGCAACCATTTTTGAGTGTGCTACTCCCTCGGCTTACGCTTTGAAGTAGTTGATAGGATTGGCTAGTGTAAAAGCCCTTAATTAGTGATTTTGAGGGCGTTGCTTCTACATTTGTTATTAGTCATAATTTGAGAGTAAACTGGACTTACATGGAGTGATGAATGTTCACATAATATATTTGATGACATTAAGTGAATTTTGAGTTTGTTTAATACAGTCGAGAATATACAGATAATTACAAATATTTAACAATATACATTCTGCAAATATCATCATCATCATCAACAGCCTGAAGACGTCCAATGCTGAACATAAGCTTCTCCCAGAGAGCGCCACTTTGAGCGGCTGCTCGCCTCCTGCATCCATCGCCTCCCCGCGTCTTTCACCAGTTGATCTACCGAGTGGTGGGCCGGCCTACATTGCATCTTCCGGTTCGTGGTCGCCACTCGAGAACCAAATATGTAAATATGTTATTATTTCAAACAGGTAAAGGTGAATTTGTTCAAGACTCATGAGTACTATAATAGACATCTTGGGTGTAGATATAATGGGTCTTTATTAATGTGATCATGTGTAGGTACGTCTATATCCTAAGTGTACAGATATTTGTAAATATGTCAGTTACTTACGTTCCTTATTATCGTGCTCCACTGAGCTGATATCCAGTTCATCGCAATTCATGAATTTATTCAATCGTTTTATACCGACTGACGTCTGAAAACGCAATGAAAAATTGAATTCCATATAAAGATGACAGTTATTATTCACACCTCTAACATTTACATTGAAGGAAACTTGCACAAACAAAACCAACGTTTACATAAGGAAGCGATTACAGGCGTTATAAAACTATAAATATAACACAAACAAAAGAAAAGCAAGGAAGCTACGTTTTAATACCTTAAGCTACCAAAACCACACACACATTAAATTACTCCGCCAGTTAGTAGCTTGAAAATTAACATGAAATGTTCACAGAGTTGTTATTAATTTATAGTTTCCAGCAAAATGTATCAAGTACTGAAAACAGACTTGGTAATCTTTTACATTTAAAATATGGTAACGTAAACACGCGTCCCTGGTATGGGACTAATTCGATTACTCAATTATTATTTAGCACTTTGCCGAATACTTCACAAGCAAACCACTCAACAAAATTCATGCAAATTTTTAATGAACTTACTTGCACGAGATTCGATATAACGTTAGGCAGCATGGACAGTGGGAAACGCAGGATGTTGAATAGGGATAACGCTACGAAAGCCCTCTTAGAGTCCAACACTTCTGTATCGTTTACCAATACAAAGCACCCGAAGGACATCAGTGACACCTACGAGACCATTCCAGGAACTTAATTAGCCGGTTGAATATTGCCATGCACAGGCCGGACTGTTTCGGCGAAGATATACAGTGGCTTGTGACGTACAAAGATATTAACCGTAAAGATAATAATAATTTAAAAAAATAAAGGTAAGTTAATTACGCTAACTTATTATGCGTCCGAGGAAAAGACATACATTCTAAAGATCAGTTGCATTGAACAGGATTACTTTTTACCACCGTATTATTCTTGCATAAGAATACGCAAGCGAAATGAGTGCTTATTACTTAGATTGATAAACTAAATTAAAAAATTATTGCCTGAACCCTACTAAATGCCATTGCGCCTTAGAGGGTACAGTTATCATATTATATTGATTTATTTATTTTACATTGTTACACACTGTATATCTTCACTAACATATTGCCTTAAATCTAAATATAATTAACTATAGTTATTCGTTATCATCCAAACCACCCAACAAAGGCGATAGGATACGAACAAAATAGTACCTTATTCCAATAGTTTAAACCTCATACATTGACGAACTCTGCATTTGGTGATTTCGTTTGATTTAGGACGAAATCTGTATAATATGATACAAAACACGTCATTGTACGAGCTACAGCTATAGCCATTATCTTATGAGGCCACCTCAATCGTAAGGCAATGTTTAAATGCATGTTAGTTCGAATGAGAAAGAACCATAGCCTCGTAAATTGAGAAGTGCGATCATGTGGACTGCTCTACCTCGATCACTGAGACCACGATGATGGGGAGCAAACCTAACGGCAAATGCATTGTGTAAAATAAAGACATCGACACAAATATGTTCGTGGCGGTCAGGACATTTCTCTCAGGGTCGGAAATCACAAACGTGAAGAAGGTTAGGAAGGTCACCTTGAACATAAAAAATTAGCATTTAACACTCCGTCAACTGAATATGTAATTTATTGTACCTTTCTGAAATATTACTCCTTTGTCTTGTGTAGATAAATTGTCGGTCAAGGACACATGATTAATTTAATGTAATAAAATATGTATGATTATAGTTTAATATAATAAAATATGAAAGGTATTGAAAGAGAACCAAATGCTTATGGCGCCGTGAATCGTGTAGCTGTGCCGCGGGACGGTTGGTGAGACCTGCTTCCCCGCGCGCCTCCTTGCATTGACGTGCGTATCCTCCTTGGAAGGAAGTGTTGTTGATGCGCGCGCATCCTCTCGCGAGGGTATTGTTTCTGGTAATGGTAAATTGGCAGACACCTACTAATTCAATAATTTAATAAAACACGGATGCTTGGATATTTAGCGTTTTATTCGAGCCATCCGTTTAGTATTTATATATATATATAGGTATGTATTTAAAGTTGCCTGAAATAATTGGATGATTATTGTTACTATTTATTGGTACTTTGGTTATATTTTTATTAAACACTTCAATGAAAATTGAAATTTTTGTGAAAAGTTAACAGTTTAAGAATAACAAGATTGTAA
This sequence comes from Ennomos quercinarius, assembly GCA_910589525.2. Lineage (NCBI taxonomy): Eukaryota > Metazoa > Arthropoda > Insecta > Lepidoptera > Geometridae > Ennomos > Ennomos quercinarius. The sequence goes on from OU342493.1 coordinate 13,267,881, forward strand.
AAAAAGATAAGAAACGAAACTAATTACATTCTTAAACAATGTATAAGAAAGTAATTAGTAGTGATTTATTTAATAACAACAATCAATAATGATAAATTGACACTAATTACGGCTATAAGCGCAATACAAGATATCATTTTAAATTGTAATCTCAAGGCAAATACTATCAAATATATGTATGTATAGATAGTGTTTTAAGTGTGTCATAGCTGTAGCGCCAACTTGTGCAATGTATATGTAATGTAATAAGTAGGTACCTACATTTTCATGTAATTATAATCATTTGAAAATTTTATCATTGTAAACTCTGCACAACGACTATTAGAAGAGTGATTTACGAGGCATTTGAGCCAATTTCTCACGCCCCAAGACTCGACTCTACCGTTTCATTTTAACCGATTGAGCGGCGCAAGGTCGATATCGACATAACACAATTGAATTCTATTATACGAACTTGTCGCTCAATAGATTAAACATCACAGATTGATATAATATAAACTGTCACCCGGAGACATATTGCCAGCAACAGTTCAAGTGCTAAACAACCGCCTAGGAATAGTTCTTGTCCTACGACTCTACGGCGGCAACTAGCAGTGATGGTTGTACTTTTTTTACCTAAGATAGACCTGCATTTAACCAGTCTCGTGCTCTTTGAAACACGATAGCATTATTGACTATGGAATTATGGACAGGTGCTGGCAAAAGTGGATATTGCCTGGCCACAAATCTACTAGGAAAGACTGGTCTGCTCACAGATTCAGATTCATATATTTATTGCTTCCATAATGTACATAGGTTGAATATAAAATTAATTAAGTAGGCTTATTATGGACCCCGGGCCATAACACGACAGCTAATTATATTAACTAATGGCTTTTCAATTATTATATTGTAGCCACGGAGAACTACTCAGAAATTTCAATTGTTTATAATTGCATTCCACAATGTTGTTCTGAGATGTTCGTTTTCATAAATAATTAATTATGGACCCTGTCGGGCACGCAAAGTTCGGAGAGCGAACCGAAGTATAGTTATAATTGCTATCAACTTACCAGGAACGGTGCACAAGACCATATGAACGAAGTTGCAGAGTTCAAATACGCGGTCTGTTTAAGTACATTCATTTCCTTGTTTCTAATTTTAAGTATCTGATCTTCGAAGCTGGGCTCCCAGGCGTACATTTTAAGTACCTGGAAAAATAAGTTGTGAACAGTGAAAAATGAGTTGCTATATATTTTTATTTCCGTACATGACTATTCGATGAGATTAAGACAAAAAAAACTAGATAAGTTTATCCTTATCCATCTATAACGTGACAAGCATCGCACCAGCTACTATTATGAAAACAAAAGTCATGATCATATTTTGTAGTTTACGATTGGAATCGAAAATGTATGTCAAAAGCACTATTATAGGTATTATTTTATCGTTGTGATTATGTAGCTAAAATTAGGATAGTAGGTAGGATGAACATTGTAAAGATTTTATCACTTTCGGTCACCTAAGCTCAAATTGGATCAAAAGTGATAACGAAACTGATTAGAACGGGTGTCTGTTTTTGCTAATAAATTATCAACATAATTTTCAAATTGTAAAATAATGGACAGATCCTTATTCCTTTATATACACGGGACAAAATACATATTATAGCATTGTATTGTTTTTATATAACAGGAATGTTCTCATTCCGTCTTTTAATTTGATATTACAGTTACTATGCAGTGCTACTACAAAAGCAGTTACGTTATGTAACACAAATATAAATGTTAGCCGAGCCACCCACAGAAGAATCATGATAAAAAGATAGTTCAATAGATTCACTATGACTGTGCGATTTTAACATGACGTCATCACTATAGATAACGCGACTAAATTGCTTGCCCGGTGTTTTAATATTGGTCATGTTATAGTGGTTTAGATTTTAGATAAATATAATAAAACATTTATGCACTATACCGGGTCTTGTTTTGCATCCTCTCCATGTTTATAGGGTGCATAGTAGTGCATACACTGAATCGCCTAATAATGTAATTTAAACTCTACATTTAATTAGTAGCCGAATATTTAATAAATCATTTTATGATGAAACACAAGTAGCCCCACAGTAGCCCTTTGTGTGGGTGTGTGCAGCGCGGGAAGGAACGAGTTAGACGGGGTGATTTCGCGATTTTCACAAGACTTATCTTGTGTTTTAAACGAGGTCGCAAAGCAAACACGTAGGTACAGTTTTATTATTAGACAATTTATTTTATATGAAGTATAATAATATAAAATAATAAATAACGCCCCACGATCACATACATAGATCCTGGACCCTGGAAACTTGTAATTGGCCTAGTTTCTTTTATTGTTTACTTTTTTTTACTGTTTAATTGGCTGTAAGTTTTCCTATGATGAATAAATAAATAAATAATAAATATAACTAGGATTCCCTATATCTAGGGACCCAGGAACTACTAGGACCATGGTCCCACAACGCCCAGAAACATAAAAATTATTTGCGTTAGTATAATTTTAAGGTATTACTAATAGTATAAGTGCAGTAGGTCAACTTGTGTAAATATTGCGGGGATGCCAATCAACATCCAGTATAATGTTGAGGAAGTCGCCAGTGAGCGTAGATTTGTCCGAGGACTCCGAGGAGTCCGGGGTTCTTTACCGTCGCCGATGCGAACGTTACAACTCGTGGGTTCATTCAGTCGTGTTGACACACACAGTATATTTATTATCAGAGTATGTACTCAACTACTGTGTAATGAAATAGTAGCACAATAACATGTAGTAAAACGAAAATTTGTGATATGCATTGTTAGGAAGGATACATAGTTATTGCATTTTATAAGTAGTTTGCCATTTCTCTTTATATTTTGTAGGTCACGTAAAACTAGTATTTCTACACCGACAATAGGATTATTTATAAGTAAACACCGCTGAAGCAAGGCGAATAAATCTACTATTACTTTTCGAAATTAATATTTATGATTTTTATAGCAGGTATCGCCTGCTCAGCGTAATGTACAGATTAATTTGTAAAGGTACAATAAAACAAAAGTTAAATTCAAACTTTTCCTTTACAAATTAATCTGTTTTCGAAATTAACCTGCTAATGCTAACAGACAAACTCGGCAACGGAGTAGCGGTAAACGTATCATAATTTTTATCCAGAGATTAATTCACTTTATTACTCGTATTGATTAACCTTATAAAAGTGATAAAAGTGAATTAATTTTGATAAGAGTTATTTCTGTTTTAACTGATTTGAGCAATCAATCACTGGAAATGTTTATTTGAAGCTAATCTGATAATTTTATCAGTTGCCGTCTCATATTGTCAATTTTATATATTACTTATCTATTTTTATATCTTATGTAGAGTATTTCAGGCGGTTTGTAGGTTCAAAGGAGATATTTTTTTATCAGGAATTAACCATCTACATGCACATAACCTACCCCACCCTAGTGGGTGGGTGGACCGATGATCTGGTGAAAACCGCGGGAAGCCGATGGATGCAGGAGGCGAGCAGCCGCTCAAAGTGACGCTCTGTGGGGGATGCCTATGTTCAGCAGTGGACGTTTTCACACTGTTTATGATGATGATGATGATGATGCACATTATGTAGGTAATTGTGTATTATTGTAGTTAACAAAATAAATTAACCTTTTTGTATTCACACTCATTAACAGCCAACTATTGGGTGTTATGCAGCTTGGAATTATTTTTTGTTTCAGTGGAAATGTGTTCTACGTTCTAATGTGAATGACGTCACGATGTGCCTATCGATAACAACAAATGTGAAGTTAAGCCTATTAGGTTGGGTATCATATCAGCTGTTGCGCAAGTAATGTACATACAATATTTTTTATATTACCTTAGGGCGAAATATGATAGTAGAGAAAAGTAAATATCGCAGGTTTTACAGACTTGTTAGACAGAAAAGGATATATAAATAAGTTTTCAGACAATCAAAAGTAACTACTACTACAGATAATATTATCTTTCATAATTTTTTACTTTTTGTTTTTTCATTATTTGTGATGTGGCGTTTCAATAAAGAGTGTATCTATCTATCTATCTTTTTCTTATGTATACGAATGACGTGACGAGCTAGTCGTTCGCCTGATGTTAAGCGCACGGCTGCCCATAACATATTGCAGTATCACTCGGAACTCTAAATTGATAGTTTCGCGTGACATATCACTGCGCACGTCATCGTGAGACAACACAGCCTAGTAATAAGATTACTAGACTGTGAGATTAGATCATAAAGTCTCATTTGCCCAGTAATTTCACTAGCTACAATGCCCTTCAAATCGGAACACAGTAGTGCTTGCCCCCTACTGCTTGGCGGCCGAATAACTGAATAAGGGGTGGTACCTACCTAGAAGAACTTTGCAGAAAAGTCCTACCACCTAGTAAAGTAAATCTGAAGTAAAACAGCTGTTATAAAAAGGTGACTCCCTTACCTTAATTCCGTTAAGTACTTCATTCATTAACTTGACTCGTTCATCTTTATACTTCATCTGCCTGATCTGCAGAGTCTTGACCCTGTTCGCGATGAGACCATTCACTGGGATCAGGATGATCATCACAGCTAGACCGGCCAGAACTGAGGGGCCCAGGATACCCCACAGGAAGTACAAGGCTAGCGCGATTTGGAGCGGAGCAGACCATATCATGTTCAGGTACGCTGTCAGCTCGATGAATCTGGGAACAAAACAATCCTTGTTAACACTCGATAGTCATTATCATCATCCTCTTTGCCTTTTCAGCGGCGAGCTACCAGAATTACACGAGCGACTGCCATCTGACCTCGCAACCCATAAGGAACCAGTAACAGGGATGGTTAGATCAGGCATTAGACTCTATCAGGCGTCTGACTACCCGTAAAGATTGCCATAGATGTTCTTATGACAACCGGGACCGACGACATAACGTACTCTCCGAGGCACGGTGCGATGGCATCGGAAACTGCACGAACTTACTAGATAAGTCATTGGTATAGGGTAAAACTGCGAAGCGTAGCACGTGCGCTTCGCAATTTTACGGCACGCTCGAACACCATCGCTCTCTTAACACATAACACTTCATAGTAAAACAATAAAGCATATTCTCTCGAGTGATACTTAGTGCAAAGGGTAAATCTTTCAACTGGACGTAAATGACAAAATCTTATTCCGAATGTATGGGCATATGTGTAATAAATACTAATAGTGGGTCAACTCCTTTGTTATACCGCAAAATACCCACAAGACCGCCTCGACGTCTAGTCCCTAAAAATAAGCAAGGGTTGTCAGAAAAACATTTTCTGAGATAATTTTGTGTTTCGTAATAATTTATTTTTCATCACAATTGCTCGTACAGTGGCTCTTATCACACCACTTTTAGGTTCTTAATCCAAGATATTACGGACGCGTGCTTTTTGCTTTACATTACCGCACTAGTGTTTTATGATGATATCTCGATTCAGTTAAATTCTCAGTATATCTCACTGCAAGTTGTACGTAGTATCATCATTAACAGCCAGAAGACGCCCACTGCTGAACATAAGACTCCCCCACAGAGCGCCACTTTGAGCGGCTACTCGCATCTATCGGCTCTCCGCGGTTTTCACCAGATTCTATGAGCAATGTGGCTTGCCCATTGCCATTTCAACTTGCTAATTCTAAGAGCTATATTGGTCACTTTGGTTCTCCTGTGAGGGAAACAAACACCGAGCATATCTGTGTCCATAGCACGCTGCGCGGCTTTGAGCTCAGGTACTATACTAATGAGGTCAATAGTAAGAGACCACGACTCAGTTCCATAAGTCATCACTGATTGAAAACCTTCTTTATATATTCGTGTATAGTCCCATAGTATATTTGTATACTAACGGATCGCAAGAGTAGCTTGAACACAACGCATACAACTTGTTCTACTCTACACGCGACATGCCTGAACGAGCGTACCGATACGCAAGCGAAGCCGGTCGGTACTACCGCAGACGTCGCGGGCAGGAGGGGACCTCCGCTCTCCTTCATACCGCACCCCATCGTTGCTCCGTCTAGCCGCCGAGTTGACTCACTATTAGTATTTATTACACATACGGTATGGGGGAAAAATTGACGGATTCAAGATATAAAATAAATAAATGTGTGGACATTTCACATAGCGCCACCTAGCCCCAAAATAAGCATAACTTGTAGGTACTATGGGAACCAGACAACTAATAGAATACTTTTATACTCTCTGTTTGTAAATAAATACATAGAATACAATATAACACCCAGACACAGAACAAACATCGATCTTCATCACACAAACGTTTGTCCTGCCTGGATGAAAATCGAACCCACAACCTATAGTTCAAAAGGCAGTGCTACTAACAAATGAGCTGAAAAGCTATATAAAAGTTAAAAGCGCTTTCCGAGCAGGCGTAGGTCTGACCTGGCACATAATAAAATTGAGGGAAGACAGCAGGGAAACGGTAATAAATAAATAATTCACTCAATAATTTCGTATTGATTGGTCTTATAAGTAGCATAGAATGACACTGAAAAACGGTCCTGTTGTGCCTTGGCTTGCCTAAACACTAAGTATAATTTCTAATATACTTAGTTATAATAAGAATCCGAAAAATCAAATGTAATATGCACAATTTCTACAAATAACATGTATTAGCTTCATTCGTAACAGCACAATGTTATGGTAAAGTAAAGTGAGCGATGATGTTTGAGGAAAACGGTATCGCCGATTAGTTACTAATACCCACATTAATTATTCATTCATAATTTTCAGACAATAGATTCGATACGTGCCCAATACTTGGATTGTTTTAATTAATCTATTAGTTTGATAAACTTCCTTGAAGAATTGCGATCCAGTATATTTAAAATGTTGTTGGTGGTGTTGTACATTGAACATAAGTAGGTAATAATGATATTCAACATCGACGAATTCTAATTGTATCAGATAAATATTTACCTACATATTGCTCATGTACCTAAATGTGTAGTTATTTATCTGATAGCATAATTAGTGACCTTATACAATCTACAACTATCATCTCAAAGAAGGTCAAAGTGTTCAGTTTGAATGTTTTGAACATTTTTGTAATCATAGTGGTTTAGAACATGCGTCATTTGTTCAATAGATTCTATATTGAACAATAAGCACTAACTAAGAACTAGAGATATAAAAAAGACATTTTTGCTGTTAACCTATCTGTGTTTCTTATTAGTTAAGTGGTTTATTTAATGAAGTAATAATAAACAACCCATACCGAAGTATGGTATCTCAGTACTGCAGCAAGCTGTTATTTTTTTTTTGCAAATTACATAATATGCGTGAACCTGATTCCTCCTATACTTGAGAGTAGGGCTAGTGTTATACATACGTACAACGTACATATAAGTACGTACGTGAAATAGAAGTTCATACATGTCTATTCCATCACCAGTTTGACCAGCAGCTATGTATTAGCATACTTTTGTATTAGAATTTGAACACTTATGTTACCCATAATTTCAAATGATTGCACAACAACGTGAAAGTCAATATAACAGCCCTTATCTTAAACAAATAATATATTTTTATATATATTCCCCATTCGCTAATTGCTTATCTAAAACAAATAATTTGAGCTCACTATCCTTATAACACACCTCGACTGCCAAACCAATATTTGGTTTTATAGAACGCAGATATACATACATATATCTACATCATTTTTATCATCTCTGTTTGTGATTATATATTTTACTAGCTTCTGCCCGTGGCTTCGCCCGCGTGGACTATCCCTCAGAAACCGTTTATTTTTTCAGGAAAAAATTAACTTAAGCTTTTGGGAGCCGTTTAAAAATCGTCATAAATATAGGTTACTTATTCATCTTTTTAATCTTTTTAAAGTGTCGTCATGCACTGACCTCTCATTGACATTGTAGCAAGAGGTTGGAAGGAAATAAGTTTTTTTTAGACCCCTGGTAATAACTTTATTTAAAGTTTTATGTATACTTTGACATTAACACGGAAAAAATGTTCAAATGCCCGTGATAATCTACAGACCGTTCACGGTAATATTTCCCCTGATGTATTTACATTGTTTAAAAATATGCAAGTATTATCTAAACTTGTATGTACCCCACTACAGATTAATATGTTTTACTTGCATATTTTTAAATAATATAAGTACATCAGGGGACATCTTACGGTGAACGATCAATATCAGTTTCCAAAATAAAAACGTTTTCAACCCCTTAATAATTTCTTAAAATGTTATTTTAATTTTAAATCATGCATGTGCCTAATAATAACTGGTTTATCAAACGTGACTGAATTTAAAGAACTTTGAAGTAAAACTTTCCTCCCCATTCCCCCCCCCCCCCACCCCCCCCCTTCAAATCAACTTGGCAAAAATATTATTTTGGCATTTTTGGATTATTTGACTAATATACAAATACCAATTTTCATAATTACAAATTCAAAAACAAAGAACTAAGTATATGCATTCTATTACTGCTGCGTCTATGCAGAAAGTGTCATCTCTTCCTATGTCATCCTTGGCCGTGTGGTCCCGCTTTGCTGATAGGACCACCACTATCTCTTTCCGTGGGTGCCGTAAAAGCCGGCAAAAGGAATATCCAGGGAATGGGCAGCACCATTCTCCTCGGTACATGAAAACCTTCTGAGATTCTCACCAAGCCGCCTGCTAAGCGTGGTGGTTATGGCAAATCTCCCCCTATGATAAGCGTCCAACGTGACGTTTTATGGATTCCTGTGTTCAGTAGTGGACGTCTTCTGGCTGATATGTGATGTCATTCCTGGCAAAAAATATTGTTAATGCCATTTTTTACTTTGAATAAACTATTCGATGGAATAATTATCATATTTTTTTATTTGGCACACAAACTTTATCTACTTATTTCACCCACGTAAGGGTTGAACTTCAAAAAACTATAAAGTACTATTTCATTTATTTTATACTTGTTTGTTTGTATGCCAAGTTTCAAAGCTATACAGTACAAAATGTAAGTTTATCATACAAATACTTTTACCCGTTCATCCCATTGGGGCTTGTATTTTTAAAAACTCTTTTGTAATACAACCCTATGTCATAGAATCAATATATCTTCGAATTTGAAGATTATAGCATTAGCGGTTTTGCCTATGCGAACGTCTTACGTTGGAACCTTATCCTGTATTTTTTAACCTCTCAGGGGATGAAATTCAAAAATTCCCGAGACCCTTATCTATTTATTTTGTATGTTCTTTACACATTCCAAATTTCAGTATGATACGGTAATTTTTTTTGTAATTTTCATACAAACTTCAAGAATTTTTTTAACCCTTTTAAATGTTGAATTTTGAAAAACTAAAATGTGTCATTTCTTTTATTTTTATACTTGTTTGTGTGTTAATTTTCAAAACGATACGTCACGAAATGTAGGTTTTTCATACAACCGTTTTTTTACCCTTTTCGCCCACTTAGAGGTTGAATTTTCAAAAATCCTTTCTTAGCACGCGCTTGCGTCATAAAAGGTAGCCACCCTCCAAATTTCAAGTCTATACGTCCAGCGGTTTGGCTGTGCGTTGTCTGTCAGTCAGTCAGGACAAAGCCTTTTATATAATAGAAGATTTATTTTTAGTGTGGAAAGCATATTAATTTGCTCTCAATACTCAATAATTTATTGCCAACATATGTACATATTTAGTATTACAGGTGTTATGTGTGTGTGTGCAAAACATATGACCCCATTAGGGTATAGCAACAGGTTAGGTGAAGACCAGGCTCAGGCTCTTGTTCTAATATATGTTCAGGTTTTATAATAACGCCAAATACAATAGTTAAATGTTATTTTAAACTGAGTAATTCTTGTGAACGCAAGTAGGTACTTAACAAACGATGATTCGGGGCCTAATCATTTATTTCATCACGATAAATGTTTCAATAGGTGACGGATAACGTTTCCGTCCAGTGAACATTGCATCATATCCAACACGATTATTTTGACTATACAATAATTCCACTGTTGCGTAAAAGCAATGGGTAAAAGCTAAAAGCTATAAGCTGTACCTTTATAGAAATATACTTAGGCTCAATGACCATATTCATAATGAGATCGAAAACTTTCTCTTGACCGCGGTCAATGCAGCTCGGTCGAGCGAAACTTCATGGTTAGCAAATCTATCGACAATACTTGTGTAAATAATATAAGCATTATTCTTATCTCATAGCCGATGCCCAAGCGAAAATACTATTTGCTTTATAAAGTATGTGCTCTAGTCAATTTCACATTGCATGGAATCTGATTCCGTTAAAAATTATAACATTATTAATTATCACAAACGACAAACTGGTTTACAGTTTATTGACTGTTGCGCCGCTGAGCAGCAGTCGAGAATCGCGGCCTTGTCAAGTTTGCTATCAACATTGTGGCCACAATATGGGATATAGCAGCTAAGTAGCATGTTATTTGTAAGTACTAGTATGACAACAATGTGTGTAGCGCGCCGGAAATCAGGCTATCGAGCTCTGAATATGCGAACACGAAGCAGATTGAAATATTGAATTGCATGCTCATCCTATACTGAAACGGTTTGCAATAATGTGTGATTCAGAGTTGAGGACCTAGTTACATACATTTCGTGATAATGCGTTTCTTGTAATGTGGGTCATAATTATATTAGATTCTGATAGATGTATGATTATATTGATTGAGAGGCGTATCCTTTTGTGAACAGTCGTAATCAGCAAACATGGTCCATACTCTGATACTGCAGAAATATGTCGGCAAGTGCTTACTTATTTCAGTACTGCCTTTTGTTGTTCTAAAAGTTACACATACATAGTTCTTATTTTAGCCCAAGCCGAACAGGGTCCATATTTAACTACATATTTATGTGGAATGCAAATAAACAAATTGAAGCTGATGCCCTCGGGGAATAAACCTACAAGAACTGAGAACCGACCGAGTCAAGGTAACACACATCAATCAATGGTGAGGCCCAATACAGACCTATGTTTACATAAGTACAATAACTCAAGCCAGAATAAATAACTTACATGTGGAATGGCCCTTAGCCTTAGTCCCACACCCAAACAAAAGGCGGAAGTCTTTAACTAAATTCCTCGTACAAATTGATGTGAAACGTTTCATATGTTCAAAACATACAATTTTGAATACGGTTGATGGATTAATTAATAATAACTTTTGGAGTTATATTAAATTCATACAGCGACGCCCGCCGCGCCGCTCGCCGGCCGGCGTCATTTACTTTGCAAGATATGATCAACTCTATAAATAGATACACTGAAATCCTTGTCGTAATAACAAAATGTTGTATCTTTTTTAAGCATGCAGTAAGTGTTGGCAAAATTAAAAACGACAAGGTGAATGAATGTAAACACATTTATGGATTGAACAGTACAAAATAGGAAACCGGTAAAGTGAGTTTGTTACTACTTATATTCAATGTCATCGCATCTTCATATTTGGACAACGTGATAAAATTCTATTTTTCTTTTTTTATATGTAGGTAATTACTAATTAGGTATAGTTGCATACTCCTCTACAACGGAATATTGTTCAGTCGTGAAATGGATATCTAAAGTCGCCTATTTCACACTTTCAACGGGTCTTTTATTATGTACGTTGATATGGTTGAAAATATTATTTATTGAAAAGCACTTGGCACACTTTATACAGGAAAACTGATAGTTGAACAATATTATACTAAACATGTTAATAGAGGGTGCAGGTTGTTGGTGTGGCTTTCGTGTCAAAACCGCCGACTGATTTGGATAAAATTGCTCACACATATTGTTTAATAAGTAGTTTTTATCCTACAAAATGATACACATACGTAATTCCCTGGATGTGATGTCAGAAAATTATATGTTCGAGCGAAGACAAGCAGCGGTTGAAACCGCAAGGCGCCGCTAGAACCAGACTAAACACGACTTGTCTAATGACGTAATTACATAACTTTGGCGAAATCAATAGATAACAAATAGATGGACGAAATTTTCATATACATAATAGGTACATCATTGGCCTTATTACATCTACGTGAGATGATTTAAGCAGCATTTTGTAGTGTTGCGGCATTTTCGGTATTAGGTATAGGTACGGTGTTACTTATAATATGTATTATTCATTGTGTATTAAAAAATCTCAGAGAATAGTTTCACCAGCCGAAAACTGATCCGCAAATGTTATGTAAATGTATTTTTGGTTGAATCCAAAACCAATACGCCCTTTATCTTTAGTGATAGTGTGAGATCTAACCAGGAACTGTTTTTAGATAACATGTAAGAACATGTAAAATTTGAAGTACTAAGTGGCACATTTCTAAGAAATACAGTTTTTGACGATTAATGACGATTGACGGTGATGAGACTCATGATCTAAGAACTATTCTTATTCAACCAACTATCTATGTAGTAAGAAAAAAAAAAAACAAATCAAAATATGGCCTTTCGTTTGGGAAAAACACGTCTAGGCAGACACTTGGACAATCAAACTTTCAATGCCAAAAGTTGATTCACATTACGCTACGTACGCTTACCTGTGAGCATCCACGGACATCAAGTTGACGATTTCTCCGACGGTAGACTCCTTCCTGGCCGAGTTGGACATCCGCAGAGACTTCCTGTAGATGGCACTGGTGAGAGCTGTCCGTATCCTCATGCCGACCAGATACATCCGCATGAAGTAATGCGCCAGCAGCATTGTTTGCACGGTGGCGGATGCGAGCAAAGCCACAGCATACAGGTAGCCTTTCCACACTGGCTCGCCGCCTTCTACGAAACCTATCAGGAGCCTGGAGAAATACAATTTTTATTACTCTGTGGCCTTCTAACTTTAGCTAAAGGATCTTGCATTAACATACCTAAACGATTTTATCGCTTACGATATCATAATCGACTCGACACCGACGCTGCTAAGTGTTGCAACCGATTTACGTAGTCGGGATTAAAATTGAGTGGAATGGGAATATTATGCGGTTTACATTATACAGTTACAAGTGAAACTCGATGAAAACTTAGAAAATCATCTCACATCAAAGCAAACCACTTTTCAGGGAATTGGTTATTTCAAAAGTAAAATCATTACATAATAATACGTAGTAATAGTAAATATTTATATATGCCTTCCTAATATTGTAACTTTTTAGGTTGGTTTATTTCATTTTATAATATACATTCTAGGCAAGCATGCTCCATCGTCGACTGCGTCGTCACTTACCATCAGGTGAGGCTGTGGTCAAATGTTAGCCTATCGATGATTAAAAAAACACATCTACATATTTACATCCATGCATCTATAACTCCTCAAAAATATGCATAAAGATTTATAATGCATATTTTGTTGCATGTGGTTTTGATCCATACTATGATATGGATTGAGACTTTATGTGATAAAATAATATAAAAAATAAGAATTCTTCACTATTTTTTCTACATTTGTATTTACAAGGATATTTTATTTATTTATTTATTTAATTGTTAAATACAATTGTGAACTTACAGCTAAGCCAAAACATTCACATTGCTACACTAAGTTCTTAAACGGAGTAAACAATATATATTTATAAAGCCGACTAATGGGGTCAGCATGTATGTCAGCATCCTGGACTTCGCTTATTTATCGGCAAAGTGAATTTATCTACCTACCTACCTACCTATTTGTAAAATGTAATTTATAAAATGATACAAAAAGATACATAAGCACACATTTTAATGTACCCGCCTGCAACAGATGCTATTATTGAATTGTCACATAACTATCTGTAGTCATAAAGTCTGTAATCAGCCTAAAAACTGTTCATTCACATTTCATGCTTATGCCTAACTATTGGTAATCTGTTAATTGCTTTGTTTGTTACCTGTACGTTTTTAGTTTTATGTCTTTATGTAATGCTGTTGATTACCTTATGAATAATAAATAAATAAATAAATCATTACAATATTAGTCCCATAAAAATATTTATGGGATGAGTGGCAATCAAGCAGGCGGCCCACCTGATGGTGAGTGGTCACCGCCGCCTATAAACACCTGCAACACCGAAGGCATTGCTGGTGCGTTGCCTACCCTTAGAGAGGACTCTTTTAACACTTTTCTTGAAGCTCCCCATACTGTAGTTATGCGGAAAAACCTCAGGAGGAAGATCGTTCCACATCATGCAGGTTCGTGGAAGAAACAGGCGCAAAAAAATTATTTTTGTTTGCTGTTATCGTGTAATTTTGACCTGACATTATAGTTCAAAGGATGTAATATATTCAAATTAAGCTTCACTTAGAATTAGGAATATGTAGCTAGGCCTGGGGGATTAATCACACTTCTTATATAATGTAATGAGTAATGACGCAAACCACCAAGTCACCATGAAAATTTATATCAACAAATGTCTGCTGATGATTCTATATTGCTAGTAGGAAGCACATGAATGATTCATCATTAACAGCCTGAAGACGTCCACTGCTGAACATAGGGCTCAAACATGAACATGAATTATTATAGCTTGTGAAATAAAAACATGACGTCATTTTACAGTCATGGTAAATGATGAGACATTACAATGACTTTCAATAATTTGTTGTTCAAAACAGCGTCAACAGTCTTTCACAAATAATGGAAAGAACACGTTTAAATCTTGCTCAAACAAAAGAAAAATAGCATATATATAATGAGAGGCGAAGCACTACGTAACCTGATTGCTTAATAAACAATTTAATTTATATAAAAAAAATAGTTCCTAAGTACATTTAGTTACTAATTACTACTACTATCGAGAGTGAAAAGGTATCTTCTAGGCAAGCATGCACCATCATAGACTGCATCATCACTTTCCATCAGATGAGACAGTGATCAAAAGCTTTGCTTATACACTATTAAAAAAAAGTTTTATTAAGTAGTTTGTATAATAAAGAGTTCATCAATCTGTATGCATTTTTGTCACTGCATCAAGTGATGCCTCGCCAAGTTTTAACTTGTTTGCCCCTTAAGCTTCAGCCAGATCAGCGCGGCGCGTCAAGTGCCGTCAGCGAAGCTTCAAAATTCAGCCATTCGGTACCCATCGCTACCCGTGTTCGTAGACGGCCGGGCCACACACTCCGAGGCCAGCGATGTGTACCGAAAAGTTTCACCTCGCTAACGCTGCCGCTTCGCAGACGCGCCGGTGTGGCTGAAGCTTTACAAAAGCGGTTAGTCACATACTCTTTGCCTTACTATTATTATATACAAAATATCTAAAATGTCAAACAGTACATGAACGACTAGCTCACGACGATTCGTTTATAAATAAAAAAAATGTCATACTTGAGTAGCTGCGGCGAGAGGAAAGTTAGAGTGTCGTTGATTAACTTGAGCAATGCTCCGAACAGGAACTGGCCTCCGAAAGCGAGACACAGCGCTGGTAGTATCGACGCGGGTTTCCTTTCCTTTTCCGGTTTGAAGTTGACGCTGGCCGATGTCTTGCGGTAAGTTGCTTTCGGGCCGGTAGACCTGGGAGAAAGGGATACGAAGATAAACTCATTTATACTACGACTGTGTTCCGATGGAGTTAAATACTAGGAGTTCTGCGAACGGTAGACCTGGCGAGCACAAACGTTGCAACCACACTGCATGCATGATGGTGTGCCTGTCTTTACGTCCCGATCTCAGATCTCACGGCCTTATATCTCGACAACCTCTTGACTGATTTCGCTCATATTTGAAATGCTTGCTTAAAATTGAGTACCCACTATCACTCGCTCACTTCCGTTTGCTCGGTCAATTATTTACACATTGAAATATCACTTCAAAATAATCTTGCTTTAATGACATTGGCGGAAAGCAGAGATTATCCATTTGTGCTCAAAAAATATACCTTTACAATCTGTTTGTTATATTTTCAGGAATGATCTCGGCTTCCCGCGAATGTTAATATCCTGTGCCATAGTTAAAACAAGAGTACTGTCTGTTAAAGGGGTGGGAGATTTTTCTATGAAGCCTGGCATATCGGCGCGGTCATGAAATACTTTTTTTAATTTTCGCGCGGTTCACAGCGTGCCTATGCAAATAAATAGCTAATATAAATACAGACAACAAATTAATGCCATTATAAGAAAACCCCATAAAGTGTCAAGTTTTTCTGTTAGGTGATTAGGTGGTTTCGTTATAGGACATTATTTTGTTGATTGTGTTGGTAACAGAGCACTAAAAAAATGACGCTTCACATACTGATAGAGAAACCCTGTTGACATTCGTATGCACTTCCAATAAAATTAATTTACACAAACAATCACAGCAAACAATCGACTATGGCAGATGACATTAGTGTGCGCTATGCGCTTACTGTCTGCACGAAATTCGTGTTGTATTTCGTCTCTATCTGACTGAAGGGCTAAGCGTCATTTTTTTTCTTGCTCTGTGGGATTGGTAATCGCTATACATTGAAACAGATTTAAAAAGTGGCTGCCCTAAACAAATACAAGTTGAAGTGGCACCATATCTATGCCAAAATGTTACAACCGCTTTTAAATTTCACGCTTTATAGTGGAACATCCAGCGTTTTTCAATAACCCTACATACAAAATATTACCCTCTACTCTCATTTATAAACATATTGATATGTTTATAAACCTACCTTGTGACAATTTCATGTGAATAACTATTACAAAAAAATATTCATAGGTTGGTAAAAATAACAGCATTCTGGTCGAGAGAAAGAGCAAGTATCAAATTGATATTTATTTTTAATGAATCATTTCCATGGGCGAAGTGAGGTCTTTAGGTCAGAGTACAAGGTAAACCTCTAATGAAGCCATCAGAAAAGTACTATTATTATAATGCATATATATTGCATACTTAGTTATCGACAGATTGTAGGCACCTAATATGTTTATAATATATATTATCTGTGATAATATACAGGGTAATTTGTAATTCACATAAAAACTGAAAACTGAAACTGTCATGCATGAATCATATAATTTAGAGAATAAATAAACAAACAACTTTTGATCTGCTTAATTTTTTGCGTGTTTTTCAATAATACTGTGCAATGGAAGATCAAATCTTGATTCATTTTTATACATATTTTATAAAATCAATATAAAAAATACCAAAAAAATCTGTATATCTAATATATTAAAAAGTTATTTTCCAGTTGTACACAAATAGCGTTAAAAAAATTATCCTGCAAAGCAGAAATCGTCATGGGAAATTGCAATGAAATGTTTGCTTGTTCACAGGTACGTGCATATTTCAAACAAATCAACAGAACAGTTGTGTGATCCAAAAACACTGGCCAAAAGCAATTTATGGTTGTCCTCCATCCGGCTTAAAGCATAAAATAGATAACAGTAATAACGCATTCTTATATAATATACGAATACATAATAGTGATTCCTGCTAAAACATTCTCGCACGTTGAAGAAAAATATAGTTGAAAATGTTGAAATACAAAATAATAATGCAATCACTCACAATTCTCGCTTCTTCAAGGACCTCTCCCAGAATTTGTCAAATCTCTGAACGACCTCCGGCGAGCCATCTTGAGGGTTTAGTGACCACAAGTCAGACTCCGTCAGGGGTCGCCGGGACCCGGTCAGCGCGAGTGGGTCGAACCAGCTGAACGTGAGTCGGCTGGGGAAAGCTGACGCTCTCTCCGGGCATGGGTTCTGGAGAAAAATGCATGTTTGAGAAAAATGGCAGATTTATAAACAACAAGAGGTGCTCTACGGTTTCAGCCAGCATTCATTCACCAGCTTTTCTGAGGAAAATCTGTCTGTATTCACGGTTCAGGTATTTTGCCTTAAAAACCTTACAAACAATCCACGTTTTTTTTTAAATATATTTAGTACCTCATCATCACCATCCTTAACAGCTTAAAAGACAGTCCACTGCTGAACATAGACCTCCGCCACAGAGCGCTAACTTGAGCGGCTGCTTGCTTCCTGCATCCATCGGCTTCCCGGGGTTCTGACCAGATCGTCGGTTAAGGGTAAAAGCTATGTCTGTTTTTTTTAAAAGTGTTCGTGAATATCAATTAAATCGACTTATACGAAACGATTAATCGCAATTAAACAGTAAGTGCATACATACCGCCGGCGATTAACAGATATCAAGATATTTGTCAGCGACCATACGTTCGCGATCCGTGAACCACCCGCATCCAATTTATAAAAGAAGAACAATTAATAAATTACCTTTGCGTATTTGTAGGGCGTATCTTTCGGCGGCAAGTCGGCAAAACAATTCAGTACAAACATTATTACTATCAGTGCATAGTACACCATGTAGCTCACGAAATGATATCGAACGTTCTCATCTTCGCTGAGATTGTTGTGCTTTACAATCTCTGCTCTAAGCTGTGGTATTCCAGCAAGAACTAAGAACACCCAGAAGAAGAATAGCACCCCTGATGCTCTCATGCCAAACTTTCTGTTGTAAAACAACAGAGTTGCTGACAAACTCTGAAAAGAAACGTTTTATGTAAGCGCATATGTTTTTTGGTATCAGTTTAGGGACGATAAATATGTTCTGGTAGTTTCCGCAACTTTTTTCGATACATTTTAAAAGAAAGCCGTCCAGGGTAAAGGTTTGCTAGCTAGAAGATTCTGTCACATTATATCATGTTTCGGTCATGCACAACTCTGTTATTACTGTATCAATAGTACATTTATTTATTCTGTGACGTTAGTGCCGGATTTATCATGACAGGAATAAAAATGAGAGAAGAACATAAGGTATTCTAGTTTGTAAACTGTCACAATTATGACCATAATAAACGTTAGACTTTTAAATATAGCATAAGCTGATATGTGTATAAGTAGTTCAATTGCATCTTGGCCCTCGGCCATACAAACTTTCACTACAAAACCCACCCCTTTTGGGGTTGATTTTCCAAAAATTAAGAATTACCATTTCATTCATTTTCATACTTGTTTTTATGTGTCAAGGTTTAAACGATACGTTATGAAATGTAAGTAGGTTTTCATACAAACTTTTTTGCCTCTGTTCATCCCCTTAGGAGTTGAATTTTCAAAAATCCTTAACACTCGCTGACGGCATAAAAGAAAACTACCCTTAAGTTTCAAGTCTTTACGTCCGGGAATTTGGGCTGTACGTTGTCTGTCAGTTAGCCAGGACAAAGCTTTTTATATAATAGAGAAGATAGACGATAAGATATTGGTATAAACGTGAGACGCGCGCGCGTGTATGGTCTAGTAGTACCCCTGAACTTTAAGGTTTTGTAGCTGATCTTTAAAATATCAATGTAAACATGCATAATCTGAAGAGAGCGGAGACGTTCACTCGGTTCACACATGGCAATCAATTGTTGGCTGCCACCCAATCAATTTAGGACTGTAAGCACACTATATTTCTACTATGTAAATAAGTATAAATAGACACTGAGTAAAAAAATCCCACATAAAAAATTCTCATTGAGAATATGTACAATTCAATCTGTAAAAGTATTAGTTGCTGATAAATCTGTAGATAAATATGATGCTATTGATTTGAATCTCGACAGTCGGTAGTCGAGGTTTAAAGGTCATATTGCTCATTAAAGGAGTACTTATTACTAGCAATACTCAAGCGAATGTTGTTGTTAATTAGTTTAATAACTTAGCAGTAATATTATTACTTTTTAACAAAGTTTGTATTTTGTACCGGTTTGATATTTATTATTTACATATTATCTCCGAAACATCTTTGCATTAGCAGAGACCACCACACTTCTAGTAGTACTACAAAAATCGTAGTGAATAGTACCTACCTAGCATTAATGATCAATGAGCAAAGTAGATAGCCCAGCCCATCGTCATTTTTATACTTTTGTTGCTGAATGAGTACCTCGTTTTCTAAGGCCGTTCATGATAGAAGATCCGTTTGTAAATACCGTATCGTGAACTACTCAATTATAAGTAAAAACGCCGCCACCGCGCTAGGTACTGATGTAACTGATGTAATCACGGTTTTTGTGAAATGTAATCATGAGAATTCCTTGAGTCGCCATAATGGGACGCCTAAATTGAGTGGCTCAAGGACAAAACCATACGTTATAACTCGGTCGGTTTAAGCGTGTCCCTTTATACAAAGATATAATTTTCATGTAATTGGTTGACAATTTTACCTTGACGCAAATGATATGAAAATGAAAGCACGACTACATCACCACAATACTGCCCCCAAAACGATGATATTATATAATGTTCAGTAACATCATAAATTACTTTCGTAAAAATATTAGAATATACAACTGATTTTATGAACTATTTTAAGATTTTGTATTTATGTGGATTATTCAGAATAGCTTTATTAACTGTGTACATTGAGAAGGTTTCTCATTTCGCGTTACAATAAGCCTATCGAAACAGACGGACGGAGTTATTATTATCATTTGGGTCATTGTCAAAATGACAGGCCTGGATGCTAACGATCTTCAAATTATCTATTTTATATTTCCGTTGATTAATGTTTCAATGATCGGGTTCTGAAAATTTAACATGTGATAACAATAATACACATATAAGTATGAATAGAAATAGAGGTCGAGAAGGGGTAGAGAAATCTGGGTTTTTTTTTTTTTAAACTAAACATACTTATAGCAATCATGGACTGATTTCTATTCTCAGCGGCTAATTGTAATCCTTCATCATTGAAATATGTTTGTACAATTATAAGTATGCAATGTTCTATAGAGAGCCACTTGCTCATTGAACCTTTAGGAACACTGCTATATAAACCTACGATATAATAAGATACGAGCAGTCCAGGGGGTCTAGCAAAGATCCATTTCTATTAGCGTTAACGCCAAACGATAACTTCAAAATGTATAGGAATGACATTACCTGCGGAAAAGCGACATCCGCAGGTAATGTCATTCCCATTGGCATTAACGCTGATGGAAAGGGATCTTTGCTGGACCCCGAGTTCAGTATACCTACAAATGATAGAGGCACACTCCTGCGCACCATTTAAGTGCTAATCACTTGACCCAATTTAATTAATTGATCAGCGACCATCACATCAGGCGAGTTCCTTCGATCGCTTGACAAAAGAACATTTCAATATTGATTATCAAGCAAATCAATTATGGTGCGAGAGCCGACTGCACAAATACCTACGTCATCGGGTACCCCAATAGGCTATCTTTAGATCGTTAACCGACATCTAAATATGGAAAAAAATCAGGTTTGCCAGTTAATCATGGAACTAATTGACGTATTTTTTTTGTCAAAATTTACCCGCATGAAAGTTCTGGCAACAGTTAACCATTGATTAAGTATGTAAAAAAACATTGGTCTGCCATTGCGCACACTGCCGGAAGTACATGGCAGTCCCCTAAGAATGTGCCCTTCACACCCTTTACCTACCTCAGCGAATACCGATGAAACCTACGCCTAATAATAGCCAAGGTGACCCTGATAATAGATTAAAAGGCCTGCCAGGTCTAAACTTGCGAAACTTAGTATTCAAGGCATTTGAAGTTGGTGGAGGTGGATTATTTCCATGACCCGGCAGGATCGGAACAGGCAGACCTGTTTTTTTTACATGTTTAAGTGTCGGTTAACGATCTAAAGATAGCCTATTGGGGTACCCGATGACGTAGGTATTTTTGTAGTGGGCTCTCGCACCATTAGGAATGCCAATCATTAATCTAATTTGTAATTCGGCGTCGAGTATTACCAGAATTTCCAAGAGCTTTGAATAATACACACAAAATACATAATACAAAAATATCGATGTAACTCTGCAATTAAAACAAATAATAACTTGTCAAGAGCACGTCCGTCCATGCTTAGTAGTTAGGGTTCCATAGACGCATTTATTTAGTTTTAATTACGAACGAAAAACGTACCTATTACATTATTATTAAAATGACATGGGAATGGTGCGAGAGCCCACTGCAGAAAAACCTACGCCTACGGGTACCCCAATAAGCTATCTTTAGATCGTTAACTGACACTTAAACATGTAAAAAAAAACAGGTCTGCCAGTTCCGATCCTGCCGGGTCATGGAAATAACCCACCTCCACCAACTTCAAATGCCTTAAATACTAAGTTTCGCCAAGTTTAGACCTGGCAGACCTTTTAATCTATTATGAGGAGCATCTTGGCTATTATTGGGTGTAGGTTTCATCGGGGTATTCGCTGAGGTAGGTAATGGGTGAGAAGGGCACATTCTTAGGGGTCTGCCAGGTACTTCCGGCAGGGTGCGTATGGCAGCCAATTTTTTTTACATAATTAATCAATGGTTAACTGTTGCCAGCACTTTCATTCAGGTATATTATGACGTAATTTTGACAAAAAAAATACGACCTTATGACCCGGCAGGATCGGCACTGGCAGACCTGATTTTTTTTACATATTTAGGTGTCGGTTAACACTTTGCAAGCTACTCGTACTTTGGAGGCCCATACCATATCCTCTGATCTGATGATAAAAAAATGACGTAGGAAACTTTACCTTCATTTTAAGAGACCTATTCAATGATAGTGGTACGCAAAACGAGGAAATAAATCAATGAACTCCTTAATAATAATGATAGTGATGAATACAAGTGTTATATTGTTATTATTATTATTTATTAGCCATGATCGTCCCACTGCTGGGCAAAGGCCTCCCTTCCCTCCTTCTAGCCTTCTCTATTAAGAGGTTTTATGGTCCCATCCGGGCAGTGGGAATCAAGCTCATCTCACCACCCTTTACTGATAAGATTTTTTTTTTAAATATTAAAAATGGTGAGTTTTAAATTATTTGAAGATTAAAATCTGCACTAAGTACTATCATTGAGCAAAATTGTATGCTTTATGTTAATTCACTTTAGAAAATAATAAGGCTGAAAACGATTCAGATGGACAGACCAATAAACAAACTTTTAAGGGTTCCTAGTACAGCTGTTAAGCCCCAAATATGTTACCTGAATAAACTTTAAATCGCAACTCTACCTCAACTTCAAGAATAAACTCTAACATTTTATGTGGACTTTGTTGTGTAATGTGTTGCCATGAATTGACCCTCATCTGAGTCAGCACTTTTAATTTAACTTGTGAGTCAGCAGTTTATCAATTTACTTACAAAAGTAAAGTTGCACCATTGGAGTATTTATGGTGAAATTACCATCCTACATAGTGTATTATTGTTTTTAGATCCAATCTAAGTTAATGTAAAAGTTCATATTTCACAATATTGCAGCCGTGACGCTTAACATCAGGCGAACCACTAGCTCGTCATTCATTTACATTAAAAAAAAATTACATGTTGCATTTTTAGTAGATGGTAGGACTTTTCTGCAGTTTGTCTAGGTAGGTACTAGGTACCACCACATTGCCAGTTGTTCTGCCACCAAACAGTAGTTTGCAAGCACTACTGTGCTCCGGTTTGAAGAGCACTGTAGTTAGTGAAATTAAATTACTGGGCAAATGAGACTTTATGATCTGATTACTACACTGTGCTGATGTCTCAGGATGACGTGCGCAGTGCAGTGTCATGCGAAACTTTACATTTTAGAGTTCCGGGTGACACTGCAACTGTTATGGGCAGATGTGTAGCTTAACATCAGGTGAACGACTAGCTCATCACGACATTCAGTAGTATAGAAAAAATGTTAAACTTAGATTTCGACTTGTTATTGAAATACATAATAACACTAATAAGATAGGTACAATCATGTTAAGGGTTGTGGTTTGAGGTTTCTTCCTCTTTCTATTTGCAATGGTGATGTAATAATAATAACACCATAAATGTAAATAAAAGTGAGAACATAAATAACTAGCTTCTCGAAAGTGGTCCGCATAAATTAGGTGCAACACACACAATTTGCCATGCGGAATAGAGAAATAGCATTACGCGTCTTGAGCTACAAGAACGCGACACAGCTATTTGAAGAGATGCCTCATCATCCCTTTTTAATAAAGTCTATGTATATCAGGTTATCAATAAGGAAAAAACAAAAAATATGTTGTACTTACAAATGTCAATATTTTTATTATTGGGGCATAATAATCTGCATTGAAAACAGGTTCTCCTTTTGAAGACATGTGCACTGCCACACCAAGGTCGACAAATGTCAGTACTATTAGCAGGCATGTTAGGATCAGCTTTGTGATATTCAATGGGTTCCATGGTATATTCCGTTCTTTGCTGTTGAATATGTAGTATGCATCAAGAAATCCGAAAACCCACAGGTAAATACATGGTGTCCATATAAGCACTGTCTTCAAGAAACAATCGGAAAACTCTGGGTTCTCTGTGTTCCATGATGCTGTGCTATTCTGTAAGAAAAATTAAAACATTAGCTTTTATTTTGGAATGCTGCTTAGCTGCACGATTTACTTTTATAAAAGGGCTAATGCTGTTGATCTAATATTGTTTGGGGTTGTGAAGATTCACAGTGTCAATTTCACAGCAATCAAAAGTGAAAAACACTTGGCTCAAGTGCACCCCTGGTGGGTTAGCACGGACAGTAGACAAAATTGTCTTTCTCCATTTTATGTTCTTTTGTCATACTTGCTTACTTGTCAAGTAAAGTAAAACAGGGGAAAGACAATTTTGTTACCGTCCGCACTAGGGCATCTGGAGTGCAATGCCTTGGCTTGGGATGGCCCAAGCCAAGGCATTAGTAGACGGAATCTTCTTCTCGACCATGGGGTCGAGAAGAAGATTCCGTCTACTGGAAGAGTGGACCCTAAGAAGTCATGATCATTCTAACATACAAAGCTTATATAGGTGCTACAAACAGCACCTAAGCTAGAAGGGCTACACTGGTCCCACATTCCTAGCACAACCAATTCAACGGGTGTGATAGCCTCAGGCAGTGATGAGGGAGTGCTTGACTTGCTTAATGGAATTGGTTTTTTAAGATCACTTTAAAAAGGTACATCTGTAAGTATCCCTATAAGATTACTGTTTAGAAGGTGCTAGCTATTTCTATTCTTTTTTTAAACTGATTAATGCTGATGCTCTCTACCAACTTTAATAGCATCAGTGGGCATGACTGACTCTTTTTAACAGACATCATCATACTTGTTTATATATTTGCAATAACAGTAGAAGTTATAGTAGCATGCAACAATCTATAATATCTTTTACTATAATTTTTCGAAAAGGAGAACTACACACTGGTTTTTAACTTAGAGCCCTCCTCCACTTTTAAAAGCTCTAAGATCATGGTCACAGACTCACAGTGGTATAAGAATATCTTGTAATCGGTAAAACTTTTGTAGAAAGATGTGTGTAAATTCACAAGATTGCTCATTGCCTACATCATAGAACCACAGAACTATGACAATAATTTTATTATTAAATAGTAATGTAGAACATAAACACTTTGGAATCATGCCTTCTGCAGCTTCACACACATCTGCTGTGTAAAGCTGCAGAATTAATTAATGTTTATACTGGTATAAAAATCATAAAATCAAATAAAGTTTAAGATTAAACACTATAGCCATAGAATTATATTAGCTTGTAATCCTGACTATCGCTCTAGCAACTGGCATCTGCTGGATGAGAAACTGAATAATCCCTAAACTACATAAATAATATACCTACATAGTAGTGTAGGTATACAATGAGTAATAAATATAGCTTCATTAAAATGTGTAAATAAGAGCTGATAGATTCAAAGGTTATATAAAATTCTCGATTGCCGCAGATATTCGGTTTTGACCCGTCTTATTAGAACTGGTTATGCCATTATGTAGATACTGCAAATAATTTTTGTAATTTGATTGCACCATACGGTACCAGAGCCTCACGGTTTATTTGAAACTCCACAAGACACGCTATAGCATTTAATAAGCTCGCTTACCCAAAATTCTGAACCACAGAAGTCGTCAAGCGTGGAGTCGTAAGACATTATCACAAACTGTGCTTGCTTTCAGATAAAACTTCCATAAATTTGGCTTGCCTGGCACTGTGCTGAAGTACCAATGTCCTCTTTTTCTAAATACACAGGTATTATATTCCAAATTTGCAAGTCAGCTTTCAAAAATGATTTGAAGTTGTTTCGAAAAATTGTGTGCTACCGATAGTACCGATGCACTGCACCACACCACCACATCCGCAGTAATCCGCACAATCGCCCGTTAACAGTAAATTAAAGTAAAGTGACTTGCTTGAGCGCACAGTACGGCGTACGCGAACAAATTCAAAAGAAGATTGAATTGAAATAAAGTGAAAATGAAAAGCATGAAAAGTGAATGACCGCACGGCCGCAGTCCGCACCAGTGTTACCAGATGACCATCTTGCTTTCCCCCCAAATCTTACCAGAAATCCGCCCAAAATCCCCAAAATCAGGATTTCAAGAAAAAAACCCCCCAAAAAGGCAAAATATTAATTAATCAATGAAAAACACTCTCTAAAGAGCTTATTACATTACACCAAATTCAGGCCTCTAAATGATTCAGGCACTCAATTCAGTGAGAGTGAAGTATGGTTGCTTACTTGCTACCCAGCTATTCTAGTTGCCTAATAAGGGATTTTCTGATAGCTGGACGGAACGTAGTTCTACAGTCAAAGATAGATGGCGCTGACGAGACATGGCGGGCATAGCAATTTTTTTTTCACAAGGTGGCTTTGCCTTCTATCATAGCGCAGTGTTACTTTCAGTTCACTTACCAGTGTGACCATTTGTGGCAGATTTCTGGCATTTTGGCACATTTTCCTCACATTTACATTTACACTGATCCAAAATAAAGCCGAGCTATCGCAAAACGAAAATAAAACAAACTAAACAGTTTACAGTTGTCTGTCAGTATCGTGACACATTTCCTATAACCTGCGGGCTATGTTTGAAATAGTGACAGTGACAGATTTTGGTAAAACCAAAACTGGCGCCATCTATTGGGTCATAAATAAAACACCAGTTTTTTTTTAATAAAACTCCTCATGATCACTACCAAGTCTATGGTTCTGAAGATTTATGCCACAGATTAGAGAAAAAAACAATACTGTTCCAACCATGTCTCATCAGCGCCATCTATCTTTGGCTGTAGAACTACGTTCCCTCCAGCTGTCAGAAAATCCCCTATTTTCCCCTCATAGCTATAAAAACCCCCAAATTTGGGGGGATTGCCCCCAGTCTGGCATCCGCTCATCCGCCCGCGCTTAGCGTATAGTAGTCTGTGGCCCGTACCAAAGAGTAGAGAGTAGAGTATAAAAAACATTGTATGCTGTGCTAACTAGGGATGTTCCGATACTACCAAAGTATCGATACCAATCCAAATGAGTAATACTTGAATCATTGTTCGATATGCATAATGAATACCCTTAAAGTATCGATACTTACTCATATACATTTTTTTAATAAATATAAATTCGTGAAATTCACAAACGACGGGACTTTTTTTGTATGGACCTTGGGTGTTTATTCAGAGTTCCATTAATCGACGTACAGTAAATGTAAAATGCAAGATTAATAACGATGGATTTTTAAAATATATTATATAAGTTACAATTTCTTTATTCACGCCAAAAAATATTTATATTTGGCTTCAAACACAACAAAAAATACTTAATGCTTACAACTCTGGAGTTGGCAAATTGAATGTTTTACATTATCTGTAGCTGGTCCGGGAGGTAGGAATGTACAGCCAAAGTATTGGACAGCCTATATCGCATGACCAGCAAGAATGTATGGCCCATAATTGGTGTGCAAGGCTTCCAAATATCGGGCTGTACAATACGAATCGTCAGTTTTGGAGGGAACGCGGAAAAGTTCACGTCGTTGCATTGTATTATTTTTCAAAACTCGTGCTTTTTCCAGTGTTAATGATTAAAATCGGTGGCGTTTTACGCATTAAGTGCTGAATTACGAGCATGAGTGTGGGCAAGTGATACAATGTGGTGAAACGTGTTTTTCGTGTTGCTTCCAAAATTCCATAGAAGCTTCTTGTAAAGTTGCCACCACTTTACTAGGGCATGACTTAGACTGGACTGAGACTATCTGACCTAGACTGAACTATGACTACGCAGACTGTGACTAAGACTTGACTTTACGTGAAATATTCTATCATTATGAAAAATTACAATACTTGACACTGGCTAAATACACTATGTGTGGAGCCAAAATATAAGAGAAAAAAAAATACGAATCGTTCAATATCCTATTGTGTTTGTGTTTGTCAATGTCAAGTATCTTCTGTGGTTTTCTATGGACGCAGTAAAATATCATCATCAACAGCCTGAAGATGTCCACTGCTAAACATAGGCTTCCCCCAGAGCACGCCACCTTGAGCAGCTGCTCGCTTCCTGCATCCATCGGCACTTCGCGGCTTTCACCAGATCGTCGGTCCACCAGTGGGGGGCGGGCCTACGTTGCGTCTTCCGGTTCGTGGTCGTCACTCGAGAACCTTTCTTCCCCATCGGTTGTCAGTTCTACGAGTGATGCGGCCTGCCCATTGCCATTTCAACTTGCTAATTCTAAGAGTTATATCGGTCACTTTATTTCTTTTGCGGATTTCCTCGTTCCGGTGCTTATCTCGCAGGGAAACACCGAGCATAGCTCTCTCCATATATTACTGCGCGACTTTGAGCTTACCCTCATAAATGAGGCCAACAGTAAGAGACCATGTCTCAGTTCCATAAGTCATCACTGGCAACACACACTGCTTGAAAACTTTCGTTTTCATCTTCTGCGGTATTTTGGACGAAAAAATAGGACGAAGCTTTTTGAACGCTGCCCAAGCAGAGTTGGATTCTTCGTGCCACCTCTTTGTCGAAGTTGGACCTACCTAATTGGACAGTCTGTCCTAGGTAGACATATTTATCGACAACTTCGAGAGTATCGTTCCCAACAATTGCCGGATTATATGTAAAATGAGCATTAGACGTCTTGGTCTTGTCCATATTCATCTTAGACCCACCTGCTGGGAGACTCTACTGAGGTCGTTGAGTATGGTGCTAAAGTCTTCGAGCGATTCAGCCATTATGACTATATCATCGGCAAAATAAAGGTTAGTGATTCTCGCCGTTGACGCCGGATCTTTTCCACTCTAATAGCTTGAAAACGTCCTCCAATGCGTTTGTTTGTGTTTTTTTTGTGTAAACGAATGACGTGACGAGCTAGTCATTCCCTTGGTGTTAAGCGACACGGCCACCCATAACAGATTGCAGTGTCACTCGGAACTCTAAATGAAAGTTTCGCGTGACACTGCGCACTGTGCACGTCATCCTGAGACATCACATAGCCTAAAAAAAATTCTAGACTGTGAGTTCGTAAAGTCTCATTTGCCCAGTAATTTTACTAGCTACAATGCCCTTCAAACTGGAACACAATTGTGTTTGCACACTACTGCGGCAAGATAACTGGCAAAGCGGTGGTACCTACCTAGATGAACTTTGCAGAAAAGTCCTACCACCATTTCCACCACATTTTCGGAGAAATAACGTCTCCCTGTCTCACGCCTCTTTGCAATGGGATTTTTTCCGTCGTCGGACTGACATAATGGACTTACTGTACAAACACTTCAACACTTCGATATACCTATAGTCAATTTGGCATCGCTGCAAAAACTGCAGCACCGCCCAAGTCTCGTAGAATCGTCGGCTTTCTCATAGTCCACAAACGCTATACATAACGGCCGATTATACTCTTCGGTCTTCTGTATAATCTGGCGTAGCGTATGGATGATGTTAATGGTGCTAAAGCCTTTTCAGAAGCCGGCTTGTTCAGGAGGCTGGAATTCATCAAACCTGCGATTCGAGACGAGACGATTCGTAATGACTCTCGAAAAAAGCACATGACTCAAGAGCAAGATGGGCCTACAGTTCTTCGATAAGGTGTTATCGCCTTTTTTGAAGAAGAGCACCATCACGCTCTCAGAAGTTCGGACGTAATTCCATATTCACCTGACGCCTTATTGTATTTAATCTGTTTGAGGGCCATTCTAATATCGTACAGGCTGACTTCTGGGATATCTTCGGTATAGAGTTGGACTAACTTGGCTCTGGTGTCCTGAGCTGCGTTAGTAGCAGGCTTACGTGTCGAGGTGTATAACTGTCCATAGAAGTTCTCGATCTCTCTCAGAATCTTAGGCTTGGGTGAAATGGCGCTACCATTTCCGGTCTTCAGTTTTGTCATTTTGCTTTGCCTAATAGACGAATCCTTTGCGAATAGTTTAAAACCTTGGTTCCTTTCAATTGCAGCCTCAATACGTGAGGTACTAAGAGCACGCAAGTCATGTCGCAAGGAACTCCAGATTCGTCTATTGAGTTCACCGTAGACTGACATATCCACTGCAGACAGCAGCTTCATTTCACTCAGTTCTGTCATTAGTTCAGGAGTTTTTTCTGAGAGTTTCTGAGTCTTCTTTCGGCGTTGGGTCTTAAAGAATTTCGATCCAACAGCTTGGACAGTTTCCATCAACCCGTCGTTTAACTAGTCCACTGTGTTGCATTCGGCTAGGCACAGCAAGTGATTTTGGAGTTCTAGCTGAAAGCCTTCGGGGTTTTGAATTTTGATAGGGTTTGGACGGAGCGTAGACTTCACTAGACGTGACCTACGAGCTTAACATTGATATTCAATGTGCCTCTTACAATACGGTGATTGCTACCCTTTTTCACCTTGCTGATCACAGAGACATCATTGTAAATGTGCTTCTTGGTCATCATGATGAAGTCTATCTCATTTTTGGTGGAACCATTGGGGCTTATACTCCTATCCTCCTTACTCCTAACTCTTATCCTAGCGGAGCGGATACGTAGTATCCATAGAGAAAAATATGTAGTATTTCTATATATCGCCTGTGGCGGAGATCGGAAGTATCGGAACGGCCCTAAATAAATTGCTTACTCTCTCAATCTCAATCAAACTCTCCCACGAAAGACTAGGCGGTATGGTCTCACGACTTTAGCCTGCCCAAAAGGGCGAAAAAAAAAAAAAAAAAAAATCAATCAAACTCTCTTCCCCTTTTCCCAAAAGCTTTTTTGATTTATTTTCATGTTTGGTTTCCAACTCCATGTAGATTTCAGGGAGATTGTATTTATGTTTAAAACATCTTTTATTTTATCTGAGTACTCGTACTGAACAAGCATTCAGTGACAATCAGTTGAAAAAGTTGATTTTGGTTGTCGATGCTAGAATGGCAGAATATTTGGCTGCTATATTTGGTACAGAAAAGGACAAGTAAGTGCTTTTGAAATGTCATTTACACAATATTTAATTCTCAAATAATATCCGATTAACAACGGTAGCTCGTGTTGGTCAGATTTAATGGTACTACGGTATGGGAGGTTATGTTGGCGTTGGCGCTGCCGCATCCTGTTTTTTTTCCGTTCCGAATCTTGCTTTGTTTCGTTTTACCTAAATAATAAATAAGTAATTACGTTTTCCAGAGTAAACTGTTCGTTCTACTTCAAAATAGGAGCATGTCGTCACGGGGACCGATGTTCGCGTATCCATAATAAGCCTACATTTTCGCAAACTGTACTTTTACAAAACTTGTATGTCAACCCTCAGAACTCAGCTAAGTCTGCCGATGGAAGTCACTGTGAGTTTATTATATTAAATTATTGTTATATTTAATATATAACTGACATTTAAATAAGCCTATATAAGCGTGCAAATCTGTAATTTAAAATGGTACCTTAATAATTTACCATCAGGTATGCTAAATCAAGCCTAATTTAGATAGGGCCTTACACAATATATAATTTTCCCCTCCACTGAGTACACAGGTCATATGGTGCCCCATACAGCACTCTACCTCTTTTTATTAACATTATAATAAAACCTATATTATTCCTATATTCAGTAGCTGCATTGGTTATTTTTGTGATTATTAATGGTTGCAAAACCCAGTATGCAGTAGGCAAAAAATCAACATTAAGTATAAACCTCAAGTTAAAGCTGCGTAAAGTAAAATCATTCTGTCAACATAACCAATGTTCACTGTACTGGCAAAATGTAGCTGGGTTTACCCAGTTGGGTGGTGCCAGGCTGATGTCAGTCAATAACACAGTTTGTGTTTGTGAAAATACAGAACTTTACAGAATTCTATGAAGCAGTCCCTCATCAGTGAGTGGTCTATACGTATATTCCAGACTATTTAAGCTGTATGTACAGAATTAATAAATTAATCTTTAATTCATATCATTTCAGTGGTTGTAGCCAATGTCTCAGATGAGGAGATGCAAGAGCACTATGACAATTTTTTTGAAGATGTATTTGTTGAGTGTGAAGATAAATATGGAGAAATTGAAGAGATGAATGTTTGCGACAACTTGGGAGATCACCTGGTGGGAAATGTTTATATCAAAGTAAGTATTGAATCAAGCAATGCTATCTCATTTCAAGGGCATTTAAGAGGTCATTCGATAGGTATTTGAAGAAACTATTTCTATCACACTGCACCACACCTATCTCCCCATCCATAGTGTGATAGAAACAGCTACATAAATCTTGAGAAAATTGATGTTTCATATTCCTGTTTCATGGTTATTATGGGCACTTACTAGGTGAATGCATAGCAGCAGTATTGCATATACAGAGTGAATCATTCAAATGGGTGTGGATAAAAAAAATCTGAAAGTATGGGGTGAAAAAAGCGATAAACGCAAAAAGGACCAAATCTTGGTATAATAAAATAAAATCTAGGTGGTTTTTTTGGTTTTGGGACCAAATTTTGATAAAATGCGTTTAGACTGTTAATTTTTAGTTCCCATGTTATTATGGTTGCTACTTACCCAATGCTTCTTTTGGTTACCTCAACTTTTTTATGTATGTAACTACTTCCTTGTATTTTCACACTTATTTTGTTACTGGTTACTTACATATTATGTTATTTTATTTTATTTGTCTTTCATGTTTTATTTATACAATTATACATTTACATTTTTGTATTTTGCTGTAAGCTGAGCCGTGACGACACCGAAACGGCCCAACGGAAGACCAGTGCTGGTCGTATGACCAGCATTTATGCTGAGTTGGGACCGATTCGTGGCAACTGGCAATTGTTGTTATACCTTTTTTGTTTTTTAGATGTTGTAGTTTATTAATTGTTGTTGTCATGAATAAATCATTTTTCTTTCTTTCTTTCTTTCTAAATGAAAACTAGAACTCGAGGGTGTAGAAGGGAAATTAGATAACTAACAAAAAGAAAACAACGATCCCATTATCGCAAGAAAACAACGATTTAGTGTTTTTTTTCGACAAATTTAGCAATAAAATTTTTTGTAAGCGCAAAATTACAGTGGGCGTTTTTATATGTTATGTAATGGCTCAGTATACAACTTTTGAGTTCATCATGGATGCCGCAGCTCTTTACAAAATTTATTTAAAAATCTGGAAAACCTAATTCATTTTTGTCTCACTGAGGCAAAAATGGATTAGGTTATGAGGCAAAACTGAATTACGAGCTTTACACATTTTATGTGAGGACAAAATGGTGATACTGTGAAATTATACATTATTTGGTCAGTTACTCACTTCTTCCTCTCAAGTTTTACAGCTATTATTGAAGGTTCATTTCTGTTACAGAAATACCTATTTTGAAATAATTTTGGCACGGAATAATATATTCGAGCTAGGGTAAGACCAAAAGATGCGTCGTGATTTGGGCTTTATCGTCATGCCAAAAAGTCGATTTCGCAAAGTGTTAGTTATCTAACTTCCCCACTACGCCCTCGAACTGTGTATTTCAATTTAATAATTAAAGTGCTGTCCCTTTGACACACATTGAAATAGCAAAAAAGTTATAGTTTTAAAAATCACTATCAAATAAGCTCAAACATTTTTATAACTAATCAATATCTATGACTATTATAATTATTATTAATTCAAGGCATTCAGTGTTAACAGTACTTACACTCTCTTGCTACAGTTTCGTCGAGAGGAGGATGCAGAGAAGGCAGTGAACGACCTAAACAACCGTTGGTTTGGAGGCCGACCAGTCTACGCTGAGCTGTCACCAGTGACCGATTTCCGTGAAGCTTGCTGTCGTCAGTACGAGATGGGCGAGTGCACTAGAAGTGGCTTCTGCAACTTCATGCATCTTAAACCTATCTCTAGAGAGCTGAGAAGGTAATTCGGAACATGCTCTTCAGTTTAGGTTTTTTTACTATTATCATTATTCACTCATTTATTCTTTTTTTAAGTTCATGTGTTTTTACAATATTCTTATAAAAATACTATAAAAAAACCTAAACCTAGAGTGCCTCCGGCAGCAGGGCAAGGCCCCAGCTACCAGTAGTCAGGGCTGCAGTGTTTTTGTAACAGTGATAGTCTATTAGGGTTGCACACCCAAAGGGTAAAGTGGACCCTATTACTAAGGCTCCGTTGTCTGTCTGTCTGTCTATCTGTTACCAGGCTGTATCCAGTGAACCGTGATAGTTGGACAATTTAAATTTTCACAAATGATGTATTTCTGTTGCCGCTATAACAACAAATGCTAAAAAACAATAAAATAAATATTTAATGGGGCTCCCATACAACAAACGTGATTTTTTTGCTCGTTTATCAGATTACGTCTTGATGACGCTGCTTTAAATAGTACTGCTACTCAACACTAGATGGCAGGGATAGATAATGATACAGAAGCCTTCGTGCGCGAGTCCGACTCGCACTTGGCCTGTTATTTTCCTTTGTAATATAAAAACAAGAATGTTTTGTTGTAACCCTGCTAACAACATCCTAATTACTTTTGAACTTCAGTGACGTCACACCTGAGTCATCATATTTTTTAGATTAAGGATTTTTGTACAAAATTTGTCTAGATTGGTAATACCGCTTTGCAAGATATTCTTCTGGGGATGGAGAATACAAATTTGGAAATACTTTTCTACTGAGCTTAGAATATGGCAGCAGGCTATCTATACATAAATAAAATAAATAAATGAATTTTTATTTCAACCGACTGCTGGGATCATAATAAATGGGTATATCTATGCTCGTACATTCAGGGTGGTTGTATTATGTTTTCAGATATTTGTATTCCCGTCGTAAGAGCGGCGGTGGCGGTGGCGGTGGCGGCGGTGGCGGTGGCGGTGGCGGTGGCGGCGGTGGTGGCGGTGGCGGTGGCGGAGGTGGCGGTGGCGGCGGCGGGCGACGCTCGCGCAGCAGGTCACGTGACCGTCGGCGCCGCTCTCGCTCCCGTGACCGTTCCCGACGCGAACCGCCACGCAACTCGCGCTCCGGTCGCTATTGACCGCTGCGCAATATACACGGGTAATATAAATCCCTTCCAAAATATTTATGTGAAAAATAGTCTTTTTGTTGCTATGTTTTTTTTTTATAATATGCGACAACCATGCTGATGGTTGTAAGCAGTTATACTCAATGAATTATGAAATCTTGCACACAGATTGCTTTCACTACACACAAGATCAACAAAGGATGCTTTATATTATAAAACCTCCTGTTTGACAAAGGCTAAATATGAAATCTGCATAAAAATGAAATGATCACACAGAAGGAGCTAACTACTTAAATACTGGCATTCCGCCTAGTTTAGTGGTTAGGGCGATAGGGACACATTCCTATGCAATGTATGCTAATGGCATCGATTTTGTTGTACAATACCGCCAATTTAGCCGTTCAGATCGATTCTTTGCCTAGGTTTAGGAAATTAAAAAGAGAACGGAGGTTAAATTAATACTAGTTGGTGGAACTGTAGAAAATCCTAAACTTAATTTGACAGTTCAAAAACTAGTGCAGTCCTTGTCATTTCCACCAATATGAGGGGGACGGCAACATTTTTTGACCTGTCAAATTAGTTTTATACCACGACTTTTAATTCGATTCACGACTTGACAGCTAACAAAAATGTTTCCACTCCTAGACTAATAGTAAAGGGTTGTATTCACTAGTATGAAATGTGTATCATTCACTCAAAATGTATCAATTTATCATGCTAGTATGAGGCCGCAGTCTACGATTCCCGGAAGATTTTTCAATAAAACAGTGACGCTTAAGAATGGTGATCAAAGATGCATAACATTAAGTCTGAACAAGTGATTCATCACCTCACTCGTTTGAATGAATGAACAGCGTTTGTTTATCATTTTTTTCATACCACAATTTTTTCCTTCAAAAGTTGGTATCCCGCCAGGTGCCATGTCATGAATCGAATTAAAAAATAACCAGGGCGGCATAATAGGAGGTTTTCAGCCAACCAAATAAAAAAAAATTAGTTCTTTAAAATCCGTAAGATGGCGTTGAGGCGATATGGCTGTGAATCACAGAATCACAGACCTACTTTTTTCGTGGCGTGAATAGTTATCACTACCATATCTGTTGTTCTGAAGATTTATGCCACAGATTAGAGAAAAAAAAACAATACTGTGATTTACGCATACACCATAAACAGCTACTCTCTGCATCTATGTCCACGCTGTGTGACCATCTGTAAATTGCAGAGTCTGCCCTAAATTGGCTAAAAGTCTGCCCACACTTTGAATTTTGCTAGAAATATGCCCCGTCTTGTAATAGTAACAAGGGAAATAATAAAAATATTTTTCGTAAGTATTTACTTATATTTATTTTAAAATATCAAAGAATTATTAAATAGGAACCCAAAATGTATGTAGAAATTATGAAAAATAGGAGGCAAATTATCATTAATCAAGTAATCAACGTTATTTATATTCCTCTTTATTTTATCGTACATGGATTTTACATTCATATATTTGTTCTAATCATGTCTTTACTTGGCGCGAGGGTGCAACCAGCTTCTAATTTGCTAGTAAATTAAATAAACCCTTTAATCATAGAGTTCAACGAATCCCAGAATAAGGACTAAGGTAAGTAGGTACCTACGTACAGAGGCCGATCTTCGCTGCGTCTTCTGGTCCGTGATCACCACTCGCAAACCTTTCTACCCCATCGGTTGCCAGTTCTATGAGCGATGTGGCCTGCCCATGCCCATTGCTAATTCTAAGAGCAATATCGGTCACTTTAGTTCTCCTGCGGATCTGTGTCGTAACAACGATTCCCACCAAATATCGAAGTCAATGAATTAAGATTTTGTAGCTATATTTTTGAATTTTACTTAAAAATAATAAAAACTCCTAAATCTATCAAAATTTTAAGTAGCCACTGCCCCGTGAAGCGCAAATCTGCCAAAAAGGCAGAAATTTGCAACAAATGGTCCCACTGGTGGGTGAAGTGAACGTGACACTGCGCTATGACAGAGGGCAAAGCCACCTCACAAAAAAAAACAAGCCATATCTCGCCAGCGCCATCTACCTTTGGATGTAGAACTACGTGCCGTCCAGCTATCAGAAAATCCCCTATTGCGAGTGGCGATGAAGCCCCAACATTTTTGATAAAAAAGAACCAAAAAATACTTGTGTTTTGCACAATAGAATTGACATGAATAATTGGTTTTTCTTTTGTTACAGGCACGCGGTACTATGCGCCCAACGATAGGCTGGTAACTTACTATTAGTAACTGCAAGTGTAATAAAAAAAAGTGAATTTTCATAATTGTTTATCGGTTTATACCGTAAAACATGTAAATGCAAGCTAAAGAAGTTACCTAGTCTTACTTTCACTGTTAATTTAATAGCAAAACGTTTATGTACTGCAGAAAAATACAGTCTCAAATAAGTAACTATGAACAGCAGAATTTAAAAAAATATTGATTTTGAATACCTACTACTAAGGACTCGATAGGCTTTGGAGCAGCAATTAAACATGCGAATAGAGTGATTAAAGGAATGAAGTTGTTTATTATGGTAAGTATAACATTGCAAGTATATAATTTTGTAGTTACATTATAATATTAGGCCTCAAAATACAAATATTGGTCGTTTTGGTGGCTAAATTATATTATAATGAGCTTCGACTGGTACTTAGACCTTTTCTAACGGCCGGTTTTAGAATGTCCGAATAAAGTTCCAGGTAAGCTATTTGTAAGTTTGCTGTTTAACAAACTATATGCGTTTTATAATCAATAATTAAGACTATACCGCCAGATACGTACCCAGTAGTGAGATAATAAAGGCTGATACTACTAGATTAAAACATCTTGTGGGTGTTTTTGAGACTTGAATGAATAGGTATTTAATTTACTAGGCCCCCATGCTACTTTTTCGTCGGCATCGTCAATAAACGTAAGCGAACGGAACGTTTCAAAAAGCCGTTGTTAGTTTGGTGTTCGACTAATTTACGAATATATGAAGGTTGTAAAATGTATGTATTTGTGCCACTACTTCCGCTAGGCGATCACCTAACTTTATTATAACATATTGAAACTAAAATTGACATGGATTTCAGAGTTCCAATAGCAGTATAGTATGCAGTTCATAGTAATAATTTCATACTTTGAAAATTTTAAATAAACTAGGAAATGTTGCCTGTTGCTACTAAAGTTCACACCACACCTCTGGACTCCCATGGTCCGTGATATCGAGACTTCAGGTTTTTGTTATTCTATTATTATGCACAAGGCGGGTATTCAATGAAATAAACCGATAATCTTTAAATTTATTTACTTGATAGCAACTCGGACCTTTATCTGGACATTCTGAAACAGACCCCAAGTGGCGTGACCTTTACGGTTAAATAAATACCTCCATTGAGGCAAATAAAGTAAAGGTCAACTTATTTGTAACGCCATTAGTCTATGTAGGGATTTGAATAATTTCTATATTGTTTTGTCGTAGTAACCTTGAATAATCTTTTGTACACTTTTGTATAAGTATAATGAAATCAACTATTCATCGCTAATATCAATACATCATAAACACGCACAGTACACACCATGGTAATATTTTTATCGTAAAAGTAATGAACCTTGCAAAAAACGTACGAAGACGAAGATACTTTTGTACTAATTTGCTTCTTGACGATAGAAGAGAAGCAATAGCGTGAAAAACTAAATTGGACACATTAGACAGAATTAAAAACATTCCTTTTATGATCTGACTAACTCTATATCACCCAAATTCAAGATGCAATATTTACTAACATTGCACTGACAGTAAAATCAGCTGATAGTAGGGATTACAAACATTTTTAGCTGTGGCGTATTCGCCCATGAAAAAGTTTTCATCCCCGGCGTCATAGAGAACCTCTTGGTTGCTAGGGGCGACGGATCATAGTCAAAAAGTAACCAATTTCCTACCCAGGACGTCAAACTGAGATTCATTATGGTTGGCACTCATAAATCTCTGGTGATTTTAAACTTCGATTTTGATCACCTATTGAAGATTTTTAAATTCAAGTAGTTCGATTTTTTATAGTATTGACGTAACTATTGAAAATTGTGACAAATCTGATAGAATTTATAGGTAAAATCATCGTAATTCTGATATCGCTCAACCATTTCGTGACGACAACCCTAAAAATCAGCTGATTCAACTGTCAGTGCAATGTTAGTAAATATTGCATCTTGAATTTGGCTAAATATAGACTGTCTATCGCCAATTATAAGGTTAGATATCTGAAAATAACCCGGTGGCCTTCACCAGCAGAAAAAAGGATTCTATCCTTTGTTTTAGGTTTTAACGTAAACGTGTTAAGAATAGTGATACTTCCAACACTAGTATCAATATTGTTTTACACATGTAGCTTGAGCTGTACGCAACTGATTCTATCGTCAAGAAGTAAATGAATACCGAAGCAAGCTTTATATGCTTTTCCAAGATTCTGTGCTAAAGTGGCTCTATAGAACGAATAAATGTCGTGCAATGTAAATCCACTGGAGCGGAGAAATGGTTTGTCTCCCAACCTTCGTGGACGGTAGATTGATTACTCTGAGTATATTGTCTTCTGGCGCGAAGCTTCGTCAGGGCAGACACATGTATGGGACGAATACTACTGGGTTTAATTGAATTCATTAGCATCCTTGGAAACTACGTATATATACCTAGTCCTGTAGGGTTAGCACGGCCGGTAGACAAAACGGTCTTTCCCCTGTTTTACTCCAAGCAAGTATGAAGAAAGTGACGTAAAACGGGGAAAGACAATTTTGTCTACCGTCCATGCTAACCCAGCTGACACCGGACACGTATAGACCAAAATTTTTGAAATCTAGCGCTTCGAGGTTGTATTTACAATAACTGCAAAAAATGGAATTACTTACTTAATACACTGCTACAGTACAAAATTAAATTAAAATAGTTATTTACTGTTTTTAATTATTATATAGAAGGTATAAGAATTTTTTTAAATATTAAAATCATTCGTGCCAACTACGTTAGGCGTCGCGGCAATCTTCATAATTTTCAATAAAAATTATTTTCATTTGCACTCTTCACTCTTTAATAATCATCAATAAATGATGTACTATCATGTACCCAATTTATGCCAATGGATTCAATTGCACCCTGTATATAGAATGGTACAACATAGATTGCATTACTGTTTTATTTTTGGAGAAGTTCAAATAAGCCTTATTTGCTTTTAAAGGTATATTTTTTAACGGTAGAGAGGATAGGTGGAGCCCATGGTTTATTTATATTTTCAAAAATGTGCAGTACCGCGTGTCAAATATAATTATTATACTGCAAAAGTACTGTTAAAAGTTCATAACTATTATTGTGAAGTGTATGGTTTAGTTTTATTGTCATGTCTATAGGTTATAATTGATAAGTTTCATTTGAACTGTTACAGTACTTTGCAGTTTTTATCATTTTGAACTATATTTGTAAGAGAATGTGTTTAATAAAATCATAAGATTACATTTCCATAAACTTGTTGTTTGTTTGTTAGCAGTTAATAATTTTTTCTTGGTTTATTGTAGTTATAGTATAGGGAAGTAGTTAAGTATCTCCGTAAAGCTTAGACACTTTACCCTTCACCGTTGTAAGTCTAAGTCGGTGTCTGACAACAATAACATATCAATAATACAGGTGGACCACGTGAACATAAAATTGCCCATGGTT
Organism: Ennomos quercinarius; assembly: GCA_910589525.2. NCBI lineage: Eukaryota > Metazoa > Arthropoda > Insecta > Lepidoptera > Geometridae > Ennomos > Ennomos quercinarius. The sequence continues at coordinate 13,308,684 of OU342493.1, forward strand.
CACCCAGGTGAACTAAGGTGGACCACGGGAAAAAATAATTACCCGTGGTACACTCACATATATTGAGGTGGACCACGCGAAGAAAAAATTGCCCGTGGTCCACCCAGGTGAACTAAGGTGGACCACAGGAAAAAATAATTAACCGTGGTACACTCAGAAATATTAAGGTGGACAACGGGGAAAAAAAATCCCCGTGGTCCATCCAGGTGAACTGAGCAGGTGGACCATGGGCAATAACTGAAAAATATTAATACTACCTTTATTCATTTAACTAACAACTACAGTAATATAACAACTATCTAGGAAATTCAGTATGGATCGTTAAAACGTGATAAAAGTAAAATCGATCAATTAGAGTTCAATCTTTCGAATAAAAACAATAATGTGTAAGTAAGGATTTCAAAATATATCGTAATTTTATTTGAAATAAGTATGACCACAATATACTTGTGGGGGCCCAAGAAGAAAAATATTCTCGTTGGGCCCTAGGGGGCGAAGACGAGAACAACCCTTAAATTCTACTAGCTACACTTCACTTCATCAGCCGGAAGACGTCTGCCTGACTGTTGAACACAGGCCTCGCCCATAAAACGTCACTTTGGACGCTTATCATATGGGGGATTTGCCATAATCATCACGCTTGGCAGGTGGCTTGGTGATCGCAGAAGATTTTAATGTACCGAGGAGAATGCTGCTGCCCATTATTCCCAGGATATTCCCTTTGCTGGCTCTTACGGCACCCACGGGAAGAGATGGGATGGTCCTGTTCGCAAACCGGGACCACACACTAGCTACACTACCTACTAAAAATTATAATTTATTGACATACATCGTAAATTGTTCGTAAAACGTAAAACAGCAGCTCTGTAACTCTGTCTCTTCTGTGTAATATACTCTGTTGGTCGGTTGAATTTACGAGCCTGAGGTCGAGTTATCAAGCCAAATTAAGTAAATAATGAGCGTTAAGCTCGCATTTAGAATGGGTCTACGCAAATAATGCTTTGTTTAAATTAATAACTAATATGCAGCGTCCGCACCGCAGAGAGATGCCTCGTTTTGCCAATAATTTTGCTTACTGTAAATTCCTGTTAACGTAGTAGTACTGTATAACCACGTATAACATGATCCTGAGACGCATGTTCTGGCTTTAGGGACGTTGCGGGTTTAAATCCCACTTGTGATCCAAATTTTCCTTTAAGGGGGAACGTTTCCTCAGCGTGGCAAATTCAAATTTTCTTGCGTTCTTTTGCCAATCATAGCTTAATGGCAATAGACTGAAAAACTAAGAAGAAAATTGTTTATTGCCATTTGTCGCTAAACCAATGATATTTAGGAGATACTTTTAATCGTAATTTGTTGATACATTCTAATTTCTATTTATTTCCGCAAAATTAGTTTTCATGTAATCACGTTGAGTAATTAAGCTATTATTGGCAAAAGAACGCAAGAAAATTGAATTTGCCGCGCTAGTGTAACGTTCCACCTTAAGTAGGTACAGTAAATTATATCTGTATGGATTTTTCCATGATGGTAGTATGGTACTTCATGATAAACCAAATAGTGGTGTATGGTACTCTTCTGATAAATGGAAAATGAAAAAGACAGATATATTTTAATTTCGTTTAGCTTAAAGAATGCGATACAGAATCGACACCACAACCTACTTGTAATCGGGCAATGCACTTAAAACTGTAAAGTAAGTACCGATAGTATCGTATATAGGGTAGGTCTTTCCTATTTCCCTGAATGGTGCTGTGGCTCTGGGCCAAGTAAACTTGCAAAGGTGATGCAGATATGCTGCGCGAAAGTGGGACGCTAGTGGCTTATTCCGGTTCACCATAAAGTGATTGACAGTAAAGGTCCATCGCTGGAAGAAGTGCAAGTCCAGAACGTGCGATCCACAGTTACAAAAACCATCACAGGAGAGGCGCAAATTACAAAAGTTTAAAAAAACATTACTGTAGGCAGCAACGAGAAAGCTACTGGATCGGGGTTTGTAAAATCTGATATTTATTATTTTCAATAATTTTGATTTAAAAATTGCGTTTGGCTGATACTGAATAGTGCAGGTTGGTAGTGCGGTGGGTAATGAACGCCTTTATTCATTTAATTAAACTAATGAGACTAGATTTATAATGTAAAAAAATTACAAATCCATGGATAGTTCCTGGGAAAAGTTCCATCATGGCCGAATGGACTTAGGTACTGGGACCCATGCTAAAGTATAGGTACCTACCTGCCTTAAATTATGGTAGATTCCTTTATAAGTATTAATGATTTTTCAATTTCGCAAAAACGAAATTTAGTATGCCTTTACTCTGACTCTGAAAATTACATATTTTCACAGGAAACAATGAAATTGCAAACCCTGCACACTTCACGACCCCCAGCCAGCTACGGACCCGCAATTAGGTAAGTGTGTTACTAATTAACTAAGTGGTTATAAAGAAAAGTCGTAAGTAAATAAATACTATTATTCAGTAAGTACCTTACCCAGATCGGCCATGACCCTTAGAATGTTCGATATTTATACTCAATTTTTCACTTCATTGGCTTTAATTTCGTTGTGTAAATACTGTTCTCCGTAAACGGTTTCCCAAAATCTGATGTTTTTCTCGTCGACGCTCCTCTCACATTTTAATCTGTTATTTTCTATAGTGTAACAACATCTTTCTGATTCTGTAAACGGCTCCCATTTGTTCACGTTGTCCGTTGGCGTAGGATTTCTGAAACGGTAATATTTTTAATTTAAATTGTATAATCCTACTAATATCATTCCGATACTATAATTACTTATTACATTACAAATGTTTTAAACTTAATAGCTAAGTAAGTAATCCAATTTTATTGAGTAAGAAATATTGCTAAATCCATACAGAATCTCAACGTTCTAAGGGTTCCGTAGCCAAAGGGTAAAACGGACCCTATTACTAAGGCTCCGCTGTCTGTTTGTGTGTCTGTCTGTATGTCTGTCTGTCACCAGCATCACCAGGCCGTATCTCATGAACCGTGATAGTTAGACAGTTGAAATTTTCATAGATGATGTATTTCTGTTGTCGCTATAACAACAAATACTAAAAAACAGAATAAAATAAATACTTAAGGGGGCTCCCATACAACAAACGTGATTTTTTGCTCGTTTTTATAGCTAATGGTACCTAACCCTTCGTGCGGGAGTCCGACTAGGACTTGGCCGGTCATTGATTTTTCAGTTTACAACCCATCATTATTGTACATATGGTACCTATACATATAATGGTAAGAAAGTATAGTACCTATAGATAATGGAAAAGACACGTTGGCGTTGTCTGCAAAGTTCTCGATTTTATTAGACTCGCTTATTGTCTATCTACTGGTAGTGCTCAGTCCCTGCGATACTTATTAACTTACCCAGTTTTAGCAAAATCACTCCACAGTCCGGTAAATCTTTTAATAATACTTTTTGACTGTTCCGTGAATGGTATGTCTAAGTTTGCAATGTTAAATTGGTACGGCAAGTCGTCCGCGTGACAAACACCCTTAAGAGCGTCCATTTTATAGTGCTTTTTAGTGTAGTTCCTTTCAGTTTCAATTCCAAACTTGTAGAGGTAAACGGGCATTGTAGTGCGACGGGAGTAATAGCGCGCAAATCGAACTATGTTGTAAACAAAGAGCTTGTCGGTCTCTAGATTCGCCACCTCTTGTATTGAGTCCATGGTTATCTCTCTACCTCCGAAATAGTGATTCCGTATTCTCTCGTCTGCATCTTTTACCTCTTCCGGAGACCATTTAAGTTTTAACTCCCTCGGCACAACGCTTCCAACTTTTGACATAAACCCAAGCGTGTATGCTAGCTTTCTGGCTATTTCTATCCCCTCCCCTGAGGTATATCCTAATACTATAGGAACTTTTGCTAAGTTACCTCTTCTCAATATGTCAGACGGAGGTTCCGTTATAAACTTTTCTATTTTTAGATGAGATTTTTCCACAACAGGCCCGAATAAAATACTGTCTGTTATATCTGCGTGGATAGTTTCTATTTGAGGTAGCTGTACGTTGACTAGAGACAAAGTTGGCGCTGTCTTCAAAAACTCCAACAATTCGTTCGTGTCTTCGGTGTTTTTACCCAAAACTTTTCCTAGTTGGAACGCTCTTTGTCGGCCATAGATATTACAGCCCCATTCGTTGAGACACACACCGCTTTGGCATATAGCTTTGTCGAACAAACCTTCGCTCATTTTAGATACTAAATGAAAAGAAGTCGCAGCAGACCCAGCACTGCATCCGAATATGGTGATATTATTTGGATCTCCACCAAACGCGGCGATATTATTCTTTACCCATTTCAATGCCATGACTTGGTCTTTTAATCCTGCGTTTCCGGGGACTTCCTCATTGTCTAAGCACAAAAAGCCTAACACCTCTAATCTGTAGTTGAATGTCACGAGAATGACGTCGTGAGCGAGGAAGAAGTCTGGTCCGTAATAGTCGGAGTTGCCGGAGCCGGTGTAGAAGCCGCCACCGTGGATCCACAGCATGACGGGTCTAGGGTGAGCCGGGGTCAAGGTTCTCGTGTACACGTTGAGGTAGAGGCAGTCCTCGCTGCCGGCCTCCACGCGGTCCAAGCGCTCGTTGTACTGAGGACAGACCGGCCCGTGCTCGCTCGCCTCGCGCACTCCCTCCCATGGCTCAGGAGGCTCAGGAGCCTGGGAATTCACAAAGCCTCAATTAACAAAACGCTTCAGTAACCGACGAATAAAAAGCACTTTCGGGCGTATCTACATTGAATTGAAAAGCAATTTACATTCTGATTTCGGAATAAAACCGATCGTTGTAACTCGATAGTCTGTTAACTCAATAATTCTTTATCCTTATTACTTTTAATTTCAAATGGTGGGCTAGGTTTTTGTACTCCTCTGTAACCGCTTGAGTAGAATACATTAAAGAAAGCAACAGAAACAAGAACATCAAAAATGTACGTAACGTAGAGTTACTGCTAATGTATTCTGGGGCTCTAAAAATCTGTGCCTCTGTACAAGTCAAATAGCAACTCTACCGCCGTTGAATTCTAATGCGAGCGTAGGCACCTGTTTGCGTATGCATGTGGTACAAATAAAAAAATATTTAAGCGAGCAGCTCTATCGGTATGTCTTCATTTGCGACTCACCTTGAATCTTAAGTTTCCGACGGGTGGTTTTGCGTATGGTATACCTTTGAAAGCTACGTACTTTTCTATGCCCTCGCAGAAAACTCCTTTCAGAACGCCCTGTGCTACACGTACCAAAGGCATAGCGATAACGTCACTGACCCTGAAATTACACAAACATGATATTTATGTATACCAAAGTACATATCTTTTACCTCTTACTTCTGAGGACAAGCAGTCACGATTTGAAACACTATAATGAATTTTAATTACCTAACTATTACAATTTGATGTTGTTTGTTTGCTATTGGTTCGCGTGCTTGTCAAAGGTTGGTTGGTTCGTTGCCAGAGAACACTTGTCAATTGATTTTATACTGGGTATCAATTTTGTAGGTTAATCTCAACATTAACCTAGTAACCTATCTAGTAAAAGCAATTACCTACGCATGTTCCTTCCTTCCTGTTTATAAGCCTGTTTTTATGTAAGTATTTGAGCGTCTAACATTTGATTTACCATTAAGGGTTGTTCTTAATGAAATTTCGTCACTAATAGTCATGAAATTAGACTGCTATTTGACCGGAATAATTGGCATGATGGCATGGTCGATACGTTAATGAAATTCTGTGCAACCGCCACCGCAACCGCAACATGCACCGCCGCGTTAGCACTGTTGGCACAGCTTATAGGTAATCAGGTATGTAGGAAGGTATTCTATTATATTATTGGGCACTGGCCCTTCGCAATCCTTAGTTTTTTGATAGATATAGATAGATAGATAGATACAGCTAGATAGCTGCTAGTGTATTAAGAATAATAATAATAATAATATGTACAGTCAGCTACAAAAGTTATTGATCACAATGACACATAGCATAGATAAAAAATAAGTTTCTAATTAATTAATTATACATGTTCATACCTGACCTTCTTACCGATGGGGAAGGAAGGTTCTCGAGTGGCGACCACGAACCGGAAGACGCAGCGGGGAGCCGATGGATGCAGGAGACGAGCAGCCGCTCAAAGTGGCGCTCTTTGGGGGAGGCTTATGTTTAGCAGTGGACGTCTTCAGGCTGATGATGATGATGATGATGATGTTACCTAACCTACTATAGTTAGCCCTAACGCGATATAGTCATATCGATCTAGTCACTGCTGTCTAGTCATAGAGATGTAGTCCTAACTAATAAGTAAACGTTCTAACCCGTTAGTACCTACCTACCTAAAGCTATACCTGCATTCAGATTATTTGCAATATCTATATTTTCCATGCCCAAACAGTAGGTATAGGTAGGTACTTACAGTGTATACAAGTTTATAGGTTTTGAATGCCAGATCAATATATATATATATACCAATATCAATACAGAGTTTATCTATCTATCTATCTATAAATTTGAGTAAATAGAAAATTACACGTTCTACTAATATTATAAATGCATTGATTACGTATGTTTCAAACAATATCTAAAGCGTGCTTTAATGATTATTATTTTTCTCCTGAGATCTTTACACAAAGACTATGGACTGTAAACAACGCTCAGATTCTATTCCGAGCCCGTACCAAGGTTCCATCTCTTTTCATTTGGAATCGAGCTATCCCACTTAATTTATGATTTTCATAAAGGGGAAATTCGATGTTTGAACGTGAAATAGCATTTTATTATCGCAGGAAAAGTTAATGGTTTCTATAACTAGAATATATAACAATAATGATATATAGGTAGGTACTAAGTATTACTTATATCACACTTAGTTAGCATTTTCCATTTACCTACGTATTAAACATATTTATTAAATTACTAGCGGACCCGCCCCGGCTTCGCACGGGTTAATTAGTTTTACGCTTTATCTCAGTCTAAAGGAAGAGGGAAAGAGACAAGGGAAAGTACTTTTCCCTTGTCTCTTTCCCTCTTCTTTTCCCGCCTCCCTTCTCTCTTTCCCATAGTACAGGATAGGAGTGGCTTTGGACCTAGTATACTGAAGATTGGGTGTCTGTAATGTCTGAACCACAAACCGACGACCTTGAAATATTTACGAGACAATATTTAAAGTACCCCCTTTCTAACAAAAGATAATGAATAAAATCGGACTACGCGTTAATGAACAGAATTACAAGTAAGTAGGTACATATTTTGACTTTCATCCCCTCTCCCGAAGGAACCGCGGTGAATTTCGGGATTAAAAGTATCCTATAGCCTACCTCGTAATATGAACTAAAATCATGCCACGTTTCATTTGAATCCATTCAATTTCATTGAAGCATAGCTCTCTCCATAGCTCGTTGCGGGACTTTGAGCTTACTAATGAGGCCAACAGTAAGAGACCATGTCTCAGTTCCATAAGTCATCACTGGCAACACGCATTGATTGAAAACCTTCGTTTTCAGGCTCTGCGGTATATTGGACGAAAAGATAAGTCGAAGCTTCCCGAACACTGCCCCGCCGAGTTGGATTCTTCGTATATTTACTATACACGCACCTATATAATTATACAGGTACTACATTTTTTTTTACTACAATAGAAATAAACTAAAAACAACATTAAAAACTCGTCCCTTTCACGACGATAAAGAGGAAGCTATGTTATCAAATACCTCCCGTCGGCGGCGGCTACCTCCCGCTAAACGGATTGCTGTAAGTAGCTAACTAGCAATCTCCCAAAGGGGCTGCGGTTCACAAGGTGCTATAAATATCGCAATTTCGGGGGCACGTGGAGTGAAGAGAAACAAAGAAAGCCACACTTATTAGGGCAGTATTTTCTTTGCAGAAGATAAGTATGAGAGCTTGTTGACCGACTAGCTTGGAGCTCGTTGACCTTTGTGAGGTAAATGTCGCAGGAACCGTCATATAAAATGTCAAACTATGGCGCTTGATTTACTTATCTGATGATCCGCTAAATAAACAGACATGCCATTCAACAACCCTTTAATGGGAAATGGTAACCATAATATATTTTATATACCTACCTACACGATTAAAGGGAAGTGGGGTGAAGCGCCCCTGATCTATTCCGAGCACCATTGTCATAGCAAGTATCCTACGCATTACCGTATTAGCGATTTCAGTCTACACTGTAATTTTTGCACGACTGACGCCAAACAAGTAACAATTTTAATCTACAATAAGATTTTAGTGAAGTAGTCAAGGAGAGTCGTATTGAAGCATACATATATGGGTAAATAAAGTCACGTTTTTTGTAGCATATAGGTTCCAAAGAATAGTGTATAGTGCTGCAATATCGTACGTAAGTTCGAGAGACACTAAAGGCCTATTCAAACCGGTGCGTTGTTCGCTACCGCTGTGGACAGCGGTAAATACAGCTCGAGATCGCACCGGGTATTTTGTATGAAATTCCGCGGCAAGAGTGAAGCTTTACACGGCGGAATCCCTCGTGGTATTTACCGCTACCTACAGCGGTAGCGAATACCGCGCTGGTTTAAATAGGCCTTTACGCCGGTTTTTTTTCGTCTGAGTTCCTCGGGAATGCTGATATATTGCGGGATCTACGTAATAACCGCGGGGCGCTTCTATAGAAATTATATTATATCTAGCAAAGCATTCACAAGATAGATTATGTATTTGCAAATATTATGAATGCTTTTTTTAATATCTGAAAATGTTCCAAACGATTAGCGTCTCGTTTGCCCCTACTCTCCCCTGCTTATGTAGACGTTAGCCTGTCGGTTTTAATAATTTCATGAATATTAAATAAACATTTCTACGTGTTATTCCCATCATTTTATGAAAGGTTGATGTATCTAAGGCTAATTAGTGAATGTAATCGAGATAATCTAAGTTTTACTTATCAAAGCCTTAATATTTACTTTGTTTTTGATAACTAGGGGTGTACTCCGGTCTTTGAAAAAGGGCAACGCCTGTCTACCTAAATATAGTACCTACTATGAAAACCCGTATCCAAGGCTCAATATCTATCTAGGCTTGTGAAAACTGGAAAAAAATAAGATATAGCCGATGTCAATATTGGTACCGTAGAGCTAGTAGGTCGGTAGCCAAACAAATAAATGCCCACTTTACCACTCCGTCGAGTTTTTCATGTAAATAAATCGGTCCAATATTGCTAAAACACTTCCTTCTTTGTATAAAAGTTTGTTGTTCGATCAGACTTGTGGGATAAACAATCAAAAGTAAGTGGTTTTCTTTGTTTCTACAGTTTTTGATTGTAGTCCACACTTAGTTTTGATTTAAATGGACAATGTAGGATGTAGAGTACCTAGTACATATGTAGATGTTTTGAATTTAGTAAGTACCTAGATTTAGGATATCCCCACCATGGATTAGAACGTCCTCGTTAGAACGTGCGATTTTATTCATGTAAGTAATAAAATGGACTTTGCGTAATGTAGGTAAGGCTAATAATTTTTTAATGGAACGTTACTCATTTTATATTAATTTCTATTTTTAATAAATAGGTATAACTACACAAAATTTACAACTAGTTACAAAAATAAACATAATAAAATTATGTACGTGTTAAATACTTAACACACAATGATTACATAGCTACTTAGAAAAAAGTAATAAAGTATGTTTATTTTTTAGGAAACGATTGTTATATATTTATGTAGGTACATATGAACCCCAATAAAGATTTATTATAAACGATAACAATCAAACTCTACATGACTTTATTATAATAGATACCTACATGCTCTATATTTGTAGAGCATGTTGATGTAGGTAGGTATCTATAAAACAATCGTCATGCTGAAAATGGTAAGCTTATTCAATCGACTTCAAAAAAGGAGTGTCTCAACTCGATTGTACGTTTTTTCCCCTTTTTTATGATTGTTAACTCATATTTATAAACCGAATATGTTTTTTTTTTAATTTGAAACGATTTACTTTTGATTGGCTTCTTAACAAAAATAACAGGTACCTAAATAAGGACCTAGGTATATAATATTATATCCTTGTAAAAAAAGGTTTAACCGTCTTCAATCGCCTTAATTTTATACTGAGTAATACTTACTGAAATTACTGGGCAAATGAGACTTTATGATCTGATCACTCAGTCTAGTAATCTGATTATTAGACTGGGTGATGTCTCAGGATGACGTGCGCAGTGCAGTGTCGCGCGAAACTATTGTTTTAAAGTTCCGGGTGACACTGCAACTGTTATGGGCGGCCGTGTCACTTAACATCAGGTGAACGACTAGCTCGTCACGTCATTCAATCACATAAAAAAAAAAAAAAAAAAAAAAAAACTTAGATGATAATTATAAAATATTATTATTTTTCCAGTTATTTTGATTTAAAAATCAAACTGCCGTGCCGGACCGATTTTGATAATGTACCTATGGGACCAATCTAAAAGTAATATCATTCAAACAAAAAAGAATTTTTCAAACCAGTTGAGACGGAGTTCTTAACTAACAATATTTAAACAAATTGCACCGTATTGAAACCTCAAAAAAATTCGAAATTGTGGAAAAAAATGTGACGTATTGTATGACGCAGCTGTTTACTTATTCTGCTAAAATATATATCTAAGCCATTATCGTAGTTAGGTCGACGCATAGACAATCTACCCATAAATGTATATGACTTGCCCACTTGCCACACTTAACAATATCTAGGTACCTACTGACATTATCAAACCAATAATTACTTTGACATTACCGAATATCTTATTATTATTTTTTTAATTTTATGTTTTGACATTTCTTTATTTATTATGATTTTAGTTATTTTTAATTATTATTACTCAGATATTAAGTATACATTTTGTGATTATTTTATTAATAATCATCGTTTTGACATTTGTGCTTTTTATGATGAAGTACGTATATTTGTATTTATCTGTATATTATAATGTATATACGCTTAATTTGTATTCTGGCTTTGCTCAAATTAATCGATCTAAATGTATAATGACGTGTAAACAATACTTTATCAATAAATGAGTATTTGAGTATTTGAGTATTTGTACTTTTAAACAAAAGTCAATAATTTACCTATTGCTATATGCCCCACTTCTAGCGAAAATAGTCTAACTGTGGCCTCACTTACCTTCCATAAATATTTATTCCGTAATGATATAACTGTTCATCGTTTACTCACAGAATTCAAATAATAATTATTTTTTAATAGTTAGTATACTTACACAGCCCTGGTGGTGGTAACACTGAAAGTTTTTTGTGTCGAGCAACATAACGATCTCCAATGCATGCCGTTTGATTCGAAAATGTTTTTATATGGATTTTAAACTTGGGATTACGACAATTTACTTTAATTTAATATGCACACGCAGACGTGTTCTCTTTAATACGTTGTTAACATTACGAATCCTCGCTTCGGTTTGTTTTATCACAATGGGTAGGTTAGCCTATAGATAAGCAGTTTATCTGTGATATGACAGAATCGTGAAACCGTTGCATGGCTGTACGTAATTAAAACGTAACCTGGGACTTTGAACTACAAGCCGGAAACCGAATTTTACAGGAGCGATAAACTTGTGATTTATTCGTCGATTTGCAAAACGACGTCGTAAAACAGTTGCGAGGACTAAACTAAATATTCATCGGGCACGCTGGAAAGCTAGACATGCCACAGATAACTTGCAATAGAGAGAATAACATGCTGAAATTCTTAGGGAATATTAGAAAACCAGCTGCCTGCGATTTGGGGAGGTATAGGTATATATAAGAAGGGTCCTTCGGCTGACGGTTACATAATTATGTCTAATAGTAAAACCGTAACTGGGTACCCAAAACAAATGCCTTCAAACTTAAACAAACCTAAGCCCTTGCAGAGAAGCGAGTAGGTAACTAAAGTGACATTTTTTTAAATGATTTAATTAGCTAAGTACAAAAGCATGTACAAAAAGAAGTAAGTACTTAGGGCATTCTTTTTGTGATCGTAGTGTCGTAAAGGATAGCTAAACTTTTCTTGCTTTTAATTGTACCTTTCGCTCCTGAGTTTTTTACACATGTTAGAGGAAAAACTATTATATTCTCCATAAATTTTTTGTGTTTAACGAATTTCTCGTAAGTGTTCGTCTTACATTTATATTTAACCTGGGACGTCAATAGAAGGAGGCAGGCAGCGCCTGTCCTCGCTTCGCCGCCCCATCCATTCATACTTTTCCCGTATCTTTTTTCCTTTCGCTTCTCTCTTTTCATTGAACTGGGTTAGGGACATCAAAATAGTACAATTTCGATGGATAGGCGTTTTTTTTAGTGCTAAAATGGGCATACGCTTTACAACTTCTCCCTATTGAACGAAGTGACGAAGTTGTCTAAGGTGGAGCACGTTTGCTCAAATAAGTATATAAAAATATATTTATTTATTTTCGTAAATATATTAACCCGTGCAAAGCCGGGGCGGGTCAGCTAGTTCTTACTAAATAACTAAATATGATTATATCCAGTTACAATACGTAACCAGTCCCCTCTGATTTCAACTTCTCTGAACTGTTCGCGCTGGACATTGGACAGTAAACAGAACACAGACCTTCCTTTTGTCTATGTACACGAAATTAACAGAAACCATAAAAACTCCACTGGAGAGCTAAACTTCGTTTCGGAATTAAAGACAATAAACCGTTTCTGTTATCAGCTGGCTGGACAGAACTTTACAAATAGACGTTTAACTAATAGGTACTAATACTTATTTGCATAAAGTCTGCGTATCAACTTCAACAGCGGGCTGCGGTTATGTTAGTAGGATAGTAATAGGTAGGTATACCTACTAATCTACGCTGTGAACATCACAGTGTGAAGGTCGTTCGTAGTAGGTAGGTACTACATAGTCTTTTCATTCAGTCAGCTGTATCAGGGAGTATTAACTATGCATTCCTAGAGTCATAAACTGTCGTTTAACTATAAATAAATAAATAACGACCAACGATCATATACATTAGGGATGCACCGAATATTCGGTTCAGCGCTTACTGAATCGAATTTTCGGCTGAACTATTCGGTACATTTACGCGAACTTTGCCGTACATTCAGTCGCAATAAAACTTCGACAAAAGCTTTTTTTGTGCAAAATGTCAATATGATCATTTCCTATGAAATTGGTAATATCTACTTATGTGAATTGATTTTAATCAAAATTAAGACAACTCGGATAAGAAATATTAGAAACAAATGAAACGTTGCATTTTGCGCATAATTATATGTATTCTGAAATTCCTGAAAAAAATAATTTGGAGATTATTTATCGGACAAATTGCATGCACCCTACGACGCTCTATATTTTGGTAGCGCCCATTCAACAAAATAAATAAATATGTATGGACATTTCACACAGTACCATCTAGCAAATTTTATAAACTGTTCTGGTGATCAAGTGCCTAGAGTGTGCTATTTTATTATTTAGAAAAAATGATTTAAAAGTGCTGAGTCAGAAGATTAACTTAAAATGAGTTCCCACAAAAGATCAGCCGCATATTCAGTGCATTCCTAATATACATAGATCCTGGACCCTAACTAGGATTTCCTGTATCCAGGGACCCAGGAAGTATGAGGATCATGGTCCCATAACACCCAGACACAGAACAAGTATTGGACCGACGACCTGGTGAAAGCCGCAGGGAGCCGATGGATGCAGGATCGAGCAGCCGCTCAAAGTGGCGCTCTCTGGGGGAGGCCTATGTTCAACAGTGGACGTCTTAAGGCTGTAGATGATGATGATGTGAAAATGGGATATTTTAAATATAAAAATATTAAAAAAACTGTTAATGAATGTTCACTTTTTCAGTCTATATCATTATAAATGCCACTGAAGTCGTTCAATTCTCGTAATCTAAGCGTGTGGTAGAGCTCTACATTTTTATATTTATTATTTATAAAAATGACGTAAGTATCTAAGTACAAACAAGTTAGTCGTTTGTCTGTTGGCTGTCATGATCGCTCATAAGTCATAACAGTGCAGTGCCACTCGAAACTATAAAGTTTAAACCTCATAAGAAAAAATAACAACTTACTGAAAAAAAAGTTCTTGAAATGCATTAATGGTTTTGTGGCGGGAACTTTTATAGAGAATAGGTCCTTGTTTTGGCTAGGTACAGTGCATAATACTAGTTTACCTTATATAAATATATTCATCATCATCATCAGCCTGAGAACGTCCACTCCTGAACATAAGACTCCTCTATAAAACGCCACTTTGAGCGGCTGGTTGCTGGTTAATCCCAGAGACGTGTGGTCGTAATTCATCATCAGATTAGGGCACAGGTACTAAAGTACAGCCCTATATGGATAATCTACAATACAATATAACATATACATATCCATACCCAAGTAACCGATAAGTGACCGATATAGCTCTTAAAATTAGCAACTTGAAATGGCAATGGGCAGGCCATATCGCTTGTAGAACTGACAACCGATGGGGAAGAAAGGTTCTCGAGTGGCGACCACGAACCGGAAGACGCAGCGTAGGCCGGCCCCCCACTCGGTGGACCGACGACCTGGTGAAAGCCGCGGGGAGCCGATGGATGCAGGAGGCGAGCAGCCGCTCAAGGTGCAGTGGACGTCTTCAGGCTGAAGATGATAATGATGACATATCCATACCATACCTGGTCTACATAGTGTTTCACGCATACGTGCGTAACAGTTTTGTACATAAACTTAATATTAATAAAGGAAAATGTATCATCTATAAGACTTGTTACTATTGCCACCACTTTTCCTGCATAATAGAAAAGGAAGTATTAAAGAAACGCATAAAATATTACTCTACCGCGCTAACTTGTCAAAATTCATCTCAACCGCGGGCCCTTTTGGCAACATAAAAATATGAGTAGGTAGTACCAGATGAAGTTTTCTCCACGTTATGCCAATTTGTGTATCTAAGATAATGCATATATTATGTACGAGGAGACCACGTGCCTTCTATCTCATGCCACCCCTCCATGTTGGTGATTCCACCCTCGGGACGGCAAGGGCCCGTTTTGTTTACTTGGACGTAAAGTATGCGGAAGAGGCAAAGTTATCAAGCTACTGGAAGAATTCAAAGAAACTGTGTACTTGCATTGAAGCATTGAACGTTAAATTGTAGAAAATATATTAAAAACCAATAAACAAGTAAAATGAAAATATAAAATAACTCGGAAATGCATGAATAGTGAGCTTCGTTGCAGAGGAATTAACATGTCACTAGAATACCTTAAAGGTGATTGAATGTTCTGAATGAGCATAATAGATGCCTAGTAGGTAGGTACCTATACAGCTGTAAGATGCGGTGAGTTCTAGTCACAGCTATGTTAGTGTTGAGATAAATGAACTTTACCTTCTTAAAATATTAGCGTAACGTGTACCTAGTAGCGTGTAGGTATAGGTTATGATTTGGGTACTATCAGTACTAATTTAGTTAACTACGTAAAACCGTCGTAGATAAAGGGCGAAAATTATAGCGCCTACCTAAGCATCATGGTTTAATTAACTTTGTGACGGGGCCTTACCACAGATTCGACAGTAGTTAAAATACTTCGTAAGCCTACGCTGTTCGTGACGAGTCAGTAGTCCATTATCTCCTACTCTCCTAGCTGTTCGTATCTACGCACGTAGATCACTTACCTAATTAGTTAACAGGCTGGGCTGGCCAGTTGGTCACAGCTGAATGAAACAAGTGACTGCTATACCCTTTTCAATTGAGGCTGGGACGCGAATAGAAACTTCATTTAGCTATGCTACTGTTATTTTTTATGTATGTGATTATTAGTTAAATATATACGGCGCACATTTTGTGACCTGAATCATTCAGGTCACAAAACGTGCATTCAGGCTGATTGGTTCTTTTCCTACTGAGCGGCATAATCGCATGTGTGAAGATTAAACTGAACGAGTAAAAATTAATGGTACTGTTTAATTACTAAAAAGAAGTCAATTTTCAATCTTATGCAAAGGTTTCATCATCATCAACAGCCTGAAGACGTCCACTGCTGAACATAGACCTTTTCATAGAGCGCCACTTTGAGCAGCTGATTGTCTCTTGTATCCTTCGGCTCGAGACCAGATTGTCGGTCCATTAGTGGGGGGGCTGGCCTACGCTGTGTCTTCCGCCACTGAGACGTGTTCTCATACTGTTGGCCTTATTAGTAAGCTCAAAGTCACGCAACTAGCTATGGAGAGAGCTATGCAAATCTTTAATTTCCCGATAATTACCAACAATAAAATTAAAAAATAACTAATAGCATTAATAAAAACTACATAAACATTATGTTGGCAAGCTCATGAAACACTCGTTAAATGTAACACAGAGAATTCTCTAAAACTGAGTGAATATTTGAATAAGTAAAGCGGTTTTCTCATAAAGCATTTCTACGCAGAAACTATCAAGTTACATATACCTACTTAGGTACGTACGTACCTAATCACTAAACGGCTTGTTAAAGCTTTAACTTAAACATACAAATCGTAAAACATTAGAGTTGTATCAGAACATCCAGTAAAACTTTACGTCGGTGCTTTGCTTACAAGACGGCTTACTTTTAGGTACCTCATTAATTTTTCATCATTTTCACGCGTCTCAATACGACCAACATGGAAAAGCGCTCGTGGACCTTAGTGCGTGACTCTACGTGCTTGTGGACAGTTAGTGCCGGTAGTCGATTCTGTTAGTATTTTATAACCGCTTATGTTATTAATTCAAGATCGAGTAGGTTAGGTATTCGTTTACAAAATATTTTAATATTTTTGTACCTACATGTTATCATCATCAACAAAATAAAGCATGATATCTATACGGAATCTTCATTTTGATTTTGGATCTTACTTGGTCTTTACCCCTTAGGGGTTGAATTTTCAAATACCCGTTCTCAATAAACCCCTACGCCATAAAAAGAAGAGTGGCTCCGAATATGAAGTCTCTACGTCCAGCGGTTTGGGCTGTACCTACATGGGGGCAGACTCACCGTCACCTGTTACCACCATACCTCACCATACATGTTTGTCAATCAGTCAATGGGACAAAACATTTTATAAATAAGCGTACCTAAGCAAGCTATGTAAGGGGCTGAAGGGCGCTGGCCACTAGCCCATAAGAGTAGGTAGTATTAGGTATTGGTAATAGGTACCAGGCGCGGTATACAGGGGGGGCGCAGGGGGCGCGCCCCTCCCTTGGCGAGGCAGTCCAGCACCAAGCGCGGTAATTATCCAATTTATCAGGAAGATATAGGTGCATGGAACTCATCATTTAAAATGTTCCCAAATTCCCCTCTTGAACTCCCCTACTATAATGATTTGTGCGCCTGATAGGTACTCCATAAATAACTATTGTTACTGAGTAAGGCACGAGAAGAAGTTCGAGTGTTCGAATAATCATTTGATATGAACGATCGATAACTACATATTCAGTAAAAAATATTCATCCATAAATTATATCTTCTACCAAATAAGTAAGATAAAGAAAAATAACTATTCTATGGGGAACTAAACGCAAATAAATAGATCAAGGAATTCCCAATGTACCTAGTTTGAATTTCAAATCAATTATGATCAGCAGTATTCTACGTCAACAAAATATACAGGGTGAAATATGTTACTTCACCTTGTTGTACAAAATCATGCACTCATACATCGACTCCCCTTTACTTCTTTCCCTTTAGAATTTTAATACGCGGTTTAGGACCCGTAATCGTAATTATAATATTTTTACTTTACGAGTTTTCTCTAACAATACATCTTATTATAACCCGATGGTCAGAATGTTATACAATGATATACTTGTCTCCAACAACATTGATATATTTCACCTGGAGTTGTATCATTTCAGAGGCAGATAAAAATCATACTACGGTTTAATAGTTAATCAATTATTTTTTTGTATGTTAATTTGATAATATCACGAAATATCAATTTATCAGCAGTAATTTAAAATCGAGGAGAAAATGCGAGGAAATCCGCAGGAGAACTAAAGTGACCGATATAGCTCTTAGAGTTAGTAAGTTGAAGTGGCAATGGGCAGGCCACATCGCTCGTAGAACTGACAACCGATGGGGAAGAAAGGTTCTCGAGTGGCGACCACGAACCGGAAGACGCAGCGTAGGCCGGCCCCCCACTCGGTGGACCGACGACCTGGTAAAAGCCGCGGGGAGCCGATGGATTCAGGAGGCGAGCAGCCGCTCAAGGTGGCGTGCTCTGGGGGAGGCCTATGTTCAGCAGTGGACGTCTTCAGGCTGTCAATGATGATGATGATGATGATGAATTTAAAATGTGTATGTTATCAGTGTTTAACGTTTTGTTCACAAAACGTTAGTACCTAAATTAAATATTTTGAAATCGATAATTTCTTTGTAAATGTAGCTAGGGCTTAATAATGATACCATTGTATTAATTACCAAAATTATTATCTATTATTTATATCTATATCTAATAATGTATAAAACTCTCTAACTCTCTAGCGTATTTTTGTATAATCAATAAATTATAATGCAATTTAGGCATACATAGTTTTGGAATGTAATTTAGAACAATAATAATAATTTTCTTAATATTTTGTAGCTGTACGATTGCATTCTGTTTTGTGTGCTATTAAATAAACAAATAAATAAATGTGAAGCCGATATCAAAAAGAATATAACCGCTTACGCCGATATGGTTTAAATTTCGCACAATTCTTATCTCGCGGCGAGGCATTTTTATTTACGAATAGGCCAACATTTGACTACAATTCACGTGAATAGTCAAAGGTATGTACGTTGACCTACGAGGAGCCATATTTGACTCTTAGCGTCTATAGACGCTGAATGAACTTGAGTCAAATTTATCATCAAGCACCTCTACTTGACAGCGAATGATGCTGATTGATCCTAACTTGGGCATAGAAAGTTGGTGTGTATGTACCTGTTTATGTTTGTTCCCAACTGGAACAGCTAAACGGATTTTGATGTGTATTTAGACACTATATAGGGCCTAGAGTAACACATGGGGTAGGTACCTACTTTTTATAGAACGACCCTTTGAGTCGGTTTGATAATAAGCCAAAGATTCATAATAAATGCTGGGGGAGAACTTCCTTAACTTTCACTCGAGTTGTATAGCCCCCAAGGCTTATGCAGCGACAATTTGCAAAGATTATTCTTAAAACAGATTTCCTTGAAATTGCACGTAATATTCATTCCTCATCCATATAATGTACCGTGCGCATACATGCAACATCACATAGTCGATAGTCTATATCCATAATCGTAACTTCATGTTCGTAAACTTTATTTTATACGAACAAAGAAGCAATTCACTTACCTACCTATGGGCTTATTCTGAAATATTCTACCTGGAGACGGAGGACTTTGAGAACAATATTAGTTATAATATTACGAGACTGGAAAAACCGATATCTGGATGACGCTACGTTTAATACTGATATGTAATTTTTATCCCGATACCACGACGCTAAGCTCGGGCAGAAGCTAGTAAAGGCCTACAAATTCCTCGAAGCCTACAAAGAGAATATTCCTAAAATTTTTAGTAACCAGCTAGATTTGAACTTTCGCTTTTTATCTCACCGAAATAGACGCTCTCTCAACTGAGCTGTGATCGCTGGTCGGAGTCCCATTTCGAAAATTTTTATATGCATGTTTTTGTACCGACTATAATATTGGTCAAACGCCTTCTCAAGAGAAGGGATATGACGATTTTTACACCTCATGCTAGCCCCGCTGGCCAGGTAATGTAGCACGCACCGTGGTTTCCAATTTTTCGGAATAAAAAAAATCCTATATTGATCTACATTGGCGAATGAGAATCGGGACGAAGTCAGGATAATAAGCGTGACAAAATTGGCATTGGAGCGAGCAGCTAGTTATATAGTACTTATAGATTAAATTCTGGCGCTGAGATGAGATTTAGTTCGTCAACTCGATTTTATGTTTTTTTTAATGCTTAAATGGGCCCACGTTGACAACATCTCACCTGAGGGAATGTGATGATGCGGTCTATGCTGGAGCACGTTTGCCCATGGTGTACCTAATATTACCTAACTAGAAAATAGATCTGTTTGATAGAACTATGTATACAGTATATTATTATATCTATTTATTATATAGGTCTGTACTTAAGTGGTGGCGTTCGGTCCCGGGTCCCGGCCAAAGACTACTATGATATCCATAGGGGTCCCGGTTATTGGACACCTTATCACAGGTACTATTAGCTTCGTGGATGGTAACTCTCAGAAGGCTTCGGCAGCGGTTTGGAAATATTATTACACTAACCTTCACGTTATTGCACTAGATATGATGGCAAAATAAATCGGTGCTGCATACACAGATCCTATAAAAATGGCAATGCATCATATCGGGTTATATCAATATTTACTTATGTCATCATGACGTACCTATATAAAACATTGCTTATCCACGAAATATGATTTTCATCACAGTTGCTCGTAAAGTGGCTCTTATCCCACCACTTTTAGGATCATAATCCAAGAAATTTCCAACGCGTGCTTTTTACTTTACATTACCGTGCGATTTAGTTAAGTTTATCTCTTACTGAAGTTATACGTACATTTTCGTCGTTTCGTTTCGTTCTAGTTCCAATTCCAGTTCCAGTTCCAGTTCACGTTCCAGTTCCAGTTCACGTTCCAGTTCCAGTTCCAGTTCACGTTCCAGTGCCAGTTCACGTTGCAGTTCACGTTCCAGTGCCAGTTTACGTTGCAGTTCACGTTCACTTTCCAGTTCCCGTTCTAGTTCCAGTTCCAGTTCCCGCTCTAGTTCCAGTTTCAGTTCCCGTTCTAGTTCCAGTTCCAGTTTTCGTTTCGTTTTGGTCGATGTCGATTTTGTTCGCGCCATCAACACGGTTTTTCTCTGACGGCGCGTGAAATTAAGAAGCCTGCACGATGTTTTTCACAAAGTTAGTTAACAGTACAACTCTGTTTTTTTCCTCGCAACTGTGATGAAAAACGTCGTATGATATGCGTGTGCATTGATCATTACACACTTATATTATAATGTACTATTATGCCCTTGGTGAAGAATCTACTATTCTCCAACTATACTTTATGCCTACAAACAAAACCAGCCGACTTGTGTCTTAGCCATACACCCAGGAAAAGTATTCTAGGTCTGTGGTCTTAGCTAATTCATTGGGAACATTTTTTTATTCATTAGCAAAAACATGTTCAATCTTATGGGAATGAGAATAGAATCGTCAGGTCATGATAAAATAAAACAATAATATTAGATTACCAGCATGCATCAGGCTAATATCGGGTCCGTCGGCGTCGGTTTTCTTATACTGGGTGGCGCAAAAGTAAAGACCCTATTTGGTTCAGCTATAACATTTTTTCTAAATTAGAAAACTAGATTTAGGTTTTTTTAAATGTATATTTGTGCCATTAAATTTCGTACCATTAGGATTTAAAGATGATGTCTTTTAAATGGTGACCTCCAGAGTTGATACACATTTGAGCCCTATTTATGACATTTTGCATAACTTGCCGTAACACTTCCTGCGATATGTTCGTTATTTCTTGACGAATGTTTTCTTTTAGAGCTGCGAGAGTCTGTGGCTTGTTCACATACACCCGAGATTTCAAAAAACCCCAAAGAAAGAAGTCTGGACTGGTCAGATCGGGTGATCTTGCAGGCCAAGGCAAATCGCCAAAACGAGAGATAACTCGGCTTGGAAAAGCGTCCCTCACTAAGTCCATAGTGTCGCGCGCTGTGTGTGCCGTAGCGCCGTCTTGTTGAAACCAGATGTGCTCCAGCCCCAATTCGTCCAAACTGGGTATCAAAAACTCACGTAACATGGTTCTGTAGCGTTCTCCAGTGACAGTTATCGCATTGCCTCCAGCGTCTTCGAAAAAATAGGGTCCGATCACTCTGTCAACACAGATGCCACACCATACAGTAACTTTTAGTGGGTGTAGAGGTGTTTCTTGAATAATGCGCGGATTATCAGTGCCCCAGAACCGAGTATTCTGCTTATTGACATGCCCTGAGAGATGGAAATGCGCTTCGTCACTCATAACCAATTTTGAAGGAAAATCATCTTGCAAAATGTCATAAATAGGGCTCAAATGTGTATCAACTCTGGAGGTCACCATTTAAAAGACATTTAAAAAAACCTAAATCTAGTTTTCTAATTTAGAAAAAATGTTATAGCTGAACCAAATAGGGTCTTTACTTTTGCGCCACCCAGTACAACCGCTGCGCCCCACAACTTCGACGAAAGTTTTTTCAAGCTTTTAAAAATAACAAAATACCTCGATGGTCTTTATTTTAAAAGAAATTGTAATTTTGGTAAAATATATATCCGCCAGAAACTCCGACAAAATATTGTTGTTTTCCGTAAGACAATAAAAAACTTTCATTTTTGCAATTGTTTACGCAAGCTATGTAACTTAACGGGTTAAAGATCAATATTTAACTTGACTTTCCTCGCTTTTAAAAGCCCACGCTCAGAGAAATAATACTAATACTAGTTGAAATTCCTTGGGGATCCGCGCTCCACAAGGGTGTGGGTGAAATGAAAACTGGTCATGTGAAAACGCTTTCATTGCTTTTTACGCGTTGCTAGAGGCAATTTAGACGTTGTGGTGTTTTGTAGAGAATAGTCCCTTGAGGGGCTGGGCTATTGATAACGCTCCGCGGGCGAACGCGAGCGAATTACGAATTTATTTATTGCGCTTCATTGATTTCAAGACAAACAAGGAATTGATATTGCAGGTTCGCACGGTGTGTTCCTTTTTTACGACAGTTCCCAAAAACAATAGTAAAACGGAAACGTATTGTTCTCGTATTTTATGATGTCTCTCACTCTGTTCCTGTTATATTTATAGCGTTCATGAAATGATTTATAATGTTAACATAGTACCTTATCTCATGTGGATTGATTGATCAAAACCATGTGTGCCTACTTAAAATTGAATTATGTAGGTATCTACAACAAATGCAACACGATACGAGTAATATCATCATCATCATCATCATCATCTGCCTGTATTAGTCCACTGCTGACAAAGGCCTCTCCTATGCACGATTGTACGCCACGGCCCGATCCTCGGGTAATCTCGTCCAGCTGCCGCCATCCACTGTGCGTATATCGTGTCACTATTATATATTGAAAACGCATTTTTGTAAAAAAAAGTAATTAGTTTATAAGGCTCAAGGCTTATACGGCATCATTATGGAAACGTGTGTAATGCTGCCTTGATTTTATAGGTGACCACCATGCGCTTGCTGCGCGTCCTACACAATGCAGAAATCTAACCTAAAACTTTTTTTAAATATTTGGTTAATACATTTAAGTGTATATTTACATCAGTCAGTTGAGTCAGTAGATACCTAAATAAGTTTCGTCGTATTGTGGTAGATCTATTTTGATGAAATGTAAGTTCTTACAGTGAAACTTAAAACAACTTTAGCTTCAAATGTTGCTAGAGTTTTGAATTTATTGTTAAAATTTTATAGAGTTGTGGAACAGTTTGGTTAGGGAATTTCTACTATTTGAGGCCGTAGTACAATGAGAAAGAGAAAGTCACTAGACGTGTTGTCTATTATGGCGATTTGGCGAACCCTGGTAACCGCTGATGCGTGTGAAAATGGCCGTATTACAGAACGATGCCGACGATCACTATCGATTAATTCATTAAATCATTCATTTTATTTTGTGAATGAAAACTCGAGGGCTTGATTCACGACTGAGCGTAACGACTGACTTAAATTACTAAAAAAAACTAATACTTATCTAAACTAGCAAAAATCTATGAAACATCAATATGTTGATGCGAGATACCATATCTGATGTGAACTATAACAATTGCAATATCCTATAAAACAAACAATGGGTTGGAAAACCCCTAACCAATCATTAGGGTAAAAAGCGAGGGGAGTCTGAGGAGCCAGTCGTGTGCGCTTCAGATGAGCATCCGAAATTTTATTTCATCCCTATCTTTTGAAGGGAACAATACACTCAGAAAACATTTAAACAGACATTGCTATAGGGGTAAACTAAAAATAAGAAAAACGGAAAAGTGGTGCCTTAGCACAAATACTTCCAATATACCTAGCCCTTTGCCCTAGCATTGGTTTTCTCTGTTAATTTATGTTATAAATAGCTACTAATCTATTAGACTCATATTGAGTTATTGGCAAAAATTATTAATATCGAATAGAAATAATTATCCTTAAGTAAAAGTGGGTCCTTATATTGAACAAATATCATAATACCTTTAATTTAGCCATAGCTTTAAAAACAGCCCTAATGAAAAAATCTGGAAATTGACATCAAAAAACAAAAAAAAAATTAAGTAATATCCAGGTACAGGTCTGTGGTAATATCCTTATTTTTTTTTATGTGAATGAATGACGTGACGAGCTAGTCGTTCACCTGATGTTAAGTGACACGGCCGCCCATAACAGTTGCAATGTCACCCGGAACTTTACAACAATAAAGTTTCGCGTGACACTGCACTGAGCACGTCATCCTGAGACCATCACCCAGTTTAGTAATCGGATTACTTGACTGAGTGATCTGATCATAGTCTCATTTGCCCAGTAATTTCACTAGCTACAATGCCCTTCAAACCGGAACACAGTAGTGCTTGCACACTACTGCTTGGCGGCAGAATAACTGGCAAAGCGGTGGTACCTACCTAGAC
Source organism: Ennomos quercinarius (assembly GCA_910589525.2). Classification (NCBI taxonomy): domain Eukaryota; kingdom Metazoa; phylum Arthropoda; class Insecta; order Lepidoptera; family Geometridae; genus Ennomos; species Ennomos quercinarius. Next base: position 13,333,378 of record OU342493.1, read on the forward strand.
GAACTTTGCAGAAAAGTCCTACCACCTAGTGAATGCCACCTAGTGATCCTTATTTTGTAGATACATAAGCCATTCATGAATACCACTTTCTTCTGAAGTCAATGTTTGAACCTTGTAGCTGTATGGATAAACATAATAATTATAAATTATGATAAAATATTAGGAACCTATCTCATAGGTATGTTGAACCTTTCCTTGTGATAGGGCTATCAGAATATCAACACGTTACTGGCTTTCTAGAATAAGTTATCGCCTATTAATATGAATCACAGGCAGCCAGATATCATATACTTAGGTCATAGGACTCATAGGTGTAAGGTCAAAGCAATATTGGTTTTGGTTAGGGCGACAAAGCTTTCCGGACGGCATCATATTTTCAGTTAACTATTTCATTCAGTTTTCTTGTTTCACTTTTTAAATATTTAAGCCCTGCGCCGCCTCTCCGTTATCACATACTTTCATAACTCCAATGCGACTTTTTACGTGTTTCAATGTTTCACTGAAGCACTTAAATTGTTTTACAGCTTTACTGAGTTCCGACGGCTCTTACGGTTTTGACTGTCTGCTGGAATAAATAATGAAAATATCTAGAGTAAAACAGGAACCATAAAGAGAGGATTTTATTGAGTTTTTTTGTTGACTGATCGTGATACAGCAAAATTCAACTCGAACAGTTATTAAGGGATTATTTATTGTCCATAAAACATTTCGCTTTGAGACACATGCAAAAACAATTGCCGGTTGCCTATTATGGCCTTTGATGATGATGCACTTTACAATTCAATTTCGTAATGACTTCGGAACATTCATATTGGAGCTCCCCTCTAATTATGACGTTTGACGTGCGAGGGATTATCGCAGGGGTTGTAACGGCGAGCACTTGCATAAATTTTGTCAATTTGGCACGGAGAAACCAAGGGGTTAGTTCTTGTTAGTGTTGCGTTGAGTTATTACAAAAGATATTCGCTGTCAGAGTGGGGAGCCAGCAATATTATATCGCGTGTGGTGCCATCTGTCCCTGTACCGAATTGCTTGTTAGAATTAATGTTGTCAAATAAATATTGTACCTACTATGATATTCCTGGATTCAGCTTGATATAGAGTTTTCCAATTATTATTTGATAAGTAGGTATTACTTTTGAAAATTCCATTGATCGATTAATATGTTTATTTAGGGCTTGAACCGTGTATCTTCAAGTCAATGCATTTATGCATGAAACAGATGAAAGAAGAGAAAAGCTTTTTAACCTAAATTAATATTTTTAAATTATTAATTGGAATTATAAAAACTTATATATTATCTGTGGTCTTTATCTCGGCATGTACCGGGAGTCAGCTGCAAGACATTATAATTATAGTGGCATTGCGATGAAAGCTATAAAGTTTAGTTTACTCTATATATATACCACTACTTGCTATACTCATATTCAAGTATAGATAGATACATTCATAATGAACCAGTCTGAACTAAGTCAGAACTATAAGGGTATTTGGTTAGATTTACACAGGCTAAATCAATATTGTTACTTCCATCCAATACCCTTACTCCAACCAGCAATGTATAACGAATTAGTCATTTAGCCTCGTTGAATTTAGTAGCAGTAGTATGCATGTAATAGTGTATGTAATTGCGGCATAAGTTGCACTCACTGAACCAACTATACTTCCCTCACTAAAAGCTTAAAGCTATCTGCAAGCTCTGTAATTAAATTCAGCAAAATGTAAGACTTTCAGAAATTATTGTAAAGTTAGGAAGTTAGAATACTCTTATTCTAAGGATAATACCCCCTGGGCTTCCAGATAATGCGATCCTTCCTTCTCGTACAGGGTTCATACGATGCAGGAAATGCCCGAAAAGTTACGAATAAAAAGATAAATTCTAATAAAAGATAAATAATAATAAAAGATAAATTCATAACATTTATAACTAAATCCATGAGAGAGAGATGCTTCATCATCATCATCATCGCGAGAGACGCTTAATTTAATAATATTCATTAAATTTCGTTTCTGTATAATTATAGGCATTTTTAAAACTAACAAACTTCGTATGCTATTGGTCCCCAATAAAAAAGAAAACCAGCCAAGTGCGAGTTGGACTCGCGCACGAAGGGTTCCGTACCATTATCTATAAAAACGAGCAAAAAAATCACGTTTGTTGTATGGGAGGCCCCTTAAATACTTATTTTATTCTGTTTTTTAGTATTTGTTGTTATAGTGGCAACTAAAATACATCATCTGTGAAAACAACTGTCTAACTATCACGGTTCATGAGATACAGCCTGGTGACAGACGGACAGACAGACGGACGGACAGCGGAGCCTTAGTAATAAGGTCCGTTTTCCCCTTTGGGTACGGAACTCTAAAAAACAAGAGAATGCTGTGTGTGAAGTGCTGAATTGGATAAACACAATTTTGCATACTTAGGTATAGGTATAAAAGTATAAGATATCTGCTACCTGTAGGTACATCACATATTGTTTAGATGTGCGATTGCGCATAAAAAGAAGAGCTGTTCAATGTAAATAACAGGTAAAACAACCGATAAATACCAAAATCTTTATGAAAGCGGCATTCCCGATCATAAATTAACCAACTCGAGCGCATATCCTGGGTTCCTCCGCAGTCGTGTAAATAATGTCTCCGGCAGCCATAATTGCGCAACCAGGCAGCCACCCTACACCGAAATATAACTATTACGCTTTTATTAAGCTCACGAACCCACCAAAGGGATACTCATAATTTAATTACAAGACCCCCGAAATAAGTTATTTCAAGTCGACGGGAAATGGTCCGAGGGCTTAATCGAAACGAGCGATGGAACGCGGTGGGGCGGTAGATAGCAGGAGTCAAGGCTTCTATGGTTTACGATGTTATTGCAGCTAATTGCTTTCATAACAGCAAAACTACGCGGTACCTTTCGTTTCCCGTGTTGTAAAATCTCAATGGGTCCAGGACAGGCCGACACTCCCTAATTGGCTACTATAATTAAGTAAGTCGCTACTTTCACTAATTCGGTACTTTCCTTACTGGACACTTTACTATTTTGATACTTTATTTATTTATTTATTTCACAAAATCCACAGATCTTAAGGTAAGGTACAATTTCACTTAATACTAGAACTTGCATCCAATTACGGATGTACTTTATGCTGCTTTGGTACAGTCATTGATGAAATAAGTTGATAGAACGTCGTCCGTTTGTATGTTTGTTTGTGTGGCTGTCACGACGGGTAAACTGATTTAGATGAAACTTTGCACACACAGCTTATATTTCCAGGATTAACATGGGGTACTTTTATTTCGGAAAATTATGAGTTCCGCGGGAAAACAGGTAAGTTGTGGGTGTGACCGCGGTGAATCGTTATCGGTTTTCGTGTCAATAATTTATGTTGTTTTAAGTTTTGGCTTATACTTATTATCTCATGCATGTCTATAATGTAACCATTTTTCAAACGCTATTACGCGCAGCCAGCCAAATTTTTTTATATATAAAATAATATGTGTTGGTTTAATAACTAGGTAAAGAAGGTTGAGTGGTGTGAACAAAGGTCTTCCGTATTTTTAACAATAGCTAGACAGGTTGGTTTGGTGGTTGGTTTTACCTAAGGTTGTTAGGTACCTTTCATGAAAAGATTATTTCCCATAAAAACTGTTATCTTTAACAGAAGACTAATAAAACGGAATATTTTTATTAAATCAACATAAAACGGAGAAACTGCTAGCTCTGAAGACGTAAATATTACATTAATAATATTTCATGTGATTTCTCGTAAAATAATACTACGTAGAACGTTTCATGAAGGTACCTAAGTCACTAAATAATCTAACTGATATAAAATAAATTTTGTCGATTCTAATTGAATAGGTACGGTATCTGTGTATCTAGGCATAAAATAAAATTATGTCCAATTTTCTGGGCTTATAAATTCAGGTCTAATAATTGGTAGGTACACTCTCAATATAATAAATTACTCGAAACTCGAATTGCTCGTTAGTCGTTAACAAAAAAGGCTAACGAAGGAGTTGCGAATTGATACTCTATTATTTTATAAACGTAATACAAGTATTTTATTTAAATTGGTTTTATTTTCATAAACGCGATTCGGGCGGAGGAAAATGTTATTAGGGATAAGAGGAGTCCACGGAGAGCATTTGGACCGGGAAGACAATAACCATTTCCCCTTCAATATAGCCTATTTATTTATAGATACGGACAGGTACTTACGTAAGTGTCTCCGCGCGGGATTTTTACATTTTAAGTCAGCATACTGAGAAGAGATTTCCTTTGTCATTTTCACTCCCTAATTTCTTCGAGTAGAAAGGGTGGGAGCCTTTTCTATTCCGACTTTCGACCCCCAAGAACCAGCCGTCCGGTTGTATTTACCCGATATTATCATTGAAAGTGGAGAAAACATCGCTGTGACTTTCCCGAAGGATTGAGGGTTCTTAAGATACAATGGAGATTGTTATAATAATGTTTGATTATTCGAACGATCGTTATTGACGTGTAAATATGAAAAAAATGTACGCACTACTATTTTTGATAAGAATAACAAACACAAAATGAAAGATAAATGTTGTGCCTACTTAACCAATCCAAAACTTTTACGTGTTTAATACTAAAGGTTATTGTCAGATTTGCTTATTATTACTGACCATTGCCATTAGCAATTGTATTCTTAAAATGTTTCGCTAAAGTTTCTATACAAATGACGTTATGGAATTGAACCACAGGCTTATTGTACATCCTAGGTCTATGCGTTGAACGGTGAACCATAACTTACGGCCTCAGAACCCAGGGCTCGCAGTTAATCTTATCTTATCTTATCTATATATCTTTTCAATTAATAATCATTGAGGAAAATCTCACGGAAATTTTACCGAATCTCGGAATAAGATAATCCCTGTCGTTTTACTGCTTTTTTTCTACTAAGCACAAACCTGTTTTTCCTAAAATTATAATTCCAAGCAAGGTTAATTAATCTTCAATATTCTGTATTATTAAAATCGTCGTTTTCGCCTGTTGAATCATCCGTATAATATAACACGGGATTGTAACATTGATAGATAGACGAATGAATAGGGTCTTCTAGATAAAGTTATTTATTAATTTTCCTTGAAACTCAACCTACGTATGTTAAGGGGCTGTTAAATCCAAAGACTAGGACATACTAACCATTGATACAGTCAAATCCATGTACTTAAAACTAAAATGACGATTGTAGGTTACGGAATGACCTAGTCGGTTGTGGTAACAGTTCCCATTTATTTTGATTTCTTCAGATTTTCGAGAATGAAGGTGAACAAAAATGCGTGAGACAATTTGGCTTCCCTGATATCGATTCAAAAGGACTTTGCAGATTTATCTAAGTACTTGTTTTTTTAGGGTTCCGTACCCAAAGGGTAAAACGGACCCTATTACTAAGGCTCCGCTGTCCATCCGTCTGTCCGTCTGTCACCAGGCTGTATCTCATGAACCGTGATAGTTAGACAGTTGAAATTTTCACAGATAATGTATTTCTGTTCTCGCTATAACAATAAATACTAGAAAACAGAATAAAGTAAATATTTAAGGGGGCTCCCATACAACAAACGTGATTTTTTGCTCGTTTTTATAGGTAATGGTACGGAACCCTTCGTGCGTGAGTCCGACTCCCAATTGGCCGGGTATTTATATGTACGGATAGGCCAACGTTTGACTGCAACTCAGCGGCGATGCAGTCGAAAGTGTACCACGTTGGCCTATGAAAGTTTACTAGCATAATTGACAAAATGACAATTCTTTTTATATCAGATCTCATGCATGAGCATATGAATTAATGACCAATGCACAGGTTCATCAAAAGTGTTCTCTTTTGTAAAAATGTCCACGTTACTGCACCAGCTACGGTTTCTGACCACGTCTCTACCCAACATAATAAAGCTACATTAGATAATAGCTCTAACTTTCCGCGTGTAACGAACGATGGAAGAATTATTGCAAGGACGCGCTCTTTGTATCATTTTTATAATGGAAAGGTTCCTTTTCATATGGATTCGTGGGCAGATTTGGTTTGTGAGCCACTGAGCCGCATTTTTTCTTCCTGTTTGTACTACTTATATATCCAGGGTTTTGCGGTTGGTATGTCATTTGTATGTTACGACCACAGACCTAGAATATTTTTGTTACTCAGTCTATGGTTATGACGTGGTTACGACAATATATCTAGGGCACTGACTTGTATTATAGAGGTCAGGGATCTAGGGGTCTAGCAAAGATGTCAACGTGAGCTGTTATCGCCTCACGCTAACTCCAAAATGTATGGGAATGACGGAAAAGTTATCCGCATAGGAACTGTCATTCCCATACATTTTAGAGTTAGCGTGAGGCGTTAGCGCCTCACGCTGGGATCTTTGCTAAACCCCCTGAAGTTGGCTGGTGCATTTGGACGGTCTACCTACAGGCTAAAAGACCTGCAACGGTTAGTTGACAGTCCATGTGTTTAGTTCATGTAGTACAGTAGAGATAGTAGTTTATAGTTTTCAATTAAAAAATATCTGAAATTTTTGAATGTTATTTAAATGAAACGTTATTGCTTAAATGCTATGAGCTATGGGCTAAAAGGTTTTAAATTGAATTAGAAATAAGTTGGTGACCCTGTATATTGTGTCGTAGCAACCGCGTAGCTTGGCTCTACGAGCGACGTAGTAATAGCTTAATTTTTTTGCGGCTGTGGTGCTTATTCAATGTATTGTCTAAATAAAAATATCCAAGCCTGTAATTGTTCTGAGTTCAAATTAAATTTACTTACATAAATAATTACTATTACATAAAAATAGTATGGAATACCTATAGCACAGATAATATAATACTATAGTGTGTCTTTAATACATTATTTTTCTTTTTTCTTTATTTCTTTCCTTATAGTGACAGTTAGCATTTTCCAAGAATTATTGAGAATTTAGATACCGGCGGCGATCTTTATGATCGTATTAAGCAAATAATATGTGTTCGTTTGCAAGTTTTGACATGAAGTCTGAGCCACAGAGACTTTGTTATGTTAGTCTGAGCAATTTGGTTAGTTAATTTATGCAGACGGCACAATGTCTGACTAGTTTAGGATGATAATTATAACTTTGAGACGAGTTGCTGAGATTCTTTGAGTCAACTTATTATGTAGGTATTCCACGTACAAGCTTTGATTAATTAATCTTCTATCCATATTAATAAAAGGCTTTGTTCTGGTGACTGACTGGCTTACAGACAACGTATCTAGGTACCTAACCCGCTGCACCCAAAATCTTGATACGTAAGTAGCTTTGGAGCGTGGCTTCCTTTTGATGAGAGAGGTTTTTTCATTATTGAAGGGCTGAAATATTTTAAAGTTATTAGCTATTTATGTATATTGTAAATAAAACCAGAAGAACTTTTTGTTTTTCTGTTTATTCTTCATTATTCAATAATATATTTTATGTGTACATCCTAGCCTTGGTTAATTCTCATCAAGCATAGAGAGATCATCAAAATGATATTACATCTGTACTGCTCACACGTATCGCTACGTCATCAGTGGAAAAGGAAAGAAAGAAACATATAGTAATAAACAGCTACGCTTGCGATAAACACCGTACCATTTTCTTCGACTCGAGTCAACTGTTTTTTTCTATACAAATCTGTCAGACTCATTAATATCAGTTTTTTTTTTTTTTTTTTTCTTATATTTTGGCTCCACACATAGTGTATTTAGCCAGTGTCAAGTATTGTAATTATTCATCGAGTTATGGAATATTTCACGTGAAAAGTCAAGTCTTCAAGTCTTAGTCACAGTCCAGTCTAAGTCAGGTAATCATAGTCCAGTCTAAGTCATACCCTAGTAAAGTGGTGGCGACTTTACTAGAAGCTTCTATGGCATTTTGGAAGCAACACGAAAAACCACGTTTCACTACATTATATCACTTGCCCACACTCATGCTCGTAATTCAGCACTTAATGCGTAAAACACCACCAATTTTAACCATTAACACTGGAAAAAGCACAAGTTTAGAAAAATGATACAATGAAACGACATGAACTTTTTCAAGTTCCCGCCAAAAACCCCAAAACATCAAAGTTTCCACCTCATATAAAAAGTGTCCAAAAAAGTAGTACGCTTGACAGATAATCAAGTTCTCGCTATGCTTTAGTCTATACTCTAAGGTACAGACCCATCGACTTGACATAACCTTAATGTAACATTTACACGTTGCTAAAATGTCACTTGAGGCAGGAACTCGAATTAATTCCATTATCTCTGCTCAGCGTACAAAAAGTTCGGTTTAATAACGCATTCGTTGAAACAGGCACCGTATCGTTTGTTAATGGAGGTATTCCGAACCTCTTGAATTTTAAATGGCATTGGTAGCGTTACACGACGCGGTTTATTCCATAGCGGAGTCCTTTCCTACTGAGACTATTGAGTTGAATAGGTAATACTTAAGTTCGATGGCTAATAATAGGCAAGCCGTATTTTCTCCTTTCTTACCCGATCCTATCGCATTGTGAATTTGAATTTGTGAAGGTAAAGGTAAATTAGGAGTATAATAGGTTATGTTAAGTGGGTTCTATTCTATCAGCGGATAATATAGTGATATCAATCGTACTTAGGCTAGTATGTGGATAACTTGTGGGTAGCCTGTAAATAGACCAGCTGGGTGACCAAGGAACTTTGATTGCAATGCAACAGGAGTTTTATTCCGAATTTGAAAATTTCCACAGTTAATATGCACATAAACTGCGTATTGAAACTGTCAACTCCATACATTTTTGTGTTTCTATCGGTAGCAATCAAAATAGTAGGTATACACTGCGAGGAAAATGCCAGATGCAACAAAAACATCTTAAATAATAGAATATTAAATTAGTGTTTTCATGCAATTGTCGTGCTGGCCGTTGTGATCATTCTAATGAACGGCCAAGTGCGAGTCGGACTCGCGCACGATGGGTTCCGTACCATTATTTATCCCTGCCATCTAGTGTTGAGTAGCAGTACTATTTAAAGCAGCGCCATCTATGACTCATCTGGTAAACGAGCAAAAAAATCACGTTTGTTATATGGGAGACCCCTTAAATATTTATTTAAATAGAATACTATTATTGAAGTAGAATACTATTTTTTAGTATTTCTTAACAATTGTTATAGCGGCAACAGAAATACATCATCTGTGAAGATGTCAACAGTCTAACTATCACGGTTCATGAGATACAGCCTGGTGACAGATGGACAGACAGACAGACAGACAGCGGAGCCTTAGTAATAGGGCCCTTTGGGTACGAAACCCTAAAAATGAGGTTGCAGCACTGACGTGAAATAAGTATTAATGCATTTTCAGTGGACTGGCGGATAGAAAGGTTCGAATTTTAATTATTTTATTTAATTAATTTCCACGCTTGCGGACCAAATGCACTTTAGCACTCAGTCAAAAAGCTTTTGTCACCGACATACAATTTCCAGCCTTAAGTATATAACTGCTGGACTTAGACATCACTTGATATTTGGAAGGCACAGAATCCACCCTCTTTACATGGTAATGATGGTATGTCATCCTGAACGCGCTGATTTACAAGTCCATCATGAGTGCAAGCAAGACAGCACGGAGCACCCAGTTTCTAATGTTTGGTATAATATTTATTTTTTGTATTTTTAGGCAGCTTCTGAGAAAACACTTTCTAGTGAAAACAGACAGATGAACAAACAAAGTCATATCCTACAAGGATTCTTCTTTCACTTAGAGGCACGGAACCCGTAAAACAAGGGCAAGTATATAAATAAATATTTTGCGGTTTGCAAAGGAAGTTTTCGAGGAGTCTTTTGAAAGTTGGCAAGCCTTTTCAAAGTGCCTACGTTTATGCATTACTGAAAGAACCTTTTAGCTTGCATTGCAAACGGGAGAATGTGCGTTACAAACTAACCTGTTTATGTAATAGCCATTAGGTTTTATAATTAAAATTCCAGGGGGAAAATTATAAGTTTACACGAAAATTACGATAAAGATGAGCGGACTATCCCATATTAAAATGAATAGAGGCAGTTATTATATTTGGCCTCAACTCCTATTCAATGGTCATATACCTATGTTACTTTTGAAACCCCCACAACTATGTGTATTAGAATTATTATGCTTATAGCTCAATGCCCATAATAATAGACTTGGGCTTGGACTAGCGCGTGAATGAACGAAAGCTGGAATGAGATGGTTGAGTAACAAAACCTCGATGGATAAACGATCAGACTCTTTGGTTTACTATATGGTGAAAAGCTACGAAGTATTGAAGGATGAAAGAATAAACGAAAGTTTAAGAGTGGTTTTTTGGCGGGAACGTGAAAAAGTTCACGTCGTTGCATTGTATTATTTCACAAAACTTATGCTTTTTCTAGTGTTAATGATTAAAATTAGTGGCATTTTACGCATTAAGTGCTGAATTACGAGTATAAGTGTTGGCAAGTGATATAATGTAGTGAAACGTGGTTTTTCGTGTTGCTTCCAAAATTCCATAGAAGCCTCTAGTAAAGTTGCCACTACTTTACTAGGACATGACTTAGACTGGATTATGACTACCTGACTTAGACTGGACTATGACTACCCTGACTGACTGTGACTAAGACTTGACTTTACATGAAATATTTCATAATACGATGAAAAACTACAATACTTGACACTGGCTAAATACACTATGTGTAGAGCCAAAATATAAGAAAAAAAAAAAAAAGTTTAAGAGTCCCTGGTTTTATTTACATTACATGCTTACCGAGTATTCACCTCGTAGCTTTCCTTGTCGTTTCCCATCACGCAGCAGTAGGTAATATATTCTGAAATTCCTATTGATCCTTATGATTTATATGAAGCACGTATTGTATATTATTATATTATTTATTTCCAATATACGTAGTATCCTTATTTTCGGCACAGAAAATATTTCCTCCCCCCCCCCCCCCATTATTTCCTTATCCTATAAGTAAACTTGTTCGTAATGCAACGAAGGTTAATCAAAAATAATCGGGAGCTTTTTCGAATTCAACTAAGCTGTCAAACAACCGTATAACGCGCGAGCAGCGCAAATAAACTTGATTTATGTCAAAAAAATGTCATTAATTACTGTCGAGCTTTTTACACCAAATTAATTTTACGGACTTTTTTGACAAAACAAACAAACGAACTGAGGTGTCGGGAATTCGGTTTTCATGAACTTTTATTTTTCGAGAATTGATACATGGTTGTAAAATTCTAAGCAAAGCTAAATCAACTTACTTAGATTTCAGGATGTTGACTTTTCGAGCAGTGTAGTCGGGACTAACCTTTTATATTAACAGTCTTAACTTATCACATCACTCACAGGACTTTTTATGAATTACCTACTTACTTATGTTTTTATTTCTATTGCTAAATACTAGCTCCTTTCAAAGTCGGATTCACATAATAATTACTTATTCCTAATCTAATATATATTATTTTAAACTTCCATGGTCACTAATATTACTCAAATATTACCATGTAATTTATTTGTCTCAAGTTGCCGATATTTCGGTACTGTTGCAAGCACCCTCAGATCGTCCGTGATCATGGTGCTTGAAACAGTACCGAAATATCGGCAACTCGAAACAAATAAATTACATGGTAAATATCCCGTTAATAAACAATATTCCTAATCTATATCGCTAATCGGGTTGGAAATAGGTAGACGCCAGTTAATCTCATTGTAAATAACAATGATAATTAAGAGTAAGAGTGGCTACACCGCGTACCCTGATTCCAAGGGGCCAAATGAGACCCCTGAACCCCTGACCCCTGGCTTGCCTTAACCAGCTGTCTGGGGATGGAAGTCGCTAGAGCTAAAAACCTTAGCTCTAGGGTGGAAGTGTTAGGGCGTAACGCCGCGAGTAACGTTCAGTGAAAGTGCAGCACACCTCTCTCGACACCCTTAGGCACCCACATCAATGTTGCTTCCTCGTCACCAATGCCGTAGCCACGAGGTACAGGGGCCCATTTAGTGGGTGGGAAGTCATCACCTGCCTCAAACATTTTGATATTAAACAAGATTGACAGGTGCCGTTATCTCATTCCATAAACCAAATATCATAATCGATCAGAAGTTCACCACAATAGCCCATAGATTTATCTTCAACCTGTAAAATTTAGAACAATTCAGCCACTGATCGCCAAATACCCATGGATTGACAACTGTACTATGAATCGCAAACTGTTGGTGACTGCACTAAGGCTTCGTTCTGCACACATTCCCACTAATAAGTTCGCATTTTCAATGAAAAAAACACCATCTCCTAATTGCACCGAGTGCGGAGTACTCGAGGATGTCCTACATATTTTGATGGAGTGTGTGCGGAATGAAACCCACAGAAGAGCTTGGCTTAGTAGAAACAACATGTTAGAGGTAGGATTTTGTAATAGTTCCTTAAGTTGTCCTATGTCGTATCAGGCCCTTTTATTATATAAATTAACAGATTTGGGCTTAATCAAATAATATTGTAATTTTTTGTGGTCTGCATTTTCTTACTGGGCGATGTGGTCGCACAGCGACAAAGCCCATAAAATAAATTAAAAAAAAAAAAAAACCTGTAAAATAGTTTAAAATATGCCATACTATGCCTTGTCATAGTTATTTATTTTATATTCAATAGGGCTTCTGGATTTTAGCTTTGGCCCCACCAATGCCTCCCAAATGCCCGGGCTAGGCCCGAGAATCGAAACAATAAAATAATAATAATTACTAGCTGGTAGGACTTTTCTGCAAAGTTAGTCTAGGTAGGTATGTACCACCGCTTTGCCAGTTATTCTGCCGCCAAGCAACAGTGTTACGGTTTGAAGGGCACTTTAGCTAGTTAAATTACTGGGCAAATGAGACTTATAAGAACTGATCTCACAGTCTAGAAATCTTTTTTAGACTGTGTGATGTCTCAGGATGACGTGCGCAGTGCGCAGTGTCACGTGAAATTTTAATTTAGAGTTCCGAGTGATATTACAATCTGTTATGGGCAAGCGAATGACTAGCTCGTCACGTCATTACCACCAGAATATAAACACATAATAAAGACTTTAATGTAGATATATATTTTTTACAGGCATCTAGAGTATTGAAAAAGCTACAATAATATAGAAGGCGTTATTTTCATCCAGTCCTTCATCAGAGAGGTCAAGATGTTTACTTCGAAAACGTACTTCAGCGAGGGTCCACTCGAGACTTTCTTTGTGGTAACAAACATAACTTTGTATTGTTTTCTTTTTACTTTGTACGGCAGTACCTTTTGATGTTCATTTCTAATGAATAAATCTCATTTAATTTAAATACATTTGAAAGCAATTTATATCTCGTTTCATGTTTGTATCTGTAATGCACAGCTCTACGGTACTGTTACAATCAGAATGGCTGTCTACGGTCTACCGAATAACTACCTGCCTACCTACATAAAACTATACTACATCAACAAAACGTAGCGCTCATAGCGAAACACGACTAGCCGTTTCTAACCCATCGGTAAATTTAAGCAACGTTCGCTGCAGTCACTACTTTGATGGGTGACCGTTACAGCAAAAAGTGGTATTTACAATTGAGCGCTACCGTGCTTCGGAGGGCACGTTAAGCCGTCGGTCGTCCCGGCTGTTGTCTTAAGACAATAGTCGTTAAGCCAAGTCAGAAGCCTTTGGGCGGCCTAAAAATTCTAACACCAGGGCTGACCACACGCCTACACGAGAAGAAGAAGATCAACAAAACATACTGCAAATTGTTCAAAGTAGGGATATAATTTTCTGGTCTCCTATGTAAAGTTAAAAAGCCTTGAGCTGCAGGTCTGTTACCGTTATTTAAAAAAACCTATTTCAACGCTTTCTAGGTTATGTCTGAAGTTAGGTATAAATACTTCAAAACTGCACTAATTTACCTGGGGGTGCCACGGATCAGAATCCAAGTTCCCGTGGCACCCCCAGGGGTGTCCTCCGGGGGTGTCGGGTCCGGCATGATATGTAGGTTGTAGGTATGTAGGCGGCATGTGTATACCTAGGTAGACTTTTACTCCTATAAGTACAAGTACCTACATGAAATTATGTTACTTACTATAGAATAGACATTAGACAGGCATACCTACTTCCTGATTATAATGAAAAATGATCAAAATTACGTTAATAAATCAATACAATAAGGCGAATTCTGTGTCAATACATAATTTATATATTATTTATATATACTTATTTAGAGCAGTAGCTAGGCACTTGCGGATTTTCATAATTAAACATTGGGTTCTAAGGTAGTCTCAGTATTTTCAAATCAATTGAATTGTTAAAATACATTTTGTGATAAATATGACAAACAGAAACTTGGTAAAAAAAAGCCACCCTAAAACCTCTGATGGTTTTATATTAGCAACTTGGCAGCAGGCCATGTCCAGTAAAGTGTTCTTATCTAACGTTTAGATAGGTACTTACACGTAGATAGTAAAATATAGTAGGTAGGTTTAGGTAGGTATACCTTGTCCATTTTATTAATGGTTTTTTGACAGACCGACGACTGACAAGTTAGGGATGTTCTAAAGATTCTCGAATGTGATACCGTTCCGATTGTACTATTATCATTAAACGAATTAGGTACGTAAACGTAATAATCGATACGATAAAATTTAATATACATTTTGATTTAGTTTTGATGAATTCCATGAAGAACAATATTGTTTGTATGAAATAACGTAGCCGCGCGTAAACTTCATGGGCGTAACCTGTCAAAAAACCATTCATAAAATGGACAAGGTATAGGTACCTACATTAGAAATATGTAGAATGTAGAACTCAACACAAACAGTTTTATGGTAGTTTTATAATCAGTGGATAGACTGACTGGACTGGCTTGGGATAGAGATGGCTTTCTTTAAACCGTTTCCCAGCAATGCCTCTTTCAGATAAGTAGGTAGGTCTGTCTGTACCTACTCTCCTACATATATATATATTATACTTACCAGATCTGCCGCCAGCGCCCAGCAGTAGGTACTGTACTGCCGTGTAGGTACTCTAGCTTGTTTTAGTGTACTTATACATAATATCAGGACTTTATTTATCAGACTTTAATTATCTATACACATAATAAAACTGTAACTGGGATAAATGAAAATTTTGATTGCATTACACTTCTTTTTTTATCGATATAGAAGTGGAAACATTTTTTTTGATTTTTTTGTCTGTCTGCCTGTCTCTCTGTCTGTCCCTTTGTACACGCATCACGCTTCAGCGTGAAATTTCAGCGAAATCTGCTCAATAGTTTCAACTACTGAGCAAATTTCGCTGTATAGTTATAGCTAATTTTTCAGAATAACATTTAGGATACTTTATGTATGTCGAAAACGGCCAGGTGCGGGTTGCACAAAGCAACAAGATGTTTGTATATAATTTTTTTATTTATACTCATCCTGTAGAAGGGAAGATGGAAGGGAAAGGGAAAAAGATAAGCGAAAAGGATGAATTGATAGGACGGCAATAGTATATACCTATGATATAATAATATAATAGCATACTTATATGTATAATAAAATACCTATTAACGAAATTTCGAGATTTAAGCTTAAAAAACTGTACTTTTATTTAAAAGTGACTAATTTAGTTATATCATTTTTAAACGGCTGCCAAAAAAGGGGTTAGGGTAATTATCCCGGAAAAATAAACGGTTCCTGAGGGATAGTACACGCGGGCGATGCCGCGGGCATAAGCTAGTTTACTCATATCACAATGTTCTTACCTAGTTATCTGCGATTTTATAATATTTCGCTGTTAATGAACGATGTTCATGTTCAGTAGTGCAGTCGCTTGAGTCGCTTTACAGGCACCGTAACTTTGGAACGATTGTTCCAAACTGAAACTTTAGTTCAACTATAGGGTACAAATCGTTCATTGTTCATTTATTGGTGTTTTTCGGTATTTTTGCCACATATCATTTTCGCGTCATCACTTACCATCAGGTGAGACAGTGGTCAAATGCTATGCCTATAAATTGGTAAGCTTACAGATTTTTTTGTACTTATAATAAATCAAATTTTGATTTTGTAGGTATGGGATCCTTGTAAAAATTATTATACAGATTCGATATCAATGTGATTTATAGTCTCTTGATGTTGTCAAAAATGCTTAAGTGTTCATTTATTGGTGCCACTACCCTAAGACCCTAATTAAGTTAATGAGGTCAATGCAATGCAGAGGAATGCAAAGCTTTATAATAAATAAATAATACCTATGTAGGTGAAGTCTTACCTAATTTATTGCAGGTAATGTATGTTTCATAAATAACAGATATTTATCGTTAGTTTATTTAGAAAGATCAGTCAGCTTTCAACTTGCTTCGCCCGCCATCTAGTAAAAAAATCGAGCTCAAAATGTGCGCAAAGTATATGATTGCGTGGTTGGCACTTCAGCGCTCGGCTCCGTCCGTTCCATAGCCGTCCGTACAACTCCAAAGAAAGAACTACTTGTTGTTTTGTTTCACTCTTATAACGTCACCCGTCTCTTTCCTGCAGACCGGTTTGTGATTTGAAATTTATTCAGGTTTGGACAAACCGTCGTCCGCGTGTAACGTGTTTCGCTGCCACGGTTGGGAATACGCGCCAAAGTTTTCATTTGTGTATTGGAATACAAGTTTACGTATAGTTAGTTCTGTGTTCACTTAAAAAAAACTATTCCAGTTATTGACAAACATGACAAATGCATGTGCGTGTGTATGTTTTTATGAACCACCAGTGAGACAACACTACACAAATGTTTTGAAAAAAGTGTAACAACTGGAGAGTTAAACAAGTGTGTGTGATGGGCGCATAGAAATTATTTTGGATTAAGTTAAAGTTCCACAACAACATGAGGACCAGCTGGCTGCTTTCCCCGTCAACGTTGCTGATGATTTGTACAGGTAAGCGGCTGCCTACTTACTTTCTGACTCACCTTAACTTAGCTTGTGGATGTGGAACGTGGCGTCTCGCAGCGGTTGTATCAACATTCAACAACAGTGAAGTTGAGTGGAGGCAGGTATACTTGCTTACCTGTGCATGTGTGCGTCTGTTGACTGGCTCGTTGGCTCCTCCAAGCCGCCGCGCGCCCGCCGTGACTTCACCATACATACATACATATACAAGGGGAGGCAGCAGTGTGCAGCACTGCAACTGCGTAGGGTAAACGAACTAATTGTTGGCACTATTTGCTTACCTGCATTGTCTCTTTCTTTTTAATGCAAATGATGTTAGGTATAGACATTCGTAGAGAATACAGATTTATGTATGTATTTGCATTACCCGTGTCACCCAAAACATAGTATGTTTTTTTTTAAATAAATTTTCAAGACCGTCAACCAACTAAACATAATAAAAAATACCAATTATTATCATTGGACATTGCTTTGGATTTTTTTTTTTACTATACATTAGTCGTGCGAATCATAAGTATTATAGATACTTAGTATTTATCTTAAGAAAATAAAATTGAACGGGAATTCGGCCGTTATTTTTATGTTTTGTGTAGGTACTTATTTAAAAATTAAAGAATAATTAAATATAATAATTATGCAATCTAATACAATAAGCAATAAGTATTGTAGTTACCTACTTACTAGGTATGTACGTTTTAGATTAAAACTAGTAAAGTGTTACCTAAAGTAATATTAGTGCCGAAACGTGCACTTATCTGTCTGTGTCAATGAAAATTAGATAGCTATAAAATAAGAACATAGCTGTACGCTTGAATACGTAAATTAGGCAACGCCAATGGTGCTCGGAGAGTGAAATCATGTTTATAGTAACCGGTTTAGATGCAGGTGTGCGCGGTGGCTGCCAGCCCGAGTAGCTTTACTATCCTTAATGTTATGTTACCGAGCCGCGTGAGGGTACTGAATTTTGTGTGCCTGAAAACACGAATATATTTGTATAATTACCTACATACTTTTAAGCACAACTTAGGTGAAAATGTTGGTACTTACACATTCTACACAATAAAGGATCATTCACTGGACTCGAGGATAGGATTCCCGTAAAATGCGTCGTTCCAGAAGTCAGGATTTTTGTGATTTCACAAAAAAATCCCGAGAACTTTTAATGTGATTTTATCAATTTAATGGTCTAAGCTGAAGAAGTAAAGCATAAAATAATCCAACTATGTACATGCCTAGTTCATAATACACGTTATTCAATGAAATATTTAATTAGATGAATATCGTGTTTATTCTAGAACTTGGGCATGTGAAAATTGAGTTTAGCTAAAAACCACAGATGACCAAATAGTACCTAATTTATAATTAACAGAGCACATTAACAAACGACTCATTAAGAAACACCTAGAGTTTTGGCGGGAACGCGGAAAAGTGCACGTCTTTGCGTTGTATTATTTTTCAAAACTCGTGCTTTTTCCAGTGTTAATGTTTAAAATCGGTGGCGTTTTCCGCATTAAGTGCTGAATTACGAGCATGAGTGTGGGCAAGTGATATAATGTGGTGAAACGTGGTTTTTCGTGTTGCTTCCATAATTCCATAGAAGCTTCCAGTAAAGTTGCCACCACTTTACTAAGGCATGACTTAGACTGGACTGAGACTACCTGACTTAAACTGGACTATGACTACGCAGACTGTGACTAAGACTTGACTTTACGTGAAATATTCTATCATTATGAAAAATTACAATACTTGACACTGGCTAAATACACTATGTGTGGAGCCAAAATATAAGGAAAAAAAAGAAAAAAAAAGAAACACCTATTATTATATTATTACCTATGATTGTACTATTAAGTCAGGTTTGTAACTATTGGTAAATTATGCCACTGACAATGACAATACATTCTTGATTTTTAACATATAGCTAATAAAAGTTGGATTTAAAAAACAATATTTTACACAAAGAAATGAAAACCTACAGTAACTTTAGTATACTAGGTAGAACTATTATGAAATAAAATCATGTCAAAAGGTAGGTATAATATTTGTTTCCACACGTCGACTGAAAGCAGTGGTCGTTATAGTGTCAATAATTGTATAATTTACCCTGCAAATCGTGCATGATGTCGTGTGTAACGTGCATAACTACGCTCGTTAGTAGTGCTCTAGTTTGGGATACTTATTATAAATATGAACATGAACTGCTTTTACTGCAAAACTAACAACACAGAGCAACTGCTTTAATAAGCAAATAGTTCTGTGCAAATTGAATTACCTACAAGTCAATAGTCATGGCATAACATACCCCTTAAAACATTGGAATTCATGGAAAAAGAAAAGTGTATCTAGGTAGGTATAATGATTTAGGTGACCAACGATAAAAATAAATCGTGGTCCTCCAGGACGGGGGCCTCGGGGATCGGGGTCCTCAGAGAGTAACCCAGCCAAACAGTTGAGAACCGGAAAGAACGTACTTACGTACTTACGGTAGGTAAGTAGGTACTTACCTACTTTCTCACAAAGTTTTTTTTTGAGATCTCATAACTTTGAGGGACATACGTAAATAACACGTCATTAATATTTATTTTTCTTTACTTTCCTTTAAAAGAGACAAAATAAACTCAAATTAAACATTAAATAATTTAAAGTTTTCGTGTGTATAGATAGGTAATTAGCGGACGAAACCGTGGGGCACCTCTAGTATTAGTGAATTATCTACCTAGCACATTAAAATATGTAACAACTTTAGAATAAATAAGGCTTCAGTGAAAATAACTTGGTATATATTTTATCACCATCTAAATGAAATAGCCCGTTGATGAAGATTTTCTTTGATTACTTCACCCACAAAATTACCATGTGACTCCATCCGAATAATTAAACAGAACAGCTCTGAGACGAAATTAACACAAACATATTTGTCATGTTCATTAATCGCCTAAAGGCAATTTCTTCCGTTATTTAATTAAAATAATTTGACTTGACTAAGAACATCTCAAAGGAGCCATACAAAACATAGTAGGTATTATTGAAACAACAAGGATATAATCCTGGTTCTTACTTGCTTAATTAGCCAATAAAACACATGCCTAAGCTTCATTGTTAACAATTTCAAGATTTCATTATTCGATATAGTTAATAATTAAAAAATACAAATATAAAGTATTCAACAAACAGTGCATTTTTTTAAACATATTTATTTCACAAGACAGATAGATATACGTGAAAGGTAATGAATGGGTGAGACCTTTGCCCTGTAGTGGGACAGTGACGGTAAAAAAATTGCATGTTAGTCATTTTAAAATAGGTAGGTACATAGTTTTAAATATCTATGAAAATCAGAAAATGTTTAATGCAGATTTTAATAAAGTGTAGACGTATCCTATCGTATCACGCTATCATGGCCATCATTATACCAAGGCTCAGTACTTTGTCTGATGTGAAAATAAAATAAAGGTCATAAACTGGGCCGTTTACCCTGCTTAGGTATAATACGGCCGGCCTCATAGCTCAGTTGGTAGTAGCTCTGACTTCTGAATTCACTGTAGGTAGTTCGATTCCCAGTCCACCTAAACATTTAATTATGTGAGGAATATCGATGTTGGTTCTGTGTTTGAGTGTATCATTAATATTTATTACAAAAGCAATCAGTATAACTAAGTACCTACTATTTTATTATATCAGTTATCTGATTTCTCTAAGTACCAAAAGTAATACCTAGTTTGAGGCTAGATGGCGCTGTGTGAAATGGCCACACATTTTGAATTGAATCACATCGAATTGAATTGAATTGAATTTTCTGTACTAGCTGACCCGCCCCAGTTTCGCTCAGTTTAATTAGATTCACGCCGGTTCCAAACTAGGTATACTTTCTTTGGGTTGCTCTCAAAGGATCCCGTCAATTAATTTTCCAAAAATATTCATTCAAACTCAAAGATTAATAACTAATCAGGGTCCCATCTGATTCCACAACTAACTCACTGATTGTACCATCGTCGCGTAAGTGCTCACTGAACTTATTACAATTATGCTAACCCGCCCCGGCATTGCACGGGTTTAGCTTTACCTACGCCTTTTTTATAGAATCTGTAGCGTCGAAAGAAAGAAGGCAGAGAGAAGGAAAAAGCTCAATGGGAAAAAGGATGAAGGATGAGACGGCGATGAATGAAGGCCTGATCTCCCTCCTTCTGCATCCTTTTTCCCTATCTTATTCATTATTTTGAATTTTGTTTCTTTCTATCAAATTAGAAATAGGCAAAGATAAAACAAGAGAAAACACTGAATAGCTACTCCACCGTTAACCTGCCTGTTAACAGTCTTTATTTAGTAAGTGGGTAATGGCTATAAACCAAAGGAGCTAGCTGTACCTTGCTACGTACTTTATTATTATTCCTGTAATTGCATTCGGGAATGCAGATCTTTAGAAGCTGCGTTTATTTTTAGCTTATTGCGCCAGACCGGTCGTGCTTTGCAGATAAATAAAACACAATAAGCGTAGCTGGGACTGGCCAAATAATAAGAAAAAAGCGTTCCAAGAAACCGGTATAGCGTTATAAGTAAAATAGTTCATGGACGGACTGCGAATTATCCTGGTATGGATTTTTTATTTATAGAAATGTGACGACATAGGAAAATGATTTTTTAATCATTCTGAACTACAGGTGACATAAGTATAAGGTGATTTATGGATAAACGCTACCCTGGTGTAACAAATAATGCGCGGCAGTCCCAGTTGTCATAAGAACATCTATGGCAATAAAGCCTGATAGAATCTGACGCCTAACCTTTCCTGTTACTGGTTCCTTATGGGTTGCGAATTCAGATGGCAGTCGCTCGTGTAATTCTGGTAGCTCGCCGCTACAGGTTAGACTGGGAGCTGACCCCAATAAAAAAATGGGAAAAGGCACAGAGGATGATAATGATTTGTAAGTAGTCAAGGGTTCCGATTCCGATTATCTACATGAAATACTATAGAACGCATGGTTGCTTAGTTAATATGCTATAATGAATTACAATTTTACAATTACCTAATCATAATTACTTTTAAATTAAATACCTACTAGCCATTTTTCGTGAATAATGCGCCGTGGAGGAACAACCCTTATGCACTCCTCCTACGGCTTTCCGCGACGCTCGTTATTTTTTCAGTGAAAAGTAAATAAAGGTAGAGCCACGCACCGGCAATGCCCTCGGTGTTGCGGATGTCCTTAGGCAGTTGTGACCGCTTACCGTCAGGTGGACTACCTGCTTGTATGGCACTCATATAATTAAAAAAATATTGCTATTAATTAAGATTTAAAGATAGTACTACGTAGAAATGCTAATTATTATTAACCCTATTTTCAATTTTAGTGAATTTCTACTTAAGTAATTTACGAAAATATTTTTGATGTATACATGTATGTACTACCCAATACCACAGAATACATAATAGTACAACGTATAATGCACTTACCTAATTAATGCCTAAGTAATTCCCTTACGCCATTTAATTAAGTAATTAAACCTTAATGTTAAAGATTTACGACTTACAGCAGTACCTGTTTAACGTGACCAACAGATTATTTTTAATGCGAAGGAAAAGTTTTGAACGGTGGGCATATTTAGTCACCTTTGGAATTGTCAAATAAATTAACCTAAATGTTTCTGATAAAACGCATCACATTTTGTGTTCAAATGGCTATAAGCTATGTTTGCTATAAAAACCTTATGGGTGATAGTTTGCTCAGTTTACATTTTCTAATATAGATAAGTTATCATCATCAACGGCCTGAAGACGTCCACTGCTTGAACATAGGCCTCCCCCACAGAGCGCCACTTTGAGCGGCTGCTTACCTCCTGCGTCCATCGGCTCCCCGCTGTTTCAGGTCGTCGGTCTACCGAGCGGGATAAGATAATTAAGTACTATAGATGTATTGACATCAAGGGGGGGGGGGGGGCCTCGACGCAGGCAGTCTACATCAAGCGCGGCAGTAATTAACCAATTTACCAGGAATATAAAAAAAAAATCAATGGAAATGAAAATTTTAATGAAAAGAGCACAAATTGGGCTTGTATAGTATACTTTATTGTTTTTATTTGTTTGATTGTAATTATTTTCTTTTATCTACATTGAAAATTAATCTGTCTATAAGATATTTTATTACCCCTAAGAAATTTCTGTACCTGCGCCTGATTTAAATACATTGAAAATTTAAATCACTTACATATATTAAAACCAGGAATTTAATTGCTATTTTATTGACCAATACTTAAACTAAACCTATATAAAGGTACTATAATATATAATAATCCCCCATAACTCGCCACGCGCAGTAGCGTCGTGGTCGGTGGGTATAAGCGACTCTACCAATAAGAATAGAAATAAGTCTACATACATATTTTATTACTAATAAAGCAATAACGGAAAGCGTATCCATTCTTTTCATAGTAATAGACATTATATTTTTGGTAAGTAATACCAGTAAATAAAATTACAGAAAATAAACCCCAGTAACAATATTATATTAGACATTTCTTTCGCCATAAACCTCTGTTATATTATAATAACGATGACGACGTACCAAGCATACAATAAGCCTTCATATATTTAGAGGCGTGGTATTGAAGGCATTGAAGCTATAATTTTACTCATGAGATCAAAATATTTCAAATTAAATATAAGTTGTAGGCACATTAGATATTCCCATCTATCAATATTTCCAAATATAGGTACCTAGTTCTAGTTACTCTACAACATGTTATTCTGATATTAACGTGGATTGTAAGCCAATGTACCAAAACTTTTAAATTCTCAATTTAGAACAGCGACTTCAACGCGGTTTTTTATTTATAAGTTTAGATTTTGTAATTTTAGTTTTAGATAAGTACTTAGTTCAGATTCAATTTAGTTTTAGAAATTATAATAATAATAAATGTGTTACTAGGTATTATATTATCTGTGGTGTGGTGTGCGTGTGATGTTTTATTTATAAGTTTAGATTCAATTTAGTTTTAGAACTTATATTATCTGTGGTACAGTCATATTTTATTTAGAACTTTTATCATAATTATTATTTAGAACTAGTGAATATTAGACGTGTTTATCATTACAGATATTGTGTCACGCTAACTTTGCTTGATGAGTTAAATTTTGAACGTTACCGGATTTCAACTTATTTAATTAATAGACAAAAGCCCTCCAAAGCTATGTTCCCCTAAATATTTACAAAATGTTTGAAATTCATACGCACTTTAAAAGTCTTTTCGTATTTGGGAGCCTTGGAAAAAAATAACGAGTTATTTTTGGGAAACAAAATATCCTCGTCCTGTTCGGGTGACACTTCAATTTGGACATGAAAGAAAAAATAAATTAAATCAGCCGCTAGAGCACTTCTCTCCGAATAAGAAGGCGATAGGGCACTCCTAGAAAGCATACATATGCTACTAAAATTGCGTTCCCAAGGCGGACGGTTAGTTTGCTGTCGTGCTTCGGTTCACACGGCCTTTGTCTCCTTTATTACGGGTTGGTTCGCGACTTGCCCTTCCGTTGACATGCCTCGCTGTCTCTTTATTTGCACATTACTGACTGATCCTTCATACGAAGCAATAACTCGTCACAATGAATTAACTTTATACTTTTCCGACGCATCTTTCCTTATTGGTGTTTCACATAGGTATTGTGTTACATTCTAATATGCCGTCGCTTCAATTTAAAAGCCTTTATATCAACCGAATGAAAAGAAAATCACGAACGTTAGTGAACTTTATGAAACATTTCATTAGGACCGCAAATAATTTGCATAGCAGTTACCGAAATTCGGTACTTGGTAGTTGCTTCCCATTGGAATGCAAGTGTCGAGTAGATTTACAATGCTGCAGTGGTATCAGTATATAAACGCAAAGTACATCCCTCGCGCTGTATGTACCGTATACATATTTCGTAGACAAGAACCTATTTTCTTTCTAAACAAGTTTAGCGGATGTACTCTATAAATCAGTCTTGGGAGTGAGATGGTGTTTCAACGTTTCCCTCTCGAAATAATACCGAATGTAAGCGTGCTTCTGTACGGAATACGGTAGTCTTGGCTCTTGTTTTCGCATAAATAAGTAGCGCTGGACTTATAAATAAATTCTTTCAACCAATTTATCTTGCGGTATAGAATTGGGAATTCAGAATAAAGAAAACAAATAAGCTTGTTCGCGAGGGGGACGCAACGGGATAACTACTCGCGTTTTCT
This sequence comes from Ennomos quercinarius, assembly GCA_910589525.2. NCBI lineage: Eukaryota > Metazoa > Arthropoda > Insecta > Lepidoptera > Geometridae > Ennomos > Ennomos quercinarius. The sequence goes on from OU342493.1 coordinate 13,358,515, forward strand.
TATTTTCTGTGTTGAATGTTGATATTATTTGACAGGTTATGTTTTTGTACATTATTTGTTTTTACATACTTTGTGTAGGCAATCTATTTCTACTTTTTGGGTGTACATTATGTCTATTATATATATGGCTGGGCATAGAATGTAGACAAGCTGAACGATCTCAACCTCACAAGGGTTTCTTGTTGTCGTGCCTACGGTACCCTAAAAGCTACCCGTTGTAGATTAATAAAGTTTCTACGGAGTGTAATTACGGTATAATATTTTCTTTTACCCTGTTAAATACTTCCCAGAGTGAGGCAAGTATTTAGCTCATGATAAAAAGAAAAAGAACTCAATTAGTTTTAAAAAAAATTCTTTGGTAAAGAATTAGGTCGTGAAATAGATTCTTTATTACGATGAAGAATTCAAACTATTTCAAGTAAGTATATTTCAAGGCTGAAATGTAATTTAAATCTAAGCTGCTATTAGATAGGTATTTAAGATAGGCCAGTAATTAGTTATGTTTCGTAACTGTTCATTAAGTTTATTGGGCTATGAATAAAAGTTTACGTAGTGGCTTTGTTGGTATTTATTAAACGAAATATAGGACATTTTTAAAGGTAACTAGCATCGCATGTTGCACGATAAGTTGCTATATTTATTTAGTAACAGTAGTGAGTTGAGTCTTGAATAGCGAAGTATTATAGCATAGATTGTCTTTTTACTACCTGTTGAATAGGCAATACTTAATTGATTTTTATTCGCATATTATCAGTTGCTAAATTAAAAAAATACGTTTCTAATTTTAATAAAAAATGTACCTATACTTGTTTATTTAGAAAATACTTGAAATATATCCGGTTGTACGCTGAGAAAAGAAAGTGCTATGCGTTACGGAATAAGAGAGAGCCAAAGTTGGTTATGCTACTTAGTTACCAACGTCATCTGATCCGCCGATCAAATAACGGGTTTCCATTAAACCTTGCTGATAAAACCAAGCAACAATGTCGTAAAATATCCTATTCTATTTAGTATTGAAACAATTCGAGTATACAGTTAATTGTTAAGATAAAACACAATTTGAAACAACCTATTGTACGTTCTAATCTAGCTCTAGCATGACAGGCTAGTATAATAATACAGGGCCCTAATTCTGTATGACCACTACGATTCCTTACTTCGAAACCACGCGAATTCCTTGTCATACATAAGAAATCTGCAAAAATCTATTTTCTTCTAACAAACTGTCACGTCACATCTGTAATACATGCTCTGTCATTTCTATTACCAATATATTCGACGTCTTCAGTCCAAACTTAATGTTTGGTACTTGGATGACGGAACCCTGGGAGGTGACGTGAACACTGATTTTTAATGATCTAGGTATTATTATTAACGAATTTCGCGACATTGCTTTGGATTAAAAATTTTCTAAATACGAACTTTTTGTTTGCGATACATGTCCTGAAAAATATTTGGTTTTCGAAAAATTTAATAGTCTTGTCCCATATATTCGGGTTACCTATATTATACTCTCATCATGTATTGTATGGATATTTTGTCCCGTGAGTGGCTACGTTTTGGCTTAGTAACTAAAAGGACGCACTGCCAAAATGTCCTTCGTATTGTATTCTAAGTATCACGGAATTCTGTATTGAACCGAAACCTAAATAGTTTCTGACCCTTCGATTTAATTAGTTCGTTCTACCTACTTAAGTCAGATCCTTTACTACATTAGGTAGAAACAAGTTAATACGCACCGCAGCTTAATCCTATGCTATCTCACTGTCAAGTTTCGTTAAAGTCTAATAAGCAGCTCCAGACATTTAAGTCTTATTTCATAAAAACATTGTAGAAACTCTAGAACTCCAATTAAAATTGAAAAGTTGTTTAGTTGTTTATGTGCCTTTTACACCAAAACGGCTGAACAGATTTGGGTGATATTCTGCACATAGAATGCTAATACTAACGAAATCAACTATACCTATAGGATACTTTTTAACCCGTAAAATGGAGACTCTGTGGAGATACTGCATGAAAACGGGTAAGTAGCGAGTTAAGCTGCGGGGTGCCTCTTTACAATAATTACAATATTACTTAAAGATAAGAGAAATAATATATAAGTAGGTATATAAAACGTCCCTATCCCGTTACGGAAATATCACAGGTATGTATAAACTATATAAGGTTTGATTCTCGACATGAAAGTAGGTACAGCATGCAACACTTTCGAGACAATGGCGTTATTTGCTGAACAGTGCGCACAATGGATGTTTGTGTCTTATCTGCTTGTTCCCAGGCTCCCACTGTACTTTTCGCACAAAATTTTCTCATTACACGGCTGCTTTTTGTTGGAGTTAAGGTCAATGTGCGTGGGCCGAGTTAAATGATATTGTTTCATATAAAATCTGATTTGCTTAAGTTTCTTAACGGGATTAAACTGTGTCAGCATCTACACTCTGAAACGTATGCTGGAAAGCTGAAATAATTATGGCAAAGTGCCTTTATTCTTTAAACCAACCCTACAATAATACTATCTACTAAATGCTACTAGCTACTACCTACAAAAAACATTTGGACTGTATACTAGCCGCGATGACCTAATAGACAGTCCAAATGGTCCAGTTGACTATACCAGCAGGTAGCGTACCCAACATGCTGGCAGCATTGCCTCGTTAAATAGGCTTGTGATGTGCTATTTTATATTGCCCAAAATAATAATATTCCTCATAACATAAACAGCCGTGAAAACAAAATTTAAATATCTCAAAAAATGACAAAGTTACAAGCATTTTAAAATACAGGTATAGAAAGAGACAGTTCAAACGTGCAGTGACGTCAGTACGTTCTCCTTACCTCATTACTAAGCTGTGGTAGCTTTACATACAATCTCTTAAGCACGTGACTTCACAACGTGCGTTGTCATAGTAACTGTGGGGAAGCTTTGTTTTGCGAGAAAGGGACAGGCGATGCCCCCTCCAGAAGCTTTAAAACTTTAAGCTTGTTACTCCGTGATTTATTTACCGATTTTACAATTTTTTTCAATTATTGCACTCATTTTTAATCTACTTTACGAAAATAATATTAAGTTGTTAATTTTTAATAGCAGGACACTAGCCTATTGCATGGATGTTATGGCTACTGAGGACCGTGGCAACACATCAAACAAGCTCACTACGCCCAGGCTTTCTTCATAATTACGTTGAGTGACGTGTGCGTCACTAAAGTTACTCTTAACTAACTTATTTAATATTGTATCCTTTGTAATTAGTTTAATACTTATCACAGGTAATTTAAACTCGCGAAATCCAATTACTTAAATTACTTATTAGATATAAATCATCTAATAATACCTACTTACTGTAATTTTATTTAGATCTATTATTAAAAAGCTTTGATGTACGTTGTCTGGTCTGTCAGTGAGTCTGTAAGTCAGTCAGACTGACTAACGGTCTATATACGTACCGACAGTCCAATCACCTGGGACAGAAATTATATTATTTGACGGGTAGCGTAGAAGTTCACTAAGAAAAGATTTTTGAAAATTCGATAAGAGCCTAAAGGGGATTAAATTAAGTGTGATGAAGCGCAGGTAAAACTGTAGACTATCGTTTTATATTATAGATCTAGAGACAGGTAGGCTCTCACTAGTTCTATAGAATAGGTATAAGGTATAACCAGCTAATAACGTTGCAGCTTTTTTATAATATGAAAAGATGAGAGCTGGTTTATTTCAAAATTTATCAAAGTTTTAAAAAGTTATTTTATTCCATTTAAAAGAAGATCATTTAAAAGATAATAGAACAAAGCTGTTACCATGGCCCTAAATTTGGAAGAACTTAAAAAGTTAAAACTGCGCAAAATGTTTAAAATTATTTAAAAAAAGAGTGTGGAAGCCCTTTGAAATTGTTGTCCCAGCTCAGTAGGAAAGTTTATGTCGCCTTTGGGTCATATTATAAGGAAGTTGAATATCTTTTAGTTTGGAGAGAGTTCTCGCCATGACTCCATAAGCGCGCGACAATGTGGAAATGGACTCAAGTAATAATGCACATCTCGCGTTGATGTAGGTACGCTGCGGCTTCATAATTTTAAATGAAAGGTCACTGCGCATACCATTATAGGTAGGTACAACATTTTGGCGAAATTACCTCTCAAAATTCATAGTAGGTAGCTAGTTTGCTATGTTCAATTGTACAGGCTGTGGATTGCGCGTCGCGTAGGAACAACGTTAAAAGCGCTCATACTTATGAGGGACACTCCTGTACATTACGTATTCAATGCGTAGCTTGAATACCGGTGCGATGGCCACGGAGGCACGTAGAGGCCATGCTAGACGCGCGCCGTCCGCCAGGAGGTCCTGCGAACTAGAATATTTAATGAATCGTCTCTTCCTTAATCTGATTTAAACTAACAGCGCTGTAATAAAACGCTTTCAACATTTAACTTCGTCTCGTAGGTATAGATCGCGATTAAAATCTAGTAAATTCATGAAGGAAATAGTGACCTCATGTTTAAATCTACCCTCTGAATCAATCTTATTCGCAACTCTATCTGCAGAAAATGGGTATTCTCGAAGGATGCCGAGAACGGAAACAGTTTAAAAATGAAATAGTCTTGAATTAATCCGGGCCCTCAAGGCTTTTTATTTTGTTCTACGGATCGCGAGCGGAGGGAAAAGTGAACTGGTAAAACGGCGGGCCTCGGTGATTGAGTAACAAATGATACCAGTCGACTTTCTCCTTTGTAATATTAAGTGTGATTTTTGTTACTGTTTCGCTTGAGTCATCAAGTCACGCGCTAACTGTACTTGTTTCACAATTCAGCGAAATATAAACTGTAACCAGTGGCTGAAGTAGCGCAGTTATTCACTTAAATTAATGTATGTAATACTATTGTTATAAGACTTTTGAGTAGGTAAAGACCTACTTTCCGGAAGACGCAGCCGTAGGCTGGCCCTCCACTAGGTGGACCGAGAACCGCGGGGAGCCGATAGGGCAAAGCAGCCGCCCAAAATGCAGCTCTATGGGGGAGGCCTATGTTCAGCAGTGAACGTCTTCAGGCTGATGATGATGATGAAAGATCTACTCTATTGAACACCAAAAATTAAAAATTATATGTATAGGTACCCTACCATTGACTATAAATCCAGGTACCTACTTAACGCTTAGCTTACACTGGATATTGCAGTTTCAGGGAGTCGTAATATTTTACAAGGGTACCAAGAATAAAGACCCTTCTGAATGAATCAAAATGTCACAACGCAAAATGCACGCAAACAAGTGGTAAAATATTCCCCACTTCTAATAAGTATTAACAAGACAAAGACGCACTGTAAGTCCAAATAAGTTCTTAAAGCCCCCTCGAGACGGATATTAAACTATACTCTTGTGACAATTATGGGTTACTAATGTACGAATAAATCTAAGAAATTACCCACAATAGCTAGAGAAGCTTGCTACTAACAAATCACGGGCAAATAATTCATAAATAATTTGTGCCAGAGTAATTACAGAGATATTGTTGAATATTTATTACTAGTCCGGAAGTTTCTACCATTTTCGTCACTGAACCACAGAATTCGCCCTATTTACATAGGTCCACTGAACATAATTAATAAACTTGCCTATATTGGTGAGAGTATTAATTTACTACGTAAAAATATCGGTAAATACATTGACGTCGATCATAGATATCTTGCCGCCAACATAATCTTTTTACTTCGATTGTATGTTGCATTGTATGTACCCACTACTAGTGGAACAAATAGTAGAACAGGTGGGAACTACCCCCCAGCGCCCACCTGAATGACAGTATTTTTTAAATCTTGAGCTTGCAATCGATCCATAAAAATATCACCGTCAAATAAAACTGAAAACTTTATTTGCGTCTATTGACAGAAGTCAATATTGTAAATTTTTGAGAGACCTAAATCTCTATTTACGCCTTAAACTTTACGGTTGATGGTTGCCTAAAATAACCTACTTAACAAAAGTATTTAGGTATTAAAGACAATAGACTGAACAAGTTTTGTGCTAAAAGGAAGTAAGGTCTTTGTTTTTGAATATGACGATCGCAGGCAGTGATTTACGGTCAAAAGTATATAATAAAGCTTACTGAAATAAACCCGTGATATAGTTCCACAATGACAATATCTCTAACTAACTAGCATGTTTTGTGATCTGCTGGAGATTAATCTGTATAATAGGATTTTGGCTTGAAGCCACCATTATTTGCTACACGGTTCTCGTCCCCGTGCGTTCGATATGAAGGAAAAAATACCAATTTCCAAATGATTTTTTTTCTTATACTAATCAAACTACCTCTGAGGAAAACAGAGGTTGTGATACATTATTCACTGAAAAGATACATATTTATTTGCTGTATTATGTAGTCACATCATGAGTTATATTCAGGTTAATATATCCGTGGTTATATTATAACGATGTATGGACGATATGTCATTAGAGATATAAATATTAACAAGGAGGTTGTACATGCTCGCTAATAAGATCCTAATTATGATATGTCTATATCCTTGCTTTGTGATCTTTCACTTTCTCATGTCTAAAATATTTCAAACATTACATTGATTAGTCATTAAAAGAAGATAGATAGATAGATAGAAAATTCTTTATTGCACAAACAACAATAGTAGGTACATAGGCGTGCTTAATGCTATAGAGCATTATCTTCCAGTTAACCCCGGTGTATTGTGGAATTGTTTATTGCGGTGGTGCAATACTGAAGAAATATAAGACAAGAAAAAACAACAACTTAACTATTTCTCTAAACTGATGAAAGTATAAATAACACAATAAATACATAAAATTAAATACACACAATAATACTATACCTACAAATATAATACATATTGTTATACCTATATACATACATATAATTGTACTTATAATTAGATGGATTGCTTTTGAAGAAGCATTGTTTGCGTTGGCAACAAGATCACAATTTAGAGAACCAGTTTTGTCGTATGTATAGCTGTAAGCAAGTGGCCTGAAAGTTTCTAGAGTGGCAATCACGAACCGGAACACGTAGCGCAGGTCGGCCCCCTATATACTAGGTAGACCGACGATCGGGTGAAAACCGCGGGGAGGCGATGGATGCAAGAAGCGATCAGCCGCTCAAAGTGGCGCTCTGTGAGGGAGACCTATGTTCAGCAGTGGATGTCTTCAGGCTGTTGATGATGAAGCGGCCTGTTGCCAGTATTTTAGGGCTGCCACAAGGCCTCAAAGCTTCTACTTATCGACTGTTGTCTTACGACAACAGCCGGGACCGCGTAGATGTACCTACCTTCCTAAGCACGGTAGCTGTGTTGTAACTACCACTTTTTGTGGCGGTCACCTATCAAATTAATGACGTAGTGACGAGTTCAGTTAGGAACGGCTATTAGTCGAGCTTTGCTATGAGCGCTAGAAAATAAACTAGTAGTAGGTACTTGAGTGTAGGTACTGTTAAGAGAAGTAGAAACAAAGACCTCGTAATTATATACATAAAAGTCTTTATTCCATCTAGTGCTTTGTTTCAACAAGAAGAAAGCAGGACCGTGGTAATTAAATACCGTCATATCGTTTATTACGATTTTGGTAAAACATTGTTAAATTATTGATTAAACTGGAATTAAGCCTAATAATCTATTAATTAACATAAAATACACCAGGAGTTAGTATCCTAAAATAAAAATACAATACATTGAAAATCAGTAATCGTGGGGTTCTATTGAAACGAAAATCCGTAGAAATGAGTGTCTGGGGTGACATGGGAATCTGTATTTATAAGCATAATTCCTCGTATTAACAGTCTGATCATAAAGGCTTGTTTTGTTGGGCGTTTTTATTTTACTTATTTTGCGTTCGCAAGTTTTTATACCAGTTGTGTTACGGTACTGTTAAGAGGTGTGATAACTTGCCAAGATACAAGTGGTATAAAAAAAACTTAGAACCAATTTTTCTCTAAAAACAAACTGAAGACTATTGTAACGGTAAAAATCTATTGATGGGCGCCATCTTGAGAAGCTCAGACACTTTAAACCCTCATGGCCTCACCACTGTAATTTATTCGGTGCAGGCGATTTGAAACCACGGGGAAATGAGTAGATTTGTCAACAACGACAATGGCAAGCCAGGTCACGCGATAAAAATAACGTCAAGTAACCCTCTTACCAGCTAAGAGGGTTACTTACGTTATTTTTATCCTTACCATAAATTATTGTCGATAGCAAAAAACTATAGTGATAAAGAAAGATACATGGCTTTAGCCTTCCATGACACTTAGTGTCTTGTGTGCAACTAACGTATGAAATATAGGTTCCATTATCTCATTTTATTTGTGGTCACACGCTCTAATACGATGGTTCTGTACTTTGTAAATAAATCGACCTTACAGGAGGCTTTTCCAGGCCTAAGAAAGGTTTTATCTAGGTTTGGTCTGCTACTGAGATGCTACGCTCTACAGCCTTAGAGAATTTAGCTGCTGTTTTAGTTTGGCCAGCTTACAGCGCATTAGAATATCAAGGCGATACTATGAAAGACGCAGCGTAGGCTGGCATGGACTAAGTGGACCGCCGATCTGTTCAAAACCACGGGGAGCCGATGCTGATGCAGGAGGCGAGCAGCCGCTCTAAGTGGTGTTCTTTGGGGGAGGCCTATGTTCAGCAGTATTACTATGACATAATAACATTTACCTATGACACGTTCAAAAAATTTCAAATAGCTGTTTTTTTTTGACAAGAGACTTATGAATGAGCTTTACTCATGTTTCACTCGTAATGCCGAGTTAAACACTACATTTCATTTCGATTGCGAGAAACTATTTTTTTCTAAGGAATTATTTCGATCTATCCTGGTTTTTCTGTTCCATTGAACATAGAAAAACCGAGTCTTCATTAAGGATCATATTAATTGTAGCTATAGCTAGGTAATAACGATTAAAATAACTCCCTAGTAAAAATACACTGTATATAATAGTTCTCCCATCTACACGCTTTCCTAAAATGACACACCAGAAAATAGAGCATGCTGCAAAGAAAATACTTTAATAATATGAGGGAACGAAATGCTAAGGGTAGATAGAATGGTGATACATTACCAACGGAAGCGAGAAATCATACACAGCATTATAATGATGAATATGAATGAAGAAGATTTTCTTTCATTTCCTTTCGCAAATTCACCGAAATGTTTGTGTGCAATTATTATTAGGTACCTACATTGGTACAGACGGAGTAACTATAACAAATATATATTTATAAATCTAAAGTAATATAGTATAATTAATATTATTAGTCATCATCATTATCAACAGCTTAAAGACGTCCACTGCTGAACATAGGCCTCCCCCAGAGGGCATGATTTTGAGCGGCTGCTGCCCTTTTGCATCCATCGGCTCCCTGCGGTTTTCACCAGATCGTCGGTCCACCTAGTGGGGGGCCGGCCAACGCTGCGTCTTCCGGTTCGTGGTCGCCACTTGAGAACTTTTCTTACCCATCAGTTGTCAGTTCTGCGAGCGATGTGGCCTGCCCATTGCCATTACACCTTGCTAATTCAAAGAGCTATATCGGTCAGTTTAGTTCTCCTGCGGATCTCCTCATTGTGGACCTATCTTGCAGGGAAACACCGAACATAGCTCTCTCCATAGCTTGTTGGTCGATTATGAGCTTATTAATGAGGCCAACAGTAAGAGACCACGTCTCAGTGCCATAATAATATTAGTGCGTGGTGTAAATAGAGGTTTTTGCTGCAGTTTACCACAAAAAATGCGGATACACACCATAGAAGACTGCAAAGTAACCTTTAGATGAAAAAGCAACATTCTGACACATTATTTTCTTAGCTAAGGCGGGTAAGAACCCTTAATTCTTTCGGGTTAACGCCTCGTCATTAATCAATTTTATGTCGTAACGCTCAATAAAGCCTATTGTTGCCTCGCGATATTTGGCTATGCGACTCGATGTACGGGTACCTACTCTCTATGCATTGTGTTGTGTGTATGATAAGAAAATATTATAATTTTCTACGTCTACATTAATAAATCAGCTAAGCGATCACGTTAAACTTATTTGCAACCGAATGAAAATGTGTCAATTTTGCAATTTAATTTACTTATTATCTTTTATATTATTATTTCAAACATTACCATTATAAAGAAAACATATGTATAATAAATATAATATTACCTATACTAAACTAAACCTTATTATCTTCTACTGTCTATTTTCGAATTATACCAGCTTTTCGCGGAAAATCTTGTTCATATGACCTATCTGATGTTTGATAGGAAAGCACTTGGCAGGTTAGTAATGTCACTTACATAATTTAAAATGTGCAATAGGCCCAATTTTGACTATGTAGTATAATTATATAAAAACTACCAAATGTCGAAGATTTTGATTTAAAAACTATCGTGAAACATTTTGTTAATTTCATAGAAGCTTAATCACAACTAACGCCCCACAATGTTTGTCCACAATGAAGCCGAAGATGGGACACACTTATCCAGTAGATACCTATTCACTGTACTCTTGAATACACCTAGATTATCATTATCATCAGCCCGCAATACGTCCACTGCTGAACATAGGCCTTCACCATAAAACGCCACTTTGGACGCTTACCACAGAAAGGATTTGCCATAATCACCACGTTTGGCCGGCTTAGTGATCGCAGAAAGTTTTAATGTAGGTAATAAGGAAAATGCTGCTGCCCATTCCCTGGATATTCCCTTAGCCGGCTCTTACAGCACCCACGGGAAGAGATGGGGCCTAGATTATATTGGATAGGAAATAGACCATAGCAGGAACCAAGTTCCATTCCTTAGACGTGCGGATTATGAAAGAATTACCAAAACAATGTGGTAAAAATAGATGTAAAAACATGTAGGTAGATGTACTTAACTACTTACGCTAGGAGAAAATTCTCGTTTAGGGATAGTTATATAAATAATATACGTTAAGTATTCAAAGGTAAATTACACGTGCCTGTTCAAAAGATGTTTACGTCGAAAACGTTATTGAATCTACTTTTCAAAGGTTTCATTTCATGACAGAATTAGTAATTTAAGAGCTAATGAATTTTCATATAATAATGAATAGCAGAAACGTCCTTGTTAAAGGAACGATCCTCCACAGGTAATAATAATAAGTAATTGAGGATAGGAGGTACCTAATGGATCGCTGGAATCAAAAACAAATTGCTGACCTTAAGCTTGTAATTAGAAATTCTTAAAGGTGCGAGGGGGAACCTTCATCATTTTTTGACAAAAGAATTTTAGGTGTCAACTTTTTGTTTCCTTTTCCTTAAATGTATAACGTAATGACACGCTGATTTCCCTCTCGCTGAATTTATTCATCGGATGATACTTATCCGGAAGGTGGGATATAGCTGATTTAAAAGAAAATTGAATTCAGCACATGGAAATAGAATCATTCACACTTGTCAGCCGAGAGAGATGCGGTACGGTAAAGAAAGCCGTTGATGAAAATTGGATGGAGGCCGCTCATGAGATTTCTTTCTCTATCTAATAATGTTATTTGACTAAGGGGTGATTTTTCAATAGCTGGATACAGGTTATACGACTAATAAATTATAAACCAGCTCAAACAAAATCATTTCAATTTTCAGTGTTCCGCTTTTTTATTTTTACAGTGTTTTGTTTTATCTAATGAATAACTTTTATCTGATTATTGAAAAACCACGCCTAAGTAACATTTTATCGCATGGAATGTGTTGACTTTATTGGATGGTTTGTAGGTAAGTCATTTTAGTACATATGATCGAAGTTAATGAAAGAGCTAAACGAGAATATTGTTAGTAGCTCATTTCATAGTTTTTGGCCACTTTGACAACCAACTCCACTGCATACCTTTTTTTCTTCCGACTTCAAAAAAGAGGAGTTTCTCAATTCAGTTTGCTTGCACTGTTGAGACCCACATAGGACAATGTTATCCCGGAAAATTAATAATTTCCGTCAAACCTCGCTAGACAAATACACAAACAGGTTAAACTGTAAGTTTAAAAGTACTACAGTATGCTTGCGTTCTACGCGGTTAAGCCTCACTTTGAGGTTGAAACTAAATATTTGCTGTTTGCGTGCGCCGGGATGAGTTTGACTGGGTCACAAGAAGTATAAAATTTATTTTATTGCAAATCATCATATTTATTACAATATTGTTTATTATATTTGCATATTTCATTGTTAATGTTTTTGTGAGTTTGTGTGGTTTTTATGTAAGCTTTTTTACTGGATTATAAAATGTATTAGTAGACCACAGGGTTTATTGTTTTATGTTAGTGTAAATTACAAGTTTAATTTTTTATTTATTTACGCATAAGTTATCTTTATCGTAAGGTAAGTGACATTGTCCTTGAAAACCTCATAGGCTAAAGACGATCAATGTGAAGTGCTTGTTGTATTCTGAAAATATATAATATGTGGATTGCTTTCATATCTCGATAGTTTAGCGGTTTGCAAGCGTGATCTAGATGAAACTGAAGATCTTGCTAAGTGGATACTTTGTATATGACCAAGCGAAGCACGAAAAAATTGCATATAACATACCTCTTTTGATTTGACCAACTTAGCGCGATATAAAAATAAGAAACGGTTAAAAAAACCATCTCTTTTGTGGAAATATGGGAATAAAATTAATTGGAAGTTTACACAGGGTCCGTTGTGTGTATGTTCAGTTTCTGTTTAACTCATCTGAATCAAAACTTTTAACTCAGTTACAGTACAAATCATAAAATTAATTGATTTCATTAACTTTATTAATTCAACTTTTGCCGCTGAATTAATTTGGATATAATCGCGTTCGTCGAAATGTAAAGGGTACTAAAGCGGAAGGGTTCTACTCTGCAACTTTATATTTTCGCGAAGGCTTCGGACAGGAAAGCTGAAGCCGCATGGCATGGCGCTTTAAATTCATGTATCTGTACATAGAAGCATGTACTATAGTATACTTAGATATTGAACACTGCATCTGGCTGCGTGATTTCTTTGCGCACACGCAAGCCGTGCGGGCGAAGCACCCGTGTACCTGCTCAGCCGGTCTTCACTCTATCTCCCTTCAACTCTACCTGTCCTGCTCTACTCTGAAAGTGGCACTGCAACTCGTACGAAACCAGCCAGCCTGTGCTATGCAGCTGTCCAAAAATTTTGCATCAAATTTTGGAGTGTTTTATCCATAGAACGTTTGTATCACGCATCTATAGTGAGTGGGTGCTGCATGAATATATTTGTTTCGCTCATTTGATTTTAATCTCTTACGCTGTTATAACTAAAATAAATGACTGCGCTACTGTCATTAGCATTATCGCTGCATATGAATTTTTAAGATGCTTTTAAGTGAGGCCTTGCTTGTCTTAAACATCTGCTTTGTTGTGTTAACACATGCCCGTCACATGCGGGCGAAGCAAGCTACGTATATCCTAACGTCGTCCGTCGCGGTATCGTGAAGAGAATGGCCGCAATTCTATGAATTATGCATGTGTGTTATAATAATGGCGAGGCATTATGTTCGCGTCGCTATCCAAGTAAAATATTCAGACGACCGCGGTCGCAATGAAACGTGATCGCTTCGGCTCTACCTGAATAGTCGGGCTCAAACCCGGTCTGTGCCTTCTGGCAAATTAACTACTCGTATCGAATTAGCGTTTGATCGGAGATGCTGTCGAGAACCTTTTCTTGATTTCTACGCCCTCTACGTAACAGGTTAGTTTCGAAAGTTATGAATGTATAACTGATGATGACTGGTTCATGATGTGCTACATAATTATATTGGTTTACCCACGAACATTTCAGTTTGTCTTTAGATGCAACAGCAATGTCACTTTAAATATCCCCGACTAAAAACCTGGTATTAGCTAAGAACGCTCACAATTAAATCGTCTTTTACAAAAAATAATCAGCCAGTTGCGAGTCGGACTCGCGCACGGAGGGTTCCGGACGTTAATGTATCCCTGTCATCTAGTGTTGAGTAGCAGTACTATTTAAAGCAGCGCCATCTATGACTCACGTGGTAAACGAGCAAAAAAATCACGTTTGTTGTAGGTATGGGAGCCCCCTTAAATATTTATTTTATTCTGTTTTTTAGTATTTGTTGTTATAGCGGCAACAGAAATACATCATCTGTGAAAATTTCAACTGTCTAACTATCACGGTTCATGAGATAAAGCCTGGTGACAGACGGACAGACAGATAGACGGACAAACAACGGAGCCTTAGTAATAGGGTCCGTTTTACCCTTTGGGTACGGAACCCTAAAAACGATTTAACTATCCATTTGGGAGCAACGATGCCACAGACACACCCAGAGTTATGGTATAAATTTACAGGTTATTATTACATTTTTTTCTAACGGGATTATACTGTTGGTCTCTACCGACCTTTTACGTCACCTTCACATAAATTGCTTAGCCGTCAATAGTGGGAGGTAACTAGATGAAGGACACCCCTGGGGTGCGAGCTTCGCCTATATAGCCGTTACCGGGAGAAGAGGATCCGTCCACTATAGAACAGTGGACCCTATGTCAAAACCTGAAAGTCGCAACCTGGCGGCGGGTACGTCAACCTCACCGGCAAGGTTGGTGTCTGATTGTGTTACGCTGTTACGCTCGTATCCATTGACTATAAATCCAGTTGACCAATGATACGACTTCCCATCATACGAAAATTAGTAGTGTATTTCAACTGCTATTTTCATACAAATCACGGGAAAAAGCTGGTGTCTTTTGCTCCATCCTGCTCTGTCCTTTGTAATTTCGTATAGCTTTGTCTCGTTTTGTTACCTCGTCTACTGCCCGCGCAGGTGAGTCGTGTTTGTACGAGAAATTACGTTCACGAGCTATCAACGGGCTTTAAAATCTTTGCTCGTATCTTATGAAAACGGTACTTGAGCCAGGGGGTCTAGCAAAGATACCTTTAAATTAGCGTTAACGCCAAACGATAACTCAAAATGTATGGGAATGACATTGCCTGCGGAAAACGTTTCCGCAGCTAATCATCATTAACAGCCTGAAGACGTCCACTGCTGAACATAGGCCTCCCCCAGAGCACGCCACCTTGAGCGGCTGCTCGCCTCCTGCATCCATCGGCTCCCCGCGGCTTTCACCAGGTCGTTGGTCCACCGAGTGGGGGGCCGGCCCACGCTGCGTCTTCCGGTTCGTGGTCGCCACTCGAGAACCTTTCTTCCCCATCGGTTGTCAGTTCTACGAGCGATGTGGCCTGCCCATTGCCACTTCAACTTACTAACTCTAAGAGCTATATCGGTCACTTTAGTTCTCCTGCGGATCTCCTCGTTCCGGAGCTTATCTCGCAGGGAAACACCGAGCATAGCTCGCTCCATAGCTCGCTGCGCGACTTTGAGCTTACTAATGAGGCCAACAGTAAGAGACCATGTCTCAGTTCCATAAGTCATCACTGGCAACACACACTGATTGAAAACTTTCGTTTTCAGGCTCTGCGGTATTTTGGACGAAAAGATAGGACGAAGCTTCCCGAACGCTGCCCAGCCGAGTTGGATTCTTCGCGCCACCTCTTCGTCGAAGTTGGACCTACCTAATTGGACAATCTGTCCTAGGTAGACATACTTGTCGACAACTTCGAGAGTATCGTTCCCAACAATTACCGGTATAGGTGGAACATGAGCATTAGACATGATCTTTGTCTTGTCCATATTCATCTTAAGACCAACCTGCTGGGAGACTCTACTGAGGTCGTTGAGCATGGTGCTAAGGTCCTCGAGCGATTCCGCCATTATGACTATATCATCGGCAAAACGAAGGTTAGTGATGTACTCGCCATTTATGTTGATGCCAGATCTTTTCCACTCCAAGAGCTTGAAAACATCCTCCAATGCGTTTGTGAACAGTTTCGGAGAAATAACGTCTCCCTGTCTCACGCCTCTTTGCAATGGAATTTGTTCCGTACTCTGGTCCTGTAGTCGGACTGACATAGTGGCCTTACTGTACAAACACTTCAAAACTTCGATATACCTATAGTCAATTTGGCATCGCTGCAAGGACTGCAGCACCGCCCAAGTCTCGATTGAATCGAAGGCTTTCTCATAGTCCACAAACGCTAGGCATAACGGCCGATTATACTCTTCGGTCTTCTGTATAATCTGGCGCAGCGTATGGATGTGGTCTATGGTGCTAAAGCCTTTTCGGAAACCGGCTTGTTCGGGAGGCTGGAATTCATCAAACCTGCGTGCGAGACGATTCGTAATGACTCTCGAAAACAGCTTATACACATGACTCAAGAGCGAGATGGGCCTATAGTTCTTCAATAAGGTGTTATCGCCTTTTTTGAAGAAGAGCACCACCACGCTCTTGTGCCATGCCTCTGGCGTTGTACCTTCAAGGATGACAGAATTAAATAACTTCTGGAGGACTAAAAGTACCGGTCTACCACCCGCTCTCAGAAGTTCAGTCGTAATTCCATCTTCACCTGGTGCCTTGTTGTTTTTAAGCTGTTTGAGGGCCATTCTAATCTCGTACAGGCTGACGTCCGGGATATCTTCGGTATAGTGTCGGACTAACTTGGCTCTGATGTCCTGAGCTGTGTTAGTAGCGGGCTTACGTGTCGAGGTGTATAACTGTCCATAGAAGTTCTCGATCTCTCTCAGAATCTCAGGCTTGGATGAAATGATGCTACCATTTTCGGTCTTCAGTTTTGTCATTTGGTGTTGCCCAATAGACGAATCCTTTGCGAACACTTTAGAGCCTTGGTTCCGCTCAATTGCGGCCTCAATACGTGAAGTACTAAGAGCACGCAAGTCGTGTCGCAAGGAACTCCAGATTCGTCTATTGAGTTCACCGTAGGCTGACATATCAACTGAAGACTGCAGCTTCATTTCGCTCCGGTCGGCCATTAGCTCAAGAGTTTTTTCTGAGAGCTTTTGAGTCTTCTTTCGGCGTTGGGTCTTAAAGAATTTCGATCCAACAGCTTGGACAGTTTCCACCAACCCGTCGTTTAGCTCGTCCACTGTGTTACAGTCGGCTAGGCACTGGAAGCGATTTTGGAGTTCCAGCTGAAAGCCTTCGGGGTTTTGGATTTGGACAGGATTTGGACGGAGCGTAGACTTCACCAGACGTGACCTTTCGAGCTTAACATTGATATTCAATGTGCCTCTAACAATACGGTGATCGCTACCGGTTTTCACCTTGCTGATCACAGAGACATCATCGAATATGTGCTTCTTGGTCGTCATGATGAAGTCTATCTCATTTTTAGTGGAACCGTCGGGACTTATCCACGTCCACTTCCTGGATGGCCGCTTCTCGTAGAAGGAGTTCATCATAAAGAGTTCCTCCTTCTCCATGAAGTCAGCCAGCCTCTGTCCTCGAGGGTTCCGCTGCCCGTATCCAAATGGCCCCACTCTCAGCTCATCGCTATTCCTTGTGCCCAACTTCGCATTGAAGTCTCCCATCACAACGGTGAAGTATGTTTCGGAAGTATGCATGGCTTCGGATATGTCCTCATACATAGCTTCTACTTCATCGTCTGAGTGTGCCGACGTCGGCGCGTATACCTGTATAACCTTCAACGAATACCGTTTGGTTATTCGGAGTACCAGGTACGCTACCCTGGCCGACACACTGTCGACTTTGACCACGTTGTTGACGAGAGACTTGCGGACGAGAAACCCGACACCTCCTTGGGAGAGTTGGTCTCCCTCCCGGTAGAAGAATAAGTTACCGGAATTTAGGATTATCGTGTCCTGTCCCTGTCTTCGGACTTCAGACAATCCCATTACATCCCAGCGTAACTTACCCATCTCCGCCTCTAGCTCGACCATCCTTTCGTCAGCCTTCAGTGTGCGCACGTTATGTGTTGCCAGGGCCAGGGGTCGTCGTTGGGGTTGGTAGCCGGGCGTCTGCCGGGGATTCTTCGCACCCCTTGCCCTGCCGTTACCGTGGCCGCTACCGTAGCCACGGGATAGCAGAGCTGCCGGGGACTGGGGGCCGTTTTTATTTGTGCTTGTCATTAGGGGGGGGGGGGGGGGTTTGCCATAATCACCACGCTTGGCAGGCGGCTTGGTGATCGCAGTAGGTGAAGATTGATTGCCACCAAGACCGAGGGGAACGCTGCGACCCATTCCCTGGATATTCCCTTAGCCGCCTTCTACGGCACCCACGGGAAGAGATGGGGTGGTCCTATTCGTAACCGGGACCACACGGCTTCGGGACCACACGGCTGATCTGGTGATCCTAGCGCAGCGCCCCTTCTGTTTGCGCCCGAGATATTAAAAACGCCTGACATACGTTAAGAGTCAAATTTCTCCGAATAGATTTCAGCGAAATTTCAAACTCAAACACAGTAAGCTATTGTTTAACTTTGAGAAACGATTTTGTTATTTTTTGTGTAAAATTGTTAAAAGTTAAGAACTCAATATAATTTAGATTTACTTTAATTGAATTCTTGCGAATTGCTGATATTCGCAGAAAAGTTTGTATGACTAAGGAGTTTGAGTTACATAACATCCTTTTTCCTTTGAATACTTTGAGTTTGTCAAGCTCTATAATCTAAGCTTAGATGAGTCAATCAGCGTAATCTCTTAGTAAGTATATACCTAAGCAAATGAAACTATGATCTGATCTCAGTTTTATTACTAGACTGTGTCATGCATGACCTGCGTGCGCAGTGCAGTGTCACGCGAAACTTTATTGTTTTAAAGTTACGGGTGACACTGCAACTGTTATGGGCGGCCGTGTCACTTAACATCAGGTGAACGACTTGCTCGTCACGTCATTCAAGCACATAAAAAAAAAAAATGCATGACCTGTCACGCGAAACTTTATAATTTAGAGTTCTGAATGACATTGTGATCTGTATATATAGCATATATGTATATAGCCGTGATGCTTAACACCAGCCCAACGACTAGCTCGTCACGTAAATACCTACCTATGTATTCAGTGGTGCAGGTATACATACGTACAAAGTAGAGTTTCTCTGTTTCATTAGTGAAAATCTCATAATTCCTATTATAAAATTATTTACACTGCGAGAATAATTATCTTACAGTTTGTTTCATGAGCATCCCTCGGACAGCCATTTTGCACGATGATTCCCATTTTTCAACCATAGTAATTTGGTTTATTACACGAGTATCACATTGCATTCATAAACTAAACGTTTTGCCTATTTATTTAAAAAAAAATAAGTGGGTTTAATATAAGTTTTCGTAGCATCAGTAAATCGATACATATTCATGCAAAAGATTTCAACGCGCTCGCTTTTAAATGTCAAGGGGATATGCCATAATGTTCTTGCGCGCATCTTGCGCGTTGCGCGACATCATTAAGCTATTCTTCATATTATTTCTAGACGCACACCGATTTGCGATAGGCATTTGTTACTCTCTATAAAACACATAAGTTAAAGAAGAAACAATTATTACTCAGTGCTTAAAACTATAAAATGACGTAAAAAAAGTAAATACGATTGGGAGCGTACCTTACCTACGTCTATACTTAGAATAGATAGACAGTCTTTATAAATATTAGTCGTTGCTTATGATCGCTGCTTGAGAAAGCGGGCAGAATGTCATGATTTTGGGATTTCGGATTCTTTTTGCTTCACTTTCTAGTTCTGAATACAGAGATTAGTATAACAAAAAACTATAACAAGAAAAAAGTATAATAACAAACAGAATCAATATGAAATATAACTGTATCAACTGAGCAAACAACATTCCTTGCGAGCGCAGCGCAGCGTTAACTTGTGCGTAGCCTTGACTATCTCACGTTTTCTGTTACTCGCCAATGCCAATGTTTGGCTGTCAGCTCGTACCTTCCTATACGTTTTGAGATCTATAAATAAATAAGAAGGTTCGACTTCTTCCGCGCGGGTGCTTTTCATATATTCCGTGATCAGACGTGTAAAAGAGCCACGACGGCTCTCTTGACCGTTCTTCAAGAAACGATAAATTCCTGCTTGTTAAAGTTGTATGGAATGGTTTGATCGTACTTCTCCGTGTTTAAAGTACGTGCCTTCTTTGCGATACGCCTACGTTTGCCTATATTGTGTTCATTGTTTATACAAAGACGGACGCCGTGTTTTGTTTTGTTTGCAAATGGTAAATTGCCAAAAAGACAAACAAAATTTGTAAGGTTTCGTATACAATATTAGAATGGTAAGAAAAGAATTTTCAAATTAAATAATAATCACAGAATTAGTACTTAAAAAATACATAGACGGTATAGGTACTTCTCTTTCTTTTCGTTCCCTCACTGATGAGCATCGTGACCATGTGCACAGAAGGACCTCCAAACTGTGCGGTCTTGTGCCAGATCAATCGTCCGCTGCAGAGTTTCGCCTGTTGCCTCCTTTATGCTATCAGACTATCGTACTGGTATACGGCCCCTGGGGCGTTTTCCTTTCCTACTTACCTGTATAAAAAATATCTAAGTATAAGATAGATGACACCAAGTATATTGTTATTATTAGAATTCCGTTCACTGAAACCCGCAAGTCAAAGCGGAAATGTCAATAAGCGTGGCTTACAGTGTTACCAGACTGACACTAATGATTATGGGTGCAGTGCGAGCCGAATACTTAGTAGTAGGGTTCCGCAGTCATCGTGGCTATACTTATTAAAATCCATAACCATTTTTCGTCAAACTATACAAATGTCCTTCTGCTGTAGAAGGACAGTACAGTTATACAGTTTGCCCCCGAGCAGAGGTTCCCTCTGCCCATCTATTTCCACGTGTCTATAGGACCCATAAAAATCTCACCCAATTTTATTGTATAACAAAAAAAGGTTAGAAAATTGCTAATAATTCGTGGCAATCCATTAGAGCCATTAAACTGAAAGCGAACATATAGGTAGGTACCTAAATAAATAAATAATTGATACGAGAGTAAAAAAATAAAAACTTGTATCACATCGAATTTACGCATAACAAGCTTTGAGCACAAAAAGCTGACAAACAAATATTTTCTAGGAGACTACTCATAAATAAGTTTGCTCAAACATGGCAATGAGTTTAAATCGGGACTCCTAAATAATTCGCATTAAATATTCAAACGTTTGATGTTGAAATTCATAAACGAATAATAGCTTCTGTCTTGAAGGAGATTACAGGAACAGTAGGTAGAACTCGCCAGTCTAAAGCTAAGCTTCAATAAATAAATATTATATCAGTCATCTTGCTTTCTGCCTTTAAATATTCTGGCTTTTGTTTATTGTTCGCAATTTACGGAGTCAAAGTTTCTGTTCTCCAGTGTACCGGTGTGAAGTGTGAACTGTGTTTAGCCTCGCAAAGGCGGTGGCAAATGAGATGTTATATTATATTCGTTTTATGAATGAAGCTGTCATTATGGCGGCACAAGCGTAGGCGCTTCTATTATAGGTATGTATAACGTCATCGTCATAACAGTATAGTACAATATGAATAGATTTTGAAAGTAGGTGATTGATTACCGATTAATCCACAAAATATTTTTTAAACATTCACATTAGACATCTTGGACATTAACAAAATGACTCTGTCTACTCTAAGAGGGTGATGGCTTTAAACTTTTTTTTGAATTAAGTAAGTTTATAGTTTTGACAATCGTAATTGCAGGAAATAATGGTTAATAGAACGCTCTGTTTTAATTATTATTCTCTCGTTAAAGCTATTCAGAATCGGATGAATCCCGAAACCGGGACATAAAGTCACGGTTTATAGCAGGGAAGGGGCTTTTGGCAGGATTTTGTACAGGATGTGCTTTAGTGAGCGTAGAAGCGTACGGGCGCGCCACATGTTTGCTTTTTACGCGACGAGCGCGCACATGTCGCCCCCACTCACAAAAACGACACAAAAACTGTCAGAGACTCGATATAATTTACACTGGCTGGCGTTTAGTACGTACCTATGTGTATACGTTAGGGAGTTTCAACACTTACGTTTTGAGTGGATATTTAAATATGGGGTATTCTGCTTGAGCGTGGAATGATTTCTCTGAATCACCATGTGAATTGTAAAGTTAAGTGTTATGAGAAAAAGCGTTAAATTATTTGATTGTTATTACGCTAATACCACGCAAACGACTGGCTCATCAGTGATGAGCCAGTAGTCGACGAGTCATCACTTTCTTACCTTTTTTACTGCTGTATAAGATTCCATTTGTTTTCGATGTCCTGAAACTAAAATAATACCTAAGTGTTTCCATATATCTAGGTACAAATAAAATTTAATTCGTAAAACAGAATATAATAAAAAAATCACACAGAGTAGGGGCACTTATCAAGACTCTAAAAATCACGTAGGCTAACATAATAATTGACAAAACTGTGACATAGAAAAATGACGATCAGAAGAAATACAATCATTATTTACTAATACTTTTATATGTAATGTGTATTTTTATTTCATAAACATGAAAGGACAGCTCATCAAACCGTACGTCGAAGCAAACAAAGTGAACTGAACATTAGTGTACACAAGAATATACAAAGCGTAGGTAATTACTTAAAAATGTTTACATTTCTTGTCACGCTCAGATAAGCACGAGGAAAACACACAATTAAGCTAAATTAAACAAGAACTTACTTACACTTTCAGAACTGTTTTAATATTAATGCCTAAAAACTCAAGAAAAACAAAAACTAAATCTAAGGCTACGTACTTAGCTTCGACGCCTGAAAAAACTGGCCCTTGCCTTAACTAGCTAGGAGAATTTAAATATACAGTACTTATATTAAATTAACGTAATTTCTTACACTTTTAAACAAGGTCTCAATATTGACTAACTTCATTTCAAAGATTTTTAAATCAGGTCTTTCTTTTTTCTATTATAAAACAGTTTTACTGGAGGTGTAGTATTACTATTGTATTGAAAAGTTTTGATTTAATGGAAAATGGATATCTACTACTAAATAATGACTGTGTGTATCTATCCCCACATCGCTCGTAGAACTGACAACCGATGGGGAAGAAAGGTTCTCGAGTGGCGACCACGAACCGGAAGACGCAGCGTTAGCCGGCCCCCCACTCGGTGGACCGACGACCTGGTGAAAGCCGCGGGGAGCCGATGGATGCAGGAGGCGAGCAGCCGCTCAAGGTGGCGTGCTCTGGGGGAGGCCTATGTTCAGCAGTGGACGTCTTCAGGCTGTTAATAATCATGATGATGAATGATGTATCTATCTATACATATAATAATAAAAACTGTAGAGATAAAAAAGTCTGTAATTGCAAGATATCAAGAAAAAAAATGACACAGGTTGGCTTAAAATTAGCCGCTGATCACGTTAAGCCACTTTTTAAACACTGTCGGTTTGTTTGTTTGTTTGTTTGTTTGTTATGACTGAACTCCTAAAATACTGAATGGATTTTCATGCGGTTTTCACTAATATGCTTAGAAATAACCGGCGCTTAAAATAGGATATATTAAAATTGAAATATCGTTAAAAAATTAATGACAATTATTGAGATTTCATTACGAAACGAATCGGAGTTTTAAACAACATGGCCGATTGATGTTTTTTTTTGGCTAACTAACGGTAAGTTGTAAGTTACCACATATTGCCACAGATTAGAAAAAAAAACAATCGACTACACTCTGTGCCACAATGACCAAAGAGTAATATAGTAATAGTACCTATCACTACTCTAAGAGAATCAAAACAATTTATAGGTTTCCTATTTATATTTTTACAGGTTGTTTAGCATTTTAGAAGTTAAATATCCAACAAATATTAAATAGTGTGAAAGTAGATTTTTTTTATTTTGGCATTAGACGAGATTGGTATTTAGCCAACGATACGAAATACTTTACGAAAAATGTTTTAAAAGGGTACTTAGATGTAGGTAAGTATAAAATTATACATAATGGCACAGCATAAGGGTAAGATCCTCGAATTAGCAACATGGCCGTGTAACGTTCTGTTTTGATTTCTTCTTCTTTCACGTAGGTAAATGAGTTTTAACGAGTGAAAATATTTTAGGTCTGTGGGCTTTTCAATGAACAAACTGAGCGGTTATATTCTCTTTAGGACAAACCACAGGTTAGAGCAAAAAATTATTGGTTACTCGATTGCTCCAAGAAGGTTAATTCTATTTTTGGGTGTATTTATGCAATGAGAATTTTTAAACTTTTTGGTGGTAATGCCTTGGCTCTGCAGACAAGTTGTAAAGTTTATTAGAATTTGGCAAGAAGACAAAAGGTCTTTGAAAGTGGACGTCTTCAGGATGTTGTTGTTGATGATGATGATAGCCGTATTGAGTTAATTGATCATAGATATCAATTTCAGCTTAATTCTTTCCGTTATTTCTAAAATAAAAAATGGTCTCCACAGATACTTAGAAAGACAAACACACGGACAACAAAGTGATCTTACCTATAAGGGTTCCTTTATTTCAAAACTGTTACGGAACCCTAAAAATGAAACATTCTTTGCAAAAGCGAATCTGATTAAAGCTTTGTACACATCTTATTTTCTCACTCCCACCACTATGTTGAAAGTGCAGTGGGAATGAGACCACCTGAAAGATAGCGAACATAATATAAATGTCGACTCTTTTTACAGTGGCGTACGTAAGTACTTGTGATTTCTAATTAGTATTCACAAAATTAATTATGTACGCATCGTATTGGTAAATGCAATACTCCAGCTGTAAAGTATGTATTTTATAAACTTATTATTGACACTGGCTAAATACTCAATTCGTATGGACCCAAACTTAAGAAAGTAAAAAAAAATGTGGTGAATGCAAACAAAGCCGTACGCGGGGGTGTATGAAAAACTGACCAATGTGTGTTTGTTTTGTATTTTTCTAAACTGCCTAAATAATAGGTATGGTACTTAGGTAGGTAGGTATACTTACTACCTAAACAAAATTTACTGGAACCTCTTATGAAGACTTGAGCGGTTTTTATGGTGAAAACACAAGAACATCTGTTGAAGTGAAAATGACAAGGAAAAGGTATGTAGGTATACCATATTATAGAACTTTTATTAAATAGAAGCCTAGACCTATCGTATATTTACAAAAACTAACGTCTAAGTATAAGGTAGGTCTAAGTAGGTACATATTTAGTTAAATATTGTACCTATGTATTTTGTATTTTGTATGATTTGCAGTTTCTAACCCACTATTTTATCAATGTGTAGGTGATCTGATGACACGTGAAGAGCCATACCTACCTAATACCTAAACAACATTTTTACACGTGTGCTACCTAATCTGCTAATACGTGCTGAGCTTCGAAAAAGATTTAGTGGATTTTGTTGTTTGGTATATAGGAAATGCATGAACTAAGCTATTATTAGACTACCTAAACGTAGAAATAACACAATACAAGCGTGCGAAGCCGCGGGCAAAAGCTAGTAATAAATAAATCAAGTGCAATGGATATAATACTACTAAACTAACAAGACCAGTCTTAACCATCCAAGATTTTTTGATCTGGCTAATGATGTTGTTCTCTACCGACCTATACAGTATCACCGGAACATTGACAGCGTCACTTGGTCTCTACAGCGTCACCGGAAACCATCCAAGCTAAGCACTGGGGAGGAAGTACTCGAGCCAACGGCTTGCCTAATAGTAATGCAGATATCGTTAGAAAAGTTATAGGAAATAATTAATTTGCATCAGTTTCCAGAGAGTCCAATGGTTTCCGTTACATCTATCGTAACATCTGATTTGTCTTCTAAAGATATTGGATAGCATGGAATAAATCTAGTGTAAAATATCTACAAACACTACAAAGATAATCCATCTTATCCATGCGTTTGGAAGGCGTGAGTTCAAATCCAGCTGGTAGCTAGAATTTTCAGGAATATCTTTGTACCGTAACTAGATATTATACTAGCTAATTATAGTGACATCTGAGAAGTGTTCAACTAATTTTAAGTAGGTAATTCTACATTTGTCTCCGTTTATTCGACCCACGCCCATAAAACTACTTTAGGCTCACAATGGGTTCCTCGTTCCTTGAATGTTTTAAAGGAAAATGTAGACATAAAAATTGCCATGACTGTTTTTTAATATTCTGCAAATTCTCTGGTATTAGAATCAAAATGCCAGGTATGCCGCCTCTGCCTCTTCAAATCTTCGATCGATACATTAAGTACTAGCTTTATTAAGTTACCGGTCTTTGCCGTTTTCCAGTTAATACTGTTAATGTCAGCTTATCGGAAACCAACATTGGCAGTTTATATTAAATTTTTAAAATCTAACAAATAAAATTATGTTGCACTTGCAATCCCTTCCCTACTAAAATATAATATTGATACTGTATCTGATGTGTTTGCATTTAAACGGCTGAACTGATTGGGATGAAACACTTTTTAAACTTTAGCGACTTGAACTCATATTAATTTATCAAAAATCAATTGTTGACTAGCCTCGACGTTTCGACCAAGTTACATCGGCCGTGGTCATGAGGGGACGAGTGAACTATTTTTCCTGTAGTAGGCAGTTTTTTTTCTTATATTTTGGCTCCACACATAGTGTATTTAGCCCACAGATAACCCCCAATAGATACCGCATGAAAGACGACGACCGCGCACCACGCATTGGCGTAAATGGTTCTATATAAATCGCCGCTTCGCAGCACGGCCTTGGTTTCGACCAATTATTAGAGTTCATTATTAGGGCGTCACTCGAAACAGCCAATAATAGCGCATTGGCTCCAGTCCCCGCAACCCGCGCCTTCCGCCAGTTTTGGTGAGCTAAGATCCGAACAAAAATCCCGTAATGCGGTATCTATTGGGGGTTATCTGTGATTTAGCCAGTGTCAAGTATTGTAATCTTTCATCGTATTATGAAATGTTTCACGTAAAGTCTAGTCTTAGTCACATCAGTCAGGGTAGTCATAGTCCAGTCTAAGTCAGGCAGTCATAACCCAGTCTAAGTCATACCCTAGTAAAGTGGTGGCAACTTTACTAGAGGCTTCTATGGAATTTTGGAAGCAACACGAAAAACTACTTTTCATTACATTATATCACTTGCCCACACTCATGCTCGTAATTCAGCACTTAATGCGTAAAACGCCACCAATTTTAAACATTAACACTGGAAAAAGCATAAGTTTTGTAAAATAATACAATGCAACAACGTGAACTTTTTCGCGTTCCCGCCAAAACTCCTAGTAGGCAGTTGCTAACTACAGAAAAAATTGGCACTTCCAATACTTAAATAAAAATACCGTAACCACTACGTTATAAATGATTTGTCTCCACTTCCCCTTTTTCCATACGCTGGCATACATTAATTATATTATTATACATTTAAGTAAGTTAAGGTAAAAAAAAAAAATTATTTACTTAGTACATTCTGTTTGCCTTTTTATAAACATTGGAGCTCTGCTGTTGGTGAGCCCGAAAGGGCCGCGAGGGATAATTATGTGGGCATTTAATTGTTATACTCCGACGCATATATTCACAAAATTACTGGCAACTTTTGAAAGTATTCGCATACACTGGTCTCGGGGGTCGATAAACGAATGTTGGAGACAGAATTGCGTTATTTTGCAAACTCGCTAAATTACAAAACGTTAAACTCAAATTTTGATTCCATTCCGGCAGAATGTATGTACACAGCCCTGCGATCACATGGAAATTGTTCTGGAGCGGAATAACAAACGTTTATTTCCACAATTGGTTAACTCGGGATAGCCTATCAAGATAACACAATATATTTTATTGACTTGCCTCTGAACAGACCCAACATTTAACACAGTTTATGACTTTTATAGTATTTAGCTTGTCTAAATGGATTCTGTCTACTACTAAGGCCCGATTTCACCAAACTAGAATAAATTTTATTCCAGGTATAACTTTCCGAGAACAACCGAGTTACGCGAATATAGCCCTTATATCACCAATTTTGTGAAGGACTAAGACTTATTCCTTAGACACAATCAAAATGGCGTCTTTTTTGTGTAATTTCATTTGTCAATTAGCTGTATCCAGGAGTAAGGAATAGCCGTATACTTGGAATAAACGTTGGTGAAATCGGGCCTAAGTATTATATTCTCGGGGTTTAAGACTTCGTAATTACTTTGAAAAGACCTTTTTCATAGTTTCTTAAGCTATTGTATAGTTTTGCGGTGTATTGTGATCCCGCATTTCTTTGGGTCCCTCCCTACGCGCAGGTAGAATCCCTCAAGCTTTTAGGAACCACAAAGAAGGCCAAGTGTGTAAGGCGTACCGTGTACCTGCGGAGATCAAACATTTAACTTTGGAGAAAAAATTGTTACGATAGTTGACAGGATTTTTATGATCGTATTTCTATATTCACCGATTTCATACATTTTGTTGATGTGTAAGTAATATACAGCAATCCAACACAGGAAGGTTGCTGTAGTGTTTGGTATAGTATATACGAAGTTTTGATAAAACGACCTACACAATATAAAATGCCCGCCTATTTATAAAGTATTTCCTTTACTTTTTTGTTAGGTATATTACTTGGACACGTAGTCTACTGTTCATCACAAATTCCTCTAAGATGTCCAAAAAATTCCAGAATCTTCGTAAACCCTTATCTCATTAAAGATTCATATTGACAGTGTTTGCTTTTAACATTTTATAGGTAAGTATCGGAATTTGTACTTGTAGGTACTCAAAATAAAATGTCTTCTTATTGCTTTTTTATTTCTGTAAGTTTACGGTAACCTGAGTCCTGTCCTGCCTGATGCCCTCGTTTCAGTTATTCTGTGTTTTCTACACTGAAATTAGTTGCTTGTCGACAGAATGTTTCCGTTTTTAGTTTTTCGACGACAGAATGTTTCCACTGTGATGTGAACGATTCGCCGACGTTAATTTTGCGACCTCAAAGCATGGAACCTATTCTATCCGTTTTGTTTTTGGCATACCACTTTGAACCGATTTTGATCATTCTTTTTCGTTCCATAGAGTGTAGATACCTCCAGGATGGTCCCATATAAGTTTGATAATCTATTGATGGAACCCGTGATAAAAACCTGAAACTCCTCAAGAGACAACAGCAATTGCATTGCGAATTGGTTCAAATCGCTAGACAATATTTAACTATCAATGATCAACTGAGTTGCCCATGAACTACATTATGGAACTCTTCAATGACAAATAGTACAGACATAATGTACATATCACCTTAAGGGTGTGTTGAAAGGTTGGAAATCGCAGGCAATAGTTGTTAAGATACTTGCCAGTACACTCGACAAGTAATATATTCATCAGTGACTCGAGTGACGAGCAATTTGAGAAGCCACATCCTCTAATAGAAAAATGACTGATTTATTACAGGGTATAAAATAATACAGCGTAACTAAATATGGCATTACATTAAAACACCAGAATATAAATAGGAGTGTAATTCTACGGTATCCCGGAAAAACAACAATATTTTAGAAGTTATATAAACATAATCTGTACTTATTTACATACAGACTTCTAATAAAAACATTCACCATGACTGTCATGTTATTACAATGTATTCTCAGGGATGAAATTGAGAATAAGATGTGTTCAAGATGAG
Organism: Ennomos quercinarius; assembly: GCA_910589525.2. Classification (NCBI taxonomy): domain Eukaryota; kingdom Metazoa; phylum Arthropoda; class Insecta; order Lepidoptera; family Geometridae; genus Ennomos; species Ennomos quercinarius. The sequence goes on from OU342493.1 coordinate 13,387,965, forward strand.
TGGGTTACTATGTTAATTATGTTTATTTTTTATGAATAAAATATCTTTTTCAACACATTTGCTCAAAAAATGCATTTACATAGCCTGTATACATTGTTCGAAAGTTAAACATTACGCACTATACAACGAAGCGTGCGGTAAAATAGGTACTTTCACCTAAGTACCTGTTTTACCGCATCGTTTCTTGTATAGCGCCGTGCGTAACCTTAACGGTTTTTTTTAAATTTCAATAAAACATATAAAAGGATTTCACCAAGGAGTTTCACAGTACGAGCCACACAGTATAAGCTGAATGATCGAAACTCCTTGGAAGCCATTTTGCTCAATACGTTTGTCTCACTTTAATACTAAAGAGAAAATGAAACTAAAGATGTAGTTCTAATTTTCACCACACGCACGTGGCGCCATTTGCATTGTAAATGCGCGCCATTTTAGGCCATTTTCATATTAGTTAGATAAGGAACGTCAAAGGTTGTTTGTTGCGACTTTCCCACTAATAAACGAAAGTTTGTGACTTTACCTATTGTACTGTTTTCTCGCGAATGTGTTGATAAACGTTGTATGATACACGTGCGGAAATTGGTTTCTACAAACTCGTGACTATGGTAAGCCCTCGACTTCGTCTCGGGCTTACATTCATCTACTCGTTTGTAAAAACCAACTTACCGCCCTTATATCATAAATAACTATTATCATAGGTACCTATATATTTTGTCTTACCAATAATCACAGAAGCAATAGGTTGAATTTCACTGTAATAACAGTAGGCATACCTAAAAAATACCACTACTTATACATTAGCATAAAATGTTTGAATTTAAAGTATTTATGCTCTGTGATGATGATGACGAACTGACTTTGTCTTTGTGAAGTGGTGATGACTTTGTACCTATTCTTATTCTGAATGGGGGCGATAAGGGCCTGCACTGACTGACGTCCCGGTTGGGGAGTTTTGTGCATTTCCCTCTGCTCTCAGCAGCTCAGTTACCCTAGCCAATCTAACTCCTTGAAATATCGGCCTTTTCCGGTCTCTTCAACACGTAAATTGAATTATTAATATTATGGTATGGATATTTTTACATCAGACATAGGTAAAGAAAAAATGAACAACTAGCGTGGAGTTTAGACAGAGGCCACATCATTATTCTATTTTCATATATATAGAGGTAATCATCGATGAAGCTTTATTACATCGTGATGTGATTTGAAGTGAAGATCGCATGTTTACCAACCTTATTAACACATCTATCTCACCCGAGACAAGCACAAAACGAGATTTCAATTCAGTAAACCGGTGTGTGGGTCCGAATTGTCACGACCGTTAGTTGCTCGGAACTCGGCCTGCGCCCCAACGGCCTACTAAAGCCTCGCAGGGCTGCCAGCACATACATAATGCTGTTAAAAAAACCTCTAGATTTACTGGCTTGACCCCGACCTGTGTATTCAGGAGTAGAATTTTTGTATCCAATTGGATAAAATGGTGACCTTTGTTGGCTAGAAATCTTTTTATACGACTGTGTGCGCAATTAACGCATTTACTGTTTAGATTTTAGAAATTTTATAAGCAACCTATTCAAAAATATTAAGAACAGAAAAAGATTCAGATCTTTAAACTGTGCCCTGGCAAGTGATAACCAGTAAGTAAGAGAAAGTGTAACATTATGTCATGGTAACAAAATAGCAACCCTATTTCAAGCTTCACAGTACCACAGCTGGTCTTCGATTGGCCATAATTATTCCAAGGGTGAGGCACTAAGTACTCCGTCTTATCTACATTAAGGAATTAATGACTTGGAACCCTTTTAGGACAAGATTTCACCCTGGAAGTTTTATTAGGTACCCATTTGAGAGACTGTTTTACTAAGTGTAGCATTTAAATTAGTATACATGGTTATTTACCTATTATTACTTACCTTCATATTCTGCTACATTTTTGTATATTAAAAACATTCTTATAGATATTTATTAGCAATTTTGAAGAATTTCATCAAAGGCTGCGTCCAATAGACATAACAAAGGATCAAATCAAAACCTGATTAAAGCCTGGCTCTTTCCCTTTAATTTATAAATTATAATCTGTGAATTCGGCCCGTTCGTTTCGAGATCGGCAATTAGCACAAGTCTCGAATACATGTCCGGGAAGTTAATCCGACCGCGGCGCGGCGCGGCGGGCTGCTTTAACGTGAGCAGACGAGGTCAAACTGCTTTAAGGTGAAATGTAGAAATTGAGTACTGAAATCCATTAAATACAGCTTACAGAAGCTGAACCTCTAAATGGACTGATTTGATCGTCCTTGCGCAGCTTGCGGGATAGTTTGATGAAAAGTTGATGTTTGATTTGAAAGAAAGAGGTATTCTTTACATACGGGTATATATAGGTATAGGTAATAAGCCTATAAAAACAGATAACGTAGCATACGTTATCTGTTTTTATAGGCTTATTATACCTATCTTGTATTCTATGTGCATTATGTGAAAAAAGTTTCTAACTACTCTATCAGTATCTAGTTCCCATAGTACAAGCTTTGCTTTGTTTGGGGCTAGATGGCGGTGTATGAAATCTCCACAAATATTTATTCATTTATTTTATTTATATTTATACTGGGCTGCGGTTACGCCTGCGTAGCATACAGGACCGTTATGTAGACTGAGGAACGTTGTCGTTATTTGTATGTATATTTGTTTGTGGCTTTTACACCAAAACACCAGAATTGATTCGGATAAAATTTGCCAAATAAATAGACTACACTACCGAGATTAACATAGAATACTTTTAATCTCAGAGTATAAATAATTCCCGCGTAAAAACAAGTAAAAAAAAAAAATTGCTGATGAAACTGCGGCCGCCTCTTGATACAATAATTATACATAGGTGGAGTACTTACATAGATCTTCTTCTTCTTTTCGTGGAGGCAAGTGGTCAGCCCTGGTGTCAGAATTTTTAGGCCGTCCAGAGGCTTCTGACTTGGTTTAACGACTATTGTCCTACGACAATAGCCGAGACCGACGGCTTAACGTGCCCTCCGAAGCACGGTAGCGCTCAGTTGTAAATTTATACCACTTTTTGCTGTTGTGGTCACCCATAAAAGAAGTGATTAAATTAAATTAAATTATATAGATTAAGTTATATTACATGATAGTTGTAGGAACTTATGTTGCATAGAATGAAAACAAGTTATTTCAACTAGGTGTTCCCACTAGAGCCCTAATTTCAATAGCACCAATTTCGATAAACCCAATCCAAGTACCTACAGCTTATTTAAATCACGAATAACGAAACGTCCCTTCACGCCGCTCTCGGGTGATCATCCTTGCTAGTCACTTGTTTCAATCTTTCAAAGTCGTTTATAGTACTTATATTTTTTCTTACAAGATTGAACACTAGTTGAGTGATCGCCATTTAAGTACACACATTATGGGGTCGAACAGTAATAACAGGACAGAGAAATTTCAATAGCACCAGTTATGATAAACCCAATCTAAGTACCTACATAAATGTTTAAGCTTATTTAAATCTTGAATAACGAAACGTCCCCTCACGCCGCTCTCGGGTGATCATCCTCGCTAGTCACTTATTTCAATCTTTCAACGTCGTTAGTATATTTTTTCTCACAAGATTGAACACTCGTTGAGTGATCGCCATTTAAGTACACACATTATGGGGTCGAACAGTAATAACAGGACAGAGAAATACTATATAAAAACTATCTGGTTCTAATACGCGATGTTGATGACCATACAAGCTGTAAGTTGAGTCTATAGTAGGGCGCCCGCATGCTCCCACGGTCTCGGCTTACCAGCTCACTGACGCCTTCCCACCGAGTTTCCCACTTGTGCCAGTCTTGCCATTATAATGCAGCACACGTGTGTATGTGTTGCCATGTCTTGTAAATACTAACTAAATAATATAACGTATCGAGAACAAAGACACGGTTATTTGGCCAACGTCGTTTATTATCGCCAGATGTTTTAACGTCCGGAGATTTTAAAGATAAATAATAATAATATACACATTGTTGTACATGTGTGTGTTTTTGATTTTCACTAGAAGTCATGTTTTTCTGTAATATGGGTTTACTTAAGTATTTATGAAATGAAAATGTAGGTAGCAATAGAGGACAATTTTGCTCTATCATAAGGATTTTTACTTGTACATTTGGGTAAACATTTATTTCGTAGTTTGCCACATTTTATTGACGTGAGTGATATTGGAGGAAAAAGGAATGAACCAGCCATGAAAGGAAAATACTATCATTTAGCAGCGTTAATGCACGTGAGGTGTAGTATGTATGTAGGTTAGGTAGATCTAGCATATAAGAGCGTAAGTTATTGTAAATAGGATGAGTAATTAAAGGTAGTCTATCAAGAGCAGTTGTTTCAATAATGCTACGTCCCCTCATGGCGACCCGTGCCATTTTTGGGGCTCGTGACCGGTATACGCGTGACGCATAAGTACTAACGCGGCGTGGTGTTACGGCTCCAAACGGAATTTAGCAAGTGAAATAAAAAATGATTTTAATTTTGAAATAATAATCTGCTGTCAATATTAGATTTAAATAAATAAAATTCAAAACAAGACTCAAAATGTGCCGATCAAACGTCGGAAGGGAGACCGTTTTTATCAACCAGAATGCAGCGGGCTCCAATAATGCCCATTTGGAAGAATTGAAGACACACATGTCTACTATGAGCATTGTGCTTATGGTCATTTGCGTGCTGTTGGGGCTTGGTGCAGTTTACTTCCTGTACAAGCAGTACCAGAAATGCCACAATGGTTGGATTAGGAACGAGATGATGCAGAGTAACCTGAGAGGTTCCTTCGCCCGTGCCATAACTCGCAGAGAGGAGCGCAGCGTTAATATCCCAATGAAATAAAATTAATGAGTACGTAGTGGAAGTGCAAAGTGTATTTTAGTGTGTGCAGTGCAATAAATTAAATAAATTATTTTACGGTGTAAAAATAAAGTAGAAATTCAATAAATGTGCAGCGGTAAAATAAAGAACAATATCCGTGACGTCGTCAAACTAAATAATAAATTATTTTCGCGTGATTTATTTTACTGGAAATGGACTCAATTAGGAACTGTTAAGTGATGTTTAAAATAAGGTTTTAGTAATCGGTGTTTAATAATAGTCGGAATATTGATATTATGTACTAGCAAGAAATATTTTATGGAGGACAGTGGCCGCATTCTGATACCGATGTATCAAGTTACGAAGTAACGCTCCGTGTCCCCTACTACGGTAACTCGATGAGAATGTGGTATGTATTATTTTATTGTATAATGGACTATTTTGTGTAAGGTAATGGAAAATGATTTATTTAAATGTGTAGATGAACTAGTATTAATAAGAAAATATTTGATTAAGAAAGGAAAATCTAGATTTAAAGGTAATGTTATTAAGAATAAATAAGCCCATGCTAACTTTTTTTTAATTATTATGTTGACACTTTAAAAAATTCGTGTCTATAATAAGAGATCTCGCTCCGGTCAAATAAACCAGGATAATTTATAAAAGATAACAGATGAGAAGACAGTAAATATCCGTATTTAATCTCATAAATTATGATACTTTAGCTACCGACATTAAAATGTAAAGAGGCACTTTGGCACGAAGAGTTCAAAACCCTCAGTTTACGAGCAGGTAAATAGCCCAATTCTAGAGAACCGCTGTTCCTTTAACGAACTTGACGTGATTTTGTACTTATCTAATTTATATATTTACGGAGGGAGTGCGGCCCTTGTTCGAATTTACGTGAAACATGTGTAAACCACTAAGGGATCTGGTATACATGTATGCTTACCCACTTAGGCATTTCGTGAATGTAGGTACAAGGTTGTCGTTACGATACAAATTGTAGGAAAACCGAACCATGAAGATGTTGTTGCGAATGTCAACAGGTCATGTAATAAGAAAAACAATTTCATTAGTACCTATTTCTTAAATTCCCGCGATTTAAACACATAATATAGATAATTTTAAACGTCGAGGTAAATAAAGTATGTTTTTAGCGCGATTAAGTTAAACAAAAACTACGAGTTTTATTATCATTGATTATAATATATATGTATAGCGGCATCGACAGCATTAATAATGAAAGCACTTGTCCAGATTTCATGAATACATATTCGGTTCCAATAGCCGGTCCCCAATAAAGCTCTACATTTCAAAGAGCCAGTAAAATCGATAGGGCTATCAATGTATTCCCACCATCCCATGACATGTTATTTAATTATTACGACTGCTTAAATGTCAAATAACGGTACAAACCCTTTATTAGAATTAATTTGTTAGGACATTACAAATACTAGAGGCAGGCCGCGGCTTCGACTGCGTATTCGTACAATTTTCAATACAAAATATTAATATTATTGTAGTTCCTAAAATTGTTAGGTATCAGCGGGATTTGAACCCGCGCTTTCCTACGCACCGGATTAGACGCTCTCCCATCTATATGGCTATGGTAAACATTTTCCTAATAACTGGCCATGTATGCCCTTGCGAAAAATGTTAGGACTATGCTTTTGTACCGACTAAGAAGAGTTTATAGATACTCTAATAGCACAGACCGATCTGTGTCTAATAGCCTCCGGTTTCTAGTACATTTTTCAAGCTCATGTCAACTTAGCACACCAAATACCGTACGTTCATTGGTTGATGACAGCCATTGACTATAAATCCAGTTGACCAATGATACAACTTCCCCTCATACGAAAAGTAGTAGTGTATTTCAACTACTATTTTCAAACAAATTCGGGAACCCGTTGATGTCTTTTATTCCATCTTGCTCTGTCCTTTGCAATTTCGTATAGCTTTGTCTCGTTTTGTTACCTCGTCCCCTGCCCGCGCAGGTGAGTCGTGTTTGTACGAGAAATTATGTTCACGAGCTATCAACGCTTTAATGACAGCCGATCAATAGGCAACCAATGAACGTTCAGTCCCCTGTACTCCAATAGTCGCGACTTACAGTTGTTGTTATTCTATTATTATTAAGGCCGATATTCAATAAATTAACCCTCCCGACTTGACACGAGTTTGACAAACGTACGAGAAATCGGGGGCTAGATAGATAAACTCCTGCGCCATAAAACGAAGACCCTCACCACAAGCTCTACGGCCAGCAGTTTGAGGTGTGAGTTGTGTGTCAGTCAGTTACTGAAGGCAAAGCATTTTATTAACATGGATGGATGCCACACTGTAACAAGTATACTTATCGGTGGATAATAATTAGATGAGGTACAAGAAAGCAATCAGAAATAAAGACATTGACTTAATTAGGTATTATTATAGGTATATATAATTACCCTATTAGCTAATAGTGACTTATGACTACCTCATTGCGAAATATCAAATAGTTAGTTTAAGAATAGTTATTCAATTCCTGAAGGTATTAAAATAACTTTTTCAACTTTAAATCTACTTAGAATCCCATCGACATTCGTTTCAAAATTTTAATTCCTACTGTATTGTTCATGTTCGATGATGATATTCGTACCATTAGGATACGGAAATGTTCGTATAAACAAAAATTTATATGTACCATAAATTGACGTTTGTGCTTATTGTTGCATGGATCATCATAAATCACCGTAAATGGTAAGCTAAAACGACTTAAAACTCACAAAGACTTTACTCAAGAAGGCGCATAAAGAACATAATATGTTAACATTCTAATTATGCTACGAAAAGTACCTTCCAACACCTACTCGGAAGCAAAAAGTTTTCACAAGATTTTCGTAATGTGAATTTCCAAAGCCGTTGGCGGTTTCTTGCCACGTACATACATTATATATAAACCAGGGAAATACAAACAAACCTAATTTATTTTTTAATTAGGTAACTATTAATTTTTGTATTTTTGTAGAAAAAATGTGTAAGTTACTAAATGACTGTGTGGGACGTTACTTGCGTCGATACCACACTATGGCGCCGACACATCTTCCTGAGACACAAGTTGCCAGCGGCGCCACGGCTATTTCGGCTGATCAGCTAAAACGGCGCAAATATAGTAATTTAGGTAGCGGTTACAAATTTGAGCCGTTTGGTGTTGAGACCCTGGGTCCGTGGAGACCGGAGCTCATCGCGTTTTCCAAAGTTTATCAGAGCACCTGATTGATGCGATGCGTGATCAAAACGCTGGCACTTATTTGGCTCAACGAATTAGCATTGCAATTCAACGAGGCAGTGCTGCCAGCATGTTGGGTACGCTACCTACCTGTAGTGGGCTGGGGTATTAGGACTGTCTATAAGCGATCGCAGCTAGTATAATATCCAAGTGTTCTTTGTAGTAGATATTGTAGCTAGTTTATATTATTGTAGTAGTACTATATCTATATATATGTAGTAGTATTAACTCTTTAGTTCCTAGGATGTAAGTAGGATACGTTGACTGAACACCAACGAATTTTATATTTTATTAGACCTGGGGCCTTATCGTGTAAGTCTGATGGCGATGGTGATAGTGTGTTCTCTTGCTCGCACTCACGGACTTGTAAATTGGCGCGTGCAGGATGGCAGGCGAAACCCATGTCCAGAATGCGATAGGGGTGCTGATCTGGAGCTGTATTAGGCTTCTGTCACGCTAGGTCTAGAATGGGAGCTGGATCTTCAGCAAAACTGTTGGGATCATCAGATGCTTGACCATGCCATATTTATTATAGTATATTTTATACTTACTTATACGCCGCCAATATATTAAAGCATGTTGGAATTACTTCTACAACTAAAACATGCGGATGGTGCGCTACACCACAATACGGATATTAGACGAATATAATGTATAATGGTAGGTATAATAGTTTGGTATTTTGTGTGCCTATACTGTCGAGTATTGATTGGTTATGTTCAAGTTTCCTTTGTAGAAAGGGTCTTTTCTTTGAGTTAGTACCTTTCGGTCACAGGCCCGTTCGGTCACAGTTTAGCAACCCCTTACGACGAATCCCGCTCAGTTACACTTTAATTAACTCGTCATAACTGATTACCTAATTACTATGACGCATACGTGAAGGATTGTCTATCTATGATTTATAAAACGGAAAGAATTTAAGGGCACCATTTTTTTTATATTTACCCGTGGCTTCCGCTTACTTATTGGGTAGACTACGAGTATACAAAAAGGTGTGGAACCCGTGGAACACGTAGGTGAACCACATAGGTGTTCTATGGGTAAGAAACCAAAACATAATTATGTAGGATAAAGTTAAGTTGTAAGATCCAGAGACTTACTGATTTAGGTACTCAAAATTCCAAGCATGGTAACATCATTATAATCCAATTGAATAATTCTCTAGTTAATCCCGTGGTTGGCTTCAAACTTTGCCGGGATAGGGGAATATTTAACACCCCTAACTCGCTTCGGAAGTTCTATCAATAGACCGGCCCTTATTGTAAGGTTCTTTTAAGTATTACTGACCTCATTTCACTTTGAGGTAATTGTTTATCTTTACCCTTATCCAATAATCCAGTTTATCCAATACTCGTCATATAAAATTGCTTTTACTGCGACTTCGTTCACTTTTCCTTTAATGGGGAGAACTACTGTTTCATGTGCTCATTTCATTTCCATCTCAAAAGATACAATAGGGGTATACTGGGAAAGCCCTTGAAATAGCTTGTACCAGTAGGCATCATTATGCTTACAGTAATTACAACTGTGTCAAGTCGCAAATTACACACGACACGCTTCTGTATGCTGAACTAATTCATTCGTTCATCAGCCGGAAAATGTCCACTGCTGAACATAGACTATAGACTTCCCCCATTAAGGGCATAGGTAATCACCACGCTTGGCAGGCGTCTTGGTGGTCCATTCAGACCGATGAGGATACTGCTTGCCTTGCCCTGAATATTCCCTTAGATCTTACGGCACCCACACAAAGATATGGGGTGGTCCTATTCTTACGCTGGGATCACAATTTCTGCCGAACTTACGGAAGACAAATCATTTCGTGCATTGAAAAACCTGCAATTTAATAGCGTGCTGCTGGTATACTCTTAAATTCAGTGATACGCCGCGGGCCCTGCAATTTATATTTACAAGAATTCAGTTATGGGCCGATACAATAGCATTGTTCTAACTGCCTTCATCGAGAAGTATGGAATGGAAGAGAACGATTATATAAACAAACCCCTTGATGCTAGTCCTAACCAATAATTATATAACATTCTCTATCTTCCATTAGTCTAGGCAACTTAGCAGAGCAACCTATTTGGTTAAGCTATTAATAAGACTTTATCGAATATCAAAGATACTCCATCAATAATATTTTTTTATAATATTGCTGGAAAAGTGGAAAACTAGGACAATCTATATGGAATTGGAGATTACCTACGTTCGATGTTCGATCCGATTTCAATTCAAGGCCTATGCCATGCGACAGAATGAAAACGGGAACTTGCATCTATTAATACAAACAGTCATAAAGACAGAGTTCCAATAATCCTAAGCAAACAGATCGCGTTGCATTGTTCAAGTGTGCGCCGCGCATTATGAATTCGTGTCGTGCTACATGCAGAGTGCGCAATTCTCGCAGAAGCCACCGCACCGCATTTATTCATGCATGTGCCCTGTATACCCGCAAAAATGCATGCTCATGATTTTAACGCCGGATTCTAATGCGGGAACATACCTTTCGAACGACGGACATTTTTGTGCATTGGACGAAGAGTGAACATGCCTTGGACCTAATTATTACACTCGTAACTTTTTATGTTAGGTAGATAAGTAAGTTTTATCATAAAATGCAATGTAATGTTTACTACTAGGTAATGCTATTTGGACTCGTTTGTTCCGAGACTGTTTGTTTGTGCGGTTTTCACGCCAAAATGGCTGCACCGATTTGGCGTGAAACAGAGTTCTCTCTCGCAGCAATACGGGTAAGTTAGGGGTGAGCCCACGGAGCATTTCTTGTGGTTATCGAAATTGCGTGAATAGACGGGTTTATAATTTGGATCACAGTTCCAAACTTCTAATTAGCAAGAGCTAGTTCTATGTACTTCCACAACGAATCTTTCATTCATAATAAAACTGCCAGTATCTAAATGTAAATTATTTACTTAAATCTTTACATATTTTAGTATGTACCTACATAAATCGTTTTGCCCTTTATAGCCGTCAAAATTTTTCTAATCATTAATATATTGCAAAGTGTAAACTATCTTTAAAGATATTAATATTTATTATAACTTGTTTGTGCTAAAAAGCATTTACCATCTATCTATCTATGTTCAATTAATCTCACTTTCTCATTAATTCTACTTAACACATATTATACATGCAGGGACTTAGGATTGGTTTTTTGATCTGTAGTTAAGGTAACCCATGGTTAAAAATACTAAAAAATTTTGACCATTGGTTAGAATTTGTTAGCATTTTTAACCATTGTTAAAACCACCCTTAGCCAAACATTTGGTGGACGCATCACGGATCAGAATGCTGGCTTTTATTTTACACAAAAAATAAGCATTGCCATTCAACATTCAACGCAGTAATGCTGCATTCTGGGCACTTTTTATCCACCAACGGGTTATTTTAATTTTATATTTTAGTTCTTTCTTTTTTATATATAGGTAAGTGTAGTTTAGCTTTTTGTCTATTTTAGTTTCTTTTATTATGTCAGTATAGGTACCTACATTAAAGATAACAACCCTAAAATACCTGCCCCTGGACATCAAATATCTGTTCACGATGGCTTTGGATTATTGATTTTATTTATAGCACCTGCCCTGTTATCTAGGGCTTGTCCCGTTTCACCAAAAATATTAGGTACCAACCTAAAGGTACTTATTTATTTTTATTTTTTTAAACATCCCTTTACATAGTTGATCTTGCTTACAAAGAGAACACGTGTATTAACGACATAAATATAATTTTATGCCTTTTGTTCGTTGGTGTAGAATCTAGAAGTTGTGATTTTGGATCACCGTCAATACCGTTATCAACCTTTTATTCATGGACATGATTGGATACTGTACTCAATTTTTACTGTAGTATAAATATTCCACATACCTAAGTTTTGAGACAAACTGCCTAATTTTGTAGTTCTTAAAATGTAAAATTGAATGTATTAACACTGACTCCTCAAAGTGTATTACTTAGAACGTAGCATGCGTAATATTGTCAAAAGGATCTTCATAATCGAATCTGGGATCTTGAAGCAAACTTTATTTTAATATTGTGGTACCTATAGCTTTCATGCAAACAATATTACGGGAGAACCATTTTCTCTCACGCGCCTTTGCTTCCGGGAAAATGTTTTATTTCCTTTTTACCAAGCTTCAAGTGGATCTATTAGCTAGTAAGAATATATTAAATTTTTAAATTATACAAATATAACAAATCCATCCATCTAGTCTAGACGATGAAGTATATTTCTTGTATAACCGATTGTTATTATGTACACTCAAAAGAATTTCACTGTTTCTATCTATACGCATTGCAGTTCAGGTGTTTTTGTATGTAATTATAAAAAGTAAAATATAGTAAATACTAGAATACTAACAGACAACAGATACAGACAGATAACTTCAGTCCCACAGACAGGCGGATAACACAATACCATAATAAATAACAGCACTCAATAATATTGTAATAATAGTACTTAATAATGTTACTTTTCTTATTTTGTTTTAGGAACCTATGCAAAAAGAAACAAAGCTATTTATGCTATTTTGTCAAGCAATAGGCAGTTTATTTTAGTACCGTTACATGTAGTATAAAGCTGGGATTACAGACCCCTTTCTTTTGCGTCTCGTCAACACGACAAACATTTTTGGTCCCTTCATCCGAATAATATTTTTCATTACTTCGACGTTCCTTGTGTGCCTTCGTTGGTATATTTGGTTGCGGATTGCGGATTACCTAATATTAGATGAGCATTCATAGAAACCGAAATAAACGTAAGACTTTATAATACAATCATTTTTGCTTTAGAAAGGTAAACAAACCAATTTACGTCAGGCGAATGATTGCCAAAATATGAGAATTTCTTATGACGCTGTTTACTTCTGTTTAATCAAAATCCTTGCCAGTTCCTTTTTCTCGTTTATCACGGAACTTGAAAGTTTTAGGTGCGACATTAGAGTCTTGGAATTCAGTGACCTTAGAAGTTAGTCAAACTCCTACAACTCCATTGTAAGTTTTGAGTCATTTGTTCCATTCGAATACAAACAATCAAGTCCCAAAGACCCAAAGAGCCTTGTATAGCAACTAACTGAAAGGGGCGATTGTTATGACAAGCCAACTATTTTAACGACCACTTATTACACCGTCACCGTTGATCACGTCATTGGCAGCCGTTCTCTTTTGCAGAATGGTAGTAGGTACTTATCTTACATTTACGAAAATAACACAAAACTTCTAAATATCTTAGACGACGCTTAGTGGTAAGTATAACAGTACTACACAATTCAGAAATGATGCCGTACATTGCATCGTAAAATTGTGATTCGTATTATTTTAGGTCAATCAATTCTCTTATTTGAAAGCGTTCAAATAGGTACTATTAAGATGAATGGATGATATTATTGGGATATGACTTTATCGACACTAAACCAAGTTGTAGTACCAAAACTTTCACTCTGTTTCAATCGTCGGTAATTATCTCCTCATTTCTAATAAAAAAAATCCCAAAACAAAATATGACGGTGACACGTACGTACCTACCTAATCTACAAACATATTAATTAATTGTTTGTTTCTGTGGCTTTCACGTCAGAATGGCTGGCATGTCCTATTTATTATTGAAAGCTAAAACTAGAAGGTAGGTACCTAAGTTGTGGGTGAATCCTTTAAAAAAAATCTTAGCGATCACGAAATAAAATATCAAGTTTCATGCGAGATACGTACACAACCTTGAGCGTTTTCTTTTCAACATACGTAAGTTATTCGAGTAGGTTTGTAGGTGCGCTGACGGTTAGCCTTCGGAGCCTGGCACAGGTTAGATATTAGTTAGTAGTTACTCCTCCTCGGTAGTAGAGTAGGTAGTCGGTAGCTGGCAGCCTGCGCACGCGACCTCATGTCATTGACCGCGGCGCCCGCGCCCGATGCCGTTGCGTCCTCCAACTGACTTATAGGGTTCCCACCTTGTGTTTGTTTACTGATGATAAAAAGAGGGCTTGAAGTCAAGGTTGAGATAAATCTACACCAACAACCGACATGTATCTTGTATATTCTAAAACAGATAAACTTAAATAGAGTTATTGCACTACTGCTCTTTTCATAAAGGGTAAATTAAAAAAAAAACAGTTATTTTAGATTTGTTATTTTCTAGAACCTAGATTTTTACACTTTGTCCAATTCATTCAGCAGCGGCAGTAACAATATTTATCACTGAAAAATTAAATATTCTTGGCTTACTCACTTATTGCATACCTATAACTGTCGTTTTTGCCAACCCTGTTTCATGTTCCTGATAAAGTTAGAAAGGGATAGCCACCGGGATAGCGATAGCTAGATGGGAAAAGAAAGAGACAGAATCAAAATCTAGAGTTGAACCGTGCTGCAAACCAGTTTTAGTTTTGTTTTCAAAGTCTATGCAGAGCTTCTTTTTATGGACTTTCAAGCAAACTTAGTGACGCGAAGCTTCGCAGTTTAGGCTCTACAAATATTTCCCTTGGGGTTTTGTCCCCAGAATATATTAGCACTCTGATTTGCAACGTAGGCAACTAATCATAGATGTTCAAAGTTTAAAATTAAAACTCCAGAATCGCACCATCCTCTCGCTGATCTATGGCATCCATGTTCTTGACAACCCATCCCATGGATGGATTAGTCTTGAGAGACTAATCTATGTTTAGAATATAACCAAACCAGAACAGTTACAAAAATTCTAAAACCGTACCGGCCTTGAGCAAGGCCTAGTCAAAACATGACTGAACAACATGGAACAAGGAGGAGAGGAATGCCAATACACCAAGAAAACAGCGTAGATCAGAAATATGCCAGAAACCGTTAATAACTAGGTCGCGCTGCAAAATGAGCGGGCTATATTGAGCGTAGATCAGAAATATACCAAAAAATAAATGTTTGATTTCCAAGCGCGTTAAATATAGGTCTAGTTTTAAACTTCGCAGTTCGTAATGTGTTCATTACAGACACCCATATTCATAGAGAGCTAGTTAACATGAAGTAAGCTGTGTACGTAAAAAGCGCTGTAATAGAGATTATGCTTTCGTTTAAATATGCATAATAATATATGCTCACATCATAATAATTTCCCTAAAAAAGTGATTAAAACCGCTAAGTCGGATGAGTAGATTTAATAGGAGTTTGATAATTCGGTTAAGTTATTTCAAGCAAGTTATAAGTATAAAGGGTACATTTTTCAAGTGGCTGTGGTAGGACAAATCCGAAACTATGAGGAACATCGAAAAGTAATCAAAGGTGACTCCTGGTGGGGCCGATTTTGATAAAAACTAAAAATGCATCATTGAATTTTTGAAAAACCAATAGTTCTAGCCAGGAATCGAACCCGATGATTTTGAAAAAAAAACGCACATCTGTATAACACACCATTCGAAAGTGTCGCGATAAGGATCGAATTCTGGGAAATAATGACATACGGCAAACTTCGCACACTCGTGTCATAATGTACTATTATTATTTCTAGAATGTCTACTATTATCTACAAAATACACTTCAGAACAGTTTTGTTTAAATGTTATATTATTATACAGATTTATTTAAGCGCGTCAAAATAAAGTATAGGTACGATGTACGAATAACGAAATCCACCACGGTAAAATATTCCCTTTGTAAATCGGTCCAGTTAACATCCACAATAATCTAGGCACAGCGTGTTTTCGTGTGGTCGAACATGAAATATAAAACGTTATAACATTTTCCGTTTAGTACGGTTCGGGTTGACTTTATGCTACTTAACCTTTCACGGGTTCCGTAACGGGCGCGAATGTTCCCTAACGAAACGACTATGTGTTACTTAAAAATATAGTTAAATTTTCAGAAACGTTTTAATTGAATACTTCATACATGCTAATGGTTATTATTATTACACTGAAGTAACGGTAAAATAAAATTTGCGTTACAAAGGGTGATCCAAATTGAGTTTCCTATATTGGCAACACTAAAAAAAAAAGTTGTAGATAATGGCGCGTATTTGAAACGTCAAAACGACGTCGTTTAAGATATAATACGATATGAATCGCTTAACTACGGCGCAGGAGTTTTGGCGGGAACGTGAAAAAGTTCACGTCGTTGCATTGTATTATTTCACAAAACTTATGCTTTTTCTAGTGTTAATGTTTAAAATTAGTGGCATTTTACGCATTAAGTGCTGAATTACGAGTATAAGTGTTGGCAAGTGATATAATGTAGTGAAACGTGGTTTTTCGTGTTGCTTCCAAAATTCCATAGAAGCCTCTAGTAAAGTTGCCACTACTTTACTAGGGCATGACTTAGACTGGATTATGACTACCCTGACTGACTGTGACTAATGACTTTACATGAAATATTTCATAATACGATGAAAAACTACAATACTTGACACTGGCTAAATACACTATGTGTGGAGCCAAAATATATGAAAAAAAAAAAAAAAAAAAAAAAAACTACGGCGCAACGTGTTAAAGTTGTTCAGTTATTCTACAGAAATAACAATTCTGTAAGAAAAGTGTAGACTTTTACGGGAAGATTATGGTCAAAACAATCGTCCTATACTGAGCAAACAAATCGCAACATTGTGAAAAAATTTGAAGAAACTGGAAGCATTGGAGATAGGGTGAGCCGTGTGCATCATCGTGGCGTGCGTTCAGCCGAGAATATTGCTGCTTGGAGCTATAGTGTGGCCGAAGACCCAGATTTCATAGAAAACTACCTTAGACGAATCGACTCCTGTAGATTGTTCAGGGGCGGCCATTTGACCGCTGTAATTTTTCATATTTCTTTCATTCTTCATTTATTATCATATTTCAGTAGTAAATAAATAACTAGTACAATTTAATAGTACTTACAAGTACTTAGTAGTACTTGTTTTTCTTTTAATGAAAGTTAGGAAACTTAAATTGGATCAGCCTTTACTTATATTTTAAGTAAGGAAAACTTTATGATCTTATGTACGTACTTAATTAAATTATGTAGGTGGAAGTTTATCTAAGTACAATAAAATTGTAAGTATTTTATATAATAAGTACATAATTTGCTTTTTTACATATGATCTTAAATGCTGGATGCATTTCAAGTAGCGAAAGTTTAAAAAGTGTTGTTGCATTTCACCAGTTAAGAAAATGCGTTAATATTAACTCTTGGGCAAAATCTGAAAACAAGAGTCTGGCTCGCATAGATATCTCTTTCAGAAACTTACAACGTGTTAGATAGATAAGTTCTCGTAATAACTATAACAACACAATAATGTCGAGAAAGATTTCTTTCGACCTTCCTCATGCCAGTTCGGTCCACGTCTTCTCACATTTTCTTTACGCTACGTTTACGTTAAGTCTCGGAGTTCCACCATGGAATATTTAATAGGGTATAATATCCTTTTTGAAATATTTTCCTTTACTTTGATAAAATTGGTAGTTTTTTAAACCTTGATTCTATTCCGGTATTGAAATTTACCTTGTGTAAACTATCTTTAAATAGACGTACCCATATTACCTACTCGGTGGACCGACGACCTGGTGGAAACCGCGGGGAGCCGATGGATGCAGGAGGCAAGCAGCCGCTCAAAGTGACGCTCTGTGGGGGAGGCCTATGTTTAGCAGTGGACGTCGTGATGATGATGATGATGATGATAAAATATTACCTATACAAGGTTATTTGGAAGCAACATACAACATGGAACATAATTCTTTATAGACGTAAAAATGTTTTTTTGTTGTAATTTTTTTTATATGGGCGATGTGCCTTTGTTCTTTAAACTAGCTACTACAATAATAAAAACTGTACTATGTACTAAAAGCTACAAGCTATATAAAAAAAACTTTTATTTTTTGGAGTGGCGAAATAGATAGGTTTATCTGGATAGTCAGAGCTCCAGCCAAAAAAGCTTTGTACAGCTTATGTTGTATTAGGCTTTTGTTGTTTTTGTTCTTCGTTTATTCGGGGATTCATATTTTAAAGACCGTTTACTGTTTGACTGTGATTCTAGGATAGAATATCGACCTATACGTATGAAGCATAGGCACTCTCGTGTAGGGAATTCGTGTTTAGAATTATATCCTTCTAAAGCAAGAGCAAGACCTAATTTATAACATAGCCCTAGCTATTCGGTCCCAAATTCCAATACATGTCCTTCCCACTAGATAACCATTGAGATTATTAAACTTGGTATTCTAATTGGAATATACTTACCTACGATCCTAACAGGTGGCTCTTTTATTCTTACTTCAAAGGTGCTAAAATCATCCCATGTCCTTCCGCTGCCTTCAACTTATCTCCATACCAAACTCCAAGATATTATGTTCAGCCGTTGTCGTGAAACGGTAACAATCTTTACTAGGTGGTAGGACTTTTCTGCAAAATTCGTCAAGGTAGCACCGCTTTGCCAATTATTCTGCCGTCAAGCAGTAGTGTGCAAGCACTACTGTCAAGCAGTAGTGTGCAAGCACTACTGTGTTCTGGTTTGAAGGGCATCGTAACTAGTAAAATTACTGGGCAAATGAGACTTTGTGACCTGATTTTATAGTCTAGTAATCTGATTACTAGACTGTGTGATGTCTCAGGATGCCGTGCGCAGTGCAGTGTCACGCGAAACTTTATTATTTTAAAGTTTCGAGTGACACTGCAACTGTAATGGGCGGCCGTGTCGCTTAACGCCAGGTGATCGACTAACTCGTCACGTTATTCATTCCCATTAAAAAACAATCTGATAGAGGGACAGCCAGAGTTACTTTAAAGTGTGGATGTTTTCCAGCACACGCATCGCTGTGCTTCACACAAGCCTTCATGTTTATTGCAGAAGTTATAAAAACGATTGCTCGTTCGGGTTTTATTAGCTGTTCTTCATTATAACGCCGTTTCCAACCTCGTCGCCCCGTAGGAGAAATAAAATGTCATCCATAGTGACGAAAGCGTATTAAAACATAATGATTTTTCTGCAATGTATATAAAAAACCGGCCAAGTGCGAGTTGGACTCGCGCACGAAGGGTTCGGTACCATTATCTATAAAAACGAGCAAAAAATCACGTTTGTTGTGTGGGAGTTGGGAGCCTCCTTAAATATTTATTTTATTCGATTTTTTTAGTATTTGTTGTTGTAGCGGCAACAGAAATACATCATCTGTGGAAAATTTCAACTGTCTAACTATCACGGTTCATGAGATACAGCCTGGTGACAGACATACAGACAGCGGAGCGTTAGTAATAGAGTTGCCCTTTGGGTACGGGACCCTAAAAAACAACTCGATCCATAATTAATTATACTGCCGCAGCTCCCACTCGGCCGAGCGGAAACTAAGCATGGGCCGAGTGGGAGCTGAGCCTGCTGCATCTAATGATGTGCCATCTATACTACACGTATAACACGATGTTAAGAAGGCGGTGCTGTCAATCACCTCCAATGCGGTTGGGAGTGATAGTATTAGCCGCAACATGTTGATGCCCATCCTAGATATTATCCTCCCCACTTTATGTTTCCTTCTAAACAATTCCATCTCCAGTTGTGTGTATCCTTCTATATGGAAAGATGCACATATCATACCTTTACCTAAGAAATCCAACCCCAAATCCTTTTCCGAGTATCGTCCTATATCAATCCTGCCCTTTCTATCCAAGGTCCTTGAGCGTCTTATCCACAGACAACTTAGCTTTTTCCTGTCAAACCAAACTTTGCACAATCCTCTTCAGTCTGGCTTCCGGCCTGGGCATAGCACGGTTACTGCGCTTGTTAAGATTACTGATGACATTCGTCTAGGTATGGAGAACAGCCAGTTAACCGTGCTTACATTGTTGGATTTCAGTAATGCTTTTAATACTGTCAACTTCGATATTCTCCTTGCATTACTTCGTACAATTAACATATCTCCATCAGTAATCGATTGGCTTCATAGTTACCTATACGGGCGCCGGCAACGTGTTTGCTTGGAAGAGTCGGTCTCTACCTGGTGTGACACAACAGCCGGCGTGCCGCAGGGCGGCGTCCTTTCACCTCTTCTCTTTGCCATGTTCATTAATTCGATATCTCGTCATCTCACTTCTTTCTACCACCTATATGCAGACGATCTTCAAATATATCATCAAGCCCCTCTGTCTGAAATAGACAAAGCTATTGAAGCAACAAATCATGACCTGTGTCGTATAACCGAGTGGAGTCAATCTTTCGGACTGAAAATTAATCCAGTCAAAACACAGGTCATTATTTTAGGTAGCTCACGAATGATTGCTAAGGTGGACTGGCTGACACTTCCAGGCATTGTTTTTGACGGAGTGATAATCCCTTACAGTAAGTCCGTTAAAAATCTTGGAGTCATAATGGACCGCTGTATGAGCTGGGGTCCTCAGTTAGAGGCCATTAGCTGCAAAATGTTTGCTTCGGCAGGTTCTCTAAGGAGGCTCCGTAATTTTTTGCCCACTGCCACCAAGGTTGCGCTTGCACAATCTCTCTTGCTTCCCATTTTAGATTACGCTGACGTCTGCTACCTTGATCTTACGGAGGACCAGCTAAATAAGCTTGAGCGTCTACAAAATCTCTGCATCAGGTTCATATTTGGCTTGCGCAAATATGACCATGTTTCTCATTTTCGTGCAAAGCTCAAGTGGCTGCCCATACGACTTCGCCGGAATGCCCATATCCTTTCCCTGTTATACAATGTATTGTTTAACCCCTCCACTCCGCGCTATCTTAAGGAACGCTTTAACATGTACAGTTCGAACGTCTTGTCTCTTAGGTCATCGGAAAACCTGACTCTTAGGATGCCTTTACACCGCAGTACCTTCTATGATAGATCTTTTACCGTTCAAGCTGTCCGCCTCTGGAACGCTTTACCTGTCACTGCGAGACGGGCACCGTCATTGCACAGTTTCAGAGATCAAGTAAAGGACTTGTATTTGTCAGGGTAGCTCGACTTTATCGATCACTATATATACTATTACTATGTATCACGGATTTAGCAACGCTATTACTCCGTAAGCTTTTGTTATTTTATTATAATTATATTCATTATTTAGGTATATGTATATACATATAGTGTATGTAGTTATTATATAACACTGTTATATGTAGTTTATGTAGGTATATTATTGCGATATAGGAATTAGTATGTACGTATGTGTATGTTTATTCATTATTTAGTTAGTAATATGGTAAGGCCTAATTACCTTATTAGTAGGTATACAGGATAGTTAATGTGCACCCCGTCCTTTACGAATTTGATCAATCCTCTTCATCCAAAGGTTGCCTGGAAGAGATCGCTCTTAGCGATAAGGTCGCCCATTGTTCCCCACTTTTTGTGAATCAATTTATTCTTTGTAACTTTTTATTTTAATGTTTGGTGTGTACAATAAAGAGTTTATCTATCTATCTATCTATCTAACACGGTCAATAATTCATAAGGACATCCATGTTCAATGCACATCGCACTTATTTCTAGTAAGTATTTTGTGCTATAGCACAGATTATATAATAGCAACTACGTAACATGTGGGTAGTTTCAATTTCCCCAATGCATCAGCTTTCGAGCAGCTGTTTGAAAAGGAGCCATGAAGGAGGACTTGATTCGAATTGGGGAAAGGGAAGCCTTTTGACTACTTCGATTTATTTAATTCAATTAGATTTCGTTAGAGAGTTAGGTATGTGGTTTCACAGTTTGAGTAGCTTTACTTCAAGTTTCTTGCAGCTTTTGTGATCGTGCTATTATTTATTCATTGACAGTGCGTTTAAATCTAATTACATTGTGATTAGATTGTATGTATTTAATTATTAATATACCTACAGATATAAAACAGTGTTGATATCGTGAGGTATAAATGCTCACTATCAAATAAAAGTTTTGAACAGGTACAGCTGATATTATCGTTTTCTCACTCTTACATTTATACTTTCAAGTTATTGGCGGGAGTGAGAAAGGTTTCTTTCAGCTTTGTTCAGACTAAAATATGTCATGATATTATAGTAGGCACCTATGTTTATTCAGCATTATTACCAAAACAAATTAAAGATATGTGGATGCGTCTATTTTGCGATATCCTTCCTACAGCTATGATTCCCTCGTTAGCTATATTCGTAAATAACCAACATCTGGCTTTGCTTCTCCGAGGCGTTGCGTGCGTTCTAATGGCGATCTTGGCAAAATTAGTAAACGTATATTTCAATGCATGTTAATTAGGGATGCGCCAAATATTTGGTAATTATTCATATCCGGCATATTCGGCATTATTTTTCATGTTCAGTATTCGGCAGAATATTCGGTTGAAGTTCCGAATAATAACCGAATATTTTATGAAATAAATTCCTGTAAATACTACCAAAATTATCTTTTATGGGAAGTCATTCTAAGATAATCACAACACCTTTTAATCGTTCTTTCTAAATAATAACACACTCTTAGAGCTTGATCAAATCGTCACTTCCCATCAGGTGAGATAGTGGTCAAATGCAAGCCTATCAATCAATAAAAACAAAAAAAAAATCAAATACAAATGTTTATTGCATTCCACAACACATGATCAGAACATTGTATCGTAATTTTTGGTGTACGGGCGTTATCGAGCTATAGATCTTCAGAGGGTGCGATTTTATCCAATATCTAGTTCACAATATAAAAATGCCCAAAACACGTTTCAATTGTTTCTAAGAAATCTTATTGAGTTTTGATTGAAATCAATTCACAGTTCACACACGTAAAGCAATTCGATAGAAATATTGCTTAAAACAAATATTTCCATTGCAGTGGTGTTGCTCTTGTTGAAGTTTTATTGCAACTAAATGTATGGCAAAGTTTGCGTAAAATGAACCGACTAGTTTGGCTGAATATTCGGTTCGGTAAGACTAATACTAATATTACTGGTTATTCGGTTTGGTTAAAACTTCATGTTCGAAGCATCCCTAATGTTAATTAATAGTAGTGTTATCTAGAGAGGTTTAGTTTAGTTTATAAATATCATAATGGATAACGCAAATAGGCAGAACCATAAGGAGAGAAAAAATAGAGATATTGGGAAAGAGCGTTGCTATTTTGGAGTAAATGGTTCTTCGGAAAACTAGCCGTTTTAATAAAAATGCTCCTGTAAAGGGGAGAAACGAGACTAAGCATAACCCATTACTAGGTACATAGGTACTTATTACATACAACAAATCAAATTTTAGGTGTTCAATTAGGAAGGGAACAGAACGGTACATACTTACTTGATCGAATTGATCGAAGACTATAGTTCAAAAAACGGCTCAGGCGGCGAACCGTGAGCTCTTAGCGCGATTCAAAACAGAGCCTATATTGGATCGTTTTGTTTTTTTTGTATGGGGATTTTGACAAGCGAGCCAGTATAGGCTCTGTTTTGAATCGCGCTAAGAGCTCACGGTACGGCCCCAGGGCTCTTTTGAAAATGCCTAAGGTCTGTTCATCATTGCTTTATTGGAATCATTTTAGTATGGAAAATTAGACATTTTGGTAATGTTGTTTTATTTGGGAATGCGGTCTTTTTGGAAAAGTATAGGGTAATTTTGGGAAAGTAGACTACGTGCCGCAGGACATAACGATACAAACCCAAATATGCTCATGTCAATTTCCTGATTCGTTTTCTTTTGTTTCAGTGGGGATCTTATGCGCGGACGACGAGCAACACGATGCGCGAGAAGGTGACGACGTGACCATGCAGTGCCGTTTCAACTTGGACCCTTCCAACGGAGAGTCGCTGTCTTACTACTGGGTGCGCAGCACTGCTATCAATCACGATAACGTCGCCATCGCAGATCTACCCCTCGAGACGAACTACCAGTGAGTATGGCAACATTGTAATGGAATGAAAATGCAGTATTACGATGAATCTAATAGAGCTGCTGACGCGCATCTGCCAC
The DNA here is from genome assembly GCA_910589525.2 of Ennomos quercinarius. Taxonomy (NCBI): domain Eukaryota; kingdom Metazoa; phylum Arthropoda; class Insecta; order Lepidoptera; family Geometridae; genus Ennomos; species Ennomos quercinarius. Next base: position 13,411,934 of record OU342493.1, read on the forward strand.
TCAACTACTGTCAATATTGTATAAACTTAGACAGCAGTTGAGCGGCACACGCGCGTCAGCAGCGCTGCTAGATAACTAGATTCATCGTAATAGGCTGTATCTGTAGCTGCCAATTTTCCGAGATTGAGAACGAGATTCACCTTCTTTCGCGCATTTTTTATGTATCGCAAACTTTAAGATGCAAACAGTTTAAAACTGCGACTGTAGAGTAGAACTAACTTAACAGTTTACAACTGTTTCAAACTACGGTGAGAGCACCGAAGTTCAAAATTAGTTCAGCTTTTAATACCTACCATGATTGTGTTTTGCGGTAGTATAAAATAGCTGTCCTATGTACAGCGTGCGGTGCTGAACTTTATACAAAATTCAATAACGTTTTAACACCTCGGGTGGTGACCACGTAGCTAACTTCGATAGCATGCAACAGGGTAAACATTTTCTGTAGTAATTACTAACTGTCAAATCCTTATCGTGTTTTAGTTTCAATCGGTTACAATCAAGTTGCGTGACTATCTTTGATATTTGGATATTTAGGTTTATTCAAACGATCAACTGGTGCATCCCTTACAGCTAAGTTTACCTTGACGAGGAGTTTTGAACCGTATTTAAAACAGAGTTGATTTTTGTTACAGAGTCGTGTACAAACCTCAGGATGGTCGCTTTGACCTCATGGTGGCCAACGTGTCATACGAACGAGACAACGGGCGGTTCGAATGCCGGATTAAAGCTGGGGGCACAGGGCGGAACCTGCACGCTCAGGGGCATACCCTGACCGTGCTCACACAGCCTAGGGCTCCAGTGCTGATGCCGGGGGCACACGCTCTGGCCTACGAGGGTAGAGAGCTGAACCTCTCTTGCTCCAGCACTGGAGGATCTCCTGAACCTGTCATCAAGTAAGTTAATTCTGCAAAATCTTCCAACCTTCGTCTTTATTTTCTAGATTTAAATTCATTCTTGTCGCTCGAATTTTTCCCATTCTTCACGGTAGGTACGCAGTCAGCATTTTGAGCCAAGCGTTTTTATGGCTTCCCTTATCTGCTCTTCCCTTCTAATTTTCTTTCAATCGTGCTTTTTAGTTCGGCCTCCACATTGAAGAACTTAATCTAAAAAAGTAAAATTACAACTAGAATTTTCTTGAACGTAGATACATAGAAGTAATTATTTTTCAGCACCTTTACCTTTATAACGCCTACGCCATCGCGCCACGGTAGATTATTTCGGGCTTTGATCAAACTTAATTTCACGTTTTCTCAATCCACCTGTTTCAGAGTGATTACCTAAGCTAAACTACAAGCAACTAAGCAACGACCATATACCATACCCTACATACACCATATACTATACCACAGATAATATAATACTCCATACCATACCATACCATACATCATACACCATATACCATGACATACCATATGGTAACTTATACTTGGTATAATAAGTTGGTTATCATGACTTCACTCGTCATCATCATCATCACACCATCATTCACCTTTCCAATTTCTTCCATCAATATAACTAATACTAAACTAAAAGAACGAGTCAAGATTTGATGAAAACCAAAATTGCATAAAGAATATCATTTTTAAGCGTAAAATATTTTAGGGTTGCTCCTCAAGAGAACTCTATCAGGTTTCCGATAGAGACCCGTTTTTCCTTAGAAAAGGGCAAGTCTCAAAAAATAAAAATATATCTTTGTGCTGGTACCGAAAATAAGGCCATACACTCTGGAGACCAAATTGACTGAAAAAGGCTAAGGAAAAAGCGGCTGGCTGGGTCATAACGTAGCAAGTCGAGCCTTACGTAGTTTTTACTTACGGATGGTATGAAATCAATTTGTATTTCATTTTTATCAGTTTTACTTTAATGCGAATTGTTTATATTTTAGTCATCATCATCCTCTTTGCCTTTTTCCCATTTGTTATTGGTAGTAACAGGGATGGTTAGATCAGGCATCCGATTCTATCAGGCGTCTGACTACCCGTAACGATTGCCATAGATGTTCTTATGACAACCGGGACCGACGGCTTAACGTGCTCTCCGAGGCACGAGACAATTGTTTATATTTTAGTATGGTTGTTAATTTTACTTTACCTACGATAAAGTGTATTGTCCTAAGTTATATCGTGAAAGAGATGACGTAACGAACGTAGAATACTGTTGTACTTCAAAATATGGATGCAGGAGGCGAGCAGCCGCTCAAAGTGGCGTTTTGTGGAGGAGGCCTATGTTCAGCAGTGGACGTCTTCAGGCTGTTGATGATGATGATGTATAATTTAATGATCTGTTACAAAGATTCATTGAAATCGGTTTAGCCGTTATTACGTAAAAACGAAACAGACACAAACAGAAACAGATAGGGTATTTGGAATAATGGTAGTAAAAAATTGCTTAGGTATTAGGCATAAAGATGCGTTTAGTATTTTGAATTTATTAGTTCCTATCATAGTTATATTGTGGTAATCAATTTGCAATTCGTGATGGAAGTCCTCGGGCGCTTTCTCGTCTCGACTCCAAACAGAAACAAGAATTTGTAATGGCTTTGTAGCTAGCCCGTAGTTGACCCGTAGTGCTTTGATGTCAGCCAACCACCGAAATCATTCAATCATTGATGAAACCAGAGTGTCATTACATTTATTAGTTTCCTGAATTAAGCACGACTGCTTTACGACCTTACGACGAATTCTATTACTAGAAATAGTTCCTCTAGCCTGTCCCTTTCATGTAGCCAAAAAAAATATTTGATCGGATGAAAGCGCCTTTTAGATTCAAGACTTTGCACATACGTGCACATAATTATACGTGTTTCATACTGACATAACTACTGCATTGTAAGCTTAGAACTGAACTTTTAAGAGAAGTGTATACCCCCCTCTTGTCCATACAAAAAGTGCCAACGCTTTTCCACTTCTAAATGTTATCCGATATTGATGATTTTTTTATATGTTGTCTATTCAGTAAAAAACCGTGCTCGTAGTTACGTCTTCTTTTTTAAGTTTTTACAGTATCTTCGTGTTTATAGCGACGTAAAGTCACGAATTTTTGGCGTCAAAATTATCACGAAGAAAAGTAGTTGTAACTATAATACGAAAAGTATTTTCTAAAAATCAAGATGTACAAGCATAGATTATAATCTATTCAAACGATTGACAACAAGAACAAAAGATTTTGTGAGTTCTGGAGGCTGAAAAATGTTGGCGCCCGAACGCTAAAATGTAGGTAAATTCACTCATGGGTCTCTATCATACATGTGAAGAGCAGGGCGACGGCAATCAAAAACCAGGACGGTCCTCTTTTAAGCCCTCCTCCTTTTTTTGATGTCGGTCAATTAAGCATTGAACATTTTCGAAAGAAGGTTAGGTATATCTCGGTAATTATTTTCATTGAGAAGCGCTAATTCCTTAGAGAATTTAGCTACTGTTTTCGTCTTTAACTCTAACACAAATTACCAGTAAATTAGTGAAACAAAACTGTCAAACTGATAATGAACCAAAGTCGTGGCAAAGGCTCGGCAAAGGTGAACCGATATGAAAACTGTGCGGAGACGTCTCTATTTTAGACGTGACGTCTAGAGTAGAAAGAGACGTCTCTTGTGTATAAAGTAGAGAAGTCTCCGCATAAATTACGTAGCGGTTCAATGATCATAGTGAATTAGTGACCCGTGAATTGAGTGAAATGGTTTTGAAAATCATAATATTTTTTTTATCTGTAATAAATTAAACTGCAATGCTGCTGCTGCTGTTTAGCTATTAGTTGTTAGCTAAGCTAAGGCTCTAAAACAAATCTTTATTATATTAGATACTGTTTTGTAGAGCGGAACACCTAATTATTCGGAATGATACCGACCAATTAGCGACCAAAATGAAACTTAGTCACAACTTTGGTGCTAAGTGCCCTAGTATAGGAGCTAGTTGTTAGTTTTAATCTTGTTAACCTAGTACTGCAAGATAATATTTATTTAACTATAACTATATATAGCTACTTATCCCTGTTTTGTGCAACTTTAGGTTAAGTTTTTAATGGCAAATAAATAAATTAAATTATTAAAAAAATTATAAGTACGACAAAATTCTACTTAGGGAAAGTTCTACGTACACTTGGACTGCAAAGCTGGCTTTTGCAAACCGTCAAAAGCTTACGACAACGTTTTAGTTGCAACTATGACGGGTGACGAGTAAAACAAGAGTGTCTGTGCATTTGCAAACCGGCTCCCGTATTATGTAAAAATTGCAACAGTAAAGCAACAGCACTAGCAAAGCAACAGCAGTAGCAAAGCGACAGCAAACACTTAGCAGTCGGTCGTAGTCGCCCGCCTGTTGCTCGCCGGTCGCGGAATGCACTTTGTCCTTGATACTAGCGCCACTAGCAAGAGAACAGCAATAGACGGAAACAAAATAATGCACTTTTTAGTTTATCGGCTGTCCGATAGTCGGTGATCTAGCGCTCGATCGCTTTCTGCTCTGCCAAAGTGACGTTTGACAGCTTTGACAGCAATGATTGCGACGCCTGTTGCAAGCTTTACGTAATAAGCTAGCGGAAGTAAATAAAGCGTTGAGTAGAGTTTCGTACATTTTACTGCCCTACCCCTCAGCTCAAATTAGAATTTTGTGGATGATAAAGAACGATCATACACATACTGTTTCATATCAAGGCATAAAAGCAAGAATTACATATTATACAGTATGTTAACCTTTATTTAATAGAGAAAAAATACACCAAAGGGAAGGGAAAAAATAATTATGAACAGGAAATTTATGATGATGAGGGTTAAGCTCGCCTTGATGCGTGTCTCAAAGGGAAATCGCAACCTGTTGATTAGCTAACGCGTATATTTTTTTTATCATTTAACTAGAAGTAGGCCGCAGTTTTATTCGTGTTGCAATATACAATCGTTAATAACCCATTTAAACGTATTTTAAAATCCCTGTACTTACTACCTACATTCTTCCATGAAAAAATATACCCTCATACGTTTAGCGGTTTGTTTAGTCAGTCAGTCAGTCAGGACAGGACATAGCCCTTAAATAATATGCATAATTATTAGTATACGATCGCTTGATCGCTGATGCAATTATAGTCCCTGAAACCCTTGTCGAGTATAGTGTCTACTACTGCCTAGGAGTAGGCACTTCCCTATAAGCACTCCTCCCCAGATATTTTTTCGAAAATTCGAAATGAAATTGTTTTTCTTGTTTTTGGTTTGAATGACGGTACCCGTACAAAATGAAAAGTAACGTCTGATTCCATCGATCTGTGAAAACTACCACTGAAAATACCGACTTCGCTGCTTTGTTTGAGAACTAAATCGAATGAATGGCAAAATTTCGTTTAGTTTATGCATGAGCATGAAATAGACAATCGAATCGCAGTAGTATGTGACGATAAACATGCACCAGTGATATCAGGGTGCAGACCATTCATCTTTGAGCACCACCGTTTTGGCAGAAAACCGTTCCCCCCGAACCCCGTTTGACGGGGGTCAAAAAGCATAAGGTAAGAAGTATGTAGGTAGGGGTAGGTATGGTCGTTACATAGGGTATGAATAAGGAAAGGATGGCGAAAGCACAAATAGAGGGAGGAGGAGACAAAGGTAGAAAATTGTAGAGAAAGGACGAATGTGGACGAGTGGGGTGGTGGTTTTTTTTTTCGCCTTTAGTCCAAGGGATAGCGACAGAATGTTTTACTTTTATAATATTAGTAGGGATGTTAGAAACCCATCTTCAGAGCTCCGATATTCTTTTTTTAAAGTCGTCCTGACATATCTATGCACACATTTCAATCGGTATTTACAGCTTGCATTCTCGGTCGTCTTCGGCGTCGCCGCCTGACAGTAAGATTAAAAAGGGCAAATTTGTTGTGGAGAGGGCTTTCAGGATCATTTGTTTACTTTACAGTTCGGTGTCAAGGGTTTGGTGCGCCATCAATTTCAGAATTTATCTCACAATTTGCTTGTCTCAAACGTTGAGTTATTTATGGATGCACAATGCGTCATCGTTTTGATGTATTGAATAACTTTGTCGCGTATTACAGAAACAATTGAATGTGTGATGTATGGTTTACATTTACACGATTCAATGAATATTCTCAACAATAATCACAGCAGGGTGAGGGTGAGACTTAACTTAATCGATAAAGTCACGGAATATTTCAGTAACTAAGTGCTAATATTACGGTCTTGTTAAAAATTCATACAATTTCCCGTTTCCACAGATAATATAGCCCTTCTATCTTGTTGCTTTGTCGGATGTAAAAGTTCACCAAAGTTTGCAGGTTGTTAGGAAATTAACGCTTTTTCTCGGCGAAAACTTTTAGTCTCACCTTATATTATGTTAGATATATGAACTCTACCTTCGGAAATAATACGAACGACCCTATTATTGATATACAAAACCGCTTCATATGAGAAATGAAGGCAATTTGGCAGCCTCGCAGTTTAGCTGCGTAGTTTGTGCGCTAGAGCAAAAAATCCGTGGAAGCAGCAAATTACTTTGTGCGAAAATTTTAAGGGGTAACATAAAAATTCTTTCCTTTCATAAAGTGCTTAACGAACCCTCGTTACGCCGTTTGCCAAGCCGTATAGTCGGGTCTGGAGATGACCCATTATGCGTTCAATCAGAAAAGTGACCCAAATATTTGTATCCAAAGCCGCGCTCCCGAAGACGTGCCTTCGTCAACGCTCTTGTCACTTGCCGTGAAAACCGATTTTATTTACAAATGCCTTCTTAATCTAACCTTTTATACTTGCACCTTTACCTCACATACCTTTTCCCGTCCCAAAAAGTTGCGGTTTGTTAGGGACTCCGGTTACACGTTAAAAACCGCAATTACACTGTTCGGTACCCTCTTCTCGTCAAACAAAGCGAAAAGTAAATTTCGCCATTAGGTTTACAGAATTAATGGCTGAAATAAATGGATTAATGGAGTTTATTTATACTCTTGCAAGCTGTAATAGCCGTGAAGCGAAAAACAGAGACCGCCACGATTAAATTTTAATTTTATTTACCGACTTTCCCGGAAAGTAGGAACTAGCGCAAATATGCAAGCAAAGTAAAGGGGAAGTGTGTATTTCGCCTTTACTTTAAGCATTGCCTTCACCAAATAAATAATTCAAATATTCTTTTACCTTTTTCCGTTTTAGTTATTACAGTGCGGTATTTACGACATTAAAATTCCTTTGATGAGAAACTCAGATATTTTTAGTAATTATTTAACAACAAGATAGATTAATAAGTAATTTAAACAAATTTAATTATGAGGCACTAAAATATTATGACTATCGCCTTTAACTTGGTTGTGTAGTTAAAAGGTATATCTAGTGGTGGGCATTGGTATGCTAAAAAACACAGGTTTTCCTAGTTTGGGTACAAATAGTATTTTTCATATAGACGGCTTTATGTTTAAATCGATCTACGTGAATATTGAAATAACTGAAGTATTTCATATCCGTATTTTCAGCATTAGAAATGGGTCTCTTTTCGCCCCCCCCCCCCCCCATGTTGCGTCCGTCGTCGGGATGGGGTAGTCAAGAATAGGTCTGTACTAGGCAAGCGTGCTACACGTTCGACCAATCGTCGCTTCCCGTCATGAAATAAACTTATGTATTTCTTAAATTGGCTTCAGTAATCTTTTTATCATCAATAAATCAAATCAATATTTTTATTAAAATCTTGCCATTTTTGCATGACTGAAAACGGTGTTTATTTGCATAAATCTACAAATACACAGGAACGATCTTCAATCCATTAAATGTTTCATGATTCTAATAAGAAATGGTTTATGTACCAAGTAATTTTATTCTTGCCAACTTTTATAAACCTAAGCATGAAATGTTGAAATACTCCGTTTATAATTTTCTCTTTTATCAACACGCCATTTCATCGGTGGATAAATTAATTGAATTAAACTTGGAAAGTTAAATGTATAAGTTTGAATTGTTTTAGTTTCTTTTCAAGAGGTTATCAGTGATCCGGTCAGGGAAGAAAGTGATTGTTTTTTATTTCTGCATTTGAGACAATACCTCGAGGATGGCCTAGTGTATGATGAGAGAGATGCATAGAGGTCTTTCAGTATTATGGAGTGTCAATGCCAAATGCCAATCATTATTTATGTGCACTGTGCAGTCATGGATAATGCCTGGCACGGAAACAAAAGATAGATTTATTATTTGTATAAACATGTGGTTCGTTATAAACATAATGCATAAATAAAAGTTCTACGTGTTTTTCCCAAGTAGGCGTACAAATGTCTGTGGTGAGAGATGGCAAATTTTAAAATAGTCACTAATTAAATATTCAATGTCACATGCAAACCAATATCAAAACATACAAATAAATAACACATAATAAAGTATAATAAGTAATTTATGTAAACAAAATTCAATTAACACACGTCATAATGGCCGTCAATAATAATACAAAACAAAAACCAACGAACAAGTACTTATTTCAGTTGTATATCATTAAGAAAATTGTTGCTAACATTTTCCTGCTAGAATAGTTTCAAGCTTAATAATAAATATATATAGTGCTTAGCTCTCTAATAGATTTGGGTATTTTGTTGTAAATTAATATAGGGCCCGTACAGAAAATACAATTACGCATGAGCGCCTTTTTTGCCGTATGTAAGCGAAACCCATTTTTATCGCGTCTATTGCGCGGGACTGTTTCACAAAGACGTGGGAAAAAAATGTGGATTTGATTTAACAAACAGAGCTACTTCTAAAATATAAAGCGATGAAAGTGTTAGAATTTTGTGTTAAAAATATTTTGGTCCGCTGCTATCAATTGTTTTTAATCCAAACATTGAGCTAACACAGCGTTTCTGTGTTAGATTCGTGAGGGTAGAATGTTCCCAAAACATGATCAGCATATACATCTATAACGCATTGATAATAGGTACTTATATTCAAAAGTATCTGATAATACTTAAGAGTAATTAAGAGGGCTATGCTTACATACCTATAATTATTTATTTATTATTTAACGTTTTTATCATGCATGTGTGACTAAAATTAATTTAATAATAAGTGTAATTGGCGTATTGCTGTTCTTATTATAATAAAATAAATACAAATACAAATACCTATATTTACAAAATATTACAAAAAAACTAAATTACCATCAGGACTCTTTATCCTTAGAAGCACCTAAGTCACCTAACTCCTACATTTGCAATTCAAAAATCGCAAACTATCTATGACGATAAAAAGTTTTATTCATTTTGTAAAAACAAGCCTACTGGTGATGCCAGTATTTTATAACACTTTTACATAAATATAGGAATGTGTTGCGCGTGTTAGCAACGATTACAGAGAAAATGGTGTTGCCGCGCGCTCGATCGTCTGGTGTGAACGCGGCACGGATATATGCCTAAGGCCGGCCTAACACAGCCGGAATTGTCTCTCTGAATTCATATTATTAATTTAGAAAGCCCGGAATTCTATATAATGTAATGTAATCCACAAACATTCTGATTTTTTCAGATTAGAATAGTATGGAATTCCGGGCTTCCTGAACATTCAGATTATGAATTCAGAGAGACAATTCCGGCTGTGCGAGGTGTATTCAATCTCAATAGTACTATTGTGTATTCTGTGCCCCCGCTACGTTGAATTGTCTAAAGATCAGCGCAAGTTTTATCTGGTTTCAAGTCGTAAGCTGTATTTATAGTTATATAAAGACTGCCTGAAGGGAAGGTTTGACAAAAACACATCTTAATTTACATCTCACTTTAGTTTAAATCACTATGAAAAATCTCGCATCTCGTGACACTATTGCCTTTATTGTATTACTTCATGGAATAACCTCTTTCATTATGATATGTTTCAGAATATTTTGCCCCAGGGAGACTATTTCATTCCATGGCCCCATGGGTACAGTACATAGCTCCGGTCATCAGGCAATAGGACCACGTAGCAAGCGACTATGCTTATAGCATTTTACTTCCAGTACAAAAAAATATCTCTTTCATTGAAATGAAATGAAATGACGTTTTCTTTGTATGGATTTCAGATAATGTTAGTAGATTAACTTGTGGTTGCCAACGTGGTTGTGGTAGCCACATAATTTATTTAAAATAAAATTCAGTAAAAGTTTGCGTGTCGAAGATTTTTATTTTTCTGACAACTACTGTCTACTATAAACAAACTTATAGCTCCGGCGAGAGTGCGCGCGCCACGGCGCTACAAACTCTATTGTACGAGATAGGAAGAAGGTATTTTTAGTACCATATAGGCACATTTAAGTAATACATTCTTATAAAAATAGCAACAGCGTAGGTATTTATTTTCAATAGTTCAATTTTAACTTTTTTGATTATAGCAGAATGCCTAAATACCTACTACATTCTACTATATATTGTAGTAGGTCTAATCACGTAGTTATGACCTTGTCTGCCAAATTATGCTTCTAGGCACGATGCATCATCGTAGACTGCGTCATCACGGTCCATCAGGTGAGACAGTGGTCAAATGGTATAAAGAATTAAAAAAAAAAAAGCCAAAACGACTAAACCTATTATTATAAAATTTTACACATGATAAGCTTATATTATCGAGATCAACATAGGATACTCTTTATCCCGGAAAATCATGATTTCCGCGGGAAAACGGGTAGGTTGGGGGTGAAACCTCGGGGCGTTCAGTATCATCAACCTGAAGACGTCTACTGCTGAGCATAGGCTTCCAACATAGAGCGCGACTTTGAGCGGCTCTATGCCTCTTGTGTTTTGACCAGCTCGTCGGTCCACTTAGTGAGGAGCCGATCTACGTTGCGTGTTCCGGTTTGTGGTCGCCACTTGAGAACCTTTTTTCTCCATCGGTTTGGCGTTCAGTATAATTGTATAAAACAATGTCCTTGAAACAAAACATAAATAAAATGGAGTACACATCGTAGTACTAATTAGTATTCTGCGACATGGTTTATCATTATCATCTTCGTTTTTACGACTTTCTGCCCCATTAAGGATTCATGTAAATTACTCGCAGACAAAATTGATAAAGAAATTAAGTAATATTACGTTGTAAGTGTGTCGTATAAAATTAGTAGGTACAGTTAACTCCAGAGTTATATACAATTAGTCTAGTGCTTCTGACTTAGCGCTATTGGGTAGTTAGGTAAGTATTCAAAGAGAGTTTGTAAATAGGTAATACTTAATTCCTTTTTAGGGTTCCGTACCCAAAGGGTAAAACGGGTGGAGGTTCCGTCGAACATGACTTGAGGAAGGCGAAACCAATCTATTTTAGAGATCATTCTAGAACTGCCTATTACGATAGTTTGGGTTTTCGCCGGATTGATACTGAGACCATATGAGTTGCTCCAGTCCGAAATTTTGCGCAGGTCATTGTTATAGTTGTCGCAATAGCCGCTGATAATTCCCCTAAGGGAGCCTGGGTGTAAATTTGCAAGTCATCAGCATAAAGGTGGTAGGAAGAAGAAAGCTGGTGTGATATGGAATTGATAAAAATTGAGAAGAGAAGGGGAGATAGAACGCCGCCCTGTGGTACACCAGCATTTGTATTACACCATAACGAGAATCTCTCATCAACGCGAACACGCTGCCGGCGACCAAACAGGTAACTACGAAACCAATCAATTACCGTTGGAGATATGTTTAAAGAGCATAGAAGCCCTAACAATATGTCAAAATCCACGTTATTAAAAGCATTACTAAAATCAAGTAGTGACAACACCGTTAGCTTGCTGCCCGCCATTCCAGATCGTATGTCATCAGTAATTTTAATTAGAGCTGAGACCGTGCTGTGGCCAGGACGGAAACCGGATTGAAAGGTATTCAAAAGATTGTTGCTGATAAGGAAGGTAGTGAGTTGCTGGTGGACGAGGCGTTCAAGGAGTTTTGAAAGGAATGGAAGGATGGAAATAGGACGATAATCTGTAAGCGAAGGATTCCTTTTTTTTGGAAGAGGAGTAATTTGGGCTTGCTTCCAGATAGAAGGAAAAGTACCATTGGTGATAGAGGTGTTTAGGATAAATTGCAATACTGGTAATATTTCCTCGAGAATTAAGATGATCATTTTACGGCTGATGCAGTCACTACCAACGGCATTGGACGTTATTCCTTCTACGCTCTTCCTAACATCACAATCAGTAAATTGTTTGAAAAAAAATACAGGATGGTCAGGAGTTGGAATCGCATTAAGATAACGCAGCGTAAGAGCTTTTGTGGGACCATCAAAATTGGTAGAAGCAGAGAAGTGTTGATTAAGAGTATTAATATTTAAATCATTAGGAATGTTGTCTTGTCGAGACTTTCCAACTCCCAGCGACCTCAGAAATTTCCATACCTTTGAAGGATCTTCATTTTCTAGGGAACTATGTATACCGGTAAAACGGACGCTATTACTAAGGCTCCGCTGTCTGTCTGTCTGTCTATCTGTCTGTCTATCTGTCTGTCTGTCCTTCTGTAACCAGGCTGTATCCCATGATCCGTGATAGTTAGACAGTTGAAATTTTCACAGTGATGTATTTATGTTGCCGCTTTAACAACAAATACTGAAAAACAGAATAAAATAAATATTTAAACGGCTCCCATACAACAAACGTGATTTTTTGTTCGTTTTTATAGATACGGAACCCTTGGTGCGCGGGTCCGACTCGCACTTGACCGGTTAATTTATCGATTTTTTTTTAACTCTGTTAAGCTTGCATTTGGCCACTGTCTCACTGTCTCCGTCAATGGTCTCGTCTGATGATAAGCGACGTCCCGGTGGACGATGGAACGGTCTTTACCGGTATACACATCTTGCCCTGGATACTCCCAGATTATATCTTTCCAGGAAACAAAGACGTTAATAAGGTGTAGGAAACACTTTCTTTGCCGTCCGTACACTTTTTTCTTACAATGTATTGTTGTATAATTTGTTCTATACACTAAGATATCTTAGAATTACAAATAAAACACCCGATACCTCCGTCTTTTTCCTTTCACATTTATTAGAAAAGTACCGTCAGCTTTAGAGAATGAGTTAGAATCGACAAGGATACTTATAGCTTTGCCTGACTGTACCTTACTATCTACCAACAAAACAAAATTATTGTAGAATTATTTCATAGAACCGTATCGTGTCCTTGTTCAATCAGATTGTTGTCATTCGACACGTAAAAATTAGTATTCGATTGTGGGCATTAATTTTGGTACTTATAGTTATTTCCAGGGTGATTTATCGTATAATCACAGACAGAATATTTTCGTGACTCTCATCGTAGGTCTGTGGTATGCAGTTATAAATGCACTAGCGGGTTGCACTGGCTTCGCACGGGTATAATAGTTTTCGCAGCGCACGTGATGTAAAGAATATTTTACGCATTTTTTTTACACGTTGGGTTACATTATTGGAGTTTTAGTAAGAATTCCAATTTTTTTTTTTTTTTTTTTTTCAAAATATAATATAGCCTATAAGAATAAGAATAAGAATAAGAATAAGAATATATTTATTTCTCAGAAAAAATAATAAACAGAACCTTAAATATACGATAGGTAATAGTCTATATTGTGCTAGTATAATCCGTCTGTTAGTCGTGATTCGCTGTTAGTTCACTAGTCCTCCAAACTAGGATTCCCTGTGTTTTGGGGACTAGTTCTCCCGATGGATTAAATATATATATATCTACTTAGTCAGCTCGTAGCATTAATTGTAAGGTTAATAGTTACAAAAAGTTTGCTTAGAGTTCTACAATAGATATTAATTATTAACATTAATGTTAGTATAGTGTATGCATGTGCATGTATATGAGACTGTGTATGTATGTGTTATGTAGGTGGAAATGGAGTGTGTTGTGTATGTATAGTGCGTGTACTGTCTGTGTTGTGTGTGTATTGTGTGAGTGGATCTGCATGTAGTTTATGTCATCGTATTAGTAGGGTCATCAGTTAAAATAATCAGATAGAATAGTGATGAAAACAGAAATGGTTTGTGTTGTGTATATACCTAACCAGTTACAAATTTATTTATTTAGATAATTAGGCTTGTTATGTTATTATTTTATAGGAATAAAAAGTTTTCTGTTAGTTTGTTCGATTCTCATTCACGTCAGAGTGGCTAAACGGGATGAAATTCCTCACATGGATTGCTTACTTTATTCACTATATTACATATTAATATTTTAAATTTGAAGATAGCTCTGTCTGTTGTCTGTTTTTTACCTTTCCGTTACAAAATTTAAAAAGATAAAAATAAAATTGCTAATTTGATTTTGATGTATAATTTGGTATGTAGATAGTGTGTTCAAAAGTGGTCAACCACTTTAGAATTGTCGTAAGCGAGCGAAGCGATATTCCAGTATCTGTCTACTTGCATGATTGTTATTGTCACCCTTCATGACTAAACAATTAAACCAAACCAGTGATACGGAAACAGTTTGTATCTTAAGCTTAGGATGTTATACTTATTATATTTGAACAACGTAGTGGACCATAAAAAGAATGTCTATTACTTAATAATGTGTATCACCTGTTCCGTCTGCAGATAATCTAGGGTTAATAGCCATGATGTTATTTTTCGTTTGCAAATGTACCTTGTGCAATTGAATATGTCCAATATTTTGTTCATTTTTGTGTAAGTGTAAGGCGCCGCAAATGCAAACGATCTCTGGGCAAAAGACGTACGAACTGTGGGTGTGTTCCACTTTATCTGTCTTTGTGACCTTTTGGTATGAACGACTTCACTGAGTGCATTTTTGTGGAATCTCAAGGAAATAGCGAGCAGATAGAGCTGCCTAACCGTTAAAACTTTGCAGTCGTTATACAACTGTTTGGTGTGGTATCTGAATGGTTTGTTAAATGCAATTTTGAGTATGGCTCTTTGGGCTCTCTCTGCTCTTAGTAAGTGCGTACTACAAGCTGCTCCCCAAACTACCACACAGTAGTTTAGCACAGACTGGCATAATGACATGTACACTAATTTGATGGTGTCTGGGTCTGCCACTTTCTTCAACCTTGAAAAAACGTACTTTAGTTTCCTTACACGAGAACAGACTAGACTTATATGTTCTTGCCAAGAGAGTCTATCATCAATTAGGACGCCCAAGTACTTTATTTGGTTAACTCTTTCAATTTCAGCACACAAACAATATTTGTCAGTACCGTTCCCACACAAGTGTATTTTTAGAGATTGGGCTTGTTTATTACGTGCGCTTTTAGTTGTTATTTTAAATTCAACCAATTTGGTCTTTGATGTGTTAAGTGTTAACAGATTTTCATTCAGCCAGCCAGTGACCAATTGTAGTCCCATTTGAGCATTCTCATAAACTTCATTCCAAGAGTTGCCATGAAACACTATAGCTGTGTCATCAGCGAAAGTAAATATATTACCTTGTTTTACAGATAGCGTGCAGAGGTCGTTTATGTAGAGTGAAAATAAGGAGGGCCCTAGAACGCTTCCCTGCGGAACACCAAAAGAGACCTCGGAGAAATCACTATACTGATTGTCAACCTTAATTCTTTGCTTCCTGTTTGATAGATAAGATTTAAACCAGTCCAGCGCTGCACCTCTGATACCAGATTGTTCAAGTTTAGATAGGAGTATTGGACGAGAAACCGTATGTCTATGTCACCCGGGGATAGCATAGCTGCCCAACAGTGAAAAAATTTTTCAAATCGGTTCATTAGTTTCGGGGCCTATTCAATGCAAACAAACAAACAAACAATCAAATCTTTCCTTTTTATAATATTGTTATAGATAATAGATAAACAGGTACAATTTCTACAAAGATATTACCTATAGCTACTAAAATTTTGAGCAACCAGCGGGATTTGAACTGGGTTTTCCAACGCACCGGAGTAGCCGCTCTTCCAACTGAGCTATTGTTACAAAAATCTGAAGGATTAGGTTTTTGTACCGACTAAACCGCCGTGGCGACATCTATACATATGTATAGGTAATATCTTTGTAGATATACCTCAGGTGTGGTAACACTGTAAATCTATTCCATGATATGTACAATTTCGCTTGAAATTTGTATAGCTCTGTACAATTTTCAAGGAAAAATACATGGTTCCGTTGCGTATCATCGCGTCGAGATGAAATCTCTCCCTTGTTATTGGACGAGCCCATAGACGCTCTACTTTTAGGATTTCAATTTTCTCGCAACAATTCTTCATTGTTCCCTAAATAAAATAGCTTATACCTAACAGGAATATTGAATTATTGTTGAGCTGTTTCCTTAAATTATATTAGGTACTCAATACAATATTTTTTTTTTTATATATTATTATGTACTAGAGCCGCCTAGCAGTTTCACCCGCTATTCACTCGCTAACGCCACGGGAACCTTTAATTTTCCGGGCGAAAAGTATCTTACGTTGATCTCAGTAGTATTGTCAATCTGTGTGTAAAATTTTATCCAAGTTGTAAATCCACACAATTAAAAACAGCACAGCTAAGTGTACTTATTAGAGGGGCTATGAAATTCGCACTCGCAACCTAAACTGTGCCTTAAATACTCATTAATAAAGTTATTTATATATGGACCTACCAGTTGGCTCCTAATATAAAAAGCTATTCCCTGTGATTCTCAATCTATCACATATTGAGAAGTTTTCGGTTTTTATTTCGTACTCCATCATCAGGTTACTCACTTTAATATGGGACCACCCCTGAAGTAATAAGTAATTTTTTAATTCATAAAAAGGTTCAAGAACGTAGATAAAAAATACATGCAGACGAACATAGAACCTCATCCTTTTTGAGGTTGGTTAAATTTAAATAATCGCCACTTAAATCTTTAGAGATCAAGGGATCTCTAAAGATTTAAGTGGCAGGCTAAAATTTAATAAGTATCTCCCGCCCCAACAGACCTATAAAGCTAATTCCACAATATTTCACCGCGTTTTGATTAGATAGCACACAAACAAGCGACGTCAAGGTGGAAATAAATACGCGAATATCAAAGTAATTTTCCACCTCGCACAATTCCACAGAAACGGGCTCATTGGAGAATTTACATCGAATTTGTCAGTTTGCTGGTTTCGTAGAATGTTTAACACGTTGATATCAACTTGTTTAATAATAAACAAGTTGATATTAGTTTCATAAGAAACTTTTCCAATACGATGAAATCTGCCTGTCTCAACTTTTGAATCTGAATGTCCCTGATGAATAAACCTCCGCAACTTTCCCCCAAGTTTCATATCCGTGTTGGAATTGGAAAAAGGAAACCAAGTGTCCCTTCAAACCATTGTCTACCCATCGGACTAAGGACGACATATTCAAACTTTTTAGCCGAAGAAAATGAGTTCTCAAGTATGAATTGCCACTGGATAATGACCTGAATAGGTACCTATTATTATATCTTCAGTGTAATATACAAAATTCTAAATTTCATTTAGAATTTTGTATATTACAGTAGTAGTTTCTTAGAAATATTGTTGGGAATTGCCAGAAAAATATTAAGCAACGTTGAAATTAAAGCTGATAGCTACTGAAATCTTTCTTAATAATAAGCACTCATGCGAAAGTTTGCGTGTGTATTCGTTATTCTGCAATCCAGGTTTTGCGCAATTATAGCGTTTTGTCTAAATACATACATGGTCTTTTATAGACGATTTATACAGTGAGAAACGCTTTCGTTAATTACCATATACCAACACGTGAATCAAAGCATACTTCGCCTGCCTCCCTTTTATTGCCGTCCCCATCCATTCATCCTTATCCCCCTATCTTTTTGTTTTTTCCCTTTCGCTTACCTCTTCCCATGAACAGAGTTAGGATGAAGCCGGGCGGGTCAGCTAGTACATAATAATTTTGTAAAGTCTTGTGCAAACTCTATAAAATGTTCGAGTAAAAATAAATGTATGTATATTGTATAGTTTCAGACGCACAAATTGAGATAAGGTCCCGGCCCCTAGGGCCCTGGCCTGGACTAGTTCTCGGCATCTAAATAGATACAAAACTTTGTAAGCCCGTTACGGCAATTACAATAGCTGCCTCTACAGTCTACAATAGTTCGTCCTTTTTCCTCATTACAAAACCAATTCACAAATTTGTTCCCAGATACTGAACAATCAATGCGCGAGCCTTAATTTACTCATGGCTGCTTTTGAAGGAACTTGTTTTTCCTCATTCATCTATTAATGTGAAAGGAGGGCGCTAAAACTCGTGCCAGCCTTTGTTTGACCTAGTCGGCCACAGGCGGCGACATTTCCCTTTGATATACATTCGAAAATGTTGGCAGAGGAGAAGATGTGGCATTTATTCATTCATTGAAAAATATACTGGCGACATCAACAGTAAAAAACAAAAAGGCTTTGTTTTTACCACATTTTTATTATGGCAAGATAATTTTGTACTGACACTTTATTGAAGTTTTCACAATGTTCTCCGCTGCCTCTTGTTTATTTTATCATGTAGGTAGCCTACAGTAACAATGCCGTCATATATGTATTTGACTGGCCTGATAGCTCAGTTGGTAGTAGCTCTGCCTTCTGAACTGTAAGTTGTGGGTTCGATTCCCACCCAGGACAAACATTTGTGTGATGAACATAAGTGTTTGTTCTGTGTCTGGGTGTGATATTGTATTCTATGTATGTATTTACGAAACTAAAAAATGTCCCCAAAATATTTATTTATTTATTGATTGTTTATACTTACGACTTATTTTTTTTCAACAGGTGGTTTCGTGACGGATCTAACTACCCTCTAGACGTCAAAATGACCCACGCAAACAATCGCACGGAGCCAACCATCGCAACGCTAGCGTTGATGCCCACGAAAGAAGACGATGGCGCCGTCTACAGGTGCACCGTTTGGAACCGTGCGATGCCAGAGGGTGGACAAATGGACGCTACTGTAGAGCTTAACGTCAGCTGTAAGTATTTAATACTATTATTTTTCTTACCACCACCCGTTGTGACATGTGAGGACGCTCATCTGGACAACTGCGACGTTGATGGCAAATATCCGATGAAACGTGGGTAGGTTACAATCATAGATTGGTCGCGCCCGGCCCGGCCCTAATCCGCCAATAAAACAAATGAGGTGCAGAAATAGAATTCGGAATAATAAGGTGCAGATCTGTCTTGGTAAAATAATTTAATAATATTAAGAAAAATCCTGACTCGACGCTAAAAGGAGCACCGTCACCGGCGCCGAGTTGTGACTTCTTTCAGAAAAAAGATTTCAGGAGCAATTCACAAAATTGGTGAAAGGTAGTTACAGTCGAACCCCGATTAACTGGGGCTACTTAATCCGAGTCCAATTTATACGAAAGCTCGTAGAGCCCTAAAACAAGCCTTCCTGAGGAGCGGATCTAGAAATAATTAAGTACTTAGAAACCTCGTGTTGCTTCAACTCGTAACTTCAAATAGTTCTACGAGCTCGTTCAATAATTAAAAGCCTATTATCCAAGTTTTTCGATTAACTTCGGCTAGGTCGTATAATCCTGGCTTTAATAAGATGCTATAAATTCAACCAAACAAAGAAAAGGGGCATTTCCATTGGGCATTTCTCGTTGTTTAGCCCACTGCAAGTTATCTAAGCAATTTTCAGAGACTTACGACGGCGACCAAAACTGGGGCAACAAGATTGGTTCAAGGAATCCCGCTCCTGTCTGATGGCTTTCCAAATCTCGAGTGCATTTCGACAGGTCTATATTATTTACAGCTCCATGTCACTGGCTTTAGTAGTTATTTACATTACAATACATACTTAAATATACAACTTGTTTTAGGTTATAGGCCAAGCTTTGACTGTCTCACCTGTCTCGACTTTATCATGAGCAATCAGAAATTTAAGGCGCAAAAAGAACTCGCATCAGTAGTGATAAAATACATTCATTTACAAATAAACGACATTTGAAATTATGTTCATAATAGTCTGTATTTGCAGTTAAAGCTCTATAAAAATTGATTACTAAAATCGTGCACGAGATTTTCAGATTACTTTGCCATGGTCCATTCTGCCGAACCACGTCATCAAGTTTAGTCCAATCAGCATGGACGGGGAAGTGGTTGGTCGCGGATATTTTACTTACCTACCTGCTTAATTAAAAACATACGAAATTACGAACAAATGAGATCAGAATAATTAAAAACTTTAACAAAGCTTGTGAAACCTCGCTAGTTTTCCGATTAAACACAGCAGTACCTAAACGTTTGCTCGTTTAATTCTATTATTGCTGTAGCCGCAGATGTGAATTTCAGAAACAAAGGGGCTGCCTTTGTTTCGGAACACTTAAAGATACCTACTGTATGTTATCAACGCAATTTTCGCCGACTACGACGACATGGCCAAAACTGGGGCAACGTGTTTGGCTCAAGAAGCCGGCCCCAATCACTAGACTACATCTCGATAAGCTTTTGTTCTTTGTCGTCAGGTGTTGCCACTGTCGCTAGCGGGTAATACAGAAACTACAAAATATTTAAGAACGTAACCTTATAAAGCAAAAGCTCTATTGGTAGCGGCGATAAAGGCTTCCTATTGTAAACAAGAATGTATTATTCTTTATGACAGGTACTTGTTTTGTATTAGATTCGAATACGCGTGGGAAATTGGAAAAAAATGATACCTACTTTGCGAATTTCATCTGAACGGCTGCGTAGATAAGGTTATTTTTACAAGACTGTCATTGTATTTTCATAACATTTCGTACAATAATGCTGTGATATTATGTTTTAAAATCACATACACGTGTGAGTAACATATTGTTATGATTAAAGCCGATCCTTCGTTAGCAATACCGTAAAATAACCTAATACGTCCATACAATAGATTCTATCGTATAGGGAGGTAAATACTGAAGCTATAGTATACTTATGTAATAAATTGTCAACGGTCGGACCATTCTCTGCCTCCCGCGCTTTACCTCTCCACAAAGCTGTGTTGGAAATAAATATGTATATCGCGATTCAATAAAGAAAAGAACTGTAAAGAGTAAACATTTCTATTGATGTGTCACTCTCTCTCTGCACTTAAACACAATAGTGGAAGAAGGAAAATCACAGACCTACAATTTTTAACATCCTAAGTCTATGGAAACACTAGTTTATTGTGTGCGTTAGATTCGATTCTTTAATGACACGCGTTATAACCATTTCACGCAACGCAAAATCCAAAGGAATATAGAAAAATAACCCTGTTTCGGTTTACAACCCTAATCAATTTCATCTGGGGCTTGGACACCGCTACTACTAAAATTAAATCTGCCTGGCGCAGTTATCTATCAAACATGTAGGTATCACAAAGTCTGACGCACACAGCTATGGTTGTTATTTGATTTGTACACGACAACGAGGTGTATGTAATAATTATAGATTATCAGCTCTACTACTGCTACCTACTGTAACTATACCTACTAAATTAATTTCATTTCATTTCATTTCATCGCTCTGTTCTGGAATCGTCATTCGTCAGCATCACCGTTTATTCCACAGCCAAGCCAAAGCTTTTTTTTGAAGGGGCTAAGTTTTTCGCCTCTAACTTCACAGCGCCATATTGCATAAGGCGCCGTCAAAAGTGGGAGGTAAATAGTTGAAGGGCACCCCTGGGGTGCAAGTCTCGCCTTTTATTGCCAAAGAGGATCAAGAAGACTACGTCCACTAGAAGAGTGGACCCTATGGAAATTTGCGACCGTTCTAATAACCCACAGGGTTAGCCCACGAGATATACGACAAGGTCGGTGTCTGATTGTGTTACGCTGGTATCCTATGACGAAAAATTATGGGTACCTCAGCCAAAACGGCTAGACTGGTCCGATGATCCTAGCGCAGCCGATAATACGGCTGCGATAGGATAGGAAGGATCGTCCGACTCGCCGGCGGCGTCGCATCGTAACTCGCGGGTGGCGAAGCCACAGCGTTAGAACTTTTAATAAGGCCTATCATTTTATACGTGCGCCTTGCATTTTTACTTTCCAGTAGTGGTCCAAGAAAAGTTAAGTGTTCGATTTTATGAGCCTGCGACTTCCTTGGCTTGTTATTTGTTAGAGCACCGAGTTAACAAGCTCCTACCTAGCTTTAACTACACAGTAAAGTGAGAACATGGGTGGTTCTATATAAAACTACTGCACTATCAATTAGTTCCTGCCAGGCAGTAACTGAGGTGGCCACTGCTTTTCCGTTTGCAATTCAGCCAGATTAAATACATTTTCGGTTGAAGACAGCCAAGCAATGTAGATTAAATTATATATACCAACGATACAATACTGCTTTGTAGACAATAGAGAAGAAATTAACAATTGATTCACCAACAGATTAATGTCTGATCTACGGCGTTGTAAACGTTATCAATTCCTTTGGAATAAAATTGTTTTAAATTATTGTGTAAGAAAAATGTTTTTACGTCATTCTAATCTCATATCGTCGCACCGTCGTAATGTATTCATATTTGGAGCTGTGAAACGGTAAGTCCAAGACATTATCAAACACATGAACCTTGTGAAAAGATACCTTGCTTCCAAGAAGCCTCAGAATACCTTGACAATATAATATCTCGGGATTGATGGCCCAACTGTGTAAAATACCTACACGTAACTATGGAAATGTGAGGATATCGTAGATTAGGTGCAGGCTGTATTAAGCGACGCCGAAGCCCCGGTGCCAATTCAATAGAACCGATTGAGATTTGAAATACACAATAACATTAGATCAATACCATAAATTGAGTTTAGAAATGCTTTATGACTTGTTTATGAGTATAAATAATTAAATTGCTTTATGCTTCAAACCAAATCAAATTGCTTTCTTTATTTATGTGCGTGCATTTGTGTGTCAATAGCACTTGTACTGTGACTCCTATGAACATTGTGGCTGGGAAGTTTGACCTAAATTATATCATGTTTGGTATGGTACTACTAGTTGGACTGCATCCAGTACACTAGACTAGACTGCGCTTTACGATCTCGCTGACATTCATTATTTATTGATTAAACGATTTAATTAATTTATATTAAAAAGTTTAGACCATTTTATCACGATGTGCTTTTTCGCAAAAGCTTATTGGAGGTTTGAAACCCGTGCTTGATGTAACCACAGGTTGGTTATGTTAAAAGTTTTTTATGTCAACCCTCAGTACATAACAAGGATAATCTTACTGCAGTAGTTTTTAAATGTATAGCTGTTAATGTACAAACATCGATGACGCCGGATTGTGTTGTTGACCTCACAACCAACTGAGCAGCACTGAGATGTTTCAAAATCACCATACTTTAAGATCTGTTAAACCGTTAATTCGTGAAAAATGTTATACCCGTGGAATTTAATTCAATATTTTTCTGAAATGTATGTACTCAGTCCATGCTTTAGATTAGAATGTTTATTTAAGGCGACGAGAAGAGCAAACAAGGTGTTTGGGATGTTTCCGGGCGTAATTAGACATATGGAGCTTTGAATTTAATATATCATGTAATTCATTTCATTAAGTCGTTTGTGATGACCGCAAATACACGATTAATAAATATAGCTCTATAGAAAAAAAATCGCAAACCTCCCTCCAATAATTTGAATGTTCCCATTTTACTGAGCTTCTACCGAATAAATTTTTACAAAAAAAATAGTGTATTATTACCAACAAACATTCAGATATTGTGATGACTTAATAACTTTGAAAAATACTATATAAAAATAGATATTAATTGAAAGTCGTCAAAATCAGTCATTTCGTGCGTTGTCTTTCTCGTAAGCGCCGCGCTGAAGTGCACACTGAATTGATATTTACGACTGCGACGTTAAGGTTGATGTTTCTTTGAACAAATTTGGATCTACTTATCTGACTCTACTCGTCACCTTAAAGCTAAACGAAAAAATACCTATAATGTAAAACGTAAAACTAGGTTATATATAAAATTAGTCCAAATTCAAATTCATAACAAAAGGCCTACGACATGTAATAATTTGGCACTCCGGCCCCCTAATTACCTAACTCGCAACAGGTTTGCGACAGGCGTAAATCTCGCGGTGATTGCTGTCATACATCATTAGTGGTGTCGAGAATGTATGCTTCGCTAGTGCTGTCGCATTGCTACTGCTGTCGCATTGCTGTTGCAATTTTTACGTAATTACCCCGCGGGACAGCGGGGAGGGCGGTGCAGGCGTTTTAGCTACATACGAAACATTTGCCCGCAGCGTGTAGTGTGAAATAGACAGTTCGGCTAACGGCGAATCAATTATAGAGACATTTATTTTATTTTTTCATTTAACGCTGTAATATTGTTCTATAGCATGGATTGAGTACATACATTTCAGAAAAATATCGAATTCAATTCCACGGTGTATAGAGGCTAGAGCTGCTTTTAGCTATATTATAATTTATAATATAGGTAGCAAATGGAATACTTAATAACAACATAAGCACATTTGTGTCGTTAGTAACAGACCTGCGCAAGATATTTTGGATCAAAGAAACTTTTCATCTCTAATATTCACGCGTACATAATTTACTCAGATGTTCAAGTTTTGCTCATCCCGAAGTTTGTTCCATCGCGTCGTTCCGTTGAAAGAAGGAAGTAAGCGAAGTGCTCACATATAAATATCGGGGCATCGTAAAAAGCTTATCGTTATAGAGATAACATTAAGAGTAAGTGCGTTGACTTCCCAGAACTGTAAACAGGCGCGTGTCAAGCAAATGATAATGCTGTTTCCAAGATTTCTACGTACATACAGGATAAGAAATTGGTGTGAAGTGATAGAGTTAGGTAGGTAAATAGAGTAATTTGTTTATGTTTAGTGTAGATTGTAGAGCTACTTTAAGTAAAGCTCGTAGTGGTTATTTACGTATTCTACGCATGGACGTATCATCCTCTCTACGTATTTAATTCTATACAGGTAGTATCAAAATTCTAATATACCTATTTATGTTAAAGTACTTAGGTATATTTGAATTAGAATTTAATACTATTACTTACTAAACATACCTAATCAGAATCACTCTAAATATTATAAAGGCGTTAGTTTGTGTTAGTGTGTTTGTTCCTTCATTACGTCGTCAACGGCTGGACGGACTTTAATCAAATTTGGAATGCAAATCTATATCAATATTATAAAGAGGAAGGATTTGATTGTTTGTTTGTTTGCATTGAATAGGCTCCGAAAGTACTGAACCGAATTGAAAAATTATTTCACTGTTGGGAAGCTACACTATCCCCGGGTGACATAAGCTATATTATATTTTCAAAAAAATTAGGGATCCTTATTAAAACTCCAATAATGTGACCCAAGGTGTAAAAAAGTTACCTAAAATATTCTTTACATCGCGTGCGCTGCGAAAACTAATATACCCGTGCGAAGCCTGGGCGAACCGCTAGTAGCTTATACGCTGGATTAACTGCACATAGAATACTTTTATCCGCGGGTGAAACCGCGGGGCATAACTAGTAAAAGATAAAAGAATATAATACAGAGCAGCAAACAAAACTACGATCGCAGCCGAGCGTATTTTTGTGGCTTAAAATATTTTAGTTTATTTGGATGTTTTTAGTTTGTTTGTATATTGTTTTCATGTCAATGTTGATAGAATATTGGATATAGATGAGTTTTCGCACATCAACTCTATCGAAAATATTTATAGTACTGTACAACGGGATTATGGATAGGTTGGCAACAAAACTTATTAAATATTTCCGAGTGGCACTGGCGAACGACCAGCTTATCACGTCACGTCATTTTTATACAGACGAGTATATTACGATTAGTACTTATTGAATATTATTGGTTTTCTGCATTCTGCTATAATGATATGTATAGATTTATAAAATAAAAACATCAGGATAGGATTGAAAAAATAGCGTCGAAATCAAAAGATAATTAAACCTTATAAACAAATAAAAGATAATGTAAGTTGGTAAACAACTTCATAAGACTCCTTCCCCTCAATTTACTTATCAAACTTGAAATATTCAGGTACCTAAACTTTACACGTAGGTACTTTAGAACGTGCGTCGTGTATGCTGAGGTTTCTAAACTTTCGCATTTCCTTAGGGTTGGTTTTTTGATCCGTAAAGGTAACTAATGGTTAAAACTCTAATAAATTCTAATTAGAATTTAGAATTTATTGGAGATTTTAACCATTGGTTACTTTTACTACGGGTCAAAAAACTCACCCTAAGTCTTGTTTAATACAAACCTCAGACAATGTTGTTTGATAGACGTACCTAGTGACTAGCTAAACATTATGCCGAGTCAGCCCTAGAAGCCTAGACACATAGGCAGAGGAAATGACTTGTTTGCATAAATTCCTTTCGCACAAATGTGCCGAGTCACAGTACAACGCAAGTCAGTAAAGAATCAAAACTGTTACCTACCTGTTAGTACCTAAACAGTATTTGAAGTGTTAAAATCATGCCAATAATTTACTTTGTGACTTCTTCTACTTCTTCTCGTGGTGGTCAGCCATCTCTGAATTTTCAGGGCGCCCAAAGGCTTCTGACTTGGCTGAACGACTATTGTCTTATGACAACGGGGAGGACTGGCGGCTTAACGTGCCCTACGAAAACACGGGAGCGCTCAGTTATAAATACCACTTTTAAAAGAAAGGAAGCATAAAGGAAAGTCGAATGTACATTTTACAATCATCGGGGCGGGCCCTGAATAAAATATATATTTTTCATCATTCTCTTGAACTAAGTAAGTATATATAACTATTGTGTTTAGTGGTATACGATACGATAGTCTATGGACCCGCAAAAGCTCTAATTAAACCGTTTGGACACGCCCACACGGAAGGACATGGCCCATGGCGCTTTACTTTGACGGTTGTTTACGATTACGCGTGAAACTAAACTGAAACGTTTGTACATGCAAATAACACCACAAAGCGAGCAATGATAAAGCTCGCCCACGAAACATTGTAGCTTAGTACTGTCAAATAGACCCTGAAGTGCGCTCTCCACGTGGCACACCAATGTAATTCTCTGCAGGATATTGTTTGATTTTTGATGGACTCATACCCACTGTACATGTTATGCACGTAAATAACTTTCTAACCGTTGTAATTATGAATGGTGACCACTTTAGAATAACTACTACTAGGTGGTAGGACTTTTCTGCAAAGTTCGTCTAGGTAGGTACCACCGCTTTGCCAGTTATTCCGCCGCCAAGCAGAAGCGTGCAAGCACTACTGTGTTCCGGTTTAAAGGGCATTGTAGCTAGTGAAATTACTAGGCAAATGAGACTTAAGAACTGATCTGACAGTCTAGAAATCTGTTTTAGACTGTGTGATGTCTCAGGATGACGTGCGTAGTGCGCAGTGTCGCGCGAAATTTTAATTTGGAGTTCCGAGTGACACTACTGCAATCTGTTATGGGTGACCGTGGTGCTTAACACCAGGCGGACAGCTAGCTCGTCACGTTATTCGTTTACATAAAATAAAAAAACCTACCCCTAAGTTTATACCCGGTGCAAAGGTGCCCATTACACTGGCTGGCTATGGCCAACCGTTGCACCAGTGACCACTCAATTTCGAAATTAGAAACAATTAGATACTTACATAAAATATACAACGTTATTTTTAATTACTTTTGACTTGTTTTTTTTAAACCTTTGGATTTTTATTCTTTGTGGGGTGTTTCTGCTTTGCACTTATACTAAAAATACCGTTGTATAAAATTTACTTTGTAAATAAATGCTCGTGAATTTCTGTATAAATGATACATAAATACTAAGCTAGTATAAGTACGTGGGCATTTTCTTTACTGGTTGTACTGTGTGGTTAGGGATTGCAATCTGGTGTCATTTTCAATCCGGCCGGATCCGGTCGAATTTTTATTGATCCGGCCGGATCCGGCCGGATTGATCAAATTAGGTTAATTTTCTCTTTTCGTTCTAAAAAGGACTGTTTATGAGATAATCAAGTGAGTGTACATAATATGCGAGATATACATAGCAAAAAAGGTATATATGTGCAACTACTATGTGTATCAACTTTATTTCCGATTTTATAATCAAACAAACCATTAAAAATCTACCACAGTGTACCTATAGTCAAATTTTAAATGGGTGGTTCAGCCTTCCAGTTCTCACAGTTATATCAATTTTAGTACACATTATTAAATCTAGCAGTTTTCCATTCGTTTTACGGTCATGATTACGACTTCAATTTTATGCTGAGTTAGGACCTATATCATAGCGCCACGCAACGCCCATCTATTTGTCTTATTTAAAAAATAAGTATCAAACTTTCATGTTGTCAAAATGTAATGTGTGATGTCTTGAATAAATGTATTTTCTTTCTTTCTTCTTAATATAATCAACTTTACTTAATCTACTGAAACTTATAATAAGTAGTTAGGCATTTGAGTATGTGACTGAGTATGTTAACAAGTGTCATTCTTATGACAGACATCATGATGAATCTGTCTAATGAATGGCACAAACATCACAAAAATGCTTTTATAACTTCGTCAATCCAAGCTAAGATCAAGTTTAATCATCTTAAGAACCGGTATGCATTTTAAGTAACCTATACTCATGCAGCAGTGCGATTCTTTTACCAAAAATTGGATTTCCGGATCCGGTCACCGGATCCGGTGCATTGGTACCGGATCCGGTAGACGTAAAATGATGCTGGATCCGCCGGATTACCGGATCCGGTTTTCCGGATTGCAATCCCTATGTGTGATGCCTTCAACAGAATCCCTGAGTCTTGCCAGAAGGAAACGCAATAGCCCTCGGCAAATATCCTTACACATGTACATTTTAAACTGAGCGACGACGCCGCGACGAATGGAGACGAATAATTTATCAACTAGTCTACATAAAGGGACAAATGTAATGAATAAGAATAACTGCGTTTGCATGTACCGAGAGTCAAGGTTTAATGGTAACAATACGCTGACCGGAACAGCACAGATTAATAAGTAACGGCAATTCATAGTCTTGTTATACCATTCCTTACAATAACCAAAGTATTGTACTCATATTGCAGTTTTCCTTGACAAAGTGCATTAATTATCTACTAAGAGCTAAAAAAACTTAAAAAAACTGAAACTAAAACTAGACTTAGACTAAAAAAAAACTTAATTAACTGTGTTTGTTTTTGTTGTTAGTTTTTTTCTATCTGTAAATTTTTGTTATTTTACGGTGTACAATAAAGAGTTGATCTATCTATCTATCTATCTAAGAGCATAGACTTAGGTCTGTGACTAAGAGACTAAATAACATGCAGTAAAAGAAAAAATATATCTTCATGAAATTTTTCGCATGTAAAATGATTGTTTCTATTAGGGTTAGTTATATAACGTTTATAATTATGGATGAACAATGGAACAGATGTGCATCCTTGGTTAGGGTCATCATCATCATCATCATCATCATTAACAGCCTGAAGACGTCCACTGCTGAACATAGGCCTCCCCCAGAGTACGCCACCTTGGGCGGCTGCTCGCCTCCTGCATCCATCGGCTCCTCGCGGCTTTCACCAGGTCGTCGGTCCACCGAGTGTGGGGCCGGCCTACGCTGCGTCTTCCGGTTCGTGGTCGCCACTCGAGAACCTTTCTTCCCCATCGGTTGTCAGTTCTACGAGCGATGTGGGGATAGATACACACAGTCATTATTTAGTAGTAGATATCCATTTTCCGTTAAATCAAAACTTTTCAATACAATAGTAATACTACACCTCCAGTAAAACTGTTTTATAATAGAAAAAAGAAAGACCTGATTTAAAAACCTTTCTTCCCCATCGGTTGTCAGTTCTACGAGTGATGTGGCCTGCCCATTGCCACTTCAACTTACTAACTCTAAAAGCTATATCGGTCACTTTAGTTCTTCTGCGGATCTCCTCGTTCCGGAGCTAATCTCGCAGGGAAACACCGAGCATAGCTCGCTCCATAGCTCGCTGCGCGACTTTGATTAGAGTACACCGATAATATTGCCAATACATGCGCCAATTTCTTTTTTGGACCTAGATGCGTTTGCTCGGTTACAGTTAAACACCCAAATAGCCTGCATCGCGCAAACGATATTTTACAAAACTAGGTATATACTTAACCCAAGTAAATATGAAAAATTAACTTATTCTCTCCGCAGCGCGTATAACCTCGCATGTTATTATTTCCACTATGTGTAGAATATCAATAACGGTGTACAGACAAAGCGTCTTTTACTGTGGTCTTTTATTAGGTAAATATATGGTTATTGAAAAACAAAAGCTAAGCGTCCTTGCTTTGACTGTCACACAATATGTTATGAACAAAAGATGTGTTCCAAATCGATATGTGAAATACTGTTCGTGAAAATAATTATGTTGATGACTCCGCAAAAGTGCTATATTTCCATAGAAATTGCCTCGCGAATATTTGGTGGAAGTCGTAAAAAATGATGTTATGATCAAACCTTCCGTGATCTCTCAGGGTTGAGATTTCAAACAACAGGGCTTAGATAAAGTTTGCCTAATATATTTACCTCTATTCAATAAACATCTTCTGCTGCTTCCATGTCACTGAACTAAATAAAGGCAGTCTTTTTTCACAGGGGTTGGGGAGGAAGATGAGTTAGATAGACACAATATTATTTTTGTTCTTCTCCATTTACGAAAACAAATGGAACTGTTTTGTGATATTAACTGAATAGATTCAATCTAAAGAACTTGACTTTGCCTTATAACCTTAGTGAAACTTTGGCTCAGAAGAAAAGTTAATGTTCGCAGGGAACATTAAACACAAATAATAGAACAGTTTGACTTTCATCATCATCAATAACAGCCTGAAGACGTCCACTGCTGAACATAGGCCTCCCCCAGAGCGCGCCACCTTTAGCGGCTGCTCACCTCCTGCATCCATCGGCTCCCCGCGGCTTTCACCAGATCGTCGGTCCACCGAATTTGACTTTACTACCATGGACATAAGTTCATACATATTATTATTTATTTTTGGTACCTACTTTTCGCTTTTTTGGTATGTTTAGTGCCTACTTACGTAAATTTAGAAAAATGCGAGCTAGATAAATCAGTAACCTCTGCTGTCATAAATAAAATACAAAAATAAAATAAAAATAGTAATGTAAGTAATTAGTTTCGGTAGGAATAAATGGTTCGTGCGCGCAGCTTACGCACATCTTGTGGAAAAATGAAAGTTGGCTAGTTGGTTTTCTAACAATTACGAATCCTACAAGTATCCCTTTTGCTGATTGCCCTCTAAAAGCAGCAACTTTCACAATAAAAACAACGAAAAGATTTATGACGTCACCAAAATGTATTTCCCCTAGTCCCTGTAGAAGGTAATAGGTATAGGTACGAACTGAGCCTTTTAGAAATGAAGAGAATTAAACTTAAGTTATTTTATTGTGAAAGCTATACAAACAACCACCAAAATAACGTGTACAACTTCGTAAGTATTACAAAAGTTACAGAGTGATTTACGCGTTTCCGTCTGTATGTACGTACTGGATATAAATCTTTGGAACTTTGATTACTCGACCTAATTATATTCTTACAAAATCATTGCCGGAGTCTACATGTACAATGTTTATCATCGAGTGACCTGGATATCTTTGACCAGATGAGGAACATGGATGCACTTAGGGGTGTCATTACATTATAATATTAATACACCGCGTCGTTTAAGGTTTTTGATTCTTTTTTGCGGATCATATGGGTGGGCTTTATCGCTCACCAAATGTCCGGATTGCTGCAAAAGGAAACCATTACTATAAATCTAAAAAACACCAATGCTGTCGAGAAATGAAATATGGAATTGTGTTTGAGACGGTACGTTATCATACCAATTTCCGAGGGTTTCGTTTCGTCCAGTTTTGTGTAATGTTGTGACACTGGTAACCCTAGTCTCGGTGCATGTTTTAATTTTAAAGAGATACTGTAAACAGATTGTCGAGCTGGTTGTTTGAGGCGCATGTCGGTGCATCCGGCTGCTTTCATTTATACCAGGTTAAAGCTACAAACACGATGAAATTACGTAAATAAACCGGGCTGGTGTCAGCAGATTTCTTACTTAAACATACTTTTACGTAATCGCATCATCGTATCTAAAATTAACATTATACCGGACCGGACTTGGGCTAGGTACGTAAAATTATTACGGGAACTTTCCTTCTCAATCAAATATTTATAAAGGTAATTTGATTCAGATACTTTCATTTTTGTTAACCTTTACAAAAAGTTTATTTTCCAATAATCTTTTAACAAACGTTACTAGGTAGCTAGGTCCCTTACACGGAGGAGTCGAAAAACGATCGTTTGCTTTGCAACGGGCTCATAACTCTCTCTAAGACATAAAATAAAATAAAAAAACTAAAACTATGCGTTACCAACCCGTCAGAGCGCTCAGAGACTAATTCTGAGAGCAACACAGAATTCCCAGATTAGACAATGTAGGAAACTGTTTAGGACTAACTTTTAACTGCTTTGTTTTTTACTGCCTAAAAAACAAAGTATAGACTTAGAATAACGTCAACTAAACAACAAAGAACAACATCTTGTGCAGTTTGTAACTTTAAGTGACCCTGGGATAACGCAGTATTAACTAAGGAATAATGCCTACCTATATATTGTGAACGTCGCTAAACTTAGCTGCGTGCGGTGCAAATATATCGGTTTTGGGCTAATGACAAATTTTGTTACAGATTTCCCACGCGTTAATGTCGGCCCTGAAAATCCGCTGCGAGTTGAAATTGACGGAACCGCTACCATGGACTGTACAGTTGACGCCAAACCAAAAGTAAATACAGTACGATGGACGCGGAACGGAAAGTTCATCTCTAACTCTTTCTCGCACACAATACAAGGAGTGACAGTGCAGGATGCCGGCAAGTACACCTGCAGTGCGGACAACGGACTCGGGCGGCCCGGCGAGCGAGACATGTACCTCGACGTACTATTCCCGCCCACCGTCACCGTCGAGTCCAAGACCTTCGAGGCCGAGGAGGGCGGCACCGTCGAAATCAAGTGCGAAGTCTCCGCCAACCCGGACCCCATATCAATCGAGTGGACCATGGAGGGAAAATCGGACTTCCACGAGAAAGGAAACACGCTCACACTGGAAAGGGTTAATGCTGACATGGCGGGGACTTACCGGTGCCGGGCGGTAAACATTATATCATCAAGCAACGGTAAGAGGACGGAGCGGACGAACAGCGCGTCCGTGGCAGTGCTGGTGCGACACAAGCCTGGGCGCGCTTCCGTGCGGCCTGACCGACCAGTCGCGCAGGAGGGCACTGGCGTGACGCTCACGTGCAGTGCCAAGCCGCCCGGCTGGCCGGCGCCGCAGTTCCGTTGGTTCCGCGACATCGACCCCGCCGACCCCAAGCCGCCAGTGCTGGCCACGGGCAGCACTTACACCATCCCCAGCGCACATCTCGGCAGCGAAGGCGTGTACCACTGCCAGGCTACCAATGAACTCGGTCACGGTGACCTCGCCTCTGTCACGCTCGAGGTGCACCAGCCACCGCGCTTCCAGACCAAGCTGCAGCCGCACGTCACGCAGCGCTCCGCCGAGCTTGACTTCGCCGTCACCTGCAGCGCTCTCGGCAAGCCGATGCCGAGCGTCAAGTGGTACAAGAACAACTCCGAAATCAAACCCGACACGAACCTCTACGAAGTGAAAAATGAAGTCACCGAGGGCAGAAACGCAGTCTACAACATTCAAAGTACGTTGAAGTTCAACGGAAAGGCGAGACCGAGCACTAACGACCTGCTTCCGGAGGACCGAGGCATTTACTCATGCATAATCGAAAACGAAGTCAAAAAGATCGAATCCACGATGCATCTTCGGATCGAACGTGAGTGTCAAACTTATTTTGCTCCGAAAAATTGCGCTTATCATTTCTGTTAGTAGATCACAGCTTTCATCTGTTTGTTTCTTTGCAGACGAGCCGATATCGATCAGACAGCACAAAAAAGTGGCATACGACGTGATGGAGATCGCGGACATAGTGTGCCGAGTGCAGGCGTACCCCAAGCCGGAGTTCCAGTGGTTCTACGGGTCGAACACGGCGCCGCTACAGATGTCCTCGGACGGCCACTACGAGATAAACACGACCACCGACAACAACGACTCGTACCTCAGCGTGCTACGGTTAAAGAACGTGAAGCCGCAGGATTACGGAGACTACTACTGTAAAGTGAAGAACTCGCTGGGGAGTATCCGGCCGCAGATCCGGCTGCAGCCGAAGGGTGCGCCGGAGTCGCCGCGCGCGCTTGAGAGCCAGCGCGTAGGGGCGTCCTTTGTCACGCTACGATGGGAAGCGGGCTTCGATGGCGGCCTCTCTAGTACCAAGTACTTCATCCGGTACCGCCGTGTGGCCGCACGAAGCGTGGGGGCGGGGGGTGCGGAGGGAGGCGCATGCGCCGCTGCACGCGCCTCTGACCACGATTGGATGGAGTACGACTGCGGCCGCGCCAACCCTTGCAACGTCACGCGCCTAGATCAGCACAACACCTACACCTTTAAGGTAGGCAACCCTACTCTACTCTTGCTAGTTGATACATTGGTACTTATTCCGTAGGATATGTCATGTCGCTTGGTTGGATGTACGTAGAATATTGAAATTGTAGACGTACGTTTTCCTCCGTGCCGCGTTTCGAAGCTAAATTAAATGAAACCCGTATACCCGTTACTGCACGCCCGTTTCAATAATTGAATGTCATACGTAGCCTGTGAAGTAAGAGGAAAGCATAAAATGAATTTATCTATTTATTTTGTGGCGAAACACTGTAGGTAATAATTTGGTCAAAGTATCATCGCCGTTGGGTGTTCTACATAAAGTAGACATTGTTGACACCATTCATAATTATAATTTGTTTCATACTTACTTCAACAGTATTACGAGTAATTGTGTTGAAGCGGTATTAACTTACCTTTTATTTTTCCATTTTTATCGCTACCGACAGCATCTGACATTTGTTTTCAAGGTAAATCATTTGGCTCGCGCCGTTTAATTTGTTTTCCTTATACCTACCTCTTGTGTTGTGACGTGTTGTTTACAAATTACGCTTTCAAAATCATAATTGGATCTTTCAGAGAGATGCGTTTACTGTTGCACTGGCTTTGATCTGTCCGAAAATCTGTGATACTCACCTTGCTCATACCCCACTATAATGCAACACGCTATGCACAAAACCTAAAACTTCGCATCACTCTGAAGGGCTTTTTGACCCCACACTTATATGCTATCCTCCTGTACAGGTAAAGGCTGTGAATACTAAAGGGCAAAGCAACTTCTCGAACGAAATCTCAGTGACGACTAAAGTGGATCACATCGCGCCTCCTGAACGGGTCACATACGACCCGAAGACTCGCGGGATAGCGTTCACGGCGCCACCAACATGCTTGTCGCTTGTGGCTGTGGCGGAAGGACTAGCTGTAGTCGCAGGGATTTCAGGCTGGCAGGTACTTATACCAAAATACATTATATATACTTATATTTCTATCTTGCTACTTACACATCCATAAGATAATGTAACGAGACAATGCATGTGTGTTTGGTTTATTTACCTAAATGGGACCGCGTTTGAAGGGCATTGTAGCTAGTGAAATTACTGGGCAAATGAGACTTGTGAACTGATCTCACAATCTAAATTTTTTTTTAGACTGTGTGATGTCTCAGGATGACGTGCGCAGTGCGCAGTGTCACGCGAAACTTTAATTTAGAGTTCCGAGTGACACTGCAATCTGTTATGGGTGGCCATGACGCTTAACACCAGGCGAACGACAAGCTCGTCATGTCATTCGTTCACATAAAAAAACAACTGGTGAAAAGTTTATATGGGTTCAGGATGTAGTAAAAATTGCCTGATTTTAATGACAATGGGACCTTCTTTTATGTAAACGAATGCTGTAATGAGCTTCGCCTTATGAGAAGCGTCACGGCTGCCCATCATCATCAAGAGCATGAAGACGTCCACTGCTGAACATAGGAGGCCTCCCCCAGAGAGCGCCATTTCGAGCGGCTGCTCGACCCAGCATTCATCAGCTCCCCGCGACTTTTACCAAATAGTCGGTCCACCGAGTCGGTAACCGGTTCCGGTTATTGTTATTCTATTATTATGCACGAGGCCGGTGTTTCACGAGATAAACATACTTTCGAACCACTTCAGGCATAAGTACGTATTCATACGTCAATGGAAACACACACATAACCTACTTTTTTCTGTATCTATCACACATGTAGCAAATGTACGCTACCCAATCATTAATGTGTCATACGACATTCTCAGAAGAGAACTATAGATAATATCAATAGGTTCCCCTTCATTTTTCACTTCGACTACCGTATAGGGTCGTGTCAACAAAATGTATTTTGTTCGTGTTTAAGTACACGTGATTCCATTTTACTATTTACATTATGTGAGAGCTTTTTAATTACTACCTTCGTTCTGGTTGAAACAAGAATCCATAAAATTATAGGTGTCATTTTAAAAGCCGCAGCGTTGTCATAGTAAGGACTTCAAATAAGTACTAGGTAGTTACCAATAAAATACTTTTCTATCGGTAATCTATCTATATCTATAACAATATTATAAAGAGGAAATATTTGATTGTTTGTTTGCATTAAATAGGCTCCGAAACTACTGAACCGATTTGAAAAATTCTTTCACTGTTGTTGTTCTTTCACAATCCCCGGGGGACATAGGTAGACTATATTATATTTTCAAAAAAATTAGGGATCCTTACTAAAACTCCAATAATATAACCCAAGGTGTAAAAAATTGCCTAAAATATTCTTTACATCGCGTGCGCTGCGAAAACTATTATACCCGTGCGGATCCGGAGCGAGCCGCTAGTAGGTAAATCACACTAATATTATAACGGCGAAAGTTTGTGTGTATGTGTGTATGTTTGTTACTCTTTCACGCTCTAACAGCTGGACGGATTTGGATGAAATTTGGTATGGAGGTAGCTTATACCCTAGATTAAAACATAGGCTACTTTTATCCCAATAACGGGAACAGTTCCTGTAGGAACGCGGGTGGAGCCGCGGGGCGCTGCTAGTAATAAATAAATGAATAATTATTTGTGGACATTTCACCCAACGCCATCTAGCCCCAAACTAACTAACTAACAAATATATTCTTCCACTCCGTTTTTGTCTGAGTAAACAATATAAATGATTGCATGACATTCGCAATAACTGAATTATTTATGATCCCAGAGATATTATAGACTCGATAACCACACAAATAATTTTTGAATATCTTCCCCAATCTTTTGCGATTCACAAAAATATCAAAACGTAAATCGAGACAAAAGGGATTTGATATGTGACGAGTTTCAGTTCTGTCGACGTGTGATCTTTTTTGCTTTTGATTGAATGAAAGAGATTGGGCAATATGAATAAATTAATTTCTTTGTTTAGGCTTCTCTATGCAGAGACATTTAAATTGTTTTAAAATCAAATGTTTCTTTACCAAACCAGCGTAGATACTTCCCATAGCACATCGTAAACTTTTATACTTTAAACTGACTACCACATAATAAAAACTAATAAGCTTGCTACACTATCTACTACAAAGAAAATTAGGTACCACTACCCACTACCGGTAGGTAGCGTACCCAACATTCTGGCAGCATTGTCTCGTTGAATTGCAATGCAGATTCGTTGAGCCAACTAAGTGCCAGCATTTTTGTCACGCCTCGCACCAATCCGGCGCTCTGATAAACTGAAAAACGCGATGAGCTCCCGGTCCCCACGGACTCTACTTTTGTACTAACAATGTATAGATCACAGATTACCGAAATAATGTAACTAAATATAGATGCTTTCCCATATATTGATTTTCTCAAAACCTACACACTCTCTCAATTCCGACATTTTATTCCTTTTAAATAAGTATACGTTTATGTAGGAATTACATGAATAAAACTAACGTTTACGCTGCATATACTGGGTGGCGCAAAAGTGAAGACCCTATTTGGTTCAGCTATAACATTTTTTCTAAATTAGAAAACTAGATTTAGGTTTTTTTAAATGTATATTTGTGCCATTAAATTTCGTACCATTAGGATTTAAAGATGATGTCTTTTAAATGGTGACCTCCAGAGTTGATACACATTTGAGCCCTATTTATGACATTTTGCATAACTTGCCGTAACACTTCCTGCGATATGTTCGTTATTTCTTGACGAATGTTTTCTTTTAGAGCTGCGAGAGTCTGTGGCTTGTTCACATACACCCGAGATTTCAAAAAACCCCAAAGAAAGAAGTCTGGACTGGTCAGATCGGGTGATCTTGCAGGCCAAGGCAAATCGCCAAAACGAGAGATAACTCGGCTTGGAAAAGCGTCCCTCACTAAGTCCATAGTGTCGCGCGCTGTGTGTGCCGTAGCGCCGTCTTGTTGAAACCAGATGTGCTCCAGCCCCAATTCGTCCAAACTGGGTATCAAAAACTCACGTAACATGGTTCTGTAGCGTTCTCCAGTGACAGTTATCGCATTGCCTCCAGCGTCTTCGAAAAAATAGGGTCCGATCACTCTGTCAACACAGATGCCACACCATACAGTAACTTTTAGTGGGTGTAGAGGTGTTTCTTGAATAATGCGCGGATTATCAGTGCCCCAGAACCGAGTATTCTGCTTATTGACATGCCCTGAGAAGTGTTACGGCACGTTATGCAAAATGTCATAAATAGGGCTCAAATGTGTATCAACTCTGGAGGTCACCATTTAAAAGACATCATCTTTAAATCCTAATGGTACGAAATTTAATGGCACAAATATACATTTAAAAAAACCTAAATCTAGTTTTCTAATTTAGAAAAAATGTTATAGCTGAACCAAATAGGGTCTTTACTTTTGCGCCACCCAGTATAATTACTTGTTGTAGCTACGCTGTAGCATGGACGAAAACTCCATCCACGTATTGCTACGGCAATAGATGGAAAGGTTTAGGAAGGATTATTGACTAAATATTTGGCGACTAACAGTTTTATTTTATTTAAAAAATAGCTAACGAATAATATAAAAAATAAAGAAAAAAAAACCAATCACCAACCAACCACCAATCACCAATTTAGGGAAATTGTAACTGTACCTACCTTCGACCGTATCGGCAGTTTTAACACAAACTACTTACAAGAACGGGGGTATTTACCATCAGAAGAAATGTGGTCAAAGATAAAAAAGACCAAAAAAGGTCGATAAAAAGAGGTATCCTAAAAAATACCTGTTAAAGACATCGAGCAACTAAACAGGTATCAATATGATGCAGGTGGTAGAAACGATACCGTTGAAAACGTCGGACGAGCCCATTGTGTCGGAGACTATTCTGGACGTGCCGGCCAAGTTCAAGCCGCGGTCGGCGCAGGCGGCGCTCGAGATGGACGAGCCCAACCCGCGCGTGCGCCTGCGTCTGTGCTTGCAGCTCAACCAGGAGGTCTGCAGCGACTACACTGAAGCTGAGAGTAAGTTGTACTAAAACAAAGACTTTATGGAATAGTTCATCCTATATGTATAGTGCGTAGCATAACGCGATTCAATAAAGAAAGGACTGATAAGATCAAACATTTCTATTGCCTTCTCACTCCCTCTGCACTAAAACACAATAGTGGAAAAGGGAAAACAATAGTTTCTCGTTTTCGTCAGATTCGTTTTTTCAATGACACGCCTTATAAATTACCGCTTTGTATATAGATAATGTTCCGCGATCCGCTTTAGAGTTGAGCCACATCGCTCAGGATCATTTCCTGGAGCGAAAAAGATAAAGTGAGTGCCATGCTATGTACCTACTCCCGCTCTCCTTTTCACTCCAAGAAATGACGATCCTAAGCGATAGAAAAGGGTAGAGCACGATATAGGATTCCGTGCTGACAGATGTGGCTCAATCCTTAATTCATTATTACGTTCCCGTATAGTTGAAAAATTTGTTCGCGAAGGATAGAAACCTCGTATAAAAAAATAAGTGACTTTCGATGAAATTGGAAGTACTAGAAACCTGGGTTAGTTCATAGATTCTCATTTGTTTTCCCCATCTATGGAGCCTTGTGGAGTTTCTGTCCAATAAATAATCATCTAAAAAATTTGCAGCTTACTTTAAAGTTATTGGTTCATTATCACTAGATATAGAGAGATAGAGACGTTGAATTGAGTGTTGTTTAGATGAGATAAACGCAATAAATGTGGTAGATTTCTTAGTTGTTCTTGTAGGGGTTTTAAAATCAATGTTGGCTCCGCCTTCTGCCCGATTTCCGATTTCCACAAATAGTTTCTGTTGTAGGCAACATAATATGAGGCACACACTAGAGCTCATAAATACTTAACAATGCCACCTAAATTAGACATGGATGATTTTATAATTTGGTGTGAGGTTAAAAAAATCAAGTTGTAAATATTCATGTGTGCCTTTTGTTTCTTTGTTCTTACGAAACACCCTCGGTTCTCACGGACTATTATCTCATTTTCCACAGTCGGTGCACCTTACGTACGAGAAGCGAACATAGTATCAATGACGTACATATTCTTAGTGGCCACGTTATTAGTGGTCCTCGCGCTGTGCCTAGCGTCCTTCGCTGTGTATTTCCGCTCCAAACGGAATAAGAAGGCCAATGAGGCACGAACCAAAGACTATGAAACAGACCCGATGAAACCCGCGATAGTCACACCGCAGAACCAAGAGAAGCCTCCTCCGTACTCCGCTAGCACCGGAATGGAGAACAAGGCTCTGGAACATTCCATGGACATGGGTTTAGGAATGGACGTCTGCAAGAGCGAAATGTATGCTACGCAGGGAGGTTACGCATATCACCGGCAGGGGGCGCGACAGAACGCCCCGCATGACTGTAAGTTTACAACACTCCCTTCTGAACCCCCCTTCATCCATCGCTTTTTAACAATTCGCGAATCACATTTTGTTTACCAAAAACAAGTTTATTTCATTTCTTCATTCTCTATTCCTTTCGGCAATCATAAGGACTGACCGTCGTCGGGGCAGGTAAATACCCAGGTACAAGGCTAAGCGCATATAAACAATTTAAGGTGTAGGTAATTTTAAAAGTCTAGCTATGAGAATGTACATG
Organism: Ennomos quercinarius; assembly: GCA_910589525.2. Taxonomy (NCBI): domain Eukaryota; kingdom Metazoa; phylum Arthropoda; class Insecta; order Lepidoptera; family Geometridae; genus Ennomos; species Ennomos quercinarius. The sequence goes on from OU342493.1 coordinate 13,452,833, forward strand.
ATAGCAAAAATTGAATCATCCGAACGTCTATCGATAGACTATTGAACAGATGACAAGCCCAAATGCAAATGTATGTTCCCGTTTTTATCATAATGTCAATGTACCTAATGTTTTGACTTCAGCACGTGGTAATGCAACAGCAAAATCATCTCATGGTGTGCATCTTAGCCCGGTAGATAGCTATAAAGTCATGCTTAATGAAACATACAACTTAGTTGAACAATTGAATATGTGCGCTAGGCTTAGAACCCTACAGCTTACCCTAATGGAAACTGACGTCACAATGTCATCCACAGGGAACATGGGCTTCACGGACAACAGCTATGCGAACAGCCACAACGGGGGCAGCGTGAACTCTCAAGAGTCGTTGTGGGCGTTAAAAGGGGGTGCAGGAGGGGAGGGGATGGGCGCTCCGATCGAGCATGGAGGGGGTTACGAATATGACGCGTTACCGCACGGTGGAGAATACGATTGCCGCGGTGGAGGCGTGGACTTTGTGCACTATGTCCGATTACCGCACGGCCCGCATGGCCCGCACGGCCCGCACGGCACGCTCGGCATGCATGGAACGCACGCACCGCCCGCAGACTACGCGCGTTCGCAAAACCCGAGTCGCCAGGAATACTGCTCTGATCCGTACGCTTCCGTGCACAAGCCTAAGAAGCCGCGCAGAGATCAACACAATATGGGTAAGTTTCTTTAAATGTGTATTTTTAAAGTGTTTTTGATGTCCGTAACACGGTTTTGTAATATCATGACGGTCTGCAAAGTTAGTGTACCTATGGCAAGTTGTGAAACAGGGAGGTATGTTGTGTGTGAAGTAGCCGTAGCAGGGAAGTATATAGAGAAGCAGGGAGACATTCAGTGAAGCAGCAGGTCTGTTGTGATTGTGAAGCATGAATTTATTGCTTGCATTATCGCTACCGCCCAATGTAGGGGCAGCCTAAATGTCATCCAAATTAGTTGAATAATTACGAAGTTGAGTGATATTGTTATCCCAGAGGAACCAATATTTTATAACGAGGAACATCCTTCCATCAATAATAAGTGAAGTAGGGAGGAACGTTCTTAATATAAACAAAAAAAAACGCGTAGGGTGTAGAACAGGTGCATGTAGTGATACCGAGAGTAAACCGTCGACCGTTTGCAGAGTCCCCGTACCACGAGGTGCCGGGCCTGCCGGAGTACGGCGGCGAGGAGCCGGCGGAGGAGAAGCCGGCCGCGCACCTCTCGCTGAGCTACGACGAGTCGCTGGAGTCCGGGTACTCCACGCCCAACACGCGCTCGCAGCGAGTCATCCGGGAGATCATCGTGTGAACGCCACCTCACGACTTCCGCCAACACGATATCTGGACGATCCGACAGTGTTTTGTCTTGTGAAAGTGATGTGAGTGAAACTTTTTTCGATTTCCGAATAGTTCCATTTTGGCGCTTTTATTCGATGTTTTTTCAGTGGTCTTATATTCATCTATTTTAGACTTAACACGAACCCTATAAGGGTATTGCAGTGTTGTGAGTGAGTGTAGCACATAGATAATGAATTTTAATACTTATAATTAAGTAGGTATATTTTGAATTTGATACGTTACAAAAATGCAAATGGAGCGTCTAGTCGAGCTATAAATCATCTATAGCTGGATGTATATGTATGTCAGTTTAATAATTGCAGAGAATAATTGATTTCGTACGCAAGGTATATTACATTATTTTGTAAACGCTGACTGCTTGCTGACTGAGTTTTTACGTACCCTACCAATAGTTTGATTTATTTTCACTAGTTCCACGATTATGTGCTATGGAACTAGTAAAACTTTTATTCAATCTAAAGGAATGCCATCAAGTCATCATCGTAATAGCATACATTTTTTTTCGATCTACTTTCGTAAGTCGTATTTGAACTTAGGCGGCGTTTACGTGGAGTTAACTGTAGAGAGAGCGACTACAGCTCAAAACAAACTTTATACAGAAGAATATAGGATTTTCCGTTATACAAACAAGTTGCTTCTGTGCAGTTTAATTGCAGACAGTATGAGCCTTCACACGTGCGTAGGTGATACGGCTCGTCTACTATTGGGACATCTAAAAGATAGTTTATTAGCATAATTTCCACTTTACTCATAGAAATGGGAATCAAAACAGGGCATAATTTTCAGTCCTTGATTGTTTTCGTCCTTTTTGTTTATATTCTGAAATCAATGTGAACGAAAAGGACTTCGGAATCGAACGGCTGGCAATTTAATCAGAGCCCTGTTTCTATACACGGTGGAATTTAATTGGTTATTTTCCTTCAATGTACATACTCAGTCCATGCTATAGAACGCTCCTATATAACTAAAACTATGGATTTAAAACTTAAATCTAGGTATTATCAAATTACTGCGAATTCAAATTCACTGCGACATTGAACAAAAGCACGGAATAGATAATAGTACAACGTAATAACGCCCGACCGAATACTGGTTCAAACAGCGACCGCCGCGCCGGCGCTGCCCGCGGTGACCAATAGCACAAAAAGAATACCCCACCCCTTTCTTTTGTGCAGCAGATATGCGTGCGGGCTGCTTCCGAAAACAAGTACCAGTCTACCAGAAAATAGGTCAGTCGGTCAAAAACTTCTAGGGGCACAACTTGTGTCCCGTTTACGCGCGCGCATCGCGATTTTGGACAACGGATTGACATTACAATTATTCAAATGTTGAGTGGTTGGACATGGTGCATTTTTATACGCTGTCAAAGTACAACTTAGCAGAGGCTAGGCGGATGTACGCACAGCCACAGCACTTGGACACTTTACGAGCACATGGCATCAGGGATCCACAAGTTCCTGTCGTACCCTTTTGTTCGTAGCTGATTTTCTTAGTAGGTAAGTAATTCTGGCGGTCCTAAGCTCGATAAAGTATGAAGGGAAAATTGGGAGTCTTTATTAGCAAAGATAAGAGATAAGCCGCACTCGCGTTGTTTTTTGCCTGTGTGAGAGCGGGACGGGTAGCGCAGGTGTTTTTGTTTTATTACCTACCTACGAAACATTTACAAAGCGCTCAGCCGGTGCCCGTGCTGTGTGTAGCGTTAAATAGACATTTCGGCTGTTATCCAGTTATGTAAAGAGGCATTAATTTTTTATTTTTTTTTAATTGCACCTTGTACAATTATTCTATAGCATGAGCTGAGTACATACATTTAAGGAAAAGAACCAATTAAATTCCACCGTGTATAAATATGTACAAATAGTCGCAAAGTTTTAAAATTATTATGATACCGGCTGTTTCGACCAGTCGGAATGATTATGACTATTATTATTTTGCATAATTAGCACAAAATAATTGGACAATTATCTCATTGATTAGCTCTCATCCTAACCCAGCGGATTCAAGAGTATATAACAGCTGGCATAATAATAATTTTCAAAATCATTCGAATATATGTGACAAAACTCATTTGAGACTTACGTTTTATTAATGATCGTTAAATGTAATTAACAAAAAGGTTAGTAAGCTACGTTCTTAAGTTAGATTTAAGATCATAAATTGTTAATTGTTTACATTTATTCGTAAGCAAACAAATTGAATCGAAATGGAGTTTTAGCGCGAAATGCAAAATATTAGTCTCGGCCTCGGCTTCCGTGACAGGGCATCGTATTAGGGATTCAGAAATCCAGGAGAGTGCAGTCTATCTACTTACTTTATGTCATAGATAGCTATGTTATGAGGATTGTTTTGGTATTCGTGTCAACATTGTACTATTGTTAAGATTTTCTCTTTTAAATAGGCAGGTACTTATTCCTTAATTTACTCTCAATCGTGGTATCGATTCTTTGTCACATTCCCTAAAACTAAGCATAAAGTATGGAGGACCTCTTTTGATAAAGGGGAAATGGAAAAGACGGAGATATTTAGTTTAGCTTTAACTTAACTCAGATCAGACGGGAATATTATGCTCGAGCACTTTTTGCGTCGTAATTAAATGTCAACCTTAATCCATTTAGATAAAGCTGAAAACAGTATGTAAGCATTAAAATCTTGTCTCATAGGAATGTTACATACTATTTTCAACTTTGAATTGAATAAGGTTGACATTTAATTACCACTTAAAAAGAGCTCAAGCATATTCCCGCCTGATCCGAATTGACTCTAGAATGCGACACAGAATTGACACCATTTCCTTCGCTTTCAACATGTATTGTATGTAGGTATAATGTCCATTTGTGCTCTTTTCGATTTGTCCGAATCCGAAGAATCCCACTGAGTTAAATATTCCATAATTATTTAAAAATAAGTAGGTAATTATAGTACTTAAAGCAACATCGTGTCGTGATCTCGTTTTACCTACTTATTTTCTACATTATTTACACATTATTATTTTAATGTAATATTGTAATGATTTTTGTTACAATTTTTTATAGACAATTCGCTGACTTTTGTAATAATTGCTTTTCTTGTGTTATTTTAAAAAGACATACTTAATTATTCTTTTTGAAAACTTTACGTAAAAAAATTGTTGTAAAGTAAAAAAAAAAGTTGTAAAGGTTTAAATTTAAAATAATATACTTACATAGTAAAGTTTCTTTGTAAAGTATTATCACTCTAGGATTTGGGAGTGATATCTCATTACTTTACTGGCCCGGATCTAAAAAGGGGTCGTATTAAGGATTATAATTATTATTTATAAAATTTGGGTCGCCAAGTTTGTTAGCGACGCATCCGAAAATTACAAAATGCTTATAGTCAAAATAGATAGACAGATAGGCAACTCTTTATTGTTACACGAAATATACGAAATATACAATATGCAGGAATAAAATAAATCAAATAATATAGCAAGCCGAATGTTAATTTCAACTGCGTTTCAGTACGTAATGTATTCGGCATGTTCATCCATCTACGTGTCGCGTACGAAGTTGGCGATCCACAACCGCAATGAGACTTGGACCGTGAGTTGTGAAATCTACTAATTAACGAAACCGTGCTTTGAACCTAGAAGTACTAGTGAAATAAAAAAGCTAAATTCACTTAACGTCGCTCTGACTTTGAGTTCACTTTTTGCCTTTTTTATATACTGATGTTTCTAGGTTCCATGCACCGCTGTTAGCCTTTATATTATATAGTTTTAAGTTTTGTAAATGTATGACTAGATCGGTACTTTAGAATTTCGAATGATTGTAAATAGCAAATTATTGTACGTCACTATAACTGTGTGTCACACTTCTAGAGAAGTTATCCTCTTATTGTGTTGAGATTAATTAAGTAAATAATGGTGTATTCAAGGCTTTTTGATTACGTTATTTCGTATATTTAACAAATAATTGAACATGAATAGATTGTAGAAGATCACAATACTCTCTCCATTATATCACTCATTCATCGTCCCTATTACTTAACAATCTAATCTCACCTTAATCGTAATCCTTAGAATTACTGTAGCAGATACTAAATAAAAAATGTTTTATATATTTAAAGTAGTTACTTATTTGACAGCCTCTGTGGTGTGATGGTTGAACAGGTCGGCTCATAACCCGGAGGCGGCGGGTTTGAATCCCGCGACAGGACAAGTATTGGTGCACAGAAAAAAAAGCGCAAATACTTGTTCTGTGTCTAGGTGTTGTGGGACCATGGTCCTGGTAGTTCCTGGGTCCCTAGATACAGGGGATCCTAGTTAGGGTCCAGGGTCTATGTATGTGATCGTTGGGCGTTGTTATTATTAATAATTATTAATATTATTATTATTTTTCTTAAATTACACTCACGTACGTAATGTTTTAAATTGGCCTCTATATATTCACACGTAAGATTGCCTTCATACCTTAAAGTATGGGGACTATACAATGTCTGAATGTTAACGGCTAAAGCCATTTGCAGAGGTTTTAAAATTAAAAACTATAGAAGTGTAACACACAGAAGTGTACAGTTGTTAAGAAGAGATTGAATAAGTACTTCTAGAGAAGTGCATATCACATTTGGCATGCACATACCGTCATAGATAAATAATAGTATCCACAGACTTGTTGATGAATCATGCAGCCATTCAAATCTATGTAATTTACAAATAGGCTAGTATTCTGTAAAAAGAAAATAGTTTTAAGTTACAAATTTATACAGCTATTAGGTTTAAGATTAAATAGATTTAATTTTTAGGCAGCATAAGCTTAAGTAACTTTGGACCGCTTAGTAACTGTAACACCTATTTTTGGGAGGCGAACAAAAAATCGGCACGTGCCTCGACGGCCATGGCTCTGTATGCGGAAATTTTGGATCACGTCATGTCATTTTATTTTTCAAGTCCGCGACTTTAATCAAAATTGAACTCACTAGCTTTCAAAATAAAAATTCACAGATTTAATACATTATTTAATAAATCTTCCGTCCCTTTGTAGGTACTGCGAAAATATTCTTATTCTGTGGTTATATTACTCAACGTCAGCAATTATTTACTCTTTGCCTACTTTCCGACACGTGGTTTGATAACATGGCTATTTTTCACATCATCTAAAATGTATTTAGGTAGAATACCTAGCTGAACATGAAGAAAACAAAAATACTATTTTTGAAACGGACTTTTCTGGCATCACTTTAATAAAAGCGTTACTAAAATGAACTTTAACTTTACCTTTACTTTTTTTGACAAAATTATTAAGACAACTTCTTACTTTCATTAATTTTGTATTCGCGCACGGATAGCACCAGAATGTTTTATGTCGAGGAACTCACTTTAGGCTTTAGCTTTTTATAAAGCATGCCATTTACCCTGAAAAATATTAACTTTTTCTGTATCTACATAAAATAACAATGAGGTGCCTTCACGGTCCTTAAATTGACATATTTACACATAATAAAAAAAATCAATGATTTTTTTAAATTTAATTTTTGAAAACCCTCTAGAACAAGGCTTTTATACACGAGCAGGAAAGAAAAATACGTACTTACGGTTTGATTTGCTTTGCTGCTCTGTGCTTATTATGTACTAGTTTATCGTAACTGTAAAGTTTAAGTACTGTAAGTACTGAATTATATGTTATGTTTCAAGCAGGTAGTTTAAGATTTATTTTCATATATATTGCTTACTTATTATAATTATTGGAATCCGAAGTACTACTCATTGATGAAAATTTAATGTAAGTGTTATGATTTAATTAGTGTAAGAATTTTCTATCATAAATAAAATTAACTTCGTATAATATGTTTGCCATACCTTCTGTCGATTTGCATGTTATTGACGCAAGTTATTTTACGACTGATACGCACTTTATGAACTATCTATAGGTAGGTTTAATTAATCTAACTGATTGTAAGTAATTATTAATAAGGCTGTAAAAATATTTTAGGGACTAATTATTACATTATAATAAACTCAATTTTATCTTAAAATCTGTTTTTTTTATTTATGCTCTATTTTATTATAATGCGCTGGTGCATGACCGGACCTGTGCACGGGTATCTATTTATTACCTTCGCGAAAGTGCAAGCAATAAGTTGAGCAAGCTTCAACGTATCGGATGAACGGTACGGGCTACGGTACAGCAGCGCATAAAATACGTACAAACAAACACTCATTTTTATATATTGGAGAAGAAGATTTTATACATAGTTTATAAAATAATAAAACCCAATAGCACTACTGGTATTGCCAGCCAGTAGTGTCACGGAGAATAAACGTAAAATTTGCTAGATGAGAATAGGTAGGTATAATGGTGATTATTTTTTATTTATAGGTAATAACTGTAAGATATGCACCACATATTGAACTCGGTAGTGTATGCATTCAGTTTACAAAGTTTCTTCAAATTCCGTTCAGCCGTTTAGCCTGAAAGCTACAGATGAATAGAAAACGCGCGAGTGAATAAGTATCTTCTAAGCAAGCATGTACCATCGTAGACCGTGGCCACAAAATAGTACCTGTTTAGTTATTAAAAAAAGTTGTGTGTTGTCGGGATTTGTATATCCATAAACCTCAGAGTATCATTAGGTAAACAAATTGATGCGCTAATAAATAAATGGAGGAGAAAACGAAAGCCAAGTGATCGATGCTCTCTGTGGGGTAATAGACAAAAGTTTTAATAATAGAAAATTTAAACTTTTACCGCGTTGTTTTTCCCAACTTTTATTAAGTTCGCGTGCTCACGCTCAGTCAATTCATTTAGTCGATCGCTGTCGATTTATCACGGGGAAATAATAAGAGTTTTGCCATTCGATGCCTCAGGATTACCCAGCGGTTCTATTAATCATTTTCTGATTACGCAGATGTTTTCTGAAGACGCGCTGTTGCCAATCTATGCCGATAAAGGCGGTACCCCACCGCTGCTGGAGCTGCCACAACGCGACATTTTATATACTTACACTCCATTACTTTTTATTATTTTAGCCGTTTAGTTAGGTAATTAATTTTATAATATTAAAGTTAGTGTGTAGATTAGATAAGTTATAAATCAAAAATATTTGAAATACGTTGTAATAATTCTCGTCGTTGTGTCCTCGAGGCTTATTATCGTCGTATCCATCTAAAAATATAATGACGGCAACAAACAGACATGCTGTTTACTAGGCCAGTAATAGCCAGAAAAAAATGTATTTTCTCAAACATGCTTAGAAATGTGAGTATTATTTTGACAACCTTCTTCGATATAAATCGAAAATGCTGTACTGGCGAGCAGCGGCCGGCAAAAGTTGTATGAAAATCCATATCTGTCGTGGTTTAGCGGCCAAATAAATTACATACAAAACTCATTATATATCTCTCGTGTAATTTAAAATTGAAAAAAAAATCTTTTGAGCTGTCTTGCAAATAGAAAAGATGAGAATTGAGGATTGATGAGAATCAATGATAATTGATGAGAATTGGTAAAAGTTGATGGGAATTGATAAAAATTGATGTGAATTGATGAGACTTGGTGAAAATTGATGGGAATTGATGAAACTTGATGTAAATTGTCAAAAACTGGTGATAACTGATGATAATTGATGAAAATCAAAGAGAATTGGTAAAAATTGATGTGAATTGATCAGAATTAGTGAAAATTGATGTGAATTGACGAGAATTGATGAGAATCGATGATAATTGGTGAGGATTGATGGCAATTGATGAGACTTGATGAGAATAGATGAGAAATGATGAGAATTGGTGAGAATAGATGATAATAGACGAGAATAGATGATAGTTTTCATTTCCGCGCATTACTTGAGAAAATACAAGCTTTGGCCACAACTAGGCATTGATGGACTTACGTATGTGTGCTGCAGCAATGTACTATAACCACATACATGACCCTTTAATTTAAAAATTGATAACAACTTCTTAGAGGCCACTTCTGGAAATCATAAGAAGTAAAACACTTTTGTTCTACGACTGTTCTCCGATTCGTAATCTCAAAAATGATTAGGTATAGTCGTAGTGTTTCTAGTACTGTATGGTACTTTTTGTTTGGTTTGATATGTCTTTTAGTAAACAATCGTAGCATTATTATAATTTCTTTACTATGCTATGATTTATCCAGTGACTATACGAAATGCAAATCGAACTCGGCTGGGCAGCGTTCGGGAAGCTTCGTCCTATCTTTTCGTCCAAAATACCGCAGAGCCTGAAAACGAAAGTTTTCAATCAGTGTGTGTTGCCAGTGATGACTTATGGAACTGAGACATGGTCTCTTACTGTTGGCCTCATTAGTCCAGGTAAGGAGATCCGCAGGAGAACTAAAGTGACCGATATATATAGCTCTTAGAATTAGTAAGTTGAAGTGGCAATGGGCAGGCCACATCGCTCGTAGAACTGACAACCGATGGGGAAGAAAGGTTCTCGAGTGGCGACCACGAACCGGAAGACGCAGCGTAGGCCGGCCCCCCACTCGGTGGACCGACGACCTGGTGAAAGCCGCGGGGAGCCGATGGATGCAGGAGGCAAGCAGCCGCTCAAGGTGGCGTGCTCTGGGGGAGGCCTATGTTCAGCAGTGGACGTCTTCAGGCTGTTAATAATAATAATAATAATAAAAATAATAACGCAGGGGCGGCTTTGTGGCGAGCCGTCGGTGAGTGGCGACACCGCGTACCCTGATTCCAAGGGGCTAAATGAGACCCCTGACCCCTGGCTTGCCTTAACTGGCTGTCCGGGGGTGGAAGTCGCAAGAGCTAAAACCTAAGCTCCAGGGTGGAAGTGTTAAAGGGCATAACGCCGCGAGTAGCGTTCAGTGAAAGTGCAGCACACCTCTCAACACCCTAAGCTACCCACACCAATGTTGCTTCCTCGGCACCAATATGCGGTAGCCACTATCGGGAGCCCATTTAGTGGGTGGCAAGTCATCACCTGCCTCAAACATTTTGACGTGAGGCAAAATTGGCAGGTGCCGTTTTCTCATTCCATAAACCAAACATCAATCCATCATAAGTTCACCACAATAGCCCAGATTTATTTTTAACCTTTGTATACAAAATAGTTTATAATATGCCATACCATGCCTTGTAATAGTTGTAGTTAGTTTTATACTCAAAAGGGCCTCTTGGTGTTAGCTTAGGCCCCACCAATGCCTCTCAAATGTCCGGGCTAGACCCGAGAAATTAAATGAAAAAAAAAAAATAATAATAATAATAATATTTATTCAAAAATTACGTTATGCTAAAATACTATACAATATGAATCTTAGGAACTATACATAAGTCTAACAAAGCACGGTGCCTGTACTAGGATAAACCTGTGTCACAGGCGGCATAAGTGCTAGCATTCAGCAATACGAGTATATACACGTGAAAAATTAAATTATTAACAATATTTTACATTAAAACTAAAACCTCTATTTATAGACAAGCTTACAATAATTATTTAACAAACAAAAGTATTATCTAAAAATATATTTACCATAATTTACGTATCAATTACTTAAGCAGAGTATATTAGAATTTACCAAAAGGAAAAAAAAAAAAAAAAAACTAATTTACTTATTTATCAATGTGTAACAGTAATTCGGTCTGATCATAAGTCAGACCTTGTAAATGCTTATACAGTATTAATTTAGTACTAAAATAATTGAGGTCATAGATAGATAATGCCTTATTAAGTTTATTGTACAGAAAAGGACCTAGGAAAAAGAAGAACCGGTTTGTGAAAACAAACTTAGACACAGAGAGTGAAGTACATACAATATCTTTCCGCCTCTTAGTGTTAGTAAGCAGTGCATTATGCGTCTGAGTGGTGTGCTGTTTTAGGACAGTGTACATTATGAAAAGTTGTCGGACCGTTAAAACATTGCAACATTCATAAAGTAGGCGTGTAGGGAAAAGGAACGGTCTGGACGTGGCTACTTTCAGGACCGCTCTTTGGGCACGTTCGATAGGTAAAATAGTGGTTTTTGGAGCGCCGCCCCAAGACGTAATGCAGTATTGAATAACAGATTGACACAAAGCTTGATAGACTTGAATAATTATTTTTTTATCCGCAATATAGCGCAGCTTTTTGAAAACAAATATTAACTTACGTACTCTGTTAGCTAGAGTGGAAATGTGTTTTTTGAAAGAAAGGGTGTCGTCAATTATAATGCCAAGATATTTAATGGAAACAGTTTTATCAATAAATGGACAAGTGCAAACGTCAAGCAGGGTGTTATCACAGGAGTGTGCACATAATTGATTATTGTTAGAAAGGCTCTGGATTTTCCGCATGCAAAAACTCATAAATTTCGTCTTATCAGCATTAAGCGTTAGTAGGTTACGTTTAAGCCAGCTATTTACAACATTAAAGCCTCGTTGCGCGTAAATATGTACATCTGTGCTGGAGTCAGCGGAGAAAATTAAAGCAGTGTCATCAGCATATGAAATTATTTTCCCATGATCTAGATTTAAATTACAGAGATCATTTATATAGACTAAGAAAAGTGTAGGTCCAAGGATGCTTCCTTGGGGAATCCCAAAAGGAGGAATTTTCATGTCGGTGCTGATGATATTACCTATTTTGACACATTGCGACCGATCCTGCAGATAGTCACCAAAAAGTTTCAACTGCAAGCCTCGAATTCCTAGTGCTTCTAGTTTGTTAAGAAGGATCGGAACAGAAATTGTGTCAAAAGCTTTGGCCAGATCGAGGAAAATCCCTGTTACTCTTTTACCTTTTCCTAGTTCCTCGGTGACGTAGTTAGTTAAGTGATGTACCGCGTCTGCTGTAGATAACGTAGATCTAAAACCAAATTGCCAGGGGGAGAAGAGGGAATTATTTTCTAAAAACATTACTAATCTGTTGTTAATTATTTTTTCCAAGACTTTAGAGAGTGATGGTAATAAAGAGATAGGTCTGTAGTTTGTAACGAGCTCTTTTCTACCAGCTTTATAAATCGGAATAACTACAGCTTTCTTAAGAGATTTTGGAAAAATCCCATCATGGAGACATATTTGAAAAATGTGCGTTAAAGGGGGGACAAGAATACGTTTAAACCTTTTTAAAAAATCATTGCTGATATTATCCCACCCGGCTGATTGGTTATTTTTCAAACTAGAAATAACCCTATCCACTTCCGTTTCCGTTAATGATGATGATGATACGAAATGACAAAATAGCGCGCGTCATTTGTACCGGCAGCGTAGCTAGCGCGTAGTGGCTGCGCCAGTCAAGAGTTCGCATACATAGAGTTACTAATATTTAGAAAGAACGATTTGAATTTAATACGGTTACATACCCGTTTAACAAAATCTGAATTCATATTATCACTTTCCTGCACAATGTACATTTGCCGTCAAGACTTCTCAGGAACGCTTGAATAAGATAAGTATAAAATAATAAGGTCTACGCATGTCATAACTTCAGTCACACGGGCGGGGAAATGTTTAATTTGAATTTCGAACGGGATCTAAACCTGCGCGTCAGTTTCTAAAGCCAGGACATGCTTTACTGTGCCGTGCCAAGTGATCATAAAAGGCATGACTATGACTATATCCTACACCTTTCACAACCAACTTACGGGTTTAGTTTTTCTTTTACCAATATTAATATTTTTTTTTTTTGCACAGATCGAATTATTTAATAAACAAAAGTCTAAACTACTACCACACTAGTACTATAAAATTAACAGTATAATATAAAACTACCCTAATAAGCTAAATAATATAAAAACAAAAACCTAATCTAACAAACCACTACCAGTAGGTAACGTGCCCAATATGCTGGCAGCATTGCCACGTTGAATGGCAATGCTCAACCTTTGGCCGAAGTAGAGGCCAGCATTTTGGTCACGTGTTGCCTCGACCAGACGTTTGGAATGGTCTTTGAAAATTTGGTGAGCACTCGGTCCCCAAGGCCCAAGCGTCTCAACCCCAAAAGGCGCAAATATAAAACCCATTACAGATTGCAGTGTCACTCGGAAATCTAAATTAAAGTTTCGCGTGACACTGCGCACTGCGCACGTCATCCAGAGACATCACACAGTCTAAAAATGATTTCTAGACTGTGAGATCAGTTCTTAAGTCTCATTTGCCCAATAGTTTCACTAGCTACAATGCCCTTCAAACCGGAACATTGTAGTGTTAGTGACCATGATGGTTTAAAATCTTATATTAAGTCCATAGGAATTAATACCGCGGTGTCGTCCGCGGTGTTCCATGCCTCGGATTAATTCAATGGTTGACGATGCAATGTATTGAATTACTGCGTGTATTACTCGAGCCGCGCCACTGCAATGCGTTATTCGGATAAATTGTTTCCGGTGTGCGGCTGTTTTGTTCTAAAACTATGACTATCTATAGTATTAGCTCAGTTGGTAGTAGCGCTGCCTTCTGAACTGTAGATTGTGGGTTCGATTCCAACTCAGGATAAACATTTGTGTGATGAACATAGGTGTTTGTTCTGTGTCTGGGTGTTATATTGTATTCTATATATATGTATTTACAAATAAAAAAGTATCTAAGTGTTGTATCAGTTGCCTGGTTCCCATAGGACAAGCTATGCTTAGTTTGGGCACAGAATAGATATGAAAGAAAATCTGTTTATTTATTTTGTAAACAACAACAACAACAATTACTAAAAAAAGAAAAAGATACATAATATTTTAACAGGAATAAAAAAAAAAGATAAATGTTGTCACAAATAGGCCCCAACTCAGCATTATGGCATAATGCTGAGTTGGGGGTAGCATATGCTTTGGGGCTAGATGGCGCTGCGTGAAATGTCCACACATATTTATTATTATTTATTTATTTTATTACTATATATACTATTACTATATATTATTATGTGGTAGGGTTTTCCTGCAAGATTTCATCTATAAGGACATGACAAGGATATGGACAAGCGGTGGTGCCCACCTATGGTGGGCTCCGCCGCTTGTCCAGTTAATCTGCCGCCAAGCGTAATGTGGAAGCACTTTACTTGAACTCGGGTTAGAAAGGCACTTCATACAAGTCTCGTAACCCCTTTTAACTTTACTAGCTAGTGGATAAATGAGGCTTGTGATGGAGTACCCGGAACACAGTAAGTATATAAGTAGGTACTTACATATGGTACAGACGAATAAAATTGTACAGTACAGACCTTGTGACGATGTATTATCGCAGTCTATAAATCTTACTATGACTGCTGGATAACGTTTCAGGATAACTTGTGAAAAACTTTATAATGTGGAGTTCCGAGTGGTACTGTAACGGTAATGGGCGACCGCGACGCTTGCAAACGATAACGACACCGTTTTCTTGAAAATGTAAGTGCGCGTATGGTGAGTACACAGACTAGAAAAAAAGCAATATACTATAAGTACCTACAGACCATTCGCCGTAAAATGTCCCCTGATGTAATTAATATGTTTTACTTGCATGTTTTTAAATAATGTATGTACATAAGGGGACATCTTACGGTGAACGGTCTGTATCTAGCTAGTCTGAGAACTTTTGGGTCGACTCGAATGTTAGCATTTGGGTAGGCATTTCCTACACTGAAAGCCAGTTCCCAATTCAGTCGTAAGTAACTAAAAAAGGTGGTTCGAACCGATATTTGCTTGCAGTCGCTAGCAATCCGCACTTTGAATGCAGTTAGCATCTAATCTAATAATGTAATGTTTACCTACCTACATACTTGTAAGTACTACCTAGCTATAGGTATATACCATGCTATACCTACCTATATATAGCATGTTGGGTACGCTACCTACCGGTAGTGGTCTGGAGCACTTGGACTGTCTATAGGCCATCGCGGCTATTATACAGTCCATAAGTGTTCTTTGTAATAGGTAGTGTAGCTAGTTTAGTTTAGTTTAGCTTAGTTTAGCTTAGTTTAGTTTAGTTTAGTTTTTATTATTGTAGTAGTTAGCTTGAGTAATAAAGGCAATTTGCCCGTTAAAAAAAAAACCTAGCTATATACTTACACATATGTCGACTGTCACATTTTCCAAAGCAAAATAAACTAAACCACAGCATAAAAAATAAGTACTTCGACTAAACTCAAAGAATGGCGGGTACTCTTCTGATAAAAAGAAAATGAAAAAGACTCAAATGTTCCCAACAGAGCAGATTTAACAAGTATAAATAAAGTTCCTTTTCATTACTTACCTTAAATCGAAAAGAATACTTTTATAACAAAACAAAGAACCTACCTATTTCTTTTCGATTTACCTGATTTGTACGCGTGGGACAGTAGGTCCTCCCATTACCGAGTAGCGCCGAAAAATTGTTTTGTCTAAGAATCTGTCCCTGAGGAATGGAAATGTCTCACGGAGTATTGCTCCAATTTATTTCTCACCTGTCCGAAACTACCGTCGTACGTACCACAAGCTAAAACATTAAGGTCAGGAGGTAATACGTCACATAAGTAGGTACTACAAAAAAAAGGGGTTTTGTAAACATTTTGAGTAGATTTTATGTCTCTTAATTTTTAGTAGGTACGGTCTAAATGGGAAAATATTCAAATGAGCGTAAGTATACGTTTGTACTTATAGGTACCTACAAAACAACTCTAAATAATCCATACCTAATTATACCTACAACCAGCTTTAGGTATTTTTTTGTTTAGGTACTTTGTACCTGTACCTAGGTTTTATGTAGGTACCTACTACATTAGTATACTACCATAATACACAATGTTACACTTACACATGTGTACTTAATCTATAGAATGCGACTATATGACAATACCTGGCCGCCGCACCGCCGCTGCTTCTATAGATTAAATCCTGTGATAAAATCGAAGGTAGTACACAAGAAAACCATTAGTCTGTGTCAAAACTTTGCTCTTAAATTAAGATAACCATACGTTATTCAGAGCAAGCGGTTAGACAGTTCTTTTAAAAGTATTGCTCCCAATTATTTTAGGTGATTAGGAACAAAGCAATTTCATACAAATTATATCATGTTTGTCTTAGAAAAGTTTGATTGAACTAGCAGTCTCTCTACCCAGATAGCAATTTAAACTTGAATCAGACTTGCAGCAACTTTGATGTATCAAAAGTGAAAGTTTGTTTCAAACTCGTCATGGCAAGTCTATACACTTGAGGCAAGTTTGAATCAAACTTTCTAGTTTCCCAGCATCAAACTTGCATGAAGTTTGTTTCTTCAAAGTTTAAACAAAGTTGCAATAGCAAACTTGTATAATGTTTGCTGTTACAAGTTTCTAAATTAGTTTTGACGTTTTCTCAAAATTAAAATCATGTCCCTTGTAATATACGACCTTTATTTTATAATATACCATAGTCCGTACCGTACGAACTGGTACATTATTTACATTAAGTACAGTTAAGGTAATGACTAAGGTCTACCTACACATCGTATGACATGTGATATTAATTACAAATACAAATACAAATACAAATGGTTTATTGTAAAACAGTAATTAGGTACATAAAAAAAGTGAGCTCTGCCTTTCGCTTTAGTTATTCAACTGTGTTGCAAAAGGCAGGTCTTCCCATAATTGATCTAGAACTAGTTGTTTTACAATAGTAGACCGTATTATACCTATAAATCAAAACTCAAAAATTTATATCATAAACCTTATAGCCTAAATTTAAAAAAACAGAAATGGATCTAATGAGTATGGTATATTAAAGTAGGTTAAGAGTACTTAAGAGTAAAATTAATGTATAGTCGGTAGGTATTTTTATAGAGGATATGCTTTCGGGTATGTGTATGTATGTTAGAGGGTGTGTGTGAGAGTGAGTTAGGATATGTATGTGAAAATTATTTATGGTTATTGGTTCACAAAGATATTCAAGCACCTCATAAAGCTAGTGTAACAAAACGCTTGCGTGATTCAGGATTTTGGAGCCACGTGAGTAACGCCATCTAGTTTCATTCGTAGTAACTAAATACACAACATAATTTTATGTACTACGGATGAATTTTGACATACATTCAACAATAGAATAACAAAACTAAGCAAACGTGGTTGCTAGCCTGATGGTAAGCGCTACTCTGCACGACACGAACTGACCCTACACTTCTGTTTTTAAAATTTGTTAAAAATACATTTAAAAAATTACTTAATTAATTAATTAAAGTTACTGAACGTAGCTCAGTTGGCGTTTGATTGTGTTGTGAGTGATAAATACAATGCCAAAGCGTACATGTTTGGAACGTGTCCAAACTTTTTTTTTGCCATGAAAATTATTAGTTAGGCACCATTAAAAAGCAAGTTTGTGGCAAGTTAGAAACAAAAGTGAGATATCTTTGCAGCATAAAACAAAATTCAAGATTGCAGCAACTTTGATATAAACTTAAGCCATCATCCTTATACCAGCAATATTGCAGCAATATTGTCACAAACTTGCCTTATCATATATGACATAGCAATTTAAAATCAAGGAATAGCAATATTGCTGCAAGTGTACTTGCTATCTGGGTACTTCAACTCACGAAATTGCTTTCATCTTTGTGTATGTTGGTACTCGCGTACAGGGTCGTCATTTTCAAGTAATCTTGGCGAAACTTGATATACTTATACAGGTAATACAGGTTCTAGAGTTTCATAGAATATTTTTGTCGTCAGCGACTTGTCATTGGAGATGTAGTTCTTCCAAAAATTAAGTTTGCTGTGGCGGCATTTTCGGCCGATTTTGATCATTTTGGCAGAAATAGGTACTTAGTATTTCAAATGTGAGCAATCGGTCGAGAGGCTGTCAAGATCAGCAGCCATTTAGCGGTCAATATTGTATTTCAAATGTGCATAGAGCAAAATCGGTCTAGAGGCTGTCAGATATAATTACCATTACCATTAGCAGCCTATTGTGATATCAATATGTACTGGGTGGCGCAAAAGTAAAGACCCTATTTGGTTCAGCTATAACATTTTTTCTAAATTAGAAAACTAGATTTAGGTTTTTTTAAATGTATATTTGTGCCATTAAATTTCGTACCATTAGGATTTAAAGATGATGTCTTTTAAATGGTGACCTCCAGAGTTGATACACATTTGAGCCCTATTTATGACATTTTGCATAACTTGCCGTAACACTTCCTGCGATATGTTCGTTATTTCTTGACGAATGTTTTCTTTTAGAGCTGCGAGAGTCTGTGGCTTGTTCAGATACACCCGAGATTTCAAAAAACCCCAAAGAAAGAAGTCTGGACTGGTCAGATCGGGTGATCTTGCAGGCCAAGGCAAATCGCCAAAACGAGAGATAACTCGGCTTGGAAAAGCGTCCCTCACTAAGTCCATAGTGTCGCGCGCTGTGTGTGCCGTAGCGCCGTCTTGTTGAAACCAGATGTGCTCCAACCCCAATTCGTCCAAACTGGGTATCAAAAACTCACGTAACATGGTTCTGTAGCGTTCTCCAGTGACAGTTATCGCATTGCCTCCAGCGTCTTCGAAAAAATAGGGTCCGATCACTCTGTCAACACAGATGCCACACCATACAGTAACTTTTAGTGGGTGTAGAGGTGTTTCTTGAATAATGCGCGGATTATCAGTGCCCCAGAACCGAGTATTCTGCTTATTGACATGCCCTGAGAAGTGTTACGGCACGTTATGCAAAATGTCATAAATAGGGCTCAAATGTGTATCAACTCTGGAGGTCACCATTTAAAAGACATCATCTTTAAATCCTAATGGTACGAAATTTAATGGCACAAATATACATTTAAAAAAACCTAAATCTAGTTTTCTAATTTAGAAAAAATGTTATAGCTGAACCAAATAGGGTCTTTACTTTTGCGCCACCCAGTACAATAATGTACATAGGTATTTGGCTGGCATAATCGGCTCAACGACTTCAGTTGAGTCTCCCACCAGGTTGGTCGTATGGAAAATACGAAAATCATGTCTAATCTATACTCGGTGATTCCCTGCGAGATAAGCTCCGGAATGAGGAGATCCGCAGGAGAACTAAAGCGACCGATATAGCTCTTAGAATTAGCAAGTTGAAATTAATGGCAATGGGCAGGCCACATCGCTCGTAGAACTGATAACCAAATGGGGAAGAAAGGTTCTCGAGTGGTGACTACGAACTGGAAGACGCAGCGTAAGCCGGCCCCCCCACTCAGTGGACCGACGATCTGGTGAAAGCCGCGGGAACCCAATGGATGCAGGAGGCGAGCAGCCGCTCAAAGTGGTACTTTCTGGGGGAGGCCTATGTTCAGCAGTAGACGTCTTCAGGCTGTTGATGATGATGATGATGATGATGATATTCGGTATGTTGGTACAAAGTTGTAAACAAAATGGTGTGAAAATGAACGAAACTAATTTTAATTCCCAGCTTGTATTAAATTATCTTTAATATTTTTTGAAAATCACAATATTTATTACACACGACATGACACACGAATATGACGAATATCCTCATTTATAGGAAATAATGCATGGAGTGTCATTTATTCTTTGGGCCAGATTTGCCAAGATTCTACGGTTACAAGTTGATTCCCTGTTTCTCCTTATAGATGAGGTATTTTCCAGTCCCGCCCTTTTCTTGTTTTCTGACTAAAGTTAAGAACGATAAATAAATTGTTTGAGAATTCGGTTGGTGCCGTTCAAGGAAGGAAGGTGAAGGAGCTCTCCGTAGAAATTGACAGGGATTTTGGCCTAAAGAAAACTTATTTGTAATTTTCAGGTACCTATACTTACTGTAAAATCATTATTTTAGCTAGCCAAATATAATTTTACTATGAATATAAAACTAACTGATTTAACCACTTTCGTGTAATATAGCTGGGTATTTATTCTGTGCTTTAGCTTAAAAGCGCCGAGCCTGAAAACGAAGGTTTTCATGTGTGCGTTGCCAGTGATGACTTATGGAACTGAACTGAGACATGGTCTCTTACTGTTGGCCTATGCGCGGTATTTCCCTGCGAGATAAGCTCCGGAATGAGGAGATCCACAGAAGAACTAAAGTGACCGATATAGCTCTTAGAATTAGCAAGTCGAAATGGCAATAGGCAGGCCACATCACTCTTAGAACTTACAACCGATGGGGAAGAAAGGTTCTGGAGTGGCGACCACGAACCGGAAGACGCAGCGTAGGCCGGCCACTCGGTGACCGACGATTTGGTGGAAGCCGTGGAGTGCCGATGGATGCAGGAGGCGAGCAGCCGCTCAAAGTGGCGCTCTATTGGGAAGGCCTCTGTTCAGCAGTGGACGTCTCCAGGCTGTTGATGAAGATGATGACTAATATATAGGTAAGTTAGCTATATAGGGTCAAATTATAGAGTAGGTACAGTCAAATTCACTATATAGACCTACTGGTGTTACCTAAGACCAGTACCAACTAATATTCCTAAGTGTAGAATAAAATCTGAAGTTTGGCATAAATATAAAATTAATGGGATAATTAACTGTGCGACCAAAAACCCCAGTATTTTAATTTAAGTGTTTTGAGGGAAAGTAATAAACAACTTAGGTAATTTTTTATTTAAGGTGGAACGTTACACTAGCGCGGCAAATTCAAATTTTCTTACGTTCTTTTCCCAATAATAGCTTAATTACTCAACGTGATTACATGAAAACTAAATTTGCGCAAATAAATATAATGTAACAATTAATTAAAATTAAAAGTATCGCCTACTTATCATTGGTTTAGCGACAAATGACAATAGACTGAAAAACTAAGAAGAAAATTGTTTATTGCCATTTGTCGCTAAACCAATGATATCTAGGAGATACTTTTCATCGTAATTTGTTGATACATTCTACTTATTTATTTCCGCAAAATTAGTTTTCATGTGATCACATTGAGTAATTAAGCTATTATTGGCAAAAGAACGCTAGAAAATTTGAATTTGCCGCGCTAGTGAATCGTTCCACCTTAAGCCTTCGGCTCGGAAGCATTTACATGTATTACTTACGCGCGCGACTTTAATAAGATTTAATTATAATTTTTATGTGAGGAACCTATAGGTTCCTCACATAAAAATTATAATTAAATCTTAAACCCACTTACTCAATATAGATACCTACCTACCTACGTGTCGTGCTTCATAAATCTTGCCTCCACTACTTCGTATCGTATCCGCCACAGTCTGCTTGCAGATTTAGCTTCCACACAGATAGCTCCGATAAGATAAACTTGATAGATAGATAGGCACCATTATGGGAACGGAACGGAATCGATATTTCCTTTATATACACCTAACTGCAGAATACGACAGTTTTTAAAAGAGAAAAATGCATTATTTTATTTGTTTTATTGAATTTACAGCTACTATGGGTCACACCATCAGCCGGAAGATGTCAACACAGGCCTCCTCCATAAAACGCCACGTTGGTTTCGATGCTTATATATCATAGATCATAGGGATAGGGTTTGCCATAATCACCACGCTTGGCATGTGTTTTATTGGTGATCGCAGAAAATGAGCATGCTGAACCCTGGATATTCCTTTAGCTAGCTCTTACTACACCCCTGGGTAGAGATGGGCTGGTACTGTTCTCATGACGGGACCACACACACGGTCACTCATAGAGATACAAAGCATTTTGATGTTTTAAAAATATATAGGTTACCTTACCTTACAATACTGAGTTAGGGGGCCTAGCAAAGATGCCTTTCCATTAGCGTTAACGCCAAACGCTAACTCAAAATGTATGGAAATGACATTAGCTATGACATTACCTGCGGAAAAGTTTTCCGCATTCATTCCCATACATTTTGAGTTAGCGTTTGGCGTTAACGCTAATGGAAAGGCATCTTTGCTAGACCCTTAGGTACGTTATTACATTCCTATATAGCTGTTATATGCAACTATAGGTAAGTAAAACTAAACTAACTAGGTATACCTACCTATTATCATAGTAGACCCCATATACTTATTTAGACTAGTAGGTGTCCTAGGACAGAGATTGAGATAGCTTACTAATAGACCTAGAGTACCTACTTCTACTCTAGCTCTATTAGAAAAAAGTTTTGATTAAGTATAATTAGTGTAGTTTTGATATTATATGGTATTTCTAATACATAAAAAGTTTTTTGTATTTTATTCGTTGACTGCAAATGTTCTATGTGCAAACGATCAATTTCTGAATATCCTATATTTATAATACTAACTACTTAGATTACCTATATACCTGTATGTACCTGATAGGTAGGTGATCTAAACTACGATTCCATATTAGGTCTAACTCAAAGAGTACCTATATAATTTACTACGTAGGTATAACTAACCCACTATTCCCTTATCTAAGGGTCTAACACAGATCAGAAAAAGAACAATTGAATTACTGATTATAAACCTTCTCTTAACATTGTGATAAACATAGGTAAGTAGGTGTGTTCCGTCAAGATGATTTCTGCCCATCATGTTTTTTTTGAATCATCGTAAGTCTAAACGTCATCTAACGTTTTTGGCAAAATTGAGTTAGATACATATTCGGGATCCCTAAAACTCTATTTTCTGTTCTTTCTCACGTATTAAAACTCCACCTGGAACCCAAAAACTCAGGAAGTAATAATGCAGCTACTCGACTACTCTAGACTACTTGCAACTTTTGTTTTCGCGTTTTTCTCGAAAACGTTCTACCTACTTCCTGCATTTTTCATAAGGACGGCAGATTTCCTACCTAAGTAATTACCGTGTCTTCGTAAACCGTCTAACACGTCTAACACATAAAAGCGGCTGTTTTCGCCACCTAGCGAGTAGAGACGTCCAACAACGAAGAGTCATGATACAGAATTATAGTGAGGGTGGTGCAAGTATTTTTGAGCTTTCATTCTGCTAGATGACGCCACTAACTAAACTCTACCGCATAAATGAAGACTTGTTCCTAGCTCTGCCGTGAAAATATTCTACAAAAGGAGAAAATTAATAAAAAATCCTCTTTTCACATGTTTAACTATTATCTACATCATTAAAATACTAACGCTATTGCTTATTAAAATATTTTTTACCACATGCAACAATAATATCGATTATCATCCCCTATTGTACCGCGCATGCCTGTGGTGTGGACTGTGGACTCTTATAAAGTACACTAAAGGGCTGTGAATTATTTCATGATTTTTACATACCTATAGATTTTTCATTATCTTTAGTTTTAAAAATACTAACTCAATAATCTTTAACCATTTTATGATGTCTAATAATTAGGGTTAAAATAGAATAGTTCAAAAGCCTCGACCATGGGTAACGCTCAAGCGAACGAAAAGCAACCTAAAAGTGGGAAATCACCCCAATCCAGGAGTAAACATTTCATAAGGAACTTGAACAGAAAATCTCCGGGCAGGGAGAGTAAAAAGCATGGAAAGAAAAAGGCCGACCTCAAACGAGAGGCGATCGACAGGGAGCTCGACAAAACGCCAGATTTAGATAATGTCGAAGTTATCGAAACATCAGATAACGATACGGTCGAGTGCTCGAAAGAGGGGGAGGGCGAGTCGAGCGTGCAGTCAGAGGTAACGGTGAGCAGGTGCGGGCGGTCACCGACCCACTCGCTCGCCGCGCCACCGCCGCCGCCGGCCGCCTCGCCCGGCGACCCGTCCACCTCCGACTCAGTGTTCACGGACCCGCTGACACCACTCACCGCTGCCGTCGAGCTCAACCAGTGCTACTACTCCGCCGAGAGTGACACGGCCGAGGAACCCCCCGCACCCCGCACGCTAACACCATCCCCCGCAGCGGCGCGCGCGCATCACGCAGCCTCCACAACAATGCCGCACGACGATGCAGCCTCCGCGCTTTCCGCCGATGACATAGAAAAAGAAGACAGAAATGACGTTTTTGATGACAATGACAGGGAGGAAAATGAAAAGGTTATGGGAGCGATAATATCGGGCCGCGGCGGCGATTCTGTGAAACGCACCACTCATGAGTGCAGTCATGACTTCCTGGACAATCGGCTGAAGGCGTCTCCGGGGCAGACTTCGTTCACGCTCTCCAAGCACCGCAAGGTAGAGCTACCGCCGGTGGCTTGCGAGCCGTCGCTCACTTTCCTCGATAGCGCTACTAGTGATACCACCAACGGTTAGTCTTCATTCTTCTAATGCTAAGATCACTCCTATAGTTCCTTTCGAAGACGAGATTTCACCGTGTAGTCAGTGGTGGATGCTCTATCCAGTTGTTTATTTACCTTTAATTTAACTGAAAGCTGAACCGGACCTCGGAACGCCTACCAAACTCTTACAGTTCTGAATTTACGCACTGAAGCAATCCCAATATACGTGTGGACTGATCCTAATCAACGATTAGATTTATCTTTGTGCTTGACCCTGATTTTAACAATTCATTTTGATCTTATAGATTCTTATCTCTATATTTTGAGGAAATGTTTTATCGAATTAGATCGTCGAAGATAGTCGAAGAGATACTTAGTCTGTATAAATTAATTACCTACAAAGATTTTTATTACCTAGGTGCATGCTCAATGGACCTACCTATATTTATATTCTCCTAATGTGCCTCTACTTTCATTATAACAAATGGATGGGTACTTGTATTTCAATGTGAGTTCGTGCTCATACTTTTAATAGTAAGAAGGTACTTACCACTTTGTTACCGTTTTGTTGTTTTGTTCGTCACAATGGCCGCAAACCAGTTTGTTGATACTTTCTTCGCTTCACTAGCCGTACGATCCACACATTATGCTGTGTACGTATCGTATGTAAGGACTGTGTCAAATTAAAGCACAACGTACCGTAATGTAGAGTTGGTAAATAGGCTTTGTCGGGTTGGTTATTGCGACAAGGTACCTAATTGAAGAGTTTTATCTTGAGATGTTACATGTTTCTCAACCATCGAGCTAAGCTTCTCCTAATATTGAAAGGAATCGATTTTGGACTTTAAAAACACTACGATAATGTTTTTATGATAATATTGCACTATGGTTAGAGTAGGTACGTACGCTACGTGCGTAGTAGAGATGTATGTAATTTAAATTGGAAACCAACAAATAGCTACTACACAACTAGTAGTTACCTTTTGAAAAGCAATAGAGCATACAATAGGGCACCATCGCATCAGTACCTACCTAATAAAAATATTCTTAGAGACTCTAATTTAAGCCCTATGATAAAACCTTAAACATAGGATGTACATACAAGTACCTATACAACAATGACAGTTTGAAGGTGGGACAAGAAAATAGGCCCCATACTTTTTTATACAAAATAACAGGCGTTTTATTTACAAGGATCTTTCAAAACTTTGGGTTTGGAGTAAAATTGCTTGATAAAAAACTGAAACACTGAAATATTGCGATTATATACCTGATGGGGTATTCCCAATCTAGAAAATAAATAGGCGTTTTAGCCAGATTTAACAAAATATGATTAGCAATAATGCAATAAAAGTGATAAATATGACAGAGAGAAAGAGAGAGAGAGAGAGAGAGAGAGAGAGCGAGAGATATGTAAAAGCTGCAAAAATAGTATTTTGCGCTTTGATAACGGAATTATGGTACATGATCATAAAATGCTCTTCGCCGTGAAACAGATTGTGGTGATATGTGCTACTCTCGTGCTAATACTCACCCAAAATAATGACATATCCGACACTATTTCACTATCTCTTTCCTCTCAGGCAGTGTGTACTTGAACGAAAATATTCTAGGTCTGTGTATAAAACTTTTTTTTAGGTAAGGACTCCAAGGAAAAAGGAAAGGAAGGTCTATTTGCTAAAAAAAATCCGCGTATAAGTCGTTACCTACCTCTAATCTAAGATCTTGTATTTGTTTATTAAGTGCCCTGATCCCTGATATTATTTTTGTTGGTCTCCACCATAGAGTTAGAGTAGCGAAAATATACTAGGTTTTGTTCTCCGCCAATCTTTACAGCGTCACCGGGCTGACGCTTTTTCGACTGGCAAGCGCAGTCACAACTCCTGGGTTCACACCCGAAAGGCATATTGATTTCGACATGGCTTAACATTGCCTATTGATTTGTACTTTCAATTAATTACAGAGATAGACCGTCGCCACTCCAGCGTTAGTGACGTCCTGATGACTGAATCCAACGTGCTGCGGAAGGTCGCCTCCCTGACGCTGGACAAGCACTCAGAGACCAGGGTCTTCAGGCCCAAGTACGTGCCAGAAAAACTCGACTTCCGCCTCTATGAAAAGTTTGAAGGTAAGTCACGCCAGCCTCACGTTATGTGTGGTATGTTATGTACCCAATATACAGGTGAATTATTCAAGTAGGCATATGGATTTTTTTCAAAATCAACGGGTTCGATGCCTGGCTAAGAATATTTGATTTTGACAGTTTCTCATAGGTGACAATACAATGGTGAGGGCTAGGCTCCAGAGCTTAGAGCACCATCGTAAACTTGCCAGCCCATCAGTGTTCTAAAGGTTACATTTTGGTGAGTGTGCTGCGGAGCTACACAATCTAATTCCACCATCTCCATTTCACCATCGGACGACAAGACGTACAGCTACACCTACACACCCATCAATTTATGGTTGATATTCCTTCGATTCGCACAAAGCGGTTTGACTCGACATTTATGATCCAAGCCGCGAAGGAATGGAACACTTTACCAGCGTCTTCGTTGCCCGATATGTACAATCTGGAGCTCTTCAAGTCGCGAGTGACTTCTAGGCAAGCATGTAGGTACTGCGTCGTCACTTTCCTTCAGGTGAGATTGCGGTCAAATGCGGGCCTATTTATAAAAAATAACAAATTCGGGCCCGAGACTCCTTTGAGTAGGTACTAGGTACTTTTCGCTATTCCTCATAGCTAGGATCATAGGATTTGGCCTACCACGCCCGCACTCACTTGAAAAATTCACCCTGTATACGTACGTATATTACCATACATTTACATACATTACTTGCAAAGATATTATAGATACTTACTTGAGTAACACTGCTTCTTTTAAATTATCACTGGGCATATAACCATAGCTCCGTTGGGATATAAGTTGGATTGGATTGGAAGGCGCGGGGTCAATATCTTTGCAACTACACCTTAAGGGTTATGTATACCTACCCGAATTCTTTATCTCGCTCCCGCATTGCGACATTTTTGAAGATATTTATTTTAATATCTAACAGAATTTACTTGCGATAAATCTGGGCAATTTATGTTCTCATGAACAACATTACAAATGTTCAACAAAAATATCATAGGTATTTATAATCGTGACACTCGTTGACACCAAGGTATACCTTGCATATAATATACATGATCAATATCCTATACTATCTACTTGGGCTGTGCTTATGATTTGATATCATTCTCATCATCACACCTAATTTTTACAATACAGTATTGTAGTTTATGCAGGTGCATTATATATATATCTATGCCCCTAACCCTATAGCTACGGCTTAGGGTACCTATACGATAGCCAAGTAGGTACCTTAGTAAAGTATTAGGTATCCTTAGATACTAGAAGACACAAGTCCTATTAGATTAACTACCGGCGCTAGTAGGTGAATGAACACCATAATGAAAATAAGGTAGTGTTATCTGATTATGAACAAATGGCACATAACTCCTTATCTCGATTAATCATTAGTCTCATTAAAGATAGTGCCTACACCTAACGGCGGACGTGACTTTAGGAGCGCTTAGTGACTTATAAACCTGAAAAATGCAATTATCCACAAACCGAGTAAACTTTACGAATACATCAGTATCCCAGTTTAATTATGTAAAATTCTTGAGTCAGTTTCGTTCCACGCATAAGAATGGTGTCCAAGACATAGTGACCATTCTAGGGCTGCACACGGACGATGTTGCAACCTTTGATATCAGTGATCATAACCGACCGAAAAGTCATAGTGCATCCCTAGGGAAAAGAAATAGTAAATCAGTAATTGTGTATGTAACGAAAAAATTGTCTCTTAACATCTACAGAACTGAAAAGTGGTTCCAGGATGTGGTAATTTTAAATGAAAATATTAAGTTTTATTGTGATATGAAAATGGCTACAGTAACAATGGTGTGTGTAAAAAACAAGTGTCACGTTATTAAGCTCAAGAACATATTTCATTTTTGCAAAGAACAGCTAAGAAGTAAGTGATCCTTGTTCATGATCCTAGCTGGTTTTTTGTTTTAATTTCAAGCCTGGCTGTCTTCACACTTCACAGTTGTCAAGAGACAATAATGCCCGAATGTTTGTCCTGTCCACCACACGCACTTGGTCAGCGTGGTGGCCGTGTTATGGTACAGAATAGATATATATATATAGTACCTACTGCGTAATTTATTAATTATGGCCTATATTCTCTCTCAGTGAGAGAAAGCTCGTGTCCCTGCCCAGCGTGGGAACTGACGACCTATCTGCAACAAGTGCATTATTGTGGTGGCAAAAAAATATGTTTGCGTTGCTATTTTAACTCGCTACTTATACCAGGTACCTAAGTAACCTAACAAAGTAATTTTCGACGAAATCGGCAACCTGATTCACGATCCAATACAAAGTCTGGTTTAGATTTCAAATCTCTCTTTTCGTCTCCATCCAGCGGAGGAGACAGAGTGAGATGAGAGTGTAGGTTCGAATCGAATACCTAGGTTTATATGTGGAATATTGGTGAAATAGCTTTTTTATCAATCATTAACATTATAGGTACATACCTATTCTATTGAATTAAGTATTAATATAAAGAAAACAGACTTTGTCTGGTACTACAGGGATACGCAGTGTATCTCTGAGTAGCCTGTGCTACAGGACAGGGGAAATGTACTACTGCTGCCTCCGTCCAGTAGGTACCTACTACCCATGTAAGTACTACGGTACTTTATATTTATTTATTTATTGAATCAATTGCATTACACAGACTTATACTACTTAAAATAAAGTAATCTAAATCAATGAACTCGGACAAGAGTGTTGCAATATCGATTTAAAGCAGACAGTAACATAGGAATTAAACACTAACTTATGTAACTTAACTCTAGGTATGTATAGGTACCTACTTCTTAAGTAAGTATTATAATATATGAGGTACATTTTCATATATGGGTGTTTTTCAAATAGTTTTGTATATATACAAGGTGAGAAGCGTCTTAATTTAAGCTAATAATTACAAAGTTAATGAAATAAATTTAAAATTATACCTACTTGCTTACTCGCAGTCAAATAACTACATGTTCTAGGCTTGCAAGGCCGCCTTAGATAAGGGAGGGTCGCGTTGTTGTGGAATTTGAATCTTGCGCTAGCGCACGGCACCTACGTTAGAGATCGATGTTACTTTGACAAATGACGTTTTAATGTTTGACGTCTAACGTCTAATAACTTTGACACTGACAATTTATCGATATCAGTTAGAGGTGTAAAAGTAACGAAAAAGAGCGTACCCGTATGTATACTCGTTACATGATTACATCTGATACCTCCAGATACCTCATAACATGCTCATGCTATGATATGTTAGAGCAACGAATCGAGTTGTATTGCGTACGCGTTTATGACGTTCTGTGAATTGAAACAGTGAAGGTGCCCATAATACAAAAAATGCGAGTAACGAAATGCATTCGTGTGTAACGTTTCGTTACTAGATGGCGCACCCGTTACTCAGTACCGAATACGTACGGTTTGCACAGCTGACAGCTCTAATATCAGTATCAGCTCAGCTTTATCACTCACTCACTCAATCAATCAATTTGTTTATGTTATTTTTTAGTTTTTGTTTGATTATTTACTTTTACTTGTTTTGTGTTATAGTTATAGTTAGTTTTTCCGTTTGTTTTCTAGTTCATATTCACTAAATTCGGGCGCTAAAACCTGTGTGTCAAATTTAACGTTGATGTTCTGCTTACAGGGCAGATGCTTCTGAACTGGTTCGTGTCTTCGGTCTCTGAAAATAGCCATTTGAAAAGTTTAGTGACTCCGCAAGACCTAAAAAACCTTGGCATTCAATACTGCACTGATCTCTTGGCTGCTGGGGTCCTCAGACAAATATCCGACAAAGATGCGCCTACGGAAAACATATTCAAGGTAGGTGCATAATTCAGTTATTGATTATTCTCTGTATATACTACTGTGACATCCGTTTTATGCACAAGTTAAAACTTAAGGTGGAACGTTTCACTAGCGCGGCAAATTCAATTTTACTTGCGATCTTTTGCCAATAATAGCTTAATTACTCAACGTGATTACATGAAAACTAATTTTGTGCATATAAATAGAATGTATCAATAAATTACAATTAAAATTTTCACCTACATATCATTGGTTTAGCGACAAATAGCAATGACTGAAAAACTAAGACAAAATTTGTTTATTGCCATTTGTTGCTAAACCAATGATATCTAGGAGATACTTTTAATCGTAATTTGTTGACACATTCTATTTCTTTACGTTAAATCAGTTTTAATGTAATCACGTTTAGTAATTAAGCTATATTTGGCAAAAGAACGCAATAAAATTTGAATTTGCTGCGCTAGTGAAACATTCCACCTTAATTTAAATTATTGTCTTGTTTGGGGGTAGATAACCTAACCTAACTGGCATTGGTATTATAGATAGATCCTCCTAAAAATTAACAATTAAATTAACACAATTAATTTGACATGGCATGGATATAGACAAGACTTAATTTTTATCTTGCAGCCCAGTTTAATGTACAACTGGTCTCACATGGAAGCGCCAGCTTCGCAGCCAGTCACCCCGGGAAGACTTTCCATGGCTTCCTGGCCGCCTGATAAGGATCAACCCTATCCCACGCCAGACAGTCTCTTCAACCTTGACAACAACAAGTTCTTCAGTCAAAACAATAATGAAGAAGTCAGCGACATCACAGAAGCAAAAACAACTATTTCACAACTTAAAAGAAAGATTCAGGAACTAGAATATCAGTTAGAAAAATATAAATTAAACACTCAAATAGAAGTGTTAAACAAGAACTTAGAAAAAGATTACAATGAATTAAATTTTACAAGAAACAAAACTCAACTTACAAGCAAAGACTTGCAAGCACCCAACTTAGCCAATGAGCTAAGCAAATTAGAAAATAAACCTGTGATACACATACCTGAATATGCACCTTTAAGAACAAATGTGAATATTGATAAAAAATTAGATTTAAGTAGCTTAGATAGTAAAAACGAAATACTTATTAAAGATATAACAAGTACACCTGATATAAGATCTGATAAAATTGAAAACTATTGTAAGTTAAATAAGAGTAGAGAGTATAACAGTAGTTTTCGCAAGAGTTTACCAAAAGGTTTGTTAGAAGACATGGATTATAAAGATGCATCAAATGCAAAAATGAATGACACAGCTAATGAAAATGTGTCATCTTTAGATGTCAGCGGGAGACATGATAGTTCATCGGATGCCTCATTCCGTAGTATTATATGTACATCAACTGATTTAGTTAGTGAAGTTGAAAGTATTTCATATGCAACTAATGAAGATACAGTGTTTAGAAATACATCTGTAACACATAATCCAGCCACCAAAATTTTGTATTCTAATGTTGATTACAATGAGCCTGTATCATATGATGGGCATAATATTATATCGCTAGAGCATGACAGCTTAATATTCATAGAATCTGAAGTAAAAAAGCAAGGATTTGATACAGCATCGCCACAAGAAGCTTATACCACTTCTATAGCTTCTGTAACTCCAATCACAGAGGAACCTGTTAATGAGGAGTCTTCCCCAATAGAGATGTCCAATAAATCATCACCTGAGAGCACTGCAGCTAGTCAAGTTATAGTTTCCCCACCCCCCCCATTACCGGGGATGCCACCACTACCTCCCCCAATGCCAGGAACACCACCAGAACAAAATTATGCCGTGTCAGAGAAAGTACCGACACCTGAGTTTAAAGTACCGTTGCCACCAAAATCAGCTTTAAAATCGGAAGAGAGGAGTTTGACATCTCCATCCCAATTAGGTCCACCGCCTCCTCCAATGTCAGGAATGGGCCCCCCTCCACCTCCTATACCTAGTATGGGCCCACCACCACCTCCAATGCCTAGTGTCATCGGTATGGGACCTCCGCCGCCTCCGATGCCAGGAATGGGACCTCCGCCGCCTCCGATGCCAGGAATGGGACCTCCACCGCCTCCGATGCCAGGAATGGGACCTCCGCCGCCTCCGATGCCAGGAATGGGACCTCCGCCGCCTCCGATGCCAGGAATGGGACCGCCTCCGCCTCCGATGCCTGGCATGGGGCCTCCGCCTCCTCCTATGCCGGGAATGGAGCCGCTACCGCCTCCGATGCCCGGGATGGGGCCCGCTCCGCCACCATTGCCAGGTATGGGGCCCCCACCGCCTCCAGGGGCACCAGGTTTCGGCCCGATGCCACCGCCGCCACCCGCGACGTACTCGGGGCCTGTGCCATTTCCTGCCCCACCTGCAGGCGGGTGGAACATGCAACGAGCCAGTAAGTAGTGCTTAGTTTCCACTCAGAACTTTGGTTTTCAAGTGTTGATAACTTTTAATGAACCTTGGTTGTTCCAGCATTAAGAAAAACCCCAGTGAAACCAGCAGCCCCCATGAAACCTCTATACTGGACCAGAATCTTAGCCACCCCAACTCCGCCAGTTTGCCAGGGAGATGCTTATGCCAATGGAGTAAAGCCACTCTGGCTTGAAATCGAAGAAACCAAACTTGATAATATTGATGAATTTACAGACCTTTTCTCAAGGCAAGTTGTGAAGGCACCAGTAAAAAAAAAAGTAGAAACTAAAACGAAAGTTCAACCAGTGAAAATATTGGATAGTAAGAGATCTCAAAACGTCGGCATCCTCGCTCAAAGTTTACACGTCGAATTTAGTGAGATTGAGAATGCTATATACAACTTTGATACATCTGTTGTCAGCTTAGAAGCTCTACAACAGATTTATGAGTTGGTAAGATTTTTTTTTTTTTTATGTATCATGTCATCACACACCGTAGGTATACTTTCATGGCATATTCTATTTATATTTCAGCGTGCAAATGAAGAGGAACTATCAATGATTAAGGAGCACTTGAATAAGAAGCCCGAGATACCACTGGACAAGCCGGAAGCGTTTTTGCACGACCTATCGGGAATACCAAACTTCGCCGATCGGATATCTTGTTTCATGTTTCAAGCTGATTTCGAGGACTCTGTGAGCACAACCATGCACAAACTGGACAATCTGAAACACACTTGCGAGGTAAACATAATAACACATTTCTGCAGAAGAACTTGTAAAACATTGTGTTATACTGACACTTACCCCTGGTTTCTACATGTTTGTTAAAGCTAAACTCATGTCAACTTAAAAATACTGAACACTTATTGGTTGAAAACAGCCGATGATCATCGGGCAACCAATGAGCATTCCGTATTTTTAAGTTGACACGAGTTTGACAAATGTACGGGAAACCGGGGGTTATACTATAATTGGACCTATAGAGTTCTGGCCAACAGAAAAAATTGCTATACTGCCTGTTCATATCCTCTTTATTACTTGTGTTGTCATTTTCGACGCCTTCCTAGCAATTGTTTTTATAACCAGGATATGTATGAAATTTTACTTGAACTCAACCATACTGCACACATCGCTCGTAGAACTGACAACCGATGGGGAGAAAGGTTCTCGAGTGGCTACCACGAACCGGAAGGCGCAACGTAGGCCGGTCTCGGTAGACCGACGACCTGGTAAAACCGCCGGGAGCCGATGGATGCAGGAGGCGAGCAGCCGCTCTGGGAGATGCCTATGTTCAGCAGTGGACGTCTTCAGGCTGTTGATAATGATGATGAACCATACTGCAGGCTTTAACTAACAATGGGTCCTAAAAGCTACCATAACCATTGAAAAATTATAATATTGCTTCAGGTTTAATGTTTGGTTCCAGTTTCTTCTAACAAGTGAACCTCTGAAGAGGCTGTTTGCTATAATCTTGACCCTCGGCAACTACATGAACGGCGGCAATGGCCAAAGAGGACAGGCTGACGGTTTTGGCTTGGAAATACTGTCGAAACTCAAAGATGTGAAGGTATGTATTTTTATATTTTTAGCAGGCAACACTGCATGTCGGTTTTGTGGTTTTTAAAGTCTGATATTTAAAGGAGGAGCTGGGCTGGCTTGAGTAGATAGATGTATCATGTAGGCACAACGTAATACATACCATGCGGGATGTCACTGCAGATCTTACCACCACTGTACTGTTACTTATTCTATGTCAGTGACACCACATACAATAAGAATAGGTACGTTAGAGTCCAAAAGCTAACAGAACCCAATATGAGAAACAATTTTCTTCACAAAAGTATTTCCATTTATCGTATCAGTAGGTACGTTATATAATAGGCGATGATAGCTTAATTCGTGAGTCACCTTCGGCTTGCGATCGAAGTGTGGGTCGCTGGATTGAATTCTGCAATTCCAGTAAAGGAAAACATCATGAGTGTAATAATGTATAATACCTAGCTGTAAGTTTTCCTTTGAAAATATAATTAAAATAAACAAAGTAACTTGGTGGTTATGCTGGCGAATCAGCTTCAAAATGTTCATGCAGCTTCATTTTAGAACCAGTTTCCAATCCAGGCGTATCGTGGCCCAACCTTTCGGTCAATAGCACCGCCTTTCAACCAATAGCACCAGGTGATTAGTGAGTTGCTACCTTATCAAAAACTAGCGGCCTGCCCCAGCTTCGCACGGGTTCTAAATATAGCCTATGTTACTCAGGGTGAATGTAGCTTTCCAGTGGTGAAAGAATTTTTGAAATTGGCAGTAGTTTTTGAGTTTATTCATTATAAACATACAAAAATACAAATCTTTCCTCTTTATAATAGACGTGTAGATTAAAACGTCAGTCTATCTTAGACCTACCTGCCGTTTCGTGATTTTCACTTTTAGATTCTAAAAATGTGTGTTAGATTAAAAAAAAGTGAAAATCACGAAACAGGCGGTCTAGCAAAGATGCCTTTCCATTAGCGTTAACAAAATGTATGGGAATGACATTGCCTACGGAAAACTTTTCCGCAGCTAATGTCATAGCTAATGCCATTCCCATACGTTTTAGAGTTAGCGTGAGGCGTTTACGCTAATGGAAGACATCTTTGCTAGACCGGCCCCCTAATTACCTAATTTGCGACAGGCGTAAATCTCGCGGTGATTGCTGTCATACATCATTAGTGGTGTCGAGCATGTATGCTACGCTACACCACTAATGATGCATGACAGCAATCACCGCGAGATTTACGCCTGTCGCAAATTAGGTAATTAGGGGGCCGCTGTTCTTTAGAATATGTTTCCCATCTCCATCCAATGGAAGCCCTAAATCTGATCCCCGGGTAATCATTTGGATTTTATTCTGCACATATCCCATGAGAAAGTCATTTTACTCCAAAGATTAACTTTTTGCCCCACTGCTGGATAAAGCTCTGCATTTGCTTCCAGCATGTGGAAGCAACCATACAGAAAAAATACATAATTTAAGCAACGCATTGGTGACGCCTCCTCGGGTGTTACAGATGTCCATAGGCTACGGTGACCACTTCCCATCAGGTGGGCCGTATGCTTGTTTGCTCCCTTTAACATAAAAAAAAAGAAAAAAAGTACCTACTTAATACATTTTTATTTATACCAATGGATGCAGGAGACTAGCAGCCACACAAACTGGCGCTCGGCGGGGGAGGCCTATGTTCAGCAGTGGATGTCTTCAGCCTTTTTATGAAATATTTTTTATATAATCAAAAATATTTTTACAGTCAAAGCAGTCGAATGTGACGTTGCTGCACTTTATAGTTCGCACGTACATGCGTTCAAGTGGCGGAGCCCTATCGGAGAGCTGTGTGATGCCCATCCCGGAGCCCGGGGACGTGGTGCGAGCCTCCACGCTGGACTTTGTTGATGTCGCAACACATCTCGCGACGTTGACCAGTCAGCTAGCGGGTAATTTATGCACTCGACTAGGCTCAACTAAAGTATAGTTTCATGTTTCATAAGAATTTGTGGTTCCATGTGAAACAACTTTGTAGTATGTTCAGAATTTTGTTTTCTCATTTTAATATTATTTATAGCGCTATACCTATTTAAAAAAAATAGGTATAGCTTTGTTAATTCGTAATTTATTATGTACCTATTGGTACACCCACTAAACTTAGAGTGTGGATGCCCAAGTCTAATAAAGAACAGCAAAAATCGCTCAAAGGAGTAGCCTCTGAGCCGATTATGTTAAGATTTAGAGACATATTATGCTACTATACATATCATGTATTTTTTTCAATTAAATTTTTTACCTCCATTGATTCTATAAAGGTTTAAATTTGCAACAATTTGCATTATAAATATTCATACCGATTACGTTTTGTTCCAATAATTAAACTACAATTTCATAATGTATAGTTTATTTTTTACAGCATGTAAAGAGAAGGCACAAAAGGTGTTAGAAAACGCGGCACAAGCTCAAGACGATGCATCAAACGCTGATGGTAAGAGAAGACTTGAAGTGTTTGAAGACAAGATGATCACATTCCTGCAGGCAGCCGAGGATAAATTAAAGGCTGAAAACGAAAATTTGGAAGAATGTAGAAACAAGTTTATAGCAACTGTCAAGTTTTATCAGTACACACC
Organism: Ennomos quercinarius; assembly: GCA_910589525.2. Lineage (NCBI taxonomy): Eukaryota > Metazoa > Arthropoda > Insecta > Lepidoptera > Geometridae > Ennomos > Ennomos quercinarius. The sequence continues at coordinate 13,489,647 of OU342493.1, forward strand.
AAAAGGTGGCAAACCCGAAGACTGTGAACCGAAAGATTTTTTCTCACTATGGACCTCGTTTTGTATAGACTTTAAAGACATTTATAAAAAGGAGGAGCAATTAGCTGTCAAGGAAAAGTAAGTAGAGTATATAACACTAAGGTTACTCTGGCGAAGGTGCTAAATTGAGATGAGTTTAATTTATATTTCTCTGTTATAGATTAAAAGCAGCAAAGAAGCTTCAGGAAGAAAGGAAATCTCAGTCTCTTACTCAGCCTAAAAAGGAAGGAGGATTGAAGGCGAGGTTGCAGAAATTATCAAATTCAAGAAAATAATTTATTTGGAATTCAACATTATAATCAGTAATGTGGACCATAATACCAATTAGTTAGGTATTTATTTTACTCATGAGTTTGAATTTAATACCAATGCCTCCATCAAATTATGTTAATTTACATTCCAATTTACCACATTATCAGCTTCAGTTTGTTCAGGCTTTGTAACTTACAGTTATATTATATTAAATGAATATTAATATTATAGTGGGACATTATTGATCCATTCGCTACATATCAAAATGCGTTTATTTGTATTTTGTAAAGGCAGCTTATAAACAGCTGCGACATTTAATGTGACAATATGTTCTTTTGGGATTGAAGTGTGATCTACAGATATCACGGGTGTAATATATAGAGAGCAAGGAGCCACTTTTAGGGTCAATTCAGACAAACAGCAAAATGTAGCACTTTTTAAGTGCTATTGGAATATCAATCTTATTTTATTTAAACAAAGCTGGAAATAGTATGCAACATTAAAATGTTACCTATTTTAATGTTGCATACCATTATCTTGTCCCTGTTTGTCCTGTTCCTGTGCAGGTGGTAGCCACACAAAATATGGACATTTCGTTTTTATTTTACAATATTGTTACAGCCACAGTCAAGTAGCTGGTGGTGCAGAATCAAAACTGGCAGCACACATCATTTCAGAATCATTGTATTGCCATTGGACTTAACAGCATAGTGAGAGGAAAGCTGTATGTTAGGCTTCCTGCTGCTCCTACTTAAAACAGTCTCTCTATAAATTATACCTCTGTGGTGGGGAATGATATTTGAAATCGTGCAGCACCAATCAACTATAAGAATGAGTTTTGGCGGGAACGTGGAAAAGTTCACGTCGGTGCATTGTATTATTTTACAAAACTTATGCTTTTTCCAGTGGTAATGGTTAAAATTGGTGGTGTTTTACGCATTAAGTGCTGAATTACGAGCATGAGTGTGGGCAAGTGATATAATGTAATTAAACGTGGTTTTTCGTGTTGCTTCCAAAATTCCATAGAAGCCTCTAGTAAAGTGGCCACCACTTTACTAGGGCATGCCTTAGACTGGATTATGACTTAGACTAGACTATGACTACTCTGACTGTGACTATGACTTACTTTAAGTGAAAATTTCCATAATACGATGAAAAATTACAAAACTTGACACTGGCTAAATACACTATGTGTGGAGTCAAAATATAAGAAAAAAAAAACTATAAGAATTATTATTCTCTTATTGAAATTGTGGCAAAAATCCCAAAAAAATGTTGTACTGTAAATCTCTTCTCTGATCATACTAACATAGCTATCCAACAATCATATTGCTAGAAATAGTATAATTACTAGACTGTGCTATTGATTACTGTAAAACAAGTGTCTGTTAAAAATAGCTTAGGAATTACTGTAAGGAAGAAAGGTGTAGCTTATATTCCTGATACAGATCACCTATCTACTTCAGGCACAAGGACAGGAAGGCGGCTAAGGGAATATCCAGGGAATGGGTCGCAGCGTTCCCCTCGGTCTTGGTGATAATCAATCCTCACCTACTGCGAATCACCAAGCCGCCTGCCAAGCGTGGTGATTATGGCAAACCCCCCCTCTAACGACAAGCACAAATAAAAACGGCCCCCAGTCCCCGGCAGCTCTGCTATCCCGTGGCTACGGTAGCGGCCACGGTAACGGCAGGGCAAGGGGTGCGAAGAATCCCCGGCAGACGCCCGGCTACCAACCCCAACGACGAACTGACAACCGATGGAGAAGAAAGGTTCTCGAGTGGCGACCACGAACCGGAAGACGCAGCGTAGGCCGGCCCCCCACTCGGTGGACCGACGACCTGGTGAAAGCCGCGGGGAGCCGATGGATGCAGGAGGCGAGCAGCCGCTCAAGGTGGCGTGCTCTGGGGGAGGCCTATGTTCAGCAGTGGACGTCTTCAGGCTGTTAATGATGATGATGATGATGACCTACTTGTTGCAAACAGAATAATAATATTTTATGTCGTTATGAAATGAATGACGTGACGAGATGTCGCAACACGGCTGCCCATAACAGTTGCAGTGGTAAATCGATTTAACGTTTCCTCAGCGCGGCAAATTCAAATTTTCTTGCGTTCTTTTGCCAATAATAGCTTAATTACTCAACGTGATTACATGAAAACTAATTTTGCGGAAATAAATAGAATATATCAACAAATTACGATTAAAAATATCTCCTAGATATCGATGGTTTAGCGACAAATTGCAATAAACAATTTTCTTCTGAATTTTTCAGTCTATTGCCATTTGTCGCTAAACCAATATAATAAGTAGGTGATACATTATATTTATTTGCGGAAAATTAGTTTTCATGTAATCACGTTGAGTAGCTAAGCTATTATTGGCAAAAGAATGCAAGAAAATTTGAATTTGCCGCGCCAGTGTAACGTTCCACTTTAATTTACAGAAAATGTAGATCAATGTTTTGTTCATACAATTTTAGTGTTATTATAATTTTAATGAGATATCATTGCGTGATAAAATCCAAGATCTGCAGGAGAACTAGTCACCAACATAGCTCCCGAAGTTAGCAACTTCAGAACTGACCACCAATGGGGAATAAAGGTTCTTCTGTGGCACCCACAAACTGGGACATAGCATAGATAGGTAGGTATAAGCATAGCAATAAGTTAATCCTGCTAGTGGGAGGCAGCTTCTACTAGCTGGATTTACTTATTGTTATTAAGTGCATTTCAAACGATTGGTTAATGGGAGTGAAATGTCTATAGTGAATAGGTGCTCTGTGGAAATGAAACTTATTGTATAGAGCAATGCCAATGTGTTGATCCTTGCATAAAACCATGCTTGATTATGTTATTAATCCCTAACTTTGTACCTGAGCAATGCTGTTGAATGCTTTGTAACAATAGTTGGAAAAATGTTTGTCTGTTTTTCCTAATTATTTATTACAAAATGGTGCTGTAAAATTTTACCGCTTCAGAGCAAAATGTACAATATGCAAAATGAGCACAACACACCAAATGTACAATGTAGGCCTAATGCTTCATTCACGGTGCAGCATGTATATAGGCATGGCGGTAGACATAGGTTTTGGGGTTTCACTCGCACTTTTAATATGTAAGATACTCTTATGTATGGAGAGCTGATAAAATTAGTAGGTATAAAATGTATCTTACCACACTTAAATTAGCTCACGTTTTGATGAGTTAGTACTAGGATACCAGAATTACTTAGAAGGTCAAGGTTCAAGAAATATGTAAAATACAAAGGAAAGGAGATGAGAGCCACCAAGTGAGATGGTGACATTGGAGGCAGCCATGTTCGGTGCAAATCAGTGTGAGACATAGGCCTACATGTACATTCTGCAAATTGTATATTTTGCGTAATGTACTTTGAGTGTCATGCTCATTTTGCGTATTATACATTTTGCTCCGAAGCGAACTTTACAATAAATGTATGTATTTAACAAAATAAAACTAATGAAAATAATTTTATTATAAACACTTTTATTTACAGATAGTCTAAACACTTTTCCTTCCATACTTTCTGTAGTTTTTTTTCTATTTTTCTGTTATTTAATACAGAGTCACAAAGTTTAAGCAATGAATTTTTTAAAGAATGCCATTGCATAAAACTCAAGTGCTTAGACAATGACAGTTTGTTTCCATCATTTCTGAACATTTCTTCTCTATCAAGAAATTCTTTTAAGGACTTTGCATTGTTTACACTGCCAAAATAGTGACTAGCTTTGTCATTAGCATTACTCATTTTTTTCTGAAAAGAGATCAATAATTTATTTGAGGGTGTTTGTCCTTGATCAGTTTTGGTAATATTTTGCACCTGCTGGGCTTCCCTTTTTTGTGAAATTGATGAGTTCAGAGCTTTAAAGCTGTCTCGAGATATGGCTTCACCATAATCAATATTGGTATTGTTGGATTTACTCAGTGGCTGATCTATAGACATAAGATCATCTTTTGACTCTATAAATGAATCTTCAGTTTTAGATTCACTGGTCTCTTCATTGACATTACTTGCATAATCAAGTATATTGCCAAATGTGTCACTTTCTTCATCATTGTGCAAAGCTATGCCAATACTTGTATGCTTCTGTTGAGACCAGTTTATCTTTCCAAACATATCAAGGTTTTTTAAATCTAACCATTCCTCCAAATTTTTAGGCAATTCATAACCATCAGGTAGAAAGTTAAGCCCTTTTGGCTGTAAGAGGGCTAAGTTGGAGTGCAAACTAGAATACCATGATGTGGTATGCTGAAGAAGTACAGAACAAATAGACCATATTCGGCTAAGCAGCGCATATGGCATCAAGCTCATCCAGTGACTCTCACCTTTCTTCACCCTATTCATGTAGAATACAGCAGCTTGTTTAGAGCATATATAAATCCTTACCATCAGCTTGGACAAAGTTATAATTCTCAACAGCACATACTCTAACATCTGCTTGCTTGGTATAAAATCATCATCTTCATCTGGAAGAACTGCTGTGAAGTTCTCTAAATCCTTCAAAAGGTTTACTTGCAAATACTTGCGCAATGTTGAGTTTGTTTTCTTGATGTTTCTGTAACCAATATCGTTTCGGAACTTTTTGTCATATTTATAAATAAACCGCGAAAGCAAAGCACCTTCTTTATACAGTGGCGACTGTTTTGATAAAACTCTTACGATATTGTCACAAATGTGTCTCAGCCCCAAAACATCTGTAACGAGTGAAAATGTATATATAGTATGTAAGTAGCGTAGCAACGTATTATGTATCAGTACCCTTTGCTAATAAGTTATGTGTGAAGTGAACAAAGTTTGGTAGAAAGCCATGATATTTTTTTTCTAAGTACTTATGACCTAATTATTTTAAATGTATAAACAAATACATTACTTCGTATTTAAAATTGTGATTCAAATACTAACCGATTTTATCTTTTATTTCAGTCGTTCGAACTGGTGGTGGCAATAATGATATACGCATCCATGGTTCCATTTAATTTTATTGTATCGTATCAACAAATAGAAATATGAGAAATAATATGGTTATTTTTTTTTTTTTCTTATATTTTGGCTCCACACATAGTGTATTTAGCCAGTGTCAAGTTTTGTAATTTTTCATCGTATTATGGAAATTTTCACTTAAAGTCAAGTCATAGTCACAGTCAGAGTAGTCATAGTCTAGTCTAAGTCATAATCCAGTCTAAGGCATGCCCTAGTAAAGTGGTGGCAACTTTACTAGAGGCTTCTATAGAATTTTGGAAGCAACACGAAAAACCACGTTTCACTACATTATATCACTTGCCCACACTCATGCTCGTAATTCAGCACTTAATGCGTAAAACACCACCAATTTTAAACATTAACACTGGAAAAAGCATAAGTTTTGCAAAATAATACAATGCACCGACGTGAACTTTTCCGCGTTCCCGCCAAAAAACTATATGGTTATTTATTACAAACTATTATGCTAAGCACAAACCATAGATAGACTAGTATTTGGCACAAACTGAAATTGAGTATATACTCTTTGTCAAAGAGTATACTAATGTCCTATTCACAGAATTCCCACTAGTAGAAATCTATTTCGCGTGGCCGCCTAGTTGTTTCTTGCTCCCACACGAGGTGCTGCCTGAATAAGAACGTCTCCCAAAATTTTGGGTAGAAAATGGGCGATTTCGTTAGCTCTATCTATAGAGTAATTTACCTTGATACCTAGAATTTATGTTTTACCAGTGGTCACTGCTTCTTTATTGTAAAAACTAAAATGTAAGGTTAGGTGGGGTAAGTGAAACGAAGGAGTACCTAAGAGAAACCCTATCGTAATCAATAAATCACGCAGTTTAGCTCTATGCTATGTGGCGAAATGGTTTCAATGCTCTAGCACACGCGTCACACAATCTTTCTGCTAGATTATAGATTATAAGAAGCAGAAGATTATAATGTACCAAGGAGAATGCTACTGCCCATTCTCTGGATAGTCCCTTAGTCTGCTCTTATACGGCACCCAAAGAAAGAGATGGAGATTCTGAATAAAGTGATACCTGGCAGCTATTATTATATAAGTAGGTACCTAATATAATGACTGTGGGTAACAGATAATAAAAACAAAACTGTCAATATAGTCAACTGCAAAATAGTCAAACGCCAATGTCAACCTACCGTCAGAACTTTGAATCGGAACGTTTCTGTCAAAACCGTGAACCATTTTTGAAGTGATGTGTGTGTGTGTGTGTGTGGGGGTGTGTGTGTGTTTTGTTTCATTAACGGAAATTGAGTTTTCAAAAATTATTTTCTTGATAAGTATTTATTGCCGTCATTTGCCATGTCAGATTTAGGCTCTCTATGTGTAAAAAAAATTAGCGTCCTAACAGAATTCACAAAGTGGATAGATGTGCAAGTATGTTTCACTTACCCCACCTGACCTTAAATATAAAATGATATATTTTACTAAGTTAAATCAAGCAAATAATTAGCTAATATACCTACAAAAGGTTTTTTCCGACTTATAAACATTTGCAAATCAACATGGTACCTAGCTGGTTTTATGGGAAATTAAAAACCATAAACTGGCAGTACCTTGACAATGTAATTTTTTGGTTAGGTATGGTTATTTTATCCATTAATTAATCATTTAGCTGTTTTTCTGTTTAGCTGAGGACTTGTTATTACATGAAATGTAACGCTGTATTTATATTTTTCACAATAAACACTTCTAAAAAGGGAAAATAGACAAAATAATGGCTACTTACTAATGAAATGTTATTCCTTCATATTTACGCCTCAGTGCGACTTCTGTTGCTTAAAATGCTGCAACCACCCACTGCACACACATTATTTCTCAAATATTTATTGCGTACAATCACCATTTAAATAGGATTACTTCACAAAAAACAACAATTTCAAAAAATTGTTAACCTGTTTGGCTTAGATTAAACGAAGCCAAATAAAAAAACCCGGTAACGGTGACAAGGACCAAAGATATTACGTTCGTCTTTTTTTTGCTTAGTACCGAATGTATAGCGCTCTCCTTGTTGTCCACGAATGACGTCATATACTACGGTTCTACTCGTACATATTCAAAGAGTAAATTGATGTACAGTAGATCTGCGAGATAGATAAACGTTAATATTATAGTCCAAAATAAAGCCATGGTATTCCGCAATGAAACTAAAAAAAACCGAAAGAGTTTAGAGTTGTCAGTCAGTATCGTGACACATTTCCTTTAACCTGTGGTCTATGCTTGAAAGTGACAGTGACAGATTTTAGCAAATGCCACAACTGGCGCCATCTATTGGGTCATACATTAAACACCATTTCTTTTTTTTAATAAAACACCTCATTATGACATTAAAATTGACATATATTTTTTGTATTGTTTTCTTGCTTTTTGCAATGACATAATTTATGGGGAAGAAAAAGATAATAATAATGCAATGACACACGAGCCGAAGGGATGAAGGGATGATGAAGGCGTATAATACATAACAGTATAAATTTATAATGTTTTGTACCATAACTAAAATCATAAAACAAAAAATCAATAATACTGTAAACAAATGAAATTAAAACACTACAATTTTATTTTTTATATAAGCACAAGTAACTTCTGGCACTCGCCGGCCGCTGCCGCGACACGTTCGCTACGCTTAGCTTCGCTCGCTCGGTCCGTGCATCGTGTGGTCACTGTTCACCTAACGCTCCTCTTCGCTTCGCTCGTCGTCGCACCTATTTATGACTTAACCCTAGACTAGTATCCTAATATCTTTATGGTATACATGGATAGCTATGCAATGATTAATTTTGTGCGTAAATACGAAAAAAAAACATTCTAAACAATAAAATTATGAAGGATGATTATTATGTTTATAAGAAATGAAACCTATACTATTCATATTCATTTATTGTTTCCACATGTGCATATTGATCTTACATTAGACATAAGTCCTAATTATATTATTAGGTAACAACATGAACCCTGCTGGTGCTGGTTTTGCGCCCCATTTTAGGCCATTTCCATATTAGTTAGATAAGGAACGTCAAAGGTTGTTTGTTGTGACTTTTCCACTAATAAACGAAAGTTTGTTTCATTACCTATTGTACTGTTTTCTCGCGAATGTGTTGGAAAACGTTGTATGATACACGTGCGGAAATTGGTATCTACAAACTCGTGACTATGGTAAGCCCTCGACTTCGTCTCGGGCTCACATTCGTCTACTCGTTTGTAAAAACCAACTTACCGCCCTTATATCATAAAATAACTATACTGTATTGTGTTTTATAGCAAGCGCGTTTGTACTGACTGACATGCAATTCATGTTTCAATTGCGATACGTATTTTCAGAAATACAATACTGCAACTATAAAAATTTTAAAACTCTTAGGTACTTACATGTCTATGTTACCGCACAAGTCCTGCGAAAGATTTCTCCTAGGTATAGCAATTAAGACACTTTCAAAATATTATGACTAAAACTTGAAAAATTGAAATAATATACAAGTAGGTTCTCGCCAGAACTGTCACATAATCGTCTGGCTCCGCATTGTCTGATTACACCCGAGGGTAAGGCAGAGTCAGACCACGTAAAATCGGGGCGCTGCGACACTACAACCAAAGCGAAATCAATTAATACTCAATCGATTATAACCACTTGCCTGCAACAAACGAGGCATCGGCATGACATGTAGAGATTCTGTTTTTCTATGGTTAGCTTCAAACTCCGGTCTAGAGGTACATTCCTAGCCATATATTACCGGTCTGTGTCAAAATTTTGCGGGCAGTATTCTACGACCTATATGCCTATTGCACAGCTTAGCAGTATTTTAATGCTATGCACACGGACTTCACTCTCCAGGCTGTGAAAAATAGGCCGTACATTATTGCCTGTACCAAAATTGGTACCTACAGACGATATTGTACGACCCGTATTCTGATACTTGGAAGCCATGTACACCGATTCGGGGCCGCACATTCCTGGTCGTAAAATACGGACTGTGCGATATTTTGGTTATGCACCTCCCAAAGCAACCCATCATTTCCTTGACACTGGCTAGATACACTATATGTGGAGCCAAAATATTAAAAAAAGTATTTACTAAAGCAGCACATACTCTAAATGATTGGATGCATAATTTCATGGATGCCAACCAAGAGATCAAAAAAACAAATATTTTCCTACTAGCCTACTAAGCAATGAATGAGAATGAATGCTTATCGTTATGTAGCAATTGTTTCAGGTGCATTCGTTCGCTTCCCCTTGACCCCTATACTAAGTGATCGCCAGAAGCAAAGAGTACATAACGCTGCGCTAAGCGAGGAGTGAAACATCAACAATTCTTGTGATTTCTCGTCCCTCCGTCGAACTGTCATTGTCGGTCTTGTACATTCTAGACAAATTCTAGGTCTACGCTTCGTACTATTCTTTAATTGCCTTCGAATCATGTTTTCTTTTTCTACGTTTTATTAGTTTTTGTCTGTGATGTTTTTGTTTTCTTTTTTTTACTTTTATCAATGGTTCATCTTCCTCGTCAATAGTAGAGTCTTTAACCAATGGTTCATCTTCCTCGTCAATAGTAGAATCTTTAACCAATGGTTCACCTTCCTCGTTAATGGTAGAATCTTTAACCAATGGTTCATCTTCCTCGTCAATAGTCGAATCTTTGACTCTTCGAGTTCGTCTTTTCTTTTTCTGCACTTTTTGTTTTTTCTTTGTCCCGGGTTTTTGCGTCAGCCCTTGATGCGCGGAGCGAATGTGTACGCCGACGTTGCCTCTGTGCGCATATCCAACTCCGCAGATGTGGCACTTGAATGGCTTCTCACCAGTGTGAATCTGGAATTTAATAATAGTTCCACTGATATAATGTTACATAAGTAGGTACTAATATAATTACCCGAGCAAACAAAGTGAGCGAAAGTCTCTGCTTCAACTCGCATACAGGATCCATTTTTCAACGAATACATTGACGAAACTAGGTACACAGGGAGTTGGCTGCGGCACCATTTACCAAGCAATATTAATCATTTTTGGTAGAAACATTTGGTAACTAAACCAGAATTTCGAATAGTAGCAAACCCATGTCCATATCAGTAGGGTTAGCACGGCCGGTAGACAAAACTGTCTTTCCCCTGTTTTACTCCAAGCAAGTATGAAGAAAGTGACGTAAAACGGGGAAAGACAATTTTGTCTACCGTCCATGCTAACCCAGCAGGGCCTTAATTCTGTATGACCACTTTACGATTCCTTACTTTGAAACCAGGCGAATTCCTTATCTTACATAAAGCATCCTCGAGACGATCAATAGCGATTGACAATCGTTATTGCCTTAAGATTGAAGGCATATCATTCGCGCATGCTTCAGTCGTTTGTTACGACTAAAACGATAACGCGCGAAATTAATTTGGAATTGGCGCGATTTGAAATGTCAAAAATCACAATAAGTCACTACGGGTGAGTTTTTGCACCAATAGTTAAAGTAACCAATGGTTAAAAACTCTAACAAACTTTGACCATTGGTTAGAGTTTTTAACCATTGGTTACCTTAACGGATTAAAAAACCCACCCTAAGACGCGTTCCGAAACATCAACACGTCAAAAGTTACCTCCAATTATGTCAATATTTATTTAATATAAAAATAACTTTAATGTAAAGTGCAGGTATTTCTGATGCTGTGACACGATTTGAACAAGACACGAGGACGACTTAAGGTGGGACGTTTCACTCAGCACGGCAAATTCATATTTTCGTGCGTTTTTGCCAATAATAGTTTAATTAACACCAGGCGAACGACTAGCTCGTCACGTCATTCGGCTACATAAAAATCTGTGTTTTACACTCAACCTGAATGGTCCTATCAGACCCCCCCCCCGGCTTTCAACCAGAATGGTCGGTTAGAGAAAAACTTCTTCTTTTTCGTTTTTTGGCTTTGTATTGCTCTTTTGCGATATTCTGCTAATTTCAGGTGATAAATTTTTGTACGGTCGTACGGACGTATGGGGAGGCCTATTTTCAGCAGTGGACGTCTTCAGGCTGTTGATGATTAAAAACAAAATAATAATACATTAATATCCTCATTTGTAGGAAACATGCATGGCGTGTTTTTTATGGGGGTAGGTTTGCTGACATTCTTTAGACTCTTGCATCGTTATCAAATAAACGTGATCACCAGACTGCTAGAAAAGCTTAGATAGCACCATATCATACTTACACGTATATGCACAGTAAGTTCACTTCTTGATTTAAAAGTCTTCCCACAAAAATCACATTCGTAATCGATGCTGTTGTGTCTGCGGATGTGCGAGTTCAGTCTAGCATTGTTTTTAAATCTTTTAGGACATATATGGCATGCAAATGCTCTCTCCGTGCTATGGGTTAACTCGTGCTCTCTGTTACGGTATATGGTCTGTGGGGAAACAAAATTATAAGTATCGTTTTTAGCGTTTGTAGCAGGCGCGGATACAGGGGGGCAGGTAGTCCAGCACCAAGTGCGGTAATTAGCCAATTTACCAGCAAGATATAGGTGCATGGAATTCATCATTTAAAGAAAAGAGCACAAATTAGTCTTGTATCGTATACTTATGTGTTTTACGACCATATTCCCAAATTTCCCTCTTGGACTCCCCTACTATTATGATTTGTGCGCCCCCCGCCCCCCTTACGTAATTTCTGTATCCGCGCCTGGTTTGTAGTGTTTGGTGCTCATAGCGAAGCTCGGCTATTCCAATTTTTCTTTCCATATTGCGCGTTGGACGCTTATGCCAAGGATTCGCCCACACAAGCATTAGATCGTAAAAATTGGAAAGAGGGAAGGGAGGCCTTTGCCCAGCAGTGGGACAAAATAATAATAATAACGGTGCGTAAAAATAAGAAACCTGCGCGCAATTTTCACAAAAGTTTTTAACAATAAAAGTCTGATTTTTCATTGCTACAGTGATGAAAAACGTCGTATGAAACATGTATGCAATGAACAACTTTGCACACTTGTACCACAATGTACTATTATTAAGTACCAAGTATCTTCATAATTATGTAGGTAGGTAAGTTAGGGATTTTACTTTGTTTACAGTGTTACCCCAAATCAAAAAAATATCTGAATGTCATATAGTTCCACATGCATACCTACTGACATTATACATCGGAAAGCTTATACTTTCTGTATGACTGTCTGTCTTCACATTTTCCGGACTAAACGGATAAACCGATCATGAATTGATCGAGATATTGCGATAGTTCGAATCCTTGGGACAGATGGACATAGGATGCTTTTTATCGCGATATAAAGATAATTGTGGCCTTGTGGAATGCAAATAAACAATTGAAATTTGTTATTGGCCTGTGAGCACAGTTGATAGTAGTAGCTCTGCCTTCTGAACTATAGGTTGTGGGTTCGATTCCCACTCAGGACAAACATTTGTATGATGAACATAAGTGTTTGTTCTGTGTCTGGGTGCTATATTATTGTAATCTATGTATGTATTTACAAACAAAAAGTATCTAAGTATTCTATCAGTTATCTGGTTCCCATAGTACAAGCTATGCTTAGTTTGGGGCTAGATGGCGCTGTGTGAAATGTCCACACGTAAAAAATATTGAAATTAAATTATTACCCACGGGAGCGAAACCACCGGCAGCAACAATTAAGAAATAAATAAAAACTTACTCGGGATGCGTGGCCGCAGAACTGACACGTAAAACATTTCTTACGTGCATAAGGATATTTGATGTGTGGATGAGCAACCAAATAATGTACAAAGTGAACTTTTTTCATAGGTATTTCTGCTTCACACTGGAAATGTCCAAAATATTAGATAAGTAGGTAATCAAGTTTTTTTTTTTTTTTTTGTTTTTTTTTGTATTTAATTCATGTAAAACACACCAAAATGATTATCAGTCTCGATTGATGCGCACACCTCAAGACTTCTTCTGTGATTTATCAATTTTATTTTACCAGTGTCATACTTACGGCTAACTTCAGATTGCTTTTCACCTATGTATAAGATACGTTAGCTTATGTACAAGCCAAACTTACATGTTCACATTTCATTGGATATTCACGGTCAGGTTTTTTTAATGGTCGACCTTCGTCGTCATATTCGTCGTATATTGATTCTTCGGACTCACTGTGAGAATTATCAGGGCGTTCAGGGTCATATGCATAGTCCCTTTCTCCATATACCATGTTTTTTATGTTGCAGTCATCAGAATTATCGCTGTACACATACTTTTTATCTTTTCTTGTTCTCTTTTTATCAGCAATAGAACTTAAACTTTGCATAAATACAGATGGCTTGTATGTTTTGTCTCTTATTTTTTGTTTTGATTGCAGAGCGTTATTTTTTGATGTGACTTGTTTTTTTGGTTTTTGACTCTTTTTGCTGGAGGAAGCTATTTTGTAATCTGGATCTGTATCTGTGGAGTGTTTATATTTATAGTATTGTATTGTGTCTCACTTATATCGTCACCAGAGTAGGCGTGGTCATACTTTTCAAATATTAGGCTGTGTTTACATTGCTCAATACACAAACTACACCATTTTACCTACTAAACAAAAAATGGTTCGAACAGGGCAACTCTAAATGAGTTTAGGTGAACAATTTTGAACAAATGGGGTAATACACACAACATTACACATACACAAAACACACACACACACCTTTGGGGTACATTATGATGTAAGTGTGCAAAGTTGATCATTGCACTCGAAGCGATAATATGCGCGCGAGCCGCAGGCGAGCGTGATATGGGAGCCGAGAGTGTAATGATCAATGTACACGCATGTCATACGACGTTATTCATCACAGTTGCGAGGAAAAAAACAGAGTTGTACTGTTAATTAACTTTGTGAAAAATGTCGTGCAGACTTCTTATTTTCACGCGCCGTCAGAGAAAAACCGTGTTAACCGTGTCCCCATCAGGTGGGCCGTATGCTTGTTTGCTCCCTTTAACATAATAATAAAAAAAACGACGAAAATGTACGTATAACTTGCAATGAGATACAAATTTAACTGAATAGTGCGGTAATGTAAGTAAAAAGCACGCGGTGGAAATTTCTAGGATTATGATCCTAAAAGCGGTAGGATAAGAGCCACTTTACGAGCAACTATGATGAAAAATATTTTTTTTTATTTGTTGTATAACTACAAAACAATTTCGCGGAATAGGCTGAGAAAAATATCCAGACATAACTTAAAAACCGGCCAAGTGCGAGCCGGACTCGCGCACGAAGGGTTCCGTACCATTGTCTATAAAAACGAGCAAAAAAATCACTTTTGTTGTGTGGGAGTCCCCTAAAATATTTATTTTATTCTGTTTTTTAGTATTTGTTGTTATAGCAGCAAAAGAAATACATCATCTGTGAATATTTCAACTGCCTATCTATCACGGTTCATGAGACAGCCTGGTAACAGACGGACAGACGGACACACGGACAGCGCAGCCTTAGTAATAGGGTCCGTTCCACCATTTGGGTATGGAACTCTAAAAATCAATAAAAGATACAGATTATTAATAGGTCGTGTAGCTAGTTTAGTTTAGTTTAGTTTAGTTTTTATTATTGTAGTAGTTAGCTTGAGTAATAAAGGCAATTTGCCATTTAAAAAAAAAAAAGTATTATTAGTATTTCAGGAAATGTGCAGCAGGACTTTTCTTGGTACATTATAATCTTCTGCAATCACCAAGCCGCCTGCCAAGTGTGGTGAGTATGGCAAATCCTCCCTATGGTCCTTAGATTTCATTTGACTTTAAGATGACGTCACTCGATACTAAATGAAAGAAATGCCTGAGCCTGAGCATATGAACAAATAAAAGTAATGAAAAATGATTTGATGTCAATGTGACATTATTGACATTGAGTAACTTTTTTTATTATGTGACACAACGGCCCCAACCTGTAGTTAGCTAAATTATAAAATAACTACAGTAAATTTAACAAAAAAATAATAAATTAGTTTCTTAGATTGCTCAACCTAAAATAAAAATGAAGGTCGTGAAATTTTTGACACACCTACCCCATTCCATTCCTTCAAGGTAATGACATTTAGTAACTACACTTACCTTTAACTGGCCATATTCTTTTGTTTCGTATTTTTGAATTACCCTCTTCCTCGTTTTCAAGATCAATCACATCATTCAAATCGGCAAGCGGATCCGCCTTATTAATGCTGGTTTCTATTACACTTTTATCATTGTAAACTTCGGCAATATCTTGTTTGTCTTCAGTGAAACAAAAGTCAATATCATCATCAGATACATTTATGTTGCTTTTTTCTGAGCTTTCAACTTCTTCACACAATGATGTACTATCATTAAGCGGATCAGCAATGTCAATCTTTAAATTACAATGATCATTCTCTTCACTTGCATTAGCAATATATTCAACTATTACATTTTCTGCTTTAGTTGTATTACATTCAACTTTAAGAAAACTAGTTTCATGATTTGACAAGTTTGTACCATTGTCTTTAATGATTACTTCATTATTAAATTTCATATTATCAATCGGACCAGGTACACCAAAACTATCACATTCTATTTTGATTGTATTATATTTGTCTTTGTGTGTTAGACCAGCATTAGGTTCATTCGTGTTTTTATTTTTCATGTCCATATAAAGACTATCATCACAATCAGTTAAATAGTCAACATTAAATTTAGATATTGACAGATTTGTTGTATCTAAACCTAACTCTTTTCTGTTTAGAGCTTTAAGTTGTTCAAGAGTGATCTGAAATACGAAAAACATTATTATTACGCTTACAATAGGATAGGATATATAGCGCCGCGCGCGCCATTCCCGCCTGTATCCATCTAGAGATAATTTTTTTTAAACAAAATTTTATAATTTTTAAATAAAATTTAAAAAAATTTATATAATATTATTATTTGTTGTTATATTTAATGTGAATAGTTTATAAAATTTGATGGGTAAGTAATAAAACTCCAAAATACAAAATCTCAATTATACAACACAACTGCAACTGCAACTGTTATGGGCGGCCGTGTCACTTAACATCAGGTGAACGACTAGCTCGTCACGTCATTCAATCACATAAAAAAAAAAAAAAAAAAAATACACTTGAAATACCAATGCTTGATCGAACGTCATTTAGTATAGGTACCATACAAAACAAATAATACTCATTTGACCGAAACACCACAGACACAACAACACAAAAATACAAAGAATAAAATTTTTTAAAGATCTCTGCAAACATCTGGTTGAAGAAAAAAGTGACCAAAATGTGGGCCTCTACTTGGGCCAAAGCATTTCGAGCACTTTGCCCACTGGTAGTGGTTTGTTACATTAGTTTTGTATTACCTACATTGTTAATTTTATAGTTTTAATTTTGTGGTAGTTTAGTTTTATAGAATAATTTAGTTTTTAGGTTTAGTCACAGACAATATAATACTATACTAGTAGTTTAGTTTAGAATTATTTCTATGTGCATGTCTTTACGAAACAATAAAGTTGTACTGTGTAGTACATTGTACCTCTTGTCCAAATCACAATTATTGGTGGACTTGGAGATATAAATACACAAAAATAGAAAAGATACTTACCATATTTGATTTTACGCACATGTCAAGTAAAATTTGCTGTGCTAAAAATGCCTTTTTTACAAATTTGTATGTTTTTTCAAGAAGTGCATTGCATTCATAACAGATGTACAGGTTTCCATAAGAGACCTAAAAGTTTAATAGAAATTGTTATTATAACATTTTTTGCCTCAATATAGTTGGGTTGTAGGGAACAGGGCCCTGTCTACAAAAAAGCCTTTTAAGTCCCCCATGAATTGGCACCATAAAAAGTAACCAACATTTTACATCAATTCAAAAAGTTTTTATTCTCAGAGTTAGAACAACCTGAAATAACTATATCAAGGCATTACATACCTACTTAGAACAAAATTCTTGCCTATTATTTCTTGACAACTCATTCACAGTTGGAGTTTGCCAAAATAAGTAAGGTCTTTGTTTTCCTGGTTATTTTATATGAACAGAAAGACAATAGATCAATAACACAATAATAACCCATCGGAATGTATTATTTGGCATTATTTTATTTTTAAAAATTGCAGTTACTCCTTAACCCCCTGTTTCATATTCCCTGACTAGTCACTTACTTTGTCTTTTTTTTTTTTATTTAAACGAATGACGTGACGAGCTAGGCGTTCGCCTGGTGTTAAGCGACACGGCCGCCCATAACAGATTGCAGTGCCACTCGGAACTGTCTTACTAGTATATGCTAATAATAATGAATACCTATACCACCATTCCACATGATGAGAACCTCGTGAAGGTGAGACAGACAAACTCTGCAAGTACCTTGACTTGGCTCACAAGGTAACCACCATGTGGAATGTTGACTCAACAAGCATTGTCCCGATAGTCGGTTCGGCAAACGGCCTTATAGCGAAGAGCCTCAACCAGCACCTCGAGATGCTCTCGCTAGATGGTTGGGTCAAGGGTCTGATTCAGAAGGCAGTACTCCTTGACATGGCACACATTGTCAGGAGGTTACTCACTCTGCAGCCCTGACCACCGGTAGCTTGGGCCCTGCCCCGCTGCCGGCGGCACTCTAGGTTTAGGATTCTTTTAATAGTATTTTTGTAATGTATTTTTATAACAATATTGTAAAAAAACCTAAACCTAAGAAAAATGAATGAATACCTACTACCCAGTGCATCAGTGAGCAACTGGATCCTGGAATTCTGTACATTTCCAAGAATTCAACTCCAACTATATAGTTGGACTAGGTGATTCTATGATTGGAATAGTGTAAGCAATGCTACGCTACATACATGATACAATTACATACCAGCTGATCAAAACCATTATCCATAAATATCTTTTCTAAAAACTGTTTACGTTCCGAGTCAACAAATTCAAAACTTCGGACTTCAACTGCGATGCAAATACAACATAGTTTGCCTTTGAGTTGGTCTGCCATTATTAAAACTAGAATAGAAGCGAAATTACGGAGTCGGAGAACACTAACTTCTTGAGAAAATAAGCGATAAGAAAATAACGGCCAGTGTTGCCAACGGTTTAACTAGCTCTCCACCACAGACTACTAAGGGATACTACGTATCTCTCCACCAGATTCAACTTCGAAAACCACCAGAAAACCACTAACAAAAACGGCCCTATTTTCGATTTCGCTATATTTTCCACTAAACTAATTTTTATTAGTTTTTTCGAAAGAAAATAATGTACAATAGCAATTTTAATCAGTAAATAAGCATACAATTTTCTAGAATCAACAAGTCAAAGTGAGTTTCGAGTGATCACTGACCACGTATCTTGTAGTTCCAGGCAAGTATACCCCATCGCCAACAGTAAGAGACCATGTCTCAGTTCCATAAGTCATCACTGGCAACACACACTGATTGAAAACTTTCGTTTTCAGGCTCTGCGGTATTTTGGACGAAAAGATAGGACGAAGCTTCCCGAACGCTGCCCAGCCGAGTTGGATTCTTCGCGCCACCTCTTTGTCGAAGTTGGACCTACCTAATTGGACAATCTGTCCTAGGTAGACATACTTGTCGACAACTTCGAGAGTATCGTTCCCAACAATTACCGGTATAGGTAAGCTCAAAGTAGCTCATTAGTAAGCTCAAAGTCGCGCAGCGAGCTATGGAGCGAGCTATGCTCGGTGTTTCCCTGCGAGATAAGCTCCGGAACGAGGAGATCCGCAGGAGAACTAAAGTGACCGATATAGCTCTTAGAGTTAGTAAGTTGAAGTGGCAATGGGCAGGCCACATCGCTCGTAGAACTGACAACCGATGGGGAAGAAAGGTTCTCGAGTGGCGACCACGAACCGGAAGACGCAGCGTGGGCCGGCCCCCCACTCGGTGGACCGACGACCTGGTGAAAGCCGCGGGGAGCCGATGGATGCAGGAGGCGAGCAGCCGCTCAAGGTGGCGTGCTCTGGGGGAGGCCTATGTTCAGCAGTGGACGTCTTCAGGCTGTTAATGATGATGATACCCCATCGTGGGACACGTCATTGCTTAACAACATTAGGCAAGGCAGTGGTCAAATGCTTGAACCGGGATACCGTCTGTACTAATAATTTCATTATTCATAATTTCATTTCACATACCTCATTTTTAATAATGATGAAATTTATAATGGTGGTTATTTATAAATAACTTTGTTCATAATAGTTACTTTTTATATTGATCTTTTCTTATACAATTTATTCAAATAATGTTTAAATTTATTAAAAATTATGTTATAATGTTAATGTTAAGAATTTTTTTATCATACTTTTTTTTATTATAAATTTCATTACTTATAATTTCATAATAATCAGCATTCATAATTGTATTGTTCATAATGACTTTTTCATATTTTTTAGTTAACATAATAATAATTTTGAGGTAGTTAAATCATTATATACATATGCATGTATACCCTAAAGATACTAAGATACTAGTCTAAGGCAAAGTCATAAATAGGTGCGACGACGAGCGAAGCGAGGAGGAGCGTTAGGTTAACTGTGACCACACGACGCACGAGCCGAGCGAGCGAAGCGAAGCGTAGCGAGCGTGCCGCGGCAGCGGCCGGCGAAGTGCCAGAAGTCACTTATCCTTATATTAAAAAATTACAGAAACCATCTATATTAAGTTTCAGGTTACCGTTATTTGATTTAAATATTTTACACGTGTTTTTATTAGACATTTCAAGTTATTTATTAAAATAATGCACAAAGTTCACCAACAACACCAAAATCAACATAACATGAGAAAATATAAGTTATTTTACAATTACCCACAGTCCACACGTTAATTTTGTTTGTTTTGACTGGATGAAGTGCCTGCATAGATTGAAGAGCAAATTGGCTTGCCGTAATACGTTTTTATAACTGATTAGGATATATATAACAATCAACAGTTCCAGTCACATTAATTTACAGTATTATTGATATTTTGTTTTATGCTTAAAGTTAGTTATGGTAAAAGAACATTATAAATTTGTACTGTTATGTTATATACGCCTTATGAGTTTCATTCTTATAAATTTGGATTATTATTAATTTTGATTTATAATAAAGAAAATTAGATGTAGTGAAAGTATAATAAATCACATTATGTGAAATGATGATTATAAGTAACATTTTTATTTGTAACAAAATTATGACAAACGATTTTATGAGTTTCGACAGTGAACCGCTTGAACCAACTGCAACTAGTAGTTCTGCGAACAGTACACCTCACGATAGGCGCGTATTCAGGAATTGGTAACCTAAACCAAATCCTGGATATCCAAATAAATTAAAAATCTTGGTTGGTCCAAGTTTTTGAAACGACAGTGCGAGCACAGCGAGCGCGAAAATTCTCAGTAATCAGCGCTATAGAAATATAATATGTAGAAATTAACACCGCTGTAACAGGACAACTAAATTGAAAAGCGCGAGCAGAGCGAGCGCGAAAATTTTTTTAATCACATCCTGACAGATTTTGGCAAATTAAATTTAGGAAGAACTTAAATGCTTTTATGTTGGGCTTGACCACTTACCCCTTGAATCTGTCACAGCTCAGATATATTAGTGTTTGAAACAACTTACTGCTTTCCCGTAATTTTTATCAAAATAGAAACTTATATACGCTTACCTATGATTGGGTAATTTGAGCTACTCTTTTCAACCTAGACTAAAACTACACTATTTGACAACAACTAATGCCATGGAATTCCGCCGCCATATTATCAACTAGCTGACCCGCCCCGGTTTCGCACGGGTTAATTAGTTATACGCCGTATCTCAGTCTAAGGGTCAATTCAGACAGAGCTGCAAAATGCTCGAGCAGATTTTAATTGCTATTGGAATACCAACCTTATATCATTTAGACAAAGCTGAAAATAGTATGCAACATTTAAATCTTACATAGATCTTAAATAGATTAAGGTTGATATTCATTTAGCACTTAAAAACTGCTCGAGCATTTTGCTGCTCTGTCTGAACTGAGCCTAAAAAAAGAGATAAGGGAAAAGGATGAATGGATGAAACGGCGCTTTAACCTTCATCCCTTCTCTCTTTCCCATAGTACAGGAGGTGGGTTGGAGTGGCTTTGGAACTAATACTGAAGGTTGCATGTCTGTAATTTCTGAACCACACAACTGACAACTTCGAAATATTTACGAAACAAAATTTAAAGTACCACTATCTAACAAAAAAAGAAAACTTAATAAATTCGGTCTACGCGTTAAAGAATTACAACTAAGTACATAATTATCATCCTCATTCTCTCTCCCGAGGGAACCGTGCTAGATTTCAGGGTTAAATGTATCCCATAGCCTACCTCGTACTATGAACTTGGGAACCCTCCAAAAATATGTTGCAAAATATCTTCAATGTACAGAATTAAAACTGTTACAGTTTTAATATAAGTATAGATAGTAGTTATAGTAAATTTTTGTTGAGAAATACTTTGGGTCTGTCTTCATGCGATTTCAATAATTTGAATCGCGAAAGTTAATACCTAATTTCACTAAAAAAACAACGGCTTATCTTAATATATTCGTCTTCTTCGGATGAATAATTTTGTCTGTAACTTCGTCATCGTTGGTTTCAGATTGATACGATTCTTAGTACTGATTTCTTTGTTTAGGTTAGAACTACTAAACCACTAGAAAAAACTACCAGCCACTAAACGCCATTTTTCGCCACTAAAGGAAGGGTCGAAACCACCAGTTCTAGTGGTAAAACCACTAAGGTGGCAACACTGAATAACGCTTCCTAAAGTTGAGCGTCCACTGCGTCGGAATCGGAGCGTACGGAGCGGACGAGGCGTCGGTATTTACAAAATGCCGATAGGGTGCGTCCACTGCATTCGGATTTTGCATCGGCATTTAGGGATGTTCCGATACTACTTAAGTATCGATACCTACTCATATGAGTAGTACTCAAATCATGATTCGATACTATATGAGTCATATGAGTACCCTAAAAGTATCGATACATTTTTTATTACTTGTCAAGACCCATAAAAATAAACAAATTTTACCTTATTGCACCAAAGTTGTGTTGTTTCTTTGACTGTACTACATTCCCAAGTGTTTAGACGCGAAGAATCACACATTCGTACACTAGGGATGCGTTTAGGATATTTTATTTGACAATGTTCTATGCAAGTATTTTCTTTCTGATACAAGAACTTTCATTCTGATACCGAGCCTACTCGGTATCAGAATGAAAGTTCTTTTTAAAGTTAAAGTAAAAGTTTGTCAAGTTAAAGTAAGTTCTTTTTGAAAGTTTTTTCGTTTGATTAAAATAATTAAACATGAATCATTCTCGCGATATAGATATCGCGAGAATGATTCGTGTTTAATTATTTTAATCAAGTATAACAACTACCTTAACTGTACTGTGTGCGTGGAGGTGTGTTTGTGCGTATTAACTGTATTCAACGCTTTGAATTAAATTTACATTCGATTTAACCCTGCTTAAATTAAAAACGGGGTTGTTTTAGGCCTAACTATACATTAAAGGGGTTTGGGTAATTTTGTTCGAAGGTTGGCGTCGTTTTTTTTTTTAACTGCCCACTTTCGAATCTATGATTATTTCGTAGTTATACATCACTTGATAGCGTATAGAAAGGTAGTTTTGCTCTAAGTAATATCGAAGCCAAGATATTACAGTTCGAATGTACTATTGTGACATGGATTTTATCAGAATATCATCTAGGTAAATGTTTTGTTTGGTGGTTGGTGTTGTGTATTTTAGGCGCCCATTCAGATTACTATGATTAATTCGTATTAATACACCGCCTAATAGCATTTAAAAAAGATAGTTTCGACCTAAGTTATATAGGAGCCAAGATACTGCAGTTGAACGTACTACTGTGACATGGATATTATCAGTATATCATCTAGGTAAATATTTTTTTCGGGGGTTAGTACTGTGTATTTCAGGTGCCCACTCAGATGACTATACGTACTGAATTAGTAATCAAATCCTAGAAAGTCCTAGGAAGCAGTGGCAACAGTCCAAGGTTCGATGCTGAAGAGGAAGCTGAGCAAGCTACGTGTAGAGGTTAAAACAACGCCCAGGAATGGAAGGACCTATAAGTGATGCATCAGACGATTGGAACAGCCTGCATCGCATAGTCGGACCAGTCCATCCTTTCTTGGATAAGGACAACACTCCGAAATACAGAGCAGGAGACCAAGCACGAATTTTCGCGGAATTCCTGAAACAACAGTTCAAGCCCAATCCAGCAGACAACGAGAACATCATCATCATCATCAACAGTCCGAAGACATCTACTGCTGAACATAGGCCACAGAGTAGCTGCTTGCCTCCTGTATCCATCGGCTCCCCGCGGTTTTCACCAGGTCGTCGGTCCACCGTGTGGGAGGCCGGCCTAAGCTGCGTCTTCCGGTTCATGGTCGCCACTCGAGAATCTTTCTTCCATCGATTGTCAGTTCTAATCAGTGTTAATTGATGTGTACATTGTAAATAGTAGTGGATTTTTATTGCGATATAAATCTTTGTTATCCGTTGGAGGTGTGTACATACATGATACTGTGAATAAACGTATTTGTGTAAGAGTTGTATTCTTCAGTTATTTATATTTACGGAAAGACGAAAACTGCTAATTGGTAATAAAATGTGCTCAAAGGCTTAATCACATGATAGCTATTCCCATAAATATTCGCAGTATTTTCATAAATGCCTATTCAAACCTGCTGCTCTGTCTGAATTGACCCTTATTCGCTACAGCTGTTCCCAATTTAAAATATTCGCAGTAGCCTTTTCATAAAGGCCTATTCAAACTTGCTGCTCTGAATTGACCCTTAGGGTCAATTCACAGAGCGGCAAAATGCTCGAGCAGTTTTTAAGTGCTATTGGAATATAAACCTTATTCCATTTTGACAAAGCTGAAAATAGTATGCAACATTAAAATAGGTAAGATTTTAATGTTGCATACTGTTTTCAGCTTTGTCAAAATGGAATAAGGTTTATATTCCAATAGCACTTAAAAACTGCTCGAGCATTTTGCCGCTCTATGTGAATTGACCCTTATTCGCTACCGCTGTGGGTAGCGGTAAATACTGCGCGGGATCCAGCCGGGTATTTTGTTTGAAGTTCCGCGGTGAAACTCCGTACAGAATAACCGGCAGCTTAAATAGACCTTCATACAAAGATCCCACGCGGTATTTACCGCTACCGAATAATGCGCCGATTGAATAGGCTCTTAGATCCTGTAGAGATAAAAAAATTACAGCCAAATCTTAAGTTTTAGACCTTTTCCAGAAGCGCATTTGCCGCTAATCCATACACCGGTAGATTCTACTGAGCGCCCATAGATCACCACAAGCAGATCCGCGAGGAACGGAGGCAGCGAATGAGCCCATAATAAAAAAAATTTGGCGAATCTGTATGAGCAAACAAGGACAGGAACAACGTAGAGGATGTCAAAAAGGAAAAACCAGAAATGCATTTGTAAATTTTATTTGCAATTATGTAAATATACAAGCTTTGATTAAATCAACATTTCATATTTTTGAATTTTGAAACTTATAAAATGCAGTTAAAAGCTTATTAAAATGGTTATTAAAATTGTAATGATCGCCTAAGCGGCTAAAATGATGGCTCATTTAAAATATTAAAAAAACACTAAAATCTAATAATATAGGCACGATATAAAATCTATAAACATTACTACGCAGATGGCGTATTGATTTAGTGCTACCGCAACCAACAAGCCTCAATAGTTTTCTAATGGCCAGTGATGTCATCCTCTATTGTAACTTGTCGATTGATACCGACGTTTACATTGAACGAGATCCTACATTACGTCAAGCGGAGGACCATTTAACAATTTAAGATTAGTCGTATATTATACATTCATAATTTAACAAGTTATAAACAAAAAGTCAGTGAAATCGTCGGAATTCACATTATTTACGCTCAATTAGCATATAGACCTGATTTTTAATCTATGGCGTGAATTTCGGCGTTATCTGTATGGTCACATGTTTCATTTAACGCCTATTTTATTAACAAAAATACAAACTTCGAGATCATCAGAAAAGGCCGGTATCTAAAACGCGTACAAGCTTTCTTCTACCGGGTAAAACAAAAGTTAAAAAATTTGGTCCATATAGTTAGGCATAAACTCACGCACTACCAAGACAATGGCAGAGTATTTAAAAATGATTTAAAAAAATTCCGACACTAAATTGGAAGAAATAACTGGAAATATTAAAACTTGAATACTATTTTTCATACAAAATTAATTAAGACTTGTTTTGGTAGTGCGCAAAGCTTGTACACAGATCAAATATCGGGTCAAAAATCAACCTTACAACCTATGCTAGATGCTGGCGAAGCGCCCAACTTAATAGCGGCTCCACAGAATGCGACACTAGCGCTCGGCTCCGCGTCGCTTGTGCCGCTACCGCTCGTGCCGCTCGCACCGCTGGTGCCGCTTGTGCCGCTCGCGCCGCTCGTGGGAGACGGGGTGCCTGGGGAAGAACCAGTCATTAGTACGATTGAATGTTATAGATGAAAACTGATGTGAAAGTGCTAGTTTTGTGTGTTGTGTAGTTGTGTAGTTGTGTAACAGATATTGGTTGTCGAATAGCTGGGCACTCCGAGGCTGCACGTTCCGAAAATAACATGCGTGCTCAGATATTAAACCAGATATTTACCAGAGATTTTTTTTAAATTATTTTTATTTCAGTTGGAGAAAACAAAAGCGATGGAATAATTTTGACGATTTATAATGGCACCATAGGCAGCCATATCGTCAGAATCCTCAACACAACCTACAAGCACTTTAGCGCTGTGTTTGGATGGTTTGGTGAGACGATTTGATCTGTTAAAGCGCTGTAGCGGATTTTAGTTTATACCAAAAACGGATGCTAAAGACTTGAGACTTACCATCGCTAGGCTGCCTGTAGCCGCCATTATATCCCGCGTCGGGTCCCGCGGGGAGGGCGGGGTGGACACTCTTGGAGTTGCGCATCAGCGGCTTGTGCTCCTCCGTTGAGTGCTGCCACGACCAGCATGACCGGCAGAAATAACTGCGGAGAGAAAGAACAAGTTTAAAAAATGCATTTATCTATTTATATATAAACATAAGCCAACAGCATACCAAAATTGTTGCGTTGAAATTTTGTTTCAACGCAACAGCGTTTCGGTGTACCGTTAGAAAAAGAATGTCGGGGTTTTAAAATTTTGTTAAAAGTCGTTATCATAGCCTAATAATACTGGATCAAGTTGAGTTTCAAACAATCAAAATTTAAAACTAGGGATTGAAAAGCTTTATTTTCAAACAAATAAGCCGAAATCAGTTCCTTGTTTGGGAACTACGATGTCATAAACAGGCTAAGTTGACACCCCTGTTTGGTTGGGGATTTAATCCGTGTAGGTTAGAGTCAGTCCGAATTATTAAGCTATCAATATTTTATTAAACAAGCGTTCGTTTTCAAGTTATAGAGTATCAACTCACCCGAAGCACATAGGCTCGCGACAGAAGTAAGGCCCCTGCTGCAAGTTGCACACCGAACACATCGAGTCCTCCAGGTAAGGGTCCACTTGCACCTGGAATATTGCATAATGTAGTAAATCTAATGAAAAATTACAAATATCTATGAAAACCACTTCAATTTGGGAAAATATACCCATTTTGACAAAAGAATAACAAATTACACTTACATTTAATACATTTAATATTGATATTATTACATTTAATATTGAATGCCCGATGTGGGTAAACTGACCTCACGACATGTGCAACCCTAGCATTACATTTACTGCGTCAGTTATTAAATTATTCTGATTCTGATTCTGAATGAAATTAACCCCCGGTTTCTCTTACATTTACTTGCACTTGAAATATTGCATACTGTAGTAAATCTAATGAAAAATTACAAAAAATCTATGTAAGATACACTTAATTTGGAAAAATATACCCGCGGGGTAATTACGTAAAATTTGCAACAGCAATGAGACAGCAGTAGCAATGCGACAGCAGTAGCGGAGCATACATTCTCGACACCACTAATGATGTATGACAGCAATCACCGCGAGATTTACGCCTGTCGCAAACCTGTTGCGAGTTAGGTAATTAGGGGGCCTTTTTGACAAAAGAATAACAAATGAAATTAACCCCCGCACCCTAATTACCTAATTTGCGACAGGCGTCAATCTCGCGGTGATTGCTGTCACACATCATTAGTGGTGTAGCGTAGCATACATGCTCGACACCACTAATGATGTATGACAGCAATCAACGCGAGATTTACGCCTGTCGCAAATTAGGTAATTAGGGGGCCGGTCTCGTACATTTGTTAAAGTTTGTCAACATGTGCTCCACGTTAGACAACTTCGTCACCATCAGGAGAGTTGTCAAACGTATGCCCATTTTAGCATTAAAAAAATGTAATACTGAACGCTCATCAAGACCAAGAAGAGCCAGCTAAGAGAATATCCTGGGAATGGGCAGCAGCATTCTCCTCGGTCTCCAAGCCGCCTGCCAAGCGTGGTGATTATGGGAAACCCTCCATGACAATAGTTTAAAGTGGTATTTTATGTGCGAGGCCTATGTTCAGCAGTGGACGCTGTACCTGAAAAAAGGTACAACGTAGTTCATACCTTTTTTGTGAACTTGTCGGTATGTATCTCGATGTAGGCGGCGGAGATGGCCCGCACGTACGAGCGCACGTTGTTGAACGTGACGCGGCCCGACCCGATCGGGTACTTGTGCTTATCTGTGTCTATGCCTGGAACAATTTGTTGTTCATTATAAAGGAGATGTCAACACACGCTGTACACGTACATTTACCAGAATTATTAAGGTGTCGAATGGATAAA
The DNA here is from genome assembly GCA_910589525.2 of Ennomos quercinarius. NCBI lineage: Eukaryota > Metazoa > Arthropoda > Insecta > Lepidoptera > Geometridae > Ennomos > Ennomos quercinarius. The sequence goes on from OU342493.1 coordinate 13,517,758, forward strand.
GATTAGATTAACACTAACAAAACCTTGTTTTGTTTATATTTTCTGAAAGTACCTACTGTTTTATTACGGAGAAAAATAATTGTCTCATCAGCCTGCGGTGTTCTGGTCAAGTAAGTATACAATTACAATTATTTAGGATTTCATATGATCATGCAAGTCCTCGCGCAATAAGGTGGAGTGGAGTCGTCATCATTATTATTATTATTAACAGCCTGAAGACGTCCACTGCTAAACATAGGCCTCCCTCACAGAGCGGCAGCGGCTGCTCACCTGCATCCATCGGCTCTCCCCGCAATTTTCACCAGATAGTCGGTCCATCTAATGGGGGCCGGCCTATATACGCTGAGTCTTCCAGTTCGTGGTCGCCACTCGAGAACTTTTCTTCCTCAGGGAGGTGGAGAGCCAATACTATCAGCAGTATAAAGCCTGCCCTTGAACGAATGAATAAATGAACATGAACATACCAGCATAAACGACACCCGAGAAGAGATCGTTCATGATCATTGCTAACGCGGCGGCGGAGAGCATCCCATGCAGGGCTCCGACGAACACCGTGCGAGCCGCCTCCAGCCGCGCCGTGCGCGCCACCACCCAGTTGGAGTCGCATACCGCCCACGGGATCACTTGCACCTGGCGGAGGGAAAGGGAAAACTTTAACGAGGCGTCAGGGAGTCGATGCATACTGTATCGTTGACATTAAGAACACCATTGAAAAGTAGATTCACTAATATAACTAGGTGGTAGGACTTTTCTGCAAAGTTCGTCTAGGTAGGTACCACCGCTTTGCCAGTTATCCTGCCGCCAAGCAGTAGTGCGCAAGCACTACTGTGTTCCGGTTTGAAGGGCACTGTAGCTAGTGAAATTACTGGGCAAATGAGACTGATCTGATCACTCAGTCTAGTAATCGGATTACTAGACTGATGTTTCAGGACGACGTGCGCAGTGCAGTGTCACGCGAAACTTTATTGTTTTAAAGATCCGAGTGATACTGCAACTTATGGGCGGCCGTGTTGCTTAACATCAGCTGAAAATATCTGGATTCCAAATTAGGCTACGATTAAGAGTGTTTAGGGACCTTGCAGGCAAATCAGCTAAAAAGCAGATAAATAATACGAGGGCTAGGTTACGGTCGAGTGACCGACGCACCTCCTTGGTGCGCGTCTTGCGCGAGTGCAGCCGGTAGTGCCAGGCGGCGCGCTCGCGGCGGCACGCGGCCAGCAGCGCGCGCACGCGGCGCTCGCCCGCCAGCGTCACGTACGCGAACCCGCGCGGCGGCCCGCCCGCCGCCCGCCCCGGCCACTCCACGCTGCGGGGGGTATTGTACGAGTAGCCGTAGTACAGTTATAAACATGACAAAATTGCTCGTCCTGTACAATTAAATTAGCACGATCTTAGTGCACAATACGGGATTCCAATTGTGAATTAAACCTTAGAAAAGCGACATTTTGATAATGCTACATATCGAAATGCAGCCATTACGGGAATATAACATTGGATTCAGAAAGTAAATTTGAGAAGGTGACATTGTCCTGCAATACTATGGAAATAACATTGACGGGAATGCTATTTATGTGGTCAAGCGCTATCTCGTCTGGACTATACTATCCTGCAATTTGAAAAAGACACGTTCACTCATAACATTGAAACCATTAGTTAAGTAGTGGTAATCTTACCGCACTGGCTGGAAGTGCCTGAGCGCATGTGTGAGCGCGCCTTCAGTGATGTCCCAGGGCAAGCCCCCGAGGAACAGCTTGGCGCTGAACCCGCCGGGCGGGTCGGCAGACCGCGCCGGCAGCTGGCCGGTCCAGCGCAACGCCGCGCCACCGTTACGACCCGCCGATACTACGCCACCTATGCACAACAGAATATATAAAAAATATGTCTAAAATACAAAATGATCGAAATCTGTCGAAGTGACCGCTTTTGCGAATCAGCAGTTTGCCTAAAATCTGCTGTGTTTTACTTAGTAATAAACTACATAGAACTTTTGGTAGTCTTCTCGTGTAGGTCAGCCCTGATGTTAGAATTTTTAGGCCGCCCAAAGGCTTTTGGTAGTAGACTAGCACTTAAGTCTTGCGCTAATCTTATCAGTCTTTTCCTTAGACGTCCACTGCATTACTGAACTCCTCCCTCAAAGGGCCAATTAAAGGTCAATTCAGACAGTAGCAAAATGCTAGAGCACTTTTAAGTACTATTGGAATATCAACCTTATTTCATTTAGACAAAGCTGAAAATAGTATGCAACATTAAAATCATACCCATTTTAATATTGCATACGATTGCATACAGGGGGGCTGCGTCTAACACATACATAATCTACCAACTTTGGAAAACAAAAACTCTCTCGCTGAAAAACAGTTCAAAGTCATGACGGTTAGAATCTGTTTCCATTACGGAGAGACCGTTATATTTGAAAAGTGCGTGAGAATGAGTAACAGTAAGGGCAGGGGGAGGGATGGTGGAAAAGAACAGACATTTACTCCCATAGCACACATTTAAAATGAAAGGATGTATGGAGTGAAAAACGAGAGGACGGAAAGAAATGATGACGGAAAATCAATATAAAGTAGAGGTACTTACAGAAGGAAGAGCGACGCGACAGGTCCGCGCGAGATTTCTGATCACGGAGCTGGATCTTGCACTGCTCTGGTGGCCATGGAGGCTTCACCTACAATAAATTTGGCGTAATTAGAGCATGTGGAGCTTTGAATTAAATATATCATGTTATTCATATCCTAACTATGACGAAAGAAGGGTTCTTTATTTCTTTGTAAAAACTTAAATAACATGTATATACTAAACTAAACTAGACCTAAAAACTAAACTACACCTAAAAACTTTAAAACTAAAATATTCATTAAGTCTTCTGTGATGTTCTATCGAATATATTTTTACAAAAAATGTATTCCCAACAAACATTCAGATTTTGTGAAGACTTCATAATTTTGAAAAATAATAAATTAACATATTAATTGTAAACCGTCAAAATCAGTCATTGCAGCGCTGAAGTGCAAACTGAACTGATATTTAAGACTAAGACGTTAAGTTAGATGTTTATTTGAACGGATTTTGACCGGCTTATGTGGCCCTACCCGTCACCTTAACGTCCAATGAACTTGGATACTAAACATCAGCAACAATTTAATGACATTGACGAAGCAGTTTCTCTCCGAAACTGTACCTACATAGAAATTTTAAAAAGAAATGCTTGCGTATAATTTTTTTGTTGAAACGCCATTCTATCCTGAAAAAGGGTAAGTTGCATGTATCAACTAGAAAAGCGTAGCTTTGAAATATTAGTACTTACAGAAGTGTCATAGGGTATAGCTGGCGGCGGAGATGCGGCCAGGCCGGGGCCGCAATCGGGCAGCGTCAGGTTTTTCTGAAACATACGCTCATTGAACAAGATCCCTAAAACACTATCGTGGGTCACCATGACCCTCAACATCACGCGAATGACTAGCTCACAACGTAACTTTTTTAACTTAAAATATATATTCATTTAGTGACTAAGAAATAATAGACCTGTAACTGCAAATTTTCTGGTGCTCGCCATGTCATAAACACCGAGGCGTTTGGACGGACACATGACATGACCATAAGGCCACAATGAAAGTTGATAGACTATTTATTTTAGTTTCGCAAAAAACTTGCAAAATAAGCACTTACCAAGGAGGACATAAGGTCCTGTATACTGTGGTCCGTCCCATTGTTCCAGACGCCACAGCCACCGTTGGAGCTACCTCCACCACCAGGCTGAGCACTCTCGCTGCAAGAGATATAAACAGGTTTCATATAGATGAAGTACGTCTATAATAGTTGCGAATTTATCGGCATTAACTTTCTAAAAAGTAAAAACAATGCAACCTATTCATATTTCGGCATTGCCTCTATTAGGTACTAGGAGACAGGAGCTTTGAAAGTTAATAAGTATACAAGCGATGCATTAGGCACTTTAGCATCTGCTGAAGTCCTGCTTTAGAACTATAATGATCTGAATCGCTGGGTTTGCGTACACTAAAGTCCCAGATGCTGCTGCATCTGGGACTTTAGTGTACGCAAACCCGTGTGTTCAAGAAGCATCTTGAACCACAATAATTCACAGCTATGAAGCTGTAAGAAGCTACGTAAAAGTTTGCTTACCTATAGCTGGCGAAAGTCCGCGGATGGCGCGGCGGGAAGCACCCTGGCGGCACCAGCGCTCGCGCGGTCTGCGCCACTTCCGGGCTACCGGGGGTTTCCCACGCCCACTCGCCGTATTCCTGTCAACCAAGAACATAATATGAATATCCAATACTCCATTCCATCTACAACTTCTGCCTACCCTGGTGGATAGGGTCGGCACAATACGTTACTCTTCCACATTCTACGCAATCCAACTTGCTAACCACAAAACTATTGTCAAAAAAGCCCACCAAACGCTACATGCAACCGCTCACCTTGAGCACAATTCTCACGATTAATAAACTCGCAATTGGTATATTCCCCTAAATGACAAGCCTTCTAGTTTAGAGTAGAAAAGGCCTGTCGAAAAAATTTGTGAGGTTTCACTCATATCTTGATCAAAACTATTATAATGGTATTCAAATTATCAGAACTGCCAAACGGTCCATAACGGGAATCTAATTGTATAGTAAAACCAGAGCCTGTTCAACCAACTACAGAAGCAGCTATAGAAAAATATACATTCCAAAGAGGACTAAACCCTAAACTAACGCTACGCTACAGAAGACAAACGACAGGCGAACTAAAACATGACTGGCAGAATGTTTCATCTAAGAATATCGGAAAAATACCTAAGAGTATCAGAAAAATACTTCTAATTTCAGTCCAGCTGATCGGATGATTAATGTTAGCTTTGACGCTTATCGATTGCGTCGGGATATATACTGGACAGAACAAATGATACGAGTCTAGACTAGGAAAAACGGCACGATATAAAAAAAAGCTAGGAACTGAAATACAATCGGCGCAAAGTGAACTGTACAAAATGGCCTACCTATTTGCAAACAAAACCAATGCAATCCAAAGTCAAGTGGCATGAAAAAGCTCGTCTGTATCCAAGAAGTTATCCGGGCCGCGCCGGGCGATTAACCGCGCAGCCTTGGCATGGCCTACACAAATAATATTAAATCGCAACGCCATGCCAATACCACGCGCCAGACGCTGCCAAGTGCGCGATTGCATCCTTGCACCCCACATGTGACTAGACAACTTGAGCTATTAAGTTTCAGGGATTAAATTAGGAATTGTAGCTTCTGTAGTGCTTTGATTGATTGATGAGGGTACTTTGCTAGATTGGAGAGCAAATAAAATAGCACAAGACATTTACGCATCTGCCTCTAAATCAAAATTATGCCGATGTGAGTTTGCTGTATTTTTGTTACATCGGGTAAATAGGACACGTGGAAATTACTGGAGTAGGATAGTTAGAAAATCAACAATGGGATTTCTAGATACTTCTCGCAAAATGACGACGAAAGTAAGAACATATTCCATAAGCAAAAGAGAGGCTATGATTCTGAATCCAACAGCTATAGAAACTAATGCAAGTGCAGTAAGGCTTGCGTCCGCCGCCACTTGGCACGGGCGCGCCATTATATCGCGCGCGCTGGCACATCTTGCCCAACATTAACTGCCATCAAACCGGATGTCATACAGTACATTATGAACGGACAATAAAACCTACTAGAGCATTGTGCTTAAAATTTGATTTAAGTGCAGCGTTGGCTGCGGATCGCAATACAAATACGCAAATATGAGGACAATTTTGGCGCCCAACGTGGGGCGGAGGGTACTTAGCTTTACGAGCTGTAGCGGGGATATGGATTTAAAAGTATGTACAGCCGAACAACAAGACGCCGAAATAGTTTCAACGGAATCAACAAAGCAAAGAAACCCGAGCCTAGCTTACTAGGCATTCGATTAAAATCGAACTGTTAGAAATATTTAGCAATCCACCCACAACACTTCGCACCAGCCAAAGCTTACGAAAAAAATAATTCTACCCTAAAAATCTAAGGTAAACGCGGGTAGGTACCCGCGTTTACACACTATTGAACTTTTCAAAGAGTGCTTACATTTCTCGAGACTCTAGGGGCTCCAGCAGGCTCCATGAGCATATTGTCGAGTCCCAGGAACTCTGCGATGGACCGGCAGGGTCGAGAAGGGTTGTCGTCCGGGCCTCCACCCCCGCGACCGTTATCCTGCCATAAAGAAGTGTATCATTAACAAGTTACGATTAGTAGAATTTAAGCAGAGTAATTTTTAAATTAATAAAGAGGCACTAGAAAATGAACTTCAAAAACCAAAACCTTCCTTTAATTTCAATTTGCCAAGACCTTAAAGGCAAAAATACTTTGGAAAACTGAACTCACCTGTAGCAGCGGCATAGATGCCGCGTAAAGTTTCTCGAAAGTCTCAAAGAAGTTTCGATGCTTCAACGAGCAGCGTCCTTGCAGAGTTGCGTTCGCGTCGGCGGCTCACCAACGACTAAAAGCAGTACCGCGCGCCATGAAGCAAGAAGCCGCTTCGTCCCCACTACCAACAGTCATCCAACCACAGAGGCGGGAGGTAAGCCACACCCACTTGTAACTAATTTCATGACAGTTCAACGGAAATAGCATTATTAAACGGAAGTAATGCGAAAAACGTTTCTGGAATTTAGTAAAAGTCAATAATTATGCAACTGAAATTAATTTTAATTACCAATAACATTTCGCCACGTAAAACAATAATAATCCACCTAAAGTAAATGGCGCCACTTGGTGTATCCGCATGGTACACCAAGTGGCGCCATCTGATCTCTTTTAAAATGTTTTAATAACGTAGTAAATAAAAATTGATTATGCAATAATTGATGAATATTACTACCATATTATGTAGTAAGGATTAGTGATAGCATCAAATGTTTTAGAATAAAAAGACACTGTGTATTGAAAGACCTTTAGCCTAGTAGCTTTATAAAACGAGGCCCAGGGCCTCGTTTTATAAAGCTACTAGTACAAGCTAACAATTGTAGCAGCTACAAGAACAAGTAACTACAAGTTACTAGTTACGGCGTTTTATAAACAACAATTATCGATTACAAGTGTAAATTACAAGTATAATGCACATCACTATGAACGTCACTGAGGCCTCACGGCGGGGACCACAGACTAAGTAGAGGATAAAGTGTAGATTATGATATTACAAGTTGCACATCACTATGAATGAACGTCACGGTCAATAGCTTTTTTTTAGTTTGGCTCCCATTCATTAGTGAATTTAGCCGGTGTGAATTTTACATTAAATCCCTACATAATATAGAAATTAAAAACATTATCTATTTGTTTGTTGTGGCTTTCATGCTAAATTGGATGACCTTTTTTAGATGAACTTATATTACCGGGATAGATGCGGTTTTTTTCGGAAATTCATGATATCCCACGGAAAATTATGCAAGTTTTGGGTGAAATCACGGGGCGTCTCTATTTTTAAGTAAAGCTATTTAAGTAAACAAAGTTGGGTCTAAGTCACTATTCTCATAATAGGTTTTGTAATATACAGCTACGCTCATTTTTCATGGGCTTCGCTCAAGCTGAATTTCTCATTATTTAAACATAATCAGTTCATATTTACTTAATTTAACTAATTGAACATTAATTAATACGTGACACGACCAATACAATACACTTTCAATAAATTTATCTAAACTTGTACTCATTTTACCTAGCTCTTTAGTCAGGTAAAAAACTTTACAAGTTGTAGTTCCGTACACTTGTAATGACCAAAACAATTGTTCGATTTTGCATTTTAAAAATGAAAACACACTATGGATTGTCTATGGTCTAGGAACAAGTGCTTGTAATTCATAGAGTAAAGCAATATATCGGGGGACGTAGTTTGTAACTTGTTGTCTTGTAGCTTTATAAAACGCATTATTTCACTTTTTTTTGGCTGTGTTGCCAGTTTTTCGCTACAAGTACAAGACTTGTAGCTTTATAAAACGAGGCCCTGTACACAGAATGGCGCATGCGTAATGAGTCAAACTAGCAACAAATTATTGAAAATAACCACAGATTACTAATACTATGCTTGCTGTATAGTCTAAGACGTCTGTGAAATCAATTAATGCAGTTTATGATACCTAATTATACCCAGGAGTTGCGAAAAACAATGTACATAAAGCTACCATGGCGTTTTTTTTTTTTTTTGCTTATCGTTTGGCTCCGCACATAGTGTATTTAGCCAGTGTCAGGTATTGTAGTTTCTCATCGCATTATGAAATATTTCATGTAAAGTCAAGTCTTAGTCACAGTCAGTCAGGGTAGTCATAGTCCAGTCTAAGTCAAGTAGTCATAATCCAGTCTAAGTCATGCCCTAGTAAAGTAGTGGCAACTTTACTAGAGGCTTCTATGGAATTTTGGAAGCAATACGAAAAACCACGTTTCACTACATTATATCACTTGCCCACACTTATACTCGTAATTCAGCACTTAATGCGTAAAATGCCACTAATTTTAAACATTAACACTAGAAAAAGCATAAGTTTTGTGAAATAATACAATGCAACGACGTGAACTTTTTCACGTTCCCGCCAAAACTCCGTTATTTTCTTTTAATTACATTAAACCGTATCCATGACGACGTGACGAACCAAAACTTAGCGACACTGATAAAAAAATCATAGACTATAATATTCGGTGAGATCCATAATGAAGTATATTATAGTAAAGTTAAACACATTTAAACAGTAGATTATAATTTATTTATTTAATAAATTACAAAAGTCTGAATGTATAGGTATAAAATCTATAGACAATCTTGTCACACACTCATACAATTTCCTTATGCAGGTTTGGTTTTACACCTATAATGCAATATAATTAGCTAAAATAGTTTACAGCTTCATGGAGACTTGCATTTTAGTATCATGTAGCCAACTTTATAGTTGAAATGGCAATGGGCAGGCCACATCGCTCGTAGAACTGACAACCGATGGGGAAGAAAGGTACTTGAGTGGCGACCACGAACCGGAAGACGCAGCGTAGGCCAAGCCACCTAGTACCAGGCTAGGTGCACCGACGAGCTGGAGACAGCCGCGGGGTGCCGATGGATGCAGGAGGCGAGCAGTCGCTCAAAGTGGCGCTCTCTGGGGAAGGCCTATGTTCAGCAGTTGACGTCTTGAGGCTATTGATGATGATGATGAATATAACGTACGTTAAATAGGCAAGTTTTGTGCTAGTAGATTCATTTTAGATTTTTTTATAATTCCATAAAGCTTAGCACAGACGAGTTAGATTAAAATTATTATGCTTGCAGGGATGTGAGCTAAACTGCACTCTATTATAGTAGCAATAAGAGTCAATATTTGTCTTTTAAGGTGGAACGTTTCACTAGCGCGGCAAATTCAAATTTTCTTGCGTTCTTTTGCCAATAATAGCTTAATTACTAAACGTGATTACATTAAAACTGATTTAACGTAAAGAAATAGTGTGTATCAACAAATTACGATTAAAAGTATCTCCTAGATATCATTGGTTTAGCAATAAATGGCAATAAACAATTTTCGTCTTAATTTTTCAGTCTATTGCCATTTGTCGCTAAACCAATGATATGTAGGTGGTACTTTTGATTGTAATTTATTGATACATTCTATTTATTTGCGCAAAATTAGTTTTCATGTAATCACGTTGAGTAATTAAGCTATTATTGGCAAAAGAACGCAAGAAAATTTGAATTTGCCGCGCTAGTGAAACGTTCTACCTTAAGCCTTTAACATAGGCCAAACGCGTCTTTTTAACTAATCATACTGAAGAACCTATGAATTCTACAGACATGAAAAAAATATCACCAATAAGATCATTCTGCACCTGTACTTATCAATTGAACAAAATATTCGATTACTAGGTACATTATGAATAAAAAAAATACTTTTAGAACGCCTTTCCAGTCACACAGTGTACAATGCCGCGTAAAGGAAGATTGCGTCATTAAATATTTTTACACCCTCGGATAGGAAATTTAAAAATATACAAGCTCAATTGAACATTTTATTTTTAGAGCCAAAATTAAGTCTGTTTAGTAATATTTTGCGTTATTTTGCGGCGAGCCAAGGGCGAGGCCCTTGGCGGGGCGTGAATTAGTCTGCCCCGGCATGTGCCAACGGGTGGACGCGCTGCTGTTTTTTATAAAATATTTTACATGTTTTTCTTATTTGTATGAAAATTATCAATTAAACAGCCAATAAATAGGTATTGACTATACGAAAAAGTCGGTTTTAGAGCCATTTGATTAGTTCTTAGTGACTTTAATGTCAGTAAAAGTATTTGGAACAATAATAGATCGTTAGCACAGAAGGTCAGTATAGGTATTTTAAACTCTTTTGGCAGGGTAGGGTTCCAGTCGAACTAAATTAGCGTTAGGCCCCATACACGTTACATTTTATTGATCAATCTTTGTGATTGATCAATTTTATTGATCGTTTAGGGTTAGTATTGGTCAATGTTCTTCGGTTTACAGTATGGAGAAAACATTGACTTAAGTGGTCTCGTCAATTTTATTATTGATCTATAAAATTGAACGTGTTACCATCACCAGTTATCAGCTTCTTCAAAAATGGTTCGGTTTCATTACGTCGTAATAAATAATCACAGATGAGTACACGGTTCATTAGGTTTCCTTCAGTGAGCTCGTGAGGGACCCAAATATCGAGCTTTTTTGTGTACCTACCCATTTTTTTTCAAATGCGCCAAAACTGTTTTGTGGTCAATTCTCAGTTCTTCAGCTACGTCGTAACTACTGATATGCCGATCTTGCTCCACTTTTTTTTAAAAAATGGCATCCATTTTATCCGTAATAGGGCGACCAGAGCGAGGTGCATCTTTGACATCAAAATTTCCGGATTGAAAACGCTTAAACCAAATTTGTGCTACTCTCACAGACACTGCACTAGGTCCATAAACATCGCAATTTTTTTTCGCGGCTTGCGTTTCATTTTTACCTTTTTTGTCATAGAATTAAAAAAAAACAGGAGTGAGTTTTGATTGACATCGAACTGACGTACAGCAATGGCGGACACCACAGAATTCCCACTAGTATAATTTTACAGCGCGTGCCCGCCTAGTTGTTTCTTGCTCCCACACGAGGTGCTGCCTGAATAAGAACGTCTCCCAAAATTTTGGGTAAATAATGGGTGATTGCGTTAGCTCTATCTATAGAGTAATTTACTTTGATACCTAAATATTATGTTTTACCAGTGTTCAATAATATATAATAAGGAATAATAACAAGCTTACTTGTGAAAAGTGATCCCTTGAGTTTTTTTTATCAAACTACTATGATTCCGACAACTTTTCGCAACGCAAGACAGCATTTTATAATTTTTTTTCTAAGCGTCTTGGGCGACGTCCGTAGCAGTAATGGCAGGCGATAGACTTCCTATGATGTGAGTGTGTGCGTGTCCGCTTGTACTTATTAGTGTTCCGACTTCCTAAGGGTACCTCGGTTCGGGATCAATTGGGACTCCGTCCTTCTTTTTTTATTAGGTCCATGTTTTTTGTAGTAAAATTTTAAAATGTATGGAGTTTCTTCATTAGATTCACTCATCTTCACAGTACGAAAAACAAATAAAAATCACACATTTTCCTAATTTGAATATGGAAATATCTTCTTTAAAATTTAAACTTTCAATGATAAAACCAGCCAGATACAAATAGTACAGCCAAAGAAATTTTATTACAAGTTCATACTTACTATAATGCGAAAAGACTTTTTCCTCAACCTAATAATATAAGTTAAAGTCACAAAAGTTTAAAAAGAGTTACGATTGATTGTATTTTGTAAAATATATTTTAAAAACATCTTGCTTAATTTTATTTAATGCAAGCCTCCAAAATAATATTTTTTTATGTATACTTAGATACTTTTTTTGATTGTAAATACATACACAGAATACAATACAACACCCAGCATCAGAACAAACATCTATGTTCATCACACAAATGTTTGTCCCAGGTGGGAATTGAACCCACAACCTATAGTTCAGAAGGCAGAGCCATTACCAACTGAGCTATCAAGGCCATCAAAATGGAGCCCTCAAAAAAAAATTCTATACATTATCTTCAATGTACAGATTTGGACCTGTTACAGTTTTATTATAAGTAATATAGATAGATATATTATATAAGTAATAAACCGGGCACCATAATATTATTATAATAGGTAGATATATTTTTCACGGAGTTTCATCTGGAATTGTTTATCTTTGACAAACTCTAGCTCATTGTCAAACCTACGAGTGTGGCGCCCCTGGTGGCTCTTATTAATAACTTTGTGTCCAACGCTCAAGGTCATTGGCGCATGTTAAGCTCTTAAGAGTGAGTCTACTGGAATCTCCTGTACGGTAAAACTATCATTCGTTCTCTGCTTAGTCTTAAACCAACAATTATTTTTTGTAGTACGGGTAGGCTTAAACAAGATACGACCAACATGTTTAGGCTTGCAGGGATGCGAGCTAAACTGCACTCTATCGCATGGTAACTAAAGCCGCTATTTAAGTATTTTCAGAGTGTCCTCTGCGGTAGCACTATCATTTAGTCTATGTTTCTTAGGTCTACTTAAAGCAACAGGTAATTAATGTTTGTAGTACGCCAGGCTTATAACAATGTCTGCCAGTCTGTGTCAGTCTTGCAACCCGAACAGGGGCGCTAGAAGCTTGCCAGCGCTGTGAAGGGGCGGAGGCGTGCGAGGTCTCGGCAGCACCCCTCGCTCGTCCGCGTATAAGTATGGCAGGCGGAGCACCCAGTACGCAGATGCTGACAGCTTCACGGGGGCGGAGCCCGACGGGTGCGCGACGAATATCGGCCCACCCGCTACCGGTTGTACCTGAAAACGCAGTAATGAAATTTTGTAGACTGTTTGAAATGAGACGAGTAGCTGACCATGCAGTAATGACAATATTTTGTAGACTGTTTGAAATGAGACGAGTAGCTGACTATGCAGTAATGACAATATTTTGTAGACTGTTTGAAATGAGACGAGTAGCTGACCATGCAGTAATGACAATATTTTGTAGACTGTTTGAAATGAGACGAGTAGCTGACTATGCAGTAATGACAATATTTTGTAGACTGTTTGAAATGAGACGAGTGGCTGACCATGCAGTAATGACAATATTTTGTAGACTGTTTGAAATGAGACGAGTAGCTGACCATGCAGTAATGACAATATTTTGTAGACTGTTTGAAATGAGACGAGTAGCTGACTATGCAGTAATGACAATATTTTGTAGACTGTTTGAAATGAGACGAGTGGCTGACCATGCAGTAATGACAATATTTTGTATACTGTTTGAAATGAGACGAGTAGCTGACCATGCAGCAATGAAAATATTTTGTAGACTGTAAAATGAGATGAGTGACTGCAGTATTGAATATATTATGTAGTCTGTGCGTGAGACTTTCTAAATTATAATTAAAATATAGGCTCTCTGCGGTTTCAACTGTAATTATTTGGTTCTATTGTAGGAACCCTTAATTACCCGGGTAATGATTTCGGTAGTGTGTAAGCAGTCAGTGAAAAAACTACATCGGAATCGCTTTAGTTGTTTTGCTTTTTTGCATTGGCCACACAAACAAATCAACAGACAACGCTTTGATGTATAAGTAGGAATTGGTAGGGATATAATGACATTTGGTCACATTTCGTTTGACGTTAGTGAGAATATCGAGACAATATCAATGAAGCTGCAACTGAGATGTGCTAAATTTCCAAGTGTTTGATTATGTTTTTGGGCAACTGTCCAATGTCCATTCTTCCCTTCAATCAATCAAGTATACAACTAGATTCCGGCCCCCTAATCACCTAACTCGCAACAGGTTTGCGACAGGCGTAAATCTCGCGGTGATTGCTGTCATACATCATTAGTGGTGTCGAACATGTATGCTTCGCTACTGCTGTTGCTTTGCTACTGCTGTCGCATTGCTGTTGCAAATTTTACGTAATTACCCCGCGCGTCACATACAAATTCAAAAATATTTTCTGTCCGCGTTTACATAATTATTACTTTACTTTACTTTACTTTACTTCACTTCACTTCACTTCACTCACTTCACTCACTTCACTCACTTCACTCACTTCACTCACTTCACTCACTTCACTCACTTCACTCACTCTTATATAAACTTAAAAACCCATGTACTGACTCACTGACTGACTGATGATTGACATAATTGATCTCAGCTCTCAGAAGTGGTCTGTCAAAACTGAGTATGAGGCTGTATAGTGATGGGTCATGTCACCCCGGGAAAAATCTGACATTACCAGAAAGTCGTCTCTGAGATGGAACAGGTCAACGGATCTCGAAATGTATAACTCAGATGGGTGTCCTGTTTTAACTAAAGTTGGAGTAAACCCTGGGATGTTTCCAGAGAAATTTAAAAAAAAAGTGTTGCCATACAAAAAATAAAAATTCCATACAAAATTGAAACGCTCATAAATCAGAAACGGTAAGAGGTAGGGGGGTGGTGCTCGACCAAATGTCATAGAGGGTGACGGGGGCTGTCAGATGGTTGTCATGAAAACCCAAGATGGCGGATTCAAAATGGCGGCCATTTTGAAAGTTGGTCCGATCGGGGTGATTTTTCGCATGGGGGGGTTTTCGGGGCCACACATTCGATATTTGAAAAAATATTTTGGATTCCGCCATTTTTAAAGATGGCTGCCATACAAATTTTTTTTCCCATTTTTGACGCATTGTTTCTCGACACCTATGGAAAATTTTGAATGTCTTTGTTGTGTTTTGTGTCCAGGTGATCGAGGTGTCTTCAAAAAAATTCGCGACCTGGTCTTCCGACCTTCAGTCACTCGGACAGTCAACGGCCTGGCCAAACCATATCAGATAGGTCATGTGCGTTTTAAGGAATGTCATAGCAAACCCTGGGACGATTTTGGAGATGTCAAAAAAAATTCAAAATGCCGGAAAAAAAAATCCGCCATACAAATTTTAACCGTAAATGACGGCGAAACTATGACACTTTAGTATAAAGAGCTCGAACTAATATTCGTTGGAGGTCAGAGGGGAAGATTGCGAAAAATTTTTTTTTTTCAAAATGGCGGAAATTTTGGCCGCGGCGGGAAAAAAAGTTTCACCGATCCGGATGAAAATCGATATCTGGGGGTCCCCAAGGATGATGATCAACATTCTGTAATCAAATTTTGACATGTGTCAACTTTCAATGGGGCTGCCATACAAAGGTGCTTTTATTGAAATTTCACCTTTGCTTTTTTGCGCCTCCGTTGCGAGTGCTTTAGAAAAGTCGTTCCTGGGGATCAATCAATATCTTATATATATGAAGCTAAAGAACGGTGACAGACGATTCACTGACTCACTGATTCACTGACATGAATGTTCTGGTAGGAAGGAGCCATGGGACGACTTGGCAATGTACTAGAGATGTGTACGGATAGGTCAGGAGGCAAAAAATAAAATATGTCAGCATCAGAAAATCGTCTCCATGGTGGAACACCAGGTCGGATCTCGGAAACGGTAAGTCCGACCAAAAAAGTGTTTCTATAGAAAATGTAGGAAACCCTGGTTATATACCAGATAAACAATAAAAAAAGGTACCTCCCATACAAAAAAAACATATTTTTCCTACAAAAACCGAAAACCGGAAGTACGTCACGCGCTACCTACTTAGTTGCAAGGAAATTCGCGTGCGAGTCCGATTCGCACTTGGCCAGTTATATTATCGTATCTATCCGGATTTTGGATTCTTAAATTAATAATTCATTGGTTTTTTTTTAAAAGCCGTTGGCCGATTATAATTATTCTATGGTATCATCAAACAGGATATTTTTGCCCATTTTATAGATAATGATACGGAACCCTTCGCGTGCGAGTCCGATTTGCATTTGGCCAGTTATATTATCGTATCTATCCGGATTTTGGATTCTTAAATTAATAATTCATTGGTTTTTTTTTAAAGCCGTTGGCCGATTATGGCAGATTTCTAGCCTATTTAAGGTTAGGGCAGAATCTATAGTTTACAGATGGTGACACAGTTCGGGTCTATGTTTGTTTGTTTGTAGGGATGTTCCGATACTACCAAAGTATCGATTCCTTCTCATATGAGTAGTACTCAAATCATGATTCGATACTACTCATATAAATACCCTACTAAACATATCGATACCATAAATACTTTTACTTTTAAATAAATAAAAAGAAAAAAAAAATGAATGAATGAATTTATTTAAAATGAATCACACTAATGAGAATTTTAATACTAAAATAACTTTTACTTTTCTCTCCAATACCAGTACTTACTATCCGATACCGAATAAAATCGTGAGAAAGATTCGTTATAATCTTATTTATTTTAATTAGGTATAACAACTACCTCTACTGTAGTGTACTGTGTGTGTGTTTGTGTGTATTAAATGTATTCACCGCTTTGAATTAAATTGAAATTCTATTTAATCCTGCTTAAATTAAAAGTGGGGTTGTTTTAGCCCTGAGTATACATTAAAAAAATCACCTTTTTAGGCTATTTGACTTAAAGTTAGGCCATACTGTTTCTTTAAAGTGAAATATGTTGTGGCGAAAATAAAGTTGCTTGGCATTGAATTTTTGATGATTCTATCCTGTTTTGCCTTAGCAGCATTGATTCGATTTGAAACAAGTACTTTCTTTCCGATACCAAGTAAGTATCGAAAGAATGATTCGATGCTAAAAAGTACTTGGTATCGTAAGAAAAGTATCGAGTACTTTTTTCGTATGTACTGGTATCGAAACATCCCTATTTGTTTGTATTATTTTTGTTTTGTTCGAACGTTACACAATAGTCCAGCTTAATGGATTTTACATCACAAGTGCACGATAAAAGGTTAAACACATTCATTTGAGATTTTAATATTCATTTACTTTTCAGATTTGCTGTACTATGCCATGCATCAGATACAGAGTTCTGGACTACAAGAGCAAATAAGGTACTCTGGTGTACAAGAGGTTGGTGGCAGTAATTTGTAGGTCTTATCCAACAGCCTCTTGCAAAACATTTGCCGCAGCAGGGTCTACCTACTTAATAACATTTACTACACAAGAGAAACCAAGTAAGTACAAAACAGATTTAATCCAAAATGAGCATGCAAGTTCAGTTCAGTATGTTTTGAAAATAAAGAAATCTTATCTTATTTTCAGGGCACATAAGAAATTGTCATGGCAATAGCAAAATAAACAAGAGCTCAGAGAAACACATCAAACAAAGGAAAAAAGTTTTTTGAAGACTGCAAGACTGTTGTACGGAGCCATATATTTCACCAATTAAACAGCTTACATTTTGCAAATGCACTGGAGTTCTACTAAGTACTTATTACTCTAAAGTGGGTGAATTCAAACATTTTTTTAATCCTCCAAGCCTGTTAATGAAATTGTGAATAAAAGCTAAACACCTATTTTAAGTGGAAAAAGTTAAAGAACTATTTTCTTTACAGTTTTTATTTAAAGAACTACCTGCCTGATAAAATTGCCCAACAACACACAAGTAGCAGTAGCTATATTAAAGTGCCTTGATTTGTGAATGAGTACATAGTAAATAAGTTATGTAGAATATTAGGTAGGTACTGCATTTTAATTAGGTCAAGTAATTAACCCTGTTTTACCCTATTCATGTAAAACTATTCATGTTATCATTATTTCCATTTTTCTATTATGTAAACTATGTCAAATTTAAGTAAAAGAAATGTGTTTTTAAGAGTTTGTCTCTTATTGTGACCTGGTATATGGTAAGGTGACATACTTCTTTGTAGGTACAAGTACCTACTCAGTTCATCAGGGTGGAACGCGGGCACTTTTTCTTGCTGTAGACTATGGGCACATTTTATTGAAAGGTAAGTAGGTGATGAAAGTATATTTACTGTATGAGAAAGTGAACAACCCAAAACTATTTTGCTAGCTAGATAGGTACTTGCTAAATGTAAAGAAAGAGTTGCTTAATGTAAATAGTTTTACCCAATCCAATAATTAATAGAGGTATGGTGCATGTGAGGTCTATTTTTAATTCCCACATATAGGTACACTCTGTATTCGCTGGGGGGTGGTTTGTGCAATAATTAAGAATAGTAGGTATCAACAGCCCCCAGTGGGTGTTTGAGTGGGGACAACAAAAAATAACTTTTCAAAAAGAAACTGATAATCTTGCGGAAATAGGCCGTTGGTTGGGAAAAAGATTAGGTCAAAACAAATAAAGTAAGATATAACAAGACAAGTTTATAAAAAGGTACTCTGTGGTGGGGACCATAATATAGAACAATCTGAACAAAAGTATTGACTCATATCAGCAGCTGTAACACATTTTTTGACTATAGGTATATAATATTAGCCTCCCACTAGGTGGACCAACATTCTGGTGATAACCACAAGCAGCTGCTCAAAGTGGCACTCTGTGGGGGAGGCCTACGTTTAGCAGTGGACGTCTACAGGCTGTTGATGATTTAATATTAGTAGTATAGTAAATAGGAGTAGGACAATAATCCCTGATTGCCACCCGGAGGCAACTGGGAATGTACCATCCTAACACCACCAATGGGGCCCCCCCCCACACACTAATTATGAATAGTATCAACTTCAATAGTACCTATCTACCTAGGTAAGTACTCCTCAAATTTCATCAAAATTGTTTAACAGCCATACATAAAAAGTTAGTTTCTTTTTATACAGATAAGTAGTATGTAGTAGTTATGCTGCCCTACATTAAACTAAAATGGCAAGTAAGTTCAATGGCTGTCTGTTCTATCATCAAAGTTTAGTGCAGACGGATATCAGTTTTTATGACTGGCATGACAGCTCAGTTGGTAATAGCTCTGCCTTCTGAACTGTAGGATGTGGGTTCAATTCCCATCCAGGACAAACATTAATGTGATGAACAATGGACATGCGTGTTTGTTCTGTGTCTGGGTGTTATATTGTATTCCATGTATGTATTTACAAACAAAAAAGTATCTATGTATTCAGTTAGCTGGTTCCCATAGTACAAGCTATGCTTAGTTTGGGGCTAGATGGCGCTATGTGAAATGTTTACACATATTTAAATAGCTTGTAGCTAGCTAACTTTATCCATTTTGACAGATTTAACCTATCATCTGATCCAGACTGAAAACATAAAACTAGAGTTTTCCTAATTTACATCATATGCCTAAGTAGGTACCTACTTAGTGAAAATATTTAACAAACCCTAATATGTCTGATCTACCTTAAACTTAATCAAAATCAAACTTTAATAAGTAAACCTACATTGAAAAAAAGAATCTATTGGGTAGTAGCATTCTTCTCGGTCTATATTATAATGATGACTCTGATGGAAGCAGACCTATGTTTAGCAGTGGATGTGTTCCGGCTGATGATGTGTTATTTTCCTTTCATAATTATATTGATGAGATGAGATGATGGTTAACGAAGCATAAAGAAAATTATGTATGTGGTAGGTAGGTGGTGGTGGTGGGAGACCTGTCTCTTATGTTTTGCCCAATTAGTTCTATCAATATGAAAGTTCTATTTTGCTTAGGGTTTGTTTAGAAACTGGGGCATATTTACTGAACTATAGGTACAGTCATATTGTTGTTGCTGACTCCAGACCTCTTCCAGTGCCTCTTCCTGCTGACTACGTACTACAGATTGTCTTCTTTAATGATTCAGACAAGAAAACACATTTAAATCTTTTACTACATATTTTCATCAATAAATTAAAAATAAAATAAATAAATATGTGTGGACATTTCACACAGCGCCATCTAGCCCCAAACTAAGCATAGCTTGTACTATGGGAACCAGACAACTGATAGAATACTTAGATACTTTTTGTTTGTAAATACATACATAGGATACATATAACACCCAGACACAGAACAAACATCAATTCAAATAATCATAACATTTTATTATTAGGTAGGTACATAGTACTACTGATTTATAATCTTTTATGTAAGTACATGATTTTGACATGAAATTCTGTTTATTCTGGTTGTCAATCTGTAAAAAACAATTAGGTATTAACATCATTATAAATGTATATGTTTCTTATGGTAATGGATTACATTTTATTTGTAAATTAATTTTTAGATGGACCTAATATCATATTATAAAGGTCTGTGTAATAAAATACTTTTGTTTGTTTAGATTGTCTGTTATTTTGCACCTGTAAAAATAAAGATATTTAAATTCATGCTGTATTCTGAATAATATCCACATCTCCTTCATCCAGATTGCATTCACAGATAATTCCCAAACCAGGAGTCAAGCAAAGATCCCTTTGCATTAGCGTTAACACCAAACGCTGGCTCTAAAATGTATTGGAATGATATTACCTGCAGGAAATAAAGTGATTTCCGAAATGTCATTTCCATACATTTTGAGTTATCGTTTGGCATTAACGCTAGGAAAGGAATCTTTGCTAGACCCCCTGAACCACATTAATTCCATCCATTAAACGCCACTTTGAACACACGCTTATGGGTATGCCATAATCACCACACTTGGCTAGCAGCTCTTCTATTTGTCCATTCCATTTTTTTGGGTGCCCCAATATAGATTACTACATGGGAAGAGGTAGATGGAGTGGTTCTATTCTAACACCATTGGACTACTCAGCTAACATTTATGCTTTATGATCACATAAATCTGTATCTACCTAGACTTGTAGTTCTCTCAGGAATAATAATTAAGCTGTGTAGTATTTGTGTCCACTGATAAACACAGGCTTCCCCCTTAGAACACGCTTATCATAGGGGGTTTTGCCATAATCCCCACACTTGGCAGGCAATGTAATGTAACGCAGACGATATGTACCTAGCTGCTGCCACAATGAATTCTTCTGAATGAATTGGAACAATTACCAAATATAATGGCAAGCGTTATTTTCACGCAGTATCCTGTCAAAATTTTACACAGACTGACTAGATTTGTTCATTCCCCAGAGTGCCAACCTAGGATGATACCATATTAATACGCGTAAAATTGGCCAAGAAACGTGAATAGGATGCTTTATAATCTTCTACAATAGTCTGTGGATCTTCAATTTGATTTACATTTTACATACTCTTTGAATTTGATTGTGGTTTTTCAGCTAATCCGTTTCTTTTCTTTTCATTTGATCTTTTGTGGATCTTTTCCATTCCGAGAGTTACCGTTTATTCGGTCGGCGAAAGCTAATATAAATTGTTTGTTTCAGAACTAGCTTGTGTGCGTACGTCATGTCCAATCCCATATCTAACGTAGGACCCTAAGTATTCTACAATAGCTCAAAACTAGCGTTGTGTTATGTTGTAAGTACCTATTTACCTGAATGCACAATGTTCACTGTATATAAAACTATTTCTAGGCATGGCATCGATTGCGTGATGGTATAATCGCACAACGACCGTTACAATTAATACCTATACATGTAAAAAAAATGGTGACATGAAAGCAGGTGATACCCAAACCTGTATTCTTATACGTTTGGGTTTCAAGGTAATCTAATCTCTCAAACAAACATAATCAGTCCAATACTTTGTTGATCTTGGGAAGATTTATAGTAAGTGTGCAAAACATCTAAATCTGTTTGCATTTTTGCATGAAAGCAAGAAACAATAATGTTTTACATCTATAATAATTATATATTATAGAAGGGAAGGGATGAATGTTTGTGTAACTCCGCCTCATATGTTGAATACAATTATTATGATGCCAGTCCTCAGCCCGGGTAAAGGAGGAAGGCACAAACATTACTACCTTCTATATACCTAGCTATTTTTATACCCACAACTTTGGAATAAAGTTGTCATGATACCTTGGAAACTGTGTTAAATTGGCATTGCGGCTCATGTTAATGCTTCATATAAAAAGTGGTACCTATAAGCTTCTTTTATTCACCACACATACATTGCTTTAATTGTGTGAAGGTATAGGTGGGTCCTTACATAGTTTTAATACAAAGTATAATAATACATTCAAAAGCATTGCACTAATTATCCTAGGGGTGCCACAGGTCCAAATCCAAGTTCCCGTGGCATCCCCAGGGAAGTCACGGGCCCGGCATGGCTTCCTTCTACATCTCAATAAGTTTAAATGTTTCAATTGATACTGTGATTTGAAAACATTGTACTTCTTATATATTATTGTATTTCTTATATATTAGGTACCAAGTAGGTATAGTAGTAATCATAGCTTTTGTTCAAAGTCAACAATAAGCATTTTCAAAATTTAATAACTAATAGGGCTGACTATTTTTGTTTATAATAATAAAGCGTAGACATGCTCTTGGCAAGTTATTTTAATACAAAATGTTAACTCGACATTAGATAAACTTATACACTAATTGCGTAAATAAAGCCAATGATGAATGAACAATTGATCGGCTGATTACGCTACGCGACCGTGTGTACAACACAAGAGCCTTGTACGTATAGCACACTTACTAATGACCAGTAGCCTAGACCCCTACTGTAAAGAGAAAGCAATCGAAGCAGAGCTCATTTTATGCTGGTAATGCGTGAAAATAAGATAAACATTGGACACGCAGTGGCACACATAGACAAAATCGTGAAATTTATCAATGAACTATACTCGCATTTCCATAGATTTTTAAATAGTGTGTGTGGGTGTGCGGCCAGTAGATGAGCTAATAGTTTAACCGTTCTTAGCACATTTGCGGACCTTTTTAGCATATTAGATCCATACAGAAAACAGAAGGTAGAATAAGCAAATCAAAATGAACTAAAAGCTTAAAAATTATATGAATGTTTGAAATTTACGATTGCAATTTTTTTCTGAGGTTTTAAGTGATTTACGTTGGCGGAAAATGAAATTTATGACTATGAAAAGCATCCTATTCACGCCCTCATTCAGAGTTGAATATATATGTTATCTATACAAGTTTCCACAGGTAATAAATTCAAAGTTTTCATAGATTATATACGGCTTTGACATTGACATATTACTGCGTGCAAATAGTGGCAGCGAAATATAATAGTAAAAATAGAACTGAACATAAAAGTCAAAACATTGAGTCACTATATTGTTCAGCCCGGAATGCACGGCCAGTATTGTACGACCTGTATTGCACAACCCAGCAATTCGACGCCATGTACACGGATACCCGGCGAGCGTATTACCTAACTCGCAACAGGCGTAAATTGCGCGATGATTGCTGTCATACATCATTTATAGTGGTGTCGAGCATGTAAGCTTCGCTACTGCTGTTGCTTTGCTACTGCTGCTGCATTGCTGTTGCAAATTTTACGTAATTACCCCGCGGGTCGTGCAATATTGCTTGTATATACCAACATTGCACAGCCAATATTGTACGACCCGTGTTGCACAGCCTGTTATTTGGAAGCCATGTACACTAATTTCGGGCTGTACATTCCTAACCGTACAATATTGGCTGTGCAAAATCAGACCAGCGGGGTAATAACGTAAAATTTGCAACAGCAATTCAACAGCAGCAGCAAAGCAACAGCAGTAGCGAAGCATACATGCTCGACACCACTAATAATGTATGACAGCAATCATCGCGCAACTTACGCCTGTTGCAAACCTGTTGCGAGTTAGGTAATACGCCCGCAGGGCCGCGGGGTGGCAATGCACGGCCAGGAATGTACAGCCCGGAACCCATGTACATGGTAAATTGTAATGTTAAAGCCTCGTTTGCTTTAAGGAAGTAGATTTCATTAAAATATTTTTATGTAGAACAAAACAAAGACAAAGAGTATACAATATCACAGAGTACTGAGAGTACTTTGTACCACAGACTGAAGATGCGCGATTATGAATGACAGTACTCAATTCATTCGATTATGGCGGTCATTCGAACGGTTCGATTAAATAATCGATTATGTCGAAATTGTATTTCAGTCTTTATGAGGAGTTTTATTTTAAAAAAGAAATGGTGTTTTATGTATGACCCAATAGATGGCGCCAGTTGTGGTTTTACCAAAATCTGTCACTGTCACTGTTTCAAGCATAGACCACAGGTTATAGGAAATATGTCACGATACTGACTGACAACTCTAAACTGTTTCGTTTGTTTTATTTTCGTTGCGCGATAGCTCGGCTTTATTTTGGATCATAATATTAACGTTTATCTGTCTCGCAGTTCTGCTGTACTTAAATTTATTTAAGAAGAATGCACCACAGACTACTTAGGAGATTACAGACAATGTACGACATTTCTTTGTAGATAGTCTAAGCATTTTCTTATGTTTAGACTACACTGTGGTTTGAAAGGTTTAAACGATGTACTTACAGCGCCATCTAGAAAAGAAGCGGAACTAGCGTTTTTTTTAAAAATAAAAAGCCTCAAACGCTAAGAATCAATTTAGATGGTAATTGAAATTAAATTAGTTTACGACGGTCATTCGAATGGTTTCATTCGTTTTTCATTTTCGAACGCATTCGGAACTCTTTCGAATCCGCGGGCTTATTACCTAACTCGCAACAGGTTAGCAGCAGGCGTTTTCGCGATGATTGCGAACATCATTAGTGGTGTCGAGCATGTATGCTTCGCTACTGCTGTTGCTTTGCTACTGCTGTTGCTTTAAATTATACGTAGTTACCCCGCGGGTCGATGATTGGACGGACTAAGGAAGAGCTAAAGGGGGGCAAGTGTGGGGGGGATGCTGGAAGGTGCGGACTCAGTGCGGGGAAGGTGGACTAAGGAAGGGAGAAGGAAGGGGCAAGTGTGGGGGGTCGGCCTAAGGGAGGGATGGGGGGGGGGCAAGTGCGGGGGGATGCTGGGAGGTGTGGACTAAGGGAGGGATGAGGGGGGGCAAGTGGGGGGGTGATGCTGGTAGGTGCGGACTAAGTGCGGGGGGTTGGACTAAGGGAGGGATGAGGGGGGCAAGTGCGGGGGGATGCTAGGAGGTGCGGACTCAGTGCGGGGGGAGGGGGGCAAGTGCGGGGGGATGCTGGGAGGTGTGAACTAAGAGAGGGATGAGGGAGGGGGGGGGCAAGTGCAGAGGGATGCTGAGAGGTGTGGACTAAGGAAGGGATGAGGAAGGGCAAGTGCGGGATGATGCCGGGAGGTGCGGACTAAGTGCGGGAGGAGAAGGCAAGTGCGGGAGGAGTGGGGCAAGTGCGGGGTGTCGGACTAAGGGAGGATGGAGGGGGCAAGTGCGGGGGGATGCTGGGAGGTGCGTACTAAGTGCGGGGGGAGGAGGTGGACTAAGAAAGAGAGGAGGAGGGGGGCAAGTGCGGGGGGTTGGACTAAGGGAGGGATGAGGGGGGGGGAGTCAAGGAGGTGCAAATGAAGTGCAGGGGAGGGGGGGCAAGTCCGGGAGGCTGGACTAAGGGGGGAGCAAGTTTGGGGGGATGCTGGGAGGTGTGGACTAAGGCAGGGATGAGAGGGGCAAGTGCGGGGGGAGGCTGGGAGGTGCGGACTAAGTGCGGGGGGGGGGGTTGGACTAAGGAAGGGAGGAGGGGGGCAAGTGCGGGGGGTCAGACTAAGGGAGGGATGAGGGGGGGAGTCAGGGAGGTGCAAATTAAGTGCAGGGGAGGGGGGGCAAGTCCGGGAGGCTGGACTAAGGGGGGGAGCAAGTTTGGGGGGATGCTGGGAGGTGTGGACTAAGGAAGGGATGAGGGGGGCAAGTGCGGGGGGAGACCGGGAGGTGCGGACTAAATGCAGGGGGTGGGGGGCAAGTGCGGGCGGTCGGCCTAAGGGAAGTATGAGGGGGGCAAGTGCGGACTAAGTGCTGGGAGAGGGGGGCAAGTGCGGGGGGATGCTGGGAGGTGCGGACTAAGTGCGGGGGGAGAGGGATAAGTGCAGGGGGTCAGACTAAGGGAAGGATGAGGGGGGGCAAGTGCGGGGATGCTGGGAGATGCGGAATAAGTGCGGGGGAAGGGGGCCAGTGCGGGGGTCGGACTAAGGGAAGGATGAGGGAGGGCAAGTGCGGGGGGATGCTGGGAGGTGAGGACTAAGTGCGGGGGAGGGGGGGCAAGTGGGGGGGGGGGTGGACTAAGTGGACTAAAAACTAAATATTTTTGTGATATAAACGTTTTTTTTTGGGCAAACAAATTAATTAATCAAAATGGCCGCCATACAAAATTCAAACGCGCACACATTCGAAACTAACAAAGGTGGGCATGGCGTGTTTGGAATCATAGTAAAGAGAACATTGATGACTTTCTCGCTGTGTTAAAATATTTCCAAGATGGCTGATTCAAAATGGCGCCCGATTTGGAATTTGCTTAGATCCGTCTGATATTTTACATTTGGGGGTTTTAAAGGACGACGATTACAAATAATGACATTTTACTTCACTGACAGCATTTTCAAGATGGCCGCCATGCAAAGTCAAACGAAAACACATTTTCCATGAAAAATACCGCTGTTTTGTACTAATTCTTGCAAAATTACAAGTTTAAACTAATTTAAACTAAAGTATAACTCTTTTATAAATAAAACAGCCCCAAAAACGTACTCGCGGGCCGCTCGCGGCCCGCGCACGGGGCAAAATACTAGTAGATGTTATAAGGGTAAAAATGCAATATCAGTGAAATCAATTTTTTTCAAGATGGCGGCTGTAGACGTACCGACTCATAGTAAAAGTTGTCCGATCCGAATGAAAATCGATATCTGAAAATCCCACGGTACACTTGGTAGGAATGTGTAAAAAATTTTTTGATTCCGCCATTTTGAATAATTGCGAACATACAATTTCACTTTTTAAGGATTATTAATTTGCAATTTACGCCGAAACTATAAGACTTTTGTGAGGAGGGTTTATTCTAATATTGTACAGTTTTGAAAGGGCCACACAGTGAAAAAGAATGTTTTTCAAAATGGCGGTCTATTGGTCCGCGTCCGAAAATAAAGATGCTCCGATCGGGATAAAATACGATATCTGGGGGTCCCAAAGGATCCTGATCAACATGGTTTGGTCAAATTTTGACATCTGTCATTTTTTAATATGGCCGCCGTATATACTATTATCGAAATTGCTGTTTTCCGTTTTATCGCCTATGGTACTACAGTTTCGGAAGGAGATAGTTGTAATTTTGACAGATGTCAGTGTGACAGATGTCAAACGTCAAATTTTTTTTTTGATAGATTGTTAATGTCAATTTTTTTCCAACCTACCAAATGCAACGACGAGCGAAGTGAGCAGCAAGTATACTGTAGTTTGGTATAAGTGGACGGTCACGATCAACACTTGCACCTGCACAATTGCACCGCGTGCGGGCCGCGCGCGGCCCGCGCACGGTGCAAGTGTGCCGGTTGCGACCTGCTAATGGTGCCAATGACGCTGTCAAGTCAAACAAGATGGCCGCCATGCACAAGTCAGATGAATTATCATTTTCTTTGATAGATACTGCAGTTTTGTACAAGTACTTGCAAAATTACAAGTTTAAACACAGGTATAGCGTTTTGAACAAATGGAACGCCACGAAAACACACACGCGGGCCGCTCGCGGCCCGCGCACGGGGCAAAATACTAGTTATTACTATTTTACTACTTTTACTACTACTACTTTACTTTACTTTACTTACTTACTTACTTACTTACTTACTTTACTTTACTTTACTTTACTTTACTTTTTACTTTACTTTATTACTTTACTTTACTTTACTTTACTTTACTACTATTACTATAAAATTGGATACCCATGAGATACTCACTGACTGATGATTGACATAATTGATCTCAGCTCTCAGAAGTGGTCAGTCAAAACCGAGTATGAGGCTGTATAGTGATGGGTCATGTCACCCCAGGAAAAATCTGACATTACCAGAAAATCGTCTCTGAGGTGGAACAGGTCAACGGATCTCGGAAAGTATAACTCGGATGGGTGTCCTGTTTTAACTAAAGTTGGAGTAAACCCTGGGATGTTTCCAGAGAAATTAAAAAAAAAAGTGTTGCCATACAAAAAATAAAAATTCCATACAAAATTGAAACGCTCATAAATCGGAAACGGTAAGAGGTAGGGGGGTGGTGCTCGACCAAATGTCATAGAGGATGACGGGGGCTGTCAGATGGTTGTCATGAAAATCCAAGATGGCGGATTCAAAATGGCGGCCATTTTGAAAGTTGGTCCGACCGAGGTGATTTTTTGCATAGGGGGGTTTTCAGAGCCGCTGATTCGATATTTGAAAAAAAAAATTGGATTCCGCCATTTTTAAAGATGGCTGCCATACAAAATTTTGAATGTCTTTGTTGTGTTTTGTGTACAGGTGATCGAGGTGTCTTCAAAAAAATTCGCGACCTGGTCTTCCGACCTTCAGTCACTCGGACAGTCAACGGCCTGGCCAAACCATATCAGATAGGTCATGTGCGTTTTAAGGAATGTCATAGCAAACCCTGGGCCGATTTTGGAGATGTCAAAAAAAATTCAAAATGGCGGAAAAAAAAATCCGCCATACAAATTTTAACCGTAAATGACGGCGAAACTATGACACTTTAGTATAAAGAGCTCGAACTAATATTGGTTGGAGGTCAGAGGGGAAGATTGCGAAAATTTTTTTTTTCAAAATGGCGGAAATTTTGGCCGCGGCGGGAAAAAAAGTTTCACCGATCCGGATGAAAATCGATATCTGGGGGTCCCCAAGGATGATGATCAACATTCTGTAATCAAATTTTGACATGTGTCAACTTTCAATGGGGCTGCCATACAAAGGTGCTTTTATTGAAATATCAACTTTGCTTTTTTGCGCCTCCGTTGCGAGTGCTTTAGAAAAGTCGTTCCTGGGGATCAAGTATATATAGATGTTATAAGGGTAAAAATGCAATATCAGTAAAATCAATTTTTTCAAGATGGCGGCTGTAGACGTACCGACTCATAGTAAAAGTTGTCCGATCCGAATGAAAATCGATATCTGAAAATCCCACGGTACACTTGGTAGGAATGTGTAAAAACTTTTTTGATTCCGCCATTTTGAAATATTGCGAACATGCAATTTCACTTTTTAAGGATTTTTAATTCGCAAATAACACCGAAAGTGTGAGACTTTTGTAGGGAGGGTTTGTTCTAATATTGTACAGTTTTGTGAGGGGCACACAGTGAAAAAGTACTTTTTTCAAAATGGCGGTCTATTGGTCCGCGTCTGAAAGTAAAGGTGCTCTGATCGGGATGTAAATCGATATCTGGGGGCCCCAAAGGATGCTGATCAACATGGTTTGGTCAAATTTTGACATCTGTAATTTTTTAATATGGCCGCCGTATATACTATTATCAAAATTGCTGTTTTCCGTTTTATCGCCTATGGTACTACAGTTTCGGAAGGAGATAGTTGTAATTTTGACAGATGTCAGTGTGACAGATGTCAAACGTCCAAATTTTGACAGATGTCAAATTTTTTGATAGATGTCAAATGTCATTTTTTTTCCAACCTACCAAATGCAACGACGAGCGAAGCAAGCACCAAGTATACTGTAGTTTGGTATAAGTGGACGGTCACGACCAAAACTTGCACCTGCACACTTGCACCGTGCGGCCCGCACACGGTGCAAGTGTGCCGCTTGCGACCTGCGCACTGTTCTAATACCGCTGTCAAGTGTAGACAGATGTCAGTTTGATTGATGTCAAATGTCAAACTTTTGACAGATGTCAAATGTCAAATTTTTTGACAGATGTCAAATTTATTGACAAATGTCAAATGTCAATTTTTTGGACAGATGTCAAATGTCAATTTTTTTCCAACCTACCAAATGCAACGACGAGCGAAGCAAGCACCAAGTATACTGTAGTTTGGTATAAGTGGACGGTCACGACCAAAACTTGCACCTGCACACTTGCACCGTGTGCGGGCCGCGTGCGGCCCGCGCACGGTGCAAGTGTGCCGCTTGCGACCTGCGCACTGTTCTAATACCGCTGTCAAGTGTAGACAGATGTCAGTTAAACAGATGTCAAACGTCAAGATTTTGACAGATGTCAAACGTCAAATTTTTGACAGATGTCAAATGTCAATTTTTTGGACAGATGTCAAATGTCAATTTTTTTCCAACCTACCAAATGCGGCGATGAGTGAGTTAGTTTATTGTCTCTCATTGGTATAATTGGACAGTCATGACTAACACTTGCACCTGCACACTTGCACCGTGTGCGGGCCGCGTGCGGCCCGCGCACGGTGCAAGTGTGCCGCTGGCGACCTGTGCACTGTTCTAATACCGCTGTCAAGTGTAGACAGATGTCAGTTTGATTGATGTCAAATGTCAAACTTTTGACAGATGTCAAATGTCAAATTTTTTGACAGATGTCAAATTTATTGACAAATGTCAAATGTCAATTTTTTGGACAGATGTCAAATGTCAATTTTTTTTCCAACCTACCAAATGCGGCGATGAGTGAGTTAGTTTATTGTCTCTCATTGGTATAATTGGACAGTCATGACTAACACTTGCACCTGCACACTTGCACCGTGTGCGGGCCGCGTGCGGCCCGCGCACGGTGCAAGTGTGCCGCTGGCGACCTGTGCACTGTTCTAATACCGCTGTCAAGTGTAGACAGATGTCAGTTTGATTGATGTCAAATGTCAAACTTTTGACAGATGTCAAATGTCAAATTTTTTGACAGATGTCAAATTTATTGACAAATGTCAAATGTCAAATTTTTTCCGACATACCCAATGCGACGACGAGCGAAGCGAGTTAGTTTACTGTAGACGGTCACGATCAGCACTTGCACCTGCACACTTGCACCGTGTGCGGGCCGCGTGCGGCCCGCGCACGGTGCATGTGTGCCGGTTGCGTCCTACTCATGGTGCAAATGACGCTGTCAAGTCAAACAAGATGGTCGCCATGCAAAGTCACGCGCATTATCATTTTCTTTGATAAATACGGCAGTTTTGTACAAGTACTTGCAAAATTTAAAGTTTAGCTCCAAGTATAGCGTTTTGAATAAATGGAACGCCACGAAAACACACACGCGGGCCGCTCGCGGCCCGCGCACGGGGCAAAATACTAGTTTTATACTTATACAGCTACATTCGTTTACGAACGAACTGAGACAAAAGATTCAAGTTCAACCTAATCACAACCACAGTACCTGGTAATAAAGTCAAAAATCCTTAAATCATTACCATCATTCGCCATGAGCAAAGCAATAAATTGTACCTGTCACTTCAAAATGAAACGACGTAGGTTAAATAACAATTATTGTGAAATCAACCTTAACGACTTACATATAAAGTACATTTTGAACTGATTCAAAATAAGAGCTCACGCCGCAAGCGGGCTCTTATTTACCAAGACGGCTTTTTTGTGTCGACCCGATATCTAGGGTATACCTGATCGAAGATTCTTCCATACAATCAGTTCCAGAGACACTCGGGCGCTTAAACTGGCACAAAAAATAACGCGTGTCGGCGATACCACGTGACGTATACAATAAGAACAGTTTCTTTAGGAGTCTATTCGAATATACAGCAACCGGCGGTAAATGATGTTTAAGATAATCGTTTTAGTAGGGCGTCATCTCTGCCGCTCACAGCACGTGACGTATGTCCACTTAGGAAAACCAAGGGGAGCCGATGGATGCAGGATGCAGCTGCCGCTCAAAGTGGCGCTACGTGGTCTACGTTCAGCAATGGACGTCTTCAGGCTGTTGATGATGATGAAATGTACACAACGCAAGACACATTTCAATAACTACTCTAGCTGCAATGCAATAAAGTGCATTTCAGCTCTCAAAACGCTGGGAGGCGAAAACGCATAATAAACAAGAAAGCCCTAAAAACCTTCAAAATGTATGTCACGTATAGTAGTAGTAGCGAGCGTGTGTAGACGACTCACCTTAGGGTCGAGCGTGACATGCACGGGCGCCTTGGGCGTGACGACGTGCACGCGCGCGAGTGCGGCGACGGGCGGCGCGGTTGCGGGCGCCGCGCGGCACACGCACGGCACGTGCACCGCATGTCGGCCGCAGCGGCCCGCGCGCCCGCCGCGCCCACCGTCACACTCTCCGGGGATGACATCCATGAACCTACCCACACAAACACACGCTTTGAAACATGACTTTCTCATTCGCCTGATGCTAATAGTCTAGTTGCCTGCTATTTTTTTATTGTATAAATTAATAATATTCCTCAAAAAATAAACAGTTGTGAAAACAAAAATTAAATATCTCAAAAAATGACAGTTACAAGCATTTTAAAACACAGGAATAGAAAGAGAGCTTAAAGCATGCAGTGACGTCAGTTCTTGCTCCTTCATAGTACCTCATTACTAAGCTGTTGTAGCTTTACATACAATCTCTACATCTCTTTGGCATGTGACGTCACAACATGCGTTTTCATAGTAACTGTGGGCAAGCTCCACACGATTTTTGTTTTGCGAGAAAGGGACAGGCGATGTCACCTTCCAAAACTTTAAAAGCTTATTACTCCGTGATTTATTTACCGATTTTACTTATTTTTTCAATTGTTGCATTAATTTTGAACCTACTTTATGAAAATAATACTTATTTGTAAATTTTTAATAACAAGCAGCTAGCCTATTGTCACGGCTGCCCTTGACAGTAACCGTACCATTTTCCGGTCCTCTAAATTATAAGGTAGCGGGTGACACCGCACTGTGTGTGCATCCCGAGTGAGACAACACTGTCTACCCACAGACCTAGAATACTTTCATTACTCTCAAAACAAAGGACTCACGAAGCGTGAGAGCGAGAAGTACAAATCAAGTACACACTGCCCGAGAGGAAAAGAGATAGACAAATAATGGCGTATGTGTCATTATTTTGGGCGAGTACTAGCACAAGATTAGCAAATATCGGCACAATCTGTGTCACGAGCACGACGAAGAGCATTTTGTGATGATATACCATAATCCCGTTATCAAAGTGCAAAATACTATTTTTGAAGCTTTTACATATTATTAGTGAATGTGATGTTACAAAACATACTAACCCGAACAAATACACGTATCACAGCAAATTAATCATAAATTTTAATGTATTATTACTAATCATAAATTTTGTTAAATGTGGTGTGGTATCTGGCTAAAAAGCTATTCATTTTCTAGATTGGGAATGCTCCTTTAGATATATCGCAGTATTTCGGTGTTTCAGTATTTTTATTATTCAGCCATTTTACTCCAAAGTTTTGAAGGATTTCAGTAAATAAAATGCTTGTTATTTTATTAAAAAAACTATGGGGCCTATAGGTAGGTTCAATATTTAGTAAAAGCTATAGTTAACTTGTCGCAAATATTGATGATCATAATCATAACAACAGTTTTTCACGCACTAAATTTCTTGTGATTTCTTGTCCCGCCTTCAAACTGTCATTGTTGGTCTTGTACATCCTAGGTCTATGGCTATAGGTATTGTAAAGTAAAGACCTACCTGTGTCCTCTAGGGCATTCGTATTCAAACCCGATGAATATCTTGACGGTGAGGTGCGGCGGCGCCGACTTGCCGCGTCCACGCCCCATCGCCACGCGGAACAGAGATTTTTGCTCAACACTGTAATATGAAAACATAACAGTTAAACAACAAATAAAATACATAACTAGTTTATATGAACAGAAGTTTATATAACTATAGATACAAGGTTAAAACGGGTAGGGTTGGGTCACGTTATATGGCGGCCAAAATTCGCCAAATAACGCAATTGAATTCTTGAAAATTTACGGAAAGAAACAGTAAATTAATCCTACTGATTGCGCTAGTGTGGAACGGTGGTTGAATCGGTCTGTCAGCTCCTAAGATTGCACATATCCCGCTATGACGTATTTACTGCAATGCATTTGGGTACGTTATATATAGATGATTGTGTACATAATTGCGAGTAAGTGCATACTTAAAAGCTCTTGTATAGACAACAAAAGAATTATTATTACTAATTTTTATAATAAATCGACGCCCTCTAATTACATGGCATAATTGGCAGCAACTGGCCAAATGTCGGGCTCTAAGGAGTGGGCTAATACAAAAGTAAACAAAAGTAATACGGACTTAATATGGCTGGCTATGACTGGCCTGTTAGCTCAGTTGGTAGTAGCTCTGCCTTTTGAACTTTAGGTTGTGGTTTCGATTCCCACCCGGGACAAACATTTGTGTGATGAACAATGTTTGTTCTGTGTCTGGGTGCTATATCGTAATGTTTTTTTTTTTTATATTAAGTATTTATTTACAAACAAAAAGTATCTAAGTATTCTATCAGTTATCTGGTTCCCATAGTACAAGCTATGCTTAGTTTGGGGCTAGATGGCGCTGTGTGAAATGTCCACAAATATTTATTTATTTTATTTATTAATATATTTTGAGTGAAAAATATCCTACCGATTGCGCCAATGTGGTATTTGGCGAATGTCTAATGACAATCTAAACGTAGAGTTTAATGGCACTTCCCTTGTTTGTAACTTAACGTTTTATCGGTTCATAGACAAATCAGCAAGACTTTAGTGCCCTAAATAAATGAAAGTAAATAAATAAGTAAACATTTGTGGATATTTCACACAGCGAGCGTCATTTAGTCCCAATGTAAGCAAAGCTTGTACTATGGGAACCAGATAACTGGTAGAATACTTATATACTTTTTGTTTGTAAATACAATAGAACATTCAGACACACAAGTGATATAGTATAGTCTGTACAAAAAGTGGTCGTGGCGTTGGCGAATTATGTTTTTTTAACTATATACTAGATCAATCATGACATGCATTGACATGAGCGTCAACCTTAAGTGACTGCCAAAGTTAACACTTAACTGTTAGCCAGGTGGAGTGGACATTTAGGGTGGAACGTTTCACTAGCGCGGCAAATTCAAATTTTCTTACGTTCTTTTGCCAATAATAGCTTAATTACTCAACGTGATTACATGAAAACTAATTTTGCGGAAATAAATAGAATAGTGCTAACCAAGACTAGGTAAATACCACTACTACCACCACCACTTTATATTTATAAGTTCCAAATGGCACTGTAACAGGCGGCTGTTACGCTTAACATCAGGTGAACAACTAGCTCGTCATGTCATTCACTGACATAAACAATGTGTGAAAAGCTGTTGGTCTTCGAAACAATAAACAGTTAAAAAACATTTGTTTTGTAATGTAAAACATAAAAATGGCATATTGACCTTAGCACACCTAGCTGCTGAGAACCTGACATCAGTGGCCAGCGCATCGTAGAGGGCGCCACTTGGCTCACTCTCGTCATCCTCGTCCGGAGTGGGGGAGTCCTCGAGGAATACGGGAACCAGCGCTTGGGCCGCAGCCCTCCAGGATGATGCTGATGGTAACTGGAACACAGTCAACAAACATTTACAATTTTAGGCTTAATATACAGACCAAATAAAGTTAGTTTACATAATTCGACAGCCTCTGTGGCGAGGTGGTTGAGCGGGTCGGCTCATAACCCGGAAGCGGCGGGTTCCATTCCTGAGACAGGACAAAGATTTGTGCACATGAAAAAAGAAGCGCAAATACTTGTTCTGTGTCTGTGTGTTGTGGGACCATGGTCCTCGTAGTTCCTGGGTGCCTAGATACAGTCCTAGTTAGGGTCCAGGTTCTATGTATGGGATTGTTGGGTGATTATTATTTTAGTTGATATTCTCCTATTTCTTTGCTAGTATTTATACCCGCGGCTTTGTCCGCATGATGTGGTTACATGCAAGCAAACCTTCACAGTTGCATTGCCCATGCAATATTTTACCAAAATTTACTTACTTCAAAGAATGAAGTGCTCATTGCATACTTCCCGACGTTATCGTCAAACCCCTCATCAAGTGCCTTGTCTATATGCCCTTGCAGGAAGGTCCTGAAGCTCGGGCGGTCAGGCGGCGTCTCGGGCTCTGCTCCCGCGCACATCTGCACCAGGCCTCGCACGAGGGCGCTGACGTCACGCGCATTACCAGACTCGGTGTCTGCGCTGATGTATACAAACTCCTCATTCTTTGGTATTGCAAATAGAGATTTAGCACTGAAAAAAAATCATTAGTCATGTCAATCTAAGGAATATCGGATGTACAACACTCATACGGATTTAAGTTGTGCACAATGTCAGTATTTGACTGGTTCACACATTTATTTTTAAATTAGAATTTGGTTTTAACATAATGTTCTTTTTTTATCTATCCTACAGACGACTTGGGCTAATTATTACAGTATTTTAAAATCAGTAGCAAATAGAACATAAGATATCTTATTATAATAACTACATTTTCGACTGCCATAATATCAATTTTCCCTAAAGCTGTGGTCACACCAGCGCGTCAAGTGGCGTCAGTGAAGCGTCGATTGGGCACCCATCGTTGCCGGTGTTCATGGACGGACTCGCCGCGATCCCCGAAGGCAGCAATGGGTACCGAATACTTTCGAGCCGCTGACACTGCCGCTTCGTAAACGCGTCGGTGGAGCCGAAGCTTTATCGTTTATTTTCAACTTTTAAAATCTCTAATCAATAGCCCAATCAAAACTTACCAAACATTAGTAATGATCCTAGCTTTTCTATGTATATAAAGTACAGCTGGTCCTCGGTAGCATGTTCAAGCCGTTTCAAGGCACCAGGGTTTCTTCGCAGGGGATTGGGAGCCCGTCTAAAGTGAAACAAGAGTCGAGGGCAACATGTCCGGCCATGTGTCTCCCATGTACCAGTAGCTTGGATCTCGGAGAGAGCTGCTGTAATTCGAGTTGTGAGCTCTGTTCTGGAAGAGTTCTACATTTTGCAGAATAAAACAGTACCAAAGCAATAAAATGTAAAAATAGTATTTTAGTATTTATTCTAACCTGTATGAATCTATAGCTTTAAACAATTGCAAATATCCTAAATCAAATGTTGATGTTGGAGATGATAGCACCACAACAGAGAACAACTGGAACAGCAATGCTATCACCCTGCAGGAGTCTGCCGCCAGCTCTCCTGAAGCCACCAGCCAGTGAGCAGCATCTGCATCTTTCTCAGTACTCTTGGAGTTCTCATCCAAGTTAGCGGCTAGGTCAGCTAGGCGCTTGGTGTCAAGATATGTGACCGCATGCAGGTAAAGTATGCTTCTGCACTCATCCCAGTGGCATTCTATGCCATTCTGAGGAGTCAAATGTACTTTGATACATTTTGTAAATATATAGCAAAACCTACATAAATAAGGACTACATTATAAATTATCACTCATCACAGTACTTGAGATATTAACCCTTATGTACCCCTATGTCATTCAGTCATCACCGGATTAGACGCCCTACCAATTAGGCTATGGTCGCATTACCGCTAGCTGCGAAAATCTTAAGGGCCATGTGTTCACCGACTAAGCAGTCGTGGCGACATCTATAGAACCTGGTTAAGACAGAATAAAACCGAAAAAAAAACCAAGAAGAAAAAATGAATAAAAGAAAAGATGAATAGATTACCTGTCTTAACCAGGTTCTATAGATGTCGCCACGACTGCTTAGTCGGTGAACACATGGTCCTTAAGATTTTCGCAGCTAGCGGTCATGCGACCATAGCCTAATTGGTGGGCGTCTAATCCGGTGAGTTAGAAGGCGCGGGTTCAAATCCCGCTGGTTGCTAAAATTTTAAGAACTATAATATCTTTGAAATTAGGTATATTTTAAACAAAATCTGATTATAACTTAAAGATAGGTACCTAAGTGGAAAAAACTGAAAACTGATACCTAAACTGTTATACGCGTCTCCTAGTAGGTAGGTAGGTACCTATATGAATAGTTATTGACCTTTTCTTCCGTAAACATGTATTCTTTCTTATATGATTAGGTACCAAGTAGGTATAGTAGTAATCATAGCTTTTGTTCAAAGTCAACAATAAGCATTTTCAAGATTTTCAAATGATAATAGGTACCTAATAGGGCTGTCTATTTTTGTTTATAATAATAAAGCGTAGCCCGACATGCTCTTGACAAGTTATTTTAATACAAAATGGTAACTCGACATTAGATAAATTTATACACTAATTGCGTAAATAAAGCCAATTATGAATGAACAATTGATCAGCTGATTACGCTACGCGACCGTGTGTACAACACAAGAGCCTTGTACGTATAGCACACTTACTTATGACCAGTGGCCTAGACCCCTACTGTAAAGAGAAAGCAATCGTAGCACAGCTCATTTTATGCTGGTACTGCGTGAAAATAAGATAAACATTGGACACGCAGTGGCATACATAGACAAAATCGTAATCAATGAACGAATGGGTGTGCGGTGCGGCCAGTAGATGAGCTAATAATTTAACCGTTCTTAGCCACTCACGCGCCACGCTCCGCGCGCCGCTAACCCTTGTGTGCCACCTGAGATTTAGTAATGCGCGGCAGGGCGTCAAGTGGTAAACTAATCGATTCTAACTAAAATACCTAATGACTATTTACCTATTGAATGACTGTTGTCTCAAGTGTACAAACCAGGCTTTAATTTGTAATTAAGTTGATTATTCTAGGTGATGTCATTATTTTTCAATAAATAGTTAAAAAGTTAAATAGGTTTTATTTTGAAATCTAAAGCGACAACACTACTTTTTTTCATATTCGAAATAAATTTTAATTCAATAGCTTTAAAATGACACCAAAATATTTAATCATGTCCTAGAAAAAAATTTAACGGCAATCGTAACTATATTGTGCCGGACGCATGTTCGAACACGCTCAGTTGGTGGGAATTCATCGAGCATTTTAGGCCGTTTACAGACGTTAATTTTATTCCATGAAATTCCAGTTCTGAATTCGATTCCGATTATGCAAATTAGACGAGAGAGGTATTAAAAAACGAAGACAAATTTCTGAAATTATAATTTTAATACTGTCGACATTATGCTACACTAATCACAGATAATTAATAGTTATAATAAAACCAGTACTACCACCACTACCACCACTACTACCAGTACAGTTACACCATTATTATAATAAAATTAGTAAATATTTACCATAGTTAAATTTATCAATAATTAAACAATGAATTTACTTAATTATTGATGAATTAATTAAGTGCTAGATCAAATAATATTTTATCTGACCGAATTTAAAAATAATAATATCCTTTTAAAAAACTGACTTTAATCCGCTTAATTACATCCTGAGAAAAACTTAGATGACAATTATTTTTCTAGTGTTTTTTTTTAGGTTTAAAAATCTAAATCACTGAACCAATTATGATGAAATTATAACTGTTCATTTACTGCCTTTGTTATGTTTTTATTTAGTTTATGCAGCTTTATTGATTGTCTACAAAAAATAATTTCATACATAGTTACATAGTTGACAAAATGAAAAAGTACCAATGTAACGTAACCATTATTTAATACATACATTATTATACATACAAAATCCCTCAAGTGCCGTCACTTGTTGAAAGCACTGGCTCTCTCAAGGTCACTGGCTGTATCTGCTGTGTATAGAACTAAAAAATATACACAAAATAACTAATTTTGATGATACATGTATCTATACCAGCTAAAATAAACCTTTAAAAAAGCAAAACCCCTACTCCTCTACTAGACAGGGACTGCCTTTGTCCTCAGCCACGTCATCTACCACGGGCTTGGCTTCGCCGTGCACCATGTCCGGCACCACGCTCTTCCATATTTGCTAAAACCATTTTATAAAGTTAGTAGAAAGCAT
Source organism: Ennomos quercinarius (assembly GCA_910589525.2). Classification (NCBI taxonomy): domain Eukaryota; kingdom Metazoa; phylum Arthropoda; class Insecta; order Lepidoptera; family Geometridae; genus Ennomos; species Ennomos quercinarius. The sequence continues at coordinate 13,557,283 of OU342493.1, forward strand.
ATGCTTTATTTAATTGCTCACCTAACCGGAACACACAAAAAAATGAAAAATTTTAAATACTTATTTATTCAAATTATTAACCTAATACTTAATTTTTTGCGAAAATTACGTAACCGCCACCCCCTCCCCCCTTTTTGTAAAGGAAGGTTCCACTCCCCTCTCCCATCCCCCACCCCCACCCCCCTCAACTTTATATAACACTCACTTAGCACCACTAAAGCAAAGCCTACCTATATAAATTATATCCATACAAAAACTGAAAAATGTTTAAGTTTTTTTTTGTGAGCACAAAACAATATATTATACAAACTTAAAATGTTACAAATTATAATTTCTTGGCGAAAAGCAAAAACAAGACCAATATGCACATTCATTATTAACATCATTTTTGGCGTCTGTTGCGAGCCTTATTTCGTAAAAAGACCCGTTCCGCGCAAGTTCAGTCGTACTGCCGTCACCAAGTAATGTTCAAATAAACCCCTTTCCGTGATCTTACACCATATGGTACATGTTTTTGGTATCAATTTGTTCGTAAATAAAAACTCTAGATAGATATCTAGTCATAAATTGGTTAAACTAATAATTTATGAAGTAGTATTTAAATGAAGACAACTAGAGCCGCATTGAATTTTTTTCTTACAAGTCTTTTTACTTGATACATCCAACTTATTATATACTTACTCATCAAAAAATTACACCATTCGAAAGAAAATTAATTTACGAACAAAATGATGTATAACTACATTAGAAAATATGGACCAAATCTACTCACAGTTAATATTTCTGCTGCACGCACTACGTTGACACAATCACGGAACAACAATTTTATTCTCTTTGAGCACAGATCTTGCAAACTTTGATAGATTATTCACAAAGTACCAAAAAAAGCTGGTACCAGGCGTTTATACTATAGCAAATTTCAAGATCTAGCTGTCAAGGTCAATATTTTCATACCATAGAGCCAAATCCGTTATATTTTACGGTTTTTAGGTAGGCCCGACCCACCGACCAGTTTTATGGCCCGTGGCACATAAGGTTTTGCAGGATTCGCCAGTTTACTGGCGCGTGGCACGTGAGTGGTTAGCACATTTGCGGACCTTTTTAGCATATAAGATCCATACAGAAAACAGAAGGTAGAATAAGCAAATCAAAATGAACTAAAAGTTTAAAAATTATATGAATATTTAAAATTTACGATTGCAATTTTTTTCTGAGGTTTTAAGTGATTTACGTTGGCCGAAAATGAAATTTTTGACCATGAAAACATCCTATTCACGCCCTCATTTAGAGTTGAATATATATGTTATCTATACAAGTTTCCACAGGTAATAAATTCAAAGTTTCCATAGATTATATACGGCTTTGACATTGACATATAACTGCGTGCAAATAGTGGCAGCGAAAAAAATTAGTTCATAAAAATCCGTCAGATGGCGTTGACGAGACATGGTTGAGAATCACAGACCTACCATATCTGTGTTCAGAAGATGTATGCCACAGATTAGAGAAAAAAACAATACTGTGATTTATTCATGGACATTCAAATTCAAATTCTGTTTATTGTAACATGAACGGCATACCTACCAATTATACATATTACACAATAATAGATCAACACATTATTACGATTAATTATAAGAATTAAAACAATGTCAAGAATTAGAACGGAAGTAACATAAATAATAACAATATATAGCTATGTCAAATTACTATCATAAAAATTAAAAAGAAATGTCAAAGGTAGGTAACGTACATCTAAACATTTTCACAATAAGTCAACAAGGCGGGCAGTATTTTTTGCCACTTGTCAAAAGCAAAATCAATATCAGGGTTGGTTACCAGGAGTGCATTGAGGTGACGCAAACAACGACACAGGGGGGACTGGGCCCGAGCCACAGACCATAACCATAAACAGGTGACAGTGTGACCATCTGTACATTGCAGAGTCTGCCCTAAAAAGGCTAAAAAGCTGCCCACACTGAAATCTTTCAGAAATATGCCTCGTATTTTATAATACTAATAATAATTTTAAGGGAAATGATAGAAATTTTTTTCATTAGTGTTTACTTATATTTATTTTAAAATATGAAACAATTATTAGATAGGAACCCAAAATTAATGTAGAAATGATCAAAAAAAGGAGGAAAATTATCATTGCTCACCAAATCAACATTAGATTTATAGTTTTATATTTTCAAAAACACAAACTTTAATAACATAATATATACTAAACTATCATCATCATCATCATCAACAGCCTGAAGACGTCCACTGCTGAACATAGGCCTCCCCCAGAGCACGCCACCTTGAGCGGCTGCTCGCCTCCTGCATCCATCGGCTCCCCGCGGCTTTCACCAGGTCGTCGGTCCACCGAGTGGGGGGCCGGCCTACGCTGCGTCTTCCGGTTCGTGGTCGCCACTCGAGAACCTTTCTTCCCCATCGGTTGTCAGTTCTACGAGCGATGTGGCCTGCCCATTGCCACTTCAACTTACTAACTCTAAGAGCTATATCGGTCACTTTAGTTCTCCTGCGGATCTCCTCGTTCCGGAGCTTATCTCGCAGGGAAACACCGAGCATAGCTCGCCATTATGACTATATCATCGGCAAAACGAAGGTTAGTGATGTACTCGCCATTTATGTTGATGCCAGATCTTTTCCACTCCAAGAGCTTGAAAACATCCTCCAATGCGTTTGTGAACAGTTTCGGAGAAATAACGTCTCCCTGTCTCACGCCTCTTTGCAATGGAATTTGTTCCGTACTCTGGTCCTGTAGTCGGACTGACATAGTGGCCTTACTGTACAAACACTTCAAAACTTCGATATACCTATAGTCAATTTGGCATCGCTGCAAGGACTGCAGCACCGCCCAAGTCTCGATTGAATCGAAGGCTTTCTCATAGTCCACAAACGCTAGGCATAACGGCCGATTATACTCTTCGGTCTTCTGTATAATCTGGCGCAGCGTATGGATGTGGTCTATGGTGCTAAAGCCTTTTCGGAAACCGGCTTGTTCGGGAGGCTGGAATTCATCAAACCTGCGTGCGAGACGATTCGTAATGACTCTCGAAAACAGCTTATACACATGACTCAAGAGCGAGATGGGCCTATAGTTCTTCAATAAGGTGTTATCGCCTTTTTTGAAGAAGAGCACCACCACACTTACATCCCAGCGTAACTTACCCATCTCCGCCTCTAGCTCGACCATCCTTTCGTCAGCCTTCAGTGTGCGCACGTTATGTGTTGCCAGGGCCAGGGGTCGTCGTTGGGGTTGGTAGCCGGGCGTCTGCCGGGGATTCTTCGCCCCCTTGCCCTGCCGTTACCGTGGCCGCTACCGTAGCCACGGGATAGCAGAGCTGCCGGGGACTGGGGGCCGTTTTTATTTGTGCTTGTCATTAGGGGGGGGGGTTTGCCATAATCACCACGCTTGGCAGGCGGCTTGGTGATCGCAGTAGGTGAAGATTGATTGCCACCAAGACCGAGGGAACGCTGCGACCCATTCCCTGGATATTCCCTTAGCCGCCTTCTACGGCACCCACGGGAAGAGATGGGGTGGTCCTATTCGTAACCGGGACCACACGGGACAACTACTAAACTATACTATATATATATAACTATATATATATAACTACTAAACCATACTAGACCTAAAAACTAAACTATACCTATAAACTTTAATTAAACATTAGATTTATATTCCTCTTGTTTCATCATACATGGATTTTACATTCATATTTTTTCTAATCATGTCTTTACTTGGCGCGAAGGTGAAACCAGCTTGTAATTTGCTTAGTAAATAAAATAAATCCTTTAATCATACAGGTCAACGAATCCCAGAATAAGGACTAATGTAAGTAGGTAATACCTACCTACCAGAGGCCCACCTTCGCTGCGTTTTCCGGTTCGTGGTCGCCACTCGAGAACCTTTCTACCACATCGGTTGTCAGTTCTACGAGCGATGTGGCCTGCCCATTGCCATTTCAACTTGCTAATTATAAGAGCTATATCGGTCACTTAAGTTCTCCTGGGTAGTAACAATGATTCCAACCAAATATCGAAGTCAATGGATTAATTTCGAACCTATATTTCTGAATTTTACTTCAAAATAATAAAAAAACCTAAATCTATCAGAATTTTTAAGTAGCCACTGCAACATTTACACTGTGGCACAAAGTGCCACAATGTAAATTTGAAGGGCAAATCTGCCAAAATAGCAGAAATCTACTAGAAATTGTCACACTGGTGAGTGAAGTGAAAGTGACACTGCACTATGACAGAGAGCAAAGTCACCTCACAAAAAAAGAAGCCATATCTAGGTAGCGCCACCTACCTTTGGATGTAGAACTACGTGCCATCCAGCTGTCAGATTATCCCCTATTGCTGCTACCACACCATCCATACTCTTTGTTACATGCTCTTCTCTTTCTATACTCAGTCATTATATACTCTTTGCTTTCTTTATTAGCGTATATATATAGTAGTATATAAATGGATTAATATGTCTTGATACTTCTCTCAATTCCGGCCCTCTTGGCAACTAAGTTCCGCAACTTTATAACATTTTAACGCATATTTTTCTGTTATTAATTGGATCAAAATAAAGTGCAGTGACAATAAAAGTCAATTTTATAAATATTATTATCAGAATAGTAGTGTTAACTTTTTTATATAAATGAATGACCTGACGAGCTTGTCGTTTGTCACGGCTGCCCATAGCAGATTACAGTATCACTTGAAACTCTAAATTCATATCGTTTTGGGCACAGACCTAGACCTAGAAGAGCATAATTTTATAGATTGAGAATGCTTCTTCCGATAAATCTGAATATTTCAGTGTTTCAGTTTTTTATTATTTAGCAATTTTACTTCAAAGTTTAAAGGATCAGTAAATATAATTCTTGTTATTTTATTTTTAAAAAACTATAGGGCCTATAGGTAGGTTCAATACTTGGTGAATACTACAGTAAACTTGTCGCAAATATTCAAGATATTAATCATAACAACAGTTTTTCTCACACGTAATTCCTTAAACTTGTCCCTTTTTCAAACTGTCATTGTTTGTCTTGTACATCCTAAGTGTATGGTTTTGCGTGACACTGCACTGCGCACGTAACGTTACTTAAACAATATCGTAGTATCTACTACCTGGTCTGTGAACAATATACAGTTTTTATTATGGCCTATAAATAAAAATAAAACCATCATGAATGTAGGTACAGTTACTTTAAATTCATTCCATTCTGAACACGAAAATTATTTGGTTTCATCAGATGATGATGAAGATTTAAAGAGAATAAAATACAATAGAGTAAAATAGAATATAGAACAAAACTCTTCTATAACGTTTCAATTAATCCGCCTTAGTTGATTTTCTTCTTCCCCCATTCTACTTTTACAGGGTAGAAAGCACACCATGCTTTGACGTGCCTTCGCCTTTAATTCAGCCATAAAGTGGTAGGTACTAAAACTCTTAAAAGAAAAAGAAGTCACAATTTAAGTGCGAGAATTCAAAAGATCAATACATAGTATCTACTTGGTCTACGGAACAAAAAACCGAAAGTATCAAAACAAGGTCAGTTGTCAATTTGATTTGAAAGGCGACAATTGTATTGCCGTATGAAAATTAAGCTTTTTTTTAATTTTGTGCCATGAGATTTTGGTAGAACACTCTTTGGTAGGGATGTTCCGATACCACCAAAGCAAAGTATCGATACCTACTCATATGAGTAGTACTCAAATCATTAGCAAATCATGATTCGATACTACTCATATGAATCCCCTAAAAGTATCGATACCTACTCATATCGATACATTTTTTATTATCTATCAAAACCGAAAGAAATAAACAAATTTTAATTTATTGCAGCAAAGTTTTGTTGTTTCTTTGACTGAACTACATATCCAAGTGTTTTGGCGCGAAGAATCAGACATTCGAACACTATGGACGCGTTTAGGATATTTCATTTGACAATATTCGATACAAGAACTTTATTTCCGATACCGAGTAGGTATCGCGAGAATGATTCGTTTTTATTTTATTATTCTAATTAAGTATACTTACCTAAAACTAAGGGTTGTTTTAGCCCTAAGTATACATAAAAATATAACCTTTTTAGGCTACTTGACTTAAAATTAGACCATACTATGCCTTTTTGAAAAAAAAAATATTATGGTGAAATGAAGCTGCTTGGCATTGAATATTTGACGATTCTATTCTGTTTTGACTTAGCTGTTATTGATTCGATTCAATACTAGTACATTCTTTCCGATACCAAGTAAGTATCGAAAGAAAAGTATCAAGTACTTACTCGTATTTACTAGTATCGGATCGAAACATCCCTACTCTTTGCTTTTTTTTTAAGCAAGTTAAGTTGGTATTTTATTACTTTTTGTATTAGAATCAGAAATAAAGTGGAAATAAACAATAATGCCAAAGAATAAGAAAAGGCAGGAAAGCTCCAGCAGCGACAGTGATGATGGTCCTGTTGATGTAAGCCAGATTTAGCGAAATTTTACTAGTACATTAGCCTTTATTGAAAATATAATGATGTCTGATTGAAACTAACCTCTTGTATGTTCGTGGCATAGAATAAGTTATTTCGAATTGTAAATTATTTTCTCTTTTCTTGGGTTATAACATTAAATGAAATTTAGTCTCTCAATAGTTTTTAACTAAAAAACTTAATAAACCTAAAATAATTGCATATTATAGTTTTCTTTATATGTAAAAGCATATTTTCCTATAATAAAATTATTGTGATAGGTACAATACTAAAATGGGTACCAGCTTCTAAATATTTGTAAATACAATGCTTACATACATTTGTTCCTTGTTCTATTTTCAGAGAAATCAGCCTCCAGAAAAGAAATCCAAAGCAAATAATAGGACTGATGATAAAGAACCAACATGGGCCCTACAAAAGAATAAGTTCATTAAAATCAGGGAGTTCAAAGGCAAAACCTACATAGACATAAGAGAATTTTATGAAAAAAATGGTGAGCTGTTGCCAGGAAAGAAAGGAATTGGTTTAACACCAGAGCAGTGGCGAAAACTGCTGGAATTGGGTAATGAAATAAATGAAACACTCGGCTCGGTTTGTTAAGGATCAAAATTAATTTGTTGATTGTGTTTGTGTACTTATAATAAAGCTTGTATGTTGAAAACTACCTATTTTTATTGCCATGGAATTCCTTAGCAAGTAGATTTCAGCTATTTTCAAAATTAGAGCTCTGAATCATAATCAAATGACTGACATGAAAACGCAAAAACTTAGTACAGTTAGGCAAGCTTATCTGGTTGGGGTAGCTAGGTGGGTGGGTGGTGCCCCTAGGCTGGCTGGGCCCTAGGCTAGTGCCTTGTGTGCCTAAGGGATAATGCAGCCCTGTTTCCCAGTAGGATACATTTTCAATATTCAGTTATTCGTAGTTTGTTGATGGTTCTTATCTTCTTATATACAAAAAGCGGAAAAAATAGTGCTTGCGAGATGCAGGATAAGCATTTAATATATTAAAAATTACCTAACATTTTGCACTTCGCAATTTTTATTTCCACATCATAACTAATCATTTGACGTATAATTTGTGCTCAAGTTAATACATAAAAATGAAGATTCCATCAAATTCCATATTAAATTCAAGTGAAACCGACTACCACCATCCAGTGAAACATTGGTCCATCTGTTTTTCTGTCTGTATCTGGACTGAGCATCACGATCACGCCGAAACTACTGAATGACTCCAATGAAACTTAAAAACGAAGTATGAGGTAGCACCAGGCGCGGATCAATTCAAGATCTCAAAAAAGGATGTGGGCACGGCGACCCAAAAATCGGCCAAGTGCGAATTGGATTATGGACTCACTACGATGAGTTTCTACGAATCTACTTACCTACGACGTTTACAAAATGTATGACGTCTCGGTCAAGACCTTATACAGCGTAATAGCCAAGGGCGTGACCTGAATTTTTTGCAGGGGGGGACTCTTTTAAGCTGGGTTTTGATTCTTAACCATCATTACCGACGTAGTAGACATTAATGCACGAGCGAAACGAGCGCCAAAATTTTGCCTGTTTTAAAAATAAATCAAGACAAAACAGGTAACATTTTAGCTACTTTTAATATTAAAGCTCCCAATCTGAAAATGAAATGAGCGACAAAAAGGAAACTCATGCAAAGTCAGCGCAAAATTATATGTAGGAACCGTCGACTGTAAGAAATGATATAATAGGTAATATTGCGCGAGCGAAGCGAGCGCTAATAATTTCCATGTTTATTAATAAATCGAGATAAAACACCTAAAACTTCTGCTACAATCAATCGTCGATCTATCGTCAATTGGTGTATTTAAAACTAAGATATATAAATATATATACTTTGTATATTTAAGCTGCGTCGTACTGCCACATAAATTTCCATGTTACACCCAGGTTAACTGGAAGATAATGCTCTCTAGCATTAAGTTCGCCTATGTACCTACATTTGTTGTTTGTGCAATAAAGCATTTTCTATCTATATATCTATCTACATTTAATAAAATTAGTGCTCTCTATCTTAATGAAATCTTCTATATAATATATAAAAGGCTTTGTTCTGACAGACATGAATTGATGAATTCCATGCACTTATATCTTGCTGGTAAATTGGCTAATTACCGCGCTAACCCCCCCCCCCCCCCCCCCCCCTTTGTATCCGCACCTGGGTTGATGTGACCAATAATAACACAACGAAATAAAATAAGATAATTTATTACCTGAACAGAATAAATAACATTACAAAATGGTTAAATGTGATCATTACACTCAACAGTTGTTCCAAAGAGGTATAAATAAACAGGTTCAATTGAGCACATTTTTAAAGCAAATTAAATATAAATTATATATATTCACTACATACCTATACGATACATACACAGCATTCTAATTAACTGTCACAACATTTCCTACCTTACCACCTAACACTAAAAATAATAATTACCTTATCAAAAACTTCAGATCTAAGATCAGTTCCAATTGTTTAACAGTACATTCTATATTGACAATCACTACACTATCAAGAATATTTTATCAAAGATTATGTTCAAAGTGTTTTTTGTATAACCTTTACATCATCGCATGCATTACCTTCCTAGGGCACTGGATGGTTTACAAAAACAATTTTTGTTTCACGGGGTGCAAAAACAAAATCTGCAGTGAATACTTATATCTAGATTTTCAGTAACCTGCTCCTACCTGTTTAGATTTAATGTGGATTCTGTTGTGCAATATCATAAACTATGTATTTTAATCTGACAGGAAAAATGTTGCGGTCCTTTTTGTCACTTACCCAAGTTTAAGGTGATATTGTGATCTACAAACTATTAAGGGGGAACGTTTCACCTGCGCGGCATATTCAAATTTTCTTGCGTTCTTTTGCCAATAATAGCTTAATTACTCAACGTGATTACATGAAAACTAATTTTGCGCAAATAAATAGAATGTATCAACAAATTACGATCAAAAGTATCTCCTAGATATTGGAATAGCAATAAATGGCAATAAACAATTTTCTTCTTAGTTTTTCAGTCTATTGCCATTTGTCGCTAAACCAATGATAAGTAGGTGATACTTTTAACTGTAATTTGTTGATACATTCTATTTATTTGCGCAAAATTAGTTTTCATGTAATCACGTTGAATAATTAAGCTATTATTGGGAAAAGAACGCAAGAAAATTTGAATTTGCCGCGCTAGTGTAACGTTCCACCTTAAGAAACATTATTATAATGGTGAAATTAAATTTTGCTTAAGATTTTGCACAAAAGAATCGACACCAACACGTCAATTTGGTAGGTAAGTAAAAGTTAGATGATAAAAGTAAAGCATTGTCATGTTTCCAAGATATGAATGAATATAATTTTACTTATGAGGAAAGTGTTGTATACATATAAATACATACATACTTACCATAAACCCAACACATTTTAAAATACTTACCTACCCCACAGATAATATAGTACTATCCCGACACAATAGTTTTATTTTAACTTAATATATTTGGCATGGAATTACATTTAAAATGCATTTAATGGCATGGGCGAAATTATAACATAAACTTGACTAGTTTATATAGTAACATAATTAAATGATGAATAGATCAACAAAACAATCGCCGAATTCTTAAATATAAAACACCGACCCTATTACAACGTTATTGATAATTAGTAGGCATTACTTTACAGACGGGACAGGTATCGATAATTATAATTAAATATAATATTCATGTTTCCCATTGATGGGATTACACTTCACTGGTTTTTCTCCATCTCTTCCCGCGGGTGCCGTAGAAAGCGGGGCAATATCCAGGGAATGGGCTGCAGCATTCTTCTCGGTTTTCGTTATTATAATCTATCGCGATCACCAAGCCGCCTGCTAAGCGTGATAATGGTGATGATGGCGCACGCGCATGTTTACCTAAAGTGTTGCGCGGTGCGGGCGGTGTGAAGTGTGATGCACCTAGCCCTCGGTATTGTTTTTTTTTTTAACGAGATTTATTGAGAAACATTAAAAGTCGTAGTTAGTATTTAAAATCATACTTAGTAGATATAGTTGTTACTTAATTAGTATCGGAATGCATGCCATTTTGTCGATACCCACCACGACTGCCTAGTATCAACTAATTTTCAATAAATTTGTATATTTCATTAAAAGCTCGAAAATATAATATACGTTCATTAAATAAATTAATATGACACACTGAGGTAAAATAAAAACCAGCCAAGTGCGAGTCGGACTCGCGCACGAGGGGTTCCGTACCATTATCTATAAAAACGAGCCAAAAATCACGTTTGTTGTATGGGAGCCCCCTTCAATATTTATTTTATTCTGTTTTTTAGTATTTGTTGTTATAGCGGCAACAGAAATACATCATCTGTGAAAATTTCAACTGTCTAACTATGACGGTTCATGAGATACTGCCTGGTGACAGGTGCGCGAGTCCGACTCACACTTGGCCGGTTATTTTATTAGTTTAACCATGGAACAAGGAGGAGAGGAATGCCAATACACCAAGAAAACAGCCTAGATAAAAAAAATATGTCTAAATCTAGATGGAGTTGCAAAATGAGCGGGTTATAAGTTGAGCGCAGATCAGAAGTATGCGAAAAAACCGTTTTAAACCTAGCCCGCCGTATAGCCCACTTATTTTTCAGTGCCATCCAGGTTTAAAACGGCTTTTCGGCATATTTCTGATCTGCGCTCAACTTATAACCCGGTCATTTTGCAACGCCATCTAGTTTTAGGCATATTTTTGATCTACGCTGTTTTCTTGGTGCATTGGCATTCCTCTCCTTCTTGTTCCATGGTTTAACTTACGTGCATCCATCTATTCTTTCTCATACAAAAATCACATTCTTTTATAACATTAGGGATGTATGGATGAGAGTGCAATTCAAATCCCGCTCGTAATTGAAATTCTTCCCTTTTATTAAAATTAATATGTTTACCTACATTACAACGGATGTAATTATATATTTCTGTAACTTGGCAACAAAAAAATATTTTATTATGGTTTAAAGTCATATATATAACGTCTAGTTTGTCTTTGGTTTGATATGGAAACATGAAAGGTTGAAGTGTTGGCACATTTCTTGTACCTGAAAAAGAACGCACGTTATAGCCAAACAATCTACTTGAGACACAGATGGGTTATCTCTGACTTGAGAAGAGAGACAGTTTGAAACCATGTTCCGCGCACATTTATATAAATACCCATTATTTTATTGTCAATTTACACGTTCAATTTTAAAGGCTAGGGTTTATTTTTATTACTAGACTAGCTGACCCGCCCCGGCTTCGCATGGGTTAATTAGTTTTACGCCTTATCTCAGTCTAAAGGAAGAGAGAAGAAAGAGGGAATAAGATAATGGAAAAGGATGAAACGGTGAAAGGAGGCACTTCCTCTACACTCACTCCTTTCACCTTCATCCATTCATCCTTTTTCCTTACCTTTTCCCCCTTCCCTTCTATCTTTCCCATAGTAGAGGATAGGAGTGGCTTTGGACCTAATACTGAAGGTTGAATGTCTATAATTTCTGAACCATAAAACCGACGACCTTGAAATATTTACGGGACAATATTTAAAACACCCCTTTTTCAACAAAAAAATAATGAATAACATCGGACCACACGTCAATGAATTAAAAATAAGTACACATTTTAACTTTCATCCCCTCTCCCGCGGGAACCGTGCTGAATGTCGGGGTATCCTATAGCCAACCTTGGAGTATGAAGTCAAATCATGCCAAGTTTCATTTGAATCCATTCAGTAGTTTCGGCGTGATGCTCAGCCAAGATACAGACAGACAGACAGACCGACAAAAATGAAAAAAAAAAAAGTTTTGGCTTTAGTACCGATTATGGAGCCCTCCAAAAAAAAATTTTTAAAATATCTTTAATGTACAGAATTTACCCTGTTACAGTTTTATTATAAGTATAGATAGATAAACAATGTCCAGCGTGAGATGATCATCAGCCCGGCATAGTCATCACTTTAAGATTAGCCATCAATCACTAACACATGGTCATCATCAAACCATTTTTATCAGTTAGATAAGCGTCGGTTTCCTTGTTTCGTCCGTGTTGTTGGCGACCGTGAGCGCTGTGAGTATCATCACTTCGCTGAGCAGTTTGTTATATTGTTAGTTTGTTACGACTCACCACGCATGTGCCGTAGTAGATGTGTGCGACGGAGCTGGCCACCGTGAGCGCTGTGAGTATCGTCACTTCGCTGAGCAGTTTGTTATATTGTTAGTTTGTTACGACTCACCACGCATGTGCCGTAGTAGATGTGTGCGACGGAGCTAGCCACCGTGAGCGCTGTGAGTATCATCACTTCGCTGAGCAGTTTGTTATATTGTTAGTTTGTTACGACTCACCACGCATGTGCCGTAGTAGATGTGTGCGACGGAGCTGGCCACCGTGAGCGCTGTGAGTATCATCACTTCGCTGAGCAGTTTGTTATATTGTTAGTTTGTTACGACTCACCACGCATGTGCCGTAGTAGATGTGTGCGACGGAGCTGGCGACCGTGAGCGCTGTGAGTATCATCACTTCGCTGAGCAGTTTGTTATATTGTTAGTTTGTTACGACTCACCACGCATGTGCCGTAGTAGATGTGTGCGACGGAGCTAGCCACCGTGAGCGCTGTGAGTATCATCACTTCGCTGAGCAGTTTGTTATATTGTTAGTTTGTTACGACTCACCACGCATGTGCCGTAGTAGATGTGTGCGACGGAGCTGGCGACCGTGAGCGCTGTGAGTATCATCACTTCGCTGAGCGGCGCCACTCGCATCACGAACACAGCGCTCATCGCCACTGAGTACGGGAACACGAGGGCGTTGAACGACTCGCATTGGGTGTCGCTCATTTGTGCGACTATCAGTTTGCACTGCAAAGGTAACATTGAAGTGTTAGTTACTATTTATTCTGTGGTTGATGTACCATGGTTGGTACTGTTATTTAATTTGCGGTTAAGTTCCTAAAATTCCGCCAGGGGAGTTTTAGGAACTTAAGAGCCAATACAACGCCAAAATGCTTAAAATGGCTTAGCTTGAAGCAGTGTCCTGTCAACAATATTGCAACAATGACTTTGAAATTAATATATGGTAAAGTTCAGGACTAATGCTACTGCAAATGTATAGTAAAAACACGAATTAATAAAACTTCCTCGATAGAAAAAAATTACAAAGTTACCTCCAAACCGTACAAATAAACAGCGATTATTCAATGAATACTTTAAGTAAGGTCATGAAACTTTGTGTAGTAGTTGAACTAAATATAATGGAGGGCTTATGTATAGTGGATTTTAAAATTCCCATTATATTCAGTGTAATAATAAATTACCTAAACTATTGCGCGTTGGAACCATTTTAACTTAGACCGCCCCTGCCGCTCGGCCCCTGGCTCATCCCCGCTTTGGCCTAGTACTATATATCTATTCTGTGGCTTTAGCTTGAATTCACGCTGGCCTTGCACAAGCCCTTAACCGCAAATTAAAAAACAGTTTGTCACCTGCCTCCCTTTGTCACCGTCCCATCCATTCAACGTTTTGTCCTATGTTTTTCTCTCTCCTTTCTAATACATGCCTGCCTTTCGTCATCCGATTCATTCTTTCCCCTATCTTTTCCTTTTTTTGTAATCTTTTCCTTTCGACAAAATAAACAGCAATAATAAATAGTACCGCGAGGATTAAATAAATAACTTTGTAATTTCCCAAGATTTTATAGCGCCACCGGGCGGATTTAATAACTCAGTAGGTATATGTCGTATCTAACTACCTGTTACTAAATTATATTTCTGGAAGTAGTTGAAAATCTGCCCGGGAATAAAAATAGAGTTGAATGTACGATTCTCCATGGTATAAAAACTTAGACATCAATTAAATTATAGAACAAAAAAGGTTAATTTAAATTCTACAACCGTAAATTTTTGGACTTTGTATCATAGCTAAGTAGTATGCATGGAGGCACTTTGGTTGGGCACTGCTTAGGTAATTATTTTGTTTATATACACTATTTACGTACAACGAAACCCGAGCAGTTTGAATAAAAGAGCAATGTAAGCGATAAACCAAAAAAAAAACAAATGCGGACACAACATTATGCTAGTGGTATAAACTCACGTTGATATTCGAGAAGATGGTGCCGGTGAGAAGGAAGAAGAGGCGAGGACAGCGTTCGATGACGTCATTGGGCGAAAAGAGCGCCCAAGTAGAGCTTAATGTGAAGAACGTGAGAAGCGGCGCCAGCGGACGTGCCGCCTCCGATAGCGGGCGCATCTTGCCGGTGCGGTCGCGGTACGATCTGCGGAACACATGACCGACTTCATAAAACGAAGTCAGTTCTCTCATCGGCCGCATGTTTTTTGTTTCATCGTCATCAGCTTGAAATACGCCCACTGCTGAACATAGGTCCCCCATTGAGGTATGATACACAGCCACAATCGTGCCAAACGTGTCCGCCAAAACTCTGCGCATGCCACGCAGTGCGCAGAGTTTTTGGTTAGTTGTAAAGCAACCACGATCCGAGTTGGTAGTGCTGCCTGGATAGCGTATCTCTTTAAGACGTTTATCAAATGTGTAAGAGTAAAAGAGAGGTCCCCAGGGAGGTATAAAACATCACTTTAGACGCTTATCGTAAGGAAGATTTACCATAATCACACACCACGCTTGGCAGGCGGCTTGGTGATCACAGAAGGTTTTAATGTACCGAGGAAAATACTGCTACCCAGTCGCTGGATATTCCCTTAGCCGGCTCTTACGGCGCCCACGGGAAGAGATGGGGATGTTACCTCAAAACTCCATCATGATGAACCATTTAGGTAATATCTGTTTTATTGGAAACGATATAGGTACCCGCTTTCAACCCTTGTCAAGTCGGAAACATGGCGATCAAGGAATTGTTGACATTTGAAAGTTTTGTTTCCGACGGTATCACCGAATCCATGGGTGTTTCACAGTTGTCAGGAAGTGTTGGTTAGTTCTTTTGTCATCATCATAATCAACAGCCTGAAGACGTCCAATGCTGAACATATAAGCCTCCCCCCAAAGAGCGCTACTTTGACCGACTGCTTGCCTCCTGCGTCCATCGGCTCCCCGCGATCTTGACCAGTTCGTCGGTCCACTCATTAGCGGGCCAGCCTACGCTGCGTTTTTGGGATGTATATAAAATGTAAATATAAATAAATCACTTGTAAATGTTCCACAGTATGACAGATGGCATTATGTCACACGCCGACGTCGCTCGCTATTCACTTATAAATGTTCCCCAGTATGATAGACGACATTATATTGTCACGCGCCGACGTCGCTCGCTACTCACTTGTAAATGTTCCACAGTATAAGGTGTCATTATATCACGCGCCGAAGACGCTCGCTATTCACTTGTAAATGTTCCACAGTATAAGGTGTCATTATATCACGCGCCGAAGACGCTCGCTACTCACTTGTAAATGTTCCACAGTATAAGGTGTCATTATATCACGCGCCGAAGACGCTCGCTACTCACTTGTAAATGTTCCACAGTATAAGGTGTCATTATATCACGCGCCGAAGACGCTCGCTACTCACTTGTAAATGTTCCACAGTATAAGGTGTCATTATATCACGCGCCGAAGACGCTCGCTACTCACTTGTAAATGTTCCACAGTATAAGGTGTCATTATATCACGCGCCGAAGACGCTCGCTACTCACTTGTAAATGTTCCACAATATGACAGTCTGGCTGGTCAGCATGGCGGAAAAGTACAGTACAAACTCGAACACATTGCCCGGAGACAGTCCACCAGGGAGCGTCACGTGCCACGACTCGGGACCAATCACAGACGTTATCAGGAGCAGGAGGCATGAGCCCTAAACACAATCATTTTTTATTTCATAACTTGCTGAAGTTTATCGAGACAAAAATACGTAGAATAATAATACAAATAGATGTTCTCGTCTCACCTAGCATTTTAGACTATTCAAACAAACAATTGGCAGAGGCAAACAAGGACATATCACATGAAATCATCAGCTTTTATGCATCCACTGCTGGACATAGGCCTCCCCCATTAGAGGGGGTGCCATAATCGTCACGCTTGGGCAGGCATGTTGTTGATCGCAGTAGATTATAACGCAGACCGAAGAGAATGCTGCTGCCCATTCCCTGGTTATTCCCTTAGCCGGCTCTTACGACACCCACGGGAAGGGGTGGTCCTATTTTGGATGGACAGACGCGTTATTTTCGAACTTATAAGTAGCGCTCATAGCGAAGCACGACTAGCCGTTTCTAACCGATCGGTAAAGTTAAGCAACGTTCGCTGTGGTCACTACTTTGATGGGTGACCGCTACAGCAAAAAGTGGTATAACTGAGCGCTACTGGTGCTTCGGAGGGCACGTTAAGCCGTCGGTCCCGCCTGTTGTCTTATTAAGACTATAGTTGTTAAGCCAAGTCAGAAGCCTTTGGGAGGCCTAAAAATTCTGACACCAGGGCTGACCACTTGCCTACACGAGAAGAAGAATAACATTAGTCATGACGTAAGTATGAATGAACAAATGTAGGATGAATGTGCGTCATAGACAATAGTGCAATCGACATTATTAGTAAATAATTTTATTGGTTACAAATGTTGGTGTTATTATACATACTAGCATGGTGAAGTCGTATCCCCACGGCAGAAACATGACTCCAGTGTTATACTTCTCCCAGTGCGTGAGGTAGAAGTTGAAGAATATGTTCCACACTACGAAGAAGAAACGCAGAGGGCTCAGCTCATCTCTGAAACATTAAAATCATTATGTTAACTAAAATAAAAGGTCAGCTATAAGATCTCGTTTTCAAGTGACATTAAAGAGGATGTTATAAATTCGTTTGTATATTTTTTGTTTGTTACCTCCGCCACTTTTGAAACGATTTGGAAAAATCTCCTTTTTTATTTGTAAGGACTTTCAAACTTGAACTTCAACTACTACTTTCTTCTTTTGGACTTTTTTTTTCATTTTTTTTGTTTTACTTATTTTGTTTTTTTTTTACTTTCATATTAGTCCCATAGGAACTTCATCAAAATCAGTTCAGTAGTTTAGTTATCTTTTTTAAATGGATATTTATGTTGATAAATGTTTCTTATATCCGGCGGATTCCAACTTCATCAGATATTTTTTTGTCAATTTTTTGTTTTTGTATTTACTGATGCAACAGTAATCTTCATGATCCCTTATTCAGCAGATTCCACATCAACAAAAAGGCTAATCCACGTAATTAATTCTACATTCGACAGATTCATGTCAAATGCACATGAATCGGATAGTTGTAATGAGCAGTTTTCTCTTAGGCATTGTCAGTTTAGTTCTCTCATCGCCAAGAGATGGCGGTCGCGTAACTTTTGGCGTTTACTTCTTAAACTTTATCATGCCAACTTCTTTCAGCCAATGTATCAAATCTTTGTATTATAAAAAAAAAGTTTTAGAAGAAGTGGCTGAGAACCAAGAAGTTTTAAGAAAATTGAAAACTCTGTGTGACCTTGTTATGAAAGATTGAAGCAAAACTTCCCATAAACAAGGGAACGCAGAATGTCATGCCCAGAGGGTAATAATAAACTTCTTGGTTATACCACACTACTGATACCAAAACTGTCACCAATGCCATCTAGCGAGAGATAAATGACGCTAAAATGACACTAGGAAAACCGCTCATTCTATAGAAAATATAAATGACCTGCCAAAAATGCTGTACAAACAAGTTGGTATGAGCACAGCTGAGTACGAGTCGAGGCCGTGGTCAAACAGTTCCCCCAGAGGCCCACTAGTGCCTGTCCGACGGGCTTGCTTGCCGTCAATGCCATCTGCAACCAAAGAGGTATAATGTACCTACTCTGCAACACATGATGGAGAACTGCGCTTTAGTTTTATATACGAAACTAGTATTTTGCCCCGTGCGCGGGCCGCGAGCGGCCCGCGTGGGTGTTTTCGTGGCGTTCCATTTGTTCAAAACGCTATACTTGGAGCTAAACTTTAAATTTTGCAAGTACTTGTACAAAACTGCCGTATTTATCAAAGAAAGTGATAATGCGCGTGACTTTGCATGGCGGCCATCTTGTTTGACTTGACAGCGTCATTTGCACCATGAGTAGGACGTAACCGGCACACATGCACCGTGCGCGGGCCGCACGCGGCCCGCACACGGTGCAAGTGTGCAGGTGCAAGTGTTGGTCGTGACCGTCCACTTGTACCAAACTACAGTAAACTAACTCGCTTTGCTCGTCGTCACATTAGGTAGGTTGGAAAAAATTTGACATTTGACATCTGTCCAAAAAATTGACATTTGACACCTGTAAAAAAAATTGACATTTGACATCAATCAAACTGACAAACTGACATCTGTCTACACTTGACAGCGGTATTAGAGCAGTGCGCAGGTCGCAAGCGGCACACTTGCACCGTGCGCGGGCCGCACGCGGCCCGCACACGGTGCAAGTGTGCAGGTGCAAGTGTTAGTCGTGACTGTCCAATTATACCAATAAGAGACAATAAACTAACTCACTCATCGCCGCATTTGGTAGGTTGGAAAAAAAATTGACATTTGACATCTGTCCTAAAAATTGACATTTGACATTTGTCAATAACTTTGACACCTGTAAAAAAAATTGACATTTGACATCTGTCACACTGACATCTGTCGAAATGACCACTATCTCGAACCGAAACTGTAGTACCATAGGCGATAAAACGGAAAACAGCCATTTTGATAACAGTACATAAGCCGGCCGTATAAAAAATGACAGATGTCAAAATTTGACCAAACCATGTTGATCAGCATCCTTTGGGACCCCCAGATATCGATTTATATCCCGATCAGAGCACCTTTAATTTCAGACGCGGACCAATAGACCGCCATTTTGAAAAAAGTACTTTTTCACTGTATGCCCCTCTCAAAACTGTACAATATTAGAACAAACCCTCCCACAAAAGTCTCACAGTTTCGGTGCTATTTGCGAATTAAAAATCCTTAAAAAGTGAAATTGCATGTTTGCAATTTTTCAAAATGGCGGAATCAAAAAATGTTTTACACGTTCCTACCAAGTGTACTGTGGGATGCTCAGATATCGATTTTCATTCGGATCGAACAACTTTTACTATGAGTCGGTACGTCTACAGCCGCCATCTTGAAAAAAATCGATTTTGCTGATATTGCATTTTAACCCTTACAGCATCTATACTCCATCCCCAAAAACGATTTTTCTTAAACGCTCGTATTGGAGGCGTAAAAAAGGAATACTGATTTTTCCATAAAAGTACCTTTGTATGGCAGACCCATTGAAAGTTGACACATGTCAAAATTTGATTTCAGAAAATTGATCAGCATCCTTGGGGATCCCCAGATATCGATTTTCATCCGGATCGGTGAAACTTTTTTTCCCGCCGTGACCGAAATTTCCGCCATTTTGAAAAAAAACTTTTTTGCCATTCTTCCTCTCTGGCTTTCAAACATTATTAGTTCCAGCTCTTTATACTAAAGTGTCATAGTTTCGCCGTCATTTACGGTTAAAATTTGTATGGCGGATTTTTTTTTTCCGCCATTTTGAATTTTTTTTGACATCTCCAAAATCGTCCCAGGGTTTGCTATGACATTCCTTAAAACGCACATGACCTATCTTTTATGGTTTGGCCAGGCCGTTGACCGTCCGAGTGACCGGAGGTCGGAAGACCAGGTCGCGAATTTTTTTGAAGACACCTCAACCACCTGGACACAAAAGTTAACAAAGACATTCAAAATTTTCCATAGGTATCGAGAAACAATGCGTCAAAAATGAAAAAAAAAAATTGTATGGCAGCCATCTTTAAAAATGGCGGAATCCAAAATTTTTTTTGAAATATCGAATCTGCGGCCCCGAAAACCCCCCCATGCGAAAAATCACCCCGATCGGACCAACTTTCAAAATGGCCGCCATTTTGAATCCGCCATCTTGGATTTTCATGACCACCATCTGACAGCCCCCGTTATCCTCTATGACATTTGGTCGAGCACTACCCACATACCTCTTACCGTTTCCGAATTATGAGCGTTTCAATTTTGTATGGGGGCCACCGTTTTTTGTTCGGGGGCCCCCATTTTTTTCATTTCTCTGGAAACATCCCAGGGTCTACTCCAACTTTAGTTAAAACTGGACCCCCATATCTCTTGTCGTTTTCGAGATCCGTTGACCTGTTCCAGCTCAGAGACGATTTTCTGGTAATGTCAGATTTTTCCTGGGGTGACATGACCCATCACTATACAGCCTCATACTCAGTTTTGACAGACCACTTCTGAGAGCTGAGATCAATTATGTCAATCAGTCATCAGTCAGTCAATGGGTATCCAATTTTATAATAGTAGTAACTAGTATTTTGACCCGTGCGCGGGCCGCGAGCGGCCCGCGTGTGTGTTTTCGTGGCGTTCCATTTGTTCAAAACGCTATACTTGTGTTTAAACTTGTAATTTTGCAAGTACTTGTACAAAACTGCGGTATCTATCAAAGAAAATGATAATTCATCTGACTTGTGCATGGCGGCCATCTTGTTTGACTTGACAGCGTCATTGGCACCATTAGCAGGTCGCAACCGGTACACTTGCACCGTGCGCGGGCCGCACGCAGCCCGCACACGGTGCAATTGTGCCGGTGCAAGTGTTGATCGTGACCGTCCACTTATACCAAACTACAGTACACTAACTTGCTTCGCTCGTCATCGCATTGGGTAGGTTGGAAAAAATTTGACGTTTGACATCTGTCAAAAGTTTGACATTTGACATCTGTCAAAAGTTTAACATTTGACATCTGTTTAACTGACATCTGTCTACACTTGACAGCGGTATTAGAACAGTGCGCGGGTCGCAAGCGGCACACTTGCACCGTGCGCGGGCCGCACGCGGCCCGCACACGTAGCAAGTGTGCAGGTGCAAGTGTTAGTCGTGACTGTCCAATTATACCAATGAGAGACAATAAACTAACTCACTCATCGCCGCATTTGGTAGGTTGGAAAAAAAATTGACATTTGACATCTGTCCAAAAAATTGACATTTGTCATAAATTTGACATCTGTAAAAAAAATTGACATTTGACATCTGTCAAAAGTTTGACATTTGACATCAATCAAACTGACATCTGTTTACACTTGACAGCGGTATTAGAACAGTGCGCAGGTTGCAAGCGGCACACTTTCACCGTGCGCGGGCCGCACGCGGCCCGCACACGGTGCAAGTGTGCAGGTGCAAGTGTTAGTTGTGACTGTCCAATTATACCAATGAGAGACAATAAACTAACTCACTCATCGCCGCATTTGGTAGGTTGGAAAAAAAATTGACATTTGACATCTGTCCAAAAAATTGACATTTGATATTTGTCAATAAATTTGACATCTGTCAAAAAATTTGACAATTGACATCTGTCAAAAGTTTGACATTTAAAATCAATCAAACTGACATCTGTCTACACTTGACAGCGGTATTAGAACAGTGCGCAGGTCGCAAGCGGCACACTTGCACCGTGCGCGGGCCGCACGCGGCCCGCACACGGTGCAAGTGTGCAGGTGCAAGTGTTGGTCGTGACCGTCCACTTATACCAAACTACAGTATACTTGGTGCTTGCTTCGCTCGTCGTTGCATTTGGTAGGTTGGAAAAAAATTGACATTTGACATCTATCAAAAAATTTGACATCTGTCAAAATTTTGACGTTTGACATCTGTCACACTGACATCTGTCAAAATTACAACTATCTCCTTCCGAAACTGTAGTACCATAGGCAATAAAACGGAAAACAGCAATTTTGATAATAGTATATACGGCGGCCATATTAAAAAATGACAGATGTCAAAATTTGACCAAACCATGTTGATCATCATCCTTTGGGGCCCCCAGATATCGATTTACATCCCGATCGGAGCTTCTTTATTTTCGGACGCGGACCAATGGACCGCCATTTTGAAAAACATTCTTTTTCACTGTATGCCCCTCTCAAAACTGTACAATATTAGAACAAACCCTCCCTACAAAAGTCTCACAGTTTCGGTGTTATTTGCGAATTAAAAATCCTAAAAAAGTGAAATTGCATGTTCGCAATATTTCAAAATGGCGGAATCAAAAAAGTTTTTACACATTCCTACCAAGTGTACCGTGGGATTTTCAGATATCGATTTTCATTCGGATCGGACAACTTTTACTATGAGTCGGTACGTCTACAGCCGCCATCTTGAAAAAAATTGATTTCACTGATATTGCATTCTTACCCTTATAACATCTATACTTGATCCCCAGGAACGACTTTTCTAAATCACTCGCAACGGAGGCGCAAAAAAGCAAAGTTGATATTTCAATAAAAGCACCTTTGTATGGCAGCCCCATTGAAAGTTGACACATGTCAAAATTTGATTACAGAATGTTGATCATCATCCTTGGGGACCCCCAGATATCGATTTTCATCCGGATCGGTGAAACTTTTTTTTCCGCCGCGGCCAAAATTTCCGCCATTTTGAAAAAAAAAAATTTTTCGCAATCTTCCCCTCTGACCTCCAACTAATATTAGTTCGAGCTCTTTATACTAAAGTGTCATAGTTTCGCCGTCATTTATGGTTAAAATTTGTATGGCGGATTTTTTTTTCCGCCATTTTGAATTTTTTTTGACATCTCCAAAATCGTCCCAGGGTTTGCTATGACATTCCTTAAAACGCACATGATCTATCTTTTATGGTTTGGCCAGGCCGTTGACCGTCCGAGTGACCGAAGTTCGGAAGACCAGGTCGCGAATTTTTTTGAAGACACCTCGATCATCTGGACACAAAACACAACAAAGACATTCAAAATTTTCCATAGGTGTCGAGAAACAATGCGTCAAAAATGAAAAAAAAAATTTGTATGGCAGCCATCTTTAAAAATGGCGGAATTCAAAATTTTTTTTGAAATATCGAATCTGCGGCCCCGAAAACCCCCCAATGCAAAAAATCACCCCGATCGGACCAACTTTCAAAATGGCCGCCATTTTGAATCCGCCATCTTGGATTTTCATGACAACCATCTGACAGCCCCCGTCATCCTCTATGACATTTGGTCGAGCACCACCCACATACCTCTTACCGTTGCCGAATTATGAGCGTTTCAATTTTGTATGGGGGCCACCGTTTTTTGTTCGGGGGCCCCCATTTTTTTCATTTCTCTGGAAACATCCCAGGGTCTACTCCAACATTAGTTAAAACTGGACCCCCATATCTCTTGTCGTTTTCGAGATCCGTTGACCTGTTCCATCTCAGAGACGATTTTCTGGTAATGTCAGATTTTTCCTGGGGTGACATGACCCATCACTATACAGCCTCATACTCAGTTTTGACTGACCACTTCTGAGAGCTGAGATCAATTATGTCAATCATCAGTCAGTCAGTCACTCATGGGTATCCAATTTTATAGTAATAGTAAAGTAAAAACACTAAGGGGGTTGGTAAACTTGAGCATTTATTTGTAAGAAAACATTGAGCATTCGAATACTCATTACAATTAATGCTTAAGCTTATCGGACGATGCCTATGCAGGCATTCCTTAGCGCCAGACCATGGTCTGGCGCTATCTTTAACTGCACGATGAGAAAAGGTCGCGCCACTCAAGAACATTGGCAATTCTTATTGTCCATCCTAAATGACCTGAATCTAATATAACAAGCTAACCCCCAGTTTCCCGCACGTTTGTTAAAGTTAAACTCATGTCAACTTAAAAATACGCAATGCTCATTGGTTACCTGCCGATCATCGGCTGTCATCAACCAATGAGCGTTCAGTATTTGACATGAGTTTAACTTTAACAAACGTACGGAAAACCGGGGTTAAGAGAGAGAGAGAGAGAGAGAGAGAGAGAGAGAGAGAGAGACCGTAGTGGCCCGTATCTAACGTAGCTTAGCTAGACCATAAATGTAAAATAATTATAGAGACAACAAAAATATAAAAACTATTCCAGAGGGTAGGAATAGGTAAGTAACTCAAAGTAACCTACCCCGCTAACATTACAATCAAGCAATAAAGTTTTTTGGAGATATTGTATTAAGTAAGGTACTTAATATCACATAATATAAGTATAATGTAGACCTGATCGACGGTATAATGTACCTACTTTATGTACTACGCTAATAGTATCTACTTGCGGTCACCCGTCGCGTGCGCCACACCGTGTAAATACTACGTAAGTAGTATTATCATTACTGTTACCTATTTATTCTGTGGTAATACATAGAATAAATAATAGTATCTAAATCTAACGTATAGTTCCAATCAGGGTGGCATATTTATGATGGATATTTATCATGGATGGTAGACGACGGCGACGGTAGTAGTGATTACATGCTCTTCGGGTAGGAGTAGGTACCTACCTACTTAACAACAGTCGATAGTTAAAGCTTCGATTTCAGTATTAGGTTTCATAATAGGCATTTATGTTATCCCGGACATTGATACGAAGACCATGCATATCGGTTATCGTAATTATCACTCGGTGACCGACGAACAACGCATGGAATCGTAGCACCACGTGGATTTCATGCCGCGATTATTTAATCTTTTTATTGGTTTTGTACCTAGGGCATCACAATCACAATACTGATTGCCAGATTTAGTAGTTTCCACCACAGAGCAAGAAAAAAAATGACGCTTCGCCCCCAGACGAAGCGTCATATTTTTCTTGCGCTGTGGTTTCCGCATAAGATAGCCAATCATCATTATTATAGCTTACTTGTATATCTACCGGTTTCCCCATGCTTTTTTCGCAATTTAGGCAAATTGCACAATAAAATCATGCCATAGAAATAATCATGCTATCAACTTGGTATATTAGAGTCCTGATGTATCATTGAGAGGTGGTTTGCGTGCCAGACCATAATCGGCGACGTATACATATGTATAGACGTAGCTAATCTTCGAATATAATTTAGCTTAGTCTTTTTCAAAATTGGAAGTCTACCTGAAAATAGCCTCTTGGGAAAACCGAAGAAACCGAATATAAAATTACCTGCGTCCCTATTACAGAACACGGAATGTTTAGAAATTGCTTGTATCTAGTACCTAACTTGTTCTTAAAGCTGGTTGGTGCAACTGTGGGCTTGTACTTAAATAAATAAAATAAAATACCGCCCGATCGTTAGATTCCCTGTATCTAGGGACCCAGGAACTACGAGGACTATGGTCCCCCAACACCCAGACTCAGAACAAGTATTTGCGCTTTTTTTATTCTGTCACAAATACTTGTCCTGTCGCGGGAATCGAACCCGCCACCTCCGGGTTATGAGCCGACCTGCTCAACCACCACACCACAGAGGGTGGCACTTGTACTTGATGTAGCATAATAAAAGGGGGTCTTTTTTGAACGGGCTAATAATTCTGTTGTTCTCTACCGACCTTTACAGCATCACTGGGCGGGAGGGCGGGCACAGGGTAACTAGCTTAAGGGTACCCCTGGGGTGCGAGCCCTGGTTTGGGCCATTGCCGGTATACGAGGATCGAGACGACTACGCTTACTGGAAGTGGACTATGGAAACTGGCGACCGTTCCCTAACCTTGCCGGCGGGGTCGGTGTGTGATTGTGTTACGCTACTGGTAAGTGGTATCCTATACCGCTAACGAAAACGGTACCTGAGCCAGAAGGGCTATAGACTGGTCCGGTGATCCTAGGCAGTCGATACTACAGCAGCTATACGGTCGTCCGGGTCGCCCAATTCAATTAATTTTTTTTTTAATGCAAGATAACAAGGCTCAAAGTGTCCAAGCTCAAGTCACAGAACAGTCTCAAGTCGAGATTTCATTTATAGTGTTTTTATGAAAGAAATGTCGACATGAGCATAGATTAACGATCGAGCGTCTGTAACCACGTAAGTAATCGTGATAAAAATACGAAATGCGCCTATTTACTGTTATCAGTAAATAGGCGCTGGGGCTACACATCGGAAGACACAAAACATAAATAACAATTGATATCATAGGGCACTAGCATAATAAGAGCAACTAATCATTCAAGGCGATATCTTTCCTCTCCAGACAGTCTTCAAAGACAAAGTAGTTATGATAATGATTTACATTACATTATAATTATTATTGTAATATTATTTTTAGAGATTAGAGCAATGCCGGACACGCAACAAGATCCGTAATAGTACTATTATGTATTCTGTGTCCGTGATATAACATGCGTTGTCTTGTAAGCCGAAAGATTTTTTAAGTTACCTACTTAGCTAATATAATACTTACTTCACAAGAATCATTTTATTAATATCAACGTATTTAATTTACGTAATACAAAACATTGTTATACACCACAGATAACCCCCAATAGATACCGCATGAAAGACGACGACCGCGCACCACGCATTGGCGTAATTGGTTCTATATAAATCGCCGCTTCGCAGCACGGCCTTGGCTTCGACCAATTATTAGAGTTCATTATTAGGGCGTCACTCGAAGCAGCCAATAATAGATGATCAAACGAACTTCTCAAGCGAAGTTCGATCATTATTATATGAATAGCTCCATCTGAAGATATAGTTATAAATTAGTTATAACTATATCTGAAAGATGGAGCTATGGATATATAATAGCGCATTGGCTCCAGTCCCCGCAACCCGCGCCTTCCGCCAGTTTTGGTGAGCTAGGATCCGAACAAAAATCCCGTAATGCGGTATTAATTAAATAAATAATTAAGTTTGTGTTTCACAAGTTTAAAATAACGTTGGGAATACAAAGGTCGCAAATTAATATGTGCATACACTCAGGCACAGAATAACTAATAGTACTAACGTAACGTCCTGTATAGGTACATATACAAGATCCTACAGTAATTTCCGGAACTACAGTATGTATTCTGAAAATTCTTTCACTAATAGAAAGTAATACTAGTTCCAATCGAATAGGCTATTACAATTAAAATTAACACGAAAATATTATTATCTAAAAGTAGGTAAATAAAAACATGATCATTTAAAAAGTGTGGATTTAAATTTAAACTTTAAAAGCGTATTACTCTGCCATTTATTTAATCGAGAAAAAGACAGGGGATGGCCCCAAACTATTCTCTTCAAACTAATCTCTCAAAAGTAAAAAAAGTTCAGAGGCTAGGCTGGCATTTCAAATTAATAACAGATCTCTTGTCTTGTAGATTTAAAAAAAAATGTTATATTAAAATTATTAAATGTGGTATGTAATATCTTTCAAATTACATTACATCATGCCAGCATCAGGATTGGACTTTACTAAACATTGAGCCATAAAAGTATGTAAAAAATTAAACATGCTTACCTAAAGTATATGCCACGAACAGATTGACCGCAGTTACGGCCCAGACCCAGGCAGGTATGCTGTCTTTAGTTATATTCTCTTCAGTGAGGGCATAGAAACCAAAGTCGTAGTAGGAAAACAGCAGGAAGTTAAGGACCGTCAGTAGGAAGCCAGTGAATGTTAACAGGTTGGGTGCAACCCACACCGGGCAGTACTGAAATGTCAAGTTCAATAATGTTCAACTAAATCAAAGCTCTGGCTTTAGGAATTCCTTGAAAAACTATGATAACTATAAGTAAAATAATTTACATTAAAAAAAGCCCAAAAACGTAGTTCAAAGATTTCTAAGAATTAAATTGTGTCAATCATAACATTGGTTGCATGCTGCTATGCTGCTCCAAGGCTCTAACATTTCATTAAAATTGTCAATGTGCTGTCTCAAAAAGCAATGCTGTATATGTGTACCTATACTAATTTAATGGCAGGGTTAATGAATCATTTTTATATCTTCTATTTTTTCATTTGCACTTCCGCTTACTCAGATACAATTTAGCTTGTGGAGTTTTGGTAAGCATAACTTTATGTCAGTTTTAATTTACAAATTCAAATGACAAAATTAAAATAAATATTGGGATCAATTCCATGAAATAATACATGAAATTGTTTTGTGAAAGTGTTACGTGAAGCTTTGTTTATTGACATGACAAGTTGGAATCTGTTTGTATTGAAGACAGCTTAGACTTTAAAACATATTCCAACTGCAAAAAAAATATAAATATTAAATCAAATGAAGTAAACATTTTTTTATCAATCTAAATTTATAACTATTGCTATTAGTTTAGTTTTATTATGTAGTTGTAATGTAATTTGCATTGTTAACGAAAAATAATGTGCTTACTTATATTTTGCAAAAACATGATATATAAGTTGTCATCTTGTGGACTCAATTGTTGATTTAATATTTGACCAGTCTACTGTAAATCCCTGGATAACTGACTCACTCACCCCAGTAGCAAGTACAAAATATTGATTTATTGCAGCTTTAAAGCTTGGCAATAAGTTAAATATCCTTTGCTGTTTGTACAGGAAAACAATATTTAGAAATGCCTGCAGAATTATGTTGCAACAGCTGCTTATAAGTAATAAGTTTGCACATACATTTTAATTTGGAGTTAGGTTACATGTTATTTAGTTTTCTACGGACATGAACCTTACCTGTACACACCAGTTCCAAAACGGATGCATAACATACTGACTCAGAACACTGGTATCCACAGAGTTGTACTGAAATGTAAATAATAAAAACATGCACACCATTATAATTATGAATTGGGCATTGGAGTAAAAATATCTAGCAGGAGCAGAACAAAATCAAATAATTAAACACAATATAATAACCCGGGAACGCACTTTTGTTAGATTTTATACTGACCACAAACGTTTTTATTTCTATTCTGACTCAGAAATTTTATATCGGAGTGAGTTGTTTTAAAGATGAATTGACTTATGTAGCTTGAGAAAAGACACGGAATGTTTGAATCAATGAAATTACCTAGTGCAACGAAATGAATGTACCTTGTATTTTTCGAATCCTTTCAGCATCTCTTCAGAAAGGAAGTAAGCCATTATGTCCGATTCCTTGGCCTCTTAATTTATACTAGGAGAAAATGTTCATCACATTGAACATTAAAACACATGTAACCAAAACGCGTCAACGTTATTAAGATACAATAACTTTATGACGAAAATGAAATAAAATAATCCGATGTTTTCACTACAGCTTCCAATCACACGAGCCTACACCACGATGCCAAAATGACAACTGAAAATTTCTAGTATAAGGGGCGTTCGGATTGGGATCAGTATCGTATTTGGCATTTGCAATTTTTTTTTTTTTTTCTTATATTTTGGCTCCACACATAGTGTATTTAGCCAGTGTCAAGTTTTGTAATTTTTCATCGTATTATGGAAATTTTCACTTAAAGTCAAGTCATAGTCACAGTCAGAGTAGTCATAGTCTAGTCTAAGTCATAATCCAGTCTAAGGCATGCCCTAGTAAAGTGGTGGCCACTTTACTAGAGGCTTCTATGGAATTTTGGAAGCAACACGAAAAACCACGTTTCACTACATTATATCACTTGCCCACACTCATGCTCGTAATTCAGCACTTAATGCGTAAAACACCACCAATTTTAAACATTAACACTGGAAAAAGCATAAGTTTTGTAAAATAATACAATGCACCGACGTGAACTTTTCCGCGTTCCCGCCAAAACCCATTTGCAAAATTAGCGTTGTTATTAACCGTTCGGTTTGAGAATTTCGCCAATGCCACTTTTACCACATTTACTCATTACCCAAAACGAACGCAAAATAATCAAATGCGGTTTGTTATCTCAAATGTCAAAAACAAATTGGCGGAATTTTACAATACACACGTAAACTTACAAGGGCGGATCCAGGATTTCATTTCGGGGGGGCCATTCTGACAAGATTTGGAGCTAGGGTTGGGATGATATGTAGATATTATGTAGGAGTGCTAGTCCACTATTTGCGTACGTTGAGTCAGTGGTGGATCTACATATTTTTAAGATAGGCTATGAAAATTTGCCGCCCTTGCCTCTACATGAGTTCCTAAGGTTATTGTATAATCCTACAATGTGCTCGAAATTGCACAATTCATTGATTTTTGGTACATTTGCGAGCTAATCAGAAAGACAGATTAAGCTCGGTAAACGAACGCGAGCGCAGCGAGCGCGAAAAATTAGCGCGATGGACTGTAGAAACAGACGTCACCACAACACGAGACGCATACTAGTAAGAAAAGCGTGAGCGAAGCGAGCGCGAAAATAACATACAATGTGCTTCAAATTGCACAAGAAATCGTTTTAGGTATATTTCATATTTGTGATCTATAATCAAAACCGGTATACAATGGCGTGAGCGCAGCGAGCGCGAAAAATCAGAGCGATGGACTGTAGAAATGAACGTCATCACTGTAACACGAGGCGCATAGTAGTAAGAAAAGCGCGAGCTAAGCGAGCGCGAAAATTACCTACAATATATCATGGATTGACAGAAATTACCGGGTTGGATTCTAATCCAGTGAGTTAGATGGCGCGGGTTCAAATCCCACTGGTTGCTAAAATTTTAGGTACTATAATATCTTTATAGATATACCTGAAGTGTGGTTTACACTTAAAATCAATCCATGATAGATTTGGCAAGCGCGCCATCTCTCGTCGTATCGAAATTACTACTAAAGAATAGATTACCTGTCTTAAAACAGGTTCTATAGATGTCGCCTCGACTGCTTAGTCGGTGAACACAACATAGTCCTTAAGATTTTCGCAGCTAGCGGTCATGCGACCATAGCCTAATTGGTAGGGCGTCTAATCCGGTGAGTTAGAAGGCGCGGGTTCAAATCCCGCTGGTTGCTAAAATTTTAAGATCTATAATATCTTTATAGATATACCTACAATATGCTCAAAATTGCACGAGAAATCGTCTTGGGAATATTTGCGAGCTATAATCAAAGCTCATCTGAAAAACAGACTAAGCTTGGAAAACGACGGCACGAGCGTGCGAGCGCGAAAAAACAGTGCGATGAACTGTAGAAACGGATGGCACCGCAACACAAGACACATACTAGTACGAAAATGACCTACAATATGCTCGAAATTGCACGAGAAATCGTTTTTGGGAATATTTGCGAGATATAATCAAAGCTCCTCAGAAAAACAGATGGCTCCCATGCCCCCCCCCCCCCCCCTGTATCCGCCGTTGTAAACTTACGTCTTCCTTCTCAATTTTCCGTGCTATATAACAATAACTACAATTTTCACAATAAAAATCATAATTTTTACATAACCGCGCCAAAAATTATACGTCAATCTCTAATGTCAGAAAACAATCACTTTTAACCCACCTCCGCAGGTGGGTCGAAATTGGCAGTTCACGATGGCATTTATAACTGTTTTTGAGCTATCAGAACGGCGAACGATAACAGTTAAAAATGCAACCTTTGCTCACACATTCCCAAAACGAACGGTGCATGTGACCATTATTGTCGTTTTTAACTGTTAATTTGCCACAAGTAGGCTATCCGAACGCAGGTATAGTAGACATCTGTGGAAAATTTTGTGATTGTGACTGAACTCTGCCGGGCTAGGATGCGCACCGCGAGATATGTCACGCGCGAGACGACATATTTCCTCGATGTAGACAAGTTTCTCGTTTACTCTAACATGCACGCCGCGACAGAGAAGTTTGTCGTTTTATGTCGCGTAGACAAACCAATATTGCCCTTTCATGACTCCTACTGTATTTTAATGTAGCAACGTAGGTTTCGTTCATTCAATTTTACGGTTTTTTACATGAACGCGACCTTAACACTGACACTGAAAATATACTCTTTGACGAAAGACAGAAACAGTTATATATAGTTGTTTCTGTCTTTCGTAAAAGAGTATTATTATACTCTTTGACAGAATCCGTCAGTTGTAAAATGAAAACAGTGAAAAAATTTTCGTAACTTTCTCTAAAAATTTGGATTTAGATTGAAAATACTAATTGCAAGCATATAAACGTAAGTAAAGTTTGATTAAGCCTAAATATCGAGACTAGCGGGTCTGTGTGTCTGCCTGCACTCGAGTATTGAGTTAGTTCTTTTGTCACAACGGAACATTCCTTTTCCATCGTAATGATATAATATTAGTCCTATTTCATCATATGAGGCATGAGGAACACTTGTAACTAGCTGGATACAAGTACAAACCTTCTATTCAAGACTACAGTCGGATACTAGACGGCATAATATTATGCTATTGTTGCATGTAAAACTTGTACTTAATTAGCTGCACTATTTTTTCAGAATAAGTACACGGAAGCAGATAAAAGTACGTTTATCAATATATTACTATGGCTCAACATCCAGTTTTCAGCTGGCACAGAATATATAATAGTACCACAGGGGAATATTGTTCACCACAAGGAGCCCGTCCACATCAGTACCTAACAATATTGCTTAGTTTATTACTTTATTTGTTCATCTAGAACACTGTAATACCTACAATTGATACCAAAATATTGTTAAACAAGACGGAAGCCTTAATATGTACCTATAAGAATTTATAAGCTATTAAATGTGATCTAAATAAAATAAGCGTTTTTAATAGATAGTATATTGTAGGTATACCTATACCTACGTATGTACCTACACAGTAATGAAAATCCTGAAAGTTCTACCCATGCATCTAGCTTGAGCTTGATCCTTATACCTATACATTTTAATCATGTGACAGGTGAGTTTCAACACGGTCTGTTCGCCGTTTGCCCCCTTCCTGATTTTGTCCATTATTTGTGCCATTCATTGATAGGATAAATACCACAGAATTCGCCCTATAAGTCTATGGTAAATACCTTTATAAAATGAAACAGTAATGTGAGATACCGCCATATTTACGATCTCTTGTTTATTTCGATTTTTTTACGTAACTACTGTATATCAAAATACCACTTTGCCTTTGGATTAAGCCTTCTGTACGTATCTCGACCTCAAAAATTACGACGAGATAATACTCGCGCCAATGTGTCAAATAAATTTTTTTTTTTTTTTTCGCCCTTTTGGGCAGGCTAAAGTCGTGAGACCATACCGCCTAGTCTTTCGTGGGATTTATTTCTTTTGTCAGAGTTAGGATAATAATTTCATTCGTTTTATTTCTTTCAAAGTCAAATCCAGCCGGGCTAGGATGCGCGCCGTGAGATAATTTTGTCGTCTCTTTATGTCGTGAAAAATAGAGATATCTCTTTATGTCTACCTGTGCTAACATGGCAGCGCAAGCAACTCATCTCGTTCTGTCAAATGAAGAGATAACGCAAATGTTTATCTATCTGTGGAAATTTTGTCGAGTTTTGTCGACAACCGCTAACATGCACACCATAGTCTGAGCTTTATTTGACACATGGGCGCGAGTATTATCTCGTCGTAATTTTTGAGGACGAGATACGCAGAGAAGGCTTAATCCAAAGGTAAAGTGGTATTTTGATATACAGTAGTTACGTAAAAAAATTGAAATACATAAGAGATCGTAAATATGGCGGTATCTCACATTACTGTTTCATTTTATAAAGGTATTTACCATAGACTTTTAGGGCGAATTCGGTGGTATTTACCCTATCAATGAATGGCACAAATAATGGACAAAATCAGAAAGGGGGCAAACGGCGAACAGACCGTGTTGAAACTCACCTGTTACGTGATTAAAATGTATTTTACATTAAATATAAGGATCAAGCTCAAGCTAGATGGTAGGACTTTCAGGATTTTCATTAATATGTAGGTACATACGTAGGTATACCTACAATATACTTATCTATTAAAAATGCTTATTTTATTTAGATCGCGTTTAATAGCTTATAATTTATAATTCTTATGGGTACATATTAAGGCTTCCGTTTTGTGTAACAATATTTTGGTATCAATTGTAGGTATTA
This sequence comes from Ennomos quercinarius, assembly GCA_910589525.2. NCBI lineage: Eukaryota > Metazoa > Arthropoda > Insecta > Lepidoptera > Geometridae > Ennomos > Ennomos quercinarius. The sequence goes on from OU342493.1 coordinate 13,591,557, forward strand.
AAGTGTTCTAAATGAACAAATAAAGTAATAAACTAAGCAATATTGTTAGGTACTGATGTGTACGGGCACCTTGTGGCAAACAATATTCCCCTGTGGTACTATTATATATTCTGTGCCAGCGGAAAACTCTGGATGTTGAGCCATATAATATATTGATAATAGTATTTTCATCTGCTTCTGTGTACTTATTCTGAAACAATAATGCAGCTAATTAAGTACCTACAAGTTATACATGCAACAATAACATAATATTATGCCGTCTAGTATCCGACTGTAGTCTTGAATAGAAGGTTTGTACTTGTATCCAGCTAGTTACAAGTGTTCCTCATGCCTCATAATTATGATGAAATAATAGGACTAATAATTGTATCATTACGACAGAAAGGAATGTTCCGTGGTGACAAAGAAACTAACTCAATATTCGAGTGCAAACACACAGACCCGCTAGTCTCGATATTTAGGCTTAATGAAACTTTACTTACGTTTATATGCTTGCAACTTGCATTTTCAATGTAAATCCAAATTTTCAGAGAAAGTAATGAAATTTTTTTCACTGTTTTCATTTTACAACTGACGGATTCTGTCAAAGAGTATATTTATATAACAATACTCTTTTACGAAAGACAGAAACAGCTATATGTAACTATTTCTGTCTTTCATCAAAGAGTATATTTTCAGTGTCTGTATTAAGGTCGCGTTCATGTAAAAAACCTTAAAATTGAATGAACGAAACCGATGTTGCTACATTAAAATATAGTAGGAGTCATGAAAGGGCAATATTGGTTTGTCTACGCGACATAAAACGACAAACTTCTCTGTCGCGGCGTGCATGTTAGAGTAAACGAGAAACTTGTCTACATCGAGGAAATTTGTCGTCTCGTGCGTGACATATCTCGCGGTGCGCATCCTAGCCCGGCAGATAAAGTTTATCATAAGTAAAAGGATCATCGTCCCTTGTTCATTTGGTGTCAAATAAAGCTCAGACTATGGTGTGCATGTTAGCGGTTGTCGACAAAACTCGACAAAAGTTCCACAGATAGATAAACATTTGCATTATCTCTTCATTTGACAGAACGAGATGAGTTGCTTGCGCTGCCATGTTAGCACAGGTAGACATAAAGACATATCTCTATTTTTCACGACATAAAGAGACGACAAAATTATCTCACGGCGCGCATCCTAGCCCGGTAGAAGTCTCAAAATCTTCACAGAATTCCCACTAGTACCTAGATATTCAAAGCTAAGAATATATAATTTTTTATATTTTTTTTGGCTCCACACGTATTGTATTTAGCCAGTGTCAAGTATTGTAATTTTTCATCGCGTTATTTACATTATTATTTATTGTACGTAGAATGTTTCACGTAAAGTCAATTCTTAGTCACAGCCTGGGCAGTCATAGTCCAGTCTAAGTCAGGTAGTCATTGTCCAGTCTAAGTCATGCTCCAGTAAAGTGGTGGGAGGTAGCAACTTAGGCACTTCTATGGAATTTTGGAAGAAACACGAAAAACCACGTTTTACCACATTATATCACTTGCCCACACCCATGCTCGTAATTCAGTCTTAATGCGTAAAACACCACCAATTATTGACTAGTATAGTAGATATCTGTGGGATTGAAAAATAATACAATGCAGCGACGTGAACTTTTTCGCGTTCCTACCAAAACTCGTGTAGTCAGTAGTGAGTGAGTGATATAATGCTCTTTGGTTTCCGTCATAGAATAAAGCATCCCTGAGACGATCAATCATGATTGACAATCGTTAAGTGATGCTTCGAGTGAAGGCGATTGAGGTCGTATCAATCGCGGATGCTTCAGTCGTTTGTTTGAGTATAATTCGGAATGTCGTGTTCACAAGTCGTATTTGAGAGTGCGATCAAGAATAAAGAAAACGATTGTCATTTGCTATCATTGATCATCAATAAGCGCTCAGAAAAAAAGTGGCAACTTGGAGAAGCTCATCATCACAGGCAAGGTGGAAGGGAGAATGACCTGTAGACGAAGTCCATTGCGTTGATCTGACTAACCCCCGTATAGTATAACACAATCGTAATCGATGAATGGGCTTCATTAGGTCCTTTCCGGTTGTGTAAAATCCTCATCCATCGGTAGTATGGACCCTTAGGCGGAGAGCTGAATAGATAAAACATTAATAATGAGAAATAGTGAGAAAATACTAATGGGTGGAGATGTTAGACAATGCCAACATGCCGTTAATGACGAAATGAAGCCCATCCATCGATTACTATTGGCTTAGACAGTAACCCCGCAAATCCACGTAATGAGGCGTTTATTAAAAAAAAGAAATTGTAAATTATGTATGACCCAATAGATGGCGCTAGTTGTGGTTTTACCAAAATCTGTCACTGTCCCTGTTTCATGCATAGATCACAGGCTAGAGGAAATGTGTCACGATACTGACTGACAACTCTAAACTCTTTCGTTCCTTTTATTTCCGTTGCGCGATAGCTCGGCTTTATTTTGGATCATAATATTAACGTTTATCTATCTAGAGTTCTACTGCACTTCAATTTACTTCAGAAGAATGCACCACAGACTACTTAGAAGATAATACAGACAATGTACTCGTAGTCCACTCAACTGAATTTGACATTTCTTTGTAGGTAGTCTAAGCATTTTTTTATGATTAAACTACTCTGTGGTTTGAAAGGTTTAAACTATGTACTTACTGCGCCATCTAGTAAAAGAAGTGGAACTAGTTTTATTTAAATAAAACGCCTCATTGTCTGTGGAAGGGTTACGACTCTCAGCATTAAGGAAAACGAAGCAAGGAGGAGGACTATCAATCAACTGTCAATGTACGCAAGTTATACCTACATTTTCGTCGTTTTGTTTAGTTTCGTTCCAGTTTCAGTTCCAGTTCCAGTCCCAGTTCCAGTTCCAGCTTTCGTTTCGTTTTGTTTTGGTAAATGTTGATTTTGTTCGCGCCATCAACACGGGTTTTCTTTGATGGCGCATTAAAGTAAGAAGCCTGCATGTCATTTTTCACAAAGTTAATTAACAATACATCTATTTATTCCGCGCAACAGTGATGAAAAACGTCGTATGACATGCGTGTGCATTGATCATTGAAATTCAAACATCAACTTTGAAATTCAATGATCAACTTTGCACATTGTATCATAATGTACTAAAACGTTAAATTTTTGCATCAATGGGTAATGGGATGGGTATCAATCACGTACTGATTGTCAATCACGATTGATCGTCTGCGGGATGCTTTAGAATGGAAATAGGTAGGATATAGCAATATATTCTTTGGAATGGAAAAGATAAATTTTTATCAATGTTACAAAGCTCTTCTTTAAAATATAAATGCCTAAAAATATAGGTATTTCAATGTTATAATCATGTTTAATATTGAAGGAAACATAAATGTTATTGAATTGGAAGCGAAAACTCGGTCATCTATTTTTGGAGGTTACTAAATATATTTAATAATTATGGTTGATGTACTTCATAGACATAATATCGTACTAGAGTGTGATTCAAACTCAATGGCGGCTGTGAAGTGCGCTGCAACTGTTTCAAGCCCCCACGCTGCACTCACCACTTGCTTAGTGCTTACGTGCTTAGCTCTGCCCAGCCCAGCCTGGGGACATCTAATTTTATGCTACTGCGCAAGCGTTTCGCGCTGACTTCATAGCCGCCATTGAGTTTCAATCGCACTATTCGCACTCTAGGTACCTCTGAACTGGACCGTGAGTTTGTGGGGCCCTGGGCTAATACTTCTAAGGGGCTTCATTATACCAACAAATTGCCTAATTCTCAGGTTTTTCTTTTTAATTTATCCTCATAGTTTCAGGTTTTCCCTACCACGCCCACTTGAAAAATTCACCCTTATATATCCGCAAGCAAAGCGAATAATAAATAAAATCGTAAAATCTCAACTAATTGCAAAATAAGAGCTGCCAGTTTCAAAAAAATTACTGACATGGAAACGCATTCGAAACAAGTACTAAAACGTCAGTAGTTCATAATTCAATGCTAGAATCCGATTACAAAAAACTGCACAGTTGATAATAACGCGCTAGCAAAGCGAGCACCATAATTTTACACATTTATAAGTAAAAGTAAGTAGACGTAGGAATGTAATTACAACGAAGGGCAATAAATGATAATAACGCGCCAAATTTTATCAAACGCCAAAATTTTACACACTTTTATGATTAAGATTCTGATTACAACAAACGGTACAAATGATAATAATGCGCGAGCGAAGCGAGCACCAAAATTTTATACATTTATGAGTAAATCTAGATAAAACCTGTGAAATTTCAGCGAGGGCTGGGGGCCCTTATATCCACGGGGCCCTGGGCTGCACCTCAAATTGCCCTTATACATGATCCGGCCCTGAGGTACCTATTTATAAATAAGTAGGTAGGTGGATTTTTTATTAGTCTCATGCGGATTTGCTCACGCACGCGGGATTGGCTTGCATGCGTAAACTTTCACGCTGCGGGCCACACGCAACTTTGAAATACTGTTTTCTGCGGGTTCCCTTTCAAATTCTCCCAATAATTTAAGTTTATCATGTTATCAGTTTAAAACCAATGATGCCTTTCATCAAAATATGGATTGCACAGTTTTCTATAAAAAAAAATACCGTAGTCCGTAGTAGAACAGAGAGAGAACCATATTAGTTGCCTACTCTCTGATTTTTTCGTTCTATCAATCAACACCAACGTCATCAACCCCTTTGCGTAGGTGTTTTGGCGGGAACGCGGAAAAGTTCACGTCGCAGCATTGTATTATTTCTCAAAACTAGTGCTTTTTCTAGTGTTAATGTTTAAAATTGGTGGCGTTTTACGCATTAAGTGCTGCTGAATTACGAGCATGAGTGTGGGCCAGTGGTATTATGTGATGAATAGTGGTGGTTAAAAAAGCACAAAGCATCCAAAGCGGGTCCGCTTTTGGCCCACAACGTACAACGCCCGCTTTCGTGGCTCTCACTTGGCGCTTTTTAGTGTTGAGTAGGACATACGTGATGTACTTCATTTGTCACATTCATTCACTCAAAAATGTCCCGGTCCTCTCATTCAATCCATGTCACACTTCAAAAATTTTGTCACACTCGCCGTCGCGCGTCGGTGATGCATTCGAAGAACGAAGTGAGTGAGCAAAGCACAGCGTAGAGTAGAGTAGATTCATGTAGAGGTGAGGTGAGATGAGGTGAGGTAGTAAATGAGGTGAGAAGAACGGCATGACGTTGGAGTTTATCTATTTTCACGCAGATTATTTAAAGCGGAAGAGAGTTTATCTATTTTCACGCAGATTATTTAAAGCGGAAGAGTGGGGACCTATCTTCGACTGTAGTGCGATTTAACATCAGTTTTCACAGAGTACTTTTCTACATAGCCACTCACGTGCCACGCGCCAGTAAACTGGCGGATCCTGCAAAACCTTATGTGCCACGGACCATAAAACTGGTCGGTCGGTCGGGCCTACCTAAAAACCGTAAAATATAACGGATTTGGCTCTATGGTATGAAAATATTGACCTTGACAGCTAGGTCTTGAAATTTGCTACAGTATAAACGCCTGGTACCAGCTTTTCTTGGTACTTTGTGAATAATCTATCGAAGTTTGCAAGATCTGTGCTCAAAGAGAATAAAATTGTTGTTCCGTGATTGTGTCAACGTAGTGCGTGCAGCAGAAATATTAACTGTGAGTAGATTTGGTCCATATTTTCTAATGTAATTATACATCATTTTGTTCGTAATTTAATGTTCTTTCGAATGGTATAATTTTTTGATGAGTAAGTATATAATAAGTTGGATGTATCAAGTAAAAAGACTTGTAGGAAAAAAATTCAATGCGGCTCTAGTTGTCTTCATTTAAATACTACTTCATAAATTATTAGTTTAAAGAATTTATGATTAGATATCTATCTAGAGTGTTTATTTACGAACAAATTGATACCAAAAACATGTATCCTATGGTGTAAGATCACGGAAAGGGGTTTATTTGAACATTACTTGGTGACGGCAGTACGACTGAACTTGCGCGGAACGGGTCTTTTTACGAAATAGGCTCGCAACAGACGCCAAAAATGATGTTAATAATGAATGTGCATATTAGTCTTGTTTTTGCTTTTCTCCAAGAAATTATAATTTGTAAAACTTTAAGTTTCTATAATATATTTTTTGTGCTCACAAAAAAAAACTTAAACATTTTTCAGTTTTTGTATGGATATAATTTATATAGGTAGGCTTTGCTTTAGTGGTGCTAAGTGAGTGTTATATAAAGTTTAGGGGGGGGGGGATGGGAGAGGGGAGTGGAACCTTCCTTTACAAAAAGGGGGGAGGGGGTGGCGGTTACGTGATTTTCGCAAAAAATTAAGTATTAGGTTAATAATTTGAATAAATAAGTATTTAACTTTTTTCATTTTTTTTGTGTGTTCGGGTTAGGTGAGCAATTAAATAAAGCATGCGCTTTCTACTAACTTTATAAAATGGTTTTAGCAAATATGGAAGAGCGTGGTGCCGGACATGGTGCACGGCGAAGCCAAGCCCGTGGTAGATGACGTGGCTGAGGACAAGGGCAGTCCCTGTCTACGCAGTCCGAGGAGTAGGCGTTTTGCTTTTTTAAAGGTTTATTTTAGCTGGTGTAGGTACATGTATCATCAAAATTAATTATTTTGTGTATATTTTTTAGTTCTATACACAGCAGATACAGCCAGTGGCCTTGAGAGAGCCAGTGCTTTCAACAAGTGACGGCACTTGAGGGATTTTGTATGTATAATAATGTATGTATTAAATAATGGTTACGTTACATTGGTACTTTTTCATTTTGTTAACTATGTAACTATGTATGAAATTACTTTTGTAGACAATCAATAAAGCTGCACAAACTAAATAAAAACATAACAAAGGCAGTAAATGAACAGTTATAATTTCATCATAATTGGCTCAGTAATTTAGATTTTCAAAAAAAAAAAACACTAGAAAAATAATTGTCATCTAAGTTTTTCTCAGTATGTAATTTAGCGGATTAAAGTCAGTTTTTAAAAGGATATTATTATTTTTAAATTCGGTCAGTTAAAATATTATTTCATCTAGCACTTAATTAATTCATCAATAATTAAGTAAAGTCATTGTTTAATTATTGATAAATTTAACTATGGTAAATATTTACTAATTTTATTATAATAATGGTGTAACTGTACTGGTAGTAGTGGTGGTAGTGGTGGTAGTACTGGTTTTATTATAACTATTAATTATCTGTGATTAGTGTAGCATAATGTCGACTATTAATATAAAAGTATTAAAATTATAATTTCTGAAATTTGTGTTCGTTTTTTTAATACCTCTCTCGTCTAATTTGCATAATCGGAATCGAATTCGGAACTGGAATTTAATGGAATAAAATTAACGTTTGTAAACGGCCTAAAATGCTCGATGAATTCCCGCCAACTGAGCGTGTTCGAACATGCGTCCGGCACAATATAGTTACGATTGCCGTTAATTTTTTTCTAGGACATGATTAAATATTTTGGTGTCATTTTAAAGCTATTGAATTAAACTTTATTTCGAATATGAAAAAAAGTAGTGTTGTCGCTTTAGATTTCAAAATAAAACCTATTTAACTTTTTAACTATTTATTGAAAAATAATGACATCACCTAGAATAATCAACTTAATTACAATTTAAAGCCTGGTTTGTACACTTGAGACAGCAGTCATTCAATAGGTAAATAGTCATTAGGTGTCTTAGTTAGAACCGATTAGTTTACCACTTGACGCCCTGCCGCGCATTACTAAATCTCAGGTGGCACACAAGGGTTAGCGGCGCGCGGAGCGTGGCACGTGAGTGGTTAGGGAAACAGTTGAGTGTGGTCAAGCGCTTGTCCGTCCTACATGATTTAATTCAGCTATGTTTCGAATGACACTGCAACTGTTATGGGTGGTGGCCGTGCCGCATAAAGTGAACGCCCAGCTCATCATGTCATTTCATATCATTTAAAAAAATTAACCACTGCCAACCTAGATACATAATAAGAAAAGGTAAATCAATAGCTTAAGCTGTGTAACATACAATCAAGTCTAACATACAAAGTAAGGCCTCTTTCATCCACCGGCCTCAATCCATCATGTATTCATGCATGACCCGATGCACTGATCAAGTAAGACTGCGTCCACCTCTTGTTACAAAATTGTACTGTATGACAAATGAAAAAAATGCGGCATCAGTACCTCACAACATGACATGACATTTGAGGCATGACATTGTCACACCTCACGAAATATAATGAAGGGCTCACACAAACTCATTTTGAAACCTTGTCCTACCCAACACTAGCGCTTTTTATATCGCGCAGCGCCTAGACTTAGAGCGTTGTGCATCGCACGCGCTGCGTACGGAACTACGCGGCGAGTAGAAGTGTAGTATATGACGTCATTCATGGACAACAAGGAGAGCGCTATACATTCGGTACTAAGCAAAAAAAAGACGAACGTAATATCTTTGGTCCTTGTCACCGTTACCGCGTTTTTTATTTGGCTTCGTTTTCATCTAAGCCAAGCAAGTTGAGAATTTTATTAAATATTGTGTTTTGTGAAATATATTTACTTGTGTGGTGATAAAAGCAATAAGTTTTTATAAAACAGTGTGTGGGCAATGGGTGGTTGCAGCATTTTAGGTTGCAAAAGCCGCACAGAGTCAAAAATTGAAGGAATAACATTTCACAAGTAAGTAGCCTTTATTTTGTCTCCTTGGGAGTCTTTATTGTGAAAAATATAAGTACATAGTAACATTTCATGTTATAAAAGATCCTCAGCTAAACAGGAAAACCGCTAAATTAATAATTAATGGCTAAAATAACCAAACATAACCATACAATTTTATTGACAAGGTACTGCCAGATTTTGAGTTTTAATTTCCCATAGACACAGTTACCCTACATTGAGAATGTTCATTAGTCGGCAAAATCTTTTTGCTTGAGTATTGCTTATTACGTTACATAGCTCAGTAGTTTCAATAGTAGGTGCGGTGCTTAGTTGTAATTTTAGACAAAAGACAACGCCGGATTTTGTATGGAAGGTGGCTTCTTTTTTTTTCGCGTGGCCATTGACCAAACCTTGATTTTCTATTACAGTATACGGTAATAAACAAAACTTGTTTAAGAAGCATATCTCTAAACTTAGTCCAAAATGAGATATAAGAGGTAGAAGTTCATAGATATTAATTACGTTTGAAGGTTATTACCTAACTACGGCGAATCAAAAAGGAGGGTTTTGATGACCAGTATGTATTTATGTAGTGTATCTGTATGTTATTATGCGTGAGTGTGTATGTATACAGGATGTTACAATTAAAGCAGTTAATTAAAATCCAACATTTTCCTGAAGTTTGCCGTAGTCATTACTTCCTAGAACTATAATGTTCAACAGTGGACGTCTTCAAGGCTCTATGGTGTTCGCAAAGGATTCGTCAATTGGACAAAGCAAAATTAATGACAAAACTAAAGGTCGAAAATGGCAGTATCAGTTCATCCAAACCAGTTCTGAGAGAGATGTTTGTTCTGTGTCTGGCTGAGTGTTATATTGTATAATTGTATGTATATATTTACAAACAAAAGTATCTAAGTATTCTATCAGTGATCTGGTTCTCATAGAACAAGCTATGTATGAACGACAGCCTCTGTGATGTGGTAGTTGAGCAGGTCGGCTCATAACCTGGAGGCAGCGGTTTCGATTCCCGCAACATGGCAACTATTTGTGCACACAAAAACAAAACGAATAAAAACTCAAATATATGTTTTGTGTGTGTGTGTGTTGTGGGGCCACGGTCCTCATAGTTCCTGGGTCCCTAGATACAGCGAATACTAGTTAGGGTCCAGGATCTATGTACTATGTGATCGTTGGGCGTTATACATTTATTTGTTTATTTATGTTTTTTTAACGGGCAATGTGCCTTTGTTACTCAAGCTAACTACTACGATAATAAAAACTAAACAAAACTAGCTACACTACCTACTACAAACAGCCTGCCAACATGGCAGCATTGCCACGTTGAATTGCAATGCTGGTGCGTTGGGCCACATAAGACCCAGCATTTTGGTCACGCGTCATTTTATGCTTAGGCGGGCCCTACACGTTCAATTTTATTGGTAAATTAAATTGACGAGTCCATTTCCGTCAATGTTTTCTCCATACTGTATTCCGATAAACATTGCGCAATACTAATCCTACATGATCAATATTACTGATCAATCAATAAAATTGATCGTTTATGTGCCGCCGTAGTTTGAGGCCAGGTGTGTGAAATGTCCACACATATTTATATTTATTAATTTCCTATTTTAACCACTTTACTCCATACCACTGCTTGACAATTCGCTCAACATGTGATACCTCCACTAAAGTTGAACCTGGCTCACAGACCTACGGACGATAGACCATGGGACCCGTGATAATCCATGATTAGTCATCGACACCCTCGAACGATGCTTTATTGTCATTTACATCACAACATAAATGATTGTTCAAGCTAGGCCGTAATGTCCTAAGATGTGGACAATGTCGTTTGTAAGTTTATATTTGTTCGAGGTAATTTTTGGAAGTTCTGATTTGATTTATGCATAAACCATACACTATTAGACAACTACATTGTTTGTGATTGATATAGGCTCGATTTTTATCAAATAAATAATAGTTGAAATGTTAGAACCAAGATATAACTAATAAAAGTGATATGTGAATATATTTTTGTCGTATCTTTTATAATTTTCTGGCTTGTGTTTAAATAGTCATTGTAGATACGCTGGTACCTAGATAATATTACCTAATAATGTTATGGCATATTACGGTAAACGGAGACAGGTAGAAGCCTGCCTCCCTTCCCTTCTTTTAATTAGTTTATTATGATTTGTAAAAATAAAATTAGTAAAGTAAAGTACTCCATAGATAGGGCTAACAAAATCGCCCATTATCTACCCAAAATTTTGGGAGACGTTCTTATTCAGGCAGCACCTTGTGTGGGAGCAAGAAACAACTAGGCGGCCACGCGAAATAGATTTCTACTCGTACATATTCAAAGAAGGATGCTAAAAGTACTTGGTATCGACAGAACAGTATCGAGTACTTACTCGTATTTACTAGTATCGAAACATCCCTACAGATAGTGGTATTATTTAGTTATGTTTATTTATGTAATTATGTTATGGCTTTAAAATATTATTATTCCGTTTGTTAAAATGTCTATTAAAACAACGAAGTCTAGGATTAAAACACGTAATAAACCCTTGTTTCACCTTCAAGATAAAAAGGCTGATGAAAATGAGTTATCTGTTGCCCTGATTAAATCTGCCAAGCGCACTGGCCAGTTGACTTTATGCAACAGAGGACTAGGAACAGGTGAGAAATATTTTTTTCATAAGTTTTAAGTCTTGTACACTTTTACGTGGCGTAACAGTGTTGGAATTTGTTACAATTTAATTGACATGGTAGGTACATGCTGTGAAGTAGGTATGAACAATGCAAGTTTCCATGCTAAAAATATTTTTAGTGCCAGAAAATGTGTGGAAAATTGATGAGTTGGTTTTGGATGAGACCAAAGAAGTGGATTTTACCCGTTCATGCCATGATAACTGGTGGACCAGTGAGCCGTTGAAGATGCTAGACCTCAGTTCCAATGTGATTAATACAATATCCCCCAGTGTCAAACTAGTGCAACAACTGGTCACCCTCAAGGTGAGCTGCACCTATATTATGCCAATTAAGTTCCTACCTATATTGCTTATTATGCATTTATACACATTGACCATGTTTAATTCATTATTTCAAAAAGGTCAAGAATATTTGGGTACCTTCCTACATACTTGCATTGACTTATATATTTCTTCTTAACAACAGGCCTGGGGGCATACCGTGAGCTCTTAGCGCGATTCAAAACAAAGCCTATACTGGCTCGCTTGTGAAAATCCCCATACATAAAAAAACAAAGCAATCCAATATAGGCTCAGTATTGAATCGCGCTAAGAGCTCACGGTACGCCCCCTGATGGCAGGGTGCTTCAAATTTTGAGCCAAATTCACAGATTGGCCCACATTTGTGCTTACTTAGTCTGTGATGTTAGTCAGATGAGATTGGTTGAGTGATACAAAGAAAACATGCATAGTTGTGCTGTGAAAGGTTGTACAAACTACTCCCAAAAGTGTAAAGCCTGCACTTCTTAATATAATTAAGTCAATGTTTTGAATTCATTATACTCCGTTTTGTAATAAAATAATCAACTTTTTATTTGGAACATAAACAATGACAGTATATAGGCATCACCTTTCCAGCTCAACATTGTTCATGAGAAATCTGAAAGATGGCGTTGACTTATTACCACCATTTCAATGAAAAAAAACAGTAGTTTGGGTATATCCTAAGATCTAAATCTAATGGTGCTTGAGTACTAATTAATAGATTAATACTCAAGTATAATTTACAGACTTAAGATACATGTAGTTTTTACATCCACCAGAATTACATACAAGACTGAATATTAAGTTATGTTACTTAATTATATCTTTCTCTAGTTACATGATAATGCACTGACAAGCTTACCTCCTGAGTTTGGAGAGCTAGTAAACCTTGCCAGTCTCAGTTTGGACTACAACAAACTCAAAAGTCTTCCAAAGAAGTTCTACAAATTGACGGAACTGCGTTGGCTCAGTATTTCTCATAATGAGCTCGAGAAAATTGAACCTGAGTTTGGTGATTTAGTCATGCTGAATTTCTTGGTAAAGTATAATCTATTCTTATCTACATTGTTTAAACATAATTTTTTTATACATCAATAAATAGTGCACTAGCTTTAAGGTACGGCCCCACCGGCGCGTCTGTGGAGCGGCAGCGACACTACGGGAAACTATTCGGCACCCATCGCTGCCCGTGAGAATCGCGGTGCTGCCGTCTACGAGCATAGCCACATACAGCCATGGGTGCCGAATGGACGATTTTGATGCTTCACTGACGCCACTTGGCGCGCCGCTGTAGCCGCAGCTTTATGGTTTACATAAAAATAATATTTATGTATAAAATAGTAGTTTAATGTAAAATGATTTATAGATGCCAACTCAATTTGTTTCCAATTATGCACCTTCTTTTGTTTATTAGGTAAAGTTTAATTCAAATAAAAAGACCATCATATCAATTCCATAATGAAAATCCTACACTAAATTTAATTTGATAGCGAAAGTTTTTACAATTTTCTGTTTCAGGATTTATCACATAACATGCTGACAATACTGCCACCTGGCATGGGATATTTAGTCCGTTTGGTTGAACTCAACCTATCTTACAACAAACTTGAAGAATTACCCCCTGACATTGTAAACTTACGAGGTACATAGTGATTTCTTTTATATCTGGAACTGGTCATCATAATCAGCTTATAGTAGTCCACTGCTGGACATAAGCCTCTCACAAGGACTGAGCCTTAAGATCGGGATATCATCTCTCCATCTACAAGCTCATATGCTTTTGGCTGCTTATTGTACCCCGGGGAGTCTTCACACCCCCTGGCCTGCAGTAGCTATGACCACCGCATTAGTCACAAATAGCAAAATGGCTGGCAACTATAGGAGCCGTGATATCTGTGTTCTAATGTCTTACAGAGGATAAAATTATATCTTTTATCTGGCACTAAAAGCTGCTGAATACTGAAATAGATTTTATGTTTAATACTATTAATATTGACTATATTGTTTTAGACTTGAAGAAAATGAATATAAGCCACAACAATCTGAAGAGGTTACCTCCGTTGGGAGAACTAAGAAAAATGGAAACATTGGATGCCAACCATAATGACATTGAAGTTCTACCCGACTTCTATGGCTGTACCGCATTGAAAGAAATATATTTGGCTAACAATTTCATTAAGGTATATTATATAACAATAGTACTGCGGTATTTTGGACGAAAAGATGCAGGAGGCAAGACTGTTCAAAGTGGCGCTCTGTGGGAGAGGCCTATGTTCAGCAGTGGACATCTTCAGGCCGTTGATGATGATGATGATATAACAAGGTGTGTCATAGTTAACATAATTCATATTTGTAAAGCATCTATGACGTGGGTAATTCAAAATGTTTTGGAACTATTGCATAATGATAATGGAGATCGCGAAAAGCAGACTTCAAAATCTAATTAATTGCACCAGTATGGCAAACCAAGCAAAGCATTAATGGTAACTCAATTAGCTGCTGCAAGACTTAATGAAAAAGATTAGCATTAGATTAGATTGTTGGAAAGTGAAGCCACATGCTATTATTGCTATTGGTGGGACAACCACTAGACCGTGAATACGCACGCTACTTTATTCCATCTGTATGAATAAAATTATATGGTTTAATTCAACGATCACGGCTTTTCTCTTATAAACACTGCCTCAGTTGACACTTGGTCCTTGGACAGTTATTTTAAGGGTACGAAAAAATTGAATCACGAGCGGCCGTATTATGTAAAAGTTACAACAGCAGTAGCCAAGCGACAGCAAACACTTGGCAATCGGTCGCAGTCGCTTGCCTGTTGCTTGCCTGTCGCTGAATCCACTTTGGCCTTTGATACTAGCGCCACTAGCAACAGAACAGCAATAGATGGAAACAAAATACGATTGTCCTACAGACGGTGATCTAGCGCTGGATCGCTTTTAGCTCTGCCAAAGTGATGTTTGCTTTTTCTGTGGCTTCTGTGGTTTACCACAATTTCGCCAATGTCGCGTAGATAAAACGGTGAACAAGATTAGTGCGCGCCAATAATATTTACGCCAGTCTTTTTTAGGTTATCTCTGTTGCTGTCTCACTCTATCTACCATTTCGACATTATGGCGAGAAGCATGCTTACAAGTATTGTGCTGTTGTTTTCGTCAATAGCAATCCTTTTCCAATGTCGAGCGTTGTACTTATCGAAGTAAAACTTATTTTCCAGGAAATTACAGAGGAGTTTTGTGATCAGATGCAGCATTTGAATGTGTTGAACATTAGGGACAACCAGATTGAAGTGCTCCCGGAAAACATATCTTTATTGCAGAAGTTGAAAAGGCTCGACATGACCAATAACAGCTTGAACAAGTGAGTTTTGAACTCAATTTTAAGCTTGCACACAGAATACTTAACAGTACAGGTACGCTCCGACATCACTTAAATAAATAGCGACTCTTGATATAACGGAATAAAGTGTAGTTCAGCTTGCACAGCGCTACAAGTTTATCCTAAACAGCTGCTTCTTTTTAACGCTATAGCGCTCTTCCGACGCGTTACTCGTAACGGACCGACCCGATAAGACGGGCCGGTCCCATGTACTTGTAGTTATGTACCTAAAGCGTGGAGTGCGCCAGGCCTGGCTTGAACTCATTTTGAAGTGATTGGTGCCTATTCCTACTGTCAAAACTTCTGAACTGATTTAGACGTAATATTGCACACAGATTGTTTCCACTACAGAGCTCAATAAAGATACCTTTTATATCGGAAAATAAAGGGTAAGAAATAGAGCTCTGCCCGTTTTATCCCGTGACAACTCAATTTTCAGAGATAAAAAGTATCCCAAGTCGATCACGGGAGTGTAAACAATTTGTGTGGAAAATATCACCGAAATCGGTTCAGTCGTTTTAGGTAGGGATTCATAAGTCATGTGTTTTATAAAATGTCCACAAATGTTTGTTATCATCATCATCATTAATAGCCTGAAGACGCCCACTGCTGAACATAGGCCTCCCCCAAAGAGCGCCACTGTGAGCGGCTGCTCGCCTCCTGCATCGGCTCCCCGCGGCTTTCACCAGATCGTCGGTCCACCGAGTGGGGTCCCCCCCACTCGGTGGACCGATGTTGTTGTTGACCTGGCCTATGTTGCGTCTTCCGGATCATGGTCGCTCAACTCGACAACCTTTCTTCCCCATCAGTTGTCAGTTCTACGAGCGATGTGGCCTGCCCATTGCCATTTCAACTTGCTAATTCTAAGAGCTACATCGGTCACTTTAGTCTCCTGCAGATCTCCTCATGCGGGTGTTAGTAATGTTTATGTAATAAAATAAAATGAGCATGTATCCCTTTCTCTATTATAGGCTGCCCAAAAACCTTGGCCTTCTAACTCAGCTACAAAGTATTAGCATGGAAGGAAACAAGCTGTCCTGCGTCCGACAAGATATCATCAAAGGAGGTACCGATCGGATGATGAAGTTCTTACGCGATCGCATCACCGAAGACATTGTGGAAGAAAGCAAGATCTTGAACACTGAGTGGCCTGATAAGTATGATCATCACAGTGAAAACTGGAATCTAAGACTTAATTATTGACTTTATATAGAAACTACACAACTAGAATAAATCAGCGTTTCAATATAATACCAACTGTGCCCTGAACTGAACAAAGCAACCACGAAAATAAAACAAGATAACTTCGGTCACAGGTCACTTTTGCTATAACAATTATATACGCTCTCGCGGGCCGCTTGCGGCCCAACGAACAGAGCAACCACGAAATAAATACCAACTTCTGCCACACGTCACTTTTTCTACCAATACCACAGAATATAATTATAATAGTACAGAATGTATAATAGTACTAAAACACAAGGTTTGCTCCGCAAAATCATTTAGATAAATACCGAACTTGCTCCCTCACAATAAAGTGCAATTCAGATAGCACAGCGCTACAGAACTGACCTACCTTTATTATTACCTAGAAGTTGCCTCTCTTTCTATCGCGTAGCCCTTATCTCTTCTAATGACGTTAGGGCTGTCTATTCGTACCTAGGTAGGTAGGTACTTCTGAATTAAAAATTGGCACGGTCTTATTGTCACTCTGTTATTGTCCCAATAGGGCTGCGTGCCGCTCAACCGATTAATAGCATATTTTGCACCAGGTACACCCTGAAAAAGAGCCAAGCTCTAATGCTGCCGTCTAGAAGCCTGACTGCAATCCCTGCTGAGGTGTTCAAGACCGCTTCTGATGTGGAAGTTCACATCGTTGACATATCTAAAAACAAGTTTTTGGAGCTACCTATGGGGTAAGATTTGTGAACTGTTCTAACTGTGTAGTGAAGGAATTCTGGTATAGTCATTGTTTGTCTCTCTCTATTTATTTGGAAATTAGCAAAGATAAAATAAGAAAAAATACTGAGTAGGTTGCTTTTCCTATTAGTACGGGGACCATCAAATAAATTCAAAAGTAACTCTGTCTAACTCCTCTCTCTGTCTCTCTCGCGCTCTCTCTCTCGCGCTCTCTCTCTCTCTCTCTCTCTCTCTCTCTCTCTCTCTCTCTCTCCCTCTCTCTCTCTCTCTCTCTCTCTCTCTCTCACTTGGCCGGTTTTATTATTGACAATTGGTTTTGTTACAGGATTTTCCAACTGAGAGAGTCTCTATCGCAGCTGATTCTGTCGTCGAATAACATTGAGAGTATACCACCGGAAATTGGTTGTTGTGTTCATTTACAATACTTGGATTTGGGGAAAAATCTATTGACTGGTTTGCCAACTGAGTTTGGCTCCTTGAAGCGAGTGCGGGAGCTAGTCATTTCTAATAATAAGTAAGTTTCTGTTTAAATAGTATCATACTAGGTGCGCCCTGCAGTTTCACGCGTGATTAAAATGTATCCTATATGATAATCCAGTGTGTAAGCTATCTCCATTCCTAATTTCATTGAAATCCGCTGTTCCATTCTGTGTAGAACAGGGAAAAAACACACACACAAACTTGCTCACTTGTAAGTGTGGATATTGAGTTCACCAACATAAACACAAACTCAGGTGAGTTGTTGTCAAACGTATGCCCAATTTAGCATAAAAAAACTAATTATAAAAAAAATCAAAATGATTTTTTTTTATTTAGTTGTCAGATGTTGCCAAATTAATCTTGATAGTGCCACGTTACGACTGGATTGGGTGGCTGCCAGCACCCCGATTCCCAACCCATCGAAAAAGTTTCCATTCGAAATTGACGCTCTCTGTCTCCTTCATCTACATTCAGGATGAACGAGACGGAGAGTGTATATTTGGGACCGAAACGTTTTCGATGGATTGAGAATCGGGGTGCTGATCACGGCATTGGTGTAAGATTCTTCAACTTGAAGGTGATATATAGTTATGACAGTAAGCACTAACTAATTCTACCAGGCTGCGTTATCTTCCATCAAGATTTACTACACAGTAAGCTCACGCTTTTATCAGGATTTGTTATTTCGATTTGTTATTTATGATGTTTAAAAGATTTCTAAAAAGGGTCTCTACAAGTAAACCTTTGAACGCCGTCACATCAGTATGCATTTATTTCTTAGTCTGACTTTTCACATCATCATCCTGAAGGCGTCCACTGCTGACACAGGCCTCCCTTATAAAACGCCACTTTGGACGCTTATCATAGGGGGAGTTTGCCATAACCACCACGTTGGCAGGGGTCTTGGTGATCGCAGATTTTAATGTACTGAGGAGAATGCTGCTGCCCATGTTTTATTTTATTTTTCAATGTTCGGAAAACTAAGAGCTAGGTAACAATACAAGTAAATAAACAAATCACAGAATGTCAGTTAGAAATTTTCGCTAATATTGTTGTTATTAGAGTATTCTCAATTTATTTATGTAGGTTCACGAAAATACCGCGGTGCGTCTACATGTTGGAAAACCTGGAAATTCTGCTGGCAGCTGACAATCAGATCGACGAGATCAACGTATCGTCCGACGCACTCGCTCGGTTGAAAAAGCTAGCTGTTCTTGACCTGAGCAACAATAACCTCAGCTCTGTGCCGCCCGAGCTCGGGAACTTCACGCATTTGAGGTAAGATCAATAAACTGTCGTACACTACAATACACAACCATAGATGTAATTAAACGGGAAAAATAAGGCACGTCTTTGCATCGCTTATTCAAAAACTTCTCCTTACTTGCCCCCACGTCCCCCTTACTTGCCCCACGTCCCCCTACTCCCCCAACGTCTCCCCTACTCCCCCAACGTCCCCCTTACTTCCCCCACGTTACCCTTACACCCCCCTAACTTCTCCCCATGCGTTGCGCTCATATTTCTGGTCATATGCATATAGCTGTCTTTCATTGACTGCGTTGCACCTAATTTAAGTGGACCACTATCGGAATTACACTACCTTTTCTTCTCTCTTTTATTTACATCTATGCACACAATAAATACTCTACAACCAATGGTCTCATATTACAAGCTTTGCTCAGTTTGGGGCTAGATGGCGCTGTGTGATATGCCCACTTTGCTTGCCAATATTTTTTTTTAATTATTGCAACACTAAGATAATAAGAAGATTAATAGCGCCGCCAGTAAATTGCCCTCCTGTAACCTCTATTTAACGTAATTATATACAATTTTTGAGTCTTGCTCGGCTGTAAGTAAACCATTCAATTTCTTGTTAAATATATAGAGCTACCTTATTTCAAACATTCACATTCACAAATTTTCATGCAGCAAAAGAGAGCATTTAAAATAATTCAACCTGTTTAAATAGGAATAGTTCAAAAGGTAGCAGCGCCCTCTGCATTAAACATATAGTAGCATTTTAACAAACATCCGTAATTTCCAGAACGCTGGAACTAATGGGCAACTGTTTCCGTCAGCCGCGCCACGCCATTCTCGCTAAAGGGACCGACACCATCCTCTCTTACCTTCGGGACCGCATCCCCACCAACTAGTCTTAACGTCTTAAGCCGTCGCCATCAGTGATGAGACGAGAGTAATACGCGCATATCAAAATATCAAAATTATAATGTTAAATTATTACTATAAAAAGTATTAGTGGCTGCTCTAACAAAGCGGAGATGACTCTTTCTTTCTCCTTTGTAAATAAAATAACGGTATTCGTATGGCTCGCAAGTATCTGCTAGTTTTAGCAGCTATACAAACATCAACGTCGCTTAACATCAGGTGAACGACTAGCTCGTCACGTCATTCAATCGCATAAAAAAAAATCTCATTTTTGTTATATTTTTTGCCGACTTTCCAACCTCTCAAACGAATGGAAGTACTGATTAAACCAATTGATCAAACAATAGTCGTATTAAGTAATATTATAATACAATGCATTTTGTATTTTTTTACCTTAAATCAACTATGACTAGAGTAACTCGTTTCCTCACTTTCTAATGGAACCAGTGGCACGAAACTTTTATCTCTGTAGTCCAACTCCATTTTGTACCGCGTCTTGTAGTTTGACAAAATGTTTATCTCCCCTGCAACTTTCGCTTATCAAGTCTTGGATCAGGATCAACCTAGAATCTTACTTTATTTGCATGATTGGCTATAGAGCTTAGAGCTTATGTCGGCGCACTACTTCTAACAATGGATTTATGAATGCCAAGTATGCGAACGACAAAGGCGCCGGCTTAAATAATTTGATTAATAGAAGGTTGGACTTGTAAATGAATTTTTAATTAATTTGTCATATGAATTATTTTTAAAGTGAATAATTCGTTTTCCCAGTATCGGTCGTCTCCGCTTTGGTAGCATCCTCAAGATGGTTCCTTTAAATTATATGTATTTTATCGGCTGTTTTGTATTACCCTCAAATCTGAAACGCATTCAAGCTAGTCTAAGCTCGCCTATAAACCGCTAGGGGGCGGGTGCAAATTAAATAATAAGATTAAAAGTTTTGTGATTAATGATAATTATAATGTGTGATAAACTGATTTAAAAAGACCACATTTTAGTGATAATATTTAAATATAATGGGGCGTTTTGTAAATAAATTTGGGTCTAGGAGAAAAATCTGTCAAAACAAGAAAAACTATAGTGATATCACATTATTGCCATATCACTGATATGGCAATTTTCGTTGAAAAACTGACATCAAGTATGAACTGATTTATATTAATATTTATTTATTGCAATTAATTAGCAGTGGTAATAAATATTTTCTATTGAACAATTAAAAACATCAATACATGCTCTCAATTTCAGTTAATTGGGCAATAACTAAACATTTACGTGTCTCTAAATAAGTAAATACATCAGGAGGTCTAGCTGCGGAAAAGTTTTTCCGCAGGCAATGTCATTCCCATACATTTTTAGTTATCGTTTGGCGTTTAACGCTAATGGAAAGGTATCTTTGCTAGACCACCTGTGCCGAGTCGGTTGTATGCAGATGAACCTCCGTGAAAAACGTGTGCACTATGCACTACATAAATATTATTTGACGTTAAAAAAAATGTTTAATAGCCACAGTTACGATTTTAGATATTGTTCACATTTATATAGACAACAGTAAATTTTCTGCCCATGCCATTAATAAAAATCTGGTAACTGGTTGTATTTTCTAATTTTAAACGCCTCATTGTCTTGTGTATTTTGTGCAAACCCGCCCTCGTGGTCACTATGCACAATGAGTCATAAAGCCACAGTGTTGCCATAGAAAACAGCCTGCTGATACCAAAAATATTTTTTCTCTTTTTCGTGTACCTGATCGCAGGCTATAATAATTTATTTTTACGTTGTTACCCGTTATTATTTTTTTCGTTGATTTTGTTGATGTTTAATTTAACCCTTTGTTGTTACAAATTACTAAAAACAGTTAATATAAAGCGTTGGTTGTGACACCGTAACGTGACTCAAAATATTGTAAGTGCCGATACAATAAACACAATAAAAAAGGCAAATACCAAATATTATTAACATTATGTTATTAATTGCTATTTTTTGACTAAGTGTATTGCATATTTTTTACTCACATGAAAATGTATTTTGCGCTAATTATGCATAATAAACTTAACATTCATCAATATCGCATATATTATAACATTCTTAAAGACCATTCTAATTGTATCCTACGTACAAATAAATTAAGTAAACAAAATGTAACAATATTAAAATGTTATCGCTTAGTGGTACTGGATAACATTAAATTAACAAAAATATTAATCTTCTATTGAAATTCAAACCAAAGTATTGTTCTATGTACCTGAAGTTTATTTTTGTATAAATATAGTACCTATATGTTATTCAAAATAGCAATTCACAGCTTTTGCGTGATTGAAAGTTGCACAATTTGTTTATGATCTTTATATGAGCACAGTAATGATATCAACTTTGTGATCGCTGAAATAAAATTTTTGTTTTGTACAACCGTTTTATTTTATTACAATACTAGTTGCGCCCCCCGGTTTCACCCGCAGCTAAAAAGTAGCCTATGTGTTAATCCAGTCTATAAGCTATCTCTATTCCAAATTTCATCCAAATCTGTCCAGCTGTTTGAGCGTGAACGAGTAACAAACATACATACAAACTTTCGCCATTATAATATTAGTGTGATTTCCAATGTTCAACTGCTGGCGATTCATTGCCAACTATGGTATACTTATTACGTTTTTCACAAATGTAACACTAGCCCCCTTACTAATAAATACTGTATAACAGCAAAATAGCTATTCGATGTTTTCTCTTTTTTCATCTTTACTCATTTCAAACTCAATAGAAAGAAACAAAAGACCAAATAATTATTAGGTACTATTATGACTACACAATGTTTATTAGTAAGAAGGTATATTAGTAGTCCGATCGTTATTCGACATAGTCTATTATAGACGATTAAATACATATCTTTTATAAAAGCCACGTTATTTATAATACTTTTACTCTATCAGAAACATTATAGTAGTGTTGTCAAAGTATACCTATGAAGTACATATAGATAGATAGGTATTCCTTTCATGCAAACAAAATCTGCATTACAATAGATTGAATGATGTAGATTTACATAACAAATTACTTTTGTAGGTCACAATAGCTCTAGCTAAATACAAATATACACTTGTTGTAAAGACAGAAGAAGAGTTGTGTTTTGACCTTAACTAAGACTTTTGTAAAAGTGTAATATGACGCACCTTTTATTATATTATACTACAAAATAACAATAATGATTATGTATTTACTTATATGTATAAGTATACGTGAAAGAGATCTGTAATTATATACGTGTATACGTGTACTGGCAATAGGATTGCAGAAACTTCAGTATTACCTACTATAATCAAGACATCTCCTGGAAACGGATTTTCCGCGGCACCATCAATTTATGCAAATTACAGAATAGCTGTATTGCGGATGCTTTCGAAATACATGCATAGATACGAAAATAATACGCTAGTTTAGTACCAGTAGTAGTTACATCAATGGCATTAAGTAGTCCCGCATGCCCTAGTCATTGCGAAACTGTCGCTTTTCGGCGTCTAACGTCATTATTATCGTTCGGTTTCACTATCGTTTTGTCGTAGACTCGTCACTCTATTGTAAATTGTAGTCTGTAAACCCATAATAATAAACTGCAAGGTCGAAGGCGCGGACCTACTCGCGCTCTATAGTGGGGGTCGGCACATGACTGCACTCCATAGTTTCAGTAGCCGTCCGTCGTGTGTCGATTGTTGATTGCCGCGGGCCCTGCAAAATAATCTCATTACAGAGTTTTCGCATATTTCATGACTAAGACATCGCATGGAACTTGAAAGTACAATTCCACCTCTATGTTGTTTGACGAGTAATAAATCAAATATTAAAAGGTTTAAATTGGAATCGCATTAAAGTTTTCGGAATGCTCAAACTGATAAAGACTGCGATGTGGTTTGTTTGTCCAGCTGTTCTGGCGTCCGTGTAAGCAGGGCGGTCCGTGGCAAATCGCGCGATTGGTTCAACACCCTACGTCGAGTTCCTTCCTTGTCAGACCTTTAACACTTGCGGTGCTCCGACCGCACTCCACCGATGGCTCCATATGCGAGTGCATTCAAATTTAACGACACGAACAATGACGGTAGCATAGCATTAATCTATTTTCTAAGATGTGCATAATCGTGGATTATTTATTACACGTTTAGTAGAGTAGATATAGTGCAATTTTAGTGGAACTGGTGCCGTGATATGTGCAAAAACTGCTGTATTATGAAGTCACATGGAATCGCTATTATGTCGCTGCTGCTGTTTGTTCAAAGTAAGTGACTCATCTTTAATTAAGCATTGCCTATTTTGTGGCTAACTTATCATGGCATAAGAATTAATTATAGATATTTAAAGTGGATTTATGTAGAGTTTAGGAGCTGTGAAAGTTTTGACGACTGTCAATACACAGTACACTCGTATTAGTAGGTGGGGAATGGCAATAGATAAAACTTCGGGTATGTGATCTGCGACTCCGATAGGTACAATCATGTACAATTTCTCTGAGTACTAAAAGAAACATTTTAATTGTAGTAATTTGACATTCTATTCGTCCATTGACATAATTTAACGAGCATTTTATTCATCAGACACAGTGGCACAATGCGAGCGAGGTCGCTCCGCTACCTTCGTGCGCTGGTCGGGAGTGGCTCCTGAACACGCCACTCCCGTCTTCGTTTACTCGGCCAGTGGCGAAGAAGACTCCTTATCAGGGGCCTGCATATCGCGGTGTCGGGAGCTGGACGACTGCGCTTCAGTCGTGGTGATGTATGGCAGAGGAAACTGCCAGGGGTTAGCGGCCATGACTGATACGCAATTCAGGGTGGACAATGACGCTGCATACTTCAGGAAGATCTGCTTGCCGTGTGCGTATAGTTTTAAATTTAATGTCTATAGTTTTTGTAATAAAACATCCAGACTATAGGCCTACACGGCAACTGACAGAACCATTGCTGCAGATATATTAGAGATATTAGATAATCTACGATCAGTGGGTCGTGGGTTCGAATCCTGTAATGAGTTTGACATTTCGAGTTTCGTTGAAGATAAACGTTGTGATGAAACCATAATAAGATGGTGGGCATCTTATAATGCTTGCCTGGCTGTCTCTTCAAGTTAAGAACCTGGTGCCAAGCATTATTAATAGTGTATTCTGGTAGGTGCACTTGACAGCTAGTTCCTAATCCAAGCGGAGCGCGTCACCTTCGGCTATATTGTCAGTCAACGTTCATATTTGATAAAAAAATAAGAAAAGTTTCTTATTTTTACGTTAGATGGGTTTGCGTTTGACTACATTTCACCTGATGGAAAAAGAAAGTGACGATAAACCACGCTTGCCCAGAAGGTACTAGTTAATCTTGTTTTGAAAACACCAAGATTGTATGGCAGAGAAGACTGATGCTGGGAGTTCGTTCCAATCCTTTCCATTGTGTTTTCTTATTTTACGATTACTTTTGTGATAGTATCATAGCTTCTGATTGGCAGTTGCTGATGAATGCCGGCACAGATGGTGGGCTCTCGAAAGCACCCCGGGGTACCATCTGCACGCAGACAGTCCTCACTCCAAAGTGATCATCAACACCACTATACAAGAGTGCTACGAAGCCCTGTTGGTGCCGAACAGGGAAAAACTGTATAGGTGAGAGTATTTGTAATCTTAGCCGTCAATTGTTTCAGCCCTGTGAGTCAGTTGTCATACGTTCCAAGTCCATTGTCTGGTAAAGGTGCACTTCCGTTGTACTGTGGCACTATGCCAAAATACTATTAACGATCCTTCAGTGCCTATATAAAAATGGGTATAAAATTGAATCATGCGATGACGAACGCATCGTGACTTTTTACCCATTGTTGACATTTGATAAACATGAAAACAATAACTTTCGATTGCGTTGTTATAGGTAACAATAGCTTTTCATTATCAGTAGTACACTTGCCATAAGAACATGGTATCTTAATGTTCTAAGAACGCAAATAAAAAATAAATAAATTAATGCACATTCCTAGTGTCTATACATATATAGGTACCTATATGGTACCTGTAATAGCTGTCACTGAATCTACATTGAGTAAACGAACTTTGTCCAATAAAAATTAAGATTAGTGCTTTTTATTGTGCTTATTCCGTAGTATATTTTCGCATTTGTTATTATGCACAGATTAGTATCGAGCCAACAGAGTTACGTCATGCGTCTTTACATAAGTAAATTTACACTTATCTAATAACGGTTACCGTATCACGTTTACGGACGTTATTCTATAACTTCTGATTAGCATTCGTCAAATCGGCATACAGAAAAATCATTAAGTTTACATAAGCACTTGGCACTCTTCACATAAATATAAATCCAATAACCAAGCACGAATATCGATCAGATTATTGCTTTAATAATGATAATTTCGTTTCTGTAACTTCTGTATGTCCCTGTGGAATGTGATATCTTGTTAAACTAGATATTGAACGTTAGGAGAATGTACCAAAGTCAATATTAAAACCAGATGTTTTACTTAAATATTTTGCTCTGCTTATGCACTGTTTGTTATTGGGTAAGAATTGGATAAAGGTACCAATAGACTAACACTTGAAAAAATTGGTAACACTAGGCTAATTAAAATCTAAACGAAAACACGTTGGCTTTATGGTAGAACAGTGCGTTTTTTTTACCACTAGTTTTAGTTTTACTTGTAATTTTTTATTCGTTCTAGGTCCTCCCAATGGGTAGGCCCGGATACCAGCTTTGATCCGGAGTCTATCAAGAGTTCAGACTTTGCCGTCGGGAATTGTGTTCTCAACGTAGAAGACAAGTTTATTGAACCGGAGTCCTATAGGGTCTCCAACTATTACACCTTCTATTTGGAGAATCAGTGCAGACATGACTGTAAGTGGCAGTATTTTCAGACAGTTTATTTTAGTAGTCCAGATCCTCACAACCCCAATTTTTATTTACATATTAGAATTTTCTCTGTTTTATATTGATAACATTTTTATTGAAGACCGAATTTTCTGGTTCACCGATATACATTTCGAGATATTTTTTTATTTTATTTTATAAGTGGCAAAAAAGCAGACGCCCTCTGAAATAGTAAGAGGTCACCGTCGCTTATGGACGCTGCAGCAAATGGGGTGCTGATGATGCGTTGCCGACCGTATTATTAGTATTAATATCCTTTTTGTAGGACTTTATGTTGTAACCCCCGGGAAAAATTGAAGATAAAACCTTTTTAAAGTTAAATGGCATTAGTAAGGTATAAATCCGCATTTTATTTTACAGGTACTTAGAAAGAAAACTAAACTGTTGGCTTTTCAATAACTTAAAAACTATGATTTTAGATCTCAAGAAGATAGACAGATGTTCTTACGAGGAATACTACAATCAGACTCTGAAACACGTCGAATTTACAATCAAGAACTATACCATAGACGAGGTAAGACCATAAGTAAGATCAAACAATAAATAATAGTATCATCTAAGTTTAACTGTCATCATGGCCTTAATTACTGTAATTTTCCTTGTATTTTCCGGTTTTTTGCCTGTTATTAATGTTGCAAGGTTACATAAGCGATCTACTGATATAGTTCATTAACTACATAGTGTTCCTTACATAAACAAAACATAATTTTATTTACACCATACAGTCATACTCACTTGAGATATTGTAAATCAACTCATCGATACTCAAAACAGTTTAATCTAATTTTAATCGGAGATAAATAGTATTATTAGGTATCTGTAACCAGCAATGCAACCCAGTGTCTAAAATGAAAATAAACATTATTGTAAACCGGTTTGAATGGACTGAAATAGACCATACACACATAACTTTAGACTCTCAGTTAACAAATTTACATGAATGCGGGCATTTACTTATTAGCTTACCACTATTCTATAACTATTGCAATATTTATGTAATTGTACTCTGCATTTATCTTTGCCATAACAGTCATTAGCATACTTTACAATCGTAAAAAAAAACAGATAATGGATGCGTCAACGAGTCAGTGCCTTAGGGTAAAATAGAATTTTCTATCTGAAAACTATTCATTGAATCATAGAAAATATTCAGGTCAATGCAAGCAATAGTAATAGTTATGTTCACGGTGTGTCGTGCAAATAATTGCTGTTTTGTGACCTAATAGCAATTGAATCTGTTAATTTAGCTTAAGTAATATCTTGATAACTGTTATCTGCGAGCTACATTTTCATTTCTGATTTGTAAATTTCCCGGTTTTTTTTGGACCTGAATAATGCAAGACAGTCATAGTAGCTGAACACGCACGTAAATTGATCTTTAGATAACGTAACGTGTTTTGTTTTAAACAATTTCTTTTTTATTATGCTTAGCGGCTATAAAAGGAAGAGGTTGTCAAATCTTCTGTATCATTTACCACGCCTTTCATCGTTGTAAATAAAGTATTAGTTACCTATAATATGTCTGCTATGGTAGCTTTATCTCTATAGTACATTTGAAACGACGTCATATACAGGATAAGTTTGAATTGGTATGGAGTTAATAAGATACTAAAATAAATTTAAAAAAATAATTTCTAAACACAGGTCGTCGAACTCATTTAAGTGCATTCGGTCAAGGACGAAGTTGGGTATCCCTGATCGAAGACGAAGTTCAACTACACCCAGCTGCGCTAGGGCTATCTTCGGAGCATTTGGGTAACATTATAACGTAAACTTTACATGGCATTTTTTTTAGTAAAAAACTATTAATTTAGAAAAGTCGTAGAAGAAACATTGTCTACCAATAAGGATAATATACCAATTCAAACTCGGATTGTATTGCAATAGTTGTCATGTATTGTTAGTTTGTTTGTTTAGGAGTATTGCAAAATTCGGGTCAATTAATTCTATAATCAAACCCTATTAACATTATCATATTTATCATACGTCTTAACTTCTGGCGCATAATGACCTCTCGACCAATCACAAAGCATCACATTAGTGGCACCTTCACTGTTACAGATGTTCAGGCCATGGTGACATATTCCTATCAAAAGCGTCATATGCATATTTGCTATAGCATACAAAACCAACATCAATCGTTTCCAGTGCAAGAAAGCATGCGAAGTAGAAGACCGGTTCGTATGCCGCGGGTTCACTTGGCGCACGGCGCGGCGCACGAGCGAGGCGGGCCGCGGCGCCTGCGACCTCCACAGCGAAGATCTCGTCACCACGGGCTCGTGGTTACTGAGACGGACCAACGGGGCCGCGTACTATAGGCGGGTCATCTGCTTGAATAGTACGTTTATAACTAACACCTGGATTGCTTACTTCTTACTATTAAGATAAGATAAGATAAGATAAATTTTTATTGAACACCATACAGTATATAAATAGGTACAAAACGCTCAATCAAAAACATAGGTACATACCAGAAAATTATGTGGCTAGTATAAATTTAACCAAGATAGACACCCACTCTTTGGTCACCATCACTCATCCAGTGCACATAATATAAACCAAATTTATGTATTATGTTCTGTATATATTTTTGCGGGAGACATTATAATTTTGATTTAAGACACAAAAAAAACAGACCGACCTAGACATGAGAGAAAATAATTACTTAACATTCATAAGAATAACAAAGTATCCACAAACTTTACAACAATACATCATAATTATCATAACACCCAATATTGTCCTTATCCGTGTGGTCCCGGCGGTGTGAGAGTAGGACCACCCTATATCTTCCTGTGGGTGCCACAAGATCTCTGTTTTGCGAGAAAGGGACAGGTGATGCTCGCTTCAGAAACATTAACGCCTTGATTTATTGACCAATTTTACTTATTTTTAAAATTATTGCATTTTTTTTTAAATGTACGTTATGAAAATAATATTTACTTGTTATTTTCATCATCATCATCAGCATCATCATCATCATCATCATCATCATCAATAGCTTGAAGACGTCCACTGCTGAACATAGGCCTTCCCCAGAGCACGCCACCTTGAGCGGCTGCTCGCCTTCGTCATCCATCGGCTCCCCGCGGCTTTCACCAGATCGTCGGTCCACCGAGTGGGGGGCCGGCCTACGCTGCGTCTTCCGGTTCGTGGTCGCCACTCGAGAACCTTTCTTCCCCATCAGACTACTTAATCACTACTTCGTAAATATAGGTCAAAGTAAGCCTTAGCAAATATGTGACTTTCAGAAATTCGATCAAAGTAGTTAGTTCTCTATGCTTATTATAAGGATAATTGTAATAACATGATTTGATTAGAATATGTGAATTATTGCGTGTCTGAGTGCAATGATACATCACGGTTATTTTAGTTTTGACTCCCTTGAAATAGATACTTCGAGACACTATAGCAATTTTACAACATACAATCATTTTGACGACGTACAATAATTTGATGTAAGGACATGATTTTAATAAGTACTAGAATATGTAAACACGATTTTTTTGATGCTAACTATAGACGTAGGTACACAAATTGCTATTCACTTTTCATATAGCATTTCAAAAAAGTACGTAAATATAGCGTTATTTACATTCGAAGCTACAATTTCAAGCTAAAGTATAAACTCTCTTCCAGTAACGGTAGATTGCGAAGATACAAATATGGTGGTAACGTACCGTCCGCGCGGTCTGTTCCGCGGCCGCGTGTACGTGCCGGGACACGGCGAGCGATGTAGCGCGCGCGCTGGAGATGGAGTCGTGAAACTTACGCTGCCGCTGCGGGGTGACTGTGACGTTAACTTCGCGTACGGGATCTCTAATGGACCCAATGGAGTCATTAACAGGTACCAAATCAAAGGCATCCGCCTCCTGGGTTGGCCTCGCCTTTTCTGCCTTGGAATATGCATGCCCTGTTTGAAATCGCTCTACTCATGAATAGCTAGTGGATATCGCCTTGAATGAAACTTGCCGGATCATCACGGGTTGTAAAACTGACACCAGTTAAACTGCTGTATCCTTTATCTGGTATAGCGGTTCCAGATGTCTGCAGGGCTGTGACAAGCTCCCACGAAATGACAAAAAAGGAGCGCGACACTCGACATCCGCTGCACGAACACATCCTTGCGCCGCAAAGGCTGAAAAGTAATAGTTTTATCAAAAGTGTCAAGTTCTTAACCTCCGAGCCCTTAATAGTCAGACGCAGCCTTTGGCGTGAGAGAGTGTCACTTCCAAATCCACTTAATGAAACTGCTGGGAACCTCCCACCAGGTCATTAAGAACCATGGCCGACCTGGAAGTCTCTAAATAGGCTTCGGACTTAGGTCGGCCGGAGCAAGAACCTGGCCAGCCTGGTTAGCACGGACGGTAGACGAAATTGTCTTTTCCCTGTTACTCCACGACGCAACGTCCGCTGCAGTCACTACTCTAATGGGTGACCGCTACAGCAAAAAGTGGTATTTACAACTGAGCGCTACCGTGCTTCGGAGGTGCACGTTAAGCCGTCGGTCGCAGCTGTTATCGTAACACAATAGTCGTTAAGCCAAGTCAGAAGCCTTTGGGTGGCCTAAAAATTCTGACACCAGGGCTGACCACTTGCCTACACGACAAATAAGCAAGTATGAAGAAAGTGATATAAAACAGGAAAGATAATTTTGTTTACCATCCGTGCTAACCCAACCCGTTATTCATGGTACCTAGCTATTCACGGGTAGACACCCGTGGCCGCCCGTTGTTCCACCATTCTTTGTTTTGTGTCATGTGCATTGTTGTACTTTGTTTGTTGTTCAATAAAATATTTTTGTATTGTATTGTAGACAAAATTGTCTTTCCCCTGTTTTACTCCACTTGACAAATAAGCAAGTAACATAAAACGGTGCAAGCCAATTTTGTCTACCGTCCGTGCTAACCCAGCAGTAGGGTTAGCACGGCCGGTAGACAAAACTTTCCCCTGTTTTACTCCAAGCAAGTATGAATAAAGTGACGTAAAACGGGGAAAGACAATTTTGTCTACCGTCCATGCTAACCCAGCTGGTAGGGATTATCGGTGGACCCCGATCTTCAAAGTTCGTGTAGAGCGGCTCAAACTATGGCCAATTGAATAACGTGTCCTGCGTGTCTCGCCACTTGCTCGAAACAGAACCTCATGGACGCCACAAATAACGCAGGTGACGTGGCCAGGTTCTGGGATGCAACTATTTAACATTTTTGCCTTCAACACACCAAGAAGATGTGGGATCGTGATGGGCTGAGATTGGAGAAGGATAGGTAGCACCAGTACATACAACTTATTCCGAGTGATTTTGTCTTCTCCCAGAACAATGGCGTATGTGATGGTGATGATACAGAACAACCCTATCATCCAAACGGCGGGCGATCGGTGGGTGCGGGTCGGGTGTTCGCCTGGCACGCAGACTTCCACGCAAGTCGACGCTACCGTATCTGTCAGGGATACTGGGTAAGTATGCTTTAGGCCCTACTCAATAAAAGTGAGAGAAGAGACTAGTTTTTGTTACACTTCAATATTTTACTAAAGTATTTGTGAACAGAAAAAACTACGACTTGTTCTGATTCTGGGTGTTGTGGGATCATGGTCATCGTAGTTCCTGGCTCCCTAGATACAGGGAATCCTAGTAAAGGGCCAGGATACGTACGCGTAAAAATGTGTTCTTGTCGATTTTGTTGTATGTATGAAATCTAAAATAATGCTTATCCATTTGGATGTATTTTTGAAATTCAGTTTCTTATTTATTCAATAACAAAAATTCACAATACTAAAACTATGAACTGTGCATCATAATGTATACCTAAATCTAACAAACCATTACCAGTACGTTCTGCCTAAACTGCTAGCAGTATTGCGACGTCGATGCTTACTTGTATTTACAAGAAGACGCAACGTAGGCCGGCCCCCCACTAGCTAGCTGATGGATACATGAGGTCAGCAGCTGCTCAAAGTGGTGCTCCGAGGTCTATGTTCAGCAGTGGACGTCTTCTGGCTATTGATGATAATGACGACAAATATTTATTTTGTAGTTATATTTACAGCAAGCTGTCGTTCGGTAGCTCCGAATCCCTCCCGTCCGTTCCATCTCCGGCTAGCGCAGTGTTCTCAGGCCGCGCCGCGCCTCTCTCCATGTATGTAGTACGAGGCGACGACGCCGGCGCAGGCGCAGCCTCGCTTGGAGAACTGCTAGAACTCAGGCTCGACTCTACAGGTAGGAAACTTCTAAATACACTGCATTTAATTTTTTTTAGTTGTTGCCGTTTCACACAGAGTCATCTAGCCCCAAGCCACAGATAATATAATACTATACTAGTACCCAAGCTAAGCAAAGCTTGTACTATGGAAATCATATAAGTGATAGAATGCTTAGGTACTTTTTATTTGTACTTTTACTTAGAGTTTGAATACTTCTAAATGGTACTCACAGTCAAAACTCATTTGCGATCAAATCAATACCTTTAAAAAACCAGATTTGCACAGTAACCTCCAATTGAACAAATGGAAATTGCACGTCATGATTACGTACGTAAGCCGAGTAATCAAGCGAGCTGCAAACAATTTTGTGGTACATTAAGCACAAAATAGCTGTTCCTTCCTTCTTTTATAGGTATAGGCAATGACAGTTAGGGCCGCTTGCGTAAGCGTTCTTAAACGCAATTAGTGACCCACCTAAATGCATTTAGAGGTTTAAACGCAATTACCCTCTTGCTGAGACTAAACATAATTAAAGATCTGTCAAATTTAAATACCCAAAAACGGGCGTTTCATCATTAACAGCCTGAAGACGTCCACTGCTGAACATAGGCCTCCCCCAGAGCACGCCACCTTGAGCGGCTGCTCGCCTCCTGCTCTCGCTCGCGAGCTAATATTAAATATTTAAATAGCAAACGGGCGTTTAGCGCTATTTAAATATGTTTAGCGCCATTTTGGAATTCCAGTACCCCTAGTACGAGTTTCGATAGTTTACTAAAACTTGATTCGTTTACGTTTCCTCCCATACATTTTTCTGCAGCGCCCCTACCGGTCACGTTGATGAACTAAAAATGGCAGTACGAGTTTAAAATGGAGTCGCACGTATTCACGTATTCGAAAACCTGAGAAGTTCTCGAGCCGTTTATGGCATTTTGGTAGTACGAGTTACCATTGTGACAAGTTAGCGTTGGTAAACGTTAACGTGGTCGAACATTTTGATAGTTTTATAACTCACTGAATTAATTTTAGTGAGAGCGTACAAACGAGTAGCCAATTTTGCGAATATCATGTTATTTCATCAGTATTTTGCATGTTATGCAGACTATAAAACCATAATGATTTGCCTACTTAATTTATGATAATGAGGCCCGGCACAAAATATTTAATGTCTATTTCTTTTGATGCATTGAAAGCTTAGGTATAGGTAGGTACTTAGGTACAGAGAAGCCTAAATCGTAGGTATGAGATTTCAAAGAATATCACCGAGACAAGGCTTTATAGATTCATGCTGGAGACCAAGGCAAGATAAGTTCTCATCATCACCATAATTATTACCTATCAGTCGGTATTAGTTCACTGCTAGAAATAGGCCTGCCTATAATTAATCTAGGTATCTACCTAAGTACTATTTTCTGCTTTTAAACTATGTTCCAGTACCTACATAAATAATAATATCTCGATGGTTTAGCCAAACAAGGATTATCATAGTGATTGATTTCTTTTTCTAATGTCTCTCTAAAGCTCGAGAAACTATTATACAATGAAATTGTTTTCCTAAAGTACTTAACTAGGTACCTATTTGGATTTCTTCACATAAAGATGGTTGAGAGCCATAGTTACTTAGACAATAGGTACTTTAGTTTAGGAAAACGTTTCTGGCTGAAATTAAGGCAAAATAGTAGTTGGTAGTACCTTAAGTACATAGGTAAATCAAAATAATTAGGTTGGTACTTACCTCAGTCACAAATAATCCTCAGTTAAATGTTATGTAGTGAGGTACTTGTTGTGTATGATAATTTTATGCCCTTCATGTAATATCTACATACTTTCTTGAATATGTACTTACCTATGTTAAAGGCATAATAACTCTATGCTATAAAGTATTATGTAGATACCTATTTACACTTTCATCAGTAAAAATGAATGTTGAGAATTAGATCAGCAGTTCCGGGTATGTTTTTCTTTCATTTCACCTAAATATCTATTCTACCTCATCATAGTATTAATGTGGATGTAGCCATCTATTAGTATTTTTCTGTTATTTTACAGTGATAACAAGAAGTACCTCCCAACTACTTACCACTATAATGAAACTGTTCTAATGGGATCTTACCATGTAGAAAGTAGAATACTTACCTAAATGCTTGGAGCGGTTTCAGAATTTCTCTCATGAGTGTAGAATATAAATATTTACCTAAACAATTACTTATTTCATATTTGTTCCATTTTATAAAGTTCTATGAGATTCACTTAAGCCAAATGTATATTATAAGGACTTAACAAGTACCTAACCTATTACTACCTAATAACTTCTATTCATTCAGCTGTATTTTGTAATTATGTTGGTTCATACTGACAATAAAACATTGATTTAATTAAAAATTCACAATATTTGACTGTTTTTTTAATGATCAAGTATAATAACATAATATGATGAACAAATTCTTTGCAGACTCAAGTTCTCAGTGTTAAACATTCTCTTGATGTGGTAATTGTTGCCTCTAGCAGTGTCTATATAATAATGTTATCTAGTCAGATATCCCAATCAGCTGAAAGACAAAAGATAAAATTGAAATACATAAAACCTCACTACACTAACATATAGTACTAAAGGTTCAAGAACCTGTAAGTGTAGGTGTTTTTTTTAATGTACAGGGGATTCTAGGTAAAGGCCCTAGTTCGTAGATAAAGGAAAGTTATTATAGTTAATGCATTTTGTACAAGATACACAAATTTCATATTTCATAAAAAAAACAATGGTAAAATACAGTTCAAAGCAGGGAATTCTAGGGTAATCGTAGGATGTGAAATAGGGAGTTATTTTACTGTTAAAGCAGCCATGCATTGTAAATAATAATTTGGGTAGAAATATAGGTAGACGTAGGTATAGGGACGTACCGTTTTCTATTTTTAGGCAGGCTGCAGTTGGTTTTCCATTTGAGAGTATTGCACAATGCACATGCTCTTGCCTTTTATTGAAGGCTGAAGCACAAGCCTACCATCATGGACCGGCTCATTTAAGTCACGTTTCTAAAAAAGTAATATTTCTTTGAACTTGACAAATATTTCATTTTACCAACACTCATTTTACGTACAATTTCTTTGGGAAATTGTTACCTCTTCTTAAAAAATATCACTGTAACCAAAGACTTCTATGTATACACCAGACAGGACATCTCTAACTTGCATTGTCAACCACTGCAAATATGCCAATGAGCATCTTCTCGCTCATACGATGCTCAGCTCTCAAAGCGACTGCACGTGCAGCAGTGAATAGCAGTAAACATTATGATCCGAATGTGCCATGGCACTAGCGCTGCGTGTTGTCATCGTTGGTTAGACGATATTAAATTGTAGCGTAGCGTATCGGGATATGTTTGTCTCTTTCTTTGCCCGTGTGTAAGAGAAACAACCAATAGAAAAAGTTTCGTCCGAGCACAGATTAGAGAAAAAAAAAGTAGGCATGAGAGCTACTTAGTCTGTGGTATTATGAAGTTTGTTCATTCAGGTTACAACAAACGGGATCGTGTAAACTTTTTTTAAATATAGTAACTCATACTACCGATTTCACAGCAAACTGCGCGTTTAGAGGCCTCACGGAAACTGTCACAGTGTTGGTAACGGATAAACTCGTACTAGGGGTACAGCTGAGCAGATTTGACGTCTAATGCCACTAACATCCAAATTCCTATTCACGCAAAATTTTATCTATACTTTCAAGAGAATTGTACGGGCTTGACGGCGGCTTGATGAACAAGTTTCGCCATGTGCGTAAAACGGAACGTAGGACTTTTTTAAATGTATTTAGTTAAACAGAGTCGCTGAGCATGTAAAGCAAGTCAATCTTAAACGCGGTTTTGTCTTAAACTTATTTTAGCAGTTAAATGCCATTAGCTAAACAAAATTAAAGAAGGATTCATACGCAAGCGGCCCTAAATAATGTACTTTGAGTTAAAGAGAGAGGGAGAGAGAGAGAAAGAAAGGATAATCAGGCAAGTGTCGGCTATTGCAGAGCGTTTTCGTGTGAAAACAAGACCGGGCATTTTAAGCATTAATTAAAAAAGTGTTATAATTATAATTTATGGTATTAGTGGCACTAATGAATTGATATTGTGGAGTTTGATTCAAACTGTTACTATTAAGCGGCTGTGTAGGCGGCACGAAACGCGAAAGCAGTAGCAAAAATTAAATGTGCGCGAGCAGCGGAAAGAGGTGAGCACAGCGTGCGGTGGGCTTGCAGCGCGCTTCACGGCCGCCGTTAAGTTTGAATCACACTCTAACAACGCTTACAGAGGATGAGGCAGAAATGCAGGCGTATCATTTGGTGGCCTCGTCGCGATTAGGAGACAGTTCTGTGCTTCTACTGGATAGCAGGGGGTGTCCTACTGGACAGGTCAGTGTTATTTTTGTAAATACAGCCTTAGAGCATGTCTTAGAAAATATAACGATCTTTGAATAGTGACTGTATACTTTATCCGCTTGTGAAACTTCTATTAATATTGTCTGCCTAAATATCCTACACCCTACAGACATTTTGAATGGCGAGTCATACAACTGTATATTTGTAGGTGGACTTTCCTGCCTTTACCAGGAGTTGGCTGGGCGGGACTCAGCGCTTATCGACGCGGTTCAAGGCGTTCCGTTTCCCAACGTCACATGTCGTTAGGTTTGCGCTGATGGTTCGCTTCTGTGATGGCAAGTGCCCCCAGGTTGGTGCAACATTTGGAAATTATTACAATATCACAGAGCAACTTGTTTTTATCTAATTGGAGTATAAAATAAAGAAAAAACGTTATAGAATGAATGAGTGACCAAAAAACTTAATTACTGAAGAGAGGTGGTCCCCTCCCTACATCGGCTTCATATAACACGCATTTGGGATCAAAACCGAAGCATCTACTCCCCGGCCACTGATAGAATGTCTGACGAGAGAACCGTAAATTCTGATTACTTTAGCTAGTTTCTTATTGGCTTAAGATCAAAGGTGGAAAAATATTTAAATTATTCAACTTTTTAGGGTTTTCTTATAGGTGCATCTCTTTGTGGCTGCCCTTTCAAAAAGCTGTGCTTAAAATATTTTGGAAACTGCTGATTTTCCTCAAATATGGCTAAAAGATATTAATTAAATCAAACAAAAATGACTAACATAGGTAACACCATGGCTGAGACCGAAACAATTTACGTTCTACAGGTGGAATGCGGCACGAAGTCAGCTCTTCGCGCCGTCCGTCAGACCAACGTTACGTACTACCAGTGGAGTGACGAAGTGCCAGCTTCAGTGAAGCCCATGCCGTTCAAGCAAAGCCGGGCGCAAGGACCTAGCGGGAACATCATCGAGGTATCCAACGCTAGAGCCTCCCGGGGTTTTATACAATATCTTCTACTCTTTGGATGAAGGAATTGAAAAAGATGGAGATAGGTATTTTGATTTCGTTCAGTTTTAGAGAATGCGACACATAGTCGACATTAATATCTGTACATCAGATGATGTACATTAATCACGTGACGCTATTTATAAGGGGGTCTGACTAACTTTCACGTAGAAAATGTCCTTGGAAAATATTCAACAAAATGATACTGAACCTTCATTTATAAAAAATAAAATTAAAGAGGTCACGAGACATTGGGAAGAGGGGGGATGATCAAGAACGTCACGAAGATATCACTAGAGGGAGTCAGCCAATACGTAATTTATGTACTTTATCCAACATCACCGCATTATATTCGAAATTAGCAAGTTGAAATGGCATTGGGCAGGCCACATCGCTCGTAGAATCGATAACCGATTAGGAAAAAAGGTTCTCGAGTGGCGAACACGGACCGGAAGACGCAGCGTAGCCCCCTCTCCTCCCACTACGTGGACTGACGATCGGGGTCAAAACCGCGGGAAGCCGGTGGATACATGAGGCAAGCAGCTGCAAGGTGGCGCTTTATGGGAGAGGCCTTTTTTAAAGTATTACATTAGGCTTTCGTTTGACCACATTTCTCCTGGTGTTAAGTGACAATGTGGTCGACGATGTAGCACGCTCGTCTATAAGAACCTGTTCACTCTCCTCCTGAAAACATCCAGATTATAGCTATTCGGAAACAGTCGCTGGTAAAGAGTTCCACTCCATAACCGTACGCATAAAGATGGAATCAAAACGCTTGGCTTATGTTCAGCCTATAGTCCGGGCAACAAATGATTGTGGATGGAAAGGTCGATAGCAGAAAGTTTTACATCGGGACTTTCTTTGGAGTACTTAGGAGATAAACATACTAAAAGTCCCCACCCCTCGGAGGTGAGCCTTAGAAGGGGGGCTCAAAGAAGGTCCCATTTTACGGTTTTTTGTTTACATCACGAAAACTGCGTCATAGGAAATTTTGTTGTACTGCATTATGAAAGCTGATAAAGTTATCTACAAATTTGGTTCTATAGGTACGCTTTTTATCTATGCCCAATCGTTGTCTAGATATGAGGTCCGAAAAGCGGTCGATTTTCAAAAATGTGTTTTAGGTGAGCTCGCCCCCTCATAGGGCCTCCGAGGGGTGGGTACTTTTAGTATGTTTGTCTTCTAACTAGTCCAAAGTTCCGTTCAGTTAAACCTTCTGCTCTCGAGCTTTCTATTCCACAACTCCCTGTGAGCATTATAATGGTAGAATCAAAACGCTTGGCCTATGTTTAGTCTAGTGGATATCTTCCGTCTGATGATGATGAACGCCCCCTAATGTTTTCCCATAGCCGTCCCGCGAGGTTAGCGTGGGGGCACATGGAGCTGGAGATGGCGGTCGGATCTAGGACATCATCATTATATTAGGATTATCATCATGTCACCATACATTGTACATGTTCCCCGCAGCCGTCCCGCGGGGGTGGCGTGGTGGCGCAGGGAGGCGCAGCGGGGTGCGGCGGGGAGGGCGGGGCGGTGCCCATGGAGCTGGAGATGATGGTCGACTCTAGGGACATCATCTCCGCGGACACGCTGGTGCGGGCCGACCATCGCTCTTCGGATTACCGTCAGTACACTTCTCTAATGCCCGTCGGTACTAAAGTTTGACAGCTTCTTAGTTCGCACCATGGTCGTAGGCACTTATTGTTATTCCTCTGTGACATACCCAAATGCATTGCAGTAGGTATGTCATAGAGGGATAAACGTGAACTTAAGAGCTGGCAAAGTTTAGTACAGACGGGCATTAAGTTACTTGAGATTTTAAACTTCCATGGTCACTAACATTACTAAACCCCGTTTTATATCGCGTTAGTACAAAATATTTTAGTAATTAAGTTACTTAGTACTATATTATCTGTGTTCTAGTCTAACAAGCTTTTACTCTATATTTTAACTGTCATGGTCACTAACAAAAAAACACTAGTTCCGCTTCTTTTCTAGATGGCGCTGTAAGTACATAGTTTAAACCTTTCAAACCACAGAGTAGTTTAAACATAAGAAAATGCTTAGACTACCTTCAAAGAAATGTCAAATTCAGTTGAGTGAAGCACGAGTACATTGTCTGTAGGGGTCTGTAGTATCTCCTAAGTAGTCTGTGGTGCATTCTTATTAAGTAAATTGATGTACTGTAGATCTGCGAGATAGGTAAACGTTACTATTATGATCCAAAATAAAGCCAAGGTATCCCGCAATGAAACTAAAGAAAAACGAAAGAGTTTAGAGTTGTCAGTCAGTATCGTGACACATTTCCTTTAACCTGTGGTCTATGCTTGAAACAGTGACAGTGACAGATTTTAGCAAAAGCCACAACTGGCGCCATCTATTGAGTCATGCATAAAAAACAATTTCTTTTTTTTAATAAAACACCTCATGGTATACGATACGCGATTACGTAACTTGATTTTGTAATTTTTTTACGCATTGTTACGTTTACAAACCTAATGCCCCGCCAAAATCAAAAATTTCCAAAAACTAAATAGACACTAAATGACTTTGTAAAGTTCCGAGTGACACTGCAACTGTTATGGGCGGCTATGTCGCTTAACATCAGGTGAAAGACTAGCTCGTTACGTCATTCAGTCTCAGTAAAAAAAAAACCGCACCTGCTCACAAAATTTCACGAGATTCGGTTGAGACATGCGACCTGTTAAGGAGAACAGCCAGACATAAGAAATTATTTTTGCGCAAGCTCGAACCTTGACGCTTCGATTCGCGCTCCCTGGGTCAATTAGAAAGAGGTTTAGCATTGCTATGCAAAGTAACGTGCCACTTGTGTTGTACAGCGGAGACTGGTGTCGAGGGTCCAGCCGGGTCAGCAGTAGTGTGCGTGCACGAGCTGCTGCTGGTGGCGCTGGCGCTCGCGTGGCTCGCCGTGCAGGTGCTGCTGCTGCTCGGCTGCTGCGTGCTCGTCAAGAGGTACTGCTCACACACTACAGCGGGCGAGGGTACAGCCGGGTCACCAAATACTGGTAGTATAGAAGGACCACTCCATAAACCATAGGCCTAGGATATTTTTGTTGAAAAGACTCACGGAGCGTGGGAGCGAGAAGCACAAATCAAGTACACACTACCCGAGAGGAAGAGATAGTGAAATAATGGTGGGTCGGTCATTATTTTGGGCGAATATTAGCACATATTACTACAATCTGTTTCACGACGAAGAGTATTTTGTGATCATGTCCACCACTATTATGTCGAAATCTTCTTTCAGAAGCAGTTTCTTGATACGCAGTAGTGTCACTTCACTTCATGAGCTGGAAGACGTCTACTGCTGAACATGGGCCTCCGTTAGAAGGCAGGGATTTGGTATAATCACCACGCTTGGCGAGCGTTTTGGTGATCGTTAAACATTTTGTAGTCCAATGAAGGAGTTTGTTCGTGTAATTGCATCGTACAATCTCCAAAATGCACCTTATAATATACCGATAAGCTGGCAACTTTTCGTCGGTGCCCCAAGCTCTGGAGCTTAGTTTCGAGCAACGCATCGTTACCGATGAGGCTTTTGGCTCGTCTCTAAATACCAATGTTTCGAGCTGGTATTTAGCCGAACCATCCCAGAGATGACTACTATTCCACACAGGATCTGACTTGTGCAACATAGAGGCTTAGGAGCAGCTCTGATAACGCAGTCCGAGGAGAATGCTGCTGCCCATTCCCTGGATTAGTCGGCTCTTACGGCACCCATGGGATGAGATACGGTGGTCCTATTCTTACGCTCGGACCACACGGAATAAACTTCAACTAATGATTTATTGTTTCTAGATACCGGAACCTGGCTGAGCTGAGTATGCAGAAGGACTACCATTCGTTCGATAACGTTGGCTTCGACACAGTTTCGACACACCGCCGCGTCCACTGGCCCGACCAGAATATTGACATGCTACGTACGTAGCAAGCTGTCAAACATATCCACAGACTAATAGTTAATAATCTAAGATTCTAGAATGCTAAATGCCGAGTGTAGTACTCTTGGAATATGGACTTTAAGCAGTAGTGCTATAGATGCAAATATTTTGAGCTTGATGCTATAAACGTGACCTGTGCAGTAACAAAAATCTCTACTCTAATAAATATAAAAGTGAAACATTGTCTGTTTGTGTGGCGTTCACACCAAAACGGCTCCACTGATCAGGGATTTCTTTATAACTGAATATGGCCCACATTTGACCGGTAATACGGCAATCTCACCATAAATTGCAAACCGATGTATCACACTTCTTTCACACTTATAACGTAACTTTAGAATTTTGCTCGTAAGTTCAATAATCAAAAAAATATATATATAATGTCCTTTATGTGCTTTTTAAACAAAAATCTTTTATGTACTTACATGATTTCAAATCATGCCTGTGATCAAGAATTACACTTCTCCAATACTTAGCATTTTTGAAATCCGCCCGTCGCGCGTCGTCATAGTTAATGTTGTTGAAATCTAGTTTATTAATTTGTTTGCGTTTGGATACTTATTTGAGGTATTTTCTACAAAAATAAATGATGTAAAGTACCTATCCTACCACACCATTCAATTTGTCGCCTCAATCTCTGGGAAAGTTGCTGTATGAGAATTGGGAGCCGCTAGACACGATGCAATTGAGGCGACAAATTGAATGGTGTGTAGGTAGAGTAACACTTTTATTTACTCTAAAAGTTCAACTTCGTTTTAACTGTAAATAGTAATTAATATCCAACTTGATTTTGTTGTTTTATTGTTTATAACTTATAAGTAAAGCGCAACCAGTGTTTTGTAAATAGATTTAAGTTTGTTCGCAGTAACTTTATAGGAATTATTATTGTGAACTTTATTTATAATGGTAGCTCTTTTTTACAATCA
Organism: Ennomos quercinarius; assembly: GCA_910589525.2. NCBI lineage: Eukaryota > Metazoa > Arthropoda > Insecta > Lepidoptera > Geometridae > Ennomos > Ennomos quercinarius. The sequence goes on from OU342493.1 coordinate 13,634,579, forward strand.
TATTACTTTGTTTTTCTTAACTTTTAGCGTGCGCTTTATAATAGGTTTTTCTTTATTTGTTGTATTTGTGTACTTAAAAAAAATTAAGGATGTAAATGAAAGGAATAAAATACAAACTATAACAGTTTATTCACATTTCTATAGTAGTTTCTACTTACGTATTTTATGTAGTTGCTGAATTTTAAATGTTAGCCCATCGATAATACATTAAATAAATATGAGAAGATTATGTAATTAACATCATGATAATGTTCGGAAATTTTACACGAGTTCTACAGACTGAAAATTTAACGCTGAGCCAACTAAATGCCAACTTCATTTCTTTATGGCCAAAAATAATGGAGAACTTGTAAACCTGTTACCATAAATTCTAGGATGGTAATGAAAATTCTGTATTTTCCGAACAAAATCGATCTTTTACGGATTCCAGTTCACAAGCCAAGTATGTCGCTACCTCGTTCAATTAGCCCAAACCACGATTTCTTGTGAAGTCATTTTTATTAGTAAACCAGTCTTCTCTGTACCGTATTAAAAGTAGTAACTTCTATAGCAACTAGTTGCGAAATTCGTTTGCGATGGTCGGAAGCAACTTTTCCTTTACAATAAAATTAATCAGTTAAACAATTTCAGTTATCATAAAGCACCACGGCCAAAATAATCTCGGTGTCGTGTAGTTATTGGGTAGCGTTGCCAGGCGCGTGCGGCGCGTGCGGCGCGGGCGGCGCGGGCACCGGCGCCGGCGCTAGTCTCGGGGCGCCCCGCGGCGCCGCCTGCCTCACGGTCTGCCTGTTGGACGCCGCGTTGTAGTGGTAACCGTCGAACTTGTCGCCCGCGCCTGGCGTCGGGAACGTGGCCGTGCCCATGTACATCACCTATTAACAATAACACTTTAGTACTCGCATATATGTAACTTACCTATTAGACACATCTGCGCGTCTGCGAAGCGGCAGCGTTATCAACACAACACTATTACTCCTAGCGGAGGTCTACAACGTGAAACTATGCGGTACCCATCGCTGCCCGCGGCGATCGCGGCAGGACAATTACTATTCTCTTTGATCGCGGCGCAACTGTCTACGGTCACGGGCAGCGGTGGGTACCGAACGGCCGACGCTGACGCAAATTGACGCGCAAGTGGGGCTGTTGCTTAAGAGTGTATCCATAGTGCGTATATTACCGGGTTTAAACGCACACATCCAATCGTCTTAACATAATAAATATACCTACGTTATAATAATCTCTCGCAACTCTCTTAATATTAGGTGGTATATACATTGTTGCATTGCAATAATATCTTACTTATTATTATTGTACTGTTTGATAAAAATGTGCGAAATAACATTAGTAACAGTAACACTACTTTAGTAGATCGCTAATTAGATTATTGTTGTGATTTTCGTAGCAGGTGTTTTCGCTCCAAATTATACGTACAAGTTACTTATCTGTGTTTGTCTATAGTAGTAAAGTATATAGTAAGTGCGCGTTCACCTGTGGCTTGTATCCATCTGGTCCAGCTTCGTACTCCACCAGCTGCATCCTGCCGTCAGGAAGCAGTACGTGGTAAGAGCCGGTCGCGTGGTCCTCCTTGCGCTTCTCATTGTGGCCGAAGTCGAGACTCACGCCGTTGTCTTGCACGTCGTAAGAGAAGTCATAGTTTATTGGCAGCTGAAAATAGAATAAGGAAAAACTATTTAGGTACTACTCCCTAGTCTAGCGACCCAGTGCCCATAGTGGGTGTGCATTCACATATTATACATATTTATACGTTGGAAACTGGGTCCAAAGACTTCCAATAGGTGCAGCAGAAGCTATTAAAATATACAAAACACTGTAAAGAAGATTCTTCTATTTTGAAGTCTGTTAGAAAGATTTCTATTCCAAACTTACTGTTGGTTCAAGGATCGACTTCTTTCCAGCTCCGATCTTTGGAGGAAGGTACTCTTGAGCTGATGCAGGCCACAAATACATCAGTGCCAATAACGCAATCTGAAAAATCGTAACTCTGTTACTTTACACACTGAGAGAAGTTATTACACTATCACTGTTATAAGTTTTTTTCGAGTAACTTACGCATGTTATTTTCCACATTTTACGATAAAGTAGGTCTGTCTAGAAAGGGCACCGCGTTCGATTTAGGACATGAGCGCCAAGGTGCCACGTTTATAAACCCAAGGGTTGCGGTTACGATGCGCCGCCCCCTCTGGCGTTCCATTACCAAGGCGCACGATCTACGCGAATTTCGACATCTTAAAGTTTTGAATCTGAGGTTTTGGTAACGTAATTATTACTTAGAATTAGTAGTACTGAGTGAGTTTTATACTTATTTTCTTGCAAATCATTACTCTACACATTTTAGTGCAACAATGTTATTTATTACTCGACTTGGTGTGAAGTCGAATAATTTAATCCAGAACTTGTATTGTAATGTGCTTATACTATGTTCAGTAGTAATAGGTATTGCCAGGATTTTGGGTAAGCCTATTATGTAAGTACCTACCTACTACCTACTTATCTATTTTACATCACAGAGTAACTGCAATATGCGGAAACTTTACATTACTCTCCTTTATTACACGTTTTTATTGCTATAAACACTCTGAACAAGACCGGATTTCTGAGTCCTGACATATTGTTGGTCAATGCCTTAATAAAGGTCACCATCATAGGCAAAGCAAATAGGCATTGAGAGCGCTTTAGCTTTATAGCTGTTTTTTACATGGATGCGAGGTGCCCTGGACCGCGAGACCGTTGGCAGTGGCCCACGTCGCCCACGCCTTACGCCGCCTCTGCCTCTGCCCCATTAGGTGGACCGACGATCGCTGTTCAAAACACGGAGAGCCGATGGATGCAGGAGGCAAGCAGACGCTCAAAGTAGCGCCCTGTGGGGGAGGTCTATGTTGAGCAGGAGGAGAATCCCTCAGACCTTAGCACATGTTCAGAAGTGGACGTCTTCATGTTGTTGATAATGACGCGTGTACAGTGTACAGGTAGGTATTGAGTATGCTAATCAGGCTATGAATATTAAGACAATAATGCCCATTTTCACCAAAGATCCCTAAATTTTAAGGGACCCTTAAAAATATTTAAGTGACATCTGACAGTAATTTCGTTTTCACCGGCGATTGAGGGACACCTAAAGCTTAAGGGATCCCCTAAATTTAGGGGGCCGAAGCTTGACCCCTTAGCGTTAAGTGGCAGGGTAAATTATCAAAACGCCAGTTTTTTTTCAATTGTATTTGGCAACTGTATCTGGGTATGTGAGTGCATGACGCCAGAAAATGTATAATTTGTTTACATTTTTTCAGATGCATTATATATCAAAAACTCTAATGCTAATATCAATAATAGCATGTTGCTTGTATTTTTGACGATTATTCTCTAAAATATACGTACTACGTACGGTTTTTGGAAACCGTAGAAAAGAATAAACTGTCACTTTATAATGTAAGTGTCACTCAGCGCTGTGAAAACGAATTTAGGTAAGGGTCAAATCTAAGGGGCCCTTAGCCAAAGGGATTCCTAGTTAGGGTGTAGTTTAGGGATCTTTGGTGAAAATGGGCATAAAACTACTATTATACCTAACTCGTTGTACCTATAGCGAGGTGCAACAGGAGCCAAATTTAAAAGAAATGTTCAGGTTTTCTGTCAAGCATTGTTGATCTATCACTGTCAGTGGCAGATAATAAATGACACTTAACTGCATTAGATGACAGAAGGAAAAATTGACACTTGACAGATCAGATTTGAGCTGTGGTTTCGCTTCGCGGACAGGCATAAATTTATAATATAAATACTAAAATCTCGTAATCCAGATGTTATTTACCTGGTTAGGGAAATACCATAAAACTAAATAAAAACGGGGACGGAATCGGGAAAATTATTAACACAGTGTAAAATTATGCATTTTGTGAGATAGGCACCCACTGATACGCTATCTTTCCAATTGTATAATATCGGCGATTTATCTAGTCCAGAAAATTTAAAATGAACTCTATATTGCGAGGTAAGCAGCTCTTGCGGTCGTTTAGTACCTCAGTAGTCAGACAATGTGCCCAGCCGCCGAAGAGGCCCCAGAAAAAATTCATTGGACCCATAACATGGAAGTCAATGGCAGTGACCGCTATCGTGGGAGGCAGTCTCACCGGCTTTGTGCTGTACGTAAGAAAGGAAAAGCAAGAAGCACTTGATCGTGAACGGAAACGACAGCTTGGAAAAGCAAAGATAGGAGGGACTTTTGAATTGGTGGATCCAGAGGTAAGGTGTTATCATTATCATAGAGGTTATAATATAATCTTAAAATATTGATTAATAAACTAGTATTTTGTTTCTTTAGGGTAAATTAGTGAAAAGTTCAGATCTACTGGGAAAGTGGCTGCTGATATACTTTGGGTTCACACACTGTCCTGATATCTGTCCTGATGAACTGGAGAAATTGGCTGAAGTAGTGAATAAGCATGGTAGGTCTAGATATCTTATTTCATTATTAGTTAAAATAATGCAACAACAGCATGACATCACTTTATTTGCAGTTGAATGCTGATGTTTTGTATGACAATTGGTTAACAGTAATGTACTGTACCTATTGGCATCCATTTACCCAACATTCCTTGGAATAATATGTTGATTTTTAAACTAACATGCAATATTAAATATTTTAGACAAAACTCCCTCAGCACCACCTTTGCAACCAGTCTTCATATCAGTGGACCCACAGAGAGATACTCCACAAATTGTTGGAAAGTGAGTGTAATTTGTTTCTACACTCTGTACCAGTACTTGCAAATAATTCTGTTAGCATTAACAAATTATCAACCATATAATTAGAAAAGTATTTGCAACCTGTAATCAGTCATTATACTTTCATCCTCTTTTCATGTCCAAATGAATCTGGAATATGTTGATGATATGAAACAGCTCATGATCATGGGAAATGTAACTCCTTCCCTACCTTCTGGTAGGGAGGCCTTTGCCCTGCGGTGGAAAAATACTGGTTGATATGAATAATGCAACGTTTTTTTAATTTTACTTATGAGGAAGAATTATTTTTAGCTTGGTACTTACCATAAAGTCTTATTTCAGATACTGCAAAGAGTTTTCTCCAAGGTTTCTTGGGTTGACAGGAACTAAGGAACAGATACAGCAAGCCTGCAAGTCTTACAGAGTGTACTTCAGTGCTGGCCCTCAGGATGTTGACAATGATTACATTGTAAGTTACATGTGCAATTGTGCACACACACACACACATAATTATGTGGTACATTTTTCAGCCTGACTTATAATCTATGCTAAAATTAACTAATGTCAATTAAGTTCTGTTCAATACAAATATACACGCAGCATTACTTATAAACATTTGAGCTGTAACTGTAAATCAACATTCCACTACATCCACATTCATATCCTACATTCTTCAGTCATCCTTTTGAAGTATTATTCTATGAAACACTTTCATTTCAGGTGGACCACACAATTATAATTTACCTCGTAGACCCAGATGGTGAATTTGTTGATTACTATGGACAAAATAGAAATGCCAAAGAAATACATGACTCTATGCTTGTCAACATTGAGAAGTACAATGCAACTAAAAAAGGATCATGGTTTTCCACATAAAACATTGCCATAGAACAGAATATAGGTAGATCTATAGTATTTTTCTTTAAGTTAAATAAATTGTTATTTAATTAATGCTGTTGTTTTATTTTCGACAAGATCATGTCACAAAATTAATAATAGAGATCATGCTATATATTAAGGGTTAGAAAAAATTATAATATGAACTTTTAAAAAGGTTAGTAAAAGTTGAAAACAGTCTAAAATAAATAAATAATTTATATTTTCATAAAATTTCACTACAAAATGCTATTTAAAAATTTGCCGTCATCTTGCTACTAATTCTGCTTATAGTTAGTTGTCCACCTCCCGTGTGTATTTGCAATAAGCTTTCGTCGTACTGATACAGTTTCAATGTGGCCCCTTCAGTGCTGGCTGCTGAAATGCTAACTTCTCCTTCATTCACTGTCACCAAGTTCACATCATTGTTATAATTTACATCATTCATGTAACTGACTCTGTTGGCTAAAGGATCATTTCCTAGAACTATTACTTCTGTCTTTATGTTATCATCATTATCTTGGTACACCAATCCTGAAGGTTGCGTAGGAATTTCATGTACTGTGCATAGATTGATGTCCGGTACATTTGGAGCTGTACCAGCTTCTGTAAACTGGTAATTGCCTTGTTTATTTGCTGACTGTAGATTTGTGTTTCTATTGTCTGTTACAGTGACTGGTGTCATAGCCACACCTTTCTTGGTTTTCTTTTTCTTGTCATGTTTCTTAACATGTTTGATCAGCTGGGATTTTGTTGTGAACTTTTGTATGCACATGGCACACTCAAACGGTTTCTCACCTGTAAAAATTTAGATTCAAAATTAATAGAACAATAACTTCGGCCATTCATCCAAAAATATGTCACATTCAGGGCTGGCATCCAGCAGAGCGTTGAGCGCGGGTAGGGTGCGCGGGATGGGCGAGGTAGCGCGCGCTACGGTGCGACACGATGGCACAGCAAAAAGCCAATGATGATACTAATATCTATACATTCACTATCTACTATTTAGTTATTTTGATTCAAATACCAAACTACCGATTTTGATAGTATACCGTTGTCATTTGGTACCCATCAGCAAAGCTTGTGGTTTTGCTGATGGGTGCCTACTTTCATTTGCATGTCTCGGTAGTGATTGTGTAATTTATATTTTTTCTGTGTACACATAGTTTAAGCTACAATCCAGAACAGATTTGTTTGTATATTTACCTATTTGGAATAAGTCGTTGATTGTAATTTGTTTTGTGTACCTATATATAAATAAATGATAAAAACGTGGGCCAGATCTGAATGTACCTATATCGATATATTTAAAAAAAAAAAAAAAATTGTATACAATTGTCGCACTAAAAAACCACGGTAGGTTTGACATGGTGCTCAGATTCATTACGCCCGCTATAAGTAAAGTAGGTAACTAAGTTATAATATTACTTATATTGAGTCATACATACGAATTTCATTTTACAGAGGGTAGGAGGGTAGGTTTTAGAGAGCTGTCCGTTAAACAAAACCTAAGAATAAAGTCCAAATCGCGTATGAAGCGACGCTCCCCGCACGTTACTGGTTCTAGTAGGGTAATTAGTTTATAAATGACGGAGTTACGAGTTACCAAAAGTAAAAAAAATACCGTGAGAACCTCCTATTTTCTGAAGTCGGTTTTATAATTAAAATATATGTCAGTGTGGGTAGATTGTTGGGTAGGTAGCAGTTACCGGTGTGGAGGCGGTAGTGGTCGCGGAGGCGCGCGGCGGCGGCGAACCGCTTGGGGCAGGCGGGGCACGCGTGCGGCCGCGCGCCGCTGTGCAGCCGCGTGTGGAGCTTCATGTTCACGCGGGCGAAGCTGTAACAACATATTCATTTATTAAACAAGAACAGTACAAAGTTTTTTATTAAAACCTATAAATAATATGAATGTAACCTCCTGTAAACTGCTAAGTAGAGTATTTCTAAGAACACTTCCGTGAACACTATTATTAATGTCTCAAGGGGAAAACAATGTTGGTGTCTTCTTTTTTTATGTAAATGAATGACGTGACGAGCTAGACGTTCACCTGATGTTAAGCGTCACGGCTGCCCATAACACATTGCAGTATCACTCTGAACTCTAAATTAATATAGTTTTGCGTGACACTGCACTGCGCACGTGATTCTGAGACTTGACACAGTCTAGTAACTAGATTACTAGACTGTGATCAGATCATAAAGTCTCATTTGCCCAGTAATTTAGTAATTTTACTAGCTACAATGCCCTTCAAACCGGAACACGGTAGTGCTTGCACACAACTGCTTGGCGGCAGAATAACTGGCAAAGCGGTGGTACCTACATAGACGAACTTTGCAAAGTTCGTCTATGTAGGTACCGCCGCTTTTGAGTAACTCTTCTCATAATGTCCATGCTGTCGAGAAGCTGGATCGCCTCAACGTTCACAGCGTAATAGTTAGTTTTAATAGTTTAACCTTTTCCCGCATATATTGCAGGAGTATGGTCGCTCGCCGGTGTGCGTGCGCTTGTGAGCCTTCAGAGTGGACCCCGAGGAAAACTTGCGCTCGCATAAATTACACGAATACGGCCGCTCACCTGCAATGTTATATTATAACTTACACGATATTGAACTTAAGAAGCTGTGGTATAAAGTCTAATTTCGTTGTTAAACATGCATGGATTTATAGGCAAGCATGTAGAGTGTGGATTCAAACTGAATGGTTGCGCTCACTGGTTACCTCTGCCCGCGCACATATAATTTATGCTACTGCGCAGCGTTTCGCGCCGACTTCCCAGCCGCCATTGAGTTTGAATCGCACTTGTCTACCATCGTAGATTGCACCGTCACTTCCTATCAGGTGATACCGCCGCGGTCAAACTCAGATATACTCAGTAATAACAAAAAAACAAAGGTACTGTTTTAGCGTATTCTACATAGATAGATAATATTGTGGGAGTGGGAGAGTGGGATTCTATTTGTAAACCGTTGCCAGCGTGATGAACTATGCCCGAGGAGCCGTGATTAGTGACAACATGATAGGCTTGATGATTCATTATTGGGGGAGTACATTAATAAAATTAAGTGAGACCATTATGGCGATTCGACTTGTGAGATTTGGCTCGACCCACTCTCCCCATCCTAATATCACCTAAGATTTTCCCACTCTATACGCCTCCCGTAATTAATCGAGCGAAAGTAAAACTAGCAAAGTAACAAGTATTTGAAATATGAGCAAAATCGATCATGCCGTGTGGTTGCAAAAACATACGTGCTCGCTCTGTTAATGGTGGGCTTGGGTAGGGCTCGATGCAGTCGGATGAAATCAAAAACGTATTGTTACTTTATAAATGTATTACGGCAACTGGCGTCCGGGCACACTTTTCATGACAGACAGAAATCCATTGACGTATTATCTACTAGTAATCATAGACTTTATTTTCAATACATATTAACCATAGAGTAACTAGGTAACTTAATAAAGATTATCTAAGAATACTACACTCGCGAGGTCTACCGTACGCAGACAGCCTACTAGTTTAAGGACGCCCCCTTTCCTATTACCCGTGTGTGTCCGCATATGCAGCGTCAAGTTGGAGCCCTGTATGAACGTCTTCCCACACTGCGCGCACACATACGGGCGCTCGCCTGTGTGCGTGCGGATGTGCGTGTTGCGCGTCGACTCGTGGCGGAACCTGCGTAGGTATTATAATGGTAATATGGGTATTTCTTGCACACTTTGGCATGTATAACTTGTAGATTATACTAATATTCCCTCTCGGTCTATACACTGAGCGGGATGCAATTACATTGACCTTCCTGGCAAGGGGCTGCATGAAAACTCGCGGAAGTCTTGTCCGAGTTTCCTGCAATACCTACCGTTTACACATCGTGTAAATGCATGTCGCGAGTGCACTTGCTACGTTGTTTACACATGCAAGCTGCTGTCTGATAGAGTGCACACGCGACACTTATTGCAGAAGTATTGTTGCATGTGTAAACGCGGCCTAACAGACGGTAAGCGTTCTGAGTTTATGAGGTGCACAGTTCATAGTTACACGTATTCCGCTTGTGCGTACATTTAGGAAAAGTTTTGAGTGGAGGGTGTCAGTTGTCACCGACTACCCGCACCGATGAGGAAGAAGGGTTCTCGAGTGGCGACCACGAACCGGAAGACGCAGCGTAGGCCGGCCCCCCATGCACTCGGTGGACCGACGACCTGGTGAAAGCCGCGGGGAGCCGATGGATGCAGGAGGCGAGCAGCCGCTCATGGTGGGCCGCGCTCTGGGGGAGGCCTATGTTCAGCAGTGGACGTCTTCAGGCTGTTGATGATGATGACCCGCACTCGGTCGGTCTTTCACTATAAGTGCAACGACACACATATGGCCAGATTGACGCGAACAGAAACTTATTTATCACGACTCAACAATGAATAGTCTTCACCGGTCTTCCTGAAATTCCTGTAGTATTACAGCTTCCCTCAGTACAGATATCTTGCAAAAAAGCCCCTAGTACATACTCCATCAATAACCCAGAGCGTCACCTCTTCCCGCAGGGTGTACTCGTGCGGCTTGTGGAACCTAGACGAGGTTTGCAGAAAGGTCCTACCGCCTAGTACACCCTACCAAGTAAGTAGTGTTGTTACCTCTTCCCGCAGTGTGTACACTCGTGCGGCTTTTTGTTAGAGTGTACACGCACTTATGAGGCGAGGTTTGTCGAACCTAGATGAGGTTTGCAGAAAGGTCCTACCGCCTAGTACACCCTACCAAGTAAGTAGTGTTGTTACCTCTTCCCGCAGTGTGGACACTCGTGCGGCTTTTTGTTAGAGTGTACACGCACTTATGAGGCGAGGTTTGTCGAAACTAGACGAGGTTTGCAGAAAGGTCCTACCGCCTAGTACACCCTACCAAGTAAGTAGTGTTGTTACCTCTTCCCGTAGTGTGTACACTCGTGCGGCTTTTTGTTAGAGTGTACACGCACTTATGAGGCGAGGTTTGTCGAACCTAGATGAGGTTTGCAGAAAGGTCCTACCGCCTAGTACACCCTACCAAGTAAGTAGTGTTGTTACCTCTTCCCGCAGTGTGTACACTCGTGCGGCTTTTTGTTAGAGTGTACACGCACTTATGAGGCGAGGTTTGTCGAACCTAGATGAGGTTTGCAGAAAGGTCCTACCGCCTAGTACACCCTACCAAGTAAGTAGTGTTGTTACCTCTTCCCGCAGTGTGGACACTCGTGCGGCTTTTTGTTAGAGTGTACACGCACTTATGAGGCGAGGTTTGTCGAAACTAGACGAGGTTTGCAGAAAGGTCCTACCGCCTAGTACACCCTACCAAGTAAGTAGTGTTGTTACCTCTTCCCGCAGTGTGGACACTCGTGCGGCTTTTTGTTAGAGTGTACACGCACTTATGAGGCGAGGTTTGTCGAAACTAGACGAGGTTTGCAGAAAGGTCCTACCGCCTAGTACACCCTACCAAGTAAGTAGTGTTGTTACCTCTTCCCGTAGTGTGTACACTCGTGCGGCTTTTTGTTAGAGTGTACACGCACTTATGAGGCGAGGTTTGCAGAAAGGTCCTACCGCTTAGTACACTCTACCAAGTAAGTAGTGTTGTTACCTCTTCCCGCAGTGTGTACACTCGTGCGGCTTGTTGCTGGAGTGTACGCGCGCGTGCGAGGCGAGCAGGCGGGCGCTGGCGAAGGCCGCGCCGCACGCCGCGCACACGGAGCCGCGCGCGCCGCTGTGCGCCGCCCCGTGCGCCGACAGCTCGCCGGTAGACGTGAACCTGTCACGTTTTGTCAAACTAGTGGGCTCATCGTACCTACAGATTTTGCATTGTATAACTCTATACTGTCTGAGTTTGAATTGGTATATTATCCCGAAAGGGGTAAATCTACTCCCCAAGGTAGATAATGTTTCTTCTACTTTTCTAAATTAATAGTTTTTCATTGAAGAAATGCCATGTAAAGTTTACGTTCGAAGATAGCCCTACCGCAGCTGGGTGGTTAAACTTCGTCCTTGACCGAATGCACTTAAATGAGTTTAACGACCTGTGTTTAGTAATGAATTTATAGTATCTTGTTAACTCTCGTAGCGATCGCACGTGCAATTTTGTGAGTGGATTTATTTTTTAGTATGGAGGTTTGGAAACACGCAGTTTCAAGTAAGGATATCACAACTTGTGGGCTATCATGGTCCCAGTCCCTTTCGGGATAACATACCAATTCAAACTCACCTTGTATAAGCTTAAATAAATAATCTCTATTGGCGTTTCCAGCAGGTACAGTACAAACATGACAAAGAACTCTTTAGTTTTTAAAGAAAAAGTAAAGAATGTCTAAATATAAGTAAATTGAGTTATTAAATGTCATCAAAAATGTCGCAATGCGCGAGCGAGATAGTGGATCCACGTATATAGCAGCCTTAAGTATACTCGACAACGAGACGTTTTGGAACGATTTAATAGTTTATTAATTTATTTTATTCTCTTCAGCCAGAAGTTTTAGATAGGCAGTTATTATGAATTTTATAAAGGCGTGTTTCTCGTCCGGCACTGGCGCTTACCTCTTATCGCAGAGCTGGCAGGCGTGTTTCTTCTCCGGTCTGACGCCGGAGTGGACGCGCGCGTGTCGTCGCAGCGCGTACAACTCTACGAAGGACTTGCCGCAAGCCCCGCACGGGAACCGTTTCCATTTCATGTGGCGCTGGATGTGACGTCGCAGGGCAGTCTTCCCTGGACAACAGTACAATATCACATCAGCACGGGTAGAAATATCTTCTTCCGGGAAAGCGTTTGACTGATGAAAACCCAACAAAATGTCTGTGACTTGATCCGCGTGATAGTTCATTGTTGAAACGCTTTCTCGAGAGAACAGATGATTATGTCGATTTCTACAGCTCATGCTTGTGCAGGTGGTACCGGCCTCCGTATTATCTAAAAGTTACAACAGCAGTAGCAAAGCGACAGCAAACACTTAGCAATCGCTCGCAAGATGTCAATGAAAATCGTAAGTCTTTGGCCTTTGGTACTCGCGCCACTAGCAACAGAACAGGAATAGGCGGAAACAAAATAATGCACTTATCGATTGTCCGACAGACGGTGATCTAGCGCTCGATTGCTTTCTGCTCTGCCAAAGTGATGTTTGACAGCAATGATTGCGAAATTTACGGCTGTTGCAAATTTGTGAGTTACGTAATTAGCCAGCGGAAGACATCCACTGCAGAACATAGTCCTTTACAACGGTACTTTGTGTTTTATGACTATGGGCTATGCAGACGATGTTATTTAAATTGACATCGTAAAAAGATACGGTGTTAAGCTGTTAAGTTGTATTGGGACGTCAAAGCATTGGCTGAAGATAGAGAACAAAGATTACTCCACCGACAAAAGTTAGACTTTTAATCAAAAGGAATGGTGTTTTACCTACTAGAAATATCATACCAGAATTGACACATTAAAAGTTGCTTGGAATAGATTTATAGCTGTCAGATGGTTGCTGAATTGTGAGCCTAATAAAAAACTTACCACTAAACATTTTTCCACACTCTGTACATTTCCAGACAGATTTTTCGTTATGTAACATCTCATGGATTTTGAGGTCAAACTCAGAGTTAAAGGACTCCTTGCAGTGTCCACACGGGTAAGGGCACTCGGCTGCTAGTTCTGCATGATGTTTACTTATGTGAGCTTGCAGCGATTTCACTTTATGGAATCTCTGAAAACATTGAGATGTTTTTGTTTAATTATAGGTACCTTTTGCATACTAACACGATACATTTTAACAAATTAAGTGTCTATTTTAATTTTTTCGATTGATTCATACTGCAATATGGTTTAAAACGATTTGTGTAATATATCAAATGAATTTTGTAATTTTTTATGCTGTTGAGAGCAAACAAGCATCCGGCCCTCCAGATAGGAAGAGGTCACGAAAGGGCCATCTGTAACAATATAAATATGCGCCAAATGCCAATGCATTAAGAGGACCGTCCTAGTGTTTGAAAATGTTATTGCCGTCGCTCTGCTCTCCACTCGTATGATAGAGACAATAGAGCCCATGAGTGAATTTACCTACATTTTAGCATTTCGGGCGCCAGCGGTTTTCACTCTCTGAAAACTTAACAAAAACTTTTGATTTTGGTGTCAATCGTTTGGATAGATTATAATCTATGCCAGTACGTCTTGGTTTTTTTGAAAATATGTTTCGTGTTCTAGTTACAACTACTTTTCTTCGTCATAATTTTGACGCCAAAAATTTGTAATTTTAGGTGATATTACAATGATATTACAAATTTACCATTTATATTAATTAATTTCTAAGTATTTACTCACTCAAAGTGCGTAGGTAAGTAAACTTTTTTGTTATTGATGACATGCTGGCTGGTTGTAAAAAAAAAATCGATTATGTTTTGTTTTTTCATAAAATTTAAAATTCAAATGACTGCGAATTTGTTTGAATTTAAGTGCGTTTTAATTGACACGTTTATTCTTGATTTTATAATTTTACCAACCATTTAAATAAAGTTAGCGACAAAATTGAATCGTTAGATATTCTTCACGTCATGGAGCGACGTCATTTGACGGCAGATGAAATGCAAAGAGCTGTAGAGACGTTGCAAGCGGGAAGTAATCAATCTCAGGTATCTCGACATTTTGGCATTCATAGAAGTGTTATTTGTCGTCTTTGGCAGCGCTACAATAATACAGGGGAACCCACTGAACAGCACCCAGGCCGTAGAAGGAGTACAACCACTCGGCAAGACCGGTACATACAACTGACTGCAAGACGCCAGCCGATGTTAACCGCTCGAGAGCTATGTTTGAGGCTACAAAATTCAAGTGGTGTTGATGTAAGTCCCCAAACTGTGCGAAATCGACTGCATGAGTACGGCCTACGAGCTCGACGCCCAATCAGGTGCCCACCGATACGTCACGGGAATCGCGCTCGTCGAAATGAATGGTGTAGAGAACGCATAACATGGACCCAGGAACAATGGGATAAAATTATGTTTTCCGATGAGTCGCGATTCGGGTTTAGGCCTGATACAAGAAGGGTGCGAGTGTACCGTCGGCCCGGAAATACTGAAAGGCTCAGGTGCGTTCAGGAAGTTCATCCATACAGCGGCTCAACAGTTATGGTATGGGCGGGTATTATGAAGAACAGGCGAACTGAGCTCGTTTTTGTAAATGGAAACATGAACGCTGAAAAAGGATATTCTCAGACCTTATGTCCATCCATTTGCACAAACCTTTGGCTCCGATTTTACGTTAATGCATGACAATGCGCGTTCACATACAGCTCGGCGAACCAGTGAATACTTGGCAACGGAGAACATCCGGGTATTGCCCTGGCCTGCACAATCGCCAGACCTCAACCCCATCGAGCACGCATGGGACATGCTCCAGAGACGTGTTTTGAAGGACTTGGACGGAGTGACAACAACCCAACAGCTGAAGGATTTGCTACAATTCCATTGGGAGCGAATACCGCAAGATGACATAAACAGTCTCATTAATTCAATGAATAATCGTTGCCGACAAGTTCTGAATAGCAGAGTAGGCCATACTTTGTATTAAATTGTCCTATTCTTTCACAATAAATTCATTTTCTTTAGAAATTTCATTTTGTAATAATTTTAAAAATAAAATACAACGTTATAATGTGAAGAACCATCCTAACATTTAAATTAGTACATGTTGCTTAGACTTTTTTGATGTGTGTATTTGATTTATCATAATAACTAATGATTAATTTATTATACATATAATAAAACTGTAACTGGACTAAATCAGTACATTAAATATTTTTTTTAAATTTTGTTTGCATTTTTGTCTGTCTGTCCCTTTGAACACGCATCACGCTAGAACTACTAAACGGATTTCGCTGAAATTTGATATGGTTATAGCTAATTTTTCAGAGTAACATTTAGGATACTTTATGTTTTCTAAAACGGCCAAGTGCGGGTTGCACGAAGAAACATGCATATAATTTTTGTGCAAGGTTTTTTTTGTATAGTTTTTTATTTATACTCATTCTGTCGACAGGAAAATGGAAGGGAAAGGGAAAAGGATAGGGGAAAAGCCTCCCTTCTATTGCCGTCACCCTCATTCATCCTTTTCCCCTTTCGCTTTCCTCTTACCCATAAACAGGGTTAAGGCGTATAACCAATTGACCCGTGCGAAGCCGGGGCGGGTCAACTAGTTAAAGATAATGCAATAATATGTGTTATGATAATAATAATAAATAATAATTGTAACTGATAAACTTGTTATGCTATTTAAAGGACAGATAACGGGGAGAATCTTGTTATCTGATATCTAAATAAAGCTTCTTCAACAGTGCAGTGCAATTAAAATTATATATTACAATGTATTTAGTTCCATACTAATACATAGAATGTAAACATTGTTTTTCTAAGAGTGATAACCTATATTTGGCTTAGTAGTATTTAGTATCCTGTTCTCATATTAATTAGTAAGAAAGCTGTTGGTTTCCCAAACAAAATAAAAACATTTGTCTTTATATTTTTTTGAGTTCAGTTAAACCAATTTGACTGAAATTTTACACACAAATAGGCTTGTGTCCTGCTATTAAAAACTAACAACTTAAAATTATTTTCATAAAGTAGATTAAAAATGAATGCAATAATTGAAAAAATAGTAAAATCCATAAATAAATCATGTTTCTGGAGGGGGCGTCGCCTGGGCGCCTGTCCCTTTCTCGCAATACAGAGCATCCACAGTTACTTGAAAACGCGTGTTAGTGACGTAACAAGCCAAAGAGATTATATGTAAAGCTACCACAGCTTAGTAACGAGGTACTATAAAGGAGCAAGAACTGACGTCACTGCACGTTTGAACTGTCTCTTTCTATTCCTGTTTTAAAATGCTTGTAACTTTGTAATTTTTTTGTGCAATAAAAAAATAGCACGACACAAGCCTATTGCTGATACTACTAAACAGGTACTTTTTGTTACGAAAAATTAGGTTTTTCAAGAAAATTTCAGATGTACCCGCGTAATATTATATATCTATTCTGTGCCCACGTGGCGCCTCTGTACCTACTAAACAACTTTTTATTTGTACCTTTGGACAATATGTGCAGCAGTGTTTTGTTTTCTTTGAACATTTTTTTGCATCCTGTGCAGCAACATAAACCTCTTTTAATGCAGAATGTGTACCTGAAATAATGTGAACAAGAATATATGAGGCCTATAAAATCAAAGGCAGCTAAATCCAAGTCTGTCAAATAATCAGTAAGCTACAAAAATCGATAACTTTGTTCAGGTAGCTACAATATTCTATATTTTAAGACAGATTTGTAAAGAATGTGAATATTAGAAATAATCTGACTTTTAATTAATAAAGCTTCCTGTATATTTGAGTACAAAGTATAGTTAACTCATTTTACGATATTATGGCGTTTAGCTGCCTTTGATTTTATAGGCCTCATATATGTGATGAGCATTATGTATTTGTATAAACCCCAACTAGGTGGACCAACCTGTGCTGTGGGTGGAGTGAACTTTGATTGCAATGCAACAGGAGAAATATCATTCCTAATTTGAAAAAATATACTAACTATGCACATAAACTGTGTATTAAAAGTGTTAAATCCATACAATTTTGTTTTTATCGGTTGCAATCAAGTCACATGATCACCTAGCTGATCAAACCCGCATGGAGCCGATAGATGCAGGATTCAAGCCAAGCAGCCACTCAAAGTGGCGCTCTGTAGGGGAGGCCTATGTCCAGCGGAGGACATCTTCAGGCTGTTGATAATTATGTATTTAATCTACATCATTAAAGTAAAGCCAATAGATATTTAAAATATACTCACTATTGTCTATAATTGTTATTTCCCTGAAAATAAATAGAAGTTTTCATTATAATTTACTTACATAAAGAGAAAATAAATATTTATTTTCCCTAAACATTTTAATAAGTCTCACATCTGTAGGGAATGATATATAAATCAAAGTTAATGATGATAAGTAATGAAAAAAAGAACTACACGTAAATAACTAGCATAATATAATTAAATTGTTTTTCATTTTGCATTAATTCAACTCACTTTTCATTATTTTTCGTATCTCTTACTATACATAGAGTTTCGTCATCACTAATAGAATCTTGCAGATTTTCTAGATACTCCAACCCTGAAAAATCATTTTTGAATTGACATATTTTTTAATTTAGGTTGTCATCTTCATCATCAATAATTCATCAGCAGCTTGCAGTAGTTCAATGCAAAACATAAGACTCTCCCAAGGCATGACATTTGGGCCTATTCGGTTATATAAAAAAAATGTTAAGACACTGATCAAGCTCTTTGTTTCTTTATTTATAGGGGCTAAAAGTGGCGCAAGCACCATGCTGCATGGCGCTTGCACCACTTTTAGCCCTATTGTCAAACATGTGGCTTGTTCTGAACTTAACTTATAGGTAATTTAAGTGTACAATTGTAACCAAATATAATGAAATTGTTATTACCTGTATCATCTATTTCTCTATTAACATCCGAGTTGACTTTGTTTTCAATATTATTATTTTCTCTTAAATCATTTTCTTGTTCAGGATCTGTTTTTAAATCACTGAAAGATTATATAAGATTATACTGTTTAAATCATACAATGAATGTATGAAATTGTATTATAATATCCAGTAGGGTTAGCACAACCGGTAGACAAAACTGTCTTTCCCCTGTTTTATATGCTAACCCAGCAGATAGGGAATATCCAGAGAATGGGCAGCAGCATTCTCCTTGGTAGATTAAAATCTTCTGCAATCCCCAAGCCGAAGCCGGTAGGCGGCTGGTAGTGTGGTGATTATGGAAAACCCCCCAGCCCCCATGATAAGCGTCCAAAGTGGCGTTTTATGAGGGAGGCCTGTGTGCAGCAGTGTTAAATTTTCATCATCAAGTAGTATAAATATAGGTAATGAAAACAAAAATTCAATTTATCGCAAAATGGCAGTTAAAGCATTTGTAGATTTGTAGCTCTAAGCAGTCTCTGTATAGCGAGAAAGAGACAGGTGATGGCTCCTCCAGACAAAGAGGCCGAATAAATCCTCCAAATAAAGGCCATTGCCAAGCTCTGCCATTTGTTTAATGATTTTTTAAATTATCATGTTTTTTATAGCTATTTTGAGAAAGTAAGTTTTGTATTATTGACTGAGCGAAAGTCTGCTCAACTTGCGATATTTGCTTTCATCTGTCTGGATTTATGTACTTGCGTACAGGTCGCATTTTTCTACGAATCCTGACGAAACTTGGGATACAGGTTCTATGAGTTCACAGAATTTTAGAATTGTCGATGATTTTTGATTAGTGGGGTAGTTCCCCTAAAAAGGGGAGAAGTTTGCAGCGGCGCCATTTACAAGCTTTTTTTTATATCTGGCAGAAACATTGGGTACTCAATTCTAACAAGTATTTTAAATATGAGCAAAATCAGTCAAGAGGTTGTTGAGATATAGGTCTGAGTTCGGGACAGACTAAGTACAACATCATGCTGTGTGATTGCAAAAATATTTATGCTTACAAGGTCTACAGTTTGCAGAACTTCTTGTGTATTATTGTTTAGAAGGCACATGCTTTCATTATGTACTTACTCACTATGTTTTGTTGACTCTTCTTTTGTAACAAATTCACCTTTCAACACTGACTTTAATGTGTAATCTGATTTAACACATTTCATTTTGAACTCATAGTAACTCATTACTTCTGCTTGGCAAAGTGGGCATACTTTAGATGGGAGGCCATCTTCTGCACTCATCTAAGTCAAATCAAAAGATTTTAATAAGATGTGATTGCAATATCTCATCATCATCATAAACATGCTGAAGATGTCCACTGCTGAACATAGGCCTCCCCCAGAGAGCGCCACTTTGAGCGGCTGCTCTCCTCCTGCATCCATCGGCTCCCCGCGGTTTTCACCAGATTGTCAAACCACCTAGTGGGGGGGCCAGCCTACCTTGCATGTTCTGGTTCTACCACTCACCACCACTTGCCAGTGGGTCACCACTCAAGAATCATTCTTATCCAACGGATATCTCATTTGAGCAAAATCAGGGGTTTATTTCAAACACTTAGCTTTTCTTGACAAGTTCTAATCATATTTCTAAACCAGTGTAAGCACTAAAGACAGAAGATAAGCCAAATACCAAGAATCAGATGCTGTAGTGTAAGTAGGCATTTTCTGAGTACAACTGTTGCTAATATAATTTATATGTAAAATACTACTAGTACTTATAACACTTTTAGCGATAAGTCCACCCATTGTACTATTATAGCTCTAAGTTTCTAACTTTCTATATCTGTTTTCATGTTTAGTGTACAATAAAGAATTTTGTATTGTATTGTCGCATATGATTATATCTGCATATAAAAGTGAGACTCTGTGCAGGCTCTTTTCCACAACTAGGCAACACTGCAACCATTTTTTCGCATTAAGAGGTGGCACACATAACTCCAAATAAAAAGTATGCTGTGTTGCTTGCTGGAGAATATTGGGTAATGTTCTGCAGCAATCAAAACATGCAACACTTCTTACCCTGGAAAGTGGCAGTTCCCATGGAAAAAATAAATTGTGGGAAAACCGCAGGGCACTTTTAGTGATATATCACCACTAATATATATATATAGATACAAACAGGAAGTTATGAATAAAATAAAATTACCTTTAAAATGTACACAGTAAACACAAAATAAAATAAACTTACCTGCACTTCAGAAATAGCCATGACCATGTCCGCTAAAACACTATTATCTTGGGTGGAGAACAATGGAAGGAGCGCTTGATCGTTTACAGAGAGGCATATCCGACATATATTTTGTATATTGCAATTATCAGAACTCAAATATTGAAAGAGTGGAAAAGGTATTTCGATTTCAATAATGTTTTCGTTGTTGCTTTCTGCTTGAACCATGTTAACATTGGTGCCTTTTGTCAAATCCATTTTGCAGCCACAAACTGGATAAAGATATTACGTTTTCCAGCATGGAATTGATATTACTCGTGTGACATGATCAATGATATCAATAATTAATCAATAACAAATACGATATTACAAATCTAAAACAAAACAAGTTATTGACACAACTAAATATCTTTCTTGATTCTTCATTCCGTTCCGTTTTGTTGACGTACAGTATTATTTATTGTGTTGAAAATTGTAATTAAAGTACAAAACTACAAAACAAAGTTGAAAGTAGAAGGTTGGACAGAAACTCTGGAAAAAATATTTTCATGGTTTACGATTTTTTAAAACACGAAACGAAATGAATGAAGAACGAACGACATGCATAATTTTTTTTTTCCTTATATTTTGGCTCCACACATAGTGTATTTAGCCAGTGTCAAGTTTTGTAGTTTTTCATCGTATTATGGAAATTTTCACAAGTCAAGTCATAGTCACAGTCAGAGTAGTCATAATCCAGTCTAAGGCATGCCCTAGTAAAGTGGTGGCAACTTTACTAGAGGCTTCTATGGAATTTTGGAAGCAACACGAAAAACCACGTTTCACTACATTATATCACTTGCCCACACTCATGCTTGTAATTCAGCACTTAATGCGTAAAACACCACCAATTTTAAACATTAACACTGGAAAAAGCATAAGTTTTGTAAAATAATACAATGCACCGACGTGAACTTTTCCGCGTTCCCGCTAAAACTCTGCATAATTTTTACAATACTCTTTGAATTTTTATTTTGTTAACTTTGTTGCCAGACTTACGTGACATTTTCATTTTCCCTAAAAACACCGTACAATTACCGTACAGCGTGTAGAATAAAATAACATGCAAATGTTGCATTCATATTCATGATGCATAAAGAAATATAGATACTTATTTATTTAAAAAACACATTAGTTAGCATTTTATATATTTACTAACTAAATTTTTATTGCAGTCTATTTTGACTTTTTTATCATGGTGCAAACCTGAAAAAAGTTTATTCAGAATCGCCAGGAGAATTGGCTAGTATTATTTTTTACACCATGTTACATTTTGTCCTAAAATTCTTTAACAAACATTGCAACTTGGACTCAATAACCTAAACAAACAATGAGTCATTTTTCTGTCTTTCAAGGTCTTTAGTAAAAACTAATTTCTTTTTGTTGAATTCAAGGTCAAAGTTAGTCAAGGTCAAGGTCTATAAATAAAAATACATCTTGATTGCTTTTATGTTTATTTAACTAATTGGATCCACTTAGGCCTCTCAACAAACAGAGCACACGTGATTGTTGATTACGCGATTCTTATTTTAGTTTGCGAATGATTCTGCATTTTAATATTACTCAGTTTTTCTAATCAACAATACACCAAAATGGTGAGAACTCTGGCTGTGTGTAGTGATAATGTATCCAAGGTCGTATACAGCGTTATAAAATGAATGGTTCCACATCCCTGTTGCTCGGCAAACTATACTGGCAACAATACAACCCCTGAAGGACAGTAGTAGTGTGTAAAACAAATTGCGTTGCATTGACCATGATTTCCTGACGTAGGAGCTACAAAGTTATTTGTGAGTTTTAAATACATTTGGTCTATTTTATTATATCCACTTTCATTGAATTATATTTTTTATCGATGGTTAAGCTTTGCACTATACTAAAATCAACGTTGTATAATAGAAATAATGCTCCGAAGCGTGAATAATAATTAATGAATATTGTTGACAAAATGACAAAATAACAATGGTTCATCTATTTTTGAGGTTTTATGTATTAGTTAATATGTATGCTGAGCCGACGCCAACGCCCAATCAATACTTGTTGTTTATTATTAATTCGTAGTTCACGCTAATGATAATACAATAATAATGATGCCAACATTTGACGTATATAACCGGTAGTATTACTGCACGGGGCATACAAAGGACATGAAATTACCGTACAAACACGGTAATTATCCTACGTTTGGCAATACTGATTGGTCATAATTCATTAGCTGTCAATGTCTTTTTGATATCATTCATCAATGTCATTTTGTAGCGGGTTCCACTTTTTTTTGTTTGTATTTTGGCTCCACACATAGTGTATTTAGCCAGTGTCAAGTATTATAGACTATTTCATGTAATGTCAAGTCTTAGTCACAGTCATAGTCGAGTCTAAGTCAGGTAGTCATAGTCCAGTCTAAGTCATGCCCCAGTAAAGTGGTGGCAACTTTACTAGAAGGGTCTATGGAGTTTTGGAAGCAACAGGAAAAACCACGTTTCACCACATTATATAACTCGCCCACACTCATGCTCGTAGTTCAGCACTTAACGCGTACAATGCCACCAATTTTAAACATTAATACTAGAAAAAAACACAAGTTTTGAAAAATAATACAATGCATGACGTAAACTTTTCCCCGTTCCCGCCAAAACCCTGGTTCCACTTGAACAAAATTATCGTTATTTTCGTTTTTTTCGCTCACATTGACTGGAACGATCATATGTGATTTGGCCTTGTCTGGGTAAAAAGTGGCATAATTTCGTAGCGTTCCTGGCGTTTTTAGCAGCTACTGGAACCCACACTTAATAGTTTTGTCACAGAACTACCTGTGAATACTACTAGCGGGTTCCAGTTGAACAAAATTATCGTTATTTTCGTTTTTTTCGTTCACATTGACTGGAACGATCATATATTATGATATGGCCTTGTCTGGGTAAAGAGTGGCATAATTTCGTAGCGTTCTTGACGTTTTTAGCAGCTACTGGAACCCCACACTACAATACAGTGCTACAAGGATCTATTGGCGCGTGGATGACATTGACAGGGGCGTAGGTGCGCTTTCAGCGCTACCAAAAAACAATTAATGACGTTACACCCTGTGCACCATTGCTTTTTTTTCTTATATTTTGGTTTCACACATAGTGTATTTAACCAGTGTAAAGTATTGTAATTTTTTATCGTGTTACAGAATATTTCACGTAAAGTCAAGTCTTAGTCATAGTCCAGTCTAAAGCCCTATTCAAACCGGCGCGGTAATACCGCGCGGGATCCCGCGCGTTATTTTATACTGAAGTTCCGCGGCTAGCGCGAAACTTGAGCGAAACTTCATACAAAATACCCGGGCGGAATTCCGCGCGGGATATCACTACCCACCGCATCGCGGTACGAATACCGCACCGCGGTACGTATACCGCGCCGCCGGTTTGAATAGGGTTTAAGTCATGCCCTAGTGAAAATGGGTAGTCGGGTATGACATGCTGGCCCCATAGCAGAAATCTCCCGCCCCCGCATGCGGGTTCTGTCGACTAATGAAAACGATTTCAGCATGCAGTCCCTACGGCATGCCTGCACAGAAATCTCCCGCACCCCGAATGCTAGAAATAACCCGTATTCGGGGACTCCCGGCATGCTGTATGACGACTGAGTTAATGACCCATGAAAATGAGCCTTAACACTGGAAAAAGAACAATGAAAAAATAATACAATGCAACGAATTGAACTTTTCCGCGCTCCCGAAAAAAAACCCGCCATTGTTTGAATACCTACTTTGAATGCTTCATCTAATCAGAGACCTAGTATCATCCTAGTATTACATATGAATAGAGTAATATATCAAATCGCGAACTGCTCAGTCGCCGATTGATGCTCAGGTAAAATATTTCATTCAACATTGTGATCATTTTGTGAATGAAATCTCGTCTTGAGCAGAGATTCACGAAAGCGTAGTTCTGTAATACGCACAGACCTAGAATTTTAGTTACAAATCAAGTACCTACACACTGCCTGAGAGGAAAAGAGATACTGAAATAATGGCGGATGTGTCAGAGCACTAGCACAAGGAGAGCCCATAAGAGCCCAATCTGTTTCACGACGAAAAGTTGATCATGTAGGTACCATAATTAATTCCGTTATCAAAGTTTAAATTACTATTTCTGCGGTTTTTAAATCCAGTCCAGTCTTCCTGGGTTAGCACGGACTGTAGACAAAATTGTCTTTCCTCTGTTTTACTCCACTTGACAAGTAAGCAAGTATGAAGAAAGTGACATAAAACGGGGAAAGACAATTTTGTCTACCGTCCGTGCTAACCCAGCAGCTGATGATGTGAAGTGTCCAGATAAGAATACCTGTTAACTGTTAACTGTCGATGGCACCCGATGGTGTCGATATGTACCTGAGAGACTGTCGCAAATAAAAGACAAAATCTAAAGAATGATTATTTTTGGTATGGATATTGGATATTATGCAGGCAATGTGATGAACATTTGAGTTCAAATTAGTCTAATATCTAGTATGCTCTGTCTATTAGAAGTAGGTGTACCTAATCATTTATTGCTTGAAGACGTATTTTGCCCCCGCGATAAGGGTGACCCGAGGAGGATAGATAATGCGGCGGAGAGAGCTGCGCGGGCGGCGGAGAGCCGTGGCATATTCGCGCTGTGCACCCCCGAGGCTGGACCGACGCCGGCGCACCCGCAGACCATCCAGTCAGCAATATGTTCATTGGTATCACTTCCAGCGGAGACAACGTCAATTCCCACTACGACTACCTGATTTGAACGAAACAGAGGTAAGTCTTGTTTTCGTAACTCTCTTATCGAAGGTCATACCAGCCATCGCGTCGCCTCGGTGAACCTAGTTCAAATAAATAATCAGTAGGATAGTACAGCCCGGCTCCCGGTACATCTCTAACGTGCTGGAAGATTCTCCCCTGATGCCCAAAATGGAAGCAGAATAGTGATAAAGTGCGTTCGTGGTTTCTATGAATAAGTTTCAGTGCCATACTCACTTAGATTAGGTATAATAAATACCTATCATATTTAAAATGGAATGTTTCTTTTCAGGACACCGCTTCCAGGGTTTATTTTAGTCCACGAAAATGGCTCTGGATTTCGTAGCTGGATGCATTGGAGGTAAATATAATTATTTACCTACTTGTTTATTGTACAACAACAATGAAACATTACGAGAATAACTGATAACCGCCAGCAAGGGTATTAGACACTAGACTCGTGATTTGAGACCCTGTTTAGGTAAACGCAGTGTATAGGATACCATACACGGCGCAATATGAGTGGGATGCAAAGATTGGAATTCCATGTTCACCATAAGCGAGTGTTAACATTGGACAAGATTATGATTGTGTGTTTTATTTCAGGTTGTGCTGGAATCATAGCTGGACATCCTTTGGACACTTTAAAAGTGCATGTTCAATCAGGTAGAGGCAGTGCGTTAGAATGTACTAAAGCTCTCTTGAAAGGTGGAACACTGTCAGCGGCTTACCGCGGAGTGGGAGCGCCTTTAGGAGGTATTGCGGCTGTGAACGCCATCGTCTTCGGTGCGTATGGCAACACGAGAAGAGCGTTACCAAATCCGGATTCGCTAAGAACTCATGCGACCGCGGGAGCTGCCGCGGGAATGCTCCAAAGCTTCGCATGTTCACCAGTGGAACTAGTCAAGACCAGGCAACAACTTGCCGCTGCCGGCGACGGCATGCCGTCAGGAGCGTGGGCGGGCGCCAGACACATCCTTCGGACGGGCGGCTGCAGAGCGCTGTTTCGCGGTCTCGGCGTAACTATGGCCCGCGACAGCCCCGCATTTGCGATCTACTTCACTTCGTACGAAGCGATGACACGCGGGGACCAGTCGGTCGTGAAAGTTTTTATGGCGGGTGGAATTGCCGGTACGCTGTCGTGGATACTGCTGTACCCCATTGACGTGGTGAAGTCGCGGTTTCAGGGTGACGCGGTGGGCCGTTATGCTGGGGCTTGGGACTGTTTTAAGCAATCTGTAAAAGCTGATGGGTGGAAGTGTATGGGGCGAGGTATCGGGGCCGTGACGCTGCGAGCGTTCATTAGCAACGGAGCTTGCTTTACGGCGGTGGCATGGACGGAGCGCACGTGGCAGCGGCAGGCCGCCGACGACGCCGTCAAAACGTTGGCGCAGGCGGCAGCCATCGGCGAAGCCGTCTGCCACGACAGCCCTGATTTACACTACGAGATGTGATAGTCATTACGTTAACTGAGATTACGGTGACATTTTAAAGAACACGAACCAAGGAGTTGTTACAGGAGCTACTTCGTATTGTTATATTTGAAATATTTCCATTTTACTTAGTGAATGTAATGGAAAATAATATATGTATGTTTGCAATCCGTTGATTTACTTGATGACCTGAGCTGAGACACAGAGGTTAGCGTTATCGACGCGAGTGTGATAGCGGGTAAAAGAAAACAACCGCTTCATTATAAGCACCGTATACTTGTCAGAAAGATTTTTGGTATACAATTTTCAAAATATTCCAAAAATACAGTTTTATCCACATTATGAAAATAGGTATCACAACATTATAAATATGCCAAAAGCACTATAATAAATGCAAGTAAATATTTTTAAAAATAAAAGTAACTACGGTTACATATTAATTTAACAAATTAAGATACTGACTATACTTTTATAGACTTTAAATTCCACTTCTTATTGATTAGTTCTCACAAATTAACATGAAGGCTTTGGCAAATAACGAGGTACACGTTTCTGAAAACCTGAAAAGTAAATTGATGGTAATATAGCTACTGTCGCATTCCTACAAGAGATCTGTTGTTTTGGGGGCTCGGATAGATGCTGGCCAGGTAAAATGGTATTACCTACACACATGCGGTGAATCACGTACCTATACTCACGTCACTCAACCTCACGTAGTTTATCATAAACAGGCGTGATAGAAGTTGTTGGCTTTTCTTACGCTGGACTTATCTTAGAAATGATAGACTCTAATGGGAAGTGACGATGTGATCAAAGCAATGGAAGCTAAAGAGATCGCATATAATTTTCTGGGTGGCAAAAGTTGTTAAAATGGTTCTGAATAGCTTTATAGGTAGTTAGTGTGTTTCACTTAAGTAGCTCCACAATCCGCTGGTGGATTAAGGCCTCATTCTATCATGTGAGAGAAGGCCTAGTGCCCAGCAGTAGGAACGTATTGAACTGATAATGTTAAACAAGTATACCTACAGCTAAAGGTACTTACTATAATTATGATGTGCGCTAATCCTGTTCCATCGGCTCCTGCACGGGAAGCGGGGGCGGCGGCGGTGGCGGTGGCGGCGCCTCGTTGTTCAAGCCCGGGTTCTCCATCAGCCCCAGCTGCTCCAACATGTCGTCATTGTCCTCCATCAAGTGGACCTGTCCCAACTGCGCATTGGTTATTCACGTGTACCTAGTATAGCTAGTAGCTATACCAACATGTATAGGTACCTACACATGCACGAAATCAAGCAGTCAGCATAATGGTACGTTAGCGGACTTTCTTGTTTTACCTGTGGTTTTGCATAGTATACTATTATTAGTATTTATTCAGTGGTCGAATAAAATAATGGTAAGCTTAAGGTACCTACGTTGTCTTCGACCTAAGCACTGCGGACCGGGCAGTCAACTTTTCTGTGTATTATAGCGCGGTCACCAAGCCGCCTGCCAATCGATGTAGGTAAGCGTCGAAAGTGGCGTTTTATGGGGCAGGCCTGTGGGGGGCGTCTTGCGTCTTCGGTTATAGGATAGAAAGAAAGCCGACTAAACATTTGAAAACTGCGCGAGCTAATTAGTACTTTATTGCGTGGATTTTGAGCCGCTTATAAAATGTCGTTTCGGAGTGAATTTTCTGTACGGTGATACCTATTATTAGGTTGGTATTTAGCGAATTTGTACCACATTTACTGCAATAAAGATGTTATTGTAGTATTTTTATTCCACACTCCCCTCGAGGAGAGGAAGCCAGCAGCGTGTGTATATACTGGGTGGCGCAAAAGTAAAGACCCTATTTGGTTCAGCTATAACATTTTTTCTAAATTAGAAAACTAGATTTAGGTTTTTTTAAATGTATATTTGTGCCATTAAATTTCGTACCATTAGGATTTAAAGATGATGTCTTTTAAATGGTGACCTCCAGAGTTGATACACATTTGAGCCCTATTTATGACATTTTGCATAACTTGCCGTAACACTTCTCAGGGCATGTCAATAAGCAGAATACTCGGTTCTGGGGCACTGATAATCCGCGCATTATTCAAGAAACACCTCTACACCCACTAAAAGTTACTGTATGGTGTGGCATCTGTGTTGACAGAGTGATCGGACCCTATTTTTTCGAAGACGCTGGAGGCAATGCGATAACTGTCACTGGAGAACGCTACAGAACCATGTTACGTGAGTTTTTGATACCCAGTTTGGACGAATTGGGGCTGGAGCACATCTGGTTTCAACAAGACGGCGCTACGGCACACACAGCGCGCGACACTATGGACTTAGTGAGGGAAGCTTTTCCAAGCCGAGTTATCTCTCGTTTTGGCGATTTGCCTTGGCCTGCAAGATCACCCGATCTGACCAGTCCAGACTTCTTTCTTTGGGGTTTTTTGAAATCTCGGGTGTATGTGAACAAGCCACAGACTCTCGCAGCTCTAAAAGAAAACATTCGTCAAGAAATAACGAACATATCGCAGGAAGTGTTACGGCAAGTTATGCAAAATGTCATAAATAGGGCTCAAATGTGTATCAACTCTGGAGGTCACCATTTAAAAGACATCATCTTTAAATCCTAATGGTACGAAATTTAATGGCACAAATATACATTTAAAAAAACCTAAATCTAGTTTTCTAATTTAGAAAAAATGTTATAGCTGAACCAAATAGGGTCTTTACTTTTGCGCCACCCAGTATTATAGGTACATACTCTAATCGTAAGTTTACCACCTTACCACCCCTGGATCTACTGATATTGAACCAAAAGTAGGTACTTATAGCGTGAATCGGCAATTTTTTAGACTTATCAATAAGGTATCATGCAATGTTTACATGATAGGTAGGTATTTGTATTTTATTATTATGGCGCTCAACATCATACGAGTGGGTGGGGAGAGGGAGAGGGGGGGGGGGCATGCCACGCCTTCTGAGGGCGTGCGTGATATTAGATTATACATGGATTCTACAATACATTATCTTTCGGTTTTGGTCTATCAACTTCGATCAGGGATACACAATTAAGGTTGTTAAAGTGTTTTATGAATAATATGATTAATAAGTAGGTATATCTATATTATATCATTCTATTAGAAGTTTCTCTTTTTGATTTAACAATAACCATCATTATCAGCCGGAACACGACTACTGCTGAACGAAGACCTACCAGAGCGCCGCTTTGACTAGCTAATTTATTGCCTCTTGCATCTAACCGCTCCCCGCGGCTTGACCAGATCGTCAGTCCATCAAA
Source organism: Ennomos quercinarius (assembly GCA_910589525.2). NCBI lineage: Eukaryota > Metazoa > Arthropoda > Insecta > Lepidoptera > Geometridae > Ennomos > Ennomos quercinarius. Next base: position 13,664,362 of record OU342493.1, read on the forward strand.
TTAGTGGGCCAGCCTACGTTGCGTCATCCGGTTCATGGTCGCCACTCGAGAACCTTTCTTTGTATCTTCCGAAGTGGCTGGGCCATTGCCATTACAAATCAGAAAATAACCAAAAACTCTGATCATACCAGAATATAATGCCGATAAATAGTTTTTAATAGGTACTAATTATGTGTGTTATAATTATATCAAAATCTATAATCAAGAGTCAAGTAAATCTGCATGACCAAGCGTCAATCAGCTGTCCAGCTCGTGTCACGGTTAAGGATACCTAAACGAAGTGTCTCATTCGCACAAATTCGTTCACCTCCGACCTTCAGTTTATCTCCTGTATTGTTTTGCTCAGCGAGATAATTGCTTGGGTGATGAAAACGGATGTTATCCTGTTTTTTTCCAACGTTCAACTGAATGTACCACATATATGACCAACAGTTAGACTAGGTATCATTTTTATTATGTAAATAGTACAGACCTAACTATTCATAACGAATGCAAAGTAGCCGCCTCTGCTGCCTGCCGCGGCTGTCGCGTTAGGGGCCATCCATAAATTACGTGAGGCGTTTAGCCCCCGACCCCCCCCCCCCCCCCCCCCCCCCGGGGAGGAGGTCAAACAAAATCTCACCAAATCTCACGTGGGGGAGAGGGGGGGTCTCGCCAAATCTCACGTAATTTTTTTCCTACAAGAAATTGTGTAAAATGTTGACTATGTGATTGTAGACTATGTTCTCTCATAAATAGGTACTACTCTATACCTACTAGGTATAATAAAACTATAACTGGGGTAAATCTGTAAATTGAAAAGTTTTTTTATAGATGTAGAAATAAAACCAACGTGCATCACGTTGGAGCTACTGTATGTGTGCGGACTTCGATTAGTCATTTTGATACTTTGTCGATCTGCCCAGCTTGGTCGTCTTGCTTAGCAGTCGTTACGGTACCGACAAATAATTTGGGATGATTTCATCAACGGCGAAGTGCGGGTGCAGTGAGAATTTATATGCAGGTTTTATTTTATTTTACTAGCTGACCCGCCCCGGCATCGCACCAGTTAAATACTTTTACGCCCTAACCCTGAGTGTTCATGGGAAGGAAAGGGAAGAGGAAAGCAAGAAGGGAAAAGATAGTGAAAAAGGATGAATGAATGGGACAGCAATAGATCGCCGTCATTCATCTGTTTCACCTATCTTTTCTGCGCTTCCTTTTCTTCCTTTCGGCAGACCGTGAATAATAGTGGTTTCATCTTCGTTGCCAGCAAGCAGGTCACGTAATTTTTTTTTTTGCGTATGAATGTCGTGACGAGCTAGTCGTTCACCTCATGTTAAGCGACACGGCTGCCCATAACAGTTGCAGTGTCACTCGGAACATTAAAATAATAAAGTTTCGCGTGACACTGCACTGCGCACGTCATCGTGAGACATTACACAGTCTAGTAATCAGATTACCAGACTGTGAAATCAGGTCATAGTCTCATTTGCCCAGAGTGCCCAGAGTTACCGATTAAATTGAATAACTTCGTAATTTTTCAAGATATTGTAATACTTTTATATCATTGTAAATGGTTTTTTTACTGTTTTTATTAAATACTATAAAAACAACAATTTTTGCATAAAAGTACTTATTGCTTAGTGCAACCCGCACTTGGTTGTTTTTGAAAACGTGAAGTCGTCTAAATATAATTCTGAAAATTTTGCCATAACCATACCAAATTTCAGCAAAATCCGTTTAGTAGTTTCAACATTAAGCGTGTTCGAAAGGAGAGACAGACAGACATAAAATTAAAAATAAATGTTTCTACTTCTATATTGATAAGGAAGTGTAATGCAAAAAAAAGTCAAATACATTCAATATTTAGCCCAGATTTAGCCCAGTTAAAGTTTTATAATGTGTACAGATGTGATTTATAAAACAGTTAATACAATTAGCCATCACATGGTTAAAGAATTATTTGAATGCGATTTCATGATGTACCTAAGATAATGCGGCTGGCCTCCACAGTGCATGATAAATATACCTAGGTACATGACGTGTATAGGTATATAATACGCTACTATAACTTGCTGACAACGAAGATGAAGCCAATACCTATCCTGAAACGTTAAGGATGAATGGATGGATAGACAGAGGCAGTGCCTCCCTTCGCCGTCTGGTTCATCATATCTATAATTTTCGCTATCCTTTTCCCCTTTCTTTCGACAGTGTCAGGGCATAAAACTACACTAACCCGTGTGAAGCTGGAGTGGGCCAGCTACTGTATTAGTTACTTCAAAAGTAATTAAGAAAATTAATCCAAAATTTTTAAAGTCAACGCAAAGGCACAAATTAACATATTTAAAAAAAATTGCATTTGGAAAAATCTCACGTGATATTTAGGGGGGGGAGGGGATCAAGACAAATCTCACCAAGCGGGTGGGGGGAGGGGGGGGGGTCAAAAATCGCCAAAATCACCTCACGTAATTTATGGACGCCCCCTTACATTTTATTAGAACTGCCATTCATAGGTATTATATGCTCTTGGCTGCCTTCGAGCAAATGATTTTGTCAAGTCATTCAGATAAGAATTTGATTTATTTCGCAAAGAATATTAAAAAAGTGCTGGCATCTAAGATATTATAGTCTTATCATTATCGTCACCATTATCATCATCATGATCATCATCATAATCTACCTACACACTACACTAGTCTACACTGCTGGACTTGGCTCCTTCAGTAAGTGCTCGGCTCTCTCTTCGAGTTGCTGCATACCTGACCCCCTAGCATGCGCACCGCGAGAAAACTTGTCGTCGCTGTTAGAGTGAGACACACTTAGGCGCTACCATAGCCTTGTCTCGGTCTCTCATGAGATAAAGTGTCGAGATAATTATGTCGCGGTGCGCATGCTAGGCCTGCTGGTGTATGTCATCGCTCCATCTTATTTCAGCCCGTCCCGCATTTACCCACTAGGTAAAAAATATGTCTTCACTGTAGGTACCTACCTACTGTCTCCGGTCTAAACGGCAATCGCGGACAATCAAGACGCTTTTCTAACGACACTCATTTTTTAAATGTAAATGAATGACGAGGAGCTAATAGTTCGCCTAATGCGTTCATTTGTCAAATGTTGATAAGTAGTTCAGAAGTAAAGAGCAATCAGATGAATATAGGTACATACACACCTACTATATACATCTATACTGGTCAAAACCCTCCTTTAGTCTGATAAAAAGTGATCAAAAATCAAATCAAATCAAATAATATTTTATTGACATAAAGGTTTTTACATTTTATATTGTTGAGTCCATAGACTCCTGAACTAGTTTAAAACTGTATTTCAGGAGCCATGGCTTCTCCCCTTATAAATGATTCACATAAATTATGTCATACAAAATAATTCATAGTTTTATGTTTAAGTATTTAACATTTTCACTAATGAAATCAAAATGTAATATAAAATAATATAATGTATATAAGATAAGTATTTTAGCTGATGCCGCGTTATATAAGTATGTATGTGTATGTGTATGAGTATGTGTATGTACGTGTGTATGTGTATGTATATGAGTATGTGTATTTGCATGTTTACGTGTATGTGTGTGAAAGTGTGTTTGTTTATGCATAGTTGTACGTGAGGGTGTGTATGTGTTTGTGTAATTATGTATATGTGTATAATAACCACACTAAAAGTAAAAGCTTTTTAAAAGATTTTCTACCCCTTCATAGTCAAACTGTTTAAGCCAGTTAAATATGATGCTTTTAATTTCGTTATTACTCATCTTCTTAATCTTATATAATTGATTTATTTTGTCATATAAGTGAGGAGCAACAACATTGTACTGCTTCTGTGCAAACCTACTTTTAACTCTAGGGGCAGGGCACCGGTCTACTCTTTTGGTATTCTCAGGTAGAGTTGGCACAGTTTTTCTGTGATACCTGCGTATACTTTCGTATATGAACATTTTTCTTACGCTAAGAACACCGGCTCTACTGTAGACATCAGTAGTAGGGTGTCGAAAAGGCAAGCATTGAAGCACCTTCAGAACAGCACGCTGGGCACGTTCAGCAGTTATAAGGTGAGTTTTTGCTGCACTTCCCCATGTACATATACAATACCTCACGAGGCACTCACACAAGGCCTTATATGTTTGAATAAGAATTTTAAAGTCTGCAACTGCTCTGAGATTTTTAAAAGCATAGATAAGCTTTCTAACCCGTGATGCTAATGTTGTAATATGAGAGCACCAATTAAGCTTTTCATCGATCGTCACCCCAAGATATTTAATTGTATTAACACGTGACAACATTGCGCAGCTACACTGAGCTGGTGGAGGGTTACACCGATTACAAGGGTACGTATGTATTTTTACATTGGTGTTATCTCTTAGGCCCAAGTGACTTTTACTGAAGCACATGAACTTAGTCTTATTCGTATTGAGTGAGAGGAGACTATCTTCAAGCCAATTAGTCACATGCGAAAGACATCTCTCACTAAGCTCCACCACTTTTTGCCAAGTCTTATCATGGAGCAGAAGCACTGTGTCATCGGCAAACATCAGCAAGTCTAAACCTGTCAAAGTAGTACCACATAGGTCATTGATGTATACGAGAAAAAGTATAGGCCCCAGAGTACTACCCTGTGGCACGCCGAAGGTGCATACAGCTTCATCACTCTCATGGCCCTCGACTCTTACTCTCTGAGTTCTGCCAGTTAAATAGCCCGAGAACCAGTCATGTGCTATTCCTCTTATACCCACGTTCTCCACTTAGGCGCTACCATAGCCTTGTCTCGGTCTCTCATGAGATAAAGTGTCGAGATAATTATGTCGCGGTGCGCATGCTAGGCCTGCTGGTGTATGTCATCGCTCCATCTTATTTCAGCCCGTCCCGCATTTACCCACTAGGTAAAAAATATGTCTTCACTGTAGGTACCTACCTACTGTCTCCGGTCTAAACGGCAATCGCGGACAATCAAGACGCTTTTCTAACGACACTCATTTTTTAAATGTAAATGAATGACGAGGAGCTAATAGTTCGCCTAATGCGTTCATTTGTCAAATGTTGATAAGTAGTTCAGAAGTAAAGAGCAATCAGATGAATATAGGTACATACACACCTACTATATACATATATACTGGTCAAAACCCTCCTTTAGTCTGATAAAAAGTGATAAACTAGTGAGAAACTAACGTCGGGTAAAGCCGTTCGGTGCTGGCCATGGCGAGCCGTCTCCGAGAGCAGGATCTTCTGCCGCTTTTCCTCCATGAGCCGCTCCCGATGCTTGTGGATGTAGTCGTACACGTTAGGCAAACCCATGATGACGCAGGCGGATAGAGCGGAGCGGTAGATGTTCATGTCTGTTGCTTCGTACCTGAGTTACAGAATATATTAAATTGAAAAAGATATCTAGAACCGGAACAGTCATGATCTTGATAAAAGCAAAATAAGTTTTTGAATACATTACCAAACTATGTATTGTAGGTATAGATCTCAGCAGTACATGCTAAATTGCACTTCAATGCTGCGAATTTAGTATGATATTATTATAATTATTAAAGTTTATATTACTTTGTTACGAATCTCGTGCTTCGCTTATATAATATACCTACTATTTTACGTCAATCGACCGCGTGATAGGTTGTGCAATGTGCATGTCATGTCTGCGAGTGGAGTGATAGGGTCGGCCGTGGGCCTTCTCTCACAGGCCTCACCAGCTGGGTTAGCACGGACGGTAGACAAAATTGTCTTTCCCCGTTTTATGTCACTTTCTTCATTCTTGCTTACTTGTCAAGTGGAGTAAAACAGGGGATAAATTTGTCAAGACTATTTTGTCCACCATCCGTGCTAGCCCAGCAGGTGAAGTACGAATTCAATACCAACCTTGCATGCCGAAGCGAAATATGGACAAAGAATTAAATAGAGATAATCAATAGTGACTCGTAATTTTCAACAGCAATACAACATTTTAGCATATAGTAGGTACCTAAAGTGACCCCATGTCTCAATGATGGTTTAAGCTTGTTATATAATTAGATTTATCTTCATTTTTCATTCATGATCGTTCACAATTTATCAACTAACCTGATTTATAAAACTCTGTATTTTTTATCGAACCTCCTTAGTTTTAGCAAGCGCGGGAAACGAAGCTCGAAATTGGAATGAGAAAGAAGACACAGGAAAAACAAAATTGGAAGACAGATGCATTGATAGACAGGTCTCGAGGTGAGAAGCATTTCAAAGAATAATACCCTGAAGGTATTAATTATTGTGATCCACCGTAGACCCTATAGTGGAGATGTTCTCGAAGACCGAGGGGTCTTTGGACAAACCGTCGTTTATCGCCTGAAGAGTGTCTGGACAAGCTTGTGAGCGAGCCGTTGCTTAACGTGCAGGGAAATAGTTGTACAGTTTACTTTTAATTTTAAAGCCCCAATCTCTTATCGATTTTAAACTTTCTCCAAAGCATATACGAAAATACTTCAGAAATTCAAGAGGCAGAAAAATACTTCCCCAGTGCAAAAAACTTTAACATCATAATTTTCATCCAATATGATGATGTCCTAGCTGATTTCGGCCACGGCGACTGCGTTCAACTCCTTTGATTTTTTTCTTTCATGTGCTCTCATGTGGCTGATATAGCCAATCTTTCTTGTGAAGACCCTTGCACATTCAGAGCACACTGTTCACATAATAATAATATATAGAGTTAAATTAATCCTGCTTTTGTATTTATTTCCCCTGTTTATAGGTAGGACGTTTCCTGGGCTGACAAAGCCTGATGGTTCATGGGAGTGTGGTACAACGGGTCTACCACGCACATTTCATTACAAGCTTCTCAAAACTAAAAAAAACGGCTTTCGCTAAGCCTTAAAATTCGAGCAATAGACTGTCTATTGTTTGCTATCATTACCAATAGCAACTCATAACTCTTGCTTTGTTCTATAATGTAGACGTAATGTGCCTACAGCTTTCCCCTAGATGTAATTCTAGAATATACTCAGCTAACAGCTAACCAATTCTACCGCAAACTGCGTCACAGCACAGGCCCACGAGATGGCCGTACTCCCCTTATCACATTGCCTAGCTAGCTAACTGAAGCACGCAAACCCGATCAATCCGGTTTCGAAGACTTGTATACATATACGTATGAACGGTTTCTGATTTATCACTTCTTTCAGAACATATTGTAAGAAATGTAGTGTAGGTACCCACAGTTCCACTTTTATTTCCTAAAGATAGATACTATGGTAGTAGAATATAAAAGGTAAGGTTTTCGTAAGTTACAATTCTTACAAATTCAAGTCTTTTCATTTTAAAAAGATCATTGATAAAAACTATAAATAGGAGGTAAATAAAAATAGGAAGATAAGGCACTGATAATTCTCGAACGTGGACCAATTTAATTAGATGCAACGTACTTAGTTTTTTTTTTATTAAAGTTAGTACAGTATTTTTATTAAGCGATGTGAAGATGTACCTTATCTTCAACTTCTTTAGTTCTTCACCTCTACAGACTACAGATGATACCGGGTACGGTACGGGCTTTATTTTATTATTCAGAATGTAGATAGCGTTGTCTTGTTATCACGCAAATTATATTAATTATGATGGATAATATTGTGTAGGTCAACCTACATACGCTAAATAGGTTACCTACCGATAACTATAGAGACCAACCAAAAAAAAACCACCAAAAAGTCCACCAATCAAAAACCAATAATAATCAAAAAGTTGGACGTAAAACAAACGTGTCAGAACAAGTTTTCTTGAGGTTGGTAGTATAAGAATAGCACAGAGAAAAAAGAGTATAGCTGTTCCCCAGATATGCAGTATTGAATAAGTTTATAAAAGATAGATGGGGAGATTATATCCTCACCATTCATTTGTCCTCTCATCATAGCACTCGACATGATAGATTGTGGTGACGCCGTTGAACCCTCCGATCGCGAAGATCATGTCGTCGATGACCTCTATAGCGAAGTTACTGCGTGGATTGTACATGTCAGGCACTGGAGACCAGGTGTTAGTGGCAGGGTCGTACACTTCTCCACTGCACATTCTTGAGATACCATTGAAACCGCCTATCACGTATATCTATTATTAAATATTAATTATGTTATTAGCACACTCTAAATGATGTCCCAGAAAAAGCAATAATAAGGTTTTCGATTGTAAACGCAAAGAGGAGTCTTCGGATTATATAAATTACTTTCAGACTTAAGGCTATCGTTGCACTAAGTTTACTAGATGGTAAGACTTTTCTGCAAAATTTGTCTAGGTAGGTACCACCACTATTCCAGTTAGTCTGCCGCCAAGCAGTAGTGCACAAGCACTGCTGTCTTCCGGTTTGAAAGGCACTGATATTACTGGGCAAATGAGACGACTTTAATCTTATTGCTAGACTGTGCTGATGTATCAGGATAACGTGCGCACTGCGCGGTGCATGCAGTGTCACGCGAAGTTTTATTTTTTAGAGTTCCGAGTGGCATTCCAGCTGTTATGGGCGGCCGTGACGCCTAGCGTCAGGTGAACGACTAGCTCGTCACTTCATTCATTAACATAAAAAATAACAAAAGAAAAAGAAGGAATATAGGTAGGTACCTAAATACCTTGTTGTGGTAGGCGATGCAAGAGACGCCGGAGCGGCGCGAGCGCATGGGAGCGAGAGTCGTCCACTGGTTCGCGTCAGGGTCGTAGACCTCCACGCTATTCATGCACTCCTGGCCATTGAAGCCACCGGTGATGTAGATCTTATCTGTGGAAATTATCATCTAAAAATAATTTGCCGTATAATAATTCACTCTGATTCACGATTGCTCTTTATAAGTAGGCAACCGTGTGGTAGGTATAGTGTCGTGGCCCGTGTCCCTAATATTCTTTTGCATACAATACAAGGAAAACGCGTTGAGAAGGATGAATGTCTTAGTTTACTTGATGTGTTGCTCCATAAAGTCTGTGTAAGTATAATATATCGCACGCATAGAATAAATAGCGAATAGAACGGAAAACCATTTGAAAAAAATAGGTCAGCTACTTACGATGATTGCGATGATGGTGCCTACACATTATCATAATGTCCACAATGACGACGACTAAAGGTATAATTAATATTAGTGTATTTTTTAATATCAAAATATATAATAATCGTGATGCCCAACAGCCATTGTATGACAGTAAGTCATTTGTGGTTCATGATGGCAGGGTATGCACCCAAAAGCACTGACAGACAGGTTTTCTTACTATCAAGAGCAGCAGCACTAGCATCGGATCTCTGAGCGTTCATAGGAGCAACGAGAGACCACTGGTTAGTGCGATGGTTAAATCTCTCAGCCGTGTTCTGGCGATGGTGCCCATCATATCCTCCCATGGCGTATATTGTCTCTACAAGCACAGCTACTGATACATAGCAACGTCTTGCATTCATTGGTGCCACCTGAAAAAACATGGAGGTAAACCACCATAGGTCAAATCCCTCAAAATCACTCAAATGTGAAATTTTTGAATACTTAGATCACCTCACGCCAAGTTTTAGTCACGGCGTCAAAACACCGGCACGAGTTGAAATAGTCCATCCCGTCAAAACCTCCAATAACGTAGATGCAGTAGCCCAGCACAGCTGTTCCGTGGTACGCCCTTGGTCCGGCTGGATCCACTTCTTCTACCTGGTGAAACACTTGCTTAGTAAAATGTTTATATTTATATATACACATAGATTGGGCAAAATCATACTTTAATCCAGCGATCAGCTCTTGTGTCGTAAGTTTCAATAAAGGCCGTCGGTGAACCGCCACTCCATCCTCCAATCGCAAACAGAACCTGTAAATATCCTGCATAAAATAATTGCAACCGATCTAATTAAAAATACAACAGTAGCAGAAACAGGGGTTACCTCATGAGGTACTCTCGGTCTAGCGATTTCCGGTGTAGCCACTTCACCATCTCTTTGGGCAATCATTTCCAGATCGTAGAGAAACTTCAGGGTTTCGATTATAATTGGACGAGAACCCTCATTGCCGGTGACGTACGGATGGTCCTTGACGTTTTCTAGGAAGAACTAAATAGTTTTATGTGTTAGATTAAGAGGAAAATATTTTATCTATTTTGTTGTTGCTGTAGGATGGTTTACCTGAGTGTCTAGCAGGCCGAGGCGAATACTGCCCATCAATTTGACGGTGTGCTGCCAGCGAGCATCAGGATCGTAATTCACCCAACGCAACACAGCTTCCCAGACCGCTTCTTCACTCTTCACATTAAGTTCGTCTTCCAGAATGATAGAGTTCAACTCGTCAAGTGGCAAGTGAAGAAACTCATCGCTCTGAGTTGCTACCGTCACAAAATACCGCAGCAAGTATCGTCGAGCGTCTGCTTCCAGTTTGTAACAAAATACACGCCTGCAAGTTTTTTCGAGGCTATATCAATTTCGATCGTTATATAGTCAGCAATACTTGTAGGCTAAGAAGAATGTTACCTTGCAAACATCATGATACCGAGGCAGTTTTTTGGGTTTAATGCGATGCGTAGATGATCACAGCACAGTTGCAACACGCCGAGGAACGCGAGGTAGTCCGCTGTCATCAGCAGCTCGTGCACGTTTGTATCGGTTACATCAATGCGCCGAAGGTACGCGTATTCTATCAGAAGCAGCAGAATTTCTGACCGCACTCCCGATATTAAGACATCGCTTTGCTCTCGCGAGTGCAATGTTGTTGTAAATAATGCCCTGTAATGTAAAACGAATCAAACCTGTAAACGGAATCTTCCTTGGAGCTCAGATCTGGTGTACTTTATCATGACGATTCCTTCGGGAGGATGATACCTCCATGACTTGACCAACTGAAATGGATCAACTAGGTATTTTATATGTGGACGTACAAGAAGTATGGACTGCAGGCTGAGAGGATGGCGCGGTGCACGGGGAAGGCGGCGCCGTCATCTGCGCGCACGATTGCGTCACAGAGCAGCCGGCACTCGCGCAGCCGGTGCAGCGCCTGCATCGCCGCCACCGACATGCACCGTCCCGTCTCGCGACCCGCCGTCTGCCAGCGACAACCATCATTATCAGGTACTATCACATTGCACATGCCAGCTGCTTTACTTCGATATGATGCCGGGTGCCACACAAAAATATGTTATCTCCTAATTTACGATGCATCAACACCAGCCGTAATACGAGTAAAAAACCAACTAAGAGAATGTCCAGGCAGCAGCATTAACCTTTGGTCTGATTATAGTTATCTATGGCGCTATTGGTGATCGCCCTTAGTTGTTTTTTTTTTAATTTATGAAATTACGAAACGTTCTCTAAATAGAGAAAACCAGTAAATTAGGCAAATGACTTGACTTTTTGATAAATGACCTAGGAATAACGCATGATATTATTGTAAAACTCGTTTAATTTGATTGTGGTCTGAACATAGACTACTTCATAATACAGTTTTTTGCTACACTTTGTGAGCTGTTGTAGCATCTACGTACGTAGCACTGCTACAGAATGGACTACGCGTAGGGCGTAGGCACCGTGCGTAAGTTTCAGAAGCGTAATTATAGGTCTACTTGAATTGAATCTTGGTTAGTGGCCTCTGCGGCAATTTTTATAGGTCTACGAATAGCGGTGGATAATTACCACCGGTCTTAATTGGTGCCAACGGTGTACAATGACGTTGCTGACATGTAAACAATCAGTTTTGGCGCTCTCTGTGGCAGGTTCCAGGGTTCGTGCATCCCCCACAGCTTTGCTAGTCGTACTTACAGTGTTATTCGGGTCGTTTTCCATTTTAGTACGTCTCTAACGCAAATTCATTATTACCAAATGGTTATACACATTAAAAAAACCTTATTTCCGTAAAGAACGCGCCGCGACACAATCAAGATTTAGCTCTATAAATTCATATAAAAATAACAGTAAAAAATAACTCAAAAATAGCAAAATCAAGTCATTTGATAAAACATTTTAGGTTAGCAAAAAAATGATATAAGAATGACAATCATGTCACACCTTTTTTTTCCATATGACATTACTGCATAGCAAGATTTTCATTTTGAGATGGTTGCCTTGCTGAAATCAAAAACTTTATTATTTTTTCCCTTGACAGTTAAATAAACTACGGCAGGTTTTAAAAAAGGTCGCTTATCCTAAAGGATAAAGTGGTGTGAAATTAATAAGTTATAGCTTAAAGTGGAACGTTTCACTAGCGCGGCAAATTAAAATTTTCTTGCGTTCTTATGCCAATAATAGTTTAATTACTCAACGTGATTACATGACAACCAATTTTGCGCAAATAAATATAATGTATCAATAAATTACAATTAAAAGTATCCCCTACATATCATTGATTCAGCGACAAATGGCAACAGACAAAAAAACTAAGACGAAATTTGTTTATTGCCATTTGTCGCTAAACCAATGATATCTTGGAGATACTTTTAATCGTAATTTGTGATACGTTCTATTTTTTTACGTTAAATCAGTTTTAATGTAATCACTTTTAGTAAATACGCTGTTATTGGCAAAAAACGCAAGAAAATTTTAATTTGCCGCGCTAGTGAAACGTTCCACCTTGTTGTGTTTTGAAAATGAAACAAAACTATTGTCTTACGTTTTTATTATTTATTTCAAAGAACTTATGGTATCCTATCGTTACCTATCGTTAGTTCATTTATTTATTATTTACTTACTTCTATTTTATACTATTTACAAAAAGTATATATATAATATGCACGCGTTAATTAATCATACCTAACATCAAACATACTAATTACAAGTACAATTTACAATGACTATAAATTAATTACTTAATAATAATTATTGTATTAAGCAACAAATTTTATTATTCAGCACATTATCTATACGGCATATATTTCACTATCACATAATTTAAAAAGCGAGGGTAGTCAGATTCAGTTGAGGGGTCTGGACGTCTCCCTAGCGGTGATGCCATCGGCTCTGAGCCTTGACAGAAGAGATTTGTAGACAACAGGAGAGAAGGGGAGCACCACTCCGCGCTCCTGGATTTCACCTGCAATCGTAAATGAAAAGCTTTAGAAATTCAAAACGGTACCAGCTTTCCTAAAGTTTATAATGATATCAACACAATACTGCATACAGAATGCATCACCATCATCAGTCTGAAGATGTCCACTTCTGAACATAGGCCTCCCCTAAAGAGCGCCACTTTGAGCGGCTGCCATAAGGGGCGGGGGACGTTATGGATTTTCTGAAACCGGTTCATATTGTATTAGTTTATGCAATAAGTATGCATTCTGTCTCCCGTGTGATTCCGGGCTGTAGAATAGGACCACCCCATCTCTTCCTGTGGGTGCCGTAAGAGCCGTCTAAGGGAATATTCAGAGAATGGGCAGCAGCATTCTCCTCGGTTCATTAAAAATCTTCTGCGATCATCAAACCGCGTGCCGGGCGTGGTGTTTATGGCAAATCCTCCCTATGAAGTGGTGTTTTATGGGGAGCCCTGTGCTCAGCAGTGGACGTCTTCCAGCTGTTGATGTGTGATGTGTGTGCAACTACCAAAGAGTCAGAAATTTCTGTGTGGTGGCGTACAATGCATAGATAATATAAACAAGGCTTCTGAAGTTATACTAAGTACATATAAAAAGCATTGACCCGTCGGGTGCCATTAATTTGCATAACAATAGAAAAACAATTAAAGTGTAACTTACCATCTAATACCATTTTGGCAGCGATAGCAGTGGGCAGTCCGACAGTCTTGGCCATAGCAGTGTGGGTGTTGGGGTCGCCCCTGATAGCCATGGTGACCTCTCGCTTCTCCTTCTTGCCGTCACTCCACGTGACGCCAAGCTCGTGCCGGAGTACCACGAAGTCAGTTTCATCATTTTCTGTGAGCAAATATTTATTAAGTTATACTATGCTTTTAAAAAAGGGGCTAAGCCGACTTCAATCGCCTGAGATCCTTATCATACCGAAAAATACTCGGATGACAAATTATCAATTTATCATGTATATTCCGATGAAATTACATGAGATCAACCTGAAAGTTACCCTTTCAAATAAAAAAAAAGTGCAAACCGGTTTATAAATGGCAGAGTTATTAGGTATTTTCCTGTAAGGTAACAAACAAAAAAATACAGACTTTTTGAGAACCTCCTCCTTTTGTTGAAGACGGTTAATATCACTATGGCCTCTATAGTGTATTATAGAGGTCAGTGGTTAACATTGTCCTACATTGGAACCTATTTCGTTAAAATAAGATCTATGGCGAAATAGATAGGCGTATCCTTCCTTAATACATAGTTTGTGCACGCAAGGACGCCTGAACGTTAATAATAAAAGCGGAGAGTCAACAGAGTGGAAAAATACAGTGCTTTAAGATAACTGGATGACCCATAATATTATTACAATTATTATAGTCAGCTGCGACTATACAAAGTTGCTAATTAGTATTTACCTAATTGAAGTTTCTTGCTAAGATAATGACTGATGGTATCCAACGGGGTGCCGCACTTGACGATTTCGTCTTCTCCCAGGATACCAAGAGACTCCAGAGCCTGGGCTCCTGGCACTCCTATGCGTTCTGCCAACCGTGTCCTCAGGTTCTCGTAAAATATCGACGAGTCCATCAAACCAAGAAGTTCACATGCAAATTGACGCTAAAAAAAACAATAACTATGTAGAAATATCTAGTAGTAGCAGGTATATCTAAGTCTTTAAATTATCATACAGTTTTCAATAGGTCAGGTATCACTTTGTGTCTTACCCAAGTTATGTTAGGTCCATCCGGGTGTAACGATGGGTGAGGAATGGGGTCTACCAGTCCAAACAGTTGCATTGCTATCATTGTCTCAGCAAAACCTGTAACCAAATATTACATCCATTAGATTTTTTTATGCACAAATTGCAACGCAATGTTTCGGTATTTGCACATGATAACTAAATATTATTTGTTTAAATTAGTAGATTATTTTCTTTGTTTGAAGCATTCAAAAGACTACAACATATAAACCTTATATCAAAACTAATACGATTTAAAATCTGACGATTTTACTTCAGTTAAATACCCTCTGATTGCACAATTCCGAATTGAGGTAGTCGCTTTAGACCTATTGACCGCGTTTATTGATATTTTCATACAAATATAGTATAACGCCCAACAATCACTACACGGATCGTGGATCCTAACTAGGACTCCCTGCATCTATAGGGACCAAGGAACTATAAGGACTATGGTCCCACATTACCCAGATACAGAACAAGTATTTGTGCTTTTTTTCTGTGCCCAAATACTAGTCCTGTCACGGGATTCGAACTCGCCCCCTCGGGGTTATGGGCCGACCTGCTCAACCACCACACCACAGAGGCTGTCAATAAATACAAACTTCCACTGATTACGTATACTCCTTATATACCTTCGTCTTATACACGTTTATCATTGGCCTCAAATACTTCTGTTATGTTATGTGATTTAGTTTCATTCTGTCACAGGTAGGTATTATAATTATGTTTCTTATATTAGCCGCCCGTTCCAATGACTATAATTTTTAATAATAATTATTTGTCATTTGGATCTTGTTACCTTTGTCTCCGTCCGTTCGTTCCATAATGGATGTGTTGTGTATTGTAACGATCAACAAAACATAAATAATGATTAGTTGGGTTGGGCCAGGATATCTATACCTATCTTACCTTTATATCTAATGGTGCCTCTAAACATGGTGTGCGCGTCTTCAATCCCGTAGAGCTTGGAGTAGATGGTGCTGTCTCGGTTAGGGAACCCTTCGAACGCAAACCCGGGTAGGAAGTCGAGCTCCCTTGCCACGGACATCAGCTCTCCTCCGCTTAGCACGTTCACTATCTGTAACAATGAAACGTTTATAAAAAGGTTTGTTTTGACCTGAGATTTATGAAGCTCTAAGCTTAGAAGCTCTAAGTTAGAACTCTCGTTTCCTGACTTTTAGGAGGGCAACGTAGCCCCGCGGAAAAAGCGTTTATATCAAATTTTTAGGTACTACTGTGCTGTGCAGCTAAAAGTCTGAAGATACCTGGTTTAAATTGACGGCGTATGATGAAATATGACGACGTATTTGCAACAAATCCAATAAATACATCCAATACATACCTGTCCTTTACTAAGATATTTGGCTTCCGAAATTGTGTTCAGTAAAACACCTCGAGGGTTCCACGAGAATTTGTACCGTAAAGCATTGTCACTGAATTCTGGTGCTGGCAAACCTGAAACCATATATGGAAAATTATGTTACTGTGCGGTGTGGTAATGAGTAGCTAAATAAGTATACCTAATTATACAAGAGAACTCAGCAGCTCAGAGCTCAGAGGCTGTTTTCATCATCAGACTGCAGTCACTTTAGTGTATAATTTTAGACTTGAGTCAATTATTTTCCTTTAGCTTACTTTGCACGACTGTTCGGTCACTTACCTCCACAGTATGAAACAAATGAGTCAATTCTGCCTCCATGGTTCTGAATATTGTGGATGCACTCTAATGCTAGAAGGTGATCAATACCAGGATCGAGTCCAACTTCATTTAGAAACGTTAAGCCAGCTTCCGTAGCTCTGAAAGTAACAAATTATGTAGGTAGGTAGTTTTTGAATGTTTAACTTGATTTCACATGATGATTTCTTGGAGTTCAAAAAAGAACGTGAACAGTAGGCACTTACGCTTTGTGCAGTTCCTGTACTTCAGGCCTGACGTATGAAGCCGTCACCATATGAACTCTAGCATTCAGACACGCCTTAGCTACTGTTCCGTGGAGATCATAAGGTAGGAGAGAGACCACAACCCTGGCTCTAGAGACCAGGGACTGCAGAGCACCTTCATCTTTAGCATGAAAGTACTCGGAGTTTACTCCGTAGCGTTCTGCCAGAGCGTCAGCTTCTTCTTTCACTGCTGATGCTGGAATTGTGTAATTATTAAGACCAGTGTCACATTACGGCACCAACAAAGACATCGCAATTCGTTGATATTAAATGATATTTTTCTAAATTTTATAAATAATGCACACCTACCATCTAGAACTTCGCATAATCTCATTGTGTTGCTTGAGACTTACCAATTGTAACAGCGATGTTCTTGTCTCTAGAGAGGTATTCAACTACTGGTGCGGCAACCAGTCCACTGCCTAAAATAACGACTGGTGCTTGTTGATCGTTGCCTTCTACCTTGTGTCTTGAACGTCTACAACAGACAATGGAACTTATATCATGAAGTTAGAAAATTATATTATTCGATATAGCCAAAGTTAAAGTCATGGTGATTTTTCAATTTCATACTTTGGTTTGGGAAAACTCACGTTGTGTTTGCCATCCGAAGATCATTGATGTACTCAAAGGGTGGCGTTAGCTGGCCATTGCTCGTGATTATTGCCTGTAAATGTTCTTTTATTAACATTTCCGAAATAAAATATTTTATTGCCTTGAATTTCATTTTAAATAATGACAGAATAGTGTTTGCTTCTTACCCCCTTTACAACAGGCGTGAAGTCGTGTTGTTCCAAAGGCTTAGTAGCATCAGATTTCATGATGTCTTCAGCGTAAGGGAATAACAGGTCCCCGAAGAAGTCGGTAGATTCTCGCGGCAATTGTGTGGGCATGTTGTCAATAGAGCACACAAGTACTCCTGGACCTTTGAAACTGAAGAAAAAATTCAAGAGAAAAATGCATATTAGTATTGATTAACAAATAAAATAGCGTGATTACACGTCAGTATATTGCTATCAAGGTTATTTCCTATTGCGATATAAGGAGGTACCTATATCATTCGAAACAACTCTTATAGTTAAGTACTTATTACTATATTTATTATGTTATTAGAGACATTTGCTTTATCAATGTGTACTTGTGCAAAGTCAATCAACACTGATTGCAATAACAACTTGATAATGAAGATATTTGTTTTGTTCCATTAAGCATGCGATATTGTATTGCGATAAATCATAAATATCAAGTTAAATTAGTTCATCAAACAGCTCACCTCTTGGTGTCCTTATTTCTGTCAGCGTCATATAGACAAAACGGTGTATCGATAGTGGTGCACTCATTCATGAACTCGATAGAACCTCCAGGGTCTGCAGATATGTCACAAATAGCCAACATTCTGTAACGCATAAAGATATTTTTATTACAACAGTAAAATAAGGAACTATCGTGCAGGGCTCTCAGTGCTGATAAAAATATTACTCACTCGTGTAGCAAATCCAAGGATGCGAAACGATTAGGCAACCACGATACCTGACGCAAAACACCTTCTAGTACATAATACGCATAAGATATTAGAAAGTGTTTTGCGTCGGATATCATAAGAAGCTTTGGAAATATCCACTTCGCATTTGAAGCCGTTTACATTACATCTTGAAAGAAACTCTTCACGTCTCCTGAAACTTTGATGGCAAAGCGGACTTCCGCGAATCAAGTTAATCTCGAAGATGTTGAACTGTGATAAAAATTTACACAATATACCATCAAAGCTAACTCACCTGTGTAGTAAAGCTGGAGTGCCGATAGTCTCCGCAAGAGGTGGTGTAAATTCATCCAGAGAAGATGTCATCATTAAATTCTTTGCTTCAGCAAGAAATTGTTCCCACTGAACTTCGTGTATCAAGACTGATGTAATGGTAAAATCTGGCAACAAAGTATGCTGGTATGACTCACCTGTGGGGCAAAGCTGGGGCACCAACACTCTTAGGCAGCCATGGGGTATGCGAAGGCACTAGAAGGTGCTTTGCATCTGGTATCGTTAGGAGTTTGGGGCTGTCCACTGCCCAGTAGATTCCGTTCACCAAGACAGATGTGTATGGCGCTATCTGGACACAAAATGTTAAGATGCTGAAAATTATGAGTTCTTTTTAGTGGTATACAGCCTCTAGTCCATGCCACTATATAGGTAGAGCAGTTTTTTTTTACCTTTTGTGCAAAGGTCGAAATGTATCGTTCTGGATGCTCATCGTATTCTAGATGGTCGTAGCCTCCGCCGTTCTTTCGCTCGAGGTGGTGACGTCGGCGGACCTCACACCCGTATATTTTGTTGGGGCCTATAAGAAAGTTACGTTGATAAGATTTAAAGTCACCGAAAAAAAAAACTCAATCGAATGTCTCTCAACTGTAATTACTCACTTCCATGTTCAGCAACTTTCCTCAGCATTTCCGGTGGGACATATTCATGTGGAAGCTCTTGGAATATTTCCTGACTACCCTGAAATGCGTGAAAGACACTACGATTGAATTAATGAATCCATCAGCTAACAGACAACATATTAAGTAAAAACCGCGTGAAGTACAAAGCAGCGCTAATTCAAGTTTATCTTACACCTAGGTCTTATTACGTTTTTGATAAGGTGCGCTTAGGTTGTCAAATAATAATGCTAGTCAGCTCTCTCCTCTTACCTGCGATACATTTCCAGAGCCAGTGAATACAAATGTGAGAGGACCCAATGATTTAGGCATCATTCCGAGGGATACTTCATAGCCTGCGTCACGGATCGCTTGGCGCGCCATGCTTGAATTGCGGTAGTTATGGGCAGGGCCTATATGCTGAAAACACATAATATTTATTGTAAAATGAAAGGATAGTATAGTAGTACGTATGACGTCAAGTTAAGTAGGTAACGAAAAACGCCTTTTATCCGCCTGCGCCTGAGCTCAGGGCCCTCAGCTAGGAACCCGTATCTATATTGCACAAATATAATTACCATAAACGGCGTGTGATGTCCAAGAGCTAACAGTCGCAGTCCAAGACCGTGGAGTATGTTGACCATGCCAGCCACACCTGCGTATTTTCCGAACGCTACCACTCGGTTGCCCTTCTCGTCCATCAGCTTTTCGTAGTCTATAAGCCGAATATTCTGTGGAAATTTTAACGGAATCTCATAAATAAAACCATACGTTGAAAAGATCAGTAATGCATAGGTTTGGAATATGTTAGGTAGGTCCATCAGTACAAACTTTCTTCGACAGAGACCAGGCGCGGATACAGAAATTTCTTACAGGGGGGCGCACAAATCATTATAGTAGTCCAAGACGGGAATTTGGGAATATGGTGGTAAAACACATAAGTATATGATACAAGACCAATTTGTGCTCTTTTCTTTAAATGATGAATTCCATGCACCTATATCTTCCTGGTAAATTGGCTAATTACCGCTTTTGATGCTGGACTGCCTGCGCCAAGGGGGGGGGCGCCTCTTGCACCCCCTGTATTCGCGCCTGACAGAGACTAAAGCTTTTTTGGTTTTTTTCGGCTTCTTTAAGGTTAACCGGATGATTAATTACCTTGGCTAGTATCGCATCAAGCATTGGCATGTTTGCCTCTTGCGCCTTGATGGTGTGTGAGAAGAAGCAGTATGTCTTATTAGGAATGAGTAGGTCGACGGGAGTCTGCTTCACGCCGAAAATCACGTTTGCTTCGCTTATATCTTCCTGAATGATTGCTCCGGCGTTTATGTAGGACTGAAAGGAAAAAGAGTAATGTTGAAACCCTACAGAATTCCAGGAAGCAGTTGCTCAATGAGTTAAATACCCATTCATCATTATCATAATATATACGTTACTCCAGAATTATTTATTTATTTTATTTGGTACACAAAACAGAATATAACCAAAGGCAAGAACAAGAAAAAGAAACCGCCCAGCTAAGTTCAAATTAAGTATTTAGATCTCTTTCATACCTGCATTGGGTAGGCTCGTCGGTTGGACGGCTGCACGATGACCTTCACGCCCTGCCTCACGAAGCGGTTCACATTGGAAGGTGAGAATGGCGCTCGTCTCTCCCATACTGACTGATCTTCTCTACGGATCGCAATCACTCGCCGAGTCTAGTACATAAAATGAAGTAGACATTTTATTAGTTAGTCACAATGTAAAACTATTAAAGAGCTGTCATTACCAATGCCCTATCTAACCATATCTAGTGCACCTTCTGAAGAGCTGGAGGCCAATCCATATCGCACTAGAGTCACCTCTACAACACTCTACACACATTTTATTGGTCTATGGGAGCACCACTTTGAGCGGCTGCTCGCCTCCTGCATCCATCGTTCCTTTACATTGAAAATTAATCTGTGCTCATGAATATCGTAAAAATGATAACGTCTATCGTCGCTCGTATGACTAAAGGCCCTATCTCATTTTTGTCCATTGTTCAGAAAACGCGTTTTAAGGTTTTGACATTTCTAACTTTCAGATATTTTCGTTCCTCGCAAGTTCAGCATATTTATTTTTATAAGCTTTTGTAGATAATTTCAAGTACTTTAATTACACGTTGTAATATTTTTTATGTATATAAAGTTAGTGTTCTTTAAATACATAAAAACAATACTGCCTTAAACCTACCTACCTCTACCTATTTAGGTCATCATCAACAGCCTGAAGACGTCCACTGTTGAACATAGACCTCCCCCAGAGCGCGCCACCTTGAGCAGCGGCTGCTCGCCTCCTGCATGCATCGGTTCCCTGCGGCTTTCACCAGATCGTCGGTCCACCGAGTGGGGGGCCGGCCTACGCTGCGTCTTCCGGTTCGTGGTCACCACTCGAGAACCTTTCTTCCCCATAGGATGTCAGTTCTACGAGCGATGTGGCCTGCCCATTGCCAATTCAACTTGCCTATTTAGGTATAGGTACTTAATGCTTTTGTTTATCAAAGTATGGTAAGACTGGTAAGTACCTACCTTTCTCATAAGAAATCTGTGTATTATCTTAATACATTAATGCAACTGCATTGTGCTGTATCAATAAATTCTTGGCTCATCCATGCCATATGTGTGATAAAACATATTATGTCCATGCCCAGTAGATAACGATAGATCGAGGTTAGCAGGCGCAGAACTATATAATATTATTATCTTATCTACTGGGTAATGTACCTACCTAGATCATACATCAGAACTGTCTTACTATGTCTGTCTTATACACAGTTCTAATTGGTAATGTAGATCACACAGAACTTACATGAATTTAAGTAGTTGATAATGTAAATTACACAAAACTCGAAATCTAGTTTGTAGGTACCTAGCTACCTATGTAATATCACATCCCTGATCCCCCGTGTGCGGTGGAGAAGTTGAACTCTTGATAAAATAGGAATTAGGCAGTAAATAGGCACAACTTGACTTGCGCAGTTATACCGATTTATAGTTTTTATAGAAAACCTATTATTTTGCTACTGCGCATGTACCCCGTGGTTATTTCAGTGAAGCAATTATGACAGATATCGCCATCGCAACAGTTTGATATCATATCGCATGACTAAAGTTGATTTATCATTTTATTACCGCGATTCGAAAGTTAGATAGCATTTCAACTCCGGGGGGTAATTTCCGTTGTTTACCACTTGTTATTTTAGTCATTTGATTGGTAACAATAAGTAAGTACTGTATGTAATATTAAAAGAATAATTCATCGATATAAAGATGCAATTCCTTGCATCGCGGCCGATCGCAGCCGCACGCGATTGACCGCGTGCGGCCATCAGTGGCCACGATGCACGGAATACCCATACTTTGAGTACAATTATTTTTTAATGTGACATAGTAGGTACCTAAAGTAAACAATTGGGCTTACGTAGCGAGCTACGCCCGTGATTTTCTAGTAACTACCTATAAATAAATTTTATGTTTCCTTAAAGACTTATGGTTCGTTTATATATCTACAGACATCGCGAGTGCCTGACACGTGCAAAATAATATTATTCTATTCAGTGTGTATTAAAGAATTTACATCTATCGTACCACGACCGCGCAGACGCCGACAGACACGTGTCGTGCCCGGCCTGTATTCTCGGAGAAAAAAAATGCTCGTTGTCTGTAGATATAAATAAACAGTGTCGGTCGGTGTCTGGCACAGCACGTGTCTGTCACGCTCAATGTCTGCACATATAAACGAACCTTTAGCGCTACTTAGGTATAGTCATTAGGTATGTCACGTAAAGTTAATCGCTAAAGGATTTCAGGTAGATACATAATTTTATCTTTGGTATATAATTAGTAATCTCTGCTTCTATGTAAATAAATGAGTAGATAATATGAAGATAAGTGTTAATAATTATCTTTGTGATCTACCAAAACACAGTTTATAAAGTAGGTACCTATTGCTTCAGAAAATTTAGCCATTGACTAAAATAAGATACAAAAAAAAAATCTACACACAATAACTCGTGTCGATCGTTTTGCGAGAATTGCTCGTAGCCCGTAGCCCTAGCACGTAGCAGTGCGATTTTTTCAGAGTTATATCATAAATGGTAAAGGGTTCTGTATACTTATTCGAATATTTATCTCACTCGTGCATTGCGACATTTTTGAAGGTATTAAATGACTGAATTTACATACGAAAAATCTGGCTAAACTATGTGTTCTCGTGAATAACATTACAAATGTTTAACAAAAACGTTATATTTTTGTTGAACATTTATGTTTATTTATAAGCCAGATTTTTCGTATAAGTGCGTAAATTTAGTTATTTCATATCTTCAAAAATGTCGCAATGCGCGTGCGAGATGGAGGATCTGAGAATATAGGTACGAGCTTTAAGTCATGAATTTTCATCATCATCAGAAGTTAGCTTACTGTTGAAATCATTCATCATCATCATCATTAACAGCCTGAAGACGTCCACTGCTGAACATAGGCCTCCCCCAGAGCACGCCACCTTGAGCGGCTGCTCGCCTCCTGCATCCATTGATGGGTCTAAATCTTGAAATTATCTTTAATTATTATAATGTTGTCAACACAGAAAGAAAATTACCATATTAGTGTCCATCATTTCTATGCTCTTGATATATCAAAGTTCCTAAAAAATCAATCTGTTTTCTTCAAATTTCGCTACAGTTAGCATTGAATTAGGTATTGCCAGCTTTAAATGCCAGTTAGGTATAATACTAACCTTTTTTTCGTTTTTTTCTAAGGTTCTGCCTGCAGTCTTGCCATTTTGCTTAGGAACTGGATATTTCCGTGGTAAAAAGCGTTCAAATTTTGTTCGTATTTTCCCCAAAAGTGAAAGAATTTTCACAACCGGTCTGGAAGCTCCGAAGTTTACCTCGAAGAAGTAAGCATAGCTACTAAACTGACTTACTTTTAATTTTCTGCTTTTTTAGCATTTCTCAAAGAAGATTTACATAGAGTATATAGGTATTAGAAATAGGTACCTATCTATCTTGATTATGTACTTATACTCTTATCTAAGGTAAGTATTAGTAATGGGACCGAGGAGAATGCGACACCGAATTTTTAATATTTACCCCATCATCAGCCCAAAATTTGTCCACTGCTGAACACATAACTCCCCCATAAAACGCCACTTTAGACGCTTATCATAGGGAAGATTTGCCATAATCAACGCGCTTGGCAGGCGGTTTGGTAATCGCAGAAGATTTTAATGTACCGAGGAGAACGCTCCTACCCTGGATACTCTCTAGCTGGCTCTATTAAGAAGAGATGGGTGGTGTTACTCGCCAGGGGGTCTAGCAAAGATGCCAGCTAACTCCAAAATGTATGGGAAATGACATGTCTGCGGAAAAGTTTTCCGCAGGCAATCATTTTGAAGTTAGCGTGAGGCGTTAACGCCTCACGCTGGCATCTTACACCCCGAGGATCACACGGGCAATTTAATTTTTCTAATTCCATGATATAGCACCACTTGCTAAAATGACTGGTCTCATCATGAATACGCTCGCTTTTAACGATTGGACCCCGAAATTTGCTTTCAGCTATTGGCCTTCGTCACACGTACCTTGCTGAGACTCAACTTTTTTAGCCATTAGATAGGTGCCTAGGCCTACAATAAGGTACATAATTATATATACTCTTACCTACTAATATACCTAAATTTTAGTCTAGAATAAAAAAATATAGATGCGCGCCTATAACTTTATTTGCATATTTTGATAAATAAATCTCGTACAGAACTTATAGCTGCTGGTAGTAAAGGTACACCTATCTATATAGATAGGTACCTACTTGGTGACTTGTTGAACAGTGAAGATATTGATAAAGGTACTTGATTCTCGTTCAAAATCAAAGACTTCTATGTGTACACTAGACAGGACATCTCTAACTTGCACTGTCAACCACTGCAAATATGTATACGCCGGCCAGCATCTTCTCGCTCATACGATGCTCAGCACTCAAAGCGACTGCACATGCGGCAGTGAATAGCAGTAAAAATTATGATCCGAATGTGCCATTGCACTAGCGCTGCGTGTTGGGATCGTTGGCTAGACGATTTAATCTCGTAGTGCTGTAGCGGATTTTAGTTTAATTATACAAAAAATGGCAACTTTTCGTATTTGTGCTTCGAATAGCTTCTCTAGTACGTAGTACATATACCTCTTTGTTCTAAATACGAAAGTACTTAAGAAATTGGTGCTTAAAATTATTAATTTGACTCAAATGTAATAAAAACAAGAAGTTTGGTCACTTGCAACGCGCGCGCGGGACGTCACCCGCGTCATAGATTAGGTAGGAGGGTGTATTCGCGCATGTCATGCGCGAGGCCGCTCGGTGTCCACACTTTTCGACTGTATCACATTCATTACTTTAAGTTTTCTTTGTAGTTTATAGGTATTTTCTTTATTTGTATTTACATGTAAGTAACCATGAATTATCATGTCTTTGAGTTGGTACTTTTTTACACTACTCATCCAATCAGTCAGTAAGTCTAAATATTTTAGTATTTAATTTAAACCACGTGGTGTTGTTTTGTTTAAACATAAAAAGTTTCCATACTTGAGTAAAAACAGATAAAGCATATCCTTCTGTATTGACCTACACCGCGATAACAGGCCCTGCATCGTGTAGGTACATAATTATTTATTCAATGATAATGATTTTTTCACTTCATTCAAAAATATTTAATTTATTGATAACACGCCGTGTCCTGCGGATTTGCCTGTATTCCAGACACTTAATTATTCTCACTTCAACTTTCATGCTCTAGTTAAATACAACTAAGGTAGAGCAAGTAGAGTATATACTTATAGCATGAAAATTAGGACAATATTTACATTTATGTACTTTCTACCTAATTTTATTAAGGCATAGTGAGTCGATCTATCTGTTCTTAAGGTTCAATATAATTATATTTGTATGTTCCACGCCCCCTAGCGCAACTGTCTATGAACAAACGAGCGAAGAAGAAGACCGCGTTTGATACCGAAACATCACCACATTTCATAGAAAACCATCATTTAAAAAAAGTGTTTGGAGTCCCGTCTCTTCAACAGAGTGGTTAACTCTTTGGGTTTGGTTACAACATTGAGTTAAATCTCAAAACCACAGAATCAACTTAGATGAGATGCCAGTTAAAAACAAAAGCACTTAACTTTTTTTTACAAAAAAAAATCTACTCACCTTTTTACTAGAATAAAACGCTACATTGTTCACCAGGTGGCTCTTCGTTCGCAGAGCCGCGGACTTAAGCAACATTTTATTTGTGTACACGATAAATAAAATGAGTGATTAAATTATATAGATCACGACTTATCACCGAGTACCCGTCCTACTTGCCCCGTCGTACGATTACATCTAAATTATTAATATTTAATGGAACTTCTTTGAGAAAACACAATCGTGTAACGTTTTATCGCTCTCATGATATTGGGTCTTAAACACTCTTGTTGTTTCATCGTTGCGAGCACTCAGATTGTTAAATGTAATGTAAAGTACCTAAAATGATAAAATTGATAAGATTGCCTTAGCCCATAATTAATCATTGCAATTTATATTAAGCCCGCGTAATCTCTTGCATCTTTTGATTTTGGAAATGAATTATTCTGTACCTAATACCTATTCTATAGTCACACAAAAACACCTAAAACTGTTTTATTTTATAAGCACTTATTCTTATTATTCTTATTACTTATACTTAATCTTATTATTTATAGTTCGTAGTGTACTTATCGTCGTAGTGATCTCGCAGTCTAGAAAACTTTTTTAGACTGTGAGATGCCTCAGGATGACGTGCGCAGTGCGCAGTGTCACGCAAAACTTTAATTTAGAGTTCCGAGTGACACTGCAATCTGTTATGGGCGGCCGTGTCGCTTAACACCAGGCGAACGACTAGCTCGTCACGTCATTCGATTACATAAAAAAAACACGAAAATTCAGTGGAATAATTCGACCGGTGGTCTATTAGTATTCGTTGTACCATACAACCTTCAATTCATATTTTTATATTTGGAAGTGAAATCAGAATGTATTTTATATATACAGGGTGATTCGTTCGTAGACCGTATCCTTTCAGGGTGTGTTTAAGTAGGCCTTGGGCTATCTTTTAAGCGTAACATTAGTTCAGCGATTTTTTTTTCGAGTTATTCAAAATTTTGTGAAAATTGGAAAATTCCCCGTTTTTGACATTAAATCACTGATTTCTGAAAGCACCGCTTTTAATTATTAAGTTTTTGATTTTAATTACATAAAAGAGACCTTAATAACTCTACTGACACTTAAATTTAATAATAATTAACCATAGTTTTTAAAAACAGTGCTTAAAAGGGAAACAATTTTTTTCTTGAATTCTGGCAAAAAAGTTGATTTATCTCAAAAAGTTGACTGAAGTTTTTTTTCTGTAAATTATTTTAAAAACATGTCCTTTTCAACGGCTTTCTAATGAGATATGATTTATCAAAAAATATTGATGGGTTTCAAAGATACTCACAAACAAAGATGTCTACCCCCTCATCGACACACGAAATCATCCATGTAAATACTTGGTATCACGATTAACGTTAGGCCATATAGCGAGAGTTAGGGCAACCAAGCAGTGATAAACTTATTTTTATGTGTCGATGGCCTCTCATACACCCACACCACCACATCTCTACTGCACCATATCTTAGGGAAAGATGATTAAAAACTCCCAAACCCGTAAAACGTGTATTTCAGGTTAAAGTTTATTTCAACAAATACGTTTAATGTTGGTGACGACGACTCGGTGTTTCCGATGAAAAGTAAATAAAGTGCGATATAAAAGGAACGAAAGAAAGCTTGTAAAGCAGCGAAAATCAAATTATAATAAAAAATTAAAAATTTTCATACAAATTAAAGCGACATATTTTTCCTTGTCAACCTAAAGTCTGTCTATCCCTTCTAGACAATTAAAAAGAAACTAAAATAAAAAGAGGCTAAACTCCGACCTCCGTGTCGCTCACACTAGTATATTAAGTAAATAAAAAAAGTAAAGTAAAGTTTTAAATGTATATTTATTTGTTTTATGTTATGAGTCATATCATAATTACATTCCCTGCACTGTGGTCTCGCTGTGATTACATACTTACCTAGTAATATTTTATATTATACAGTAATTCACCTACTAGAGCCGTGTCTCCAATTCAAGCAACAAAAATGTAGGTTACCTAGACTCTATCGCATAGAAAACTTTAACCTATTCTGGGAATAATATTAGATAATTATTAATATTACGTAAGTTTATGTAATAATCTAACAATAACACACATCTTGCATGCTCAATCTTTCTGACCTGTGTCAACATCATTCTGATTAAAAAAATCAAGTCTGCTACATTTTTATCACAGACGGACAACCAAAATTCATTACAACTTTAGCTATATAAGTAAGTAAAGGTAGGTATAATATTACGCGCACACACGTGTGTTAGTATTTCGTCTTTCAGCTGAATCTCGTGAGTGCTTGGCGTTTATTAATTGTAATTACCTATCCCTATCCTCCCTATCCCTACATATAATAAATGTGTAACTCTGCTACACTACGGAACACACACATAATTATATCAAATGTAATTTATCCCATAGGTTCTATTGTTAAAAAAATATCGCTTGCGCGATGCAGGCCCGCGGCTTTTTGCCCTTTTTCCATACATTATCTAATTTTATTTGTATCAGCGCCATCTAGGGACTCTGATGTGTCGTTGTTTGTTTGTTACGACTGAATTCCTAAAATACTGAACTGATTTTCATGCAGGTTTCACTAATATGCTTAGGAATACCCGGCGCTTCAAATAGGATACATTAAAATTGAAATATCATTATTTTTTTTGCTCAAAAGTATTAATAATTCATTACGAAAAAAACGGAATTTTAAACAACATGGCCGCTTCATGGTTAGTTTTTTTTTGGTTACTGACGGTAACTTTATAGGCACAGATTAAAGAAAAAAATCTTTGTATAAGGATATTACCAACGAGTAATATAAGAATCTACATATAATAAATGTGTAACTCTGCTACACTACGGAACACACACATAATTATATCAAATGTAATTTATCCCATAGGTTCTATTGTTAAAAAAATATCGCTTGCGCGATGCAGGCCCGCGGCTTTTTGCTCTTTTTCCATACATTATCTAATTTTATTTGTATCAGCGCCATCTAGGGACTCTGATGTGTCGTTGTTTGTTTGTTACGACTGAATTCCTAAAATACTGAACTGATTTTCATGCAGGTTTCACTAATATGCTTAGGAATACCCGGCGCTTCAAATAGGATACATTAAAATTGAAATATCATTATTTTTTTTGCTCAAAAGTATTAATAATTCATTACGAAAAAAACGGAATTTTAAACAACATGGCCGCTTCATGGTTAGTTTTTTTTTGGTTACTGACGGTAACTTTATAGGCACAGATTAAAGAAAAAAATCTTTGTATAAGGATATTACCAACGAGTAATATAAGAATATAACCGCTACTCTATGAGTTAACTTTCTTTGCTACCTATCCATAACGTAACTTTGACAGTAATACAACAGTCGAAAGCTCATTATAATCAATTTCCGTAGTAAATATGCAATAAACAGCGTATTGAAACTATCAAAACAGTTTATAGTTTTTCTATTTAAGTCTTTACAGGTTGTTTAGCGTTTTCGGAGTAAACTAGATAGGTACTTACTACTTAAATACCAAAAAAGTATTAAAGCTTACATAATTCAAATTTATTCAGTTTTTCGATTTAAAGGGTTCTGGGTCTTGCCTTTGGATTTACTTCCTGGGTGTGATTTTACAAGCAGCAAAACTGATAGAATACCTTTTGCGGCGTTTACCAAACGGAGTCAAGTTCTAAGATGAGGTTTCATCAAAATCTGTTTTTAAAAATAAAGCCATTTCTTAATTCCTATGCTATGTAGGAAATATACCATGCATGCAGAACAAAGACCGGAGTTTATGGAAAACAAAGGTAGTGCGATCCTTAATGCTTTGAATATTCGACAGTTTTAACATTTTCTGATAGGCCATAGACTTAAAAGTAAATAGGGCGGATTCTGTGGTACAGGCATCTTTTTAGGATGTGACACAAGTGATATCTGCTGGCTGGCTGGCTTTGCAAAAATTTAACAAAACATCTCAAATAATAATTCAGTAGAAAATGAAGATCCTGCTAAAGTTTGGAAATTCTTACGATCACTAGGAGTTGGGAAAGCACGTCAAGAATCTATTTCGAATGGTTTAGACATCAACTCCCTCAATCAGCACTTTTCTTCGTCATCTAGCATTGCTTTGAATGATAAAATTGCCACCATTAACTATCTTTCTTCTCTCCCAACTCCTGAATACTCTCCGTTTTTTATCAGTGACCTTGCCGCTTGTGATGTTAAAAGAAGCATCCTGTCCATCTCCTCTAATGCGATGGGTGGAGACATCATCAGTCGAAACATGATCATATTGGATGAAATCTTGCCAATATTGTGCCATATACTGAATGGTTTTGTCTCGAAGGGTGCTGTACCATCCTGTTGGAAAGAAGCCCATATAATCCCGTTACACAAGAAGTCTAATCCCAAGTCTTTTTCCGAATACCGTCCTATTTCAATTCTCCCTTTCCTTTCTAAAGTCCTCGAACGACTTGTGCACACTCAACTTAGTTGCTTCCTCAACAAAAATCAACTCTTCAATCCTCAAAATTCGACGGCCTCCTCCGGTAATGAGCGGTCCCGTATTTTCTTATTTTAAAATTATATAATGGCGCAAAAAGGACTTGAAAACACTCAATTACACGACCTAATCAAGGCCGTTAATGGCCTGAGTGAGAAAGTAGTGGCATTGGAGTATAAAATAAAAGATCAAAATGGATTATTAAAGAGACAGTCAGAAG
Organism: Ennomos quercinarius; assembly: GCA_910589525.2. Taxonomy (NCBI): domain Eukaryota; kingdom Metazoa; phylum Arthropoda; class Insecta; order Lepidoptera; family Geometridae; genus Ennomos; species Ennomos quercinarius. Next base: position 13,695,372 of record OU342493.1, read on the forward strand.
AAATTTCACGGCTGAGATCAGAATTGGAGGGTACTTTGGTGAATGGTGCAAGTGCAAGCAAACCACCGTCGACGACGAACACTCCAGTGGCTCCGCTCGCAACGCAACGCCCAATACGGCAAGTAAGAGCGAATGCGATCGCTCAGGCGGCAGCGGCGGCGGCAGTAAGTGCGAAGAGGACAAAGCAACGACCGTCAACTACCACCGCTACGGAATCTGCCGAGGTGAGCCATACCAAATGTATTACTACTTCCACTGTGGCGGCAATGAAAACCACAGTAAAGACGCGCGATGAATCATCGTCAGAGGGTATGGCCATAGTACCAGCGACTTCAGACCTTGTCGCTGCCAAAAGTGCTGCCGCTGGCACCGAGTGGCAAATTGTAAAACGGAGACGGTCCACCCATAAACAACACCCAATATTGACCGGGTCTGGAAATTCAAATGATGAACTCCGAACGGTGGAGCAATTGAAATACATGCAGGCATGGTCATTTAAAACTGACACAACAGAACAAAGTATCCTAAACCATCTCAACAAGGTACATAAGTGCGATGAATATGTTGTGGAAAAACGCAACATTAAAACGACCAGACATGCTGCCTTTGTAATTGGGATACCTCAAAGTTTTTACGAACGGGTTTACACGCCTGCGGCGTGGCCACTCGGCGTCAAGATCTCCGAGTGGACTTACTTTCGCACCTTGCCCCGTGGTGAGCGGGGCGCGATTACAGCAGAGGCTCCCGGTGGCGGTGGCTGTGGTAGCCGATCGGCCCGCTCAGTCACGGAGTGACAGTAAAAGGAAGGGTACATCGCATTTGTCACCGCTACGCGCTCCTCAAGTGCTTGTTGTATGCCATCAAAATATTGCATCCATCTATATCTATACATATAATAAAACTGTAGAGATAAAAAAGTCTGTAATTGCAAGATATCAACAAAAAAATTACACAGATTAATTTGTAAAGGAAAAATTTGAAACACGAGCGGGACTTGAACCCGCATCCATCCGTCCCTAAAGCCGGGACATGCTTTACTTAAGCTACCGTGACAAGTGGTCTCGTGTCCGAATTTATCCTTCACCTTTTTACAACCAACTTACGGGGTTGGCAGCGCCATCTATTGAGAAATTCTTAAGAATTATCCCAACCAGCACGGTCAAGTTACATCAACACAAATGCTGTAAAGATAACGCCTCCCAAATCAATATTTATGATTTTTATAGCAGTATCGCCTGCTCAGCGTAATCTACAGATTAATTTGTAAAGGAAAAATTTGAAACACGAGCGGGACTTGAACCCGCATCCATCCGTCCCTAAAGCCGGGACATGCTTTACTTAAGCTACCGTGACAAGTGGTCTCGTGTCCGAATTTATCCTTCACCTTTTTACAACCAACTTACGGGGTTGGCAGCGCCATCTATTGAGAAATTCTTAAGAATTATCCCAACCAGCACGGTCAAGTTACATCAACACAAATGCTGTAAAGATAACGCCTCCCAAATCAATATTTATGATTTTTATAGCAGTATCGCCTGCTCAGCGTAATCTACAGATTAATTTGTAAAGGAAAAATTTGAATCACGAGCGGGACTTGAACCCGCATCCATCCGTCCCTAAAGCCGGGACATGCTTTACTTAAGCTACCGTGACAAGTGGTCTCGTGTCCGAATTTATCCTTCACCTTTTTACAACCAACTTACGGGGTTGGCAGCGCCATCTATTGAGAAATTCTTAAGAATTATCCCAACCAGCACGGTCAAGTTACATCAACACAAATGCTGTAAAGATAACGCCTCCCAAATCAATATTTATGATTTTTATAGCAGTATCGCCTGCTCAGCGTAATCTACAGATTAATTTGTAAAGGAAAAATTTGAATCACGAGCGGGACTTGAACCCGCATCCATCCGTCCCTAAAGCCGGGACATGCTTTACTTAAGCTACCGTGACAAGTGGTCTCGTGTCCGAATTTATCCTTCACCTTTTTACAACCAACTTACGGGGTTGGCAGCGCCATCTATTGAGAAATTCTTAAGAATTATCCCAACCAGCACGGTCAAGTTACATCAACACAAATGCTGTAAAGATAACGCCTCCCAAATCAATATTTATGATTTTTATAGCAGTATCGCCTGCTCAGCGTAATCTACAGATTAATTTGTAAAGGAAAAATTTGAATCACGAGCGGGACTTGAACCCGCATCCATCCGTCCCTAAAGCCGGGACATGCTTTACTTAAGCTACCGTGACAAGTGGTCTCGTGTCCGAATTTATCCTTCACCTTTTTACAACCAACTTACGGGGTTGGCAGCGCCATCTATTGAGAAATTCTTAAGAATTATCCCAACCAGCACGGTCAAGTTACATCAACACAAATGCTGTAAAGATAACGCCTCCCAAAACAATATTTATGATTTTTATAGCAGTATCGCCTGCTCAGCGTAATCTACAGATAGATGGCGCTGCCAACCCCGTAAGTTGGTTGTAAAAAGGTGAAGGATAAATTCGGACACGAGACCACTTGTCACGGTAGCTTAAGTAAAGCATGTCCCGGCTTTAGGGACGGATGGATGCGGGTTCAAGTCCCGCTCGTGATTCAAATTTTTCCTTTACAAATTAATCTGTAGATTACGCTGAGCAGGCGATACTGCTATAAAAATCATAAATATTGATTTGGGAGGCGTTATCTTTACAGCATTTGTGTTGATGTAACTTGACCGTGCTGGTTGGGATAATTCTTAAGAATTTCTCAATAGATGGCGCTGCCAACCCCGTAAGTTGGTTGTAAAAAGGTGAAGGATAAATTCGGACACGAGACCACTTGTCACGGTAGCTTAAGTAAAGCATGTCCCGGCTTTAGGGACGGATGGATGCGGGTTCAAGTCCCGCTCGTGATTCAAATTTTTCCTTTACAAATTAATCTGTAGATTACGCTGAGCAGGCGATACTGCTATAAAAATCATAAATATTGATTTGGGAGGCGTTATCTTTACAGCATTTGTGTTGATGTAACTTGACCGTGCTGGTTGGGATAATTCTTAAGAATTTCTCAATAGATGGCGCTGCCAACCCCGTAAGTTGGTTGTAAAAAGGTGAAGGATAAATTCGGACACGAGACCACTTGTCACGGTAGCTTAAGTAAAGCATGTCCCGGCTTTAGGGACGGATGGATGCGGGTTCAAGTCCCGCTCGTGTTTCAAATTTTTCCTTTACAAATTAATCTGTAGATTACGCTGAGCAGGCGATACTGCTATAAAAATCATAAATATTAAAATTACACAGGTTGGCTTAAAATTAGCCGCTGATCACGTTAATCCACTTTTTAAACACTTTGTCTGTTTGTTTGTTTGTTTGTTTGTTTGTTTGTTTGTTTGTTTGTTATGACTGAACTCCTAAAATACTGAATGGATTTTCATGCGGTTTTTACTAATATGCTTAGAAATAACCGGCGCTTAACATAGGATATATTAAAATTGAAATATCGTTAAAAAAAATTGATGACAATTATTAAGATTTCATTACGGAACGAATCAGAGTTTTAAACAACATGGCCGCTTGATGGTTTTTTTTTTTGGTTACTTATAGTAAGCATAGAGAAAATAACCGCTTACGCTTAAGAGATGGGACTCCCATAGAGAAAAGAGTTAGTTGTATGAAACGTGCGCTACACGTATAAGTGTAGCGCACGTTTCATACAACTAACTCTTCTTTGTCTATCAATATTTTTAAATGCGTTATTGAATGAATGGGAAGGTTTTAGGTACTTTACTAAGTTAGGTTTTTAGGTAAAGGTTGTAGGTAAGTTTTTTTTTAAGTTGGCTAATGTTTCCGCCATAATGGTAAGTTGTAAGCTGTGGTTGTAAGTTACCACATATTGTCACAGATTAGAAAAAAAAACAATCGACTACACTCTGTGCCACATGTTTATCTGGAGGCAAAGATTAAAGAAAAAGACTCTGTGAATGGATATGACCAAAGAGTAATATTAGTACCGCTACTCTAAGAGAATTTTACCATAAAATGTATGTAATATACTACCTGATGCCTAACTACTGCGTGAGAGGAAATCAGAGCACCAGATAGTTATTATGGTATTGTTTAATATTCACCACAAATTACTATGTTAACAACCTACGACTACCTAACGTGCCGGGGGGGTGACGACTGATGTGCTCTACTCGCATCATGCATTACGTTCGCTAGTGTCAGCAGAAATCAATGCATGTGCAATATGTGTCGCTACATCAACCGCCCCCTTTTTGAAAAGAAAAAAAATTACAAAAATAAAACCAAAATTCAAAATAAAACTCTACTGCATATGCAAAAGCTGTAGGTAAAAATACATCGCTCTAAAACAGAGCGTAAACACCGGTGGTGCACCTTGGTCTTGCTGACATCGCTGAAACTTGAGCGCGCGTCAGCTGTGAGGCATGACTCAAGCCCGGTGCACCCGCTATCTACCTAGAACTTTTGCCTGCTAAAAAATTACATCATTATAAAATTCGTACCGGCACGGTATTTATACATAGGTAACAGAAACATTTTAACCAAAAAAAAACACATAATATTATAGGTAGGTACACATTTAAATAAACAATGAAATATATAGATCACCACTCGCATACGCTATTATACAAAAATCACGCACATAGGTAATAACTAACACACACACGGCACTGGATATAATTTTTGAAGTTGGCATACGTAGCTCAGAATCAGGAACACGCATAAGTTACCATCACGCGTAGTGGGTAGCAACAGGTGCGGAATTGGTTACAAGACTCGCGACCGTTGCTGGTGCTGCTACCGGCTGGAGCACTTGCACGTGGGAGAGAGGTGGTGCTGCTACCGGCCCGCTAGGTCCCGCGCGGAGCCATGATTCCATACGGCTACGGAACTGCCGCTGAATGCACCTTCGTACCCTCCGTAACATGGAACACCCCACTATAAATAAAAGCAACCCGATGATGACCATCGTCCACGTGCTCTGCCGTGATATGTGCGCCTCTACATCGGCGGAGTTCTGAGCAATGATGATCTGCTCAGTCTTAGACGGTGACGCTCCCATGTTCGTCAAAATCATGAGCCGTGTTATTGGCACAAAATATAACTAGTTAATGCCACTCCAAAAATTACATCCACATCAAGTAAACTCTTAACCCAGATCACAGCTTCATCACATTATTCCGATGTGAGCTAAAAACATTTGAACTTTGTACAGAAATTATGCAATCATACGATTCTGCGTTCTTACCGTTTCGATGCTGAGTTAAAACCTACTTAGTGCAACAAGTTTATAATAAATGCCGTCGTATAGACTAATAAATTTACAACACACAACATAACACAAATACATTATTATAGACAATAGTTATAAACAAAAGTTGTATATAGGTATAAAATGTATATAAAAAGTAAAACGAGTGTAAAAAAATAAGTAGTACCTAACTAAATCATCGTGACCGATATAAATATTACACGACATTAAACGTTTAAATATTAAATCTTATCGGTGGACGTACGGCGCGACCACTCCGAGTCCTCATACATGACGTAGACGGTGACGTAGAGTCACTAGATGCAATCGGAGCGCGGTTGCACGTTACGTCACCAGGCTTATCGGGCGCGACTTCAGACTGCCCCGTATGCTCTTCGCTAAGTAAGTATGCAGGTTTTAGACGGTCAATAGAGACGTTGAGCCGCCTAGTAGGTAATTGCACCTTATAAACCTTATCATTCCTACTTAGCACGCGATAAGGACCGTCGTAAGGAGCCTGTAAGGGCTTACGAACCGCGTCGTTCCTCATAAAAACATATTCACAAGACTTTAGATCCGGATGGATGAACAAAGTCCGTGAGTCACGATGTCTGACAGGAACGGCTCTCAACTTACGTATTTTATCCCGTAAGTCCTGCACTAATGTATGAGGATCTGAGGATTCGGATCTCGCTGACACAAAAAATTCGCCTGGCAATCTTAATGAGCAGCCGTAAGTTAATTCCGCGGCGCTAAGGTTGGAATCGCTACGTAGTGTGGTTCTGAGTCCCAATAGTACGGTTGGTAACTCATCTACCCATGACGTAGTATTTAAGCGAGCTTTGAGAGCGACTTTGAGCGACCTATGCCATCGCTCTATAGCACCATTGCTCTGAGGATGGTAGGGACTGCTCCGAATCCTGTGAACACCCATACATTTCAAAAGTTCCGAGAATAACGAACTCTCAAACTGACGACCTTGATCTGTCGTTAAATAATTGCAAATGCCGAATCTGGTAAACCAACCGTCATAGATTACCTTGGCTACCGCCTCTGCAGTTATCTCTTTCAGAGGAAACGCCTCAGGCCAGTGCGTGGCTCGATCTATGATGGTCAACAAATACCTATATCCATCAGAAGTGGTTATTAAGGGCCCGACCAAATCTACGTGGATATGTTCAAAACGACCTGCTGGTGCAAATTGACCCAGAAATGATACGGTATGTCGTTGAACCTTCGATCTCTGGCATTGGATGCACGTCTTTGCCCATTGACTAACATCTTTATTCATACCGGGCCAGAAAAATCGCTGGCTCACTAATTTACGCGTGGTGTTGATCCCGGGGTGACTTAGATTGTGAACAGCATCAAAAGCAAGCTTGCGAAACGCTATAGGTAAATAAGGTCTAATGACAGTGATGGTCTGGGGGCAGTTGACACTTCGCAATAAATGTGTGTCGCAATACTAGGTACAGATACCTTTTTAATGTTTACGTTGCTACTTGCCTCGTGTTGCCACTGTGTCACGTAGGTATCAGCACATTGGGCGGTTGCAATTTCTGAGAAATCTAAACTAGCTGGACACGTTATCGTCTCTACCCTGCTCAGAGAGTCTGCAACTAGATTATCATTACCTACAATGAAACGAATATCAGTTGTAAATTCACTAATGTACATAAGTTGTCTGGTTCTACGCGGCGTTTCTTTGTCACTACTTAACTTCGAGAAAGCAAAAGTAAGAGGCTTATGATCTGTGTAGATGGTAAGCGCTCTACCCTCGAACATCTTTCTGAAGTGAATGATCGCTAGATAGATAGCCAACAACTCGCGATCGTACGTGCTATACTTTGCTTGTGCGTCTGTCAGTTTTCGCGAAAAATAACCCAATGGTTTCCAATGACCTTGGACTAACTGTTGAAGAACGCCCCCTACACAAGTATTTGACGCATCACACATCAACGCTAAAGGGGTGTCTGGCACGGGATAAGTTAAAGTCGCGGCCTCCTGAAGACTCTGCTTACACCTCAAGAACGCTTCATTGGCCGTATCGTCCCAAACAACTAGAGTCCTGTCATTTTTCTTCGCACTACCAACGTGTTTCACAAGCTCAGCTTGATAAACCATAGCATTTGGCATGTGTGGTCGGTAAAAGTTCACCATACCTATAAAACGTCTAAGTCCCGCCACTGTATCTGGTCTAGGAAAATCGACGATGGCCTTGACCTTGTCGAGCGCCGGCTTTATGCCTTCGACAGTAACCTCATGTCCTAGAAACTCGATATTCGATTGTCCAAATGCACACTTCGATAAATTAATTGTAATGCCAAAATCATCCAGACGTCTGAACAAGACTTCCAAGTGCTGTTCATGACGTAATCTCGATTCGCTGGCCACAATGACGTCATCGATATAGCAGAATATGAACTCTGAACTAGGTTCAAAGGTTCCGTCCTCTCGTTCGATTCCTAGTCCCTGTAAAACAGTGTTGTTCATGAAGCGTTGAAAGGACTGTGCAGCGTTACGCAACCCGAACGACATTCGCGGGAATTCAAATAATCCAAACGGCGTAATAATCGCAGTCTTTTCAACATCTTCCGGAGCAACGGGAATACAGTGGTAAGCTCTGTTTACGTCGATTTTACTAAACACACTCTTGCCCGACAAGATATAAGTAAAATCATGTAAACGGGGAATCGGGTATCTGTCGGGCTTCGTAACCGCGTTCAGTTGCCTGTAATCTCCACAAGGACGGATTTCTCCATTCTTTTTCGGAACAACGTGCAACGGACTGGACCATGGACTCTTCGATGGCCGACAAATTCCCAGTTCCTGCATAGTACGGAATTCTTCACTAACCTTTTTATACCTATCGGGAGGCAGTGGGCGGGCGCGTGCGTGCACGGGCGGCCCAGACGTCTCTATATGATGAAACACCGTATGCTTAGGAGTATCCTTGAAAGAAACAGGTTTCGTTATGTCAGGGTATCTAGATAAAAGGTTATAATATGGATGAGTCTCGTCCAAAGTACTTAAAGTAGGTTCGGTACACGACACAATGGAACCTATAATATTTATATTGGTCACGGCATCTACTAATCTACGATTACTTAGGTCAACTAAAAGTCTGTGGTGTAATAAAAAGTCTGCACCTAAAATTGGCTGGTTCACTGCTGCTAGCACGAACGTCCAACGGTACGGTCTACGCATTTTCAAGTCCAAAACAAGAGTCTTTATACCGAACGTGCTTATTTCCGTTCCGTTGGCAGCGTAAAGTTTATAACCGGCACTATTACTTACATAAGTTGACCTACGCGCGGGGAGCACCGAAACGTTAGCTCCGGTATCTACCAAAAATCGAAGTCCGGTAGTACGATCCGTGACACACAGACGGTTATTACTGACCGCGTCCGCACAGGAGCCCGTCATTACCTGTACCGCACTTAGTTTCCCGCGTCCGACTTCCAGCTGCATGGAGAAATGCACTTATGCGCCTTCACTCCATAGCGGAAATGGTAAAAACATTTCCAATCCGGCCTCCGCGATCTCCTTGTCGCGCTGGTATCAGCTGGGGTACTGCTCCGGCCCCGGCTGCAATCCCTGGACCGTGGCTGGTGAGAACGGGAAACACGCGTATTCTGCAGGTTGTCAATTCTCCTATTAATCTTGCGAATCTCCGAAATGATTAAGTCAGTGGAGCTGGTAGGGGAGACGGCTGATGATCCCACAACCCTCACTTCCTCCACGTGTGGGGGTGCGGCAGTCTCCATCACCTTGTCCGCTATCCGGGCTAGGACGTCCAACTCACTCGCCTCCGTAACCGCGATGATGCCACGGACCGACGGGGGGAGGTGGCCCTGCCACAGTATCTTCAGCGTCTCGTCCGGCACCTTCGACCTGGCCAGGTCCCTCATTCGCCTCAGCAAGTGGGAAGGCCGCTGGTCACCCAGTTCCATCTCGCCAATTAATTTTTGAAGCTGGCGCGTCTCGGATTCTTCGTAGATTGCAAGGAGTCGACTCTTCAAGACGTCGTATTTCTGTGATTGCGGTGGAGAGATGAGCACGTCTGTTACCTGCTGTATGGCTTCCTTTGACAACTTGGTGACGACGAGGTTGTACTTCGCCTCGTCAGTAAGTTTCTGCGGCGCTAGGACGGCCTCCGTCTGAAGAAACCAGAGCCTCGGGTGATCAGTCCAAAACTCAGGAACCCTAGACGTGACCGAAATAGCGGCCATCTCCGCTAACCTCTCTTCCTTCACCTGGCCTGCGAGGGCGGGCGCTGGGCCAGCCAAAACGCGGGCGCCGCGCCAGGCATCGGGGCGGGCGCTGGGCTAGATAACGGCCCGAGCGCTGGGCCCTGTCCCGGTAGAGGCGTGGGCAGCATATTAGATATTAAATGTCCAAACGTCACTAAAAGTCACAGCAGTTTACAATAAATCACCTTTCAGTCCACACAATTAAATTCACTACACAATAGTTTGTGCAAAATTTAGTTTATAATGTCCGCCGAACAAAATACGATCGGTAATATTTCCCGAGGCACGATAGGAGGTCGTTAACAAAGGTGAGCCGCCACCCGAAAAATGCGGGGTCACCAATTTACCATAAAATGTATGTAATATACTACCTGATGCCTAACTACTGCGTGAGAGGAAATCAGAGCACCAGATAGTTATTATGGTATTGTTTAATATTCACCACAAATTACTATGTTAACAACCTACGACTACCTAACGTGCCGGGGGGGTGACGACTGATGTGCTCTACTCGCATCATGCATTACGTTCGCTAGTGTCAGCAGAAATCAATGCATGTGCAATATGTGTCGCTACAGAATCAAAACATTTTATAGGTTTCCTATTTATATTTTTACAGGTTTGTTTAGCATTTTAGAAGTTAAATAGATACATATACCAACAAATATTAATAGTGTGAAAGTAGATGTTTTTTTTATTTTGGCATTAGACGACATTTGTACTTAGCCAATGATACGAAATATTTTATGAAAAATGTTTTAAAAGGGTACTTACTTAGAGTATAGACTAAAAGCATAGAGATATCCATCAAAACGATATTATATTTGTACTCCTTACACGTATCGCTACGTCAGTGGCGAAGGAAAGAAACAAACATAAAGTAATTAGCTACGCTTGCGAAAAGTCAAACAGAAAAAACAGTTGACTCGAGTCGAAAAAATGGTACGGTGAAATTTCGCAAGTGTAGCTAATTACTATATGTTTGTTTCTTTCCTTCGCCACTGACGTAGCGATATGTGTGAGCAGTACAAATATACTATCGTTTTGATGATCCCTCTTTGCTTTTAGTCTATACTCTAAGGTTTTTCTATACAAATCTGTCAGACTCATTCACATCAAAGTGTCCACTTCTTATAAAAAGTGTCCAAAAAAGTGGTACGCTTGACAGATAATGAAGTTCTCTCTATGCTTTTAGTCCATACTCTAAGGGTACTTAGATATAGGTAGGTATAATTATACTTTATGGTAAGATCCTCGAATTAGCAACATGGCCGTGTAACGTTCGATTTTGATTTCTTCTTCTTCTTTCACGTAAGTAAATGAGTTTAAATAGTTAAAATATTTTAGGTCTGTGGGCTTTTCAATGAACAAACTAAGCAGTTAGATTCTATTTGGGACAAACCACAGGTTAGAGTAAAAATTATTGGTTACTCGGTTGCTCCAAGAAGGTTAATTATATCTTTGGGTGTATTTATGCAATCAGAATTTAAACTTCTTTTTTCTTTTTTGGTGGTAATTGCTTGGCTCTACGGACAAGTTGTAAAGTTTATTAGAATTTGGCAAGAAGAAGAAAGGTCTTTGAAAGTGGACGTCTTCAGGACGTTGTTGTTGATGATGATGATTATGATGATGATGATGATGATAGCCGTATTTGAATTAATTGATCATAGATATCAATTTCAGCTTAATTCTTTCCGTTATTCCTAAAATAAGTAATGGTCTCGACAGATATTTAGAAAGACAAACAGATGGACAACAAAGTGATCTTACCTCAAATTCATATTCAAATTCAAATTCAATTTATTTCACAGTTTGTAACATAACAGTACAAAAAAGCGTCTAAGGCGTTACAAATAAAATATTTTTTTAAAATGTCATTTAATGTATACAATATAAAAACAAATAATAAAAAAACAGTATTATCAATGTCATATTATTAATATTATTAGGTAAGTACAGTTACCTATAAGGGTTCCTTTATTTTAAAACTGTTACGGAACCCTAAAAATGGAACATTCTTTGCAAAAGTGAATCTGATTAGAGCTTTGTACACATGTTATATTCTCACTCCCACCACTATGTTGAAAGTGCAGTGGGAATGAGACAACGTGGTAAATACCGGACATAATATAAATGTCAACTCTTTTTACAGTGGCGTACGTAAATACTTGTGATTTCTAATTAGTATTAACAAAACTAATTACGTACGCATCGTATAGGTTAATGCAATACTCCAGCTGTAAAGTAAGTATTATATAATCTTATTATTGACACTGGCTAAATACTCAATTCGTATGGAGTCAAACTTATGAAAGTAAAAAAAAAAATGTGGTGAATGCAACAAAGATACTCTTTGGAAACGAAAAGCGCGCGGATGTGAAAAACTGACCAATGTGTGTTTGTTTTGTATTTTTCTAAACTGCCTAAATAATAGGTAAGTACTTAAGTTAAGGTAATAACCTAAGGTAACGGTTTTTATGGTGAAAACACAAGAACAATCTGTTGAAGTAAAAATGACAAGAAAAAGATCGAACGTATTACTGGTATGTAGGTACCATAGAACTTTTATTCGTTAGATGCTTAGATCTACCGTATATTTAAAAAAACTAACGGCTAAGTATAAGGTAGGTCTAAGTAGGTACATACATATGATTTGCAGTTTCTAACTGACTATTTTATCAATGTGTAGGTGATCTGATGACACGTGAAAAGCCATACCTAAACAACATTTTTACACGTGTGCTACCTAATCTGCTAATACGTGCTGAGCTTCGAAAACATTTTGTGGATTTTGTGATTTGGTATAGAGGAAATGCATGAACTAAGCTATTATTAGACTACCTAAACGTAGAAATAACATAATACATGCGTGCGAAGCCGCGGGCAAAAGCTAGTTGATAATAAAACTCAACGATTAGAAGTATTGTTAGATAGTGAATTGACGTGCGATATTCTTGCGTTGACAGAACATTGGCTAACAGAGAGTAAATTAAAGTGTATTAGCGTGGCTGGCTTTAAATTAGCGTCGTATTATTGTCGGGAACAGAAAGTACACGGCGGCGGGTCGTGTATCTTTGTTCGTGATAATTTACCGAAATGTACCGAAAATATCGATTTAGTATCACTGTCAGCGGAACAATATTGCGAGATATCAGCAATCGATCTTGTAGACTATGACCACAAAATAGTTTGTGTCTATAGGACAAATTTAATAAGCGGTCACGACTTTCTTAACTACATGGAACGTCTGCTCGATAAAATCAGCGAATTAAATAGAATATGTATTATTGTTGGTGACTTTAATATAAACTGGTTAGATAAAAGCACTTCTGAACACAAAAAGTTGTCAGATATATTGTTGGCTAATAATATGCAGAATATTGTTGATTTCCCCACTCGTATAACGGCGACTACTGCGACAAGTTTGGACCACCTGTACACAAACATGCAGCCTGGCTCGGTACTGGCTAGTCCGGTAGTGACCAACCTCAGCGACCACCTCGCGGTGCGCGGTGAGGTGTCGTGCGCCCAACGCACTCCGGAACCACTCACCTTGTACAGTGAGGGATTTTTCCCAGTCCAACCGGGGCAACTTCGTTCGATCCGTTGATAGTGTAGACTGGAATGGTGTATACGAATGGAATGGGTCTGCAGAAATGTTAGCAAGGTCCATTACAAATGCTATAATAAACAAATTTGATGTCTGTTTTCCCTATAAGAGGAAAAATAACAAAAAGACTGACTCGTCGTGGGTTACTCCCGATGTACAAAATATGAAACGATTACTATTTGACATTAAAAATTTGAATAAATTATTTCCTAATGACATTTGTGTAAAAAATTTGTTAGATGAATTAAATATTAAATATGACATGCAATTAAAAAATCGGAAATGTTAATTATTATGCAAATATGATTAAAAAAAGTGTTAATCCATCGAAAGGGATGTGGAATGTCGTGAACAGAGAGAGGGGGAAAAATAACACGCCTAAGATAAATTTTGCTGAGATAGTAGTTGACTCAAACGGGAAAAGATTCAACACTCCTAAAGAAGCAATTGACACTATGAACTTACGATTCTTAAATGCAGCAGCTGCATGCGGAGCACCTAAAGCTGACATCGCCCGTATGCTCAGCAATTTAAAGGCAACCTCTGCGCCGGCCGATCGATCTCTCAGACTGCTTCCTTTTACTGCGGAGGAGGTGTATCGCATAGTTACCATGCGATTACCTCCGAAGAGGTCAAAGGATGTATATGACATTTCCATGGAGGTTGTAAGGATGGCTGTAATTCCACTTGCTCCCGTATTAATGACTTTGTACAATACCTGTCTGAAAGAAGGAGTGTATCCCGGATCACTTAAAGTCAGCAAAGTTTCACCAATATTCAAAAGGAAGGGGAAAAGGGAGAATATTGATGGGTATAGGCCAGTGTCTATCATTCCTGCAATAGCTAAAGTATTTGAGAACGGAATCAGCTCTAGACTTGTATCATTCCTATCCAATACAAACGCGTTATCGGACCGCCAGTATGCGTACCGCGAGGGACTATCCACCACGTCTCTAACTCGCGAAGTCGTCAGCCGCGTGATGGCTGCCCGAGAGCGCAAGCAGAAGGTTGCTGTGCTGTGCTGCGACTTGTCCAAGGCATTTGATGTCGCGGACCACGCTGTGCTAGCAACCAAACTCAGGCACTACGGCATTGGAGGCAGGACGCATGACATTCTGACGGACCTTATGAAACGAAGACTACAGATAGTTGATGCAGGGGACGGAAAATCAAGTCCGACCCTCTGTTTTCTTCTGCGGGAGTAGCACAAGGCTCATCTGTGTCAAATATTTTTATTCTCGCTTCTATTGAACGATCTTCCGAGCGCGGTGAGTGTAGCAGACATTTATATGTACGCTGATGACGTGGCTGCTATAGTCACCGCACCCAACTTGGACTATCTGGAAGCAAAACTTAATCAGACTGCGGCCCTCCTTGCTGCGTGGTTTAGTATGAACGGACTAGCGCTAAACTTGAACAAGACCCAGTTTATAAACTTTAACTTGTCTGGCCGCGCAGAGAGACCATTGGTGGTCATGGTCGATAACAGCAGAATCGAGGAAGTGGAGCATACTACATTCCTCGGTTTTGAAGTAGACAGAAGTTTGAAATGGGAAGCGCATATCCAAAAGGTGTGCGGCAAAGTAGGCAGTGCTTCCTATGCCTTGAGTAGAGTGTCCCGGGTGGTGTCAACTGAGGTAGCACGCGCGTGTTACTTCGCAACAGTACACTCTGTATTGCAGTACGGTGCGGAGCTCTGGGGTCGCGCTGCAGAGTGGGAAAGAGCATTTCGCATGCAGAAGCGCGCCGTCAGGGCTATAGTGCGTGTGACTCGAGACACCTCCGCGCGGCCCTACTTCAAGGACTTGGGGATTCTCACGTTACCTGGTATCGTGATATCACAGATAGCAGTATTTGTGAGAACACACCCCGAATGCTATATAAAGAATAGCGAAGTGCACGCCTACCACACGCGCAACGCTAATAAACTTAGGGCAGCGTCGCGCACACTGGAGAAGTCCAATAAGCTGACCCATGTGATGGGACCAGCCATATACAACAAATTACCTGACGACATCACCGCTGCTCCGAGCTTAGCGTCTTTTAAAATTAGACTAAAGCGTTGGCTTATCGAGCAGACGTTTTATAGCCTTGACGAATTTTTTAATCTATACATATAATAAAACTGTAGAGATAAAAAAATCTGTAATTGCAAGATATCAAGAAAAAAATGACACAGGTTGGCTTAAAATTAGCCGCTGATCACGTTAAGCCACTTTTTAAACACTTTGTCTGTTTGTTTGTTTGTTTGTTTGTTTGTTTGTTTGTTATGACTGAACTCCTAAAATACTGAATGGATTTTCATGCGGTTTTCACTAATATGCTTAGAAATAACCGGCGCTTAACATAGGATATATTAAAATTGATATATCGTTAAAAAAAATTGATGACAATTATTGAGATTTCATTACGAAACGAATCGGAGTTTTTTAATCAACATGGCCGATTGATTTTTTTAATTGTTTTCAAACTGGAAGGCACCTGTGAAGCTTATGTAATATCATCTGTTACATGTCAAAAAACAATTTTAGTGATGTGTAGGCCAATATTCGGTTCGATAATTAACGATTATTTTAGATACATAATACCGATTAACGATTATTTTTAGACACATATCATATAATCATGATATCTATCTTAGGTAGACCTACCTACCTTAGAGTGCGTGGTAAATAATATATTATTCCCATTGTTGAAATTAGAGGAAACACAAGTACACGTGGGTGGGGTATAAAACGTAGGTGTCGATTTAGATGATAAGAATTTATTGAGGAAATCAAACCCTTGACGTATTGTCATCGGAATTGTGTATCAAGTATCATCAAGATTCGCTGAAAACTATGACCTGTACGCGAGTCGTACATCCAATTCCAGACAGACGAAAGCAAAAGTTTCGAGTTGAAACCAGACTAGCAATGGATGAGTGCTTATTTGTGGAAATTCGATCTCACAATATCTTTTTTAATTTCAAACCATCGATTTTTCTTTTAAAAACCGATTTTTCAGGTAATTTTTGCCGAATATTTTTATTACGGTTGGCAACACCGTATTTTGTGCCCACGCTATTTAGTAATAAAATTAATCCAAACGATTTATCATTTTGTTTTCGATTATTCTTCGATTGTAGTTATCGTTGATGTCCCGCCCCTATGGTCAAGTGTCATTATTCAACAGTAGAACGTAATTTTGCAAGCAACGAATTTAATATTTTATTTGTATCTTTTTTATTGAAAAGTGAGTTAAAAGCGAATTAATTGCCTTCATTCCATTTCTTGTATATTTTACTGTTCCTTTTAGTAATTTTTCTTAAACATTAGCATTAAATTTTCCCCACAAAATAGAAATGTTTAATGTTTTGTATGACGTCACCTGTTTTGCTTACATAACAATTTACGTTCCATCAACCTGTCACAAGTTAAATAGATACATATAGTAACAAATATTAAATAGTGTAAAAGCAGATTTTTTTTTATTTTGGCATTAGACGACATTTGTATTTAGCCAATGATACGAAATATTTTATGAAAAATGTTTTAAAAGGGTACTTAGATGTAGGTAATGTATGTTCAGTTAAAAGATGCTTTATTTTTCAAAGTTACTACAGACTAAACAAGCTTACATAGGTGTCGCCATAATCGCCATACTTAACTACCACAGAGTAAAGCTATTACACATCTTCCCTTTCTAAAGGAAAAAATACAATTTCACTTCACTAAAGTTACATCACTAGTTGACATTTACGTAGCCTACATGACATTGACTCATAATGTGACGTATGATAGACATTGTGCGATTTGACAATCAAAGCTGTTTGATATGATTTACAAAATAAACAATGCAATGCGAGCAAAATAAATTCTACACAATTTAACAAAGCTAAAAAGGTTTCTAATAGTTAATAGCAAAATACTTACAAACTGTGTCTAGTTGCCATGTTCTACATTATGCAAAGTTCAGAGTATTGCGAGAGAGTGTTACAACAGGACTGTGTTACATCGAAATTATCAGTGATACAGAGTTGACCATTATTTTAACTATTCAAGTGTTTTACTAATCTTATGGTTATTGTGCGTTTATATGCTTACAACAATGTTAAGATTCATGTGTACGAATAATAATAAAAGTTTTCGACATAGAAGTGTTACCTACTTATTTCTTAACCTAGGTATCTTAATAAGTTGACATTAGAACACATTTCTTATCTTACTTATCTTGTAGGTAGCTAAATAAATTACTATCTATTGTTCTTATTGAAATTAAAGACTTAATAAAATTCTCAGTAGGTACATAACAGTATCACTGGAATGTTTTTGAAAGTAGTTTAATAGAGGTCAGTCAAGTACAATCTTTGCACAAGCACTTACATTTTGGTTTCACCAGTCTTCCAGATCTGGTAGTGACTACTCTATCCTTCTCTGGTGAAGACTCGAGGCTTGTAGTGGTGGATGAGTCAGGAGTAGCATATGGGGTGGACAGGGTTGATCTCTCCTCAATGGTGGTGCTTGAGTTAAGTGTAGGAGTGCTCACCATGGTGTCATCTGCTAGTAAACTGGGACTCATCTCCGGTAGTATAATTTGAGCTGGCGGGTCTTGGTTTTCCTCTGGTTGTAGGTATTGATCAAGCTCCCATGTTTGTGTTGGTTCCGGTTCTGGTAGAGGTTGTTTTGGCAGGTTATTTTCTGAAACAATTTGTATGAGCGGTTCTGGGTTTGGTGAGGGTAGAGGATTTGGGGCAGGGAGAGATAGTGTGGAAATGGGGACAGGTGAGTTCTGTGTCTTGAAGCTAGCAGTTGGGTTAGATAGATCAATGACTGCTCTTCTGTTCTTTCTTATTTCTCTTCCTTTTTCTGTAACTACTGAGTAGCTCCGGGGCTCTTCTCTTTTACCAGTCACTGTTCCATACAATTGTTCATCCGGTAGGAATACTCTTTTTCCAATCTCTAATTCTGGTAGCTCTTTAGCTTTATGTCTTTTGTCATGAACTTCTTTAGCTTTTTCTCTTCTTTTCATTAACTTTTCTCTATACAATTCCAAATCTTGTACTTTGGGTTTCAGTGATGTAGATGTTGTTGGAATAGTTGTGTTTAGGAGTCTTGACATAGCTATCTGTGCTGGTGCCAGTCCTAATTGATTTGGAGTTGTTCTGTAGTGCAATAGTCCAAGAAGTGGTTCATCAGGATTTCTTTCAAAAATGTTCTTGATTATTTTTACTCCTATTTCAGCGGCTCCATTGCTTTGCGGAAAATGGGGACTCGAAGTAATATGAGTAAAATCCCATTTCCTTGAGAATTCTTCAAAGTGTTTTGAAGAGAATTGTGGACCGTTGTCACTTCTCAGTATTTTTGGAATACCATGTCTTGCCATTATAGTTTTTAAGTGGTTAATGATAGCTGAAGATGTAGTGGATGTCAGTGAGATTACCTCAGGATAATTGGACAGTACATCTCTAACTACAAGGTATTCTTTGCCTCTATATGTGCATAAATCAGCAGCTATAACTTCAAATGGGTTTTCTGGAACCTCTCCACTGATCAGAGGTTCAGGTCTTTGCATAGCTAGTTTGGTACAGACTTCACATCGTTTTGTCCATTGGACTATGTCTTCTTCCATGGTAGGCCACCAAACTGCTTGTTTGGCTCGCAGTTGGCCTTTAAAGCTTGATGGATGTCCGGTGTGTAGTCTAGCAAGTATATCTTCTCTCATAGCTGTGGGGATATATAATTTTAGTCCACATGCTATTATATTGTTGAGTAAAATCAGGTTGTCTCTTTGTTTTAGGAAGGGTTTCAAGTCTTCTTCACAGTTTTTGTAACTGGGCCATCCATTCATTATGTAGTTGTGCAGTTTTTTGCTTAAGTTGTCATCCTGTTGGGCTTCCTTTATTTTATTCAGACGCTCATCAGAGAAAGGCATTTCTTTGGTTATGGTTAGAAATGTTGTCTCATCAAGCTTGTCATCTTTATCAAGAATATCTCTATCATTTTCTTGGGGTGGAAGTGGTGCTCTAGATAACATATCTGCTGTATACATATACTTTCCTGGAACATGCTCTATATTATAATTAAACGGAGTCATTCTCATTCTGAACCGTTGGAGTCTTGTAGGCAGGTCTGCGATTGGTTTTGTTCCGAGTATGGATATGAGAGGTTTATGGTCTGTACGTATGGTGAATTTTGGGAGACCTTGGAGGTACAGTTTGAATCGTTCACAAGCCATTGTAGTGGCACATGCTTCCTTTTCAATCATTGCATACCTCTGTTGAGTGGCTGTGAATGCTGATGACCAAAAATGAACAGGTTTCCATTCATCTCCATGTTTTTGTTCTAACGCAGCCCCTATTCCATATTGAGATGCATCTGCAGAGACTCTGGTTTCCAGTTTGGGATCATAGTGTGCTAACTGTGGAGCTGAGGTTAACAACTTTTTGATTTCTTGGAATGCTGTGGTATGTTTATCATTCCACTCTCTTGAGGAATCTTTTTTTAGTAGGTCACGAAGAGGTTTTGTTACATCTGATGTATTTTGCAAGAATCTAAGGTGTTGGTTTACAGCTCCCATGAAACTTCTCAGTGCTGTTATGTCCTTAGGTATGGGTAGGTCAATTATAGCCTTTATTTTGTCTTGGAGAGGGTGTACACCATTGCCATTTACTTTGTATCCGAGAAATGTGCATTCATTTGTTCTGAAGATACATTTGTTGCGGTTTAGGGTTACTCCTCCCTCATGTAGGGCTTTAAGAACCTTTCTTAAATTTGCATCATGTTCCTCTATGGTTTTTCCGTGGACCAAGGTGTCGTCAACATGATTCACACAACCTTTGATTCCTGATAGCAAAATTGCCATTTTTCTTTGAAATACTTCACTTGAAGAGTTCATTCCCATAGGCATTCGGTTAAATCTGTATCTTCCAATTGGTGTGATGAATGTTGTGAGGTCTTTACAGTCATCTGATAATTGGACTTGGAAGTAGCTCTTGACGGCATCAATTTTGGAAAATACTTTGGATCCTGCAAGTTGGGCTAAACACTCTTCTACTGTGGGTAATGGGTGGTATTCTCTCATTACTGCTTTATTAAGTTCAGTGTAATCTACTGTAATTCTAACCTTATCTGTGTCATTTTTATCTGGTACTGGAACCATTGGAGCGCACCATTCTGTAGCATGTGATACTGGTTCAATCACTCCCATGTCTTGTAAAGCATGCAGGGTTTTCTCAACTTTGGGTCGAATCGGAATGGAGATATGTCTAGGAGTTGTTACTGCGTAGGGTGTGGCATCTTTTTTCAGTTTAATTTGATACCTTCCTTCCATGCTTCCTAAGCCTTTAAACATCTCTTTGTATTCCTCTTCAGGTTGGGTATTGTTGCTGGTATGTACCTGCAGTATACTTGCTTCATCATGCCATTGAACTATCTTGAGAGCTTCGCATTCTGCGAGTCCTAGTAGTGGCATATGTTGGCCTTCTAGTATATAGATATCTGTGACTTTAGTAACACCTTGCCAGGTCAGCTTGACATTCTTACATATGCCTCGTCCTGGTAATGTTATTCCACACGGTCCTAACAGTTTTTCTTTTAGGTCTGTAAACTTAGGCAGTTTTAATCTAGACTGTAGCTCTGGGCTTATAACAGTTTGGGATGCCCCTGTGTCTATTTTGAATTTAATTCTCTGACCATTTAGTACTAGAGTTGCATATTTGGCTTTTGAGCGAGAAATCTTGGGAGTGTTTATTGAATCTATAATATTTTCTTCTGGATGGATACTGCCAAAGAAAAATTCTTCATCAATCTGGTTTACACTTTTCTCTTTCTTATCTTCCTTTTTTCTGCAGACCGCTTGCCAATGACCCTTTAGGCCGCAAAGTTTACACGTGGACTTGGTTGCTTCACACTCACTGAATTTATGTTTTGGGGTGCGGCCACACTTCCTGCAACTTCCGGTTGTTAGGTTTTGTTTTATTGGCTGTTTTGTTATTTTTTTGTGTACTAAGTGCACTTCTGGTGCTTGAGGTGATGGGTGTAATGCTGACATGTTCGCGTCTACAATCTCAGCATGTCTCACGCGATTAATGACCGTTTCTAATTTGGGTTCGTCTTCTAGGTTTTGGATTGCTTTGGATAGCTCCATGTTTGTCATACCAGCTATTATTCTGTCTCTAATAAGCTCATCTTCTAGAGAACCAAATTCGCATTTTTTTGCCAGATTGTGTAGATCGGTTATGAAGTCATCAACACTTTCATCTACTTTCTGTACCCGTTGGTTAAATCGCGCCCTCGAATACATTTTTGTTTTTCGGGCGGTGTAGTAAGCATCGAACTTGTTTTTAACAGTATCGTAGGATTTCAGTTCCTCCGCATTAAGCTTCATTGATGTTAGTATGTTGTTAGCCTGACTTCCCATGAGATATAACAGAGAATTTACCTGGGTTTCGCTCGGCAAAAGTTTGAGTCTTGTAGTTTCCCGGTACTGCTCAAATCTTGTAATCCAGTTGGGCCAGTCTATTGCTTTAAAACTAAATTGTTGAGGCGGTGGCGTCGACATCCCGGGCAAAAAGTTGGCGGTTTCGATGGTGTTGGATTGCGAGCACTGGCTTTGGGTGAGGAGTTGTCCCTGCAGTTGCTGAATTATTGCCATCTGCGCGTCTAATTGCTTTTTTAGTTCTTCCATTATGAAGAACACTGTTTATTTCGTTTTTGAATAATTTTACTACGCTGTCACCATGTATGTTCAGTTAAAAGATGCTTTATTTTTCAAAGTTACTACAGACTAAACAAGCTTACATAGGTGTCGCCATAATCGCCATACTTAACTACCACAGAGTAAAGCTATTACACAGGTAAGTATAACTATACATTAGGATAGGACAATACATAGGATAGGTAAGATCCTCGAATTAGCAACATGGCCGTGTAACGTTCAGTTTTGATTTTTTCTTCTTCTTTTACGTAGGTAAAGGATTTTTAAAGGTTTTAATAGTTAAAATATTTTAGGTCTGTGGGCTTCTCAATGAACAAACTGAGCGATTATATTCTCTTTAGGACAAACTACACGTTAGAGCAAAATATTATTGGTTACTCGATTGCTCCAAGAAGGTTAATTATTAAAAGGTCTTTGAAAGTGGGCGTCTTCAGGATGTCGTTGTTGATGATGATGATGATGATAGCCGTATTTGAGTTAATTGATCATAGATATCAATTTCAGCTTAATTCTTTCCGTTATTTCTAAAATAAGTAATGGTCTCGACAGATTCTTAGAAAGACAAACACACGGACAACAAAGTGATCTTACATATAAGTGTTCCTTTATTTCAAATCTGTTACGGAACCCTAAAAATGAAACGTTCTTTCCAAAAGCGAATCTGATTAGAGCTTTGTACACATGTTATTTTCTCACTCTCACCACTACGTTGAAAGTGCAGTGGGAATGAGACAACCTGAAAATGAAAAATAGCGGCCGTAATATAAATGTCGACTCTTTTTACAGTGGCGTACGTAAGTATTTGTGATTTCTAATTAGTATTAACAAAATTAATTATGTACGCATCGTATAGGTAAATACAATACTCCAGCTATAAAGTATGTATTTTATAAACTTATTGTTGACACTAGCTAAATACTCAATTCGTATGGACCAAACTTAAGAAAGTAAAAAAAAATGTGGTGAATGCAACAAAGATACTCTTTGAGAACGAAAAGCGCGCGAATATAAAAACTGACCAATGTGTGTTTGTTTTGTATTTTTCTAAACTGCCTAAATAATAGGTATGGTACTTATGTAGGTATACCCTACTACCTAAACAAAATTCACTGGAACCTCTTATGAAGACTTGAACGGTTTTTATGGTGAATACACAAGAACATCTGTTGAAGTGAAAATGACAAGGAAAAGATCGCCCGTATCACTGGTATGTAGGTATACCATATTATAGAACTTTTATTAGTTAGATGCCTAGACCTATCGTATATTTAAAAAAACTAACGTCTATGTATAAGGTAGGTCCAAGTAGGTACATATTTAATTAAATATTGTACCTATGATTTGCAGTTTCTAACCCATTATTTTATCAATGTGTAGGTGATCTGATGACACGTGAAAAGCCATACTTACCTACTACCCAAACAACATTTATACACGTGTGCTACCTAATCTGACAATACGTGCTGAGCTCCGAAAAGATTTAGTGGATTTTGTTGTTTGGTATATAGGAAATGCATGAACTAAGCTATTATTAGACTACCTAAACGTAGAAATAACACAATACAAGCGTGCGAAGCCGCGGGCAAAAGCTAGTTATAAATAAAATAATTCATTAATTTATTACGTACTTACCTTACCTTATGATTTTAAGTATTTTATAAATTATCTTTTGGACGGTATACATGTACTATGCTATTATTAATAATTATTTTTTATATTGATTGACATGTAAAAAATTTATTATGAATAAATTACTATTGACTATTGACTCTTCAGTCCGGTTTTCGACCTGGCCATAGCACCGTCTCAGCACTTGTTAAAATTACTGATGATATCAGGCTAGGTATGGAAAACCGTCAGCTTACAATCCTGACCTTACTTGATTTCAGTAATGCTTTCAACACTGTCGATTTTGATATCCTCTTGACCCTACTCCGCTCTATTAACATATCTCCAACGGCAACTGAGTGGTTTCACAGTTATCTGTTTGGACGTCGGCAGCGTGTCCGCCTCGAGGATTCGTTTTCCTCATGGTGTGATACGAGTGCATGCCAGTGTACCACAAGGCGGCGTTCTTTCTCTTCTCTTTGCTATTTTCATTAACTCAATATCTCACTTCTTAGCTTCTTCCTACCACCTCTATGCAGATGATCTCCAAATATATACTCAAGCTACACTAGACCACTTAAGTGTGGGTGTAGACACTATTAATGACGATTTAAGACGCATTGAATACTGGAGCAAATCGTATGGACTCGCAGTCAATCCAGCTAAAACTCAGGCAATTATTATAGGATTTATAGGTAGCTCAAGGTTGATCTCACGGCTTGATCACGCGACACTGCCGAAGATTGAGTTTGGCGGGGCAACAGTTACATATAGCGCTGAAGTGAAGAATCTCGGGGTGATTATCGATAGCTGTTTGTCTTGGGGTCCTCAACTGCAATCCGTTAGCCGTAAGATTTTTGCGTCAGGACGCTCTCTTAACAGGCTGCATAATTTCCTGCCTACTGCTCCTAAAGTTTCGCTTGCACAATCTCTCCTTCTTCCTATTCTGGACTATGCTGACGCCTGCTATCTTGATCTTACCGAGGACCAGCTAAATAAACTTGAGCAGCTTCAAAATTTTTGCATAAGATTTATTTTCGGTGTTCGAAAATATGATCATGTCTCTCAATTTCGTTACAAACTCAAGTGGCTCCCTATACGTTTTCGCCGGAATACTCATATCTTATCTCTTCTCCATAATTCATTGTTTAATCCTTCTACTTGCCATTATACTTCGTATCTCGTACGAAGATGATTGTTTGTTTACGTGCAGCAGTACAACGTATCATGCTGCCCTTGTCACACTTTAAAGCCTCACTATTTGTAAAAATCTCTTGTCTCTTTCACCTCTGCGTCTTCCCGCTTCAGCCACTCTCTAGCGCCATTACGCGTTTTTGTGTTGTCCGAGTCACATCGAATATTGTGTTTTGATTTATTTCAGATACATAGTTAAACCAAATTTTACCGCAATGGGTAATAAAAGAAAACGTTCCAGGGATAGTGAATTTGATAAAATAGCCAAGAAGATAAAAAAGCTGGAACACAAGTTGAAACGAAGACGAAAAATTTCGACTTCATCTGAATCAAAAAGTGATTCATCCGATTATCAGCCCGTAAATATGGCTGCAGGCGATTTAAATAATGCAAGTGATTTAGAACAATTAGGTAAGCAGTGAATAAAGTGCAAATTCAACAAGTTAGAACATGAATCCAACGCAAGCGACGTATAGAGGGTAGATAGCGGCCACAGCCTAGCCGCCCCGCTCGCAGCCGTCACGCACCACCGCA
Organism: Ennomos quercinarius; assembly: GCA_910589525.2. Taxonomy (NCBI): domain Eukaryota; kingdom Metazoa; phylum Arthropoda; class Insecta; order Lepidoptera; family Geometridae; genus Ennomos; species Ennomos quercinarius. The sequence goes on from OU342493.1 coordinate 13,720,528, forward strand.
CGCGCCGCCTTCTGCCCGCCAGCCTGGCGCCACCCGGGCGCGGTATATCCGTGCTTGCTGAAATGTCCCTTCATACATAGCATTGTATGTGTGCAGAGTTCCACGTATATCGTGTAGAATGACTGCAAGTATTCTATATGAATACAAAAATAAAGGCGTTCTATATGAATTGCTGACTATATAACTATCTCCACGTATATCGTGTTCGAGCTTAAGGCGTTACCTACCTGCCTATAAGGCCGCCCTTATAATATGTATAAATACACGCATAATATTACATTAATGAATTATTACTCTTATTTACCTACATGGTAAAATGAAATAGCTCTTATTTTATGAAAAATCCTATACGGTTTTACTGCTTTGTAGCTCCTTGCACCTACATATCGTAGTACCTGCTTAATTCATTTACAATTTCAGATGAAATCCCAGATACTCATCCGGTCATTCAAAATGATATCGAACCCCCAGCACCTCCAGCTGATGAATGTATGGAACTAAATCAAGATATTCTAGAAATTTTAGGAACGGATCCTAGTTCCGAACTACAGTATGGAGAAAACTTGCACAGGGATGTAGCTTCGCGATGGAAGCATATCTTAGTCAATGGTCTGTCAAAGGAGGTAAAGACCGAACTACTAAAATCATATTTACCACCAGAAAATTGTAATTCTAAGGCCCCTAAATTAAACTTAGAAATTAAAGCTGCGCTTTCTGAAGTCAACTTAAAAAAGGATTTGTTCAGCCAGAGTAAACAAAACCAAATGTCCAGCTGCATTGCAGCTTTAGGAAAAGCTTTAAATGTAGCTTTGTCAAGAAATGAGCAAGACATTGTTAAGCTTATAAATGATGCTAGTAAAATCCTTTGTGATCTGCACTACAGAGAATCGCAATCGCGACGATATGCTATAATCAATACACTCAATAAACATACAAAAGAAACGGTAAAAAGCACAAAAATTGATGAACATCTTTTTGGTGCTGACTTGGCGGAACAATTAAAATCATCAAAAGCTATTTACAAATCTGGTACGGAGTTACGACCTGCATTCGATAGAAGTAAGTCAAAGCAACCAGTTACGGCTCAGCCGACCAACTCAAGACGCGGTGCTTTGAACGCGAGGGGGGTGTCGCGGCAAGCAGCTGCCGAATCGCGAGCGTACCCCAACCAACAGCGGCAGCCACGAGCGCGGCAGCACGAGTCGGTGACTTCGAGGACCAGCACGAAGACCAGTATGAGGGGCAGCGCAGCGTATCGCCAGCCATCGAGGAAACACTAGCTACGCAAATTGAGGTAGATAACATTCCTGTTGCTGGTCGCCTACAATATTTTTATAATGAATGGCTTAGTCTAACCAATGATCCCGTGATATTATCATGGATCAAAGGTTATCGAATACCTTTTACGAAGACTCCAATACAAAGTCATGTACCTAGGAATGCATGCCGATCACAGGCTGAAGTTAGTATAATCGATAGTTGCATTGCTGATCTTTTAGACTCTCAGTTTATTTCTCAGTGTGATCCTTGCGAAGGACAGTTTATCTCGTCAATATTTACTGTACCTAAACCTAACGGAAAAAATAGGTTTATTTTGAACCTCAAACAGCTAAATAAGTTTATACAAGTACATCACTTTAAGATGGAGGATTATCGCACTGCCTTAAAATTGATAGATAATAATTTTTTTATGTCCACTCTCGATTTAAAAGACGCCTATTTTTTAATTTCGGTACATAAAGATGACAGAAAAAATTTGCGCTTTCAATGGAGTTCTGAAAAGTGGGGTTCTCAGTTATTTGAATTTAATGTTCTACCATTTGGACTTTGCACGGCACCATATGTATTCACAAAACTATTAAAACCTGTCTTGTTGCATTTACGATCTAACGATCACCTATCCGTAGTGTACTTAGATGATTTTTTATGTATTGCAGATTCTTATCAGCAATGTTGCAACAATGTAATCGCAACAAAAAATATATTAACGAAACTAGGATTCCTTATAAATTTAGAAAAAAGCCAATTGGAGCCCAAAAAAGTTTGCAAATTCTTAGGCTTTGTATTCAATACGACTGACATGACACTCTCATTGCCTACTGAGAAACGATTACGGATTAAAGATAGAGTCAATACCTTCTTACGAATAAATAAATGCACCGTCCGGCAATTGGCTGAACTACTCGGTCTCCTGACGTCGGCCTACCCAGCTATTAAGTATGGCTGGGTATACACGAAGCTGCTTGAGAGAGAAAAGTTTCTTGCCTTAAACTATTCAAACAACTACAATAAAAGAATGACCTTAGGAACTAATATCCGCTCAGAACTTATTTGGTGGAGAGATCACATCAACACGTCGGTTTCTCCCTTTCGAAAAGACAACTATGTTTTAGAGATCTTTAGTGATTCTGCAGCTACTGGTTGGGGTGTAGCTTGCGCTGATAAGACTGCTAATGGTCATTGGACAACGTTGGAAAGATCATATCACATAAATTTTTTGGAACTGCAGGCGGCTTTTTATGGGCTAAAAATATTTGCATCTCACTTAAAAGACTGTGACTTGTTGTTACGCATTGATAACACGACAGCTATATCATACATATATAGGATGGGTGGAGTCCAATACCCTCATTTAAGTAATCTAGCTCGTCAGATTTGGCAATGGTGTGAATATCGTAACTTGTTTATTTTTGCATCGTACATTAAATCATGTGATAACGTGGAAGCGGATTACCAATCGCGCAAAACTAAAGTTGATACGGAATGGGAGCTAGCAGATTACGCTTTCAACGACATTGCTACAACATTCGGAACGCCAGAGTTCGACCTTTTTGCAAGTATCCAGAACCATAAATGTAGTAGATATGCCTCGTGGAAACTAGATCCACAATCTGAAGTTATCGATGCTTTCACAATTGATTGGCACGGTATTAGATTTTACGCCTTTCCTCCGTTCAGCATGATAGCCAAAACTATTCAAAAAATTATTGTAGACAAGGCTGAAGGCATTTTGGTAGTACCATATTGGCCATCACAGCCGTGGTATCCCTTATATCGTAGACTAACCGTTTCAAAAGAAATATATTTTGAGCCTGAAAAAGCCCTGTTAAATTCCCCTTTCAGAGAGCCACACCCGCTTTACCAAGATCTTACCCTGGTGGCAGCGAAAGTATCCGGCGTTCGTTAATCAAGCGTGGCATCCCAATAGCTTCATTGGACATAATGATGGCATCATTTGCAAAAAATACCCTAAGTCAATATAATTCGTGTCTAAAATCTTGGTGGCAGTTTTGTGACGATAGAGACTTTGATTTTTATGAACCTGATTTGTCTCATATAATTTTATTCTTAACGGAGAAACACACGTGCGGAGCTAGTTATAGTACATTGAACACTACTAGATCTGCACTTTCACTTATTCTAGGCACAACAATTACTAATAATGACTTAATAAATCGCTTTTTTAAAGGCATTTATAGATTGAATCCACCTAAACCTAAATATGATGTAACATGGGATCCAAGCATAGTGCTGAAATACTTTAGTAAGTTTTATCCGTATGAAAATGTAAGTTTACAGGATCTGTCATTAAAAACTGTCACATTACTTGCTCTTGCATCAGCTCAACGAATGCAAACGCTGAGTGTTATTAAAATAAGTAATATTTTGATCAATAGTGATTCAATTGTGATTAAAATAGTTGATTTACTAAAAACTTCTAGGCCAGGAGTTAACCAACCTGTGATAACTCTGCCGTTTATAAAAGAAGATCCTAAAATCTGTCCAGCGCTTGCTGTAAAAATGTATTTAGACAAGACTCAGAGTTTGAGATCTAATAATGATACCAGTCTTTTTATTAGCTATAGAAAACCTCATAAAAATGTTGGGTCCCAAACCTTAGGCCATTGGGTCAAAGATTCTCTTGAAAAGAGCGGTATAGACACAACCATCTTTGGAGCTCATTCAACGAGGCATGCCTCCACATCAGCGGCTAAACGAGCTGGTGTTAGTATAGAGGAGATAAGAAAACAAGCAGGTTGGAGTGCCTCGTCCAACACATTCTTAAAGTACTATAACAAAGAACTAATCAGTACCGCAAATAATTTTGTTGGCGCACTATTTTAAAGAATTGCATTATAGAAGTACATAATTGATAAACTGTTTTGTTTTTATAACATGCAATAGTTAATAATACTTAATACAAACGTTGATTCATGTTTTGATTAATATAATTATGATATGTAAAATTGTTGCTAAAATAAAAGATACTTTCAAATGAGTTCACATATACTTAATTAAGTATACATATTTTATTTTATCTCTTATTTCAATGATATAATTTTTCGGTGCTTTAAACATCCTGCACGTAAACAAACAATCATCTTCGTACGAGATACGAAGTATAATTAAGAATCAAACGAACTTACCTAGTGAAGTTTGATGTCTAATTATGCGAGTATCTCGTACGAAGATGATTGTATACTCCCACCCATCCCGAATTCAGACCCAGTTAGATCGAAAAATTAAATCATAGGCTTTACAGTAATGGCGCTAGAGAGTGGCTGAAGCGGGAAGACGCAGAGGTGAAAGAGACAAGAGATTTTTACAAATAGTGAGGCTTTAAAGTGTGACAAGGGCAGCATGATACGTTGTACTGCTGCACGTAAACAAACAATCATCTTCGTACGAGATACTCGCATAATTAGACATCAAACTTCACTAGGTAAGTTCGTTTGATTCTTAATTATTTGAAGGAACGATTCGAGTTTCTTTATAATTCCCACTCTAGTACTATTTATTTATTATTTATTTATTTATTGTGATAAAAATGACAAAATCAATTACAATTACCACAAAATATTAACACCAAATTATATTTATTGACCAAATTTATAAATGGAGTTTGACAAATAAAATGCTTTTTAACGATAACAAATGTAATGTAATGACTTTTGACCGCAGGAAAAATCCAATTCATTTTAATTGTTATTTGAACGCTATATGTATTAATATAACAAATAGGAATTACTTTCGATCGCACTTTGACATTTCATGATCATATAGCTGGTCTCGCTAAAGAGTCCTATCGTCGGCTGGGTTTTGTATTACGAAATGCCAAAGACTTCAACAATCCGCAAGTTATAACAACCTTGTATAACGCCTTAGTCAGAAGCAAGCTTGAATCCGGTGCGTTTGTCTGGAATCCGCACCACGTTACCTATGCTCGGATACTTGAAAAGGTCCAAAAAGCCTTTATAAGATGTTTTTACAAAAAAGCCTATGGTTACTACCCATTCCGGTACCCGACCAAGTTTCTGCTCGGGCCCTTAGGCTTTAACTCTCTGGAGGTGAGAAGAATGTTTCATCAGCTCACCACTTGCCTCAAAGTGCTGAAGGGTTCTGTGGACTGTTTACTCTTGCACAATCTACTGTGTGTGTTATTCGTCCCAGGCGAAATCGAGGTCCCGTTAAAGAGGCGTGGCTATGTATCTCAGGTCATCAGAAAACCTTCTTCTCAAGCCACCTGTTCGTTGTACGACATTCTACGACCACTCTTTCACTGCTCAGGCTGTACGCTTGTGGAATGAACTTCCTCTCAACATTCGAAAAGCTCAATCACTCACTGCCTTTAAGACTCAAATTAAGCACTTCTATCTCTCTAGCTTGACTCCGAAGTAATCCTTTACTGTTTCCTTATTAGTGATATAATTATGTATTATTTATGTAGTATATATGTAAGTATTTGTATTGTGTAATAGTAAGTATTGTTTATGTAGTCTATTATTTTATAACACCACCGTCCATGCTCATTCATGTATCTCTGTTCATCCAAAGGTTGTCTGGAAGAGATCGCTTTTTAGCGATAAGACCGCCCATTGTACCCTACTTGTAAGTTTTCCTGTCTCTTTTATTTTTGTTATCTTTGGTGTCAATAAAGAGTTTATCTATCTATCTATCTCAAACCTTAGATGTCTATAAATAAATAAGATGTAGGTTAAATAGATTTGCCTCAATCCGATATTTTTGTGCTTCTATTGTCATTGACATCATAACTGTTCAAATTACAGTTACTTAATACTTTTTACTGGCAACATATATACTGGGTGGCGCAAAAGTACTGGCACTAAAGAAAATACTTTTATTTTTTTTATATGACATTTTCTGTCATTCTGTTGTTGAAAATTGTGTAGTGAACAAATGTAAAATACACTGAAAATAAACATGGACCGTTTTACTCCCCAAGAACGTGGAATAATTGTGTCAATGTTCTTACGGAATAATTCATCAGTGATAAGAACACAACGTGAATTTCGTCGACGATTTCCCCACCGTCCGGCACCGATTGGTCGCACAATTCGACGCTTTGCCACACGCCTTGAAGCAACTGGCTCAACATTGGATAGACCTAAGTCTGGGAGACCAAGAACAGGCCGTTCAGCTGAAAATATCGATGCTGTGCGCGAAGATGTGGAAGAGTGTCCAGAAACATCAACGAGGCGACGTGCCACGCAATTGGGCATTTCCAGACGGACCCTGCAGCGTATTTTGGTGAAAGACTTAAAGATGTTCCCGTATAAAACTCAAATGACTCATCAACTGCTGCCTGCTGACCACCGAGCTCGTCTAAATTACTGCCAGCGCGTCATAAACCTCAACCTTGAAGAGGATGATTTTCCTTCAAAATTGGTTATGAGTGACGAAGCGCATTTCCATCTCTCAGGGCATGTCAATAAGCAGAATACTCGGTTCTGGGGCACTGATAATCCGCGCATTATTCAAGAAACACCTCTACACCCACTAAAAGTTACTGTATGGTGTGGCATCTGTGTTGACAGAGTGATCGGACCCTATTTTTTCGAAGACGCTGGAGGCAATGCGATAACTGTCACTGGAGAACGCTACAGAACCATGTTACGTGAGTTTTTGATACCCAGTTTGGACGAATTGGGGCTGGAGCACATCTGGTTTCAACAAGACGGCGCTACGGCACACACAGCGCGCGACACTATGGACTTAGTGAGGGACGCTTTTCCAAGCCGAGTTACCTCTCGTTTTGGCGATTTGCCTTGGCCTGCAAGATCACCCGATCTGACCAGTCCAGACTTCTTTCTTTGGGGTTTTTTGAAATCTCGGGTGTATGTGAACAAGCCACAGACTCTCGCAGCTCTAAAAGAAAACATTCGTCAAGAAATAACGAACATATCGCAGGAAGTGTTACGGCAAGTTATGCAAAATGTCATAAATAGGGCTCAAATGTGTATCAACTCTGGAGGTCACCATTTAAAAGACATCATCTTTAAATCCTAATGGTACGAAATTTAATGGCACAAATATACATTTAAAAAAACCTAAATCTAGTTTTCTAATTTAGAAAAAATGTTATAGCTGAACCAAATAGGGTCTTTACTTTTGCGCCACCCAGTATTATGTCCTACAAGTATGACGAAATACTGAATACAACAGAGCATTGCAAATATGACGCTTATTTTTTTAGCACAGGTGAGCAACGGCTTATTTGGCGCAGTCGGCGCAAACGGGCCATAGACCACAGCCACCGGTAGCTGTCGTGCGCCACCGCCATACTCAAAGAGTATAGTTAAAGGAGGCCATACTTTCGCAGCAGTAGCGGTAGCGTGCGACAGTCATCGTTGTTTATGTAATCGAACGCGTTGCAACGCCGCGGGCAGCAGCTAGTATTAATATAAAACTAAAATTACAGTATTATCTCGCAAAAATGACCATGAAAATTGACAAACTAATACAAGAATTTATAAAGTTTTTCGTCGTTGGGTTCGCATGACTTGCATGGACTTGATCTGGTCTTGTCCTGTGATCTCTGACACTGATGGTTTTTATTATATCGTGGTAAACTTCGTTCTTCACTAGGACAACAGTCTCTTCGTTGCTCTTCCAGTACATGGGGGTAATGGTGGCCAGACACTGAAAAGAAAAACAAATCGTTAGGATATGGACGGGATAAGAAGATCAGGAAGGGAAAAGTTAGGAAATCTTGGTCATCGCTCGTAGAACTGACAACCGATGGGGAAGAAAGGTTCTTGAGTGGCGACCACGAGCCAGAAGACGCAGCGTAGGCTGGCCCTCCTCTCGGTGGACCGAGGATCTGGCGAAAACTGCGGGAAGCTGATGGATGCAGGAGGCGAGCAACCGGCAAAGTGGCGCTCTCTGCCCCCAGAGAGCACCACTTTGGCCTCCCTAGGTCTATGCTCAGCAGTGGACATCTTCAGGCTGTTGATGATGATCAAAAAAAAATAAAGCTGGGCAAGTGAGAGCTTGCGAATTGAGTGTTATAATATAGTCCCGTCTAAACGGGCCTATAACAGATTCGATTTATTTCACCCTAGAACGGTAGAGAGCATCAGTGTGCTTATATACAAATTGCAGGGTTTTATATAGTTATAGGACGTCCTGCGACTCGATGGAGCGACGATATACGTAAGGTGGCTGGTAATGACTGGAAGAGAAGAGCTGAAGATCGTACTCAATGGCGTGCTTTGGGAGAGGCCTATGTCCAGCAGTGGACTAGAGTGGGCTGATGATGATGATGATGATGATAATATAGTTATATGACAAGTTGCAAAAGATTTTGCTGAGATACTTAACTTACTTTGACTTTCAGTACTCCATTCTTAAAATGCATTTCCGTAACTTCGAAGTCAAGCATCACGCTAGTAACGATCAGAGCATTCTCAACCCTATATCTAGGTATGTACGCATCAGTTCGCAATGGCTCCCCGTTCATGTGCCAGGATAGCTGAGTAGCTGGCTGGGAATGACCAGAAGTGCAGTTTACCCGGGCCTTATCTCCGATGCGGTACTTTGGACGTAAGCCAGAAATAACGGGGCCATGTTCTGGAAGTGCTGTTAAAGGAAGTTAACTTTGAAACTTAGACGTACTTAGACTTAGAGTTATCCTGCTTAAATGGTTTTTTTTGCATTAGTGAGTTGCAAACAAGCAGACGGCCCACCTGATGGTAAGTGAGTCACTGTCACCTAATAGATACCTATGGTAAAGCTTCGCGAGATTAAGACTGGGGTTTTTATCCGTAGTAAAGGTAAGTTTTCAATCAGTGTGTGTTGCCCACTGGCAACACTGCTGAACATAGGCCTCCCCTAGAGCGCGCCACCTTGAGCGGTTGCTCGCCTCTTGCATCCATCGGCTCCCCGCCGCTTTCACCAGGTCGTCGGTCCACCGAGTAGGGGGCCGGCCTATATACGCTGCGTCTTCCTGTTCGTGGTCGCCACCCGAGAACCTTTCTTCTCCATCGGTTGTCAGTTCTTCAAGCGATGTGGCCTGCCCATTGCCATTTCAACTTGCTAATTCTAAGAGCTATATCGGTCACTTTAGTTCTCCTGCGGATCTCCTCATTCCGGAGCTTATCTAGCAGGGAAACACCGAGCATAGCTCTCTCCATAGCTCGCTGCGCGACTTTGAGCTTCCTAATGAGGCCAACAGTAAGAGACCATGTCTCAGTTCCATAAGTCATATTGATGACTTATGGAACTGAGACATGGTCTCTTACTGGTCTTTTTATGGTTCTCTGATCTCTTGGTTAAAAATGCTAACGAATTGTAATGGTCATAATTTGTTAGCATTTTTAACCATTGGTTATCTTAACTATGGATCAAAAATCCCACCCTTAGTCACAGCACAGCTATCAGGTCTTTGTTATCTAAAAATACCACCTCCCTACTCCTTTTTTTTTTAAAGGAAAAGAGGAAAGAGAGGAAAGGGAAAGGAATAACACCTAAGCTCATTTTAAAGTTCAAGTTCATACTTGAACTTTAAAATGAGCTTAGGTATTATTTATGGAGATAAGGGTGGATGGCGAAAGCTCAAGTGTCTTGCAGAATTTAGAATAAGGGTTTAACCTAAATTGCTACGTTATTAGGCCCAATTTTGAAGGTATTAGTTGACAGTCTTTAACTTACTAAAAATATACCCGTCTCTTACATTACCGTCTATTAGACAAGGACAGCAACAGTTTTAGGAGTTTTAGATCTGTCAACTAAAGCCTTTAAAATTGGCCCCATTGTCTATCTAATTCTTAAAACAATGAATTGAAACGTAAGATTGGGGGCACCGGATGGATTAAGGAGGCAAGCAGCCAAAGTGACGCTCTATGAGGGAGGCCTATATTCAGCAGTGGACAACTTTTTTTTTTATGCGAATGAATGACGTGACGGGCTGGTCGTTCACCTGATGTTAAGTGACACGGCCGCCCATAACAGTTGCAGTGTCACTCAGAACTTTCAAAAATAAATTTTCGCGTAACACTGCACTGCGCACGTCATCCTGATACATCACACAGTCTAGTAATCAGATTACTAGACTGTGTGATCAGATCATAAAGTCTCATTTGCCCAGTAATTTCACTAGCTACAATGCCCTTCAAACCGGAACACAGAAGTGCTTGCACACAACTGCTTGGCGGCAGTATAACTGGCAAAGCGGTGGTACCTACCTAGGCGAACTTTGCAGAAAAGTCCTACCACCTAGTAAAACTTCAAGCTGTTGATGAAGATGAGGCAAATTCGACCACACATGATGTTTATAGAGTGAATAACTAACCGATTACATCCATGTCCGCATGATCGGAGACGGTGGGGAACAGTGGCCGCTCCCCGGACACCTCGCAACGGTACCGGCCACCGGTTGGAAGGGTCGCTGGAGCCAGGACCAAAAGGGAACCATTCGGGTCTGAGTCCTGTAAAATTAAAATAGAATATAAGTGGAATAAAATAGAAAAACTATATTGCATAGTAACTATATACTTATAAAATAATAGGTAGCACAATAGGCGTCCTTATATGATCTCTTCCAGGCAACAATAGCTGGCAACTAAGTGTTGGAATAATATTCCACCGATCAGGACCCTGCAAAATATTAAAATCTTTAGGACTAAACTTAAATTATTTTTACTTCATCATCAAAAGAGTCAGGAAACATTAGTGCATGACACCAGTGCTATTTAAGTGCCTAAATTTAATCTTTGTTGTAACCTACCCATTTTTTCTTTTTTTCTCTGCTACTCTTGGTTGTTTCTTATTGTTATTCTTTGAGTGTAAAACTGTACCTTGTACTATGTCATTTTTACCTTTCAAAAAAACTATACATATATTAAACTCTTTTTTTTCCCTTATATTTTGGCTCCACACATAGTGTATTTAGCCAGTGTCAAGTTTTGTAATTTTTCATCGTTAATGGAAATTTTCACTTAAAGTCAAGTCATAGTCACAGTCAGATTAGTCATAGTCTAGTCTAAGTCATAATCCAGTCTAAGGCATGCCCTAGTAAAGTGGTGGCAACTTTACTAGAGGCTTCTATGGAATTTTGGAAGCAACACGAAAAACCACGTTTCACTACATTATATCACTTGCCCACACTCATGCTCGTAATTCAGCACTTAATGCGTAAAACACCACCAATTTTAAACATTAACACTGGAAAAAGCATAAGTTTTATAAAATAATATAATGCACCGACGTGAACTTTTCCGCGTTCCCGCCAAAAACTTATTAAACACTTGTTACACTTCTTATACTTAATTTGTTATAGACTAAAAATTCAAAAATTATTATTACTCGATTGTTGATTAAATTGTTTTGTTATTTTTTAAACTCAATGTAAATCATTTCTTGTAATGAACTGTAGTGTATGTTCGCTCCGTGATTTCACCAAGAGGTCCCAACGGAAGACCAGCGCTAGTTCAGCAGAACCAGCATTATGCTGAGTTGGGGCCGATTTGTGGCAACGGCTTTTTCTTCTTTTTATATTTATAGGTAGTATGCCTATATACCCATGTGTACCTTCTGTGCTTAAAACTGTTGTTGCAAATAAATTAATTTCGTTTCATTTCATTTCATTTTCAATCATTGCTATTTAGCAGCTACCTAAATCTAAAAAGTATTAATGAAGCGATGAACTCATTTTATACATCGACTTCTGATTTCTGTGATCCTTTTGTATGCCTTACGTAGAGGATGATACGGCCATATAGGTATACGTATCTGGTATCACAAGTCAAACGGCATAGGTACCAAAAATAGCGCTTTCAATGAAAAAGGTTCGTGCTGGTTGCTAAACCATTTTCGAGTATTCTTCTCCTCCTGTACTATTACTTATTTATTGATTACTCTTGAGAGTCAATTTCCCTGCACACATAGCACAGCGGCACACCTTCGAACGTTGTCGTCACTTCATTAGTACCTAAGTGTTCAAATGCTATTCTGTTCAACTAAAAATGGTGTATTCCGGTTTGATACCTCAAAATGATCCCATGCTATTTATTTTCAAATGAAATTCCTGGTTGATGCCTCAATCAAATTTTCTGTTCTGGCTAGAGCCCCCGCGGTAAGCTTTTCAATTGTAAGGATAACAAAAAAAATCAGATGTGAGCAAAATTACAGTTCACCACAAAAATAAAGTCTCGTACCTCAACGTCAACTCCGGGCAGCGGGAACCTCCTGCGCGGCTCGATGTCACGCGGCACGTGCCTGAAGAACTCCTTGCCATCCTTGTACCACTTCACCGAGTACAGCACGTCGGCCGGCCCCAGCTGCCAGCGGCACGATAGCGCCGCGCGGGTGCCCAGCTGAATGGACTTGGGGATGTCCAACGCAAGAAGTTGTATCGATTTTGCTGTCTCTGTGGAGTTATGACTTTCATAAGCGTTACTATTATTCATTGAGCCAAATAAGTGCCAGCATTTTGGTCACGCGTCGCATCAACCAGGGGGCGCTCTGATAAACTTTGGAAAACGCTTTGAAAATGGCTATGCTATATATAACCGTATATGTTATATTCTAGGTTCTACAATATAGTTCTAATTTAGTTCTACTTACCAAAACACAAAAGCAGACCTATAGTGGACCTTAGAAGCTCTTTTCGGGATGTCGTTGTTACCATAATCGTTGCTTTTGTCACTTTGTCTCGTGCATTCCGAAGTTGTCCGTGACCAATTTAAGAAAAGGTTTGCACTGTTATTTTACTAAGTATTTTTGTTTCTGGATGGACCTTATGGAATTTCTATAAAAAAAAAAACAATACTTTTGCTCCTTTTCTTGATAGGTAGGAAAAAGCTCCTGTTAAGGAACGCGTAGTACCTAAAGTTTTGAGTTTATACTATCCAGTATTATATCATCTGTGGCGTCAGATATGTATTGTTGACAGCCTCCGTGGTGTGGTGGTTGAGCAGGACGGCTAATAAAACGGAGGCGGCGGGTTCGATTCCCGCGACAGGACAAGTATTTGTGCACAGAAAAAAGCGCAAATACTTGTTCTGTGTGTGGGTGTTGTGGGAAAATGGTCCTCGTAATTCCTGGGTCCCTAGGGTTAGGCGTTATTTATTTTATTTATTGAAGGATATATTATTAATAGAAGTAAAACCATGTTAGTAATGTACATATAGGTAATACTTTAGATATTAAACTTACGTAGGTACCTATGTTGCGCAAACCAGAATAGAAAATACCTCTTATTTTGTCGTTTAGCTCCTATTGCAAAATGTATGTCAAAATATCTCTCCACGTCTCCGCTATGTCCCATCGGGTAGCACTATTTAGGCACGGCATAGGTAGGTACCTATATTACCTGACGCAAAACACAAAACTTTACCAAAAGCTTTTTCAAATAAATCAGTAGGTAGGAACTCGTAATTTTAAATTACTGATGTTTTACTATTTTATATTTTTACACTCCTTTAGTGAGAAATAATATTATAGAATATTATTACTGGTAACGTGCGCCTCTACGGGCTGCTTACACAGAAATAAGCAAGGACTTAGGTAGGTAGCTGAAGTGATTTCAAGTAAAGGAAACACTACCTTTATGTAGTTATGCAGCAAATCAATTTATCGGAACAAAACTTACGGCATGCTTCATCTTTATGTAAAGGAACACATAAAACAACGCCTAACGATAACATAATAGATCCTGAACCCTAACAATGGATTCCCTAGTACCTATATAAGGGGACCCAGAAACTACGAGGTTCCACAACATTCAGACACTGAACAAGTAAAAATTATGGTTTTTTTCTTTGCCCACATACCTAGTGGCCCTGTCGCGAGCCCGCGTCTCTGGGATAGAAGCCGACGCTCAACCACCACACCGCTGATGTACCTACAATAAAAGTTACCTTTACTTACAGCATATTCAATTACATTTTTAGAATGCCCCATCATCATCATCATCATCATCAACAGCCTGAAGACGTCCACTGTTGAACATAGGCCTCCCCCAAAGAGCGACACTTTGAGCGGCTGCTTGCCTCCTGCATCCACCAGCTCCCCGCGGTTTTCACCAGACCGTCGGTCCACCTAGTGGGGGGCCGGCCTACGCTGCGTCTTTCGGTTCGTGGTCGCCACTCGAGTACCTTTCTTCCCCATCGGTGTTCAGTTGTAATACGAGCGATGTGGCCTGTCCATCGCCATTTCAACTTGCTAATTTTAAAAGCTATATCGGTCACTTTGTGCCCCATCAAATATGGGAAATTAATACAGGGTGAGTTTTTAAAACAATTGGCTAGTTTCTCTGCTGGGCATAAATATTTTTTAATGGAATAAGTTTTTAGTTCCTTATGAATTACTGAGTTTAAGTAAAATTAGAGTGTTTTTCGCCGCTGTTCCCTTAGTTTTGGGTTTCGGAACAGGACATCCTGGGCCATTATTCCAGATACCTATACTTATAGGTAGCATTGTTCCGTAAAATCTAACATGATAAGTTTCCAGCGGCTTTTATCGCAACTCAACACAATAGGATAACATTTCACCCTATTTGTAACAACAATTACCATTCCATAAATTGATTATTTACTGGTTCCAGTAACCAAACCAAGCTGTCGGCAGTAAGTTTAAACAAACAAGTGGCGAGCGAGTGCGAATATGGCGACCACAATACCTTTAATTGCAAATTGCAAGGCATGACGAATGGGCTGCCCGGGCTTGTATGGTAAGCTATATGACTCAAGGATTAGGGCAGATTTGCATTATGGACAACCTCTTTAATGAACACGCAGAGTTTATTATAAAAACACGGGCTGATTGTAGCATTGAGATTTTAATAAAAACAAACCAAAATATAAACGAAGACCTTACTTTTATAAATTATAGTTAAATTTAATCAATGCTTAAAACGCGTTAGCAAGAAGTTGCAGGACATTATTTTAAAACGTTTTGTAAACGTTGCAACGTTGGATGCAAGAGCCTAGGCGAGCAGCCACTCAAAGCGCACTCTATGCGATGGGATGGGGGAGGCCTATATATGTTCAGCAGAGAACGTCTTTAGACTGTTGGTAACTAATGATGATGATGTACGTTTATAAGAAAGGCTGTAACAGTGATAGTACGTGATATAGCAACACACAATATCCTGAAACCAGAAATTTTGTGCGGCCTAATGCTGTGTCTCTCAGAACTTGGACCACCTTCGGAGCTGGCTCGTCCAGCCCAGTTCACTAGACATAGATAGCATACCAACAGCGCTATCATGTCATCACAAGGGAGACAGCCAGAGCTTCTTCTCCCATTACACGGCAACCCTGCCAGGATTCTTCTAAACCCATTACAACCGGCTCTATCTGCCGGCCTTTACAGCAGCTCCCACGCATAACTTGGGCCTTTTCAGAGAGATGGAGGATCGGGAAGAATACCTACGAAGGTACTACAAAATATAACTTCTGTTACTATAGGTATATAGACTAGGTTTGAAGGTTGGTGCCGAAAAAGCTCAGCCTCGGGCTTGGGGGTTCTGATGCAGGGTTACTGTCAAGTATAGAGCCTGTCCATGGGTCGGATTCCTGACATTACAGATTGTTATTTTCACTTTCTCTATCTATCATTATTATCTGATTAAGTAAATAAAAATGAGTGCAGTCAAACAAAAATTCAAAACTCAAAATCATACTGACTTAATGCGCTTGAACTTGGTCAGCTATGAATAAGCGCCTTTATAGTGATTGGTACCTACTTATTAGAAACTCTTGTGGAAGTGGGTGCTAATACAATTTACTTACATTATATTTAAGAGTCCTTAATGTTGAGCTACCGAAAATGGACTCCCATAGGACCTATTACTTATTCGTAGGTATGCTTTTGAGTATAACTTTACCAGTTTATACCCCACCTGCCAACTCTCCTACCATTTACTTTATTTTAATCCAAGTCAAGTTAATAAAAATTATATTATCGCTATTTCTTCCTTAATAAGCACCTAAAATAAATAAGAAAAAGGACCTTACTTCTTTCAAAATTACTGTTCGTAAAATATCTCTGGCTGTTTTATAAATCTTTTCAAAGTTACAGATCGGGAGCGATCAGATACCGTCGGCACATGTTAACACGTAGGGGTGATTTACTGAGATTTGTAAAACTTTATGGGAAACTGGCGCAGAATGCGGCGCAATTAGTCCAACTTTTAGTTTATGTCACCGCAAGCAACACTCGCAAGACATCTCCTCAAATAAGGTAATTTGTTTTGCGCCATCACTTTTAATAGCAGTTTTGGGCGACCCGAGATCTCGTTATTTGGTATCCCTACCGGTTTCATTTGTTTATTTATAGCGCTGATAATATTTTATTTTTCATCTTCCAACAAAAAAAGAATGTGTTCTTTCTCGGCTTTATATCAAAACTAATAAAACAAGTAACCTACCTAATATTTACGAACCTTAATGGTGCTAAAAATAAAGCATACTAAAAACTGAAGACACGTAAAGTTATGCAAATTATATTCTGTAGGCAATTCTCCTCTATTTTTATCCGGAATTTAACGGCGCAATCGCGGGGCAAATGGTTTGCATGCCGTTATGGTGTTAACTCGACTGAAAGATATGTTCTGACGTGATCTTCGCTCCTTTATAAAAACAGTTTCTTAGCGGATGGGGGCAGACAAGTTTGGAAGCAGCTTCCAGCAAGGTTAGAAAAGCGTAACAGTCGAGAGCCTAGCTTATAGCTTAATATTCAAATCCAGCTTTTAACGTTTAGTCTCTTCGCAATTGAACTGAAGAATATTTTCCAGTCTCCGAAGATGTCGAGGTTGGACAGGATCAGTGCATTGTTGGTTATCTTGGTGGTGGGGTGGAGTGTGGTCGTCTCCGGCGGGTCGATGGGTCGCTGCAAGCTGAAGCGGTACTCACACAAGGCGATGCAGACTGATCAGAACGGACGGCGGTGCTGGGACGATGTCAAGATCATGTCTTGTTGGGGATATTGTTTGTCTTATGAGGTGAGGTGAATAGTTTGTGTGTTTGGCTATTAATTTATTAAGCTACGTGATGTGTAACTTGTTGATATTCAATTCAGTAGTAGGTTTACCTAGGTATCTACATAGAATATGCATGCACTTATGTTAGGTAGGTACCTACCTATCCAACAAATCCTATAATGTTAGTTAGTTATTAAATAAGTATAATTACCTTCTTAGTTGCTTTTATTTATTTGATTTAAATTTGTGAGAGGTATATATAATGCTTAATAAAATATGTAAAATATTGTATGTACCCATTATATTTTATTAAACTATTGTTGTTATCCATTATATTATACCTCTTATTATTGTTTTGTGTTTGGGTAATCTTTTCTTTTTCTTTTGTCAACCAGCACTGCTACCACTCGTTCCACACTAGACAAAGGTTAAATGGAATAAAATGCTACTTAGCATTAAATTTCGCCTATGTACTTGGTTTATTCTTGTGCATTTTCTATCTATCTATAGGTAATAGATATTATAAAGTCTGAAAATAAATACAAAGAATAATAAACGTGAAGTTTAAAATTACATAACGTGAAGTTTATTGTGGGGCTGAGTGGGGTTCAAAGGGTTCAAACCTATACGGTGGGGTGCGTAAATTCCTAGTATTAAATTATCTGTGGCTAATATTGTTGTCAGATCGCCGACTGGCAGTTCCCATACAAAGAGTCGCACCACCCAGTGTGCGTGCATGGAGACCGCAAGCACGCGTCGGTGAAGCTACGTCACTGCGATCCTCACGTGGAGGCCGGCACGGATGTCTACCACTACGTAGAAGCTGCATCCTGTCGCTGCCAGGTGACTTTTCTTTGCTTCCACGGGACTTAGCTTGGTTTGAATTTCTACAATCGTCTTTTCAAATTCATTTTCCGATATTAGATACCTACTTCCTTAGTAAGTTAGTAACCTACGTAGGTACCTGCTTCCTACTTACCTGATTGAAAAAGCCTTGGCCATAAATATTTACAAGTACGAGTAGGTAACATACCCCAGGAGTGTGTTTGAGATTTTTTCATAAACTTGTGTTGAGAATAGTGTCTATAGGTCAGAGCGCTATTCTCAACACAAGTTTATGAAAAAATCGCAAACACTGTAGTGAAAACCAACTTTGGTATTCATAGACAATGATGTTTTTTAATTAAATCCTAATTTTTGCTGTAAATGTTCCCAAATTTCAAGGTGTATGTTTGGATGTGTCCAAAGCATGCTTTTTCCTAGGTCTTCTTTATAGTAGATTCATAGATTGTTATACAAGAAGCTTATATGACTATAGGTAGAGATAGGTAGTTTTACTCCCGAGACCCGAGTAAGTAAACAGAAACCGAGTGGGTTATTAGAGCCGTGTGCTACACTCGACTTCACTACAATATGATAGCGAGAAAATAAAATAATCAAATATAATATTAAATAGGTTTTTAAACCTACCTAGATTATAATATAAAAATTAAATGTAAAAAATTCTTTTTTAGTGGTTATAAAGCCTAACCACTTCGTTCGTTCTTGAAACGGTAGGTACATATGGTACGGAAATCATTAGATCGTTAAATCATGCTTTCGTTTTATTTTTTCCAGGTTTGCTCCTCAGAAGATACGAGTTGTGAGTGGCTGCCTCCTGATACCTCAATCCTTGGAGAACTTATATTAAAGGAAGAATTGGAAGAAGAAGAGCTGAATTAGACCAAAAGAAACCACAAAGTCATAAAATTGTAATTTAGCCTAGTAGTAGGTAGGTAGGTAGGTAGGTAGGTATCCAATACACAAATCTTGCAAATCCTTAACATGTTAAATTTTACCTAATGTTCTGCTGCTGGACTAATTTTAGAAGTTACACTTTTGATACATTATTTTAAGAATGCGTAATATTTAGTTTATATTAGTTTGTAAGAGGAAATTCCAGAAAACTACAATAAAAGTTAATTTTATTAATAATTTAATTATTACAAGATTATTCCATTTACAAAAGTTATTGAAGCGCCATCTGCTGTTTAGTAGCGAGTGTACCGCACTATCGTAATCACAGAGTACCTTTTATCGTAATATGAATACACAGAGTAACCATTTGTTTTTTTCTCTAATCTGTGTATGAATATCTCATAGTAGTCTGTCGAGTGTTCTGAAAACGGATAGCCATGTATTTATTTAGACGCCATCTAGCGTAAAGCAATAACAACGTTATTGCGGCGTTCTCGAAAAAAATATTTAGCGTAAAGCTTACTTTACTGTCAAAAATTGACAGTATAATAATATGTCAGTGTCAGATAGTGTCAATCAACTGTCATTTCAATAACAAACCAATTTCTGTTTCTGCTCGAAGAAAGTTAGAAATAATATCTTGTTTCTTCGAATATATAGTTAAATCTTTATATTTTGAATTAAAATATCCTTACAAATAACTTCGAACAATGAGTGTACGCAAAGTTAATTATTAGTTGCATATAATAGCCCTTTATTTCAGTTTCATGATCGAAAGTGTTATGGAAAGTATTAGTCATGAAATACACCAGTGTAATTGTTTTGTGCTTCTGTATATGTGAAATTCTGTGTCAGAGCCAAGATAAGAAGGATTCCATCTCGCTACTAAAAGCGAATTCTTCATCGGAACAGAAATTATGGAACATAAAACTGAATATATATTTTTCAAAAACATTGCCTCCTCTTGTAACCAAATCTCGGCGAACTGATGCTCGCTTCAAGTGTGAAGCGATCATGAACTACACTAAAGTAGAAAAATATACTAAAAATAAGGAACGCATAGAAACATTGCTGACAGAAACCCCACCAGACCACATTCAAGAAACTCTGTTGGGAAATCTAAAAGTGTATTGGTTGAAGGACAACAAAGCCATAACTGAATCACCCAAATATAAGATTACGACTAAAATAGATAAGACTATCGGCACAATAAGTACAAACCTTAAGGTAAAAAACCTAGATGATACTGATGAAGGAAATTATACTTGTATTATTAAGAAAAATGTTGAAACTAAACAAACAACAAGACTGATCGTAGAAGAAGAGGATATTGAAAATTTTGAGATTCCTACATACACATCACTATATCCTAATGCTGATATCACTAATCAATTAGAAATCGATGTAAAGACTACACCTGACTTAATATCAGAAAATATAAAAAGTCAAAATGTTGATGTTTCAAAAGATAAGAACTCCACAATGCCAAAGAAGTTAGAACCGATATGTCAAGAATATGTGGGCAGTGAATGTGCAGCATATCTAAAGGCACAATTTGTTTACATTCCTTATGATAAAACC
This sequence comes from Ennomos quercinarius, assembly GCA_910589525.2. Taxonomy (NCBI): domain Eukaryota; kingdom Metazoa; phylum Arthropoda; class Insecta; order Lepidoptera; family Geometridae; genus Ennomos; species Ennomos quercinarius. The sequence goes on from OU342493.1 coordinate 13,741,070, forward strand.
CAAGCAGCTCTTGAAGAAAAACTAATGCAAGCTATACAAGTTACCAAATATTCAAATGACATCAGTTTACATTGTGAAGGATATGCTCTGCCAAGTTTGTGCTACTCCACATTTCCTATATGCAGAGATCCGTTTGAGACAAATGACAAGTTTTTTGTTGAAGCTAAAAAAATATTTGGCTCAAACAAAGACAATAAAAAAAATGAAGATTTACCTGAAATTGTCTTTGAAAACTTGCCCAATGGAATGTTTCCACCTATGTATGCTAAATTAAATGATTCAGTAAATCTCTTCAACTACCGCCATAACTCAACAATCCTGAGACGTGTCTGCAAACAGGACTGTGAAATATTAGAGAATGAACTGTGTCAAAAGGAGTATGCTATAGCCAAAAGACACCCTCACATAGGCCAACAACTAACCCTTGAGGAATGCCAAGACCTTCCAGAGACTGATCCTCAATGTCTAAAGATAGATATTGGAGCAGTCATGGTTTCTGATGATGAATGCTACTGGGAAAATGGTAGTGGGTATCTTGGAAGAGTCAATATAGCAGGTAATGGAGTGCAGTGCATTGAATGGTCAAAACAATTGCATGTCAAGGTATTTGACTTCCCTGAGCTGGCAGGCAGACACAGCTACTGCAGAAACCCTGGAGGAGTCGGAGAACAGCCCTGGTGTGTTGTGGAAAAGGATGGAAAATCAGAAAAGCAGCTGTGTGACATTCCCAAATGTGCTCATAAAATTTGGATCTACATTGTAATTGTGTTTTTACTTGTGACTCTCATCATAGTTAGTTTCATAGTTTGTCTTTGCTACAAACACAATAAAAACAATGCTGCCACTATAAGAGACATTAATTTGCCAAATGCTGACAAAAACATCTATGGAAATTCAAGATTGAATTCGCCTATTGAAATGAATGAGTTGCTGAGTAACGCTAACATAAATAATCAACCACATTTGACTCGAAGCACTCGGGGTAATGGTGTCCTGCTTGTACCACAATACTCATTGTCACAAATCAAGTTCTTGGAAGAATTGGGTGAAGGAGCTTTTGGCAAAGTGTACAAAGGGGCACTAGAGAAAAATGGAGAAACACAGTTTGTTGCTGTGAAAGCTTTAAAAGAAAATGCCTCTTTAAAGACTAAGGCAGATTTTAGGCGAGAAATTGATTTAATATCTGAGTTGACTCATGATAATATTGTTTGCATAGTTGGTGTGGCTTTAAGAGAAGAGCCTTTATGTATGTTATTTGAGTTTATGGCGAGAGGCGATCTTCATGACTTTCTGGTTGGTCAAGTACCTCCTTCAGGGAATGGGTTGCCTCCAATGAGACTATTGAACATTGCCCACGATATTGCAGCTGGCATGCACTACCTGGCATCAAATCATTATGTTCACAGGGATTTGGCTGCAAGAAACTGCTTGGTTTCTGATGATTTTGTTGTCAAAATATCAGATTTTGGTCTCTCTAGAGATATCTACAGTTCGGATTATTATAGAGTAAGTATGTTTTTTGGGATTTTTATATGCAGTTTATCGTAAGAATAAGATTTATTTTAGCAAACAAAGACGGTAAAAAACTGTAGACCATAATGAATAATGGTTAATGAATGATTGTAAAAGCTATATTATGAGTGATTGCAAGAACTGTAGGTATGGATGTTCTGTATGTGGTTTTGAGTTAAAAATATTTAATAATAATCATAGTATTAGATGCCGAAGTTTGTGTGTATCTATGTAATTAATAATAATAATTAATATCTATGTAATTATTAATCAATTTATCTATTTGAAAATTATCTTGAAAACATTTAAATATTTTTTGCTGGTGCAGGTGCAATCAAAAAGCTTGTTGCCAGTAAGATGGATGCCACCAGAATCAATCCTGTATGGGAAGTTCACTACAGAAAGTGACATTTGGTCATATGGGGTTGTGCTATGGGAGATTTATACTTATGGAGTGCAGCCTTATTATGGGTAAGTTTACCTACATAAAACATCAAGCCATAATACTAGTTAGTATAGGCATTGTTTTTTTCTTTCCATTGATGAGTTAGTATGATGTTAGATGTAATACACAGTGTAGTAGAAATGGCAATGGGCACTGCAGGCCACATCACTTGTAGAACTGACAACCAATGGGGACAAAAGGTTTTCAAGTAACGACCACGAATCGGAAGACACAGCGTAGGCCGGTCCCTTACTACGGACCGACGATCTAGTCAAAACCGCGGAAGCTGATGGATGCAGGAGGTAGCAGCCGCGCAAAGTAGCGCTCTGTGAGGGAGGTCTATGTTCAGCAGTGAATGACTTTAGGCTGTTGACGATGAATAGACCGTCATTAAAGAAAACATTTCTATCGCTGTCCCACTCTCACTACACTTCAACATAATGGTGGAAGTGGGAAAACTAATGTTCTAGTTTTTTTTTAATTCTTTAAAGTAAGGAGTGGCTCAGCGTCTTCACCATGGTTCGAATCACGTTTTACTCTGCTCAATACTGCTGCGGAATAAACACACGCCATCACAATTGTTTAAAAAATCGAGCACATGTTTATCGTCTAACCAACCTAGCACTTGGCCACCTAAATATAAAGAAAAGACTTTCGCTTATTTTGTTGTCAACATTCTAATTATCGCATGTTTCGTTAGAGATTTTCTTTCACATATTTCAAACTAAACGTACGTATTAATCTTAGCAGCAAATGGTCCGTGGCGATAAAGTTCACGCCATGTGTTCACGCGATTATGTAAATTTTATGGCGTTATGCATGCGATTAAGGTTATTGTCTTATTTGTTTATAGACATCTATAATAAATGGGTATATTACACAATCTTGGATATTGCAGTAGTTTTTGTTTGCAGGAAAACAGACTATTTGCTTTAAAGTTTAAAGCCAAGCAGTGTTTTTCTCAACTTTAAGCCTTTCTGGTTGATCCGCGATCGTTGTTCTATGTCTAATCCTTCCTATATCCTATCTTTAATAACTTTGACGTTTTGAGTTTTATTGTGTCTAATTACATCGGCTCCCTCCACTTTACTAGGTGGTAGGACTTTTCTGCAAAGTTCGTCTAGGTAGGTACCACCGCTTTGCCAGTTATTCTGCCGCCAAGCAGTAGTGTGCAAGCACTGCTGTGTTCCGGTTTGAAGGGCATTGTAGCTAGTGAAATTACTGGGCAAATGAGACTTTATGATCTGATCACTCGGTCTAGTAATCTGATTACTAGACTTGGTGATGTCTCAGGATGACGTGCGCAGTGCAGTGTCACGCGAAACTTTATTGTTTTAAAGTTCCGGGTGACACTGCAACTGTTATGGGCGGCCGTATCACTTAACATCAGGTGAACGACTTGCTCGTCACGTCATTCAATCACATAAAAAAAAAAAAAAAAAAAAAAAAAAAAAACATGGATCCACAGCTCATCCACATGTGGATCCGCGGATACCTTTATCTATCCTTAAATCTACACTAAGGGGATTCAAGAATAAACATTATTTTTATAATGCTACTTCGATCCACAAACGAGGGATCCAAAAATTCTAATATTGGTATTTTTGTTATAACTAAATAGGCTCGCATTTGACCGCAATCTCATCTGATGGAAAGTGACGAGGCGATCTACGATGGTACATGCTTGCCTAGACGATACCTATTCACTCGCGACTTGAAGAGCTCCAGATTGTACTAGGTGGTAGGACTTTTACTAGGTGGTAGGACTTTTCTGCAAAGTTCGTCTAGGTAGGTACCACCGCTTTGCCAGTTATTCTGCCGCCAAGCAGTAGTGTGCAAGCACTACTGTGTTCCGGTTTGAAGGGCATTGTAGCTAGTGAAATTACTGGGCAAATGAGACTTTATGATCTGATCACTCAGTCTAGTAATCTGATTATTAGACTGGATGATGTCTCAGGATGACGTGCGCAGTGCAGTGTCGCGCGAAACTATTGTTTTAAAGTTCCGGGTGACACTGCAACTGTTATGGGCGGCCGTGTCACTTAACATCAGGTGAACGACTAGCTCGTCACGTCATTCAATAAACTTATCGGGAAACAAAGACGCTGGTAAAGTGTTCCATTCCTTCGCTGCACGGATTATAAATGTCGAGTCAAACCGCTTCCACTATATTCCACTTCGATCCACAAACGAGAGGATACAACGAACAGAAAATGATATATATTCTTTGAACTTCCGCGAGATCTCGCCCGAGTCTTCCCGACCCGCATCGAATTTCTAATTTCATCCATTATTTCTGTGTACCCACAGGTACTGCAATCAGGAGGTGATAGCGATGGTGCGTGGCGGAGAGTTGCTAGCGCCGCCGGCCGGCTGTCCGAGTCTCATGTACACCCTCATGCGAGAATGTTGGCGCCACACGCCGCAGCGCAGGCCTAACTTCGAGATTATCGTTAATAGGTAAATCCCTCCTACATTAAGTAGTTCACCGTGTGGTCCCGGTGTGTGAATAGGACCACCCTATCTCTTCCCGTTAGTGTCGTAAGAGCCGGCTGGGTAGTCTTATTCAGGGAATGGGCAGCATAGAAATCACATCACATTTCACACTAAGATTGTAAAGAAAGTTTGTGTGTGTTTGTTCCCCCTCTTCACACAACAGCTGAACAGGGGGCGTACCGTGAGCTCTTCGCGCGATTCAAAACAGAGCCTATACTGGATCGCTTGTCAAAATCCCCATACAAAAAAAACAAAGCGATCCAATATATGCTCAGTTTTGAATCGCGCTAAGAGCTCACGGTACGGCCCCAGGTTTGAATGTGGAGATAGCTTATACGCTGATTTAATTAACACGGGATACTTTTATACGAGAGTGAAACCGCGGGGCGCAGCTATGTTTACCTTTTTTTTATGAGAATGGATGACGTGACGAGCTAGTCGCTCACCTGATGTTAAGCGACACGGCCGCCCATAACAGGAGCAGTGTCACTCGAAATTTAAAATAATAGTTTCACGCGACACTGCACTGCGTACGTCATCCTGAGACATCACGGTCTAGTAATCAGATTACTAGGCTGTGAAATCAGGTCATAAAGTCTCATGTGCCCAGTAATTTCACTAGCTACAATGCCCTTTGGAGGGGCGTGTAAATAGCCCACTCCGCTTTAGGTTCCAAAATCAGTGTTCTTACAGCCTATGATAAAAATTAAATATGGCCGAACACTAAACCGCGATAGGTGACAAGAACGTTTTGATGAACGACTAAAACTAACATCAAAGAAGTGAAGCAACCCACGTACCTTAGCCAACCAGCTCTCACCAGGAACTCGAAGATGCGAATCACAGCAGAACACCGTCCCCAAACAGATCAAGCCCGAGATCGTGGGGCCGCCGGCCGGCGTTTTTCAGATCCGAAGAAAATCCTGGTTATTCTGATAGTTCGGCAGTAACTAGGAATACACCACAGTAGGACTGTCTAGCACTCAAATCACAGCACCTTTAGTCACTTTTTCGTCAGTTATTAGGTCACCAAAAGAATTTTCACACAAAACAGCGTATCGCTTTCACGGGACTTGGAACGAGAAGAGGTCGCCATTGTCCGAATTGACATTAGGGCATATGCCAACCAATCAGCGGTTAGTTAATTATTGCGGTTAGCGGAACTGCTAACGCCATCTATGGAGTCCATATAGGAAACTCGAAGGCTTCGGATAATGGGCGCGACATTCCAATATTATTAATCTTAGGTCGTTCATCAAAGAAATTAATACCAATATTGGAAATAAATATTATTCATTAGAAAATAAATGAAAATTCATGTTGGAAATTAAATATAATAAACATTGTCTTTAAAAGCCTTAGCGCTTAACCATGCACCCCGCCTTGGAAGGTCGCAAGATCTTTCAAAAGGAAAAAAATAAAGTTATACATTAGTTTGCGTTAAGTTATACTAGTTTCGTTATAAAACGGAAGGATATATGTTTTCAAAGAACTCATGACTGATCAGAAACGGAAACGAATTATAGATATTAATATGACAATTGGATGGTAGACTATAAACTAAATTTAGCAATTGTACATTTTATTAGGTTTATTGTGTCGGTATCGGATATAGTTTGGTAACAGCGCGTTTGAAGTTACCGAATTTAGTCCTCACCATAGCGACTCGAACCGTATTATCTGAACCCTTAAAGACTTCAGTTATGACTCCTAAAGGCCAGTGTAGAGGAGCTAAATCATCCTGTCCTACTAATACGACGGTTCCGATTTCAATTTGTCTGTCAGGAGTCGTCCACTTCTGTCTGACCTGCAGCGTGTGCAAGTACTCAAGCCGCCATTTCTTCCAAAAAGATTGGACCATGCTGTCCAGCAACTGTTTGCGCTGTACTAAGTTGACACGTTGATGAGACAAGTCGGTGGCGGGTAAGTATTGTAGTGGAGTAGACATTAAGAAATGAGCGGGGGTTACAATTTCAGGGTGTGGATCGGAGGATATCACACACAGAGGGCGAGAGTTCAAGATGCACTCGATTTGAGCGAGTACAGTCTGTAACTCTTCGTATGTCAAAAGCTGACTGCCTATAGAACGATAGAGGTTCGTTTTCAGGCTGCGAATGTTACTCTCCCACATACCTCCAAAATGGGGAGCTCTAGGCGGAATCATTTTCCACTCTATGCGGCGGGTGCTTAACTCATATAAGAGTGAAGTATTGAAGTTGGAGCTTGCCAGGAAGCTATACAGCTGATCTAATTGGGCCTTGGCACCAATGAAATTCGTCGCGTTGTCCGAATACAGACAAGCAACTGGTCCACGTCGAGAAATAAAACGCTTGAAAGCGGCCAGGAACTCCTGACACTGAGCGACGCGGTTACTGACAAAAACAGACCACCGATGCGGAGAAGAATGTATCCACGACAAGGCTATGGTGGAATCCGAAAAGGCGTAAATTCCTGCAATAGGAACACGCGAAGCGTATGCATCGTGAACAGTTTTGACCAGTTTGGACATGAGTACTGCAGCGCATAACTCAAGGCGGGCGAGAGTGGTGACCTTGGTCGGTGAAACCTTAGATTTTGCACAAAGTAAGCGAACACTGGTGCCAGAGGAGTAAGTACAGTGTGCATAGACCACACAGCCATACCCATTCATGCTGGCGTCGCAGAAAGCGACAAGGTGTAACACACAGTCAATGTAGACGCCTACATGACGTGGAATGCGCACGGTACTAAGTAAGGGAAATTCCTGTATTAAAGCGGCGAAGCGAACCACGACGCTCTCGGGAGCGGGATCGTCCCAGCCACAGTTGCTCAACCATAGTTCTTTAATGAGCAGTTTGGCGTAAAGTATTACGGGTGCAACCACGCCGAGAACGTCGAACAGACGAGCAACGATCGACAGTATGTTTCGTTTAGTGCATTTGTCTGTGACTGGAGCGGAAGTGAAGAAAAAATTATCTTCAATAGGGTCCCACGACAGACCTAAGACCTTTGAAGCGTTATTCTCAGCATCGAATTCGAGGGATTTGCGGTGCGAATCAGGCAGGCTGTTTAAAAGCACTGGAGAATTACTGGACCACTTTACCAGCTCAAAATCGCCTGATTGGAACATCTTAATGAGATCTCGTGCCAATTGCATAGCAGTGTCTTCATTATGAGCAGAATAAACTAGATCGTCCATGTATAGACAAGTTTCTGCAATCTTAGCTGCGTCAGGGAAAAATGGACTCATGTCGGTTGCCAGCTGGCGCACAGTACGCATGGCTATATAGGGGCTCGACTTAAGACCGAAAGGTAAGCGGTTGAAAGCGTATGTGCGCACTGGTTCGTTCTCATTGAATCGAAACAAGATGCGCAAGTACTTTCGCTGGTCAACAGGTACACCAATGCGTAAGTACATTTGTCTTATATCGGCGTTCATGGCTACCGGAAACAACCGAAACTGCAAAAGCAATAGAAAAAGATCGCTTTGTAAATTTGGACCATTATGAATGACGTCATTCAAAGAGAGGCCAGTATGTGACCGAGCGTTTGCATCCAAAACTATTCGCGGCATCGGCTTATCAGCTCGAACAACGGCATGGTGCGGAATATAATACCCGGAATCTGAGGTTTCGGAAACATCAACTAAACTAAGGTAACCGTTATCAATGTAATCTTGAATAACTTTACTGTAATTTTCCCTTAAGTTTTGTGAATGGCGAAATTTTCTTTCTAGCGAGATGAAACGGCGGTAAGCAACAGCGTGTGTGTTGCCAAGTTCCGATGGATCCTTTTTAAATGGCAACGCCACAGTATACCGACCCTCATCGTCGCGGGTAACTGAAGACGTGAAAATATTTTCGCATTCCGTCTCCTCCGGTGATAATAATCGCATTGTAGGAACTTCCTCAAGCTCCCAAAACCTTTGCACTAGTTCATTTAGAGCTAAAGCAGTAAAAGAGGCGGTAGGTATCAACGCGTCGTTCCGCGGAAAATCACCCATCAGGACATATCCGAATGTGGTCAAGAGCGCAGGTGGGGCATGGCCACCTAGAGCTACTTTATTTCCCAAGTAAATATACGGGAAAAGTTGAGCGCCTATTACAACATCAATGTCCCCGGGGATATTCCAGTTCAAATCAGCGAGCGGTAAGTTATGAAAATCTATATTCATGTTACACTCAATAAATTGTGACGGTAACTGATCAGTAATACACTCCACGACTAGTGCGTGTATGTTGTATTTCTGGTCGGGGTATACGCGGGATTCAATATCCAAATGAACGTAACCGATGATTGGGCGTGAAGTTGAACCAACACCTTTGACAAAGGAGTTACTCAAAGGTATTATAGGTAAGTTTAATGTGCGACAACAATCTGTGGTAATTAGATTATTTTGCGAGCCGTTATCAATAAGGCATCTAACCACAGATTTCTGTCCCGTACTACCATTAGGTCGCGCGTACACTTGAGCTGTCGACAATAATACGGTTGACTTCGGTTTCATTTCGGCCGAAAGTAAAACCGCAGTACTATGCGATGGGGGTGCAACAGTAGTGCAAGGCGCGAACGTAGTGGGGGACCTTAGCGAAGCAGTAGCGACAGGAGTATTAGAGATCATAAGCGTGTTGGGGGATCCATCCACAGTTGGGGGGATCATCGTAGAAGGGGGGGCGAGCGTCATAGCGTGTCTATAAACATCAGGGGGCCCATCTACAGTCATGGGGACAAGCGTAGAAGAGGGGATCAGCGGTATCGGCGACATATGCGCATTGGGGGACCCACCCACAGTAGGGGGGACAAGCGTATTCGAGGCAGCGAGCGTAGCGGAAAATGCGGGCGTTGAATGGGACAAACCTCTATTCGGGGGGACATCTACCGTGTGGGGAATGTGTGGAGCGAAAAATGTGGGCACCGTAGGGGACGAACCCATAGTAGGGGACGTGCACGGTGGCAACATTGGTACTTCGCCCTCAACCCAAGTGACGTGCGTGCGGGAAGTGTTCCTATTAATCTTATTGTCAAAGTGCAATAAGGTATGGTGCCGTTTTTTACACAACTCACACACTGATGATGAATTACAAGTCGTTAAGTTATGCATTACACTTAAGCAATTCACACATCCACGCTTCGATTTAATAAAATCGTATCGAGATTTAGCATCACGCGATCCCTTAAACTGCGTGCAGTTATAAAGTTGAGTGTGGCTGCTATCATTGCAAAACACACAGCACGTGGCATCTGCGGTAGGTACTAGTCCGTCGCTAGCGACAAAAGCCTTGTAGGTATGCGAGCCCGTGCGAGCTTCACGTGACGTAATAGCGGCCGGCGGTTTGTTATTTACGTTTCGCTGGCTTACGTACGACGAAGACGGATTCGAACGCTCTAAAATCTTAGCCTGATCCTGAACAAAAGATATCAGCTGTTTAGTGGTAGGTATTTCAACGTCTCGAACTGATAACTCGAAACTCTGAACCGTTTGCATATCTATCTTTCTTAATGCACAGTGCAAAAAAAAAAATCGGTAAGGTCCGGTATAGCTAATTGTTTTAAAGCGGACATAGAAGCCGAATATTTTTTTATAAACATATCTAAGCTATTAGCGTTGTGCGAGCATCCTTTTATATCCAGGATATTATTCAAATAGTGTGTGCCTAAAGCGCGCTTATCTTGGTATTTTTTAACCAAGCTATCCCAAATTATTCTATAGGTATCGCCTGTCGGAACTATTCCGGCGGTCACCTTCAATGCGTTGTGAGTTAATTTACCGACCAAGTAATGCACACGCTGTGAATCAGACAGCTGATCATTGTTATGAACATTCGCTTTAAATGATTCATAAAACGCGGGCCAATTTTCCGAACGACCGTCAAAACTTAATAAGTTTATTGGGGGTAAGTTAATGTGCGAATTCACGGCCTTCGGTTGTCTGTCACTAAGTGATGGCAAAATAACGGGATTAATTATTTTATTACGGATGCGTTTGACTTTATTATACAAATCCTCGAAGGCGTCTAAACAAGCGTAGTCGACGCGTGCTTCGGGATTCAATTGCAGCTTTTTTTGATTTATTTCATCGATAATTCGCTCAAACTTATCATGTAACTCGTCTACCGTTTCCGACTCAGTCATGAAGTTCTCATTAGACCTAGAAGTCGATTCAAACGACGTTATAGTTTTAGCGAGATTATAAACACGATTCATTCGTTTAAAATGCAATTCCCTCTTTTGCTCTAAAAGAGCCAACAAAGTTTTCTCACTAGGTTGAACTTGCGTCATGATGACTAACTGTAGGTACTTAGAACACAAAAATGAAATTACTATTGAAAGAATTCACAATTAGCGGGAAACTAAGTTCGCGGCTACGGAACACAAATAGCGGTGAAATTATAACTTAATAGCGTTTCATGTACAACTTTATTTGAACGAGATATTACCAATTATTACGTAAAACTATATCAAATAATGTGACTTTATTTAGAATAGGTATTAGAATTTTACCAAAAAGTTTACGTAAAATCTATGACCAAAAGTTATATTGAACGAGATATTACCAATTATTACGTAATTCTATGTCAAATAATGCGACCTTTATTTAGGATAGGTATTAGAATTTTACCGAAAGTTTACGTAAAATCTATTTAACCAAAAATTAAATTGCGAATGAATTTTACCAAAAATTACGTAAAATTTATATATATCACTGGAAAGATCCGTGACTCGATAGGACCAAAATATTATGGAGGGGCGTGTAAATAGCCCACTCCGCTTTAGGTTCCAAAATCAGTGTTCTTACAGCCTATGATAAAAATTAAATATGGCCGAACACTAAACCGCGATAGGTGACAAGAACGTTTTGATGAACGACTAAAACTAACATCAAAGAAGTGAAGCAACCCACGTACCTTAGCCAACCAGCTCTCACCAGGAACTCGAAGATGCGAATCACAGCAGAACACCGTCCCCAAACAGATCAAGCCCGAGATCGTGGGGCCGCCGGCCGGCGTTTTTCAGATCCGAAGAAAATCCTGGTTATTCTGATAGTTCGGCAGTAACTAGGAATACACCACAGTAGGACTGTCTAGCACTCAAATCACAGCACCTTTAGTCACTTTTTCGTCAGTTATTAGGTCACCAAAAGAATTTTCACACAAAACAGCGTATCGCTTTCACGGGACTTGGAACGAGAAGAGGTCGCCATTGTCCGAATTGACATTAGGGCATATGCTTTAACCAATCAGCGGTTAGTTAATTATTGCGGTTAGCGGAACTGCTAACGCCATCTATGGAGTCCATATAGGAAACTCGAAGGCTTCGGATAATGGGCGCGACATTCCAATATTATTAATCTTAGGTCGTTCATCAAAGAAATTAATACCAATATTGGAAATAAATATTATTCATTAGAAAATAAATGAAAATTCATGTTGGAAATTAAATATAATAAACATTGTCTTTAAAAGCCTTAGCGCTTAACCACCCTTCAAACCGGAACGCAGTAGTGCTTGCACACTACTGCTTGGCGGCAGAATAACTGGCAAAGCGGTGGTACCTACCTAGACGAACGTCCTATCACATATATTCCTTGTAACAATTTCAGGATGCAAGAATGGATCCAACTAGGAGGATGTCCAGAAACGGCGCTATCAGAGTCCAGCAGCAGTGGTTACGGTCACAGATCAATTGGATCCAGCAGAGATTTACAAGAGAGGCTTCCGTTACTCCCTCCACATTGCTCGTCTTCCAACGGCTCTTTAACCACTGGCAGCTTGAAGAAATACAGTACAGCGTCCAGCTCAAAGGTAACGGAGGATAATCGTTCAACTTGCAGCGAGGTGCCCCCATCATTGGCGCCCAAAACTAAGAAACTCAGCTCCGGTTCTCTAATTGACGAAAAAAGCACCAAGGAAACTGTAGTGAGAATACCGAACATTCAGTACGGAAACGACATTTAGCTGTTTAGATCACAGACCTAGGATATTTTGGTTACCCTAGGTCTATGGTTTAGATATTACTAGGATCCTTAATCGTGTTCAGTGCCATTTCGTGAATCAGTGATACCCTACCAAAACAGTTTATGAAAAGAGTGACTCATTAAGAAACAGTGGGATCAACACATTTTATTTTTTAATTTAGTTTGACTAATAGAAACAGTAGTTAGTCTTGTTTATAGTCAATCTAAAACCTTAGGTTACCTAAAACATCGCATGAAGTTCAGACTTTGAATTAGGTATATCTAAGGGGAATCCAAGAGGGAAATTTGGGGAAATGGTGGTAAAACACAGTATACGATACAAGACCAATCTGTGCTCTTTTCTTTAAATGATGAATTCCATGCACCTATAGCTTGCTGGTAAATTGGCTAATTACTGCGCTTGGTGCCGGACTGCCTGCGCCAAGGGGGGGAGCGCGCGCCCCCTGCGCCCCCCTGTACCTGTACTGAATAAGATTAGGGGTCCTATAGATATATAGACAAATAAGCCTAGATCGGCTAGCGTAAGGTACAATTTCATTGTCGTTGCTTGCGTGTTTGTTTATTAGGCTTACTATTTGGTATTCGCGTTTTTCGGTCCATTTCACTGAATGCATATATGTTGAATTAGGTTTACCTACTTACTGTCTGGTATTAGCGTTTTTCAGTCCATTTCACTGAATGCGGATTTGTTTAATTAGGCTTACTATTTGGTATTCGCGTTTTTCGGTCCATTTCACTGAATGCGTATATGTTGAATTAGGTTTACCTACTTACTGTTTGGTATTAGCGTTTTTTGGTCCATTTCACTGAATGCGGATTTGTTACATTAGGCTTACTATTTGATATTCGCGTTTTTCGGCCGATCTCACTAATAGGTACTTTTCTAACTCAATTATTGTGGGATTAAAGCACGTTGTGTGGATGTACATTAATTGTATAATATTTAAATTCTGAATATCGATTCTACGTTGATAAATATTATTTATGGAAATGTTAATTATAAGTTGTTTATCTTAGCATGAAAATCAATTGTTGTCTTACGAATAGGTCTAATGAACGATATTATTATAAGTTTCCTGACAGTCATGCATGACATAATCTTATTCTGTTTGGGGATGGGCTACATGGCGTGTATCGTGCATTTCGCCATGTCAGCGTGTATCCAAACCAGCACAAAACACAAAAGAAACAGGAAAACACACACAAGAGCATGAAGGTGTTACAGAGCACGGCTTAAACGAGTTTAAGGTGGAACTTTTCACTAGCGCGGCAAATTCAATTTTTTTTTTTCAAATTCTTCTATATATCATTGGTTTAGCGACAAATGCCAATAAACAAATTTCGTCTTAGTTTTTCAGTCTATTGCCATTTGTCGCTAAACCAATGATATGTAGGTGATACTTTTAATTGTAATTTATTCATAAATATTTGCGCAAAATTAGTTTTCATGTAATCCCGTTGGGTAATTAAGCTATTATTGGCAAAAGAACGCAAGAAAATTTGAATTTGCCGCGCTAGTGTAACGTTCCACCTTAAGACAGTTATTTTGTACTGTCGCAGATTTTTCTTTTTATGTAAATGAATGGCGTGACGAGCTAGTGTTAAGCGTCACGGCCGCCCATAATGCAGCGTCACTCAGAACTCTAACCTATACTGCTTAATACACGTTGAACATTTGTCATCACTTTATTTAAGTTTCATAAACTGTTTTTTTAATTGTAATTAAATTATGTAAGTATTTTAAGTACCTTTGATCAGGTATAGTAAGTACAATCTATTTATTATTATACTTAGTAACACTTGTAAAACTGAAACTTGTAACGAATGCAACTAAAAGGTACTCTACTATTTTTTTTTTTTTTTTATGCGATTGAATGACGTGACGAGCTAGTCGTTCACCTGATGTTAAGCAACACGGCTGCCCATAACAGTACTACTAAATCATGTAGTTTAGTAGTAACTTACCTAGGTTATTTGTTTCAAATACTTTGTTCTTACAACCTGGGGGCGTACCGTGAGCTCTGAGCGCGATTCAAAACTGAGCCTATATTGGATCGCTTTGTTTTTTTTGTATGGGGATTTTGACAAGCGATCCAGTATAGGCTCTGTTTTGAATCGCGCTAAGAGCTCACGGTACGCCCCCTGTAAATAAGATCAAGTACATCATGGAAAAACTTATAAAATCTAAACTAAAACTAATTTGACAGGGCTAAAATTGTTGCCATGCTGAAATAACAAGGTCTTTACTAGTTTAAGTTTTGACCATTGGTTAGAATTTGTTAGAGTTTTTAACCATAGGTCACTTTAACTACGGATAAAAAAGCCCACCGTTAGAAAGGCCAATTATGTTTAGTTTAGGATTTTGTACAATTTTTAATTTCTTTCATCAGAGCATTCCAAACCAAGTTACTTAAGTATAGAATTAACTGTTTTGTTTTTGACCTGTTTTATTTACATAATTTATAATGCTATTTGGTGGCATGTGACATTACATCATAGTAAAGTATTTCCACTCTATTTAGAATGAGTACAAATCAAATCTAAAGAAGATTTTTTTGTACCTACGTCAAATACGTACAAATAATGTTAAGATTATTGCTGGGTAAATACACACAATAATAGCGAAGTGTTTTAGTTCACGAGACTGCCAAAATATGACTGATTCGTTACTGTCAGCAGCATTGCAACTTGCCTGCAGCGAAACGGTGGAAAAGTACTATTATTATTATACGGTTACTGAATACTTTAACCGTGGAACTGTTATTCAGCTACGAGTATTATTTGCTAATATTATTGCCAACTTCCATCCTGTTTAACTGATGTAGATTTAAGATTTCCTGTATCTACGATTTTTTTTAAAGTTTAGTCCTACTTGTACCTTTTTACTTTATGTTATTTTTAAGTGAACAATTTAATACTTTCTGTACTTGCCAAAGACTTTTTTGTATGTGATACACTTAGTTTTGTACTTAGTAAGTAATTGTAACTTGTATAATAAATGATTTTTGAAAAGTTTTTAAAACGTCTATGTTATTTTTATTTATTTATTTCACAAAACCCACAGATCTTAGTAAGACAGTTTCAAGGCAACGCGCCGAATGTTTACGCTCGCAGTGTTTTTAAATACTTAGGGTGGATTCGACCAAACGAGAGTAAGGGTTATAATTAGAATAAATCGCCAGTTATCCGAGAGTAAACCAATTTCACATTTTACCATCTACACTCAAGCCTATTCGAGAATAATTACTTATACTACCGTTTTTGGTGGAATAATAAACTATTCCGAGAATATTTTAATGGCGGCAGCGCGCCATATAATTCCAACATTTACTTTCCTGCACTATAATACGACAAAATTGAGTTGCTATGACATAAGCTTGAATACCTTGGCGTTGTAGAACAGTAATTGTTAGCTGGGTAATAGTTCCGTTCATCGTTCATTCCGCTATTCGCGTATAAGTATACTATACTTTGTATTGCATGGTAAAACGACTAATGAGTTATTCTAGTTTAAGATCGTGGAATAGATTTATTCTGGTATAGTTACTCGCGCATAACTCTAAGTTTGGTCAAATCCACCCTAATCTTTTAACACACTAGCCGAAAATACGTCGCGTATTATAAAATACATAGGTACTACGATCGATTGTGCAGCCAGCCGTCCAACGTTTCGGCGCCGGACTTTCAGCGGTTGTGTCGCTTTTATACGTAGTATCATGGAACAAGTAGGAGAGGAATGACAATACACCAAGAAAACAGCGTAGATCAAAAATATGCTAAAAACTGTTATAAAACTAGATGGCACTGCAGAATGAGCGGGCTAGGTTTAAAACGGTTTTTCGCATATTTCTGATCTACGCTCAACTTATAGCCCGCTCATTTTGCAGTGCCATCTAGTTTTATAACAGTTTTTAGCATATTTTTGATCTACGCCTTTTTTCTTGGTGTATTGGCATTCCTCTCCTACTTGTTCCAACTTCAAAGAAAGGTCGGCGCCTAACGTAGCTGGCACGAATGATTTTGATACTTTTTTGGTTGTTATCGGTTTCAGGAGCAAGTACCTAGATTCAAAGGATGCTAATGAATTAAATTACACCAAGTATACATTTATTAAAAATATACTTATTTTACCATTTAGTTAACATGATATTAAATATCTACTTAACTTTAAACTTATTCAATGTTAACTTTAGGTTCAGTAGTTTTCTTCACGACAAGGTATTCTCCATGAACCTTCATGTGCACTTTTAAATTATTGTTTCCCGTGAAAGCTTTGCTGCATATTTTACATACATACGGCTTCTCACCTGAAAGATAAGACCAGCTTTACTGCGGGGTACTAACAGTTCATCATCACCATCAGCATAAAACGCCACTTTGGACGCTTATCATAGGAAGGATTTGCCATAATCACCACACCTGGCAGGCGGCTTGGTGATAGCAGAAGATTTTAATGTACCGAGGAGAATGCCGCCTATTCCCTGGATATTACCATAGCCGGCTCTTACGGCACCCACGGGAAGAGATGGTCGTCCTATTCGCAAACCGGGACCACACAGCCTACTTACGGGTTGCATGGCGTTTATATTCGACCTTTAGTAAAATTATTTTATTAATATAGAATACAATACTATACCTACAATAGAAGTTTCGGTTATATTTCTGGCTAGAAACCAAGGTAAATGGCAAAAATTTTGCATAATAGCCATACCTATATGTATGTATCACACTAATATTATAAAGGCGAAAGTTTGTATGTGTGTATGTTTGTTACTTCTTCACGCTCAAACGGCTGTATAAATTTGGATTAAATTTGGAATATAGATAGCTTATATACTGGATTAACACATAGGCTACTTTTTATCTGCGAGTGAAACTGCGGGGCGCAGCTAGTAATTTAATATAAATTAATACAAAAATATATTACTGAAAATTGATTAAATAATTTGAATCATTCAACGCTCTGTCTGCATCAGAAATATGACTGTGGCACAAAGAAAACAAACAAACGACCATTATTATTGCCTAGAGGGCGCTGATATAAATAAAATAGAAAATGTTGGGATAAAAGGCAAGGAGTCAATCGCAACGCTTGATCTGCAATGCGCAAACGGCATTTTCTGAAAAATAGAACCTATGGGATAAATGAGATTTGATACTATAATGTTTGTGATTAGTATCGCGAGAATTACACATTTATCATATTATGTAGGGATTGCTTCATTCGTACCTGTGTGCGTACGTCGATGTTTGATAAGCACAGACTGCGAATAAAAACCCATCGAGCAGTATTGACATTGGAACGGCTTCGTTCCATTGTGCTTGTTCATATGAGCTTTGTATGAAGAGGAACTTTTGAAAGTGGACGGGCAGCGGTCGCATTTGAAGCGGGGCTCGGTGTTGTGAGACAATCTGTGACGGCGTAGCTGTAAATACAATTATAGTACTTAATTTGTATCACAAAAGAATAAAATGGCAGGTACGCGTAAAGAAAATGCACATTGCACACCGCAAACATTTATAATGAATAGCGACTTTTGCTGCAATGCAATAAAGGTCGATTCATTTTGCATTGCGCTGCGAGTCTAACATTATTATGCAACTATTTGTTATAAGTATAAATACGAATCTCTTTCTCTCTAACGCGTATTTCTTATTTAGTATCTGGCGCGTTATACCCCCCTATTGTCTATACAAAAAGCGCAACGTTTTTCTACCCCTAAATGTTACCCGCATCGTGAAAAACCATGAAAGCAAGAAAGCAAATACTTTTTTTATGGTCATACGTCTTTATTTTTTGAGTTTTGCATTATCTTTGTAATTACCACCACCGCCTAAAGTGACGAGTTTTTTTGTTTGTGTCAAAACTATGGACGGAAAAAAGTGAGTGTGTGAAATTAAAAACTAGCGGCTCGCCCCGGCTTCGCACGTGTAGTGGCGTAGTCTATGCTACTCAGGGTGAATGTAGCTTTCCAATGGTGATAGAATTTTTGAAATCGGCACAGTAGTTTTTGAGTTTATTCATTACAAACATACACACAAAAATACAAATCTTTCCTCTTTATAATAGTGGTGTAGAGGTGTAGAAAACGTACAGATACGAGACATATAGATTATAATCTATCCAAACGATCGACACCTAAAGTAAAAGGTTTTGTGAAGATTTAGAGAATGAAAACCATTTTCCCTCGGAACGCTAAAATGTAGTATGTAAATTCACTTACGAGCTCTATTATCTCTATCACACTTGCAGATGGAAGAGCGACGGCAATAACATTTTCAAATACTTTAACGGGGATAGACCGGCTCGGGTTTATAACAATGGTGTATGATTAGCAAAGTAGGCTATCAAAACATAATAGAAGGTTGCAAGGACCTCAGAGATTGATAAAGATACCAACATTGGTAACTTGTTTCCCGCAGCATGGACAGATAAAGCCACGAGCTCTTTTGCACATGTGTTTGTCCAATATGTCTTGTCCTGGGAACGCCGTGCCACAAGTCTTGCAGTAGACCCGACCTTCGGTGTGTTTCCTTAGCTTGTGTTCCTGGAAAAGGTTTAAAAGTAAATATACGCAATTACATTGTGACCAAAATGCTGGCACTTATTTGGCTCAACGAATCAATATTGCAAATCAACGAGGCAATGCGGCCAGCATGTTGGGTACGCTACCTACCGGTAGTGTGCTGGAGCATTTGGACTGTCTATAGGCCATCGCGGCTAGTATACAGTCTAAATGTTCTTTGTAGCAGATAGTGTAGCTAGTTCACTAGTTTTAGTAGTGTAGTAGTTAGTTTAAAGAATAAAGGCACACTTAAAAACTGCCCGTTTAAAAAAAATATTTGTCGACATTTCACACAGCGCCATCTAGCCTAAATCAAAGCAAAGCTTTTACTTTATAACTGATAGATATTAGAATATTTATATGTGGTGCAATTGAATTCATTACCATAAATTGAGTGCATGATAGTACATGTTTTTATCGATGATTATTAAATAATAAAGAGTGCAAATGAAAATATTTTTTTATTGAAATTTATGAAGACTGCCGGTGTCTAACTTACTTGGTAAGTTTTTTTTAAATAATAATTAAAATCAGTACTTAATTCTTTTTGGTTTTAATTTTGCATTGTAGTAGTTGATTAAGCAGTTATCTCATTTTTTGCTTGATTTTTTGGAGTTATCTATAAATATCTACGAAATCGATGCGTTAGATTTCATCAATCTTGTACCTACTTTCAAAGGATGCTAATGAATTCAATTACACCCAGTATAAGCTTTATTGGAAAATGTACTTAAATAGAATACAATTGTTTGTCTTGGGTGGGGATGGGAATTGAACCTACACAACCAACAAAAGTCAGAGCCATTTACCAAAATTGATTTGTGAGGCTACTTGACAATTCCTAGTTACGCGAGTACAGGTTGGGGGAGTTGAATAAATACTTAGATATTTTAGCATGCAGTCTACGCTATGAAACAGTGAATTTTCTTACTCTTAAATTGCCCCGGTGTTTGCAAGTGTAATCACATAGGTCACATTCATAGGTTTTTTGATCAGTGTGTATTTTCATGTGAGATTTTAGTGATTGTTTTACACGAAACCTGAAATTGGAATAAATTCGCTATAATAACAGTTTGTGAAACTTTATCTAACGGGTGGAGATGGTTCAATTATCGCTAGTTATTGAAAACCAGTATCTTTCCACTACTGGCTCCAATTAGATTATTGACACCGAAAATTAAAGTAGAAAAATAAGTAAATGAAATTTATTACCCTTTGTCACATTTACTACATATGTACTTGATGTTAGAATGTACCGTCTGAAAATGTTGGTTTATTTTCCTCGGAGTTAGATACGGGACAAGACATATTTTACAGACAACTTGACCATCCTGCAATATACAAAATTACATTACATTTGTGACAATAGGCTATTTGACTGCTACTAAAAATGATAGAGTAGGTAAATATTATTTGTATAAAATAGGTCACTTAATAAATAAAGTAATATTTGAAAAAATAAGTAAAACGGCTAAGTAAAATCTATACTTATATAACTAGTACTTACAGCTGTATTATCTGTGCTTATAATAAAAGTGTAACAGGTCCAATACTGTACATTGATGGTATAATGAAAAAGATTTTTGGAGGGCTCTCTATAAATTTATTTATTTATTTATTTATTTATATATTTATGGACCTTCAACAGTACTACATGATATACAAATTCACAACAAAACAAAAACAAATCGATGGTGAAGGCGAAATTTTTTTTTTTCATTTTTGTCTGTCTGTCTGCTTGTATCTTGGCTGAGCATCACGCCAAAATTACTGAATAGATTTAATTGAAACATTGCATTATTTGAGTTCATATTACGAGGTAGGTTATGGGATACTTTTTATCCTGAAATTCAGCACGGTTCCCTCGGGAGAGGGGATGAAAGTTAAAATGTGTATTTAGTTGTAATTTACCAACGCGTGGTCTGATTTCATTATTTTTTTGTTAGAAAGGAGATACTTTAAATAGTCCCGTAAATATTTCAAGGTCGTCGATTTTGTAGTTCACAAATTACAGACATCCTACAATCAGTATTAGGTACAAATTGCTTGAAACCCGGCACAGTACAGGAATGTACAGGAAACTTGAACGTACGACTACGAATCATCGTTTTATTGTGTAGGTATAATAGATAGGCCTATTGTCAATATCAGAGCACTCCAAAAGACTTGGATATTGCCGAAAAATTACTGATATCATGATAATTTTGGCTGGCCTACGCAGTGTGTACATAGGTACTATATATTTGCGAGACGTGATTCATACGCTACGATAAGACATCTTCGGTAACGAGAAAGAAGCTGTTCCTATCCTGCAGCATAGGAAAGAAAGAAGGAAGAGGGAAAAAGATAAGGGAATAGGAGGAATAGATGATGGTGACGGCAAGTGGAAACGGCAAATGGAGGCAGCCTCCATTCGCCGTTTCATCCATTTATCCTATACCCTTATCTTTTTCTGTCTTCCTTTTCTCTTCCTTGACTGCATGGAATAAGGCGTAAAACTAATGTACTCGTGCGAAGCCGGAACGAGTATGTAGTAGTATATGTTAATAAATCACGGAGTAATACCTACGCTTTTAAAGTTTCGGGGGGGGGGGGGGGGGGGGGGGGGGCAGGGGGGAAGGCCTGTCCCTTTCTTGCAAAACGGAGATCACATGGCCTGTATGGCGCTGTTCCTTGCATGTGACGTCACATGTAATAGAGACTGTATGTAGAGCTACCATAGAGGTACCACAGCTTTTTTAAGATATTTAAATTTGTTTTCGCAACTGCTTATTTTTTGATGAACTTTATATATTTATACAATAAAAATATAGCAGTCAAATACTCTCTAACAGCTAGATGTCTATGTGTAACTCAAAACATCAACAATAAAATAAGTAGTAAGATGAATCCTGGTCAGGTACCGGTCTACCTACTCTTATTTTTATATTGCTGCTTTGAATCAAGTTGACTTGATTGACTTAGCTGTTGATTGAGTTGACTTTTGTTGATTGACTGGGGTGTGACCTGGCAGAGGTTCAGTTTAATGCAGATAGATTTAACTTTTTCCTAATTTTTTAAACTTGCAACCAATTAGTAAATTGGTTGAAGCAGTAGCTTTGGGTGATATTTTGCTCATGCACATGAGGAAAGCTTGAAGAAATGAAATGTTGATGATATTGCATAATTGAAAAGTTACTTACTTCTCCTCTAAGATTGTGTTTTTTGACATAGTGGAACTCCAATGCATTTGGAGAACCGAACTTCTGTAAGCATATATGGCACATCTTTTGAGCCTGCGGAAGGTGCATTAGTCTGTGAGCTAGTAGATGTGTGAAATCTATGAACTGTTGCATGCATAGTCCACAAGTTTTATCTAACTTGTGATGTTCAATGTGCTTTAGGAATTTATCTGTGTTATCCAAAGTTTCAGAGCAAATACCTGGAACAAGGATTTATTCATTGACTTGCAGTTCAAACTGTGTGGGTATGAGGAAAAAAACCTATAAAGAAGATTCTTTGATAAGGCCTAAAATGAAACAACCCTAAATTACCATTTTGCTAAAATTACTTTGATCAAATGAGAACTAAGAATCATCCTTGTATCAAAAAGATGTTCTGTTCCTAGTTTCTGGTACAGATAATTTACTTTTTCCCTTTTCATCTCTAGTGTAACAAGTTTACCTACTTATAGGGGAAACAAAATTACACATGGAACTGTTAATGGGTCAACTCACCAGGTCAACATTTAAAGGCTCTCTATTTTATTTTCCAAGTAGCACTAATAATTTTTTTTTTGTTTAGTTACCATTTTGGGATTACTTATATGGTGTTACAAAACTTGGTTCTATTGTAGAAACCTCTCTATATTTGATTGATACCTATGCAACATACTGTTGAGTATTAAATATACAAAATATTTATGCATCAGAATCTGCGCTGATAGCCAAGTAAAACCGCTGTGACATACAACCATGACAAAACTACAGTTTCTCATGGACACATATAATATACTTACAGAGTATGGATTATTCCTTCATTTTTTTTCATTTCTCATTGGAGGATTTATGTTTATGGTCTACCCATTTCTTTGTGTAAAGAAAAGATAAGATTGAATCAATAGAGTTACGTAATTTACCACAAGTCACATCCAAAGTGGCGTTTTATGGGGGGCCTATGTTTAGCAGTGGATTTCTATCGGCTGATAATGTATGTGTGTGTATGTATTTACTTACCACAAAAATGCAACTTATTGTCTTCTTTCTTGTTATCTTTTTCAACTTTTACTTTGGTTGATAGTTTGTTATTTTGAACCTTCTTTTTCACTTTAACTTTTTTCTTAAGAGGTTTCAATGATTTTTGTGGAACATAATCTGTGAAATATATACCAAGAGTTAAATACAAGGCATAGCGGCAATACAAACAGAAAAAAAAACAACATTAAGTACCTCACCATTATCATTTTCAGTTTTGTTTGTGTAATTACTACTATCATTATCATTACTAGGCTTATTGTAATAATGATCCCTCCATTCCCACTCCGGCTCTAACTTATACTCTGTTTCAATAACATTATCACTAGTAGTTTCACACTTTATTTTATCAGTCTGAAATTAGATGATAATAAACTAATTAATTTTAATTTTATATCAACGTAATTTTACGAATTAAATATAATTATGTAGTGACATAGGTACCTAACTTTGTATGCCAGATAAGGTGATGTACTGAGCAGTTTTATTTATAAGTATGTAGTATCCACCTTGTACAAACACATGTAGCAAACAAATATATTTAATTTCATTTCATTTAATGATTCCTTACACTGCATATCAGTAGAATAGCTACATAGTGTTTCCTCTTGTTTCATCTTGGCCCATTTCAAACTCAACAAAGAGAAACATAACACTAAATAACTATTCTAATGATATCTAGGTAATGCAGTGTTTAATAGTAAGGTGGTTAAAGTACCTATAACACATGAAAGCAATTCTGTCCAACATAGGCTTAGTTATTAAATTGTGGATATAGAATTTCTAAATATCTTAAACATCTATCTAACAAACACAGCAAGAATGTACTATATTAACCAATTAAGCAAGCCATGTGGTCCCGGTTTTGCGAATAGGACCACCCCATCTCTTCTTGTGGGTGCTGTAAGTTCCGGTTAAGGGAATATCCTGGTAATGGGCAGCAGCATGTTCCTTGGTACATTAAAATCTTCTGCAATCTCCAAGTCGCCTGCCAAGCATGGTGATTATGACAAAGCCATCCAATAAGCATCTAATGTGGTGTTTCATGAGGGAGGATTGTGTTCAGCAGTGGATGTCTTTCAGCTGATGATGATGATGATGAAGCAGCATAGGTTCATATCAGCCATAAAACAATTTATATCTTAGAAATTTATAAATGAACTGGCTGTTCAGTAGACTACAAGCAATTGAGATCACTGTTATTATAGAAGTATACTGTAATATAATGTTGGTAATAATGACAATAAAATGTTATGTAAGCAGGACACTTACTGAAAATAATATTTCCTGAAATGCTAAATCAGATGAAATACATTTTTGTCTAAATTCCGTACAAAATGTAATTGCATCAAGACATGTGTTGCAGGAGTACAAAGACATTTCATCCGTTATTACAAGCTGTAATATAAGCAGTTGTTTAGAATTATTCAGTGCTACCTTATTATCTATAGATAAATATAATAGATTATTGATTCTCAGACAGAATGTAAACAATTTTAATTACTTTTTGATAAATTCAGACAATAGCAAAGTTGTAAAAATAAATGTGATGGTACCTAACAATTTTAAGTATTCATTTTACATTATCAACTTCAACAAACTATATTATACCTACTTGTTTGGTAGGTTCTGCGGTAGTTTGACCACAATTTAGTAATGTATTTTTACTCTGAAAAGCCTTCTGAGTTTACAATTTACTTACATTGAGATTAGTAAGAATGTTGTAATTGCTTAAAATAATTGTGTCCATTGGTACCATGCCATTCTCTGTTGTTAAACAGGCTCTGCACACTTCCATTTTATAGTAAAATGGTAAGTGTTATGTATATTATTTGTAATTTATAATATTTAATTTCCATTTCCAATTTTTCAGATTTGTTTTTTTGTAAACGTCCTGAAAATAAATTGTCATTTTGAATCTGTAAGTGTCAATGTCATTTAGCAAAGGTCTGTAGTCTGTGGCAAAGTCTGTCCACCCTTAAGCGGCCACTACACTGCTGGGAAAGTCAACTTCATGAAGTTGACCGAGGTTGAAGTATAAAGTATCCTCTACACTATTTGTGAAGTTGAACGAAGTTAAGGAATACGTTAGTGTGGAAGACTACTTTTCCACACTATTGTTTTCTTAACTTCGTCCAACTTCACGATTACTATAGAGGATACTTTAGATAAGGGAATAGTAAGGATGCGCCACAAAGGAAATACAAAGGGGTCTATACAAAGACCGCCTTGCGGCACAACCGCCATGTTGTGGATATATAACGAGCAGCAAAGCGTATAGAAGATTTCCTCGTTGTTGTAGTGTAATCAAGTTGAGGTTTGTATGCAATCCGCGCCATAATGTGCTCCCAAAGTGCCGCAAGTCACGTGACATGTAACTTCGCTTCCTCTACTATTCTCTTATCAAGGAGTTAGTTGAAGTGAACGTATGTGCATCCTTCACAGATTTGGTATCCTTTGACCTTTCTGACATTGACAAAATTGTGGTTACCTCTCCAAAGGCCGTTAATCAAAAGTTGAAGTTAAAAAACGTAGTAAATTATATAATATATACTCTTTGTTTTACTCTTTGGTTGAAAATACAAATCGATTGGGCAAGTTTTTAAATAATTTCTTATCCTTGGGATTCTTGTACGATGATTATTTATTTGCTGATTTCTAAACTTATTTTGCATAATAATTACTACAATATTTTATAATTACTCTGTACAGGCACTCTTCAATTTATACCTTAGCCTAGATTCGGATATTATTGCCGTCATACTTTCCTGTGTGTATTTGTTGTGAAAACAAAGTGAAATGGTGGAAAACGGTGCATCTAGCGGGGGTAGTGACAGCCCCAACGCGACTTGCTCCCGGTCTGGGCTGCTGGAGACATTGGTGCGCGGTGTGTGGTACCGGGTGCACTGCTCTCTTGAGGACGATTATCTGAGCGTGTGCCTCGACGATGGCTACGATGCAACCACCACCCTCAACGGTTCCGTCAACAACAACAACGTTGAAACTCCCAACAGTGACTTTGCCGAGGTGCCGGAAGCGATCGCAAACCAAAAACGATTAGTGCAAGTGGTCAAATCGGATAATAATGGCTTAGGAATATCAATAAAAGGTGGAATAGAGAACAATATGCCAATTCTAATATCAAAGATATTTAAGGGTATGGCAGCTGATCTAACAGAGCAGCTGTATGTTGGGGATGCTATTCTTTCTGTGAATGGGGAGGACTTGAAGGATGCAACCCATGAAGAAGCAGTCAAGGCCTTAAAGCGAGCGGGGAAGATGGTTCAGTTAGAAGGTACACTTTAATGATACATATTTCTTTCTATTTGGTACGCAGTTTGCGTACCGCAAGGGTTGTTCTACAACGGACTTAGGACGCGAGCTAGTCTGGCAAGTGCTACAGGTGCGAGAAGCGGGACTGCAGGTCGCGGTCATCAGCTGTGACTTATCGCGCGCATTCGACGTCTGTAATCACCACCTGCTTGAAAGCAAACTGGAGCACTACGGGATCAGGGGGCCCACCCTGTGCATAATGAGAGACTTTATGCAAGGCAGAATACAAACGGTAGTAGCCGCAGCAGGTGAAGTCAAGTCTGAACCGATTGAGCTAAAAATAGGTGTTGCTCAAGGATCGTGCGTTTCGAACTTAATTTTCAGCCTGCTAATGAACGACCTTCCCGATTCTGTACCTGACGCGCAACTCCTCATGTACGCTGATGACGTGGCCGCTATTGTTACAGCGACGGAAGTGACGGTGCTAGAACAGAAGCTAAATAGTGCGGCACGTCAATTGGCGCACTGGTTCAGAGTAAACGGTCTAGCGCTCAACCCAAAAAAGTCAAGTGTTATGCACTTTAATTTGTCGGGAAGACGCTATCCTGACCTTACCGTAAAGATGGAAGCGGAGACGTTGCAGCAGGTTGATGTGTTTACTATGGTTGGTTTCCAAATAGATAGATGCCTTACCTGGACTAAACACTTAGACACTTTGTGTGACAAATTAGGACGGGCTTGTTTCGCCCTTGGTCGAGTTGCGCGCGTCCTGTCTAAGCAGGCGGTTCGCGATTGTTACTATGCGACTGTACAGTCTTTGCTGGCTTATGGCGTTGATCTCTGGGGGAACTCGGCAGATTGGCACCGTGCATTTGTCATGCAGAAACGGGCAGTTCGGGTGGTCGCACGCGTCACGCCGCGATCACCGGCGAAACCAATCTTCCAGAATTTAGAGATAATGACTTTGCCGGCACTACACATGTACCATGCATGCATGTATATTTTTAGGCAGTTAGACTCATTCAAACGACATAGCAACGCGCACAATATCGGTACGAGGCAAGCACACACGCTTGTCCTGCCGAGACATAGACTCACCAAGTCGAGCAAATGTACACGTATTTTTGGTGTGAAAGTGTACAACCTGCTGCCAGAGTCCGTGCGCTGTGCAAAGACATTACCCATATTTAAGAGTAGAATTAAGACTTTTTTAATCAAGATGGCGCTGTATAGCGTTCAGGAATTCGTTCCAAATATAAAATGATACCTTATTGGAGGTACTTATTTGTATTATGGTAATAAAAATTATATTGCTTACATTGTCACGTAGCAAGTATGATGTACTTATCCAAGTTCATAAATTTATGTAATTATTATTGTTTTTCTCCATGTTGACTTGTAATTTTTTAATTATGAATAAATATTATCATTATCATTATCATCATTATCATTATCATTATCATTATCATTATCTATTGGTATCCATGGGTGTAGCGAGGTATGGGCTCCAGCACTTCGGGGGCAGCTGCCCCTATACCAAGTCCTGACTGCACCCATGTTGGTATCTGTGTATGGCTGTGTTAAATTGGCTAGATGAGCGAGGTTACTGTTAATTGACCCTAATTGTTACTACTCAAGTTACTCTGTAGGAATGGTAGATAATTATGTTCAAAAATTTAATCCTATATTAGTTTTGTTGTTGTGAAACCTACTAAAATAAAAGTTATTATAGTAGACAAGATCGTTGTATTAAATGAACTGCTGAAAAATTACATTGTAAATTGCTATATTAACTGTAACTGTAATGTTCAATGTACAAGCGGCCTTATGTTGCATACCATGCAAGTTATAATGAGCAGCAGCGGGGTTAGCATGGATGGTAGACAAAATTGTCTTTCCCTGTTTTACGTCACTTTCTTCATACTTGCTTGGAGTAAAACAGGGGAAAGACAGTTTTGTCTCCCGGCTGTGCTAACCCTACTGGGTTAGCATGGACGGTAGACAAAATTGTTTTTCCTCGTTTTATATCACTTTCTTCATACGTACTCACATGTCAAGTGGAGTAAAACAGGGGACAGACAATATTGTCTACCATCCGTGATAGCAAGTGTATTTTTTAGCACCTGTTCTCACTCACATATAACCGATGTGTCATTGACATTTACGGGTTTTTGTTTATGAACAGGGATTTTCTTAGTATGAAATTAGGTAGATATGTGATACTTTGTACCCTTCGGCCTCTCAATTGAAATTGATTTTTCCAGTAAAATATCTGCGAGAAGTGACCCCATACTTCCGCAAGGCGTCTATTATCAGTGAAGTGGGATGGGAGCTTCAGCGGGGTTATATGGCGGAGGCGCCGCCCTCGCCGCCATCGCCGCGTCGCCGCCGCGCCGACACTCGCTATGTGCCTCTACTGATGGCCTGTGTTGCTAAGAACCTACGTCATCATGATCCAGGTACTTTTTAAATATAGTACATATCATGTAAAATATGTTTCTATCTGTACATTAGTCCGATAAGGACTAAATCTGGAGTTTGGATTCTACTCTCAATTATTGTGATAAGACGTGGAACAATTTTGAACAAACAAAACAACCAAATGCGGTGTGTTATCTCAAATGTCGTAAAACAAATCGACAACACTTTAAGGTTAATGAAATTGTTTTGATTTTTGCTGTTGTTCCTCCTATATTTGATATTATTTCCCGTGGATATTAGTGTTGTGTGCCATAATTATATTAAATATTTATATTTATTATTTCATACACAGCTCGCTCCATGATGAGAACCTATCTAAAACAAATACAGAAATGAAGTCAAACCTAATTTGGTTTAATTGGTGTTCATAAACATGTCTGAATATTGTAAAGATTTAAATAAATAAAAAAAAAACATGTATTTCAAAAACTGGGCATGATGTGTGATGATAGTCAATATTTATCGCGTGGCCTGGGTGGAATTTTGCATTACACTCGTGAATTTACGACTTCTCTCAAAATCAGTAATTTTAACATAACCGCGCCAAAAAATCCACATCAATCTCTAATGTCAGCAAACAATCACTTTTAACCCCACCTCCGCAGGTAGGTCAAAATTGGCAGTTCACAATGACATTTTTAGCTGTTTTTGAGCTATCCGAATGGTGAACGAAAACAGTTAAAAACGTAACTTTTGATCACACATTCCCAAAACGAATGCTGCATGTGATAATTTTTGGCATTTTTAACTGATAATTTTGCCACCAGTAGGCTATCCAAACACACCTTATACCATGCATGGACATGGTGATGAGGATAGTGTTTTGTCTTGGAAATTTTATGACGATAGTGTTTTGTTTCCAGAGGAGCGTACAATAGAGATCTACTCTCCAGACGGCGTACACGCACTAGCTCTACGTGCGAGCGCAGGCGGCGCGGCGAGCGGTTGGCACCGTGCGTTACACGCCGCCGCTCGTCGCGCCGCTCGTGCCGCACTCGCCCGCGCCCGCCCTCGCCTTCGCCCGCTCATTGGAGATGTACGGTTCGCTGGCTGGCTGGCACGACGTCCGCCGCATGATCATGTACGGTCCTTATTTAAATTCGGTACTTGAAAACGCCTCAGCAACATTCTAGGTTAATTGGCTGTGGTGGAAGATGATGCAGCTCGAGTCTACATTTCGTGAGTGTTTAGTTTTTTGGTGACAGCACACTCTGTCAGTGTTTTGTTTACTGGTGCCATTGGCACACCCATCCACTGGCTTTTATCAAAACACGAACCAAGTAAATGAAAGAAAAGAATGAAAATCTTTACTACAAAAGTAAGTCTAGATTGTAATATCATTGAAAACAATAATATCATTAAAACAATTGTATTTTATTGTAAGAAGTTGTAATCAATATCGTATTTTACAGATGAGCGCTTCAGGTGGATCTGATAGCTCTGACGACAATGAAGGCTGGCAGCCAACTTTTGTTGCTATCACAGATCGTGAGCTCAGGTGAGTTTGCTAAATAAACAACAATACTTGATCAAGCTGGAATAGCTATATTTAATGAACACAAAACAGTAAGTGGTAAGAGTACTAGGTTGGCAAAATGTCCTTGTAAGGAATCATGTGATTAGTTGCAGGCCTAACTTAAATTGTGTAGGAGAATTATAATTATTGTTAATGTGTATGTATCTGTATACATGTAGGCTTTTACAAGCTGCACTTGGAAGAGTGTTCGATGGATTTACACAACTTAGCTTGTGTGCTAGTGATCAAATGTTAGCATGTAAAAAAAAAATCTATCACACATATCACAGTCTTTCTTATTTAATCCATGCCACTGTTGTAACTGGTTTTTCTACACTATGTGTAATCCTTCCAGGCTATATGAAGCGGCGCCATGGTCAGGCGAGGCGTGGTGTGCAGCGACCGAATGCTTCAGTCTCGCGGCGACTCGGCTCGCGTGGTGGAGGCGCGGCGGCGGCGCCGGCGCCGGCGCGGCCGCGCTCGGCGTCCGAGCGGGGACCCCGGCCGGGCTGGCCGTGAGGGCGCTGCGGGCTGACACACCGCATGACTTGGCGGCCGTCGCTGGGGCGTTAGTCGACGGCGCGCATCACGCTGTGAGGACGCAGCCCGAGTTCACGTTCCGTGAGTGTTTTGTTTATTGGTGCCACACTGTGATAGTGTTTTGTTTATTGGTGAGGTTAGGATTGCCATGTGATTGCTACGGGCTGACACACAGCATGACTTGGCGGCCGTAGCAGGAGCGTTAGTCGATGGTGGCATCACGCTGATAAGACGCAACCTGAGTTCACGCTCTGTGAGTGTTTTGTTTATTAGTGAGGTTAGGATAGCCGTGTGATTGCTACAGGCTGACACACAGCATGACTTGGCACTTTTTTGTAATGTCTCTCGGGATGGAATCCATGTGTCACACTATCACTCATACCTATATGTATTTAATTTATGTATTTCAAGTACCTAATCTCATTTTGACTTGTGAAAATGCTACAATAGCCTATTTGCAATAATAGTAGATTAGTAGCCAAGGGCTGTAAGGCATCAATTGCAGCCCGAGATATTTAGGCGCACGAGCGCAGCGAGGGCGCCTATAGTTCGAGGGTGCAATTGATGCTTACACCCGAGCTAACTACTCTGCTTTACATCTCGATTGTGAGGTAAGTAGAAAAAACCCGGCATTACAAGAATAAAACATTTTTCTATTTCCGCCTTTTTTCATCTTTTTTTTTTATTTTTTTTTCAATAACGAAATTGAGCTTTGCCGTTCGATATTTAAAATTGATGACTATTATACTCATACGAAGACAAGGCTGAATAGCGAAGCGACCTTTTTGAAAGATTGAAGAGTTTTTTTTTAATTACTTACCGCCCTAGGGCTTTTCTAGCTACATTATTACCCTAGAGCGCTAATCGGTTACCTACAAGCCCCATTTGGGGGTGCCAATAAGGAGCTACTTACCGAATATGAGAGATGTAAAATGTTTTGCCTTATCACTTGCAGGGTGCCGTTTCCGCGGCGTGTGCGCGCGGCTGGCGCTGGGCGCGGGCGGCGTGTGCGTGTGGGAGGCGGCGGGCTCGCTGGGCCGCGCCGGCGCGCGCGCGCTGCACTCGCGCCCGCTGCACGCGCTGCGGGCCTCCGCCGACGACGACGCGTCCGCGCTGTGGCTGCACTTCGCGGACGACGACACTGTAGTTAGTACCGCGTTTATACAATGGAAAACATTTAAGCTAGTTGTCTGCTATTCAAAATTTAGAAGTAAATATTGTCTTCATATAAAGTAGGTTAACTTCCTGCTTCTTTGTTTCTTGCAAATTACAATCTGGGTCTCTTCAAATCGAGAGTCAATAGGCATCTCATGGGCAAATGTGCTCCAACATAGACCATATCATCGCTTTCCATCAGGTGAGGTGTTGTCAAACGTGAACCCATTCAAGCATAATTTTTTTTATAAATAATTGATATTTGTGTTTCGATTAGCAATAAGTAAAAAAAAGTTAATTCGGTAAATAAATTACCGAGTAATAAGACTTTAAAGTTTCTGGAGGGGCATCGTCTGACCCTTTCTCGCAAAACAGTGACCGTGTGGAGCTTCCTCACAGTTACCATGAAAACACACTGTGACGTCACATGCCAGAGATTGTATGTAAAATTACCACTGTAACGAGGTAATATGAAGGACCAAGAACTGAATGTTTGGGCTGTCTCTTTCTATTCCTGATTTTTAAAATGCTTGTCACTTTGTAGTTTTTGTAATATGTCATTTTTGTTTTCACAACTGTTTATTTTTTGAGGAGTTATTATTAATTTATGCAGTAATAAATAGCAGGCAAATAGCCTTATCATAGCCACCATGCTTGTTAGGTGGCTTGATGATTCTTGTGTGAGTGCTGCCTGCGGTCTCTGGATATTCACTTAGCCGACATTATCATTTCATAGCA
The DNA here is from genome assembly GCA_910589525.2 of Ennomos quercinarius. NCBI lineage: Eukaryota > Metazoa > Arthropoda > Insecta > Lepidoptera > Geometridae > Ennomos > Ennomos quercinarius. The sequence continues at coordinate 13,773,978 of OU342493.1, forward strand.
TGGATTAGTATACAAAGCGTTTATGAATAAGAAGGTTAAAGTATTAAATTATGCATCCATGTGGAATCAATATTATAAAATGAAAAAGAGAAAAGACAAAATTACATGTTATAAGTAGTAATTATACACTTTTTACTAGGAATTGGACATGGAAGGCAGCCCGAAGCCAGCCGTGTTCATTCTTCACAATCTACTCTCCGCGCGAGTCCATTCTCTGCCCGGCGAGGCGGCCACGCATCCTCTATAACTACTCGGATAATACGACGACAATAATCGATATTCAACAAAAACGAATAATGTTCTGAATAATAATCGATATTCAACAACATTGAGTATTGTTCTCAAAAGTGATTGGTATTCAACAATATTAAATAATATTTCGTGAACAATCGATATTGAAGGATGCTCATAACAATGATCGGTATTCAACAATATTTTAATATTGTACTTGATGATGATAGATGTTCAACAATATTTTAGTGATGATCGATATTGAATAATGTTCTAGTTTACAACCGATAGTCTCCAATTACATAATATTGAATACATTTGCGAGACTAACATGTGTGTAAAAACAAGCTTACCGTTTGAACTTGCTAAAGAGTCGGAACCGGCGAGGCCTTTATACGATTAGTAAAATGCTAAAAGGCAAATACTTGAAATTAAACTTTCGTCCTTGTATATAATTTACTGCTTTTAGCAGAATAACACCGTTTGTTCATAATACAATCATGATGTGTTATTATAAAAAGCAGTCGGCCGACGGAATTGCTTTTCATTGATACAATTTATAAAAAACGTTACGTACGAATTATTTCGATTAAAATATATGCAGATAGTTTCGAATGAAAATGCGGCTGATTTATTAACTTTACTATCGATTAAAAATGTGTGTGGCCTAATTATAAAGAAGTAGAATTTTCAAGCTTGTCAATGTTTAGCGGCAGCTGTTTCGTAACCTGTTTGGCTGAAAATAAACAGAAATATATAATGTAAGAGAAGGTAAGTTAGAAAATCTTTACAAATATTCTACATCCTAGACTTTCTAGAACTCAATAAGTTATTATAAAACCAATCTCGAAACCAAAAGAGCATATCAAGCTCAAGAAGCTATATCAATTTGGTGAATTCCCTATGTCTTTCATTCCTAATACATTCCAAAAAGTATTTGATAATATTTTGGGAAGTGTTTTTTGATAATGATTGGTAGGAAAATGTCGGGAAATAGAAAGAAGTTGAGGTAAGTATATAGGTAAATATTAGAACAAAAAGTTTTAACTTTCGCTAATATTAAAAATCGTATAACAATTCATTTTTTAAACTCGTCTATCGAATCGAATTTCTGTCTAGAAGTTAACATGTCGATGATCTTCCAAAGAATCTCACGGACATTTCGTTTTAACTAGTAATGTTATTTAGCTTGAATTAGGAAATGTTTGTATAATTTTGAAGACGTGTTTTTTTGTAATGTGTATGTAATGTTTTAATAATGACATTCCCAGAATGTAAGGTAAGTAATGCGTAAAATCATCCAGAAATATTGCAAAAGGTGCCCACAGTAATAGAGAATAAGATGAACACCCGCAATTTATCAGCGGCAACTAAATAAATTACATGTTGCCATATCAGTAAGTAAAAGAAAAAAGAAAATGGCATTGGATTCTCGAAGTGGTCCGCTGAAATTGGGTGCAATGTACACAATTTGCCGTAGGAAAGAAAGCATATTACTACAGCCGACCAGCTAGGCCAGTTTTTGACTAGTTGTGGAAAACCATCTGTCGTGCTTCGCCTTACCCTTGGCACAGAATAACTAAATAGAATTTAGACTTCAGTATCCGTATCTATACTTACGTGGTGCCCAGTCCGTGTTATTTGCGGGAAACAATACAACATGAACTTTTGCTGCATACCAGCGATTCAAATTGCAAAATGTTTCGAAATGCTAGCAAGCAATACCCATGCCTAAAAAAAATTCGCGACATTGTAACTTGAATGCAATATAATATTCATCGCCAGAATAGATATAAAAGTTTCGTATACTTGTGCAATGTCACTGAATGACTTTACCAAATAATATTTTGCTTTAACACATTCACAGATAACCCCCAATAGATACCGCATTACGGGATTTTTGTTCGGATCCTAGCTCACCAAAACTGGCGGAAGGCGCGGGTTGCGGGGACTGGAGCCAATGCGCTATTATTGGCTGTTTCGAGTGACGCCCTAATAATGAACTCTAATAATTGGTCGAAACTAAAGCCGTGCTGCGAAGTGGCGATTTATATAGAACCATTTACGCCAATGCGTGGTGCGCGGTCATCGTCTTTCATGCGGTATCTATTGGGGGTTATCTGTGAACACATTGTAGCGTTTAATAATAGAAGTAAGATTTTAATAATATTGTGTATAATATGTAGCTATAGTGCGTTGTTAAAGGCAATATTTGAAGTGATATCGAATAACTTTAATATATTTATTTTAATACCAGATTCATACAATTTTGTAAGAGGCATGTTTAATTCCTAGATAAGTAGTTGTTATTTCATTTTAACTCGTTATTTTACTAAACCGATGAATAATTCGTTTACCATTTTTAACTCTATAATCGTGTGATAGTAAGTTTGTATAACCAAAAATCTATGTATTGCTTTAAAATGCTATCTTCTATGTAATGTCTTTATACGGACTTTGGTAAATTTTGATTAATTATATGTAATTTAAGTATTAACGAATGTAATGTAATTGTTAAGCTGTACTATTAATATTACCTAACTCTTACTATCTGTAACTTGCAACAGAAATCCACTTCAAGACTTTTTTAAATTAAAGTAAATTAGTAAAATCATGGAACAAGGAGGAGAGGAATGCCAATACACCAAGAAAACAGCGTAGATCTGAAATATGGCAAAAACCGGTATAACCCTAGATGGCGCTGCAAAATGAGCGGGCTATACGGCTCGCTACGGCGGGTTAGGTTTAAAACGGGTTTTGGCATATCTGATCTACGCTGTTTTCTCGGTGTATTGGCATTTTTTTTTTTTTCTTTTTTACAATTTATAGGAATAGCATTTGACCACTGTCTCACATCGCTCGTAGAACTGACAACCGATGGGGAAGAAAGGTTCTCGAGTGGCGACCACGAACCGGAAGACGCAGCGTAGGCCGGCCCCCCACTCGGTGGACCGACGACCTGGTGAAAGCCGCGGGGAGCCGATGGATGCAGGAGGCGAGCAGCCGCTCAAGGTGGCGTGCTCTGGGGGAGGCCTATGTTCAGCAGTGGACGTCTTCAGGCTGTTGATGATGATGATGATGACTGTCTCACCTCACTCCTCTCCTCTTTGCATGGTTATATTCATTTTACTTACGTGTTTTATTAATAAACTAACAAAGACGAAAGTTGCCATATCAATGTAATCTAAAACGTATATCTAAGGCATAATCTTATAAAATCTTGTAATCTCTTTTAGAATTTCTACTGATGGCATTCCATTTTTTATACTGATCGTTATTTTAAGTGGTAATAATCTCAACTATATCACACATATAATGTAAAAATACCTCGATATTTACTTATAACGTAATATATTGTTTTTTTAATTTGTTTTTTTTTTTTAAATATTTGTTTTTAGATAAGTGGAAAAGGTGCATAGTATTATTTTGAAAGCGTATCTTACTTAAGACGTGAAGCGAACAAGGAAGTATAGTTACATAAGAAGCTCGCACTTTATTTAATCAATTAATTTCTAAAAGTTACTAAAACGTACCTGAATATCGAGTCAGATAATAATCTTGGTCTTGAACTTCGGTAAGGAGTTTGCCTTTTCCTATAATAAGGGGTGATTTTTCAATGACAGGATAAACAATAACGATTAGTTATATTTTTAGTACGTATCATCTGTTTAACTTTAAAGCCCGTTTTCGATTACCAGCTTGCTTCATGTTTCGAACCTGTGATGTTTCTCACCTCGAACGAATTAACAAGTGGCTATTCTTCAAGTACTGTAACCACAGATCTCAGAAACTAAAGGGAGATGTGAATATATTTATTTATTTATTTAAAAGTATTATGTGGCCGAACGGCAGTCGCGATAGTCTATGTAAGCAGTTTACAATGCTCGCTCATTATTAATGACTATTCGAACGTTGATTTCTAATAACGCAATGGATAATGAATACATTGAGGCTTACAGAATTACAAAACATTCAATCGCGCCGGCTGCTCGCAGTCATGATCTTCTAATGAGACACCGGTTTTGTTCTCAGCGTACGGGAGTGGCATTTCTGTAGATTTCTATGATTGTAACTATTGACTACACATCCAGTTGACCAATGATACAACTTTCCCTCATACGAAAATCAGTGGTGTATTTCAACCGCTAATTTTTAATAAATAGTATGAATTTCTAATAAATCACGGGAACCCGTTGATGTCTTTTGTTCCATCCTGCTCTATTGTTTGTCATTTCGTATGACTGTCTCGTTTTGTTACCTCTCAAACCTTTCTCGTGCAAACACGACTCACCTGCGCGGGCCCCTGCCCGTGTTCACGAGCTATCAACGGGCTTTGTAATCTATCACAAACAAACCAAAATACGAGCGAAAATAGTACATGTGCTGCTACTCTTTTGCCGTGATGGATATCTTTTTCAGTTTCCTAAAAAATTGTATTTCCACAGGCTTTTTAAGTTGACGGTTTGTATAAATGCACCTTCTCTGCTTTCTAACGGGCGTACAGTGCTACCAACTTATTTATGTTAATGTTCCGTCTATTTTTAGCGAGGCCATTACCTGCACTATTAGAATGAGATGGCGAAAAATCGACCTGCAGATAAATTGGTGGCGCTGTATCCACTTCCACAACGGACCGAATTGCAGTTGGCGTCTTTGACACGGAACTTAAATGGCGTACCATCTCACTCGGTGGTACTCATCTTTTTTCTCTCTTTCCTACGTTTCTACGGTATCGACAGTTACAACTTAAAAATGTTGGAGAAAAGAGAGAAGGTCTTCAGCGAGTGAGATAGCGATAGTGAATCGGGATCAGATAGACATTTGAATTGTGATCTTCATAGACTCAATCTTCGTGGCAAATACTACTAACTGAATTTACCTATAGCCTCGTCAAATAAGCTAAAAAACCGGCCAAGTGCGAGCTGCACTCGCGCACGAAGGGTTCCGTACCATTATGTATTTATAAAAACGAGCAAAAAATCACGTTTATTGTATGGGAGCCCCCTTAAATATTTATTTTATTCTGTTTTTTAGTATTTTTTGTTATAGCGGCAACAGAAACACATCCTCTGTGAAAATTGCAACTGTGTATCACGGTTCATGAGATATAGCCTGGGGACAGATGGACGGACAGCGGAGCCTTAGTAATAGTGTCTATTTTACCCTTTGGGTACGGAACCCTAAAAAGGTGGGTCAAACCGCCAATGAAACCCAAAAACCTGAATTTTTGTAAGAACGTTTATTTTAGCATTCTAAATGTTGTCTCAAAAGTCTCATAGGTCACGTGTGAGCGTCCTTAGATGTTCAAGCTCAAAGGTCACAAAAACCAGTGGTTTTAAATATTTCCGTTTTTGTATCTCTAATCCAAGAACCAAGGCTCTAACTGCCGGTTTCATTGTCGTTGGGATATAGTTTTTGAAGATCGTTTATCAACAAGCCAAGGGTGCCAACCGCATGTCGTGTTTTGAGTTGACGTACAGTGATAGGAACAAGACGCGCTACTCATAATTTCCAAAAACCCAATTCGCAATGGTAATGTATATCAATCTTCAACCATAATAGTTTCATCTGTCATTAATTGTTATCATTTAAGTTATAAAATTGTTTTTGAAATGCTAGTAAATTATGTAGGTACACACGTACGCTCGTATCAGATTCATCGGTAGGCATCATCCATAGGGTCATGTTATCATGGTAGTGGAAATTGTCAAGATGCATTAAACAACGAAGAAAAAACTTCTGGTTTTATTTCATTGCTTTAAGCCTTTAACATAGGCCAAACGCGTCTTTTTAACTAATCATACTGAAGAACCTATGAATTCTACAGACATGAAAAAAATATCACCAATAAGATCATTCTGCACCTGTACTTATCAATTGAACAAAATATTCGATTACTAGGTACATTATGAATAAAAAAAATACTTTTAGAACGCCTTTCCAGTCACACAGTGTACAATGCCGCGTAAAGGAAGATTGCGTCATTAAATATTTTTACACCCTCGGATAGGAAATTTAAAAATATACAAGCTCAATTGATCATTTTATTTTTAGAGCCAAAATTAAGTCTGTTTAGTAATATTTTGCGTTATTTTGCGGCGAGCCAAGGGCGAGGCCCTTGGCGGGGCGTGAATTAGTCTGCCCCGGCATGTGCCAACGGGTGGACGCGCTGCTGTTTTTTATAAAATATTTTACATGTTTTTCTTATTTGTATGAAAATTATCAATTAAACAGCCAATAAATAGGTATTGACTATACGAAAAAGTCGGTTTTAGAGCCATTTGATTAGTTCTTAGTGACTTTAATGTCAGTAAAAGTATTTGGAACAATAATAGATCGTTAGCACAGAAGGTCAGTATAGGTATTTTAAACTCTTTGCAGGGTAGGGTTCCAGTCGAACTAAATTAGCGTTAGGCCCCATACACGTTACATTTTATTGATCAATCTTTGTGATTGATCAATTTTATTGATCGTTTAGGGTTAGTATTGGTCAATGTTCTTCGGTTTACAGTATGGAGAAAACATTGACTTAAGTGGTCTCGTCAATTTTATTGATCTATAAAATTGAACGTATTACCATCACCAGTTATCAGCTTCTTCAAAAATGGTTCGGTTTCATTACGTCGTAATAAATAATCACAGATGAGTACACGGTTCATTAGGTTTCCTTCAGTGAGCTCGTGAGGGACCCAAATATCGAGCTTTTTTGTGTACCTACCCATTTTTTTTCAAATGCGTAAAACTGTTTTGTGGCCAATTCCCAGTTCTTCAGCTACGTCGTAACTACTGATATGCCGATCTTGCTCTACTTTTTAAAAAAAATGGCATCCATTTTATCCGTAATAGGGCGACCAGAGCGAGGTGCATCTTTGACATCAAAATTTCCGGATTGAAAACGCTTAAACCAAATTTGTGCTACTCTCACAGACACTGCACTAGGTCCATAAACATCGCAATTTTTTTTCGCGGCTTGCTTTGCATTTTTTCCGTTTTTGTCATAGAATTAAAAAAAACAGGAATGAGTTTTGATTGACATCGAACTGACGTACAGCAATGGCGGACACCTAAACATGTGTGACGGATTAAAGAATTGCCATCTAAGAAAATTACCCGAAACCGACAAAAAAAAGATCTGACGTTGGTGTGACTTTTTGTATGACCAAAAAGCTACGCGATCTTGTAACAGGGTAGTCAAAATTTAATAACTTATGTCATTTTATTTTTCATCCCTCAGGGTTAGTCCTATCTGAATTTGTAAAAAACTAATACGACATAAATATATATCCTTTTATACGCTATTAATGCTATATTTGCTCCGTTTCAGTATGAAAATGGAACCCATATAGGATTAGTTTGTTGTGTATCTGTCTGTCCATATTAGATGCAACTTATAGGGTACCTACCTACTTTACGATGACCTAGAGCTGGTGTGCATTATTTATCGTATAGGCTTAGAGTCAGATGTTGCCAAAAGATTACTAAATTTTTAATCCTAGTGGTAATTTCATGGTGTACGATAGTACGGTGAGCTTCGGCAGTGCAGCCCTTGTAGTTACAGTTATACCTGCGCGATGTAATCCATACACTACGATAAAACATCGTCAGCAACGAAGTTGACGCCACTCCATATTATCCTTTATGCTATAGGGAAGAGGAAGGGAGAGCGAAAAAGATAGGGGAAAAGGATGAATGTATGATGGTAAACAGAGGCGCACCTGCCTCCATTCAGGCTTTTCCTCTCCCATTTCTTTCTTCCTTTGGACAGGGCTAGGGCGTAAAACTAACTAACCGGGCCGGGTCTGCTAGTCAGTCAATAAAACTGTTTATTTCGCACAAAGAATTATAGCCAGGCTTTTGCTGAAAATGTTTTATGAACACATCACTATCGTATTTTTCTACTTTACTTTTGAAATGAAACTTGCATCTTCCATTATGTATATTTGTTATTTCTTATACAAACTTCCAATACTAGTAAGTGTCATATGTCTTGACGCCACTGCTGCTCAACGGGAATTAACTGCTTTTTCGACATTTTCGTAATGGTTGGACTCCCCAGCAAACTCAATTTTTTTTGAGCGGGACAATCCATGATTGGCTGATGGTACCAACACTACCAACCTATCAAGTATCAACCAATCATGGCTCTTCTGACAGTTTGCCAACCAAAAAAGTCAAAAACACGTCTTAATTTTTAAAAGTAAGTATCTATTAATAAATTTCACGACACTTTACTTTTTTTACGTTAAAGAAAACCTGCCCAAATATGCACGATTAGTAGGTCCATTACAGGTAAAATATTTATTAACCTGAAAAAGGCCAACACATGCATAATATGCATAATGGAAATATGCATTTGCATATAGTAAGTTTTCTAATTATGATCAATATATGTGAATAACTTGTATTCGAACACAATTTCGTCATTCTCCCACACTTCCGGGTAATTTGCAAGTTTGATTGTTGGCAACACTAAGCTGGTTTTGTGCATTGATTGCATCTCAATATTTTTTTCGAAAAAGCAAAAAATTAGTGGAATAAGAACAAGCTTACTTGTGAAAAGTGATCCCCTGAGTTTTTTTTATCATACTGCTATGATTTCGACAACTTTTCACAACGCAAGACGGCATTTTTTTTTTTTTCTAAGCGTCTTGGGCGACGTCCGGAGCAGTAATGGCAGGCGATAGACTTCCTATGATGTGAGTGTGTGCGTGTCCGCTTGTACTTATTAGCGTTCCAACTTCTTAAGGGTACCTCGGTTCGGGATCAATTGGGACTCCGTCCTTCTTTTTTTATTAGGTCCATGTTTTTTGTAGTAAAATTTTAAAATGTATCGAGTTTCTTCATTAGATTCACTCATCTTCACAGTACGAAAAACAAATAAAAATCACACATTTTCCTAATTTGAATATGGAATTATCTGCTTTAAAATTTAAACTTTTAATGATAAAACCAGCCAGATACAAATAGTAGATACAGACAGACAGACGGACAGACAGACTGACAAAAATTAAAAAATGTATACTTAGACACTTTTTTTGATTGTAAATACATACGCAGAATACAATACAACACCCAGCACCAGAACAAACATCGATGTTCATCACACAAATGTTTGTCCCAGGTGGGAATTGAACCCACAACCTATAGTTCAGAAGGCAGAGCCATTACCAAATGAGCTATCAAGGCCATCAAAATGGAGCCCTCAAAAAAAAATTCTATATATTATCTTCAATGTACAGATTTGGACCTGTTACAGTTTTATTATAAGTAATATAGATAGATATATTATATAAGTAATAAACCGGGCAACCGGAGTTTGTCAAAGATAAACAAGTCCAGATGAAACTCCGTGAAAAATATATCCCTATTATAATAATATTATGGTGCCCGGTTTATTACTTATATAATATATCTATCTATATTACTTATAATAAAACTGTAACAGGTCCAAATCTGTACATTGAAGATAATATATAGAATTTTTTTTTGAGGGCTCCATTTTGATGGCCTTGATAGCTCATTTGGTAATGGCTCTGCCTTCTGAACTATAGATTGTGGGTTCAATTCCCACCTGGGACAAACATTTGTGTGATGAACATCGATGTTTGTTCTGGTGCTGGGTGTTGTATTGTATTCTGTGTATGTATTTACAATCAAAAAAAGTGTCTAAGTATACATTTTTTTAATTTTTGTCAGTCTGTCTGTCCGTCTGTCTGTCTGTATCTACTATTTGTATCTGGCTGGTTTTATCATTAAAAGTTTAAATTTTAAAGAAGATAATTCCATATTCAAATTAGGAAAATGTGTGATTTTTATTTGTTTTTCGCACTGTGAAAATGAGTGAATCTAATGAAGAAACTCGATACATTTTAAAATTTTACTACAAAAAACATGGACCTAATAAAAAAAGAAGGACGGAGTCCCAATTGATCCCGAACCGAGGTACCCTTAGGAAGTCGGAACGCTAATAAGTACAAGCGGACACGCACACACTCACATCATAGGAAGTCTATCACCTGCCATTACTGCTCCGGACGTCGCCCAAGACGCTTAGAAAAAAAAAATAAAATGCCGTCTTGCGTTGTGAAAAGTTGTCGGAATCATAGTAGTTTGATAAAAAAAACTCAGGGGATCACTTTTCACAAGTAAGCTTGTTATTATTCCACAAATTTTTTGCTTTTTCGATAAAATTATTGAGATGCAATCAATACACAAAACCAGCTTAGTGTTGCCAACAATCAAACTTGCAAATTACCCGGAAGTGTGGGAGAATGACGAAATTGTGTTCGAATACAAGTTATTCACCTATATTGATCATAATTAGAGAACTGACTATATGCAAATGCATATTTTCATTATGCATATTATGCATGTGTTGGCCTTTTTCAGGTTAATAAATATTTTACCTGTAATGGACCTACTAATCGTGCATATTTGGGCAGGTTTTCTATAAAGTAAAAAAAGTAAAGTGTCGTGTTTATTAATAGATACTTACTTTTAAAAATTAAGACGTGTTTTTGACTTTTTTGGTTGGCAAACTGTCAGAAAAGCCATGATTGGTTGATACTTGATAGGTTGGTAGTGTTTGTACCATCAGCCAATCATGGATGGTTCCGCTCGAAGAAAATTGAGTTTGCTGGGGAGTCCAGCCATTACGAAAATGTCGAAAAAGCAGTTAATTCCCGTTGAGCAGCAGTGGCGTCAAGACATATGACACTTACTAGTATTGGAAGTTTGTATAAGAAATAACAAATATACATAATGGATGGAAGATGCAAGTTTCATTTCAAAAGTAAAGTAGAAAAATACGATAGTGATGTGTTCATAAAACATTTTCAGCAAAAGCCTGGCTATAAATCTTTGTGCGAAATAAACAGTTTTATTAACTGACTAGCAGACCCGACCCGGTTAGTTAGTTTTACGCCCTAGCCCTGTCCAAAGGAAGAAAGAAATGGGAGAGGAAAAGCCTGAATGGAGGCAGGTGCGCCTCTGTTTACCATTATACATTCATCCTTTTCCCCTATCTTTTTCGCTCTCCCTTCCTCTCCCCTATAGCATAAAGGATAATATGGAGTGCCGTCAACTTTGTTGCTGACGATGTTTTATCGTAGTGTATGGATTACATCGCGCAGGTATAACTGTAACTACAAGGGCTGCACTGCCGAAGCTCGCCGTACTATCGTACACCATGAAATTACCGCTAGGATTAAAAATTTAGTAATCTTTTGGCAACATCTGACTCTAAGCCTATACGATAAATAATGCACACCAGCTCTAGGTCAACGTAAAGTAGGTAGGTACCCTATAAGTTGCATCTAATATGGACAGACAGATACACAACAAAATAATCCTATACGGGTTCCATTTTCATACTGAAACGGAGCAAATATAGCATTAATAGCGTGTAAGAGGATATATATATTTATGTCGTAATAGTTTTTTACAAATTCAAATAGGACTAACCCTGAGGGATGAAAAATAAAATGACATAAGTTATTAAATTTTGACTACCCTGTTACAAGATCGCGTAGCTTTTTGGTCATACAAAAAGTCACACCAACGTCAGATCTTTTTTTTGTCGGTTTCGGGTAATTTTCTTCACATGGCAATTCTTTAATCCGTCACACATGTTTAGGTGTCCGCCATTGCTGTACGTCAGTTCGATGTCAATCAAAACTCATTCCTGTTTTTTTTTAATTCTATGACAAAAAAGGTAAAAATGCAATGCAAGCCGCGAAAGAAAATTGCGATGTTTGTGGACCTAGTGCAGTGTCTGTGAGAGTAGCACAAATTTTGTTTAAGCGTTTTCAATCCGGTTTTGATGTCAAAGATGCATCTCGCTCTGGTCGCCCTATTACGGATAAAATGGATGCCATTTTTTTAAAAAAAAGTGGAGCAACATCGGCATATCAGTAGTTACGACGTAGCTGAAGAACTGGAAATTGACCACAAAACAGTTTTGGCGCATTTGAAAAAAACTGGGTACACAAAAAAGCTCGATATTTGGGTCCCTCACGAGCTCACTGAAAGAAACCTAATGAGCCGTGTACTCATCTGTGATTATTTATTACGACGTAATGAAACCGAACCATTTTTGAAGAAGCTGATAACTGGTGATGGTAACACGTTCAATTTTATAGATCAATAAAATTGACGAGACCACTTAAGTCAATGTTTTCTCCATACTGTAAACCGAAGAACATTGACCAATACTAACCCTAAACGATCAATAAAATTGATCAATCACAAAGATTGATCAATAAAATGTAACGTGTATGGGGCCTAACGCTAATTTAGTTCGACTAGAACCCTACCCTGCCAAAAGAGTTTAAAATACCTATACTGACCTTCTGTGCTAACGATCTATTATTGTTCCAAATACTTTTACTGACATTAAAGTCACTAAGAACTAATCAAATGGCTCTAAAACCGACTTTTTCGTATAGTCAATACCTATTTATTGGCTGTTTAATTGATAATTTTCATACAAATAAGAAAAACATGTAAAATATTTTATAAAAAACAGCAGCGCGTCCACCCGTTGGCACATGCCGGGGCAGACTAATTCACGCCCCGCCAAGGGCCTCGCCCTTGGCTCGCCGCAAAATAACGCAAAATATTACTAAACAGACTTAATTTTAGCTCTAAAAATAAAATGATCAATTGAGCTTGTAAATTTTTAAATTTCCTATCCGAGGGTGTAAAAATATTTAATGACGCAATCTTCCTTTACGCGGCATTGTACACTGTGTGACTGGAAAGGCGTTCTAAAAGTATTTTTTTTATTCATAATGTACCTAGTAATCGAATATTTTGTTCAATTGATAAGTACAGGTGCAGAATGATCTTATTGGTGATATTTTTTTCATATCTGTAGAATTCATAGGTTCTTCAGTATGATTAGTTAAAAAGACGCGTTTGGCCTATGTTAAAGGCGTAATGCACGTGGGCCTCGAAAGAACGCTCTACGAAGCTGATTATCTTGGTGCATTATTTACTAAAAAGACAGTAATGTAGCACAGATAATATAGGTAATACTATACTAACAAAGTAAGATTGATTTTTCCGGATAATCATCAAAGTTCTGCACTTTTATCACAAACACATTAAACATTAGGTAACCTTTGGTGATGTGTTATATTTAGTAGACTCTTAGATAAGGGAGAGTAGACAAGACTCGGGTACTTTTTTCTATCATACAAACATCAGCTCATATACCTTCTATTTGTAAAAGTAGAAGACTAAATAACAAAGAAGTCTCTCGCATTTCCTCGATTGTTATTCGCAACTTGAGCGGCGCGGCGTTAAGCTGAACTAACCCATTTCATTGGGTCGAGTGACGAGCGCTGACCGGCCAAGGGCCCTTGCATTCTCCTTCATCGGCTTATTACAACATTTACGATGCTGAACCTAAACCTATTCTAAACCCTAACTCTTAAAGCCTAGAGTCGGGTTTTGAAGATTGAGTGGACATGTCTGCATCAATAGCCATGCCTGAGCTATTGTCTCGCCTTCCTATTCAAAAGTTGACATGGAAACGGATCAATTTACTTGTGTAGGTATACTTAGGTAGGCACGTGTATCATACATATAGGGTACCTATAGAAAACCTTCCATGGGGTGGTTAGATGTAGGTACAACTGTAATGTAGCACAATAAGACCATGTATTAGGTATACAACGCACTACTACAACAGCCTGAAGACGTCCACGGCTGAACATAGGCCTCCCCCTCAGAGCACTGCTGCATCCTGTGCATCCATCCATCGGCTTCCCGCGGTTTTAACCAGATCTTCAACGAATCCAGTCCTCTAGATCTCTCAACTCAATAACCATATTCCTATTCCTTATTCACTCGTATCTCCGACCATCGGGTGTCATAAATTCAGCGGAAACGTCGCCGGCCACGCCGCCACATGATTAGCGGTGTCTGCTCCTGACATCTCTAATTGTACTAACTTTATCGCCAAGATCGGATAGTTGGATTTAGATTTTCGATGCGTTATGCATTTGATTCTTATTATATAGCGATGATCCCTAGGAACAACGTTGAGAACGCCTTGCTAAACAATAAAGGTAGATAGCCCAGCTAAAGAATACGCTTACAAAAAGTATAGGTACCTAGCCTCATTATTTCTATTACTAATCTATTTAGATCACAATCTACTCAAGTTTTCACTGAGGTTCTACTAAGCCCAAAACAATCTGAAAGTCAGGGTCTACATCCAAACCTTCATAAATTGTATTGTTATCAGACAGTGTTAGAGCAGTAGAGCTAGAGTAAGAAAAACGCTGATTAGTTTGGAAAACTGCTCACCTATACCTAAAGGTAATTTTTGTATGCTGTAGTATTAAAAATTCAATTATGTAATATGAAGTTGCTAAAATAAATATTATCTACGAATTTAAAACGACTACAGTAATCACTATCTGTTCGTAGCACCAAATGGTAGACCTACGGCTAGCTACGCGAGCGTAGCGTAGCGTATAAAAGTATAAATTATAACAAAAGTAGGTAAGTATTTATAGTTTTGTTACGCTGAGATTCATTACGTCGAATTTTAATAATACCTACTTATTATAGAGTGTGCCAGGTTTACATTACAAATAATGCATTGATCATTTTTTTTTGGTTTAACTTTCAGCGGGACGCACCTATAGATTAATTAGTCCTGCACAAAAATACATCCACATATATACACACACACACACATACATTATAGTCATACCAATACTTACATAATAGTAGGTACAAGACGAATTCGTGACAGAACATACATTTAATCTAGGCTGTGTGCGTAACTATGTAAATGTACCTACCTAATATAAAAACATATTAATTAATGTCCGCTAACGATAAACTGGGTGTGATATACAAAATTCAAACTCAATGTTGAAATGCCCAGTAGGTACCTACTCATGGAAGATTAGTCAGGAAATTTGTTTCCTGTTTTCAGCGATCGAATTCGAGGATGAAATAGTCGGATGCTCCGATAGTCTGATTGGTTTCATTTTGACAACTACTGCCTACAAATAGCTGCAAAATGGAACTCATTACGAGCACCAGTGGAATAGACAATTAGGTCCGCATTTGTGCTGCTAAGCCTCTCATTTTGCTTTTGTTCAGCTGAAATTTGGTTTTGTTACAGTAGCTATTGGCGGCAAAATATTGTTAAACGTTTTCCAACATCCACTTGCATTCGTTAAACCTAACCAATATTATAATTTCTAAATATGCACTATACTACGTAGTACTACGGTAGTACTAACTACTATAATACATTCTGTGCCTATACTATCGACATGTGGCTATGTTTTTTCATTAATTTTCATCGGTCTAATATAAGGAGGTACCTACATTTTAATGGCAACGTGGCAACCTTTATAGCATAAAGGGAAAGGGCAAAAATGCCGTAGATGTCCAGCGTTATAAGGTAGGTATATAGGTAAATTCTCTATTTCCTTCCACGTAATGTATGGTATGTAATGTAGTACCTACTTACCTATGGTTTACGTGAAAGGAAAAACATGCTAGGTAGGTACATATTTTCTAAGGCAGGCCCTACACGTTCAGTTTTATTGATCAATCTTTGTGATTGTTCAACGTTATTGATCGTGGAGGGTTAGTATTGCGCAACGTTTTTGGGTTTACTGTATGGAGAAATCATTGACGCGTATGGACTCGTCAATTTAATTGATCAATAATGCGCGTTCAATTTTATTGATCAATCTTTGTGATTGTTCCATGTTATTGATCGTGGAGGGTTAGTATTGCGCAACGTTTTTGGGTTTACTGTATGGAGAAAACATTGACGCGCATGGACTCGTCAATTTAATTGATCAATAAAAATGAACGTGTAGGGCCTGCCTGAAAATTTTTATAGTTATAACGTCAGGTATAGGTCTTTTAGAATTTGAATAACTTTCTAGACCGGCTTACATAAACTGATGTTATTTATCTTAAAACACCTTTTCTGAGATTTCAGGCAAGTTTATACTTAACCTTATTAATTTTGAGAATTAATAAGAGAGGCCCTACCAACTTACCAACCCACCTTCAAATGATGTAATTCTGAACAGTAGTACCTATACTTTGTTAAATGTGGGACTACGAAACAAAATAAAGTACCAACTAGGTACCTATAGTATTTTTTATTTATAATTTATAGGTATAGCATTTGACCACTACCTCACTGGACCCTAATTCTGTATGACCAATTTACGATTCCTTGATTCGAAACCACGCGAATTCCTTGTCTTATATAAGAAATCTGCAAAAACCTATTCTCTATGAAATGGAAACAAAACCGCGCGAAATGAATTTGGAAATGACGCGATTTGAACTGTCAAAAATCATAATGTTCCACTGAGACACGTTTCGAAACATCAACACGTCAAAAGTTACCACCACTTAATATATCAATATTTATCCAAATTAAAAATAACATAATGTAAAGAGAAGGTATTTTTAATGCTGTGACACGATTTGAACAAGACACGATAACGACGTGGTTTCGTATCGTGTGGAATCTGAGTTTTCATACAGAATTAGGGCCCAGGACCCTAATTCTGTATGACCAATTTACGATTCCTTGCTTCGAAACCACGCGAATTCCTTGTCTTACATAAGAAAACTGCAAAAATCTATTCTCTATGAAATGAGAACGAAACCGCGCGAAATGAATGTGGAATTGACGCGATTTCAACTGTCAAAAATCATATGTTCCACTGAGGCGCGTTCCGAAACATCAACCCGTCAAAAGTTACCACCACTTAAATTAAATATTAAATATTCAAAATAAATCTAAAATGTATTTCTAAAGGTTTTCTGTCAATTTTTAATAATTACCCATAGCTTCGTTATATCACAACATAAATATATGCCATTCCTTTATTTTAATTTTTATCGGTTTTGGGATGAGAATTCCTTTAGTTCTAATTCGGAACGCACTTGAGGGATCCAAAACCTGTCATAGATAATTTGTCTAGATTATACAGAATACAAAAATTGACGATTCCTTGGTGTGACACGATTTGCACAAGACACGATAACGACGGGGTTTCTATGGCCCTGGGCCATAATTCTGTATGAAAACACAGATTCCACACGACATAGAAACCACGTCGTTATCGTGTCTTGTTCAAATCGTGTCACAGCAAGGAATCGTCAATTTTTGTATTCTGTATAATCGGAGATTATCTAAGACAGGTTTTGGATCCCCCGAGTGCATTCCGAATTAGACTAAAGGATTTCTCATCCCAAAACCAACAAAAATTAAAATAAAGGAATGACTTACATTTATGTTGTGATATAACGAAGTCATGGGTAATTATTAAAAATTGACCGAAAACCTTTAGAAATACCTTCACTTTACATTAAATTATTTTTATTTTGAATAATTAATATTGACATAAGTGGTGGTACTTACTTGGTACTTGGTACTTGGTGTGCGGGCTCCTTTTCCGCAACTAGGCCGCACAGCGGCCCTTTTTGCGTGAGGTGGCACACATCAGTCCAGCCACCCGATGTCATCCAGGAAGGCCAGCAGGCCGGGAATGTCGGCGCAGGCCTCCTGGGTTGTTCCCGGAGTCCCGAGGAACTCCGTTCGCTGCTTGGCCACACTGCTGCACTCTAGCAGCACATGTGCGGCAGTTTCTTCTGCCCCCATGCAGCCTCTGCACAGGGGGCTGTCTGTGACACCTATTGTAAACAGGTGTTTGTTTAGGGAACAGTGACCAGTAACAATACCGACGACTCGCCGGAGTTTGTCCCGTTTCAGATTTAGGAGCTTCCGGGAGTATCTCCGGTTAAGGACCGGAAACGCCTCCCTCGACTGCCTACAATCCTTCATACCTGACCAGTTTTCTTGATGTTGTTTAGCTGTTCTACCGCGAATCCAGGATCGAATCTGGCTGAATGGCAAAGGTATCATCGGCTCCGGGCCTACAGGGCGTAAAACCGAGCCTCGCCTTGCCAGTTCATCAGCCGCATCATTACCTCTGGATCCGCTGTGACCCTTGATCCATTGGAGAGTAACCGTATTCCTACTACTTACTTCTTCCAGTAGATTGTGGCATTGTATAGTGAGCCCCGTAGAGTGATCATTGCGTTGTAGGGCTCGCAGCACAGCAGCACTGTCTGAGAGTATCCTTATACGCGTATCAGTTACCTTTCTCTGGAGTACCGCTAATGCCGCTTGGATGATACCCACGCACTCCGCTTGGAAGATGGAGTTATGTGCACCCAACGCCACTGCTGTGTGTATGTTCAATTCATCCGAGAACGTACCTGTTCCCGTACCCATGCTGGTTTTGGAGCCATCAGTATATATCCTTACTTCATGTACACCTGAACTATCACTTGGCTCCTCGTGTAGCTGGACTTTGTAACTTCTGGTAAAGATATGCTTTTTGGGGACTCTATCATAGATTGAGAGCATCGTAGGGTTACCTTTCGCAAACTCATCTATGATGTTTGTGTGTACTGCCAGCTTGTCCTGGTCCCAAAGATTCAGTGCTCTTAGTCTGAAAGCAGATGCCGCAGCCTCCTGCTGCACGTGTAGCTGCAGCGGTACTACTCCCAGCAGGGCTTTTACCGCCGCTGTGGGAGCCGTCCTCATACATCCCGTTACAGCCACACATGCCAGTCTTTGGAATCTCAGGAGCTTGTTGATAGTCGTGCTCTGTTTGGTCCTAGGCCACCATACTAGAGCTCCATAAGTTACAGAAGGTCTTATAACCGTGTCGTACAGCCATAGGGATATCTTGGGGCTGAGTCCCCATGTCTTACCAATCATTCTTCTGCACTGCCAGAATGATATCGTAGCATTCTTTATCTTGTTGTCTAAATGTTTAGCCCAATTCAATTTACTGTCTAGTGTGACTCCCAGATACTTCACTTCATCAGACAGTTTCAGTTGTGTGCCAGAGAGGGTTGGCAATGTGTACGGCCCCATATTGCGCTTGTTTGTAAACATAACTAGTTCAGTTTTGGAAGGATTCACGGTCAATCCGTATTCGTTGCACCATTTAGCGACGACTTTTAGGGCGTTGTTCATAATATTACAGGACACACTGGCAAAGTGTCCCGATATGAGTATCGCCAAGTCATCAGCGTAGCCTATAGTGTAAAAGCGCTGAGCGTTCAGCTTGGTGATCAGATCATTGACTACCATGTTCCATAAGAGCGGCGACAAGACACCGCCCTGAGGGCAGCCCCTCGACACCACCCCTCTCGTCGTGCCATTGAGGTCTATTCGCACCGCTCTCAGTTCAAGCATGCCAATGATCCATTCCACCAGCGTCCTATCCACTCCATGCTTACTTAAGGCCGCATTGATGCTGCTAAAGTTTGTTTTATCAAAGGCTCCTTCGATGTCAATGAAGGCACCTAGGCATAGTGTTTTGTTATTCAAGTCTCTTTCGATTCTGCCTATTACTCTGTGCAAGGCAGATTCTGTAGACTTGCCAGCGCTGTAAGCGTGTTGCTGTGTGCTAAGGGGTGCCAGCGGCAGTATATTATCTCTAATATATCGGTCGCATAGCCTTTCCATGGTCTTTAGGAGGAAGGACGTCAGGCTTATCGGCCTGTACGCCTTTGCCTCCGTATAATCAGTTTTGCCTGGCTTCGGGATGAATAGGACCTTGACTTCTCTCCACCCCAGGGGAACGTACCGTAGCGCCAAGCACGCCCTGAAGATGTCATTAAGTATCCTACAAATATAATTCCCCGCCCACTGTAGTAGGCCAGGGAAGATACCATCCAGACCTGGTGTTTTAAAAGTTTGAAATGAGTGAATCGCCCAGTTCACTCTCTCTACTGTTACGACTGTCTGTGCTACCGCCCAGTCGTCCCCCGTGGGGGGTGTTGCCACGTGTTCACACCACCCGTCTGTCTCGTTTACGATACAGCCAGGAAAGTGTGTTTGTAACAGTAGATCATTTGTTTCCTCATCTGTTTTCGTGTATGTGTTATCTGCTTTTTTCAAAGAGCCAATCGTGCGATTAGAGTTAGCCGATAAGATCTTCCTCACTCTATTCGCCTGCGTATTTGACTCAATGCTCGTAGTATATTTTCCCCATGTCCTGCGACCTTTGGAACGTAGACGCTTTTTATATACGGCTTGCGCGTCTTTGTAATTGTCCCAGTCTCCATCGTCGTAGGTATTCATGGCTCTGTTAAATAATGTACGTACCTTAGCTTTTTGTCTTTCGAGAGCCTCTGACCATCCTTGACTCCCCCCTTTACCCTCATGCGGGGTAGTTAGAGGGCAGGCGTCCTCGAAGCTCCTCGTCAGGCTTTCAGTTAGCTTCACCACCGCTTGCTCCACTTCAGTGGCGTTGTATATCTGAGCTCCCGCCTCCTCCTCCTGGTTAAGGTACTGTTGAACAGAAGTTCTATAACGTACCTTATCCGTCTTCCGAGGATTGCGGGATGGTGCTGGTGTCTTAATGTGTAGGTCTAGTTCAAATCTGATCCACCTATGGTCAGAGCAAGAGGATTCGTCAGATACCCTCCAGTTCTTAATGATATCTGAATTGTTACCTGAGACCAAGGTGAGATCAATGATGGTGCGGCATCTTCTTGTTACAAAGGTAGGCTCCGCACCTATGTTAGCAATTGAGAGGTTAGTGGTGAAAAGAAAATTTACCAGTTCCTCTCCCCTGTTGTTCGCTGTGGGCATACCCCATAATGGATGGTGCGCGTTGGTGTCTGTTGAAATAATGAGTTGATATTTGTTTAGTTCACAGTATCTTACCAGGTCAGTGACATGTTTCGGCAGAATTTCTTCGTCCGCCGGCATATAAGCTGACGCGACAATGATTTCCCCCGGATTTCCTGATAGGCCCTGGAGTCTGGTAGCCACCAGATCTCTAGAGCCGAACTCATTCAGGGGCACCGACGCCAGGTTGCGTGGAACATAGATGCATGCACGCGGGTTGTTACAAGTTCTATCAAGAATTAACTTACCAGTTAAGTTGGAGAGACCACACACTCGTCCCGCCCTGATCCACGGCTCCTGGATAAGGGCAATGGTCTCCTCCTTGTTTAACCCCAGCACTCTCCGAAGGTTAGCCGTTGCAGTGAGGCTGTGCTGGAGGTTTGCCTGTAGAGCCCTACAGGTCGGCATGGGGTGGGTCACCGCCATACACGCTCCCCTCCTCCGACGTCGACTCCTCCAACTCCACCAGGTCTCTCCACGCTCCGATAGAGGTGACAGCGTCCACACTCATTCCCACCTCCGCCTTGGATGTAGATGGCTTGGGGGATGAGTGTGCTGGTACGATGGGGGTAACCCCGCTCGCACCTGCTGGTGGGTCAGGCTCCGTTGTTCGGATGTCTGCTGTCTTCTTCTGCTCGCTAGTACCCGGCTTTGGTTCCGGTGCAGATTGCTGCTGCGGTTGCGGTTCGTCGTGCAGCGAACCGTCCGCCGCATAGAACCGCACGTATACGCTCCCGAGATTGTGAGCAAGACGGCGTCCTCTTCCCAGAAGCAACGGGACCACGCCCTCGGGGATCCCCAGCATGAGGAAAAGGGTCCCGTCCTTCTGATGGGAGTGGCTCAGCACCGTCCAGGAGTGCACCTGGGCCCACCTGTTTTGGCTGTGGAGAACAAGGCTGGTGTCCTCCAGCGAGTTCTCACACTCGGGGAGCCACAAGGCCGCACGTACCCTCCTGGTCAGCTCGCTCTGACGCCTCACCAACAGTCTCGGGCAAGTTTCTGTGGGCAGACTGGCAATAGTTCCCACAAGCCATGCCTTAGAAGCCTCGTCCTCACACCACAGCTTCAGTGCTCCATCAGCGATGATGGGCTTTCCCCTGAAGGAGGGTGAAAAGTCATCCGAGGGATCCTTGCTGCCCGCCAGGATCTTCAGCTCCAAGAACCTCTTGATCTTCGTGGCTTGCTCGTCCGTTAACTGCTGATTGTCCTCCCTGGTGATCGCCACACAGAGATCGTTTGGTGCGATTTCCGCATAGCTTACCGGGGCCGGACGATTGCTGTCGAATCTAGCTTTTTTGTGTTCACCTCTCGGTGACACAGTATCGTCCAACCGCGTACGCTTGATTGGCTCAGAGTGAGCAGGCGCTTGAGCCGACACCGCGATGGCTATCGCGGCGCGCTTCTGGCGGTTGTACCGATTGCCGTGCTTGGACCCCACCTCCACACCTCTGCGACCTTCAGGCCCAGCTTTCACCGCGGACAAGTCCACAGTAACTGCTGGCGGGGCATGCGGCTTGTTGGCAGGTTCCTTGCTTGCCGTCTCTGCTTTCTTGGACTTAAGGTAAGCGCTGGGGCCTGCGACAATCCGTTTGGAGTCTTGGGGTGCTAGCCCCCGACCCGCCGGACGCGCTCCCTTGCGCTCTTCCTCTCGTCTTTGCTTATATCTCAGCCTCTGCTTCTGGCTTTTAGTTAGTTTCACCCCCGGGACGTGAGCCACCACGGGGTTGGGACCACTGGAACTAGAGGTTCCGGCAGTACGCCGTTGCCCTTCGTTCCTTGTTCCCTTCTTATTTTTATGCCGTACGACAGTCCACGACGCAGTTTGATCCTCCGGGACCGCGAAGGCCACCTCGAGGTTCTTTACCGCGTCGCTAGTTGATGCAGTTTGCTTCTGGTTGGTTTTCGAGCCTGGGGCCATATTATGTTTTCCAAAATTAATTCGTCGATCCAGGTTCCCCACCCTCCTCGGAGCCCGCACCGGGGGATGTCTTAGTTAGACACCAGGGCTACCTGAAAAGATATAGAGAGGCAGATCAAGTATCCCGCGAGTCTAGACGGTACCACCGATCCCGACGCCAACCACTCGCCGGCGAGCAGCGTGTTCCGCCGACTGCGGGCCCCATTGATCCCCCCCTCTAGCCAGACGGAAGCAGAAGGCTGTCCGTCCATCGCTGATTAACCATAGATGGCTGGTCTATGGCCCCCCGTTTAGAACGAAATTCACACCAAAGAGGAGTGTTGCATTTGAGGGGTACTAAACTTGACCCTCTCAAGCGCTCAGCCTCCAGGTTAGTTGCATCCGTCCATACGGGCCCCCACGCACAGCGTCAAAGCGTGGGTGGTCAGAACCCCCCGCCAACATCAATCCTATATGAGATATGGGCCCATAATGACCTGACCACCTTGTCACCATAGCGGATTAGGGTAGGGTTTTGGAAAAAGGATCGGGACGGTACAGGTAGTGAGTCTGGGAGGACAGAGACCCTAGCCTAACCTACACAACCTAAACCGAGACAGAGGATAAGGGCGGAAAGAGGTACCGAGGAGGGGAAAACAGAGGTACGTCTAATAGTTTTGGCTACGTCTGTTCCTAAGGGGACCAGACCAAAAACAGGCGGCAACCACGTGTAGGAAACTTACTAGACTTGATATGAAATATCTTAGCAACCTGTGCTCCTTTTCATACCCATTCGCCAACCCGTTCACCGGACAGGTGACCGGGTTAGGGATTTGCCTTCATCAATGTGTAGTTGATCAAGGATAGTCCCCGCCCCATAAGTGGTGGTAAGTTTTGACGTGTTGGTGTTTCGGAACGCGTCTCAGTGGAACGTATGATTTTTGACAGTTCAAATCGCGCCAATCCCAGTTAATTCCACATTCATTTCGCGCGGTTTCGTTCTCATTTCATAGAGAATAGAGTTTTGCAGATTTCTTATGTAAGACAAGGAATTCACGTGGTTTCGAAGCAAGAAATCGTAAATTGGTCATACAGAATTAGGGTCCTGGTGGTAAGCGATGACGTGCCCTACGGTGGTGCATGCTTGCCTAGAAGATACCTGTAAAGTATTATATTATAGGTAGGGAAATACTGATTAATTTTCGTATTATAGTAACGCCTATATGTAGGTATATTTTAGATTTTTGTAAAAATGTAAATGATAGACGTGACGAGCTAGTCGTTTACCTATGTGATCATATCATACATGACCATACGCTCGTATTTTTCATGAAATTACCTGCAAATACTATGCAACATTTTTCTCCCCAAGACATTATACGGTAAATCTCTGTAGATATGCGTCTTAGAGATGCATGGAGTTTGTCGTGAGGTTGCTCCAGCCACCCGGAAAATTGCAGACTAGCTGGTATAGGTACACGCTTACATTTCCAGCCTATGTCGTTGTACCGGCATCTAGGTACCTACTTATATTTTAACAGCTTTATGGTAATCTGATATTTTTTTTTGGAATAACATAGTAGATAATACAGTACGTGCGATATTAATAGCGTAGGTATAAGTACAAAGTATATAATATAGATTATTATTTACAGGAGGACTGCTTAAAGCTAACCTGCGGTTTTACACGCGCGTTTTCACACTTCACTTTCTATTTGACCCCGTTTAGGCGATAATTTTCAAAAACTCTTCGTAGTACCTACATCTTAACTTAGAAGATACCCACAAAATATCAAGCAAGACTTACATCCAGTAGTCTTGGGATGTGCGTTGCTTGGGAGTCAGTCACGCAGGAGAAAAATTCAAACCTATATACCTAACAGTATCGATGAAACATCTTTACATTATCAAACTAGCTAACCCGACAGAATGACATGGGCAAGACCGATAGATCTAGTGCTGTCCTGTTTAACTCTTCTAACAATTCTGATAGATGCTCTGATAACTATCAAGTATTTGATTTAAGATCACAAGCGTAGAATTCTAGTCTAGAGACAGAATACATGAGATCGCAACTGCGTAAATAGAAAGCCGGCAGTGTCAGGTAGCAAACAGCCATGCACATTGCACAGTTCACATATTGTCTTTGTCCGTCGAATCCAAAGCCCAAACGAGCCATGTAGCAGGCATTGATTGCGTTGGCTTGACAACGTTCGTTCATTCAATTTGCATTATTTACTTATATTGTTAGCTACAAATAAATAATGTAGTCGATATTTTTGTAAGGCCCTTGGCATCCAGTCAAATTTTAAGTACCTAACTCGTGTAAAACAATAACCTGTATAAAAGTCATGACCATAGTTCTTTAATATTTTTTTAATGTGGCTGTCGGCTGCTTGTCTAAGGGTGAGTTTTTCAATCCATAGTTAAGGCAACCATTTGTTAAAAACTCTAACAGATTTTGACCATTGGTTAGAATTTGTCAGCATTTTTAACCATTGGTTAGCATAACTGCGGATCAAAAAACCTAGCCTACGATAGAAATGCTGAATTTGACATCTAAGTACATAAAAATAGCAACTCAAAAAAATTTATACAGAGTCACGCAGATAGGTAAGTTCACAGAATTATTCTTTATAGAAATGTACCTATACGAATTTTCAATTAACATAATATCTAAGTACTTAATATAATTTTTTCGAGCTCTTCGTAAGGAACCAGTTTTATGTAACATCATAAAGCAAATATCGTTCAATATTAAGCAGGTACTAATCAAATTTATATTTCATTAGTCCTTTGAAATATTTGGTATGATTAGGTTAGTTCAAAATAATAATGACTGTCTAACTTTACTCCTCTTACAGTATTCAAATTCGAAGAAAATTATAATATTAAATTTATAGTTCATGTGCCTATTTGAGCAAACTTTATACATAAAATATTTAGCTTTTCGGTGAATAAATAGGTATAATTCAGTTAGATATCTTTTATGACGAATTGAATGAAATTGGATAGGTACCTACCCGAGGCAAAGAGAGTGAGGTGGCTTAGCGAAATTCGAAAGTTTAGGCAAAATTATTTTAACTTCAGCTTAAATTATAAGCAAAAGTAATTCGAATTATGTAGAATTAAGCTTTTTATTGATTAAATACCTAATTAAAACAATCCCATGTAAGATAACTAACAAAGATAATAAAATCAAGCATCAGTATTATGTATTTATCATATATATTTTTCACTGGACGTTATGTATGTCCAAAATTCACTATCAAAGTAAAAAATTCGTAACGGTGTTTTACAGTCGAAAGCTCCGTTTCAATTATTCACAATTCCCCAATTTAAATTTAAATTTGTTACAGATTGCCTGTTTTTTCTCTAATTAGAATTGAAGCCCAACAGAAATAGATTTTGCGAAATATGCGAAGAACGTTTTTATAATTTTATTTGTGATATGACCAATTTTCTGCTTAAAATTGTGTAGGTATTTCAGTCCTACTTACTCTACTCAGCCTAAACACGATAAAATTAATTTTAATGTTACGAAAGGAACTGCTGCTGTTTTTATGGGTAAAATTAATTGGGCTTGGTTAAGCATTAATTATCTATGTGAAAAGAGGAACATAATTTGTATTTGGAAATATGTATATAAATAATATATATAAGAGGTACCGGAGCCGTTTCAATCATCACAATAGCTTTTTCGCGGAACTCTTAATTTACTTACCGGTAGGTACTATTATCCGGTGGGTACTATTCTATGTTAACTTCAGTAATATAAGCAATCCGAGTGCAAAATTTAATTTAAATTGGCTCTACTGTTTTGGCGTAAAATCAAACAGACAACATTTCACTTTTATATATTCGTAAGGGATGAATGGATGCACCAAATGCTTTTTTTTACAATTTATAGCATTTGACCACTGTCTCACCTGACGGTAAGTGATGACGCGGCCTACGATGGAAGAAAAAAAAGAAATAGATCAAGTCATTTCCCAATCACCATATTGGTTGAAAGTTTTAAAACCAAATCTGTGAAATCAGTGCGATCCAATGTAGCGAAGTAAAAGGCGCACCGAAGAGGCTTATTTTGAGTCTCAGTTCGGGGCGTGCTCAAGTGAGGTCGTTAGCAATCCTGGTCGAGAGTCTCGTTGGAGTTTTGAATTAATGCCTTTCCGATCGTGATTACCTGCGCCAAGGAAACGGACCGACAGCCACTGTATGACGTTCGTGACTTAATTAAAGCCAGTCAAAAATGGTCCATTTCGGTCCTCGATTTGGCCTTTGTACTTCGAGAGCTAATGTTGTCTTTGCGTTTTTCTTCACTCACAAAAGGTGATAAGAATTCGTAGAACCCTCACTTCAACGTCCATTCTTTGAGACCGCTCGAGCACTTGTGGTGGCTTACTGTTCTAATTGACTTAAAGTTTGAGGCTCTTTAGAGTCAGGTACAAGTTAAAGTATTAACAATAATTGTCACAAAAATAATCACCCTATATAAACAGGTTTTTTGTGCCATATCTAAAAACTATATTAGGTATTTACTTTAAATAATAATAATAATAAGTTCCTCACTCTGCAGCCCTAACCACCGATAGCTTGGGTCCTGCACCGCTGCCGGCGGCACTCTAGGTTTAGGTTTTATTATAGTATTTTTGTAATTTATTTTTATATGAATATTGTAACAAAACCTAAATCTAAGAAAATGTAATAAATGAGTGAATAATAATAAATAATAAATATGTGTGGGGTATGTCACGCAGCGCCATCTAGCCCCAAACTAAGCATAGCTTGTACTATGGGAACCAGATAACTGATAGAATACTTAGATACATTTTTGTTTGTAAATACATACACAGAATACAATATAACACCCAGACACAGAACAAACATCGATGTTCATCACACAAATGTTTGTCCTGGGTAGGAATCGAACCCACAACCTATAGTTCAAAAGGCAGAGCTACTACCAACTGAGCTAACAGACCAGTTAATAAACGTGATGTCGAAATTAATCGTTAAGCCAAGTCAGGAGCCTTTGGATGACTAAAGATTCTCACACCTGTGCTAACCACTTGCCACGAGACGAATCGAGACAGATTATTTTGAAATTAGAAAAAAGTGAAGCGTTCCTCGTTCGAACAACAATATCATTGAGTTGTCGATTCGAACAAATTTCAGTTCAACGCACCGAGGCTGAAAACGAACCTATAGTTAAATCGTGCAAACAAAAACTTTCGTTCGCTCAGTAACTTTCTGTTCTAGCGCTCACTTGGTACCTACTTATACTTATACTTATACATTTGTTGGTAAAATCCTTACCTAATTACTTCATTCTACGATTTAATAAGGCGTAGGTGGTAACAGGCACACAAAAAATGTAGTTTCATATAGGTAAAAACGTTTGATGTATTTGCGAATGCTAGGCACAAGTGCTATACGTCGTAGTCGTGCTGTGCTACAAAGCTCGCGAGACGCGGTTCGTTGTTGCGAACTAAGAAGTTATCGTTCTTAGTTCGCTGGTTCATTGTGACTTTATTTTGCCATGGGATTCTAAAAATATCACAGTAGACTAAGGCCTAATAGAAAAGATAAAAATTGTTAAATAATATATTTTTATGTATGAGATTTCAAGTAATTCGCAGAACGAACGTTGCTAACAATGTATGTACCATGCAGTACATGAATTTAAAACTGGTTTAGCGTATATGTATTGTATACTAGTTAAAATAATCAATGCTACCAAAAAACTTAGAGCTCTGCAATTTAAAAGGCAAGTTCTATAGCTTATTTAAAATCGTCTGAACTCAATGGACGGTAATTGGCATTTATGAACTAACCCGCAAAAATAAATCCCCCTCATTTCCACTTATTTAAAAAAGCATTTGCTTACCACCAAACCAAACCGCACCTAAATATTAAAGAGTTATATATGACCACGAAAAATAATGTTTCACTGTAAACACAATAACCGTCTGCGAGAGCAGAAGGGCGTAATGAAAACAAGTGCCTTATTTAAATGGCTGCCCTCTTATTTGAGTTAAGGCTATCTCGCACCTGGGCGCGGGGCTTAAGGAAAGGATGCTAAATAAATATTTTCTAAATGGAAAGGATAAAGGGCACGCTTCAGCGATAAGTTTCTCGAGGTAACGTGAACACGGCAGTGGCGGCCAGTTTGCGTAGGCCCCGACAACAATTCTAATTAAGCGATCGCAGCTTTGTTCTCAGCAAGCGTGTTATTCCTTGGGTACATGACCTATTGATTAGTTCGGCCGTATTGACAAACTGCAAATTTTGAAGACTGCTTCCTTAGAAATCTTAGAATCATCATTAACAGCCTGAAGACGTCCGCTGCTCAATGTAGGCCTCCCACCACTGAGTGCCACATTGAGCAGCCGCTCAAAGTGGCACTCTCTGGGAATGGCCTATATTCCTTTTTACTGTGTGATGTCTCAGGATGACGTGTGCAGTGCGTAGTGTCACGCGAAACTTTAATTTAGAGTTCCGAGTGACACTGCAATCTGTTATGGGCGGCCGTGTCGCTTAACACCAGGCAAACGACTAGCTCGTCACGTCATCCGTTTACATAAAAAAAATGTTCAGCAGCGGACGTCTTCAGGTTATTGATGGTGATGATGATGTTGAATAGAAATTAGTTAGGTCTATGAATTATATATACACTTACTGAGTGTAATTGAATTCATTAGCATCCTTTGAAGCTAGGTACCTACTCCTGACACTGTACCCATGATACTAAACCCATACATTACAATAATCATTCAAAGTCAAGGAAGTAAATTGGACCTTATTGCAGTAAAAATGAAAGAAATAATCACAAACCGGGCTGGCTCACTCAGATGCTGTGTATTTTCCTAAAACTATGTTAATTTTTCTAACCCCAAAGCTCCCCAAGTGAATCGTTTAATATAATCTCGTAACTACCTAGGTACCTAATTCTAACCCGAGTTCAAAACTAGTTGAAATACCTAATTAGGTTAATGCGGTAAAAGCTAAGCTAACAGATACAGCTGGCGTATTACTGAGGTTCTGTATACGTAGTGTAGGAGCGACAGATAGATTGTAGTAAGAAGTGTTGCTGGGTCGAAACCTGTGTAGCACTCATCTATTACTTCGAAAGAACCGTTCGCCTATCAGGGGCATGTGCCCTTGATGTAGAACTGGAGCCGATGATCCCTATACCTTTCAGCCAAATCAGATCCTGAATACGCTTAAAGTCACGGGAACTACATGGACAATTTTTTTTATGTAAACGAATGACGTGCCGAGCTAGTCGTTCGCCCGGTGTTAAGCGTCACGGCCGCCCATTACAGATTGCAGTGTCACTCGGAAATCTAAATTAAAGTTTCGCGAGACACTGCGCACTGCGCACGTAGATAATCCTGAGACATCACACGATCTAAAAAAGACTTCTAGACTGTGAGATCAGTTCTTAAGTCTCATTTGCCCAGTAATTTCAGTTTTAAGGACTGCAGGCAGTCGAAGGAGGCGTTCCGGTCTTGAACTGGAGATAATCCAGGAAGGTCCTGAACCTTAAACAGGACAAATTACGACGTGTTGTCGGAATTGTCACCTGTCATTGCTCCCTAAATAAACACCTGTTTACAATAGGTGTCACAGACAGCCCCCTGTGCAGAGGATGCCTGGGGGTAGAGGAAACTGCCGCGCATCTGCTGACGGAGGGCAGTAGCGTGGTCTTGCAGCGAGCGGCGTTCCTCGGAACGCCCGGAACAGCCCAGGAGGCCTGCGCCGACATCGGAGAACTGTTGGCCTTCTTGGAGGACATTGGGTGGCTGGATTGAGTGCGCCACCTCATTACGTAAAAAGGGCCGTTGTGCGGTCTAGTTGCGGGAAACAGCCCACGCACCATGTGCATGAGGTAGATTTGCTTAAATAAATTACGATTAACATTTATAGTTTATAAATACTCCTTATACTGTAATCTTCATAGTTTCTTTAACACACACTGTTTACAGACATTACGTAGTATTTTAACAACTTATGTAGGTATATAACTGTCTTGAATTTATTAATCTGTTCCCATATTTTGTATTTTTCTAGTTGGCAACAGTGACAGACTCGTGAGGGGTCGAGAGGGGGAGTCAGGCGGCTGAGCAGAGATCACTGTAGATAGTCTTTGGCTTGCTAGTGAAAAGTTACAATGTTGAAGAATGAAGAATAAACACAAGTTTAAGAGGTGCTCCTGGTTTTATTCACAATATCACATAAGATGAAATTCTTTACCACTTTCAAAACCTTAGTAAAATTACTGCTGCCTTCTCGGCTATTTCTATTTGGGAGCTAGTCCCAAATATTGGGGCACAGATAACATGTAAAAACCTATTGCCAGATAGTGAATGTTGCCATGGGTTACCCAATTCTCAAATGGAATAGAAAATGAGTTTATTGTGGGAAATGGGCGCTAAAAGGGACGGCAGAATTCAACTTACCATGACTCAAACAAAAAAACAACAGTTTACCTACCCACGAAAAAGCGTTTGGATCTTAGTTTTTTTATAGTATTACTTTCAAAAAGTGATAAGTATTTCATTTTTTTGACTGTTGTTTACTTTTGTTTTGTGGAGTAAATAAATGAAGAAAAAGTAAGTTAACAGTAAACGCTGGTATTAATTATATTAAATTGTGGATTTTAATATTATTTGGCATTTAGATACTTGGTTTGTCATTGTGTTTTTCCAAGAGCTCAAATATGAGTTCTTGAAAAGAATGGCATGGAACATTTAGGAATTATTTATTTAGGAATGGAACACCTTACCAGCGTCATTATTTCCCGACAAATATAATCTGGAAGTTTTTAAGGCTAGAGTGAACCAGTATCTTCTAGCTTCTAGGCAAGCATGCTCCGTCGTCGACCGCGTCGTCACTTACATCAGGTGAGACCGTGGTCAAATGTTACCATAACGTTGATAAAAAAAACACAATGAACAAAAACATGCGGGAACCACGTGGCGGAGCCAGTAGCAATTTGAAAGATAATAGCTCTAATGGCCTGCCTGTGTGAATGCTACCCTGTCTTACAAAACATAAAAAAGATTAGTACCTAATTATTTTATATCAATTATTATAAAAGGTTATTCATTAATTAGAAATAAGCAGAAAAATTTAAGGTTACGAAATAATATGGACTCAAAATTAAATAATACCTCTGAACCCCAACGGTCGCGATATCGTGTCAAAAAAAGGTTTGGTTTTTAAATCAAAATAACTGAAAAAAATATAATGTACTAGCAACTCGCCTCGGCTTCGCACGGGTAGAATATTCAAATCGGATCAGTACTTTCGGAGCCTATTCAATGCAAACAAACAAACAATCAAATCTTTCCTTTTTATAATATTGTTGTAAATGTTATAGATGAAAGAAAGAAAGAAAGAAAAATGTTTTAATGAACAAGTATTAAAGTAATTTCAGAGTCATTGTAGGGTAGGTTTTGGTTTGGTTAGGTCTTATGTATTACTTATTTGTTAACTATGAAGTATCAATATAAAACGAAATTATTGAAGGTATTTCGTTTAGGAGTTACAAAATCGTAAAAAGTTGTTCGCAAAGCTCAAAAGTCTACGTCAATGCTTTCGTAAGATAAATAAACTATAGCTTTTTAATATAAACACTATTGAAAAATGCTAAGCTTTTGTGGTTCCATGTTTTCCAAAAATGTAAAATTCGTTGCCATCTTCTGTGTTTCCTGAAACTTATAACATGAGGCCAGATCATCAAGGCCAAAGTAACCTTCCAGATTTACGTGCTCCATCTTCGGCTACTCCAACGCTTTCCATCAGGGCCCTAAGTCTGTATGACCACTTTACGATTCCTTACTTCAAAACCACGCGAATTCCTTGTCTTACTTAAGAAATCTGCAAAAATCTATTCTCTATGAAATAAAACGGAACCGCGCGAAATGAATTTGGAATTGGCGCGATTTGAACTGTCAAAAATAATAATGTTCCACTGAGACGCGTTCCGAAACACGTCAAAAGTTACCACCACTTATGTCAATATTTATTCATAATAAAAGTAAGTTTAATGTAAAGTGAAGGTAATTCTAATGCTATGAGACGATTTGAACAAGACACGATAACGACGTGGTTTCGTATCGTGTGGAATCTGTGTTTTCATACAGAATTAGGGCCCAGGCGAGTTGGTGGTCAAAAGTGAATCTAAAAAGGCTAAAAATCATCGGTTTTAACCATAGATTAGGTGGGTACATCACAAAACTCCGTCTGAGGCACCCCTAGGACACAATCCGCCACCGTCCCTTATCTGCCTCGGCTAATCTTGTAAGCAATAATTCTACTGCAGAGATTATTTTTCACTCTTGACAGCAAGTCTTAATGTCTTTTGAAATAAAATTAAATCATTCTCACCGCTTCCACTTTTGAATCCATTGTCCATTGAAAGCGCTTGTTGAAATGTACTAAATAATTTTTAAGCCGCTTTTCACTTTATAAAGTTTTTGACAGCATTTGATTAACTAGGTCTCTGTATTTCATTATATTGTGAAACTAGATAGTGCTTGTAGGTACTTCTTCTTTAACTTATTTCTACTTAATCACAGCGTTGAATATATTGTTCGAAGTTACTTTGTAGCTTTTAGTATATAAGACCTCTAAAATTTTTGCTTTGTTTTTTATACGTATTACAGTTTTAATAGGTCTGAGCCTCGCTATAATTGGTTTGTTATGAAATAGATCAATTTCCATTATATTTCGTTACTTAATTAAAATGTTTTCGGCAAAAGGTCGGTAATATTGAAGGAACAACGATAAAAATATGTAAAATTTTGCTCATAAAAATGTTAAACTATAAGTAATGAAAGTGAAGGAAAATTATGCTACGACGTGCTACGGCGTAGCTTCGTAGCATGATCTGATGTTATGGAGTAGTCTTATTCCCATGAGATTTGAAAGTCGTGATTCTGTATAATATTAGTGCTCCTATAGGTAAGTCAATCCCTAATCTCTACCCCTATCCCTACTAATATATAAAAGTTACCCCTGTCTGTTTGTTTATGCGGCTATCACGCCAAAACCGCTGAACTGATTTGCATGAATATAATGTACTGACTCATTGCTTATTTTTTCGAGGTCAACGTACTTTATCCACCGAAAAAGAAAACGAGTGATCTGTGGCTGAAACCACGGGACGTATAAGTACTTTACATAAACCCCATCAATCGAATTAAGCAGTAAAGAAACGGAATAAGAGTAGCAAACACCTGTAGGTAATTAGTTTGTAATCGTTTGCAAGTGATTGTGAAAGATCTTAACTGGCATCAAGGAAAAGTGTCCTAACAGACAGTTACGATGAAAAATGTTAAATATTCTCAACTTTATCTTTCGTATAACAAAGTCTTGCAATTTTACCGCCCGAGGTGAAGTTCGCGTAATTAGCATAAAAATTAAATCAACATTTCGTTCGTGAACAAAATGACAAGTAATTATTTTGAAAGCGAGTCGTCGGTTCGAGTTGTGATAATGTAAAAGAAGAAGTGGTTCAATTAATGGAGTTCCATGTTCGACACTGGCTCGTTCGTGACCTAATTAAGTTGGGTCCGTTTCTTATATTGTTCAAGTTGGATGCGACTTCTGGGCACTACTAACGTTTTATGTGCCACAGGTTACCTCTTTGTTGCTCACTCATATGTTAAAGTAATTTATGTTTTATATTTATAATAATAATAATAATAGTGGGTGGCGACACCGCGTACCCTGATTCCAAGGGGCTAAAGTGAGTGGCGACACCGCGTACCCTGATTCCAAGGGGCTAAATGAGACCCCTGACCCCTGGCTTGCCTTAACTGGCTGTCCGGGGGTGGAAGTCGCAAGAGCTAAAACCTGAGCTCCAGGGTGGAAGTGTTAAAGGGCATAACGCCGCGAGTAGCACTCAGTGAAAGTGCAGCACACCTCTCGACACTCTAAGCCACCCACACCAATGTTGCTTCCTGGGCACCAATATGCGGTAGCCACTATAGGGAGCCCATTTAGTGGGTGGCAAGTCATCACCTGCCTCAAACATTTTGACATGAGGCAAAATTGGCAGGTGCCGTTTTCTCATTCCATAAACCAAACATCAATCCATCATAAGTTCACCACAATAGCCCAGATTTATTTTTAACCTTTGTAAACAAAATAGTTTATAATATGCCATACCATGCCTTGTAATAGTTGTAGTTAATTTTATACTCAAAAGGGCCTCTTGGTGTTAGCTTAGGCCCCACCAATGCCTCTCAAATGTCCGGGTTAGATCCGAGAATTTAAATGAATAAAGGAAATAATAATAGTTTATTTATTCAGGTAACTAGCACCCACTACACTTGAGAATATACATTATTAAAAAAAACATAAATTAAAATTTGTCTTATATAAATACTTACAATCACATTCAATTACAATTATAAAATTCATTGTCAAAATGGTTAGGGTGGCACGACGTGTGATGGTTTTCATAGACGATGTGGAAATAGGATCATCTCTCCAATAATCAATAGATACACTTGCTCTTATCTCATCTCTTATCGTAAAGTTAAGCACCATTCACTGCGGTCACTATTTGGATCGCGGCCGCTACCTGAGAGGTAGGTATTTGCGATAACTGAGCGTTACCGTTCTTCGGAAGGCATACATCCGAAGCTTTTGGGTGTGTTTTAAGAGGACCGTCCTCCTAAATAGCAGAAGGGTCTTGGCAGCCGTTCGTCACTCTGCACGTGCGATAGAAACAATTGCAGCCCGTAAGAAAACCTACATATTAGCGTATGGGGGAAACGGTTCTCACCCTTGATTTTGATATCAATCGGTTTAGTCAACAGTAAACAACAACCGAGTAATTAAATTAGTTTCTTTTTTTAAATATGGGTTTTGCATTCTAACCAAAACTACTTTTCTACGTAATTTAGACGCAAAAGGTCGTCACTTTAGGTGGCTATAACTACGAAGATATTGCGAAAATTCAATAAAAGAAAACGCGTATTATCATAACTTTTACTGATATTAAGAAAATCATAGAAACTGAATATCATTTAGGTGTAGGAAGACGTTGGCACTTTTTATATGGGTATACTCTCGTCTTTTAAACTCTGATGAGAGTATGCCTATACAACACAGAGCATTAAAACATGACGCTTCGTGGCGAAGCGTATTTTTTTTCGTGCTCTGTGCTATACAAGAAGGAGTGAAGTATACACTGAATCACCAGTAAAGAATTGAGTAACAACGTATACTGTGTGCCTAACAGGCTTTAATAGGGAATGCCTAAATAGGCGTTAAGATATACTAAAAGAAGGGCCTTGCCATAGCCACCACCATCCCCTGCAAAAGAAACATTACAGGAATTTCCTGCAATCCCCTTTGCCGGTTTTCATAGCACTTGAGATAAAATTTAAGAGCTATTATTATTCCTAGACCACAGCAAAATAGCTGCCTGAATAGACTTTGCTCGTCGACATTTATTTCTCTGTTCTATTTGTCTTGAACCTGGTAGTAGGACCCCCAATCTCGGTAACAAGAACACAATGATTTTTCGATTCTGATTTTCTCGTTTATTCAGATCATAACACAAATTTTAGTAATCCCTCAGATTCTGGAAACGGCTTTGTCTCCAACTTTGAGGATTGGAATCGCCGCCTTGAGGCGTGGAATTAGTTTTACCTGGGTTTGCTTTTACCTAGATTACCTTTAGTTGAGTAGACATCCTAAAAGAGATATTTTGTTGAGATTTCCAACTTTTCCACTAGATTAGTCAGAAAAATACTTTTTGGCTAAGCTAAATGTTTATTCTTAAATAGTTGGAGTTTCAAACATTGTGCCATTCAAATATACTAAAAAGAGCATGAATCTCAGTGTTAGTTGGCCACTCATTACGTTCCCACGCAATCTAAATGTACTGGCATCATAATTATAATGAAATTTCTAGGTATCACATACCTAATTATAAAGATCTGATAAAATTAAAATTATTTTCAACAAATAGGCTTTTGGTTAAAATTAAATCTATACAATTTAGCCATACTTCATTTTGATAAAATCTTTTGAATATAATTTATTAAAGGTGTTATCAAAACTAATTAGGTATCTACCATTTCTCCGAAGCAGGCTTCCTTTTTATAATACTACGCACTTTATATTAAAAAAAACATGAGTCACTCAGTATCATCCAGTGCTATTATTATTCACTGCAATAGCATCTAATTAAAATAAAAATGACGAACTTTGTTAATTAACATATTCAATAGGATGAAAAGTTTTTACGAGTTTTTGCCTCTCTCCATTTCTACTCTTTATTAGGAACCTGGCGTAACAGGCTTCCCTTATCGTTGTTAACAGAAATTCAGAATTTTACATATTATTTGTTTGATATATTCGTCCTTGACTCCATCGGAGCGGAGGGGAAAATTCTCCGGACGAGGGACCCTGTAAAATGTCTAGAAGTTTGCTATGTATGTAAAGCAGTATTTTACTGTGTACATAAGCAAAGTTTAAAATTGGAAAACAGGTAAATCTACATTCGAATAACATGTTATTTTGTACCTATAGCACAGAAAGAATAACCAAGCAAACGGCCAACCTGATGGCAAGCTATCATCACCGTTGCTTGTGAGCATCTGTAACATCCATCGGGCGTGAATGATTGCCGAGCTTTTGCAGTCATTGTCACGGTTATATTATTCTCTTTGGTCAGTGCTTTGGCTCTCAAGTAGAGACTGATCTAGTCAGGTCTAGTACAATTAAAAGCGCAATTAAAAAAAAAGTTGGTTCTCTTTGATACCTCCTTTTACCTGTATTGATTTCTCCGAGGATTTTCGACCGATTTATGTAATTTTAAGTTCAAGAAAATTGATCCCAAGATTTTTGATTTAAAGTAGTATCGCCTGCTCAACGTAACCATCAGATTAATTTTAATGTAAAAGTTAAATATGAATCATGAACGGGATCTGAACCCGCACCGAAAGCCGTGGAACATGCTTTACTTGCTACCGTGTCATAGGTAATCTACCCTTTATCCTTCGCCTTTTACAACCAACTTACGGGGTTGGTAATAGCGTCTTTTAATAAGAGATTTTTGAGAACCACATCAAATTTAAATCACTTTTACATTAAAAATGAATTTCAAAATTGATTCCATTTCCATTTTAATACTTTTTTGTAAATTAATTAAAGGCGACTTTCCGTAGAGTTTTATTATTTCGTCTTGCAATTCTTTTCTACTCCGTTGTTCCGACGGTATCGCCTACATGTAGCATCGGTGACAGGGGCTTATGGTACAAATCTCGGCTCCCCTCGTCTCAAGATCGGAGACGGACCTCTGATCCGAAGGGAGTTGACATGACAGGCTTGAATATTTATTAGGATCTACGTATTGCGTACTCTTATAATGTGTTTTTAGAAGAAGTTAAATAGTTTGTAATAGATATTACTTACTACAAACCTGACTGTATCTGTTTTCCGTGAAAAAATGTAATTATCTATAATAACAACTGTGTCAGAACTTCAAATTTAGTAGGTTTGACGCGAAAAGTTATAGGAATAAACATAGTTTCGGTTTGATAGTATTAAAGTTAGAAAGGGCACTGCAGCTAGTGAATATAGATACTGGGCATATGAGGATTTATGAATGGATCTCACAGTCTAGTAATCAGATTAGACTGTGCTGGTCTAAAGATGACGTGCGCAAAATTTAAATATTTTACCACAGACCTCCCCCGTATTGTGTAACTCAATCGTAATCGATGAATGGGCTTCATTTGGTCATTTCCGGTTGTGTAAAATCCTCATCCATCGGTATTATGGTCCCTTAGGCGGAAAACTGAATAGACAAAATATTGATTAACTCTAAAAGTGAGAAATGTTGAGAAAATACTAATGGATGGAGATGTTACACAATACCAACTTGCCGGAAATGACGAAATGAAGCCCATTCATCGATTACGATTGGCTTAGACGGTAGCCCCGTGTACCTGCATTTTACAGTTCCGAGTGACACTGCAACAGTTATGGGTGGCCGTGTCGCTTAACATCAGGTGAAGGACTAGGTAGTCACGTCATTCGTTCGCATAAAAAAATAAAGCAAAAGGCTTAAGTACCTATAAATTTAGGTACCCTATTATATACGCGCAATAATAAAAAATATTCTAGTTAATAATCTTCAAGGCGAGATATTGAAATATATAACTCTCTCTTAGAGAAACAGAGAGAAAGAACGATTTTCGATTTCTGAATGAAGTAATAATGGAAATGGAATAGCCTGATGATGATGATGAGATGGTTGAAATCGTTGAATGTTGAGACTAAAACCCCATCCTGCAGGAAAAAACGCAATTTAAATTAAATAATACGAGTTAATTAAATTTAAAATTTACTATTTAATTATTAATTTTATCTACTTACATGCGTTTGAAGTGTCAATGAATATATAATGAAATGACGAGGTCCTCGCAGGCCGCCGAAAGCCGGCATTTTAATGTAGCAAAACGTACGAATCCCTATTCGTATGGCGTGTTTATATTTAATTTTCTGGCAAAAGTTTCCTCAAAACGGGACATGTGGTGTACCCGGTAAATACTTTCGTTTATTTAGTCGCAGTCGGAGTCAAACACTCATAATCTAATTTATTCGTCTGGGTCGATGTACTATTGTGTATTCTGTGCTCTGGTACAGTAATCACGACAATCATGGCGATTCCGTAGAGAAAACTAAAAGGGCATTCGGTGTCTCATGAATAAGTTAAAGGTTTGTGGTTTAATCAAAAATCAACTCGTGTCTCTGCGGTCTAAAAGACGACGCCAATATTTGACGTATACCAGACTTAAAGTGAACTAACACTATTAGAACTGGAAATAAAATTAAATTGTGCATTTGATGTAGCTGTATATAACTCGACAGTCAAAAACAATATCTTGATATTAACCTTCTTACTAATAAACATTGCGTAGCGGAGAAACAGTAATTAGTAGTAAATTTTGTGTTTTCTTTCTCTCTATCAAATTTGAAGTAGGCAAAGATAAAATAAGAGAGCTTTTATTTCGCCAATGATGGCGAAATAAAAGCTCTAGCTCTAGCTATTTGGCTCAGCTACTAGATCTTCCAGCTCTCTGTTCTTCCTTCTCCGCCACGATCCATCCTCTCTTTGTACTATAAATAACGCCCAACGATCACTACATAGATCCTGGACCCTAACTAGGATTCCCTCTATCGACCGAGGACCGAGGAAGTACGAGGACCAAGGTCTCACAATACCCAGACACGGAACAAGTATTTGCGCTTTTTTTCTGTGCGCACAAATACTTGCCCTGTCGCCGGAATCGAACCCGCCGCCTTCGGATCATGAGCCAACCTGCTCAACCACCATACAACAGAGGCTGTCAAAATAAATAAATACTGGGCCCAGAATTTTTTCCACACTTTCTTTCCGTCACGAGAAGTTTATTCTCCTCTTTAAGGGTCAGTGTCCAGGCCTCACAGCCGTACATAGGATTAGCCTAATCACGGTTTTGTAAATACAGATTTAAGTGCGCCACGTCGAACGGATGGGTGAGGATCGGGCGGTGAAACGAGCGTTCGTGGGACGGCCAAGTGGCCGACGTCCAGTTGGCCGTCTTAGGTATAGCTGGAGTGATGAAGTAGACAAGGACCTGCGTGGGCTCCGGGTCGAAAACTGGCAGAAAACTGGTCGAAGTGGTGGCTCTTATTATCGGAGGCCAAGACTCATTTTGGGTCACTGCGCCATCCTAGTTAGTTTTAAAACAAGAGAAAACACGGAGTATCTATTCCACTGTTATTCAGTGTTTAGTTAAAGAAATACGTCAGAACCTAGTTTAACTGCTCGACTACAGAAGACCCCATTGGTATTCATCAAGCTTCTGGATATTAGATCCCTAACTGTTGCAAATATTTCACTTGAAATACGCTAGCCAGAATGGTACTTACATTGAAATTTATGGATGACCCTGGCGGACAACGTATGAGAGTGGCTTTCACTCATGGATGCGAATACTCTTGTAGAAATATAAAATGCATAACACAATTTCCTCAAACATGCTCTTTTTTACGTCTCAGTTTAGTCAGTACTTATTATGTCTTCAAAGGCTAGAAATAAACATGTAGTAGGTACTGCCACCTCCATATAAATCTAAAGTTATAAAACAGGTGTAGAAAATATAACAGAAAAATACTCAATATTAAAAGATAATGGTCCGTAATCGCTTTTGCATAATTCATAAATTGAGAAAGACACGACGTTTCCAAAACGTTTTAGCATTTTTTATTAGTTCTTCTAGTTAACTAGCTCCACCAGATTTTATTAAAACCCGA
Organism: Ennomos quercinarius; assembly: GCA_910589525.2. Classification (NCBI taxonomy): domain Eukaryota; kingdom Metazoa; phylum Arthropoda; class Insecta; order Lepidoptera; family Geometridae; genus Ennomos; species Ennomos quercinarius. The sequence goes on from OU342493.1 coordinate 13,815,164, forward strand.
TGTAGCTTGTTGTTTACTCTGTGGAATATGTAGGTAAAGCTGAAAGTCCAATTTCACAGTTCTTACGTTAAGGCGATGAGATTTAGTAAGCTTGTTACCTACATTCTATTATTTTAAAGCTCTTTACTCTAGTTTGTGTCGATCTATAAGCCGATGAAAGAATCATTTGTAATATTTACCAAAATACTATATGGAATAACAATTTATTAATTCAAATATCCTGTAGTAGGAAGGGTCTAAAACTAATAGAAAAGTTATTGATATTTTGACATTTAGTCGTATCTAACATTATTTGTGTAAATATACACATGTTTTTTAAATCTTTACTTTAATGCATTACCTTTGTCTCATACAAATTACATTCATACTTACATGTACCACTGGTGTGCCACTTGGTTCTTATTTAGTAGGTACCTAAGCTAGGTCGCCATTGTTAAGCCGAAAGTTGGCAAGTTGTTATCTTCCAAGTTGTCCTAATTAATGAGGTGATTAAGTAAGCCGAGATTAAAATAAAACTTCAGCGGCAACAATGAGATTTCACAGCATTATGATTGTAGCCGAATCCAGCGAGATTGAGAAGGGTAAACGTCCCAGGCGTCGCTGCGACAGGGAGTTTGTTAGCACACACTTGCGAATGAAGAAAAATGTCTTTGCTTAAGCCTTTCCACTCGGCGAGCGCGGAATTGTAAATAGAGATTTATTAAAACGGGACATAGCGAAATTCGCAGTTACACCCTTTTGCGGGAACGTTTCAAATGGGATACAACAAAAGTTTCTTCTCTCTATTTGGGTGCCTGTCATGATGATGCTGCCTAAACATTTTATTGAAGATATTTATTTTCTTTTGTTGGTTTTGGCTGCTACTTTGCAGGAGAGTATTCCATAGTAACTAGTTACAAAGAATTTATGTTTTACCGCAACTGGTTACGAACGTCCGGTTTCGTACGTGGCCGAAGGAGTAAATTTTTGTAATAAGGCTTATTTGCTTAGACTTGTTTTGCAAACGTGGACTGCGTTATTGGCAATACGACCCAAATTGAAGAATGCGATGTGCCTTCGACAAGGTCGCTGTACATCCTAGTTGCGGGAAAGGATCCAAATAGGATTCAAGTAAGTAAGCGCCTGGGACAATTATGAGTTTACTTATTTAACTTATTATTACTCCAATCGCATGATGCTGGTTTTAATTATATATTTATATCATTTATCTTTACATGGTTTCACCAATCCTTCGATTAATAAGCACTTTGAATCATATCTTGGGACTGAAACAGCCGTTTAACTAATTGATTCAATGTTACACGTTTAAACATAAGCGAAATGTGTATGTCCGTACTTGAACCTATTTTTGACTCACGTTTCATGCAAATAAAAATGTTGACTCTGATTCTGATTCTGAAAGTATATGAACTCGTTAGAGTCATCAAGCCGGCATACAGTGTTATGCCAAGTGCCAACTTGATGCATGGCTTGCATTGCCTCCGGAAACTAAATTCTCGGCTTGTTAACAGTTTCGGTGGGCCTCACGCGCGAGCTCTCACACGTTTCAGTGAATTTAAGAAAATTTTGTCACAATCTTATTATTTACTATTAAGATGGAACGTTTCCCTAGCGCGGCAAATTCAAATTTTCTTGCGTTATTTTGCCAATAATAGCGTAATTACTAAACATGATTAAAACTGAACGTAAAGAAATAGAATGTATCAACAAATTCCGATTAAAAGTATCTCCTAGATATCATTGGTTTATCGAAAAATGGCAATAAACAAATTTCGTCTTAGTTTTTCAGTCTATTGCCATTTGTAGCTAAACCAATGGTAGGTGGTGTGGTGGTTATACTCACCATGTCTAGATCCTTCGCCGTCCCATCCATTCATCATTTGCCCCTATTTTTTCCCTTTCGCTTCCCTCTTCCCATAAACAAGGTTAGGACGTAAAACTAATTAACCCGTGCGAAGCCGGGGTGGGTCAACTAGTTGAAAGTATAGTAAGACTACTCAAAAAAGGGGTTAACGCGACTTCAATCGTTTATGTTCATTCTAAATATATTGATATTTGATTGGATTACACATTTTTTCTTGTTATATTGATTTTAAAACCAAACTATAAAACTAATTTTCATAAAATTTTCATGGGACCAATCTGAAAGTATATTGTTTCAAATAAAAAAACTGGCCAAGTGCGAGTCGGACTCGCGCCCGAAGGGTTTCGTACCATTATTTATAAAAACGAGCAAATAATCACGTTTGTTGTATGGGAGCCCCTTTAAATATTTATTTTATTCTGTTTTTTAGTATTTGTTGTTATAGCGGCAATAAAATACATCGTCTGCGAAAATTTCAACAGTCTTATTACTATCATGGTTCATGAGATACAGCCTGGTGACAGACAGACAGACAGACAGCGAGCGGAGCCAGGTAATAAGGTCCGTTTTATCCTTTAGGTACGGAACCCTAAAAAAGATTATAAATAACGGAGTTCTGAAATATAATAACAAACATAAAAATGAACCGAGTTAAACCTCATATTTTTGAAGTCGGCTAAAAATCAACACGTCATTGCTCCTGATTGATGCCGCAATTCCGGGAGCATCCTGCACTTCAACAGTCCTCCTAGTACGCAATATTGCATTCACGTTATAAATCCAAGCGCACACATGCACATAATAATCATAGCCTCCATCGCTAATACAACATAGCAATTGCTTTTTGTTGTTTCTAATAACGACCAAGCGGTTCTACAGCATAATGATAAATTCTCTAACTGACTAAATATGTAAACATATCTTAAAATACTGTTTTAAACTTCCACGGTTTTCACTGTTTTGTTTTCTTCTTCTTTTATCAAGTATTAGGTTGCATTAAAAATAATATGCGTCTAAAATGTGATAAGAACACTATATGCAGTGATACAGTGAGTGTGTATTGTCGCGAGTTACGATCGAGTTCGAATGCCAATGGTACCCGTAGTAAAAGACTGAGAAAGAGGGTAGACCGTTTTGTCTGCTCCTAATTTTATTTCGAACTTTTTTATCATCCACCCGCATCTTCAGTCTACCCGTGAACATGGTGCATGTAACTGTGCCGAAATATCGAGAACTCAGAAATGATTTAAATCACGGTAAAGATCCCGTAAGTAATATTATTAACGTAGTAAACATATCTTATTCGCAGGATGCACGGGGAATCGTTGGATGTAGGAGGCAATCAGCCGCTTAAAGTGGCGCTTCGTGGAGGAAGCCTATGCTCTGCTAAGGACGTCTTCAGATGATGATGATACTGGAAGCCACATAAGTAGATTGACGACCGTGGTCAAAACCGCAGAGAGTCGTCCGAGAGGCAAGTTCAAAGTCGAGCCGTTCAAAGTTGCGCTCTAAACGGCCTAATATTATACTTAGCGGCGGACATTTGACCAGCTGATGATGAAACCACAAGCACTTTTTTGACGTCATCTCATTAGAAATCAGAATATGAAGAAGTGAATTTCACATTTTATTGAATAACCGAAAACGTGCGTTCGTGTCAAAAATCGTAGTATTTTTTTTATATTTCTTTTCGTGCCCAAAATAGGAATTTATTTTGACGGCTGAAATTCAGTTTTGAATGAGCCCCTAGCCTTTGAACAGCGCAGTGCACTGAAGTGTCTACGTCGCATTGATTGTGAAAGCTTTGTTTTCGTGCCGGGCTTATTGCCTTCGTTGCACCTAGGTATAATAACTCGGAATTACTCTACTTCGGATAACTCATCCTTTATTTTTATAAATGATGTTCTTTATCTGATTTTTTTGGTTGGTATGAATATTGCTTTTGCTCGCAGCTTTTATTACCTTACAATAAAACCATGTTTGTTGGAAAAAGAATGCGATTTTTAATAAAAAAAACTACCTATAACCATAGAGCATTAAAAATATGACGCTTCGAAGCGTATTCTTTTTTCGTGTTTTGTGCCTATAACTCAGGCGATATATCATGTCAGGTAATTTAGTTTAGGTACAAAAAAAAGAAAAGCTATCCGCAAGTGCACGCGTTGCAGCGCCTGCCGTTCCGCAGGAAGGTTTCGAACTTGTTTGTCAATAGTAGGTACTTTCAATATTGCTCAAGTAAACAAATGGTTGCCTCCATTTCGAATTTTGAATATTCTACATACCACGCACCATCATTATCATCATCTATGCCTTTTCCCGTTTCTTATTGGGGTCGGCTCCCAATCTAACCTGTAGAGGCGAGCTATCAGAATAACTCCATACCACGGAAACGAACAAAAAAGTATAAAGCAATAGCTCATTTACGTTTAGGTAAATACAGCAGCAGAAAAATTAAGCAATAATTTAGCAAACGTGAACGAGTTTTCGTATGCGGCCGTATGTAGATACAACTTTTTTCGCGAATTGAGTTTCATACGGGTATTCAAGTGGCGCGCCTGGGAATACCCTCGCCGGTATGTTAATTCTCGACAACGTAATGTAAATAGGCTGTGGCAATTTATGTCGCTGGAACACTCCCCGGGATAACTTGGGTGGGTCCGGACCGGACCGGGACGCGCCGATAGTTGCCGATCCCGGGAAATCGAAAACTGATTATTCGGTCATTCATTCCCACGTCAATATGTAAAATAGATCCTCTTTAGGTATACCTCCATGTGTCAGAATCGAACCATTCCAAGTGCCTTTGTTTTTGGATTCCCATTTTCCTGCAGGAGTTATAGTTTCCTATTATGTATTTGTATAACATTTTTGGGGAAGTGAGGATTAAGAAAATACTGGTGCTCTACTGCTACATAGAAAGACGATATACGAAGAGTAGCTGGCAGCAGCTGGATGAAGCGAATCGAAAACCGAGCTCTGTATAGCGAGGTTTTTGAGAGTTTTACGTCCAGAGGGCTTCGGAAAAATATCTATACATAAAGATGCATCAAAGGTCTAGTAAGAACTATAGTTTTGAATAACCTTTATCACATAGCAAAGTGAATTATTGCAGTTTGGTTGTTCGTCTCGCTCTTACACTCAAACAGCTGTTTACCGATACGATTCGGGAGAATTTTTTTCACACAGGTCAGTTATCTTATCAATATGAATGTACCCGTAAAATTACGATTTCTCAGAGGAAAACGGCTGCAAGTGCAACTATAGGGTGCCTTAGTGTCACATAAAACGAAAATGTACTATGATAATAATTCAGGTAGAGCAATTGATTTGGAATGAGCTCTTTCTTGATCCAATTGTTGAGATATCACACCTTCTCAATCATTATTTCCACTATATTTTTTTTATAATTGAGTGGTATTCGTAAAAGCTTATGATACATTATCAACTATTTGGTAAGTAATCCCATTTTATATGAATGACGGAAAACCTCACTTTCAGTCAATATCGTAGATCGCGTCTTTCAATTGACATAACGGTGGCCCATCTGGATAACGTCTAGTAGTAATACTTATTGATGCCGAAGCGACCCAAGTTGAGGTCCTACTCGATACTCTACTCAGACAAACGTCGTTCAACGTTGACGGGGTAATACCTACTTATTCATAAGCTAAAATTAGTAATGAATTTTTTTTTATCAACGATAGGCCACTTTTTGACCACGGTCTCACCTGATGGTAAGTGACGACGCGGTCGACGATGGAGCATGCTTGCCTAGAAGATACCGGTTCACTCTAGCTTTAAAAACTCTCAGATTATATTTGTCAGGAAACAATGACGCTGGTAAGGTGTTCCATTCCTTTGCTGTCCGAATTATAAACGAGGAATCAAAACGCATTGTACGTATTCTAGGAATTTCTACCAAATACGGATGCCGTGTTTCCGTGCGTCTAGATGTACGATGGTAAAAAGGAGAATTCTGTGATGGATAGTAAAGGAGAGAAAAAAAATTGACTACTAAAACAAATAAAAATTTGCTTTTTGTAAGGTAACCATAGAGTTACGGTGGTGATTAAATTATAGTTACGCGAGTGCCAGTAGCACGTAGTCGTACTGAGTCTTTTGTAACTTAGTAAACGTCATGCATTATTATATTACATACATATTCAAATGTTATTTTTTATTTCTAGCTGAGAGAAAAAACAAATAGAAGAAACAATAGACATCTGACAAAGCAAACACAGGGTGGATTCTCGAAAAAATAACAGGTTTGGTCAACAAACTTGTAATTTTTCCTATTAATTTTCCTTCACTCTTTTAGGTTTTCTACTAATTTCGTTTACATTTCAAAATCAGTGACAACAAAAAGAAGTTCAGGAAAGTGAAATGAATGGCCGAGTATCGCGGGGCTCGTATCGTTCTGTTCTGTGCAAATACTCAAGTACAGGGCGATCACGAGGTATATCAGTAAAGATCGTCATTCAACCAATTCCTGGGTTCCTCTTCACTACTTACCTACTTACCATTGCCCACGGCACTACCATGCTACAGTTATCTGTATACAGTGTCGTCGGTCTAATGTTGTATTATCTATTCTGCTATATACTGGTTTGGCAGCATGCAGCCGATATGAGTCGATGGAAATTTACAGAATTCCAGGGCTTGATCGCTCACTGAGTTAGGTAGTAATGATATTACTATTGCTGTATATACATATACCTAGATACTCGTGTTTTAACTACTAGTCATCGTTCAAAAATATCTTACGTAAAGACTTTCAGAGTACCTCCTCAATTTTCCCAAGAGAACCAGCTCTTTCAACGTTTATCGCCCTATTACAGTATATCTTATTATATTGCCCCGGACAAGCTGTTAGATTGCCTAAAATAAGATAACGAAACAGTAAAGTATTACTTATATGAATTTTACTTTCGTGTTTTTCATCAAGACCGTTACCTACGATTGTGAATGGTCTCAAAGTGAAGATCGGGCAGGAAGTTATATTGAAGTGTCAGGAGTACAGTCACCGCGAATAGATAATTTGTACGTACAGTGTCTCAAACAAAAACAAAAAAGCAAATATACTTTTTAATAGAGAAAGACACAACACCTGCCATTGACAATGATTTTAATAGTTATCTCATTTTTAGCAAGTATCTGCGTTTACGGTCAGTTTTAATTATTGTTATAGCAGGCAATAAAAGCATTGATTTGAATACTGCCCGCCTTGTTGACTTATTGTGAAAATGTTTAGATGTACGTTACCTACCTTTGACATTTCTTTTTAATTTTTATGATAGTAATTTGACATAGCTATATATTGTTATTATTTATGTTATTTCCGTTCCAATTCTTGACATTGTTTTAATTCTTATAATTAATTGTAATAATGTGTTGATCTATTATTGTGTAATATGTATAATTGGTAGGTATGCCGTTCATGTTACAATAAACAGAATTTGAATTTGAATTTTTTTTGAATTTGGTGACTTATTTAGTAGTTGGGATACCTACCAAATAAGCCGCTGCACTGTAGCACGTATATATAAAAGTGCACAAGTGTAGTGGCACGTACCGTGTTAAGACTTTGTTTCGAGTTCAAGTTAATTAGAGTCGGGTTCCACCATGGATTATTCTAGAAAATAATAAATACCAAGAGTAAGAGCGTCGTACCTGCCTGCCTTATACCAGCTTCCCGTCAGCGGCCTATTATTACCGTGTTATTATATTTCTTCGGCGGATTATCTTGATGCGGACGTGTTTGTTCAGGATTTAAACGTTATTCCCTTAACGTCTATTATTATTCATGACATAAATTTTCTCCGCGAGGAAGGCATTAGACGAAAACTCATTAAAACGGAGACGCGATCTGACTTTTCAAACTAGACACGTTAAGTCCACGCGTGACGCAAGATGGAACTAATTACTATTCGCAACAAGTAAGCTCGGTTGCTTATTAAAATCCGCTGTAGTAAACATTAATTTATACTTACTTTGGACTTGGAGCGGGTCGGAGTCGGGTAGGTAGGTAGTACAAATAAACTGCGGTACTGTTCAGTAACAAACTTTGTTATGATACTTTCGAGCCCGTCATTCTCGCGCGAGTGTTGGCTTCGCCGCATAGACTACAGCGGAGAGCGGTTTGACTGCTGTGAGTGAACGAAATGAACCGCTATTTTATTTTACATACAAACATCTCAATCTATTTTTATCGGATTTTATTGAACCTCTAATAAAAGCCCAAAGTAAAGCAACTATAAGCCGCAATGTTGTCATTTTAACCGCGCTTCTTTTCATAAACTTTCCATAAAATAAGTAGGAAACGAAATTGAAAAATGATCTTGTTTGCAACACAAGCACTTCACCTATCTAAGAAGAGAGAAATATTGAGTCAGGCAGAGCTTACTTGTCTTATGGGCGCTGTATCATGGTTCAATCTTCATAAATCAGGGGTAGTTTAATTTGGGCGGAATTATTCGCATGCCGGGTATAGGACCAGTTTTTTGGGATCGACCTTTGGTTCGCAGTAATATGTAACCAATTTAATTTGGTATTCGATAACCTTAGAGGCAATTGAGAGAGCTTGTTTGTGCGGCAGATTAGATGTTTACCCGGGGCTGCGATGGCCCACGCGATAACGGGGGTCGAGACGTGCCTTCGGGGACCCAATATGCGGAGCCGTTACATTGACGACTCCATCGGTACATGCCTTATCTTTTTACACGACATTCTAGATAACCGGAAATCCTCTTAGACGACGGTCTACAGGTGTGAAATTAATTGCTTTTGTCTATGATCATCGTAAATCGAACCACGTCGCTGTGTTAAAGATTTATCTCACGCCTCAGGTCTGTTTTAGAAGTTCGCAGAGCGCAACGATTGACTCATTTACATTGTGAAAGTAGGAAACGCGACATGTGGTATTTCGCAGCCGTTCCGCGTAATTTAGATTGACTTGTTTGTAGGCTCGCAAAATTGTTTCCAGGTCGGAGCATATACAAAACAACCACTCCGACACATTGTTGAAGTACGCAATTTATTATTCACAAATAGACCAGGGAAATTGAGTTTTAACGAAGACAAATTGAACTAAAGCGGAATCAATTACGGGAGATTTATTTTCACTGCGAGAAAGAATTAAGTAACTGCGAGGCAAGGAGATGTAAATTGAATTTTTGTCGTAGCCCCCAAAAAGAAGGAGTTCTTTGAATAAATAGAAGGCGAGCGATACATTAAAAACTTTGTATATTTCAATTTCTTTCTACTTGTTTGCTCTCGGGCGCTCAACCGATAGGGCGGTTGGTTTATCATGAAGCTATTTCTTTTACTTTTCTACTTACGATAGAAGTAAATTTCAATAAAACCTTTAACCGAAACGGGTACCTTTTACCTAATTAGCAAAATAATTATAAATTGAATGAAGACTTAAACGTTGCATGCAGCCTCATCCCGTGTCGACATAAAATATCTCGCACATAGTCCTGAAAATTATTCATTGTTTAACACAAAATTGCTCACAAAATTTACGGCGGTAAATCCTCAATTGAGTTTGCTCCCGAATGCTTATTTATATATTGGGAAATTTCACGCGTATTTGTTGTATTAAGCAAATTGTTTGCGCTATGGGACGAATATGACACCGAAATTATCACGCGGTTGTTTCAACTGAATGAATTTTTAACACGTTTCATAATGTTACCTGGAAGTGACACTGACATATGTCGTGTGTATTACGTAGATGTACGCATCGCTATTTATTACCATATTTAAGACTGCAGCATGTGCATAGGTAATTATGTATTAACTGGTTTTGATACTATATAACACTCCATTTATTAAAATTTGCTCATAAAATTGTTCCAAAATCTCGATACTGAACCCGTAAAAGTCCTGTACTATATTTCCGCCATACATAACACTGTGGGCTAAATTGTAGTCAACATTTTATGACTATAAAATGTCATCATGGAAATAGGAGTTAAATAAATAAGTCCACTACGGTACGGTACTTTTTAGGATGCCTCACAACAAAATATCAAGTGGAAAGTTTGTTACACATGTTTTTTTAGTGTAGTGTTGAATTGCAGTAGCTCCATAACACAGGTAGACCTAGGAACGAAAATATCAAAGGTCTGTTGTTCATAAAACATTTCTATCGCATTTGCATAATAAGCAACTGCTGGTTACTAATATTATGTTTTGAAACTCTTGTAGCCCCATGATTCGAGTTCGCGCTTCGCTGGTTTTATTTTTCATCTTAGAGAGTCTTCAAACTAATGAGTTCTAAAGTTCCGACGATTTCGCGGTGTAACAATAAAATAAGCATACAAGGTGCTTCCAGTTGAAATGTGCATACAAGATAGGTCTGTCTCCGGTCCGTCACGGCTGGCGCGGCAGATGGTGCGTGTCTCACCTGGCGCGGCGCACGCGCAGCCCGCACGCGACGACCGCCCCCACTACACAGATTATGCTTTTATATAGTAACTGCTAGCACAGAATATATAATAGTACTACTTACTGCTATTCTGTTATGACTGCATTAGTATTTTTGGGATCGATATATTTTGGTAGTTTTCTACACACTTAATACGAAGTGAACGAAACTTGCGTCTTGTGCCATTTTCAATGGAAAGTAAAGTGCCAAAGTAAGTGAAATACTAAAAAACTGCCCCAAATCAAGGTTTTTAATTGGTTGTTGCTTATTATTCATTAGTTTTTTATTGCAGTGAGCTAGAAGCTTGAATTTTTTACAGGATTATGAGGGTTTTTTATGTAAATTAAATGTCACTTGACAGACTGACAGATATACAACAAAATGATCCTCGTATAAAGGTTTTGTTTTTTTAAACTAGTACAAAACCTTAAAAACGATTAAAAATATAAATCTTACTTGCATTATGCGCATTGGGTTGCGCTATCCTTTCGAGTACCTATTTTTTGGTATAAATTTTACGAGTGAGTTGCTAAAATGTTCTTGTATATCGTAAGTGTATCTTATTTTTGTTGAATTCGTAGCACGATGAGTTTGAAGAGAATACACTGTAGCTGTACAAATAGTCGATACAGTAGATCAACACAGTCAAACTATTCCCCGAGTGGTTCATCAGTCACCCTCACTAAACCCAGTTTAATTTATGTGTTATCATTGTTTACACGCAACTTATGCGTGGGAGTGTAAATCCGTGATCAGAGCATGATATCAATGTGACACTTACGTATAATATTGGGCGTTATAATTATTTTGCTGTGCGTTGTAATAAAACATTTTGAAGAACCACCATGAATGAATTAATAATAGATAGTAACTAATAGAAATTTCAGGAACTGTATCGTGGCCTTACTGTGTGTAAAATGTACTGATAAGAAACAGACGATAACCAATCAACTCCGTGGAGAACAGCCTCCGTGGTGTGGTGGTTGAGCAAGTCGGCTCATAACCCGGAGGCGGCGGGTTCGATTCCCGCGACAGGACAAGTATTTGTGCACAGAAAAAAGCACATATATTGTGTCTGGGTCTTGTGGGACCATGGTCCTCGTAGTTCCTGGGTCCCTAGATACAGGGAATCCTAGTTAGGGTCCAGGATCTAGGTATGTATGTCGGTTTATTTATTTATTTAACTGCACTACTCTGCGCGTCCTTCACTCAACATAAAACACTCTTCCAAAAAGCAATCGAAAAGACGGGAAAAGAGTTCTAAACACACACGACCACTTCCCCATATTATTTATGGGTACCTACTCTAGGTACCCTTGTGATTATTTGTCGCGTGGCAGGTCGTCGAATGGTGAACAAATGACTCTTACCTAAAATCTAAAACACTTATGAGCTGTTTTGATATTGAATTACGGTTCTCTCAAGTGTACAAGCCAGGCTACACTACAAGTGCCTAAATGAGTATGTTTCCCTTGAAGAAATTGAACTGAAAGCAATCAACCACACGTATGCATGTGACAATATTCTTTTAGCGCTGGAGAATTAAGAAGACAATTATCCCATTATCCACTTAAAGTAAGTATTTAATCTTCTAAATACATATTTTTGTATGTTTTTGTTTGTTTAGTATGTTTTTTTGTGTTTTTGTTTGTTTTGTATTTTTGTTTTGTTTTGTTTGTTTGGACAAGAGGGAGTGGGGGTACTCTTTTGAGTATACCCCTCCCTCTCGTCCATACAAAAACCGCTAACGTACTTCTACTCCTTAAATTTGATATTGATTACATAGTTTTAACAAGGTTCTAGACACCTAAACTGACAAATTTATTGCTTCAACATTTTTACGAAAAAAGGTTCTATTTTGAATACAAAACCTATTTTTGTAAACTAAAACGTTTGGGCACAGGTTATAATCTATTATAACAATTGACTTAAAAAGAAATGGTTTTGATAAGGTTTAGAAGGTGAAACCACAATGAAATGCAATGCCGCATGAAACTGTACATATATACCTAAATAGATTCACTCACGGGCTCTATTTTCTCTATCACACGAGCTCTATAGCAGAGCGATAGCAATAACATTTTAAAAGACCATCACGGTCCTCATAAAAGGTTCTTCCAAGAATTTGCGTAGAACGTTTTGTAGCGTGTCGTATAGTCACGTTTGTCATCATTTTATGAGGTTCATAAATTTTAACACATATTTTAACTGTTTCGAAATGAACTTACTCACCTATCATATACTTAGGTATACGAACAAAACTCAATTGTTTATTAATAACTCTCTAAATAGGTATGTATATATTTGTATATACATCAAACAACATTTTAATTATCTTTGTTCTATTATTCAGCATGCAGAGAGCCGTTACGTAGAGTAGTAGGTACGAGAAACCTGTTTGAATCAAAGACTCTTTGGTTTGAATGCAGCTTTTGCCAAGCCACACAATAGTAAATGAGCAGATGTCTGATTATGACTACATATTTCAATAGTTGATATTTGCATGAATCAATAATATTGATCAGAGGTTCACTTTACAATACCTACTCATCAATTCTATTTTGCTGTCTCCCTTTCAATCTACTAATATCGTTTTGGATCTAAGATCGTCACGGTTCCCTATGATAAAATATTTCAAACCCTTTTATATCTTGTTGATTACGATACCAATGGTGGTGACAAATATAATATTAATACTGTTCCTATACAAAGATACGTTGTTCATATAGGTCCAATATTTTACAAATATACAAGGGTGAGCCCAGGCGAGTCAGCGTATCGATAAGCTCACCTGGAGCTTATAACATCTGCCCCTTATTTCGTAAATAAAGCCTGCTCTGATTTGATAACCCGGTATAAGAAAGGTATTCACTACCTACACATGTTTCTAAGAATCTTTATGAAGATAGAAAGCGAGATTTGTTTCGTAAACCCTTCCTAGATTTTGGAGGATGTTGTTCATTTTAGAGCGTTGAGGAAATTATGCATGAGAACGCAGTCATATTTGCTGATGCTTTATGGCCTATCTATATCATAGCTGAGCAATTCTCTAACCATGACGTAGTATTTTCTTGTTGCTTCTTCTTTCCAGTGTAATGGAAGCTCCGGATCGGGTTTTCTTTGCAGTTTTGTGAAAAAATATACCTGAAATGAGCAATGTGGTGAGTACACCCACCCAGGTTTAAAGCCGCAACTACGAGAGTGTTTGTATATGGCACGGGGCTTTACGCTCGGGGTACCCGGCTCGACGTATTCGTGCATTTTGATGGGAACGGCCTTTGTGATGATAAAAATTGCGCTCGGCCGGACGAAAGGGGACGCGCGGAAATGAGTTCATACATTTTATTCGGAAATCGATTTATTTGATTTCATTTTATTACACAATACAGCGACGAATAACAAATGAGAGCTGGATATTACTTGTCTTTGTGAGGAAAAAAACAGTAAATTATTGTGTACACAAATAGATTGACGCTCGGTAGGATTTCATTTCGGTTTAGGAGAACAATTCAAATTATGCTCCAAACCTGTACCACATGTGTATGAGTTATTCTGTACCACAGAATAACTCATAGTACTAATGTGTAATAAACTAGGCGTACCTACCTATAGCATCCTTTCTAACTTCCTTCTAATGGTCTTCGTTCAAGTGGTCCAGATCTTTCTCAAGGAGCACCTGCATCAGACGCAAGCTCGCGCGACAAGTATTTTTCGGAACTACTTGCGGGGTACGCAATCTTCTGATTAGACAGTGAATATCAGGTATTTCTCGAGCCTAAAATAATATTCCTGCTTCTAATATTACAATTGAACTAATATGGCTCATTATTTATTATTAATATGATCATTTTTAGACCATTTATACTTACTGTCATTCGTCACCTTCACTGTCTGGGCAACAGATCATAATAAGCTGAGATTAAAAAGGTTCATAATATGTTTTTATGAAAACCACCGTTCATGCATGCCGTTGCAAAGTTGTCTGGAAGAGGTTTTTCTGAGCGATAAGATCGCCCACTATTACACTTGTGTGGTGTTTCAATAAGGAGTTTCCCCCTTATTTAATTATTTTGTATCGTTGACATTTTACAATTCTATTATAATATATTACTTATTTTTCAGACGTGTATTTTATATGAATAAATGAGTATTGACTATTACTAATAACTAGGTGGTAGGACTTTTCTGCAAAGTTCATCTAGATAGGTACCACCGCTTTGCCAGCTATTTTGCCGCCAAGCAGTACTGTGTTCCGGTTTGAAAGGCACTGTAGCTAGTGAAATTACTGGGCAAATGAGACTATGATCTCAGGATCAGGAGGACGTCTCAGGATGACGTGCGCAGTGCAGTCTCACACAAAACTATATTAATTTAGAGTTCCACGTGATACTGCAATCAGTTATGAGCAGCCAACGACGAGCTCGTCACGTCATTCATTTACATTTAAAAAAATGTGTACCGAAAGAATTGTTATTTTGTATTTTGTTTCTCTCTAACAAGTTTCAAATAGGCAAAGATGAAACAAGAGAAAACACTCAGTAACTAATCCACTGTTCTACAGTGTTTATTAGTAAGCGAGTTAGAGTTTATTTTTTATTTTTTTATTTTTGTATCCAAGGATTAAGCTTGTTATTCCTTGAAAATTGATGGTATAAAGGTTATAGGTACTCGTGTAACAAGGTTGTTCTCGGAAACTTATACTTGGAATAAACTTTATTCTACTTTGGTAAAATCGGACCTTAGACGGGGAGATTTATGAATTAAAATTAGGTGCCAAACCTTCATAAATCGGCTATCTATGTAACTTCAATTTATGAAGGGTGAGCGGAACTATTCAATTTCTGGTTTAATTTAGTTAGGGATGAACGTTATATCAGCGTAAACTTTTGAAGTATACCCATTTTAAGTAAGTATGTGTGTTATTTTATAAGGTGGCAAACCTGTTCCTGCTCTGCTTTCATTCCAGCAGGTCCTACTCTAAGATATAACTCTATAAAGGGTAACTGATCCAGGCCTTCTTAGACGGTTATAGGACTAAAGGTATATAATTATATCCATAATGCACCATTGAAAATAATATCAAAATACCAAAAGTATGCCCAAAAGAGCACCAACTTTTTTGTTTTGATGCTTTTTATCATTAAACAAGACTATGTAATAGATGTGCGCCAATATCTGTATCATGCGAGTCTAACCTGTACCTCTAAGATCTTGCTAGTCTTGCTTCATCATTATATTATTATGATGATGCTAGTACCACACCGGCAGCTAAGCGAAAAATCAATATCACCATATAACAACCTACCTTAGTATAATGTATAATTAAGGTGCTTTTAGAACTATATGCAACTATCTTCTTATTCAATAGTCGTCATATAACATTACGTAAGTAGCTTTCAGAATCAGTTAGGCCGTAGATCACACAAAACCAGGCACCTGTGGCTTTGCACCTAGCTTACAGATCCACATAGAGGCCGTATTCAATTTTATACATAATGGTAACATGGAGTGGAGGTAGGTAATATAGAGATAGGCGCAAATAGTTCAGTTTCACTCAGTGATAGTCGCGTGTAGTATATTATATTGTGTTCATTTTGATTGACTCACTCAATTTGTTCTATTTTTGAGCAATCTTCAGTAGATTAATGCTTCAATGCTACTTGTACATGGTTAAAATTTGTAGCAATATTATGTGCGGTCAAATAAGTCTGATGTTAATAAAGTCTTTCGTATTATGTATACCACAGACAAACTTAGAAAATCCAATCTCCGCTGTAACAAAGGCTAAATAATCGCCTATAACAAATGATTTACATAAACGGTGGATACATCCTAATCATCATTTCATTATGCAAAGCGATACAAATATCAATTTTCCGGTTGGTTAACCTTGGATAATGTGGCTGGGCTCAGGCCGCGCAGGTCTCCGCCTCATCTGTTCCAGGAATTTTTATCGTTCACCCATTTTATTTTCTAGACACAAAGTAAATTGTAAAAGTGGCTGTGTACAAGTAAATTATTGACACCTGAGCTTTTTTTCTTGAGAGTGTTTTTAAATTCCTATTGCAAAAAATAGACTTCCCTTCACTTCAAATTGTAGAGCGCGCAAAATAGCTGTAAGTAACGCTGCGCTCCATGGTTTCAGCATTAATAGCATAATCACTAAGCTACTTCTCTCTCAAATTTAATCAATGTAGATTCAGCAATTAGCATTTTTAGGAGCATTAACTCGGCGCGCATAAATAAAACACCCAACAGTAACGATTACACAGGTACATAGATCTAGACCCTAACTAGGATTCCTTGTATCTAGGGACCCAGGAACTGCGTGGACCATGGTCCCCAATACTCAGACACAGAACAAGTATACTTGATGTACTTGCGCTATTTTTTCTTGTGCACAAATACTTGCCCTGTCGCGGGAATGTAACTCGTCGCTTCCGGGTTATGAGCCGACCTGCTCAACCACCACGTGACAGAGGCTATAGCTACCAGTATACTGACACTTGTGCTGCCCCAGCTAGATACGCTTATTACTACATTTACTACGGTCTATATTATCTGTTGGAAGGCACCGTGATTTTTACGTTCTTTAATTGCTAAGTTGTACAAACAATTTTGCAAAAAGAAATAAAACGCAATTGTGGAATGTATGGCATTTCCAAGAATTACCGTAAACAATGGCATTAGTATCTGCTAGAGTAAAGCAGTTTTGCGAAGGTCTATTGTTCATTTGTTCGCAGTAAAGTCGGTCTTAGTTTATTATAGAAAGCAATGTAAATAAAGCAAATGGGCAAAAAAAAAAAAAAAAAAACACAAAGCAAATGTATCTTATGGGCTGCTCTCTGAGTACCCCGATCCCCGAGGCCCCCGTCCCGGAGGGCCGCAAAACGGACCTATATTTTTATGGCGTGAGAATTGTGTAGTGAAAATCCCCACGATACGCGGTTGGGCTTTGTCAGGTATCATGGTAATTGCGCATGTCCTAATGAATGTATCCTATGCCCTATGTATTTTACGTCTCACAATGTAGTTAGCTGGAGGTATCATATTGTAAATGTATAATTTAGATAGAGTAGGTTCTAACTAATCATAAGTTCAGTTAGAGACTACTATGTAAATAAAGTGTACCTACGCGTGTTTTTAAACTCACTAAATAGATAAGTTAAGTAGATTGCATCGAACCCAACAATCTGAATAGTCAGGTAGCTAATAGTGCGCGTTGGTTTAAAGCAATATCAGCGTATATCAGCGTGTCTTATAACCCCAGATTAAAATGGTATTTTGGTTGGTGCTAGTTGACCGAGCGAACGAAGTGAGCGAAAGTCTCTGCTTCAACTCGAGTTTTTTGCTTTTGTCTGTCTGGATGTAGGTATACGTACTTTCGTACAGGTCGCATTTTTCAACGAATTTTGACGAAATTGAACAAAAAATTCCTCGATCTGTAGAACCTCTATAAGGTTCTACAGATAGAGGGATTTTTTTGTCGTCGGCGATGTTGATTGGTGGTGTATTTCCTCCAAAAAGGGGGGAAGTTTACTGCCGCGTTATTTACCAGCTGATTTTGATAATAAGAACATTCAGTGCCCAATTCCAAAAAAGTACCTATGCCTAATATCAGTACAACTGGTCAAGAGGTTGTCAAGATATAAGGTCGTGAGATCTGAGTTTGGGTCACTTAGTGGCCAATTTTGATTTTGATATGATAGGTAAACACCTAAATTCCATGATGAATATTCCGTTCAAATTACCGGAATATTCGATATATATGTATTTATGATGATAACGATGATGATGATGACCTACTAAAACCGCTTCCAACCAAATATTTGCAAAAAACTTTGTGCTCGCGAGGGCTACTGTTCGTAGAAGTACTAGTATCTAGTCATTTCCAAGTACAGCATGGAAAGCGGATTTTGTACGCAAACTATCAAATAGTTATACCATAAATATCAAATACATAATGTAAGGTTGTTTATCTTTACCTTTGTACAAAATATCGTAAAATCACATACTTACTTGCTGTGTACTGTGTATCATACTTACACTAGTTTACATTTGGTTGCCCGTACAAATAAGCTTCAAAATAAACTTTTGGTCCCTTGAAAGCAAAATGTCTGTTGGTCCCAACCTGAAAGCCTCACTAACGAATGCTAATAGTCATGTTCACAATTGTACCTAACAAATAGGGAGTTTTACTAACAAAAGTTCAAAGGTAAATTGAGTTAAATGTTTTATGAACCTTATAGGCTGTACTCACAGCAGCTGTATTATTAATTATCCGATAATTATGTTCATCTAAGTAGGTACTTGTCTATGTAATTTATGTTGTACACGTTTATAGGTCATATTTAAAAGTAATTATAACCTTCAATTGAGGTGGTTTAGTATTTTTCTTGGTATTGAAGTGGGAGGAAAGAGGAAGAGAAACACTTACAAGAAAAAAATACTATCTTTCAAGTTGTGTTGATTCTGAGTGGTGTGTGGTACGGTACCCAGCCAAATATAAGTAGTTTTGTTTACTAAATAGTTTGAGCGGACTTATACTAGATATTTCTAAATCATTTTGTATTGAACATTTTCATGCACATGTTTTCTTTACATGGAGCTGCCAACTCCAAATTGTGAAACCCATCAGGATTTGAAGGTAGAACGACCAGAACATTTCGGTGTAAAACTAGGACGCACTATTAAAAACAGGAGCTACTTAATTGTAATATGCACTGAAACTAGGGGCTTACATATATGTAGTCGGCATGTTCTAAATAGAAATAGTACATTACTGCAGCGGCCAGCAACAGAGGCATTGATGGACGAACGTGTAAATATGGGCCGAGGCGAAGCCGAGGCACACATACAGTCCATAAATGCCTAGTTATGGCCACGGCTTGTATAGTACTTTTCTCAAATAATGCGCGGAAATTAAAACTAAGTAAGTTTTTCAATAAACAGCTTTCTATTTGCAAGCTATACCTTATCAAATTTAAGAAGTCCACTATGAAGTTGACATGATTAGTGATTGACACTGTCAGATTAACTGGTCTAGAGATGTGAACTAAATAATCGATATCGGATAAACCCGATTTTAAAGAGTAAAGGATACTGATTCTACATATTTATTCAATAATCGTTTAGTTTTTTCATATGATATGATCTCAGTAAGAGAACTAATGATTGTTGCGAATAAGAGTGTTGCGAAAATAAAGGATTTCACTTTCACGCGATAGCTTTCTGCGCCCATCGATGCTGCGATGCATCGCTGTACGCGGCCACATGAGCGTTCAACAGCGAAGATTCGCTGTTGCTCCGCATGTCTGGCCGCGCCATAACACCAAGAGGCCTTTTTGAATACAAAAGATAACACGGTCACACTATTCCTATACTTGACGTCAATGGCTTGCATTTCAGCGAGGACAGCTAGACAAAGTGACCGAGTTGTACTATTTATTTCTTACATGTTGGCATACCTATTCATAACTATTTTGTTTAATAAATGAAGGTAAAAATATCTGGGCTATTGTGGTGAACTTTTGATGGATTATTATGATCTGGTTTATGGAATGAGATAAAATTTGTCTCATCATATCAAATTTTTGAGGGAGGTGATGACTTGCCACACTATAAATGGGGCACCCGTAGGGGCTACTGGCTACCGAGGAAGCAACATCGGTGTGGGGCGGCTTAGGGTGTGGAAAGGTGTGCTGCACTTTCATTGAACGCTACTCGCGGCGTTATGCCCTTTAACATTTCCACCCTGGAGCTTTAGGATTGTATACTATATAATTATTATAATTAAAATCACCCTTTCAAAGTAGATAATTAGCGAACTGCACAAGATTATATCACTGAATTATGCTCGCCCAAAGATTTGATTCGATTAATTACCTTATACGAAAATTTCACCGATTAATCGAATGTGTAATAGTCGCATCACTGTTGTTAGAATAAAAGTGCTGCCAGTTCCTAAAGATTTTTTTCCCTAGATAACTTAAATCCCCTAAAAACCCCTAAGCTTTTTTTGTATTCCTAGCATATTCATTGTATGTTGCAGGTATATAAGTATTTGAAGCTCATAAAATAAAGCAATAATTATACAATGTTTCTTAATAATATCTAAAACGCAATAGTCGTGACACGGCGACCTCAAATCCTTATGCTATAGGAACATTTGTAACATGAAATAAAAATGAAAGATTTTCTCTATATGGTTATAGTTTTTATATTCTTTACGTTACTTCCTCATTTATAAACTGATTTGAGAAATACATAAATTTTTAAATTAGTACCTTTATCTTTTCTTATTCTTGAATGCGTACTGCTTCATGCGTCATCATTAAAACATGTTAACACTTATAGTTATATATTCATGTAAAAAACAATTCGTTGACCACAGCATGAACAACAGATGTATATTAGGTGATATACATCGGTTGCATCGCCTGATCGCACGGATAATTTTTAATAAATAGACTTTTTTCCTTCTCATGAGATGAATAATCTTAAAGTGCGAAGATTTCTGCAGCAAAAAAACGTTAAGCAATCTTGCCATCAATTTATTATTATTATTATTATTTTTAATCCCCTAAGAACCCCCATTCCTCTTTTACCTCAAAATTTAGGGAAAAAATCTCTAGCTTGGTATCCCTCGAAATGTCATACTGTACCTATTAAATTTGATAAACGGTAGTTCGAAATTTAAATAAAATTTTTGATAAGTTACCTCCTTGGTTGCTGTGTTGCGGAGTTAAAGATCGTTCCAATTTTAAATTACACGACAGATATGAGTTTATAATCATAGAATTCGCCCTATTTACATAGGTCAAAGTCTTTGTTTGTAATTTATTTGGCCGATAAACCACGACAGATATGGATTTTCATACAACTTTTGCCGGCCGCTGCTCGCCAGTACAGCAATTCCGATTTATCTCGAAGAAGGTTGTCAAAATAATGCTCCCAAGCATGTTTGAGAAAAGATAATTATGTTCAAACACAGTGCGTTTTATAAGGTTACTAATTTCATATCGGGTAGTTCAATCGGAGACGTACCAGGCTACCATGTATCATGTTTCGTAGTGATATCACAGTAGGTATAGTTATATATTTCATTGTGGTTGTGTATATACGGAATCCTAAAAAGGAATGCATAATTAATACCCCGGCATGGCTCATGATTGTGTTGATCGCTAAGTTGCCGTCTGAAACATTCCAATTTGATCAGTTAATTGAGTGATTGATTTCTAATGGTTACAGCCTACCAGTGGCTGTTGAATGGTTAGAATAACAAAGTATAAAACCCTCTTACCTCTATATTATTTGGCCTAAGGCGCTCGTTGGAATTCAGGTTTTGCTGGTTTTTAATTAATTATTCCTGGTAATATATTGTTTTATAAAATCCTGTATATGCAACCAAAGCTGTGCTTGGTTATCTATATACGTACCTATACTTAAGTATATGAATTTGTATAGGTGGTGCGGATAAATTAAGATTTGTTAAATAGCGATATTAGTTCCCTGTGACAGCTTATCACGTATTGTTATTCGCTGTAAAAATAAGCGTGTGCTTATCTTCAAAACTCATTTCTGTTATGAAGTCTTTAATCTAAGCCGGAGTTTCTGAAAGCAGGTTTTTAATACATTTTTGGTAGATTTACCTATAAAATTTAAGTACAGCACACTCAGTATCGAATCTATATTTTGTAATTTAAATGTACAGAGCATCTTTTAGAAGATTTTACACATTTGTATTAACTTTAATGAAAGTTTAAATTAATAGTACCTATACATTTATATCTAGTAAATTTATAGGTATTTATACAAAATTGAGTCTAACCAAAATTAATTTCAAAATGATACGAAGGTATCATTTTGAAATTAATTTGAATTTTCATTTTACAAAATAAACAATTTCACTTGTTTTACAAATCTAATTCTAAACCATTATACTAAGATATAGATAAAAACTGTAGAGTAAAATCTGTTAATTAAGACTTAGACCCGTCGAAATAATGTTACTTTACGCGCATCATTGAAACCAGCACTGCTACAAATAAGCTGATGCGAAAGCTCCAAGAGGGTGGTACGTATGCACAGTTTATTTAGCAGTTAGTACGCGTATGGGCGGCAACAGCACCACCGGCCGGCTGAAGCTCATTCCCGACGAGTCGGCAGCACGGCCCGCACGGTCGCATCGCGCCCGCCCTCGCAACTTAAAACTTTGACGAACTTGCCGCGAGCTCGCTCTACTGCAACGTGAACTTGTGCAGTTTACCGGAACTTGTGCTGTGTGTGTCGTACAAAATTGTGATTTTGCAACTTGTGGAACTGTCATTTGTTTTGATTGCGGAAATGGATGCGCTTTGAGAGCTTACGGGTAAGTTTGAACTTCATTCTGATTAACTTAGTTTAACGGCTTATTAATTTAAATTTGGAAATTACTGTTTATATACCATTAAGAATATTACCACCGAGAATATATTTCTTACTTTTGCAGTGTTATTACTTACTAGTTGAACCGCCCCGGCTTCGCACGGGTTAATTAGTTTTAAGCCTTCACCCTGTTTATGGGCAAGAGGGAAGCGAAAGGGAAAAAGATAGAGGAAAACGATGAATAAGCCTCCTTTCTATTGCCGTTCCATCCATTCATCCTTTTCCCCTATTTTTTCCCCTTTCCCTTCCATCTTACCTTCGACAGGATGAGTATAAATAAAAAAAACTTACAAACAAAAAGCGTTCCATAAAACTTACATCCATAATATTTTGTGCAAGCCGCACTTGCTTGCCCATTGTAGAAAATATAAAGTATTGTAAATATTATTCTAAAATATTAGCTATAACCATACCAAATTTCAGCAAAATCCGTTCAGAAGTTCCAGCGTGATGCGTATTCAAAGGGAAGACAGACAGACAAAAAAATTAAGAAAAAAAATGTTTCCACTTCTACATCTGTATATCTGAATGTTGTAAACACCTGTTAAGGGTATATGTATCAGCATTAGATTAAGATATAATTCTCTACTGATAATGTTAAATATATGTACTGTTGGTGTTTCTATAAATAAATAAATAAATAAATACATCGATAAAGAAGTGTAATCCATTCAAAATTTTCAAAAAATATTTAATGTACTTATTTAGCCCAGTTATAGTTTTATTATATGTATAGATTTGCATCATTCGCATAATATTACTTAATTAATAGCAGTAACAATGACACATTGGTGATTTATTCGTTCTGCAAAACATAGTCACGCATCACCCAAAATAATTATGTTTCTACTGCTAGGACACGGGCCTTCTCTCACAGGGAGAGTATAAACATGAAACAAGTAGGAGAGGATTGCCAATACACCAAGAAAACAGTGTAGATCAAAAATATGCCTAAAACTAGATGGTGTTGCAAAATGAGCGGGTTATAAGTTGAGCGCAGATCAGAAATATGCCAATAAACCGTGTTATTATAATCTCATTATTCTCAAGGACGTGATATGAAATAACTAAATTGGTTATTAGTATCAAGATAAATGTGTGTCATTTTATCACTGACAACCGATCTAAGAAAAGTAATTTTTTTTTATGGGCAATATGCCTTTTTCATCAAACTAACTATTACAATAATAAAAACTATACTATGTACTAAAAGCTACTAGTATACCTACTACAAAGAACATTTGGACTGTATAGTGTATACTAGCCACGATGGCCTATAGACACTATAGACAGTCCAAATGCTCCAGCTTACTACCGGTAGGTGGCGTACCCAACATGCTGGCAGCATTGCCTCGTTGAATTGCAATGCTGATTCGTTGAGCCAAATAAGTGCCAGCATTTTGGTCACGCGTCGCATCGAACAGGCGCATTATGGCATTATATATAGTTTAGATAAGTAAAATATATACACTTTATATAAGCAGAGTAATCATAACAGAGAGGTAGATAAACTATAGTATAGGTAAGTTTAGGAGCTGCCGTAATTGCCTACTTCAACAATATTATTGGTTTTTACTGCCCACACTGTTATCGGATTTGATCTGAAAGATCTTTAGCAGAACGTTTGGTTTTCTGGGAATCGAATCAGCATTGACAATAGTTATTTATGATATTAGGGCGGTAAGTTGGTTGGAACCCGAGACGAAGTCGAGGGCTTACTATAATCATGAGTTTGTAGAAACCAATTTCCGGTCGTGTATCATACAACGTTTTTCAACACATTTGCGAGAAAACCGTTCAAACTTTTGTTTATTAGTGGGAAAGTCGCAACAAACAATCTTTGATGTTCCTACTCTAATATGAAAATGGGCTAAAATGGCGCGCATTTACAATGCAAATGGCGCCACGTGCGTGTGGTGAAAATTAGAACTACATCTTTAGTTTCATAAACGATTTCAAGGAGTTTCGATCATTCAGCTTATTTATTCTCGTAATGTGAAACTCCTTGGTGAAATTCTTATATATGTTTTATTGAAATGAGGCTTTTTATTAAAAAAAAGAAATTGTATTTTATGCATGACCCAATAGATGGCGCCAGTTGTGGTTTTACTAAAATCTGTCACTGTCACTGTTTTAAGCATAGACCACAGGTTAGAGGAAATGTGTCACGATACAGACTGACAACTTTAAACTCTTTCGTTTAGTTTTTAGTTTCGTTGCGGGATACCTTGGCTTTATTTTAGATCATAATATTAACGTTTTTATCTATCTCGCAGATCTACTGTACTTCAATTTACTTAATAAGAATGCACCATAGACAATACAGGCAATGTACTCGTGGTCCACCCAACTGAATTTGACATTTCTTTGTAGGTAGGCTAAGCATTTTCTTATGTTTAAACTACTTTGTGGTTTGAAAGGTTTAAACTATGTACTTACAGCGCCATCTAGAAAAGAAGCGGAACTAGTGTTTTTTTTTATAAAACTCCTCATTAAAAATAAACCGTAAAGGTTACGCACGGCGCTATACAAGAGAGGATACGGTAAAATAGGTACTTAAGTGAGAGTACCTATTTTACCGCACGCTCCGTTGTATGGTGCGTAATAGTTAACTTTCGAACAATGTATACAGGCTTTGTTAATGCATTTTTTGAGCAAATGTGTTGAAAAAATTATTATCGACATCTCAGTAGCACTGGTTCGTACCTAATACTGCTACAGAATAAAATAATGCCTTTGATTAGAATAAGTTACAGTATGCACCAACTGTAAGCGGTAGTACAGTGCAACATCTATTGCACTGTACTACCGCTTACAGTTGGTGCTATAAGCATTAGGGCAATCAATGCTCAATGGTGCTATAGTTAATTATATTTTAACGATGAAGCTTGACACGCCTGTGATGCAGTATCGTATTCGTTATATACTTAACAATTAAAATATCCTCTTCAGTCTTTGATAGCTTTTTAATTAGCCGGCAAACCTTTTTATATTCTGATTTTTTGGGGCTTTGAGTTGCCTATGACAGCGCCGTCAGTATTGCTTGCATACTTACGAAGGTAGGTATATCAAACACCATCCCATCCTTCCTAATTCCTACTATCCTATTATTATTCTAAATGCGAAAGCTTGTGTGTGTGAGTGTTTGTTACCATTAAGAGAATAGTATACCTCCCTTTTGTCCATACATAAAGCGCCAACGCTTTTCCACCACTAAAATCACAGTAAAAAAAAACTATGCACTACGTTATTCTTTTTGAACAATATCTTCGTAGTTATAGCCACCTAAAGTAACGAATTATTGGCGTCAAAATTATGTTGAGGATAAGTAGTTGAAAATGGAATACTAAGCATATTTACAAAAAAATAAAGACGTCTAATCAACATAAATAGCATAGATTATAACCTACACTTGTATTTTATGCACTCTGATAGTCCAAAATTCACTCACGGTGCGGTCTCTATTTTGTCTCTATTACACGTGCGGATAGCAGAGCGACGGCAATAATATTTTCAAATACAAAGACGGTCCTCTTAATCTCAGAAACTATACTGAACCGATTTTGATAAAATTTGAATTGCTTTTAGATAGCTTATGCGCTGAAATAACACTTGGGATACTTTTTATCCGCGGGGCGCAACAATATTGTCTGGTCAATAGTTACCATAAAATTATGTTATTATTTTGACAACCACATTTCAGGTTAACTAAGAGTTTAACTGAGTTTACTATAGTTAAATTTTAACTGTAGATTTTGCAAACTATAGCCTAAAAGAAACATAGTAGGTAAAAGCGTTCTCAAAAACCGTAGACGATAGAGAACTGTCACCTAGTAGGAATAAGACTGCTTTTTAAAAGAAATGGCACTATCTCACTCGGGATAGGACACTAAATGGCAGTTAGCATATCGAGACACGTTTGGATTTTGTTTTATTGAATTGGAACTCAATCCTGTTATTTCGCCTCTAGAAAATTCATGAATTTACGCTTGAACTCGTCGGTTGATTAGATTTCAATTTCGATTCCCAAATTGGGAACCTATACGAAAACTCAATACGTAAAGTAAGTAATAAAGCAATATTTATTTTGTGAGCAGAAAAGTAAGGTAAGTACTAGGTATGGAAATGATTGCTACTTTTAATTCATTGTCATTATGATTTATTTTTGTCACAGTGATTTCACCAGTGATTTGTTACAGACTGTGATTTTTCATTTGCATGAGTTAGATCAATGGCGATGGTGGCGCTTTATTAAATGGAGCACAGATGTGATTTAGGAGCAACTTAGTGAAGTTGCGACCTGCTAGCCTGCTACTAATGGTTAAAAAGAAATCTACTGCTACTCTCGGATCTTTAGTTAAACAAGATCAAAATTTACCGCTACATCACAAGCACCGATTAATTATGAAGTACTTTACCAGTTTGTTTACTGAAGCATAAGCAGAATAATTATGTTTTAATATTCACCGCTGATGTCATACTCTCGTATTATGAAACCTGAAGCCATAATCCATTAGGTGTGATAATCATACTGTGATTTGTAGCAAACAGTAGCAGGTGTGACTTATGAAAATATAAGCATATGATATTTCACAATATGCTCCTTGTGAA
Organism: Ennomos quercinarius; assembly: GCA_910589525.2. Classification (NCBI taxonomy): domain Eukaryota; kingdom Metazoa; phylum Arthropoda; class Insecta; order Lepidoptera; family Geometridae; genus Ennomos; species Ennomos quercinarius. The sequence goes on from OU342493.1 coordinate 13,842,496, forward strand.
GTAGTAAGTACCTATAAGTAAGTAGGTATGTTGTCGCAATTCAAACTATCTCAAGTCTATATTGCCCTGCGCTGAACCGAGCTTAGCCCTTACGTTATAATAAAATGGTACTGATTTGGAGTCAATAATTTATATTATAACCTATAATAGGGATATAATTTGTTGTATATCATTATACTCGCTGACTCGCCCCGGTTTCGCACGGATTATATAAAAAACATACTTTATTATTGTCATAATGGACACATAAACATTGGAATCTTTGATCATCATGTGAGTAGAGGTCGATGAATATTTTTTCTTTGTCATCATTTCAGTTTCCTGGTAAGTAACAAGTTGAAAGAAAGTTCATTGAGCACTTTAGAGATAGGTAATGAAAGAGTATGGGTTGAAGTTTGGTTTCATACTCCAGCTCCATCGTGATGGAGGGAGGAGGAATAGGGAGTATTACCTATCAAGTTATAATGTTTATGGTTTGTACCAATACATTCAAATTAATAGATTAGAGTTAATACTGCTTCGATATACTGCCGAACCCTATCATTAAGGAAGATTTTTTGATGCGCAGTTAAGGTAACCAATGCTTAAAATCTCTAACAAATTTTGACCATTGGTTAGAGTTTGTAAGCGTTTTTAATCATTGGTTACCTTAATTGTGGATCAAAGATCTCACCCTAAGTGTATTCAAGTTTTCAGAACGCACTTATACAAGCAGTGCTTCAATTGTTTCCCAAACTTTTTGATTTTATTCATTGAATTTCAATTTAATCTATAAGAATGAATTGACTCGATTTTGGTATGCAACACCTAAAATAACAATAATAAATATTGCTTTAGCAAAAGAACTTTAGTTCTATGGTTCTAATTAGCCATAGAGTAACTTTTTAAATGATTTCCAGCCTATATATGTTAAGGTATTTCAGCACACCGGAAATTCATTGCAAACAACGCAAGAAATGTGGCTTTAGAACATAAGAAACGGCATTCAAGGCCACGTTTTTTTTCCTTCAAAGTGTTGCTCGCAATGCATTCTGCATTAGTTTATAAACTTCTCGGTTACAGCTATAGGTAGACTGTGACCAGGAATCGCTATGGAGTATACTGACAAATTTTAATGTCCAAACCTTGTCTCAACATAAAGTCAATCACTAATACAGTATAAGAGATATAGCCTAAGATAATAGGGATTCGAAAGGCCAAAATTTCTCGCCTCAATTTTTATTTTATTTTATGAAAATATAGAGCAATAATAGGAAACCAATGAAATTTGTTCTTAATATTCATTGTAGCTAATCTATAAGTTGATATTGTAATTTAGAAATTTCCCGTGGCTGATGACGTCACACTGAGGTTTCAATAATTTTCGGCCATTGCCTCAACACAATAAAAAAAGATACTCCTTTAAAAAAGTTAATCTTAGGCTATAAACTAAAGCATAGAGAGATCATCAAAACGATATTATATTTGTACTGCTCACACGTATCACTACGTCAGTGGCGAAGGAAAGAAACAAACATATAGTAATTAGCTACGCTTGCGATAAGCACAGTATCATTTTTTTCGACTCGAATCAACTGTCTTTTCTTTGTCGAGTCAAGTGTGTTTAGTCTTTTGAAAAATCTGTCAGTCTCATTCTCATCAAGGTGTCCACATCATATAAAAAGTGTCCAAAAATCGTTTTGTAATGATAACAAATAAAATAAAATGAACAATACCCATTCTGGCTTCGGCACATGAGTAAATAACCGAATATATCCAGACATGTTGTGCGACGGCTTATTACACAACTTTATTAAAATGGCCCTGATGGATGTGTATTGGGTGCCTCTTCATAAATGTTGGAACAGGGTTATCGCCCCTACTAAAACCAAGCGATACAGGCGGAAATAAAGGAGCTGAAACTTTGGTCAATACACACATTTTACTACACCACACTGGGTTATGGCGCGTGTGGGGCACAACTAACAGCCTCCTGACCCTAGCAGCTGGAGACTGCTCGAGTGGCTTCCTGAAGCGGTGGGTTGAGCTGCACAAACCTGCTGCTCAACTCGTGGGCTCAGTAAGTCCCTAAATAAATAAATGTGTTGGTTTTTGTTAATGTATTTACTAATATAGCTATAAGTTTTATGTTACTAACTCTATGGGTGAACAACCTGAAATAAAAGTTTTATTATTGTTATTAAGGTTTGATAGCCAGTGTAGCAGTTGACGTCAGTCTATAATAATTACTTACAGTAAAACTTTACAATTTGTAAAAATATTATGACTGCATAATAATTATATGAAATACTTAAATAAAGTCTTTATTTTCTGCATAAAAAATTAAACAGATATATTTACATTAAAAAAAATAAAGTGAAATTTCAGGAATCGTTTGCCAATTTACATTGTATACACAGCTACAAGAAGGAAGAACAACGCGATTGGGTATTAATTTTTAACGTTACATTCTCAAAACATTGTTGAAAAGTAGGTACAATGCTAATTAGGTATCTCTGTTTACCGCTGTCTCCCATAATATTCACAAACTTCCATACAATAGTCTGTGCCAAAACAGTAATAATAATTATTAATTAAAAACTACCTTGCTATAAATATAACTCCACTTAATTATCATTCCTTAACATATACAGGTTAATGCCTCCGGAGGGAAAATACCTACCCTAATATTAAAGTTAGCAATTATGCTCAAATTAAGGAAACATTTCTTTATTTTTACAAATAAAAATATATATGCATTCATAGATTTTTTACCATTTTTTATACCTTTTCGATCGGCATAATAAAATACTAGATTAAGTGATTAAAAAAAATAAACATTGCTATAATTTTATTTCTAAAAATAAAGAAATGTTTCCATTGCGTAAAATTGGCTATTTTCAATATTTAGCGTACTTTTCCTCCGGGGGCATTGATTTGGCTCACCCTTTTATAGTCAGAAAAGGTTAGGTAGCTTTATTTTGCGAAAACTCTACCAAATCCAATACGTATTGGGTGGGGCTGTTCATCTCAAGTACGTTACCTTTCCTGACCAACTTGAGCCTTAACAATTGAAGAAAGGACGTCTGCGATTACACACAGAAAATGGTTTACATACGAGTACCTATACGTATTCAAAAGCTGTGGTCGTTCGACATACTCACTTGTTTTCCAAACTTCTTTGATCAAAATGTTTAAAAGTGGGCATTATTTTCAAAATAAAAAACATGGAAATATGTTTTTTATGCTATAGTCTAGGTAGTAAACAATACGTCCTTCCTGATGGAAAGAGGTCATCGTAGCCTATCGACATCTGTAACACTATAGACGTGTCAATAATGAAATTGGCCAGTGAAATTACTGGGCAAATGAGACTTTACGATGTGATCTCAGTCTCACAGTCTAGTAATCTGATTACTAGACTGTACATAATTCATTAAAGAAATATAAAAACTCCTACGAAGTAGAATAACAATTACGTCGAACTTTTGCTCAGTTGCTGCGTGAAAGAGGTTTTTTCCATCGTTCTCATTGTAGAGTTCTATTAATAACGAACTTTCTACTACAGCAACTGTTATTCAATCATATTTGCAGTCATCCGTCTTCTGGTGTTAAGTTGCGGGTGGATGTATTTGTCTAAAAATGTATCTAAACCCTTGTTGGATGAACCGAGCTGATGAAAGAAACGTTAAAACGTGCTCAAAACTCTAAAGAATACATTACAGCAAAGGGTATTGTAATTCATCTAGCGGTTTATTTTAATAAATCCTAAAACATACCTACGATAGACAGGCAAGAATTCTAAAAGCAATGTTTTTAGATTCTATTGCTTCAATCATTCCAAAATGTATTTTTTCTAAATTCCCTAGTACTCGACTTTTCCTTGGTTACAGTTTTGATATATAGTGCCTTCGCTTAGGAGAAAAATAGTTCACTTTGTGATACCAGCACCAAAACCCCACCTGTAAAGTACTCGGATCCGGAGATATGACGTCATCAAAATGGCGGCCACCGTATTTTGAAAATTGCGAATATTTCTGATTCTATGAACCCTATATACATGTGTGGTGTGTCATATGAAAGAGAATTAAATGTTCTATAATGTTATAATACACAACATTCGCTCAATAGTAGTTATGAAAATATTTTAAATTATTAGTAAATAGAATCGATAAAAATTACCTATTTTTAATTACAGCGTCGGAAGTATGCGCTATGGGTAAAAATTGTGTATGGCAAACATAACGAACAATTCATTAGCTATCCAATAAAAAAACCAGAACTCAATCGGATAAATAATGTCTTAGTTAAGCCGTTGTTAGTAAGTCGCCCCCTCAAGTCTGCACGGGTGTGTTATAAGGTGAAAAATAGTTCACTTTGTGAATACCAGCACCAAATCTATAAAATATTTGAGTATATTGTTAAACATGTTATTCTACGTTAAAAACCATCAGGAACCCACCTGTGAAGTATTTGGATCCAGAGATATGACGTCATCAAAATGGTGGTCACCGTATTTTGAAAATTGAAAATATGGTAGAGTCTATGAACCCTATACACATGTGTGGGGTGTCAAATGAAAGATAATTAAATGCTCTACAATGCTGTAATACACAACGTTTGCTCAATAATACAGTTACGAAAATATTTTAAATTATATGGAAATTAGTTCTATAAAAATACCTATTTTCAATTACAGCAACGGAAGTATAGAATATAGGCAAAAATTATTTATGACAGACATAACTAGCAATTTATCAGCTATCCAATAAAAAAACCGGAACTCAATCGGATGATTAATGTCGTTCTTACGCCGTTGTTAGTATGTCGCTCCCTCAGTTCGCACGGGTGTTATTAGAGGAAAAATAGTTCACTTTGTGAATACCAGCACCAAATCTAAGACGTATTTTTTAGCATAATTTTAAACATGTTATTCTACGTTAAAAACCATTAGGACCTCACCTGTAAAGTATTTGGATCCGGAAATATGACGTCATCAAAATGGCGGCCGCCGTATTTTAAAAATTGCGAACAATACTGAGTCTATGAACCTTATAATACCTACATGTGTGGGGTGTCAAATGAAAGGTAATGAAGTGTTCTGTAATGTTATAATACAAAATAACAGTTGAATAGTAATACAGTTACCAAAAAAATTAAAAAATATGAAAATGAAATCTATAAAACATTCCTATTTTCAATCACAGCTTCCTAAGTAGTACACTATACACAAACATGATGTATGGCAAGCATAATTAAAAACTCATCAGCTATCCAATAAAAAAAACATAGTTGATGAATTGCTCGTTATGTCTACCATAAATAATTTTGGCCTATAGTCATAACTTCCGATGCTGTAGTTGAAAATAGGTAATTTTTGTAGATTCTATTTCTACATAATTTAAAATATTTTCGTAACTGTACTATTGAGCGTATGCTGTGTATTACAGCATTATTGAGCATTTAATTTTCTTTCATTTGACACATGCCATACATGTATATAGGGTTCATGGAATCAGAAATATTCGCATTTTCTAAATACGGCGGCCGCCATTTTGATGACGTCATATCTGCGGATCCGGGTACTTTACAGATGGGGTCCCGACGGCTTTTAACATAGATTAATATGTTTAACAACATACTATAATTTGGCACTGGTATCACAAAGTGAACTATTCGGGACTTTTTTGTCTCAAAGCAAAGGCACTAATAGGTAATGAAGGGCTAACAAGTAGATACATTGTAAAACTCTATTTTAATGTATATTTTTTTATATTTGAATTATATCAATATCTGAACTCATTTGTTGAATCTGAAATTCCCAAAAAAAAACTTAACTGGGTCAGTTTGAGCTCGCTAACTGAAACCATGGAAACACTCACACTGTGTACCTACAAGTACTCGGTGCGCACATTTAAAATGCACTTAGTACACAAAAATCTTTGCGAAACGTAATATGGGCAGAATAAATATTAGACGCAAAGCTTTCGCATTATTACTATCTAAATTTAAATTCTAAAACCGTAGGTAAGTTATATTACTCTTACCTACCGGGTTCTGTGGTATTATTTTACGTGGTTTTAGAAGTGAATAAAGTTTTCATTCTGTAAATGCGGTTTATTTGATTTAAACAACCCGGGTTCAGGACCCACCTAAATTTAATCTCCCTCTCTCGGATGTTTAGACATTTGTAGTTTTTAGGGTTCCGTACCAAAAGGGTAAAACGGACCCTATTACTAAAGCTCCGCTGTCTGTCTGTCTGTCCGTCTGTCACCAGGCTATATCTACCCGTGATAGTAACCGTGATAGTAAGGCAGTTAAAATTTTCACAGATTTCTGTTGCCGCTAAACAACAAATACTAAAAAACAGAATAAAACAAATATTTAAGGGGGCAACAACAACAAACAACAAACGGGATTCATTGCTCTTTTTTATAGATAATGGCACGGAACCCTTCGTGCGCGAGTCCGACTCACACTTGGCTGTTTATTTTCTTATATTTCGATTATGATTTTCAAATGGCATTGGATGTTTTCTTCCTATCTCCAATCATAATTTATAAACATAACAATATAACGTTTTCCTCTAAAATAAAAGTGAAACGTATTGTTTGCTTGATTTGTGGCTTTTCGCCAAAACAGCTGACCCTTTGGCTGTTTGTACGCAGACAGATTGCTGTTACTATTGCCGACATCAGCATAAGAATTAGGAACAGGTTCTGTTATGCCCTGTTAGCTCAGTTGGTAGTAGCTCTGCCTTCTGAACTATAGGTCGTGGGTTCGATACCCATTCAGGACAAACATTTGTGTGATGAAATTTGAATGATGAATGTATCGATGTTTGTTCTGTGTCTGGGTGTTTATATTGTATTCTATGTATGTATTTACAAACAAAAAAGTATCCAAGTATTTCTATCAGTTATCTATTGAACATAGTACAAGCTATGCTTAGTTTGGGGCTAGATGGCGCTGTGTGAAATGTCCACAAATATTTATTTAGTGGGATTCCACGTAAAACTGAGACACACATTTTGTCCATGACCATGCACATTACTTGCTTGTGGTAGGATATTACTTGAGTAAGAACCTACCTACTCAACAAAATCAAAGTCAAATAGTTTAACTGTTTTACCATCAGTTGGGATCAGAATACCATTTTTTACACTAATATTTTCAAACATATTGTTTCTTTCATTACATCATGTATGTTCCCTTAACATACGTATCTAATTATTCACATACCCACCTGTAATCATTTGATATACTACAAACCGTGGGAGAGTTTTAGATTGATTGTAAAAGCATAGAACTAAATAAATTACGTCAGTTCCTACATAAATTGAATACCTCATCATTAACAGCCTGAAGACGTCCACTGCTGAACATAGGCCTCCCCCAGAGCACGCCACCTTGAGCGGCTGCTCGCCTCCTGCATCCATCGGCTCTCCGCGGCTTTCACCAGGTCGTCGGTCCGCCGAGTGGGGGGCCGGCCTACGCTGCGTCTTCCGGTTCGTGGTCGCCACTCGAGAACCTTTCTTCCCCATCGGTTGTCAGTTCTACGAGCGATGTGGCCTGTCCATTGCCACTTCAACTTACTAACTCTAAGAGCTATATCGGTCACTTTAGTTCTCCTGCGGATCTCCTCGTTCCGGAGCTTATCTCGCAGGGAAACACCGAGCATAGCTCGCTCCATAGCTCGCTGCGCGACTTTGAGCTTACTAATGAGGCCAACAGTAAGAGACCATGTCTCAGTTCCATAAGTCATCACTGGCAACACACACTGATTGAAAACTTTCGTTTTCAGGCTCTGCGGTATTTTGGACGAAAAGATAGGACGAAGCTTCCCGAACGCTGCCCAGCCGAGTTGGATTCTTCGCGCCACCTCTTTGTCGAAGTTGGACCTACCTAATTGGACAATCTGTCCCAGGTAGACATACTTGTCGACAACTTCGAGAGTATCGTTCCCAACAATTACCGGTATAGGTGGAACATGAGCATTAGACATGATCTTTGTCTTGTCCATATTCATCTTAAGACCAACCTGCTGGGAGACTCTACTGAGGTCGTTGAGCATGGTGTTAAGGTCCTCGAGCGATTCCGCCATTATGACTATATCATCGGCAAAACGAAGGTTAGTGATGTACTCGCCATTTATGTTGATGCCAGATCTTTTCCACTCCAAGAGCTTGAAAACAATACCTACCTATAGGTATTTCCGTAAATATTGTCGTGGAGGGGCCCTCGCGTGGTAGTATAGGTAGGTAGGTATGTCTCATACGGTATGCCGGGCTCGTATGCCGTACATTTCCTAATGAAATTGTCCTTTAACTGGGGGATTTATTGACCCGAAGCAGTTTAGCAATAACTCAGTTGCGTCCAAGCGGGCGGCGGCGGGCGTGTGTTTCTCAAGCGGACAATTGATTAAACGAAGCAATTAAGCAATCAGTCCTCAATGGCGGAGGGCTATTGTCGCAAATGAGTGCGGGTTCGGCATCTGCTACGTCGTTAGCCGCCACAATCGCCACAGTTGGTATGTTGTCCGATAAACAATTTGTTTTTACAAGCGCCACCGGTCGTGCCGCCGCTGAGCGGGCCTCGTTTACGGGTTCCCGTCTAACTTTAACCCCTGACGAACGATTCAGATAATGGCACTTAGTTCCGTTGCCTCTCATTTCAGGGAATTTAGCTTAACCAACCTAAACTGGGCGTAAAAGCCAGCCGCAATCTATTTTGAATTATTCGTCCATAGCCGCCTTTAAACGAAACCAAAGAGTGATGTTTATTTTTCGACGTCTAAAAAGATTGAGAGCTGTAATATAACCTTTTGCCTCTGACATCATCTTATTGACCTCTTATCCATCTTTATAAAAGCTGGCGCGCCCTAAAATATTGAGATCGAGAATGAGGGAGGTTGATGCTGATGCTATATTTTATCATCACTTCGGTGAATTAGATATCCCTATATAGGTAAGCTGTGTATTTAGTATCAATTGGCAAAATAGGCACAACATCAATCATGTTTGTGTGTCCCAAATACGATGAAATTCCGAGAAGGCGTTCTTTTTAATTTAGTATTTAGTTTAGTTTATCTCGGTATAGCAATAAACATTTGTGTTTTATTACTGCATGACGTCAGCCTCCTTACTTTTTAGAGTTGGTATTGGCTATAATTACTGGACGGAGATTCTAATTAAAGTCTGACCTGAACAGACCAATGAGATCACAAATTGTGCTACTTCCCAACAGAACATGCAAGGGTTTTAAATTCTTGTCTTGAGTAGGGTTGTACCAAATTATGCAGTACGATGTGCCATGACCCTGACACACATCTCCATATTAAAAGGATCAATTATTATGTTCAAAGGGATTATTAGATGGGAATAATAAACAATATAGTACCTAAACACTATTGGACATGTAGGTAGGTACCTATTAATAAAATGTTTCAATCCGAAATCTTATTTCAATCTTCATTTCAAACAGCAAATAGCTTTCTAAAAATTCAAACCACAATGCTATAAAACTAAGCAATGTGCTTAAAATACTAGACATATGTTACATCAGAGGTTATTCGGGAGGATTCTATATAAGAAACTTTGTAAAACATTGGAAACGAATTAAATTCTAAGCAACTTGAAGTTACGATACCCAGGGCATCAGAAGCAATTCGGATCTAATAACGTTTTACTTTGGCCGAAAACATCCCTTTATGGCTTATGGCGCTTCACATTACATTGTGGATGCAATAAACAAGCCCCTGGATAAGTTTATGGAGTCATGAATCGAGGTCCCGGCTGGCAGGTCTGTTGCGAATTACTCTAAAATTAAACTATATTTATCGGCGGCAACGCTGCGAAACTGTAGCAAACGGCTGCGACATCCGGAGTCCGGGCAGGCCGATCAAAGTGATCGAGAATATAGTCTGCGAGGACGCCCGCGTTTTATGGCCTGCGACAGGGCTGTCCGGACAAGGGCAAGCTTTAATGTAATCAAACTGGCCGAGTGTGTAAACACGTGCGGTAGTTCCACAGAAAAAAGTGGCAGACGAAACATTTATGTTTATTATCAGGAGGTTGTTTTATCGATTAAGATATCTGTTTATTTTAATGCTATTGTTATATGCTTACGTAAGTAACCTACCTAGTCAGCATTCAACAATGTAGGAATCACAAAGAGCTGAGCAAAATAATTTTGAGAAGATGTTTGCTTACCTGATAATATCGCGTATAGGTTAGGTCTAAAATAGGTATGTCGTTTGGTCTAGTCCGTCCGCCAGATGGAGTAACTGGACGTAAAACGAAACACGAAAAGAAACCAGGGAAGATGCCCAGGTAACTGAATGAAAAGGTCTGGATAAAACGGTAACTGAACCAAGCAGTCCTAATGGATCCATTTTTAGAAATTACACATTAAATATATACAAAGAAAAAGCGGTTGGTGGATGTTTATCATGTTTAACATTTATTTTGATTAGAACTTCCCTCGATGATGAAGCTACACAAACACTAGGAGGAAGAAATATCATTATCATAGTCATCATTAACACCCTGAAGACGTCCACTGCTGGACATAGGCTTCCCCCACAGAGCGCTACTATGAGCGGCTGCTCGCCGCCTGCATGCATCGGCTCCCCGCGGGTTTCACCTGATCGTCGGTTCACCATAGTGAGGGAAGAAATATACAATAACTATATTATTTAGGCTATACGATACGTGTAGGTATGCATTAAAGTTCAATTCGGCGTTTCCTAAACCGGAGTTTCGTAACCAGTTGCAATTAAAGACTTTTTCGTCCTTGTACGATACCATTTTTGATCGAAGACTTTGTATTCCTGGCATCCCTATTCCATACCGTTTTCGGAGTTTATAGCGCAAGCCATACTGTATAATTGAGCGTCATCCGAAACGGTATGAATAGCGAAGCCAAACACAAGCCATTTTTTACATCGCACCATTTGGTTGCTTCCCGTCAATTAAATATGGTTTACATAAACATTTATTCGGATAAATATGTTTAATTTAACCGGTCATTCGTTGTATGTTGAACTGACGTTTAACATGATCCCTATCCCTTCCTACATATAATAAATGTGAACTTCTGGTATGCTTCGTAACACACACATAATTATATCCAATTTAATTTATCCCATAGGTTCTATTGTTCAAAAAAACATCGCTTGCGCGATGCAGGCCACGCGCCTTTTTGCCCTTTTTCCATACATTATGAAATTTTATTTGTATCAGCGCCATCTAGGGACAGTGATGTGGCGTTGTTTGTTTGTTACGACTGAACTCCTTAAATACTGAACTGATTTTCATGCAGGTTTCACTAATATGTTTAGAAATAACCGGCGCTTAAAATAGAATATATTAAAATTGAAATTTCATTAATTTTTTGGTCATAATTATTAAGTTTTCATTACGAAACGAAACTGAATTATAAACAACATGGCCGCTTTATGGTGAGATGGTGAGTTTATTTTTGGTCACTGACGGTAACTTTATGTCACCTAGCTGGTGCCTAGCTGTCAGTTTATCTGGAGGCACAGATTAAAGAAAAAAATCTCTGTGTAGGATATGACCAAAGAGTAATAATTATAACCGCTACTCCAAGAGGTAGGTTTACTAGGTGGTAGGACTTTTCTGCAAAGTTCGTCTAGGTAGGTACCACCGCTTTGCCAGTTATTCTGCCGCCAAGCAGTAGTGTGCAAGCACTACTGTGTTCCGGTTTGAAGGGCATTGTAGCTAGTGAAATTACTGGGCAAATGAGACTTTATGATCTGATCACTCAGTCTAGTAATCTGATTATTAGACTGGGTGATGTCTCAGGATGACGTGCGCAGTGCAGTGTCGCGCGAAACTATTGTTTTAAAGTTCCGGGTGACACTGCAACTGTTATGGGCGGCCGTGTCACTTAACATCAGGTGAACGACTAGCTCGTCACGTCATTCAATCACATAAAAAAAAAAAAAAGGTAGGTAGGACAATAAGTAATTGAGAATTTAACCTACTTTGCTACCTATCTATTTTATAGTTTTTCTATTTATGCCTTTACAGGTTGTTTGGCGTTTTAGGAGTAAAATAGACACGTACCAAAAGATATTAAAGGTTACATAATTTAAATTTTTATTAAATCTTTCGAGTTAAAAGGTTCTGGCTTGTGGATTTAAAAATAAAGCATTTTTTTAATTCCTAAGCAATGCAGATAGGAAATATACTATGCAGAACAAAGACTACACTGACACACGTAACCTATTCAGAAGCATGAGACTGCACAGCATAAGATATGGCAGCTTCCAAATACCGGTGGCTGTCGCGCGTAACCGCCACAGCTGCGAAAGTGGAGGTGGTGCGTGGCAGCCATCGGTGGTTGTGGACGGTGGCCGGTCTGCATCGGGGCGAAGTACCTATAACTATTACTATAGGTAATTTAGTCCACGCGTGGCAACGCCGCGGGGAGCAGCTAGTGATTGAATAAAATTTAAAAGCTGCACTGGCGTCCGTACATCCGACATTCCTTGGATTAATATTGTAATTAAATATAAATAAATACGTGTGGACATTTCACACAGCGCCTCTAGCCCCAAACTAAGCATAGCTTGTACTATGGGAACCAGATAACCGATAGAATACATAGATACTTTGTTTGTAAATACATCATCATCATCATTAACAACCTGAAGACGTCCACTGCTGAACATAGGCCTCCCCCAGAGCACGCCACCTTGAGCGGCTGCTCGCCTCCTGCATCCATCGGCTCCCCGCGGCATTCACCAAGTCATCGGTCCACCGAGTGGGGGGCCGGCCTACGCTGCGTCTTCCGGTTCGTGGTCGCCACTCGAGAACCTTTCTTCCCCATCGGTTGTCAGTTCTACGAGCGATGTGGCCTGCCCATTGCCACTTCAACTTACTAACTCTAAGAGCTATATCGCTCACTTTAGTTCTCCTGCGGATCTCCTCGTTCCGGAGCTTATCTCGCAGGGAAACACCGAGCATATAGCTTGCTTCATAGCTCGCTGCGTGACTTTGAGCTTACTAATGAGGCCAACAGTAAGAGACCATGTCTCAGTTCCATAAGTCATCACTGGCAACACACACTGATTAAAAAATTTCGTTTTCAGGCTCTGCGGTATTTTGGACGAAAAGATAGGACGAAGCTTCCCGAACGCTGCCCAGCCGAGTTGGATTCTTCGCGCCACCTCTTTGTCGAAGTTGGACCTACCTAATTGGACAATCTGTCCTAGGTAGACATATTTGTCGACAACTTCGAGAGTATCGTTCCCAACAATAAAAAAATGTAAATACATACATAGAATATAATATAACATCCAGACACAGAACAAACACCTATGTTCATCACACAAATGTTTGTCCTGAGTGGGAATTGAACCCACAACCGAACAGTTCAGAAAGCAGTGCTACTACCAACTGAGCTAACAGGCCAGTTGAATTTGAGGTACTTAATAATAATTATAGGGAACGTAAATAAATGATCAATTACTTAGCTTTTTGTGTTTTATATTCTAATTAGAGCACCAATTCTTACAATTTAGTATACCTACTCGTATTAATATTTACTTGTGCTATTAAATGCTAAATTTGTTTTATCCAAAGTTGAAAACAAAATGAAAACTATTAAGCTCGTGGTATTGTAATTAAATAAAAAAAACATAATATTCAGTTCAAGTTCATGTCTAAATTCCAGTAATTACAAATTGTCTAGCCGTCGCGCAATGGTAGAGAGTATCAATTACAAAGGTCACATCATGCTTACGCGAGACGTATGGCGTCAAGTTTTCCATATGTTCCGATGTTATACATGTTAGCTGTTAATCCCTGTGTCCGTCACAATATATTTCAATTACAGTATTGGAACTTGAACAAATCGATGAAATACTAGCGCACGATGGAGTCTCGCGAATCTAAAGATGATCATAGCTTAACATAAGTTTGTTCAGATATTGTGAATGTATAGTAGCGTTTTTTGTGAGGACATTTTCTGAAAGCTTTGACTGTTAGTACTAGAACTACTGACTACTGACGGTTCAGGTACTGCCTAACAAAGTGTCAAGTTGTTCTTGAAAAGTTTTGCTTTTATTGTAAGTATACTAATGTAGATTAAGCACTACTAACCCATTATGATCCTCTGTTAGTCGAAATATAAAAAAAACATTTATTGACCACATTTGACATTTACCAATGAGACACAACAATAATGAAAAATTGAACACGTGAATAGTATTACTCGAGAAGGTAGTCACTTTTTGTAGTTAAAGAAAAATAGCAAAATGTTTGTTAAGCACCTATTTATCTTGTGAGCTAATTTTTATTCCTGTCATTTGTAAGGTTTTCCAACAAGATTTTTTATAACATTTCTAAAACAGCATTTCTAAGAGCTCTTCTACTGTCTACTTTTGATAAAGTGTAGTGGTCCGTCCGTCCGCAGCCATATGTCGTCGCCCCATTAAATGTTACACCCCTACAAAAAATAATTGGTTCACCATCCACCGTTCCACGGTTGCCTCGTCCAATTCTACATCACCATCAGCTTACTGACTTAATTAATGTGAGGAATTGTTGATATCTTTTTCATGGCTAGCTGTAATATTAATCCCATAACAACTTCATGTACTTCGTGGTTACATCGTGGTTATCAGTGAATCATTCTGACGAAGCAAAAGATAAATTAATAACCCTAAAAAAAAATTAAGTACTTACAAACGCTATGCTAGTATCGGTAATAAATAACCTTTCTGACAAAGGAGTAGTGGTCACAGGGTATAAAGATCACATCTAGTGTTACTTTAGATTGCTATGAGTGTTACAAATGTCTATAGGCTATGGTGAACCTCTCCTATCAGGAGAGCCGTAGGTTTTTTTTTTTTTTTTTTTTGAACGGGCTAATGCTGTTGGTCTCTACCGACCTTTACAGCGTCACCGGGCAGGAGAGCCGTAGGTATACTTGTTGCTGCCTATAGCATAAATAAAGATAATTTTTGTGATTGACGATATTTGTATTTTGACAATGGGCTATAAATACATTAATGAAAATAAGAAGTACATAATGTATCGTTATCACAGAATACCTATACCTTTGAAGTAAGTGTAATAAAATAAGTAATATACTGAAATTGAATTGAATGTGATTTTGAAAATTAGGCAGCAAGCTTTTTTAATCCAAGTAGGTGAATCCGCAGCTAGTTATATATGATAATTGATTTGCATCATGAAAACAGTATTATATCAAACCTATTTTACATTGATAGGAGCTTATTCAACTAGAGGTAGCGCATTGAATGCCGTTCCATATAAATCAACAAACAAAATATTTATACCGACATGGGTTTCTGGGAAAATTCCTTTGAACTCAGTTTGTTTGTATATTACCATTAAGGTGTAGGTACTATATTATTATAAAAGGGCCGTATACCTACATATTTATAAAGTTAAAGAGCATTATTCTTCGGTCCAATAGGTGTCGTTTGCAGACACTTTTTTCTGTCTTTTTCAGATAGCAGAGATCTCACCGTTATAATTGGATTGCAATATCCAATACCCACCCTATTCAAGTTAAGAACCAATACGTGATCACACCAGTCATGCAGTCTCATCATCATCATCATCAGCCTGAAGACGTCCATTGCTGAACAGGGGCTTCCCAGAAAGAGCACCCCTTTGAGCGGCTGCTTGCTTCTTGCATCCATCGGCTCGCCGCGGTTCTGACCAGGACGTCAGTCCACCTAGTCACCTAGTGGGTCCGGCCTGCACTGCGTCTTCCGGTTCGTGGTCACCACTCGAAAACCTTTCTTCCCCATCGGTGTTCAGTTCCACGAGCGATGTGGCCTGCCCACTGCCACAACATGCAGTCTAATATTTAAAAACAAATGAAATTAGTTAGCAAGGTACATATAACAAAAGATAAAAATATGTTAAGATCTGTTCATTAACCAATGATGTTACTGTATAGACCAGGGTAGAAGCCTTGAAAAATAATAAAAAGTGAAAAAAAATAATAGTAGGATGAAACCCATTAGAAAAGGAGGAAAATATTATAAAAATGAAAGGAAAAATAATTTACGGGCGATCTGAGGTCGGGAAGGGGATGGGGGTGAGTTTTTAAGGGTAAAAAATGGTTTTTCTCGATTTCCGGCAAAACTAAAAGTCGTATCGAAAAAAGTCAAATGGCAAAGTTGTAGGTAATAAAAAGATCTAAAACTTTTGTATCTATACTTTTTTCACATAACCTCAAAATTTATGTGAAAAATCCAAAAAACCAAGTTTTTGGTTTTTTATTTTTATCTTTTACAAAAATTTTTTTTTTTGTAACGAAATTTGGTCAAAACTTACCTTTTTATGTCCCAAATACGCTGTAATTTATTTGATTAAAAATATTTATTTTTTTACCTTATTTTGAATTAATATGAAAAAAACACCCTAATTTTCAATCGAAAATTCACCCGTCAAAATATCAGCTTTTTTCAAAAAGTTGGTATGGTTTCTGTTCGTTGAAATCTCTACTTTCCGATGGTGAAAAAAAAAAATATGTTACTACAGTAAATCTTCTCAGAAAATGCAAAAAATCAAAAAAAATATTGAAGAAATAAATGTCAAAATGAATAAAAAATCGGCCAAAAGTTTGTTATTAAAAATACATTTACGATATATATTTTATAGATTTTTAATATATTTTTTATGTACTTTGAAATATATTTTTTTTTCATGGGATTAACTAAATTTGTTTGTGCAAAATTAAGGAGATTATTATTTTTTTATCTTGTACTAAAATATCATTTAATTTCAATCTTTAGGTTATGTTACGTTAAGCATACTATTTTTTAAAGAAAATATTACGATTTTTATGTTTGAGTTGATTGATACAGATAAAAATAGAGATAGTATTTACCTTCCTATGCAGATTCGAAAAGTTTTTTTGTTTTTTTAAGTAAACTTGTCACAATTATCTTCAAGAAACTCAGCGTGCACGTGTATTTTTATAAACGATGTTGTATACTGTACTGTATTTCGAATACTGGTTAGGCTAACGGTTGTAACAGCTGCTACGAAATATATAGTATATAATAGTAGGTATGTATGTAGTAAGACCCAGACCCGCCTAGCCCCTTCCCTTAAAAAATAGTATGCTTAACGTAACATAACCTAAAGATTGAAATTAAATGATATTTTAGTACAAGATAAAAAAATAATAATCTCCTTAATTTTGCACAAACAAATTTAGTTAATCCCATGAAAAAAAAATATATTTCAAAGTACATAAAAAATATATTAAAAATCTATAAAATATATATCGTAAATGTATTTTTAATAACAAACTTTTGGCCGATTTCCATATATATTTAATACATTTTTAATACATTTATAATATATTTTTTATACATTTTGACATTTATTTCTTCAATATTTTTTTTGATTTTTTGCATTTTCTGAGAAGATTTACTGTAGTAACATATTTTTTTTTTTCACCATCGGAAAGTAGAGATTTCAACGAACAGAAACCATACCAACTTTTTGAAAAAAGCTGATATTTTGACGGGTGAATTTTCGATTGAAAATTAGGGTGTTTTTTTCATATTAATTCAAAATAAGGTAAAAAAATAAATATTTTTAATCAAATAAATTACAGCGTATTTGGGACATAAAAAGGTAAGTTTTGACCAAATTTCGTTAAAAAAAAAAATTTTTGTAAAAGATAAAAATAAAAAACCAAAAACTTGGTTTTTTGGATTTTTCACATAAATTTTGAGGTTATGTGAAAAAAGTGTACATACAAAAGTTTTAGATCTTTTTATTACCTACAACTTTGCCATTTAACTTTTTTCGATACGACTTTTAGTTTTGCCGGAAATCGAGAAAAACCATTTTTTACCCTTAAAAACTCACCCCCATCCCCTTCCCGACCTCAGATCGCCCGTAAATTATTTTTCCTTTCATTTTTATAATATTCCCCTCCTTTTCTAATGGGTTTCATCCTACTATTATTTTTTTTGGGTTTTAAATAATCGACCCTGGTCTAGTATTGTTTTATTCTTGTTGTCAAAGGGGATGTCCATTAAAGCGTGACAACACTGTCGACGCATAGCGTTAATCTGGCAACACTCGGCTGCATAGACGCGGTGCTCTAATCGCGGGCGGGCGAGTCTGCGGTCGCCCTAAGCCGTCGCGCTGTTTGCCTTGAATTCGTAACTCGGGGGGCGAACAAAAATAACATAACGACTCGAGCTTGTAATAACATTTGTCCTAATATATTACTATTGTGACGTCTCGCTGCGACTTGGATTTATATACTACCGTGCGAACCGTCACCGTGATTATTTATTAATATAAATGCCGCCTGTCTACACCTAAATTATTTTTCATTAGACACCCGACGAGATATTGCTCCCTAATGCTAAGACGCTAATATTCTGTGTAAGCAAATCTTTTGATGCGTGGATTTATCCTCATTGTGTTGATGTGTTACGACGTAATAATGCGGGTGGAAAGTTATTTTCTTTGGAGACATTTGTGTGTGACGTTATGATGTAGATGCCATGGTAAAACACATTTTTAGACTTATACCTTGCCTAAATTCATAATATATAAATGCTGGAAGTAGGCTCTGACGATGTCCTGTAATTCAAGGTAAAAAATAATTAAGGCTTTCAACACAGGCCTGAATTCTCATTATCTATTACGAACCCAAAGCAAAACAATGGCTTGCTAATAAAAAAAAGTTATAAGTACCTAACCAATTTTTACCTAATTACGTAGATCTTTTAGAGGTAGGTAATTTCACAATCACGATTTTTACATGATCGTACAACCCTTCTTTTTATTTCCCTTAGACTGGGTTAGGGTGTAGAAAGAATGGGTCGACTTCGCATGGGTTTAACCCACCCGGGTCACCTATGTATAAAAGAGAAACGTTGTTTGTTGTTCGTTTCCGTAGCTTTCACGGCAAATGGCTTACTCATCATTAACAGCCTGAAGACATCCACTGCTGAACATAGGCCTCCCCCAGAGCACGCCACCTTGAGCGGCTGCTCGCCTCCAGCATCCATCGGCTCCCTGCGGCTTTCACCAGGTCGTCGGTCCACCGAGTGGGAGGCCGGCCTACTCTGCGTCTTCCGGTTCGTGGTCGCCACTCGAGAACCTTTCTTCCCCATCGGTTGTCAGTTCTACGAGCGATGTGGCCTGCCCATTGCAACTTCAACTTACTAACTCTGAGAGCGTGGTGACTTATGGAACTGAGACATGGTCTCTTACTGTTAGCCTCATTAGTAAGCTCAAAGTCGCGCAGCGAGCTATGGAGCGAGCTATGCTCGGTGTTTCCCTGCGAGATAAGCTCCGGAACGAGGAAATCCGCAGGAGAACTAATGTGATCGAACGGCTTACTACGCTACTGTAATAATAGTTAAAGCCAGTGTGACAGGATCAGAATCTCCTCGGACCGAGTGGACTCGTAGGAGTAAGCTTCGTACGAGTGTACTAGGATATCGGTCGACAGCCACTGTGGTGTGGTAGTTGAGCAGGTTGGCTCAAAACCTGGGGGCGGCGGGTTTATGCGTAAAAAAAACACAAATACGTGTTCTGTGTCTGGGTGTTGTGGGACCATAGTCCTCGTAGTTCCTGGGTCCCTAGATACAAGGAATCCTAGTTAGGGGCCATGATCTATGTATGTGATCGTTGGGCGTGGGGTGTTATTGTTATTATCATAGTTCACTCGGATCGTTTTCTTCATACTTTTCATTGTTGCTCCACAGTCAACATCATTTTTTTTGTTTTGTATTGAACTTTTACTACTCCCTATACGAGCTACTCGTAGCTCGGACAAGTAGAGCGTGGTACGAGTCTACTCTGCTCGAATACAATCGTCCGAGTGCGCTCGGATTATCGGTGTCAACGATACGAGTTGCGTCCGAGTAGCTATCCGAGTCCACTCGGTCCGAGGAGACCCTGGTCGTGTCACTGCGCCTTAACAGGATACTTTTCATTCTGAATAATTAAAAGTTTCAGCGGGAAAATGAATATTTTGCAGGTGAAACCGTTGAGCACATCTAGAGTCAAATATAATAATACTTATAAATAAATAAATATTTATGGACATTTCACAAAGCGTCATCTAGCTCTAAACTAAGCAAATAAGGGTCTCTATGGGAGCCAGATAACTGATAGAATACGCTTTTAACATAACTTGTATAATGTAAGTATAATATCATCTCTATGGCGCTCATCTTGCATTCTTGTCACGTAGCATCTTGGGACAGTAACGCAAAATCTCGAGATTACCCGCAGTTGGAGTCTTTATAATGAACTTGAGATGACTTAAACGAGCTGGATGGACGCAAACTTGGAATTCATTTACCACGAAAGAGCCAGCTGTAACTGGTTGTCTACTCCAACTCCGGGACTTTTGTAGTCACATAACATTGTTAATTTCAATTAACAAATGGATTATTCATATTACACTTACCTAAGATGAACTAACAAAAAATAAGGAAATTTAAAAAGGGGGCAATGATCCGGTTTTTGTATGGATGGCACAAATAAAAGACAAAACCAGAAAGTGGGCAAGTGGTGAACAGATCGCTATTATATATTTTTCACTAACTAAACGGTTCCGTTTTCGCACGTGACATTTTACGTCAACGACAAAATACCTGCTTTTTTAAAAAATTTTGTAACCTTTTTATGATTTTTTATCATCGTAGCTTTTCACTAGCAAACCGAGATCTTTAACCATTGAGTTTTTCTTGCTCAACCGTCTGACTGATGCTCTCGTCAAATCACGCGCAAGCCAATGTTGCCAACCAGATAAAACAATTCACCCAACTTATTAAATAGCAAATTAATACATTGACGACAGTAGATAACTTTACTAGTCGAGCCTACATTGTTTTATTAATTTTCCGACATGAATTTCTCCTATTTTAATCTCAATTATGTGGCAACCATGGCATGGTGATTATAGCAAACCATCCCCTATGATAAGCATCCAAAGTGGGGTTTATGGGGGAGGCTTATGTCCAGCAGTGGACGTCTTCCGGCTGTTGATGTGTGTGAACAATTTGTGTACAAAAAAACCAAGTTGGTTCAGCCGGTTTGACGTGAAATGTATTCTAATTTGGGCGTTATGTAGTCACCATGAAAGTTAGTAAGTCTTTGAAGCAGCTCTCTTAATAAGACGGATTGGGTCGAGTGAGTTTAAGTTTTATCATCTTTTGATTCAATTACAAAAGTTCTAAGACAAGTTGCCTAAATTATGGCCACTTCACCGTTTTCCAGCGGAATTTTGAATTTCCTGGAACGAAAGCTTGATAAACCGGTTCAAACATTTTAATGTAAGAACAAACAATAAAATTGGAAAAAGTCGTAAGACTTACGTCTTCATCAAAAAAATCCTAGGCAAATTTCGAGTAACGTGGTGAATAACATAAAATGATTTTCGTTTGTGGAAAATATCAGTTCCTTACACAATTTGTTCTACAAAATCTGTGTTAAATCACTCTAGGTAATAAATATACTATAATATCTTAACTATATCTAGTTCACGCGACTTTGTTTGCATCAGTGCTCACCCCCGACTCTATTTATCACAAAGACGAATAGTCTATAACCATCCGGAGTAAAGAAATCGCTCTTTGATTTATAAGAAGGGGAATGAGAGAAAAATGTACCAATAGATCTACTACCCCAATTTAAGGCGATTAATATCAGTCTGTTTTATGAGCGAACATGGATAGCTTTAATAAAACACTGCACGCTGTCAGTGGTACCCGCTGGGAAAACATCACATCGGGTCGGGTTAGGTACAGTGTAATTTCGATTTGGTAGTACTCGATGGGAACCTTAAAAAATATCCTAAAAGCGTAGCACATTTCTATAATTGTCCGAGCGAACGAAGTGAGCGAAAATCTCTTTATATAAATTGCCGCCGCGAAGAGTCGACGTCTGGGGTCAGTGCATTGGAGGCTGGCAGCCGCGGCACCCCGAATCGCGTTGATGCTGAAGTGATACGCACGCTAAGGGAGGAGATGCGGGCTGAATTTGCTAAAATTAATAGCCTAATGACCTCTGGGTTTAGCTCTTCGAAAGATGGCATAATCACCATTCAGGAAGAAATGCGTGAGGTTCGAAAAGAGATGAGTGCGACGCGTTCCATGTTTAATACGCGGATGGATGAGTTTGATGCTCGTCTTGTAGCCTTGGAGTTGGCCCGGGATACGGTGCCTAAACCGCCTGATGTTACCTCGCTGGAGCAAGCCCTCGCTGAGGTGAAGTGCCAGCTCAATGATCGTGAGCAGGAACACTTACTCAATGACGTAATTATAACAGGGCTTCCGGAACAGAAAGGGGAGAGCCCAGTGCATCTTGCCCTGCTCTTAGGTGCAAAAATGGGTATAGAGCTGGATGACCGGGATATAGTATTAGCTGAGCGGGAGGGCGCCCCCCGCCGCTCGCAGAATGACTCACCGGCTCCTGTGCGCAGCCGACGCATCGCTGTCCGCTTCGCGCGGCGCTCAACCCGCGATGCCTACCTGCAGGCTGCGCGCGTTCGCCGCGGCCTCACCACCACTGAGCTTGGGTTAGAGGGTGCGGCTGTGCGTATATACATCAACGAGCGTCTCACCAAAACGAATAGCCAACTTTTTGCAAGAGCTAGAGAACAATGCCGCGTACACACGTGGAAATATTCCTGGACAAGAGAAGGTCGAGTCTACGTTCGAAAAGAGCACGGGACTCCATATTTCCGGGTTGTACAGGACAAAGATATCGACAGAATTTTTTCAACTGGATCTGTTTGATCGGATTGTTTATTTGTATTCTGCGAAGCTGTAATAATAATAGACGCTTTGCCCCTTTAACCCTAACCTTACATAATATTTTTATTCATTTCTTTGAGTTAATAATGCTTGCAGTTAAACTTGTTCAACTATTATGTTTTTGGCGGTGTCACAGGAATATCCTATTATGTTTTGCAATGTTTATGTGTGCCCGATTCTGTTATTTGGTCAATGTGCAGTCATTAGCAAAAGTTATTGAATATTCTGTCCAAACTTTAATATGTTTTTTATTCTTACTGATGCAATTTTTTTTTCATACTTGTCATGAAGATATAATTTTGGACTATATAAATGTTCTACTGTTTTTGTTGTTGACTGGTATGGGAATACAAGGGAAGGATGTCTCATCTCTTTGTTGTTCAGATAAAAATGTAAGCGTTAAGCTTTATGTTTACACTGTTGATTTAGTCTCGATCATTAAAACCTGCCATAAAAAAACTTTACATTTAGTAACTAAAATAGTATGGATTTGGGAATTGAAGTTTTTTAAATTAGCATATTATTACCATAATATAATCATAGAATCTGAGAAAAATATTTACAATGTCATTCCTTCAATTGTGTTTTTTATCTGTGTAACACTCAATAAAGTTCTAGTTCAGTACTATTATGGCGAAGGCGTGAATAGGATGCCACTTTTGGACGCACAAGTCCTATTACAACGTAGTATCAAAACTCATGAAATTGAAGGTGGAAACTATTATTTATTCTGTAGATATTCGGGTTTGTTATGTGTGTACGTGTGCGAGGATTGTTGCTGTTGTATACGGGGAATTACCTCCAGTGTATATTTGCTCTTCAGGTATAAGATATTTCATTCATATTATATTAATAGTGTTAATTATTGTGTTCGAACAGTTACTTTGTATTTAAATGTATTTACATATATATTCACTGTATTATGTATATTATATATTTTTAGTAAAATACACACCTACTCAACCGATCGTAAATACCATTATTTATTTCAGTTGCAAATATTCATAAACAGCATTAGATGTTTAAATTTACTTGAAAATAAATTTATTCATTTTTTAATTACGGTTTTTGATAATGGGTAACAACAAAATGCTAAAGGTTGGTCTTCATAATGCTGGTTCTTTGGGTACCGATCATGACAATTTTATCGCAGCAATGGAGAAGTACTCGGTAGATATTATGGCTATAAATGAGACATGGCTGCGACCGGGCGAGGATAAGCGCGCTCCCTTTGTACCTACTTACAGACTGCGTCACATACCACGTCCGAGCAGCGTCCGCGGTGGTCGTGGCGGTGGTATCGGCTTTTATATAAAACGTGGTGTAAATGTGCGCTCCTGTTCTTATCCCGCTAACCCTAACGTAGAACAAATGTGGTTAAAACTAAAGGTTAACCGCTCTAAACTGATAATTGGAACCGCGTACCGTCCTCCCTGGTTGGACGTTAACGTTTTTTTGGATGCTTTGATTGATTCGGTGACAGCTTTTTCTCATTATGATAATATTATCCTAATGGGAGATTTTAACATCAATTTATTAAATGTGAATGACTCCAAGACTATTTATTTAAAAGAGTTTCTGACCTGCACAGGATTAAATCAAATCATAGATAAACCGACCCATTTTACAGATAACAGCCGAACTTTAATAGATGTAGTTTGTTCAAACGTACGATCGCGAAATATTTGTGTAGAGCTCGTAGGCACGCACATTGGTCATGCATTTATTTCATGCGAATTCATATTTAAAAAGCCTCTAATAGCACCTAGGTGTATAACCTTCAGACCTCTTAAAGACATCTGTATTGATTTATTTACGAATGATATAGAGTGTATAAGATGGGACCTTATTAATTCAATAGATCATTTAGACGGCATGGTTGAAGCATTTGCCGACGTAATAAAATTAATCTTTGACTTACATGCCCCTTCTAAGACTAGAATAGTTAAAGAACTGCCTAGTTCATGGTTGACAGATAATATTAAAATGATGATGCGTCTTCGTGATGCATCGCTTGCCAGATATCGTGAAACTCAGTTACAAAGCCATAAGCTTTATTATAAAGATCTAAAAAATCAAGTGTCTTTGGGGTTGCATAACGAAAAGAAGGCTTTTTTCAAGCACAATATTAATCGTCATATTAAAAATCCAAAGCTGTTGTGGAAAAATTTGAAAGCTAAGGTATTGCCACCGAAATCTATAGAATTACCACCACAATTTGATGATCCTAATGCAATAAATAATCATTTTTTGAATATTCCTGGTAATCTGGTTATCAGCATGTCTTCCTTGACGTTTTTTGAGTTTCATAAGTTTGGTAATTGTAATTTCTCTTTCAAACCCACAAACTCCCTGACTGTGTTAAAATTCTTAAGAGAAATTAAAACAAACGCTCTAGGCATAGATGAAATATCGCTGGAAATGATTACCCTTATGCTACCCCAATGTCTGGATACCATAACAGCAATAGTAAATAAATCTATTACCACTGCAATCTTTCCGACAGCCTGGAAAACGGCAGTCGTTAAACCCATACCAAAAACTACTACCCCTCAGGATATTAAAGAATTGCGTCCTATTAGTCTATTACCGTGCCTTTCTAAGGTTCTTGAAAAAGTGGTTTGTTCTCAAGTTACTAAATATTTGGAAGAAAATAACATCTTACCAGAAATGCAATCAGGTTTTCGTAGGGCTAGAGGAACTAATACGGCATTATTGGACGTTTCTGACAATATACTTGCAGCACAGGATGCCGGTATGGGCACTATATTAATTTTGTTAGATTTTTCACGCGCTTTCGATTCCATTAACATATCTCTTTTGCTAGCTAAGCTAAACTTTTATGGATTTGATTCTAACGTGGTCAGATGGTTTAACTCCTATTTGAGTAATCGTACACAACTCGTAGAATTAAAAAAAGATAACGGAGAAATTTTTCGTTCTGACAAACGTGAAGTAGCTAGAGGTGTACCTCAGGGTTCGATTTTGGGTCCGTTACTTTTCATTTTATACAGCGCAGATATCATTAGTAGCATCCATCATGCTAAGTTTCATATATACGCTGACGACATACAAATGTATCTGTCCTTTAAACCAAATGACTTGCGAGCAGCAGAGGCTAAATTGAACGAAGATTTAGAGCGGATCCAAACGTGGGCTATGTCGAACTCATTATTGCTGAATGCCAAAAAGACAAAGTTCATGATTTTGGGACCTAAATATCAAACGTATCAAATAGCACTGCAAAATCCTCAGTTACTGATAGGTGGAGAAACAATTGAGCGAGTCACTGAAGCACGAAATTTGGGTCTGATATTTGACGAGCAGCTAAAATTTGAGCATCATGTATCCGAATCCGTCAAGAATTGTTTTTATCGCCTTAAAGTGTTATATAAAATTCGGAAATATTTAAGCACGGATATTCGAATTTCTCTTGTAGACTCACTCGTGCTCTCTAAGTTTAATTATGTGGACTCTGTTTATGGTCCCTGTCTTTTCTCGAAAACCTCGCGTCTCATTCAGAGAGTGCAAAATGCATGTGCTCGGTTTTGCTTCCAAATACCGCCACGCAGCCATGTAACTCCCTTCTTAAACCAAAATAACATTTTGAACATGAAGCATAGGAGGGATCTTCATTTGGCTACTTTAATGTTTGGAGTGGTTAAGTTTCAACAGCCGAAATATCTATTTTCCAAATTCGTATGGGCCAGCGACCATAAAAAATATGCCATGAGGACATGCTCCTATCTATTGCGTACCCCGCGGCACGGCACGGCTGCATTTCGTGGCAGTTTTCGTTTTTCTGCCACGAAGTGCTGGAACTCCCTTCCTCCACCCATACGAAATCTCAACACAAAACTTAGCTTTAGAATAAAATTCAAGCACTATTTGTTACAGCAACAGAAGCTACTCTCTATATAATTTTCTTTTTTTACTACTATATGTTGACCTATATAATTATTGCATATTACTTTAAATATATTAGTACTATTTATTTTTTCTTAGTTTATACTTATAGTTTATTTTTAAGATTTATCGTAGCTCTAATAAAGGCAATTAACCCCCCCATAATAATATTATGCCAGCCGTGTGGGCTTATTTATTTATTATAATATTTCAATTTCGTTGTTTTATCGTCTCATAACAGGTTTTTTAAGATAGTTAATACTATATAATTTTTTTTTTCCTTTTGCAACTCACTTTGTCATTCTGAAAAAGTATTTTTTTTTAGGGAACTTATGATTATTATTTTTAATTTATTAACAGCACCCATTATTACAATTTCATTATTATTAGTATCGTCGTCACTCAAGGTCTGGGCTGAAAATCAGCGCTGTGGATTCGTCCATGGCACATGCTGAGCTTTGACCATTTTGTACATCACTGTACACACACAGCTACAATGTTCGTAGACAGAAATGTATAGAATAGGCATAGTTTTTTTTTTTTTTTTTTTAATTAGTTATAGTTTCTTTTTTATTTATAGTTTAGCATAATTATTATTGTTGTTTGTGTCTGTGTACAGTTTGTATAAATAAAGTGTTTCTTTCTTTTCTTTCTTTCTTTAAATATCCCTAAGCAAGAGTTGCGAAAAAATGTGTGCTTGCGATTAACTATTTGTATTTGAACTACTAGTTATAGGTGCAGTATTGACTGGTTACACCACGCTGCTGGCCGATACGGGTAGGTAATAGTTATTTATGATATTAGGGCGGTAAGTTGGTTTTTACAAACGAGTAGACAAATGTAAGCCCGAGACGAAGTCGAGGGCTTACCATAGTCACGGGTTTATAGAAACCAATTTCCGCGCGTGTATCATACAACGTTTTTCAACACATTCGCGAGAAAACAGTACAATAGGTAATAAAACAAACTTTTGTTTATTAATGGGAAAATCGCAACAAACAATATTTGACGTTTCTAGTCTAATATGAAAATGGGCTAAAATGGCGCGCATTTACCTACTATTCAAATGGCGCCACGTGCGTGTGGTGAAAATTAGAACTACATCTTTTGTTTCATTTTCTCTTTAGTATTAAAGTGAGACAAACGTATTGAGCAAAAACGCTTCCAAAGAGTTTCGATCATTCAGCTTATTTATTCTCGTTATTTGAAACTCTTTGGTGGAATTCTTACATATTTTTTATGGAGATTAAAAAAAACTGTAAAGGTTACGCACGGCGCTATACAACTGAGGATGCGGTAAAATAGGTACTTAGGTGAGAGTACCTATTTTACCGCACGCTTCGTTGTATGGTGCGTAATGTTTAACTTTCGAACAATGTATACAGGCTTTGTAAATGCATTTTTTGAACAAATGTGTTGAAAATAGGTACTCTCACCTAAGTACCTATTTTACTGCATCGTTCCTTGTATAGCACCGTGCGTAACCTTTACGGTTTTTTTTTAATTTCAATAAAACACATAAAAGAATTTCACCAAGGAGTTTCACAGTACGAGAATAAATAAGCTGAATGATCGAAACTCCTTGGAAGCGATTTTGCTCAATACGTTTGTCTCACTTTAATACTAAAGAGAAAATGAAACTAGAGATGAAGTTCCAATTTTCACCACACGCACGTGGCGCCTTTTGCATTGTAAATGGCTAAACTAATATTAGTTAGATAAGGAACGTCAAAAGAGCTACATATTACTGATCTGTGGTCAGAAAAGGTTGTTTGTTGCGACTTTCCCACTAATAAACGAAAGTTTGTTACTTTACCTATTGTACTGTTTTCTCGCGAATGTGTTGAAAAACGTTGTATGATACACGTGCGGAAATTGGTTTCTACAAACTCGTGACTATGGTAAGCCCTCGACTTCGTCTCGGGCTCAAGTGAATTACTACTGTGCCTACTAGCTATCATGTTTTAATTTATGCTAGCTACATATGGCGAAATAATAATATTATAACATTTGATCCTCTTTTTAGACTTATTCGGGCACAGAAAATGTATTGGGTCACCAGTAGGTTCGTTAGGTTGACATGAAAGATACTAAAAAAGTTCTAAACATATTAAAATATTGAATGATTTGTTGTTTTTCTTTTTTCAAATTACAATTTTTTATTTAGTCCTAAGTAGATTGTCATTATTCATCATAATGCACGGGGCATTATGAAAAAGGCCCCTATTAAGCACAAATTATAAGAATTTTATAAGTACTCGATAACTACCGTGAATAAGCATTGACTTAAGCTCGAGCTTTATACAATTAAGGGTACTCACTGTTAAAGTAGATAAATAGACGTTTTATAAATTTTATCATCATAACAGTCTCTAATTGTTAGTTGGGTTTTATCAATTATTATCTTAAAATTTACCTCTCTTATTAAAATTTAACATTGAGTACCTCTCATTTTAAGATTTTGTGTAAGTAATTTGAAAACAGATTAATCCACATAGAATCCTTCATTACGTCTTTGGAGGAACGCAGTGGTTGGTTGTAACTACAATATAAGGTCGTTGACAAGATTAAAATCAATTGAGTGCATATGCCATTACTGCAGCTATTGTTACAACCAAAGATTATAAAGCCCGTTGATAGCTCGTGAACATAATTTCTCGTACAAAAACGACTCACCTGCACTGGCAGGGGGCGAGGTAACAAAACGAGACAATGTCATACGAAATTATACAGATCAGAGCAGGATGGAACAAAAGACATCAACGGGTTCCCGTGATTTATTAGAAATTCATAGTATTTATTAGAAACTAGCTGACCCACCCCGGCTTCGCACGGGTTTTTAGGGTTTTCCGGCAATTATTCGAATTTTTCCACAAACATTTCAAGACCAAGATAAGATAAATCCGTTCAGCCGTACTCGAGTTTTAGCGAAACTAACGAACAGCAATTGATTTTTATATATTAGAAATTAGTGGTTGAAATACACACCACTAATTTTCGTATGAGGGGAAGTTGTATCATTGGTCAACTGGATTTATAGTCAATGGTTACAAGGCAAAGCGCCATAGCACAGACTAATAAATCATATTTACTAGACTATGGGTGACTGTGGTAAAGCGCTAAGTCTCAGATCAGAGCAACTAAAATACCACTATGCGCTAAAGTTAACCTATTCGTTCTACTACACCATTTATTTTAACGAGTTAGTTTCGATTCACAGGCCCGTTCTGTAATCCATAAAGAACTAGGCCCGCTCGGTCACACATTCCAAAATGCTATTCTACAAAATATTGACACTTCATTTTTCAAATAACTTTTGCACCATTCTCAAATAACAATAGACCTCTTTTTTTATGCAATTGAATGACGTGACGAGCTAGTCGTTCACCTGATGTTAAGCGACACGGCCGCCCATAACAGATCTTTGAACTCTTGTCAGAAAATAAACGCTGTTCTCTTCATATATATTCAGATTTCAATATCAATTAAGCGTTTATTTCTGCAGTTCTGTAAATAGAAAGCGTGATTCTATTATTTGTTTAAAGCATGTTAAATAAAACAGCTCACAGACTCGCCCGGGCTTATGATAGTTAAATACACAGAATTCGCCCTATGTAAAATGTACATAGATTGTAGTACCTATATCATCATCATCATCATCATCATCAGCCCACTCTAGTCCACTGCTGGACATAGGCCTCTCCCAAAGCACGCCATTGAGCACGATCTTCAGCTCTTCTCTTCCAGTCATTACCAGCCACCTTACGTATATCGTCGCTCCATCGAGTCGCAGGGCGTTCTACAGTACTTCTACTTCTACTTCTTCAGTACCTATATATTGTTATGGATATGGTTTACAATTAAAACTTTACCTCGAAAAGAAATAAAAAGATTTCTACTTCAAAAAGAAGATAAAGCACCTACTTTGATAATTCAACATTCATGGTCTTTATTTTGGACCGGCAGTGTTGCTGACGGTTGACCTCTTTTCTGGGTTTAGTTACAATTTTATCTAAGTATCATTTAATCTCTTTCTCATATTATACTGTTAAACACAACTAGCTAATACTAACACTACAGTCCAAGGCCCTAGCCAGGAATTCCATTCAGGGGGAGATGGGGAGGGGGGGAGGGGGAAGCTGAATTTTATTATATAGGTAACATAGGTAGGTATATACCTACACCTTTAAAAATGTAATTAGCTTCTTATGGAGTGCCCACATTATACGGGCTACGGCGAACATTCGCCGTAGCTCGCATATGTGGGCGCCGGCGAATGTTCGCCGTAGCCCGTATAATGTGGGCACTCCATGATACATGTAAAGGTATGGAGAGCATATAAAGTTAGCATGAACCTCTTTCTCAGCACGAGCTTACTCGAGCGATAAGAAAGAGGGCCTCATTATATTAAAAGAGGGCCTCATTATATTAAAAGAGGGCCTCATTATATGCTTATAAAAATATATAATAAACTGCCGGTTCACATAAGAAGCGAAAATAAAGAAACAAAATTTCGGAAAATACTCAATGAATTCCTATCCCAAAAATGTTACTATACAGTGCAAGAATACTTGGAAGACAAAAGCGTAACAAATTCACGATGATATTGATGACACAGTCACTGTGACTGTAGGCAGATAACCTATACTTAGATATAATTATTTCCTCGGTATTTTCATAGTCTAAATTTTATTATTGTGTAAACTCTTAGTTAGTAGTATTGTTTTGCTATACCCTAGCAGGGTTGTGTAACTTGTGTGATGTATCACCTTATTACATAATGCAATAAATAAATAAATAAATAAATAAATAAATAAGATACTTAGATTTCATACTAATTTTACCGACTCTTCATACATCTATGTATGTATAAAATATAAGCAGCAAGCTCATAAATATTTGTTTTTATATGGTGTGTGTAGAAAATCGATTAGTAGTTTTGGCAGTGTGAACCTTATCTCAAAAAGATTTTGTATGAAATAATTACTACATGTATACCAAGCTACTTCAAAACTGCTCGAAAAAAAGAGGCGGACGAAATGAACGATTTTACCATCCCTTTATTTGGCTTCCCTTTCCAGTTCTATCGCTGTTTATATAGCTCCCAACAGACATTAAAATTGAAACATGGTTGGACTTGTAAGAATCTCGATCGGTAGTATCATAACATGTCATCGAAATATATCAAAAGTACTGTGCGATATCGTCGGAAGTCGCCGCGGATGCGCTGTTTACATTAAGCGACCGCAGCGCGACGGGCGCACGCGCAAGCTCCAGTTATTATTGTTTATTTTTATACGGACACCAATCCAGACAACGCTGTAACGTTTCTTTTACGTAATAGACCACCCGGTATGCAGTAATTAGATATGGCGTGATAAACAATTTTGAATCTGCTGTTGTATATTAATTAAGCTGTGCTTTGCGGTTTCACATGCCCTATCCCTGTGACTACACTTCTCTTGATCTCTGAACTATTGTCTAATGTCTATACCAAATTTCATATCGGCTTTGCTAAATTGGTTCTGCCATTTACTCCAAAATATATAACGAATCAACTGTAATTTGAGATAAAAAACTCATTACAGTGCCAGCAAATTATTATCAACACAATGTCAATTTGTAAAATAAGATAGTCAAACTTTGTAGTTTACATAAAAAGTATTTAGTTAAATAATGTAAAGTACATAATATAAGTACAAGTAGCTTAATATACGCACAAATACAAAGGTATCGATAAAATAGGGAAACTTCAACGAGCTTTTTGCTTGCCAATAACTCATGTTTTGAAATATATCATTACCTTCGTCAATTGAAATGTTTGCCCCAGCTCTTGTATACTTATGTAAGACAGGGTAAACGTCTCCAAAAGTACCTCTACATAGATGTTATTGTTAAATATCGACGCTGGGAGAACCTAATTCAGATAACTTGTCTTATTACTTTCATTATAATCGCTCACAACTTCATAATAGTTTTCAAGAGAGAGGGCACTCAAAGCTTCACGGTTGGATGAACCTCATTAAGTGATTAGCTCCAGCTTATAATGTACTCATCGACTTGTAAAATCAATTGAATCGACCTTTCGCACAAGCGAAATGCCACGTTGATGACTCGACGAAAACTGTACAACAAATCAATCAATGTTTTGCCTTCAAAAGCATGTAAATATAATGACTTGAGAACTTAATACATGCAAGCATAAATTAATTTAGGTACGTGCGTAGGCTTTAGGGTGCTCAAAGAAGCGTGCCATATAGTCATTTCGTAAATGGAAGACATTGAAAAAGCTTGGAGGAAGTCGATGGGAATTTACGAACTCAACTTATACCTTTAGTGACCTGGTGCATTTGGACTGTCTTAAGGTCAGCGTGGCCTGTAAACAGTCCAAATGCTTTTGTAGTAGGTACCTAAGTAGTGAAGCATAGTTAGTTAAAAAAACACGAACTCTATAAAGTTGAACTGGTGGAGTTTCACTGTTTAGATTTTTTTTTTTTTTTTTTTTTTATTGTTTATAGGCAAAGCATTTGACCACTGTCTCACCTGGATACTCAAAAACGTTAAGTTCAAAGCGGAACTCAATATAATTTTAAAGGTAGAGTCGCATTTTCGCTTTATTTAGTAGTGTCTGATAAAGCGCTGAAAACTTTAGTAACAATTTATAGATCCTTAAATAAATAATGCAGTCTTCTGTTTAGATCACAATGTTCACGTTAGAATAAATACGTGTATCGTTGTAATCACTGTATCAACGATATCACTGCCGCCGTCGTAAAGTTTGAGAAAGTGGCCACCCCTAGTAAATCCGGTGATGAATGCAGCTCGGCTCGCGACCCGACGTCCGCCGTCATCCGTCACGGACCTATCGCCCGTCTTTACGCGACATAAAAATTCTCCCCCAGACGTAACACTTGATTAATGTTTCAAAAAGCCCAATTAAGCGTGCACTCGAACGTTTTAACTTCTACCCGCAGCTCAGAGGGATTCAACTGACGGTTTCGCCCTGTGCTAATAGATTGGGGCTCGTTACTGAGAAATTGTAATTAAAATTAATGGTGGACTTCTCCATGGCACTGAGCTTATTATGTTGTAATCTAAGAAAGAACAAAAATCTATACTACTTAAGCCTATTTTTAAAAGCGCTATTAATAGACTCACCGGTGATCCCGAGGTCACTAAAAACCTAGAACCACTAAGTTTACGCAGAGACATTGCTTTGCTTAATGTTTTCTTTAAAATATACCACCGGGGAATGCTCTGAGGAAGTTTACTTTAATCACGGTTCTATGATCGTACTGCTCGTCACTGCCAGAAAGATCATCCGTAGACTCGTGGACTTGAGGAGTCATGAAAATCTCACACAGTCCGACGAGGTCTTTCCGCCGAGTTACAACATGAGGAATTTCAAAATAAAAGGGTAGGCAACGCCAAAGGGTAGGCGACGCATCAGTATAGTAACGTCACAAACTATCAATAATGTTTAATAGAAATCATCTCACTAACCATGTGCTAATGTTAGTAAAACCATCTTTTAATAATGGTAGATTATATTCAAAATATAACATTTCGTCCTGATCTTTTCATATATTCTATTTTTATAGAGCTTTGCATCTAGGGAGCCCTAACGTCCTGTTGAATAAAAATATTACATGGATTTTGCTTTAGGGTTAGAATAGAAAATATGAGTATTAGTTTATCAACAAAAAGAGTTTAAATTAGGATCTTTTATTAGGGCTCCCTAGAAATACCATTTCATTCAATTTTCGAACGCCGTCATATTCGTGAGTAATTTCTGAATCTATTATTAGCTGCCTATGCCTACCTGAATAGTAGAATGTTGAGTCATTATTATTGTACATTTCCTTTATAAGAATTGTCGTACCTTCCTACATAAATAGAGTCACTATGATATAATAAGTTTTCTATAGTAACTGTAATAATAATTTATATTCTACAAAACTACTGGATATGAGAGCAGTGTCATAATTATTGAAAAATGTCAGCATTTGACAAAAAAAACTTGAAAAAACTTTTTTTTAAATTTTACTTAATGACGTGACAAGACATTCACCTGACGTTAAGCGTCACGGCCGCCCACACAGACCTGTACCTGGCTGCCCACAATATTTACAATGTCACTCAGAACTCCAAATGTTTCACGAATGTTGTAAAGAAACAAACAAAAGAAACCAACGATGGTGGCTGTGAATTTTGTTTTCTTTTTCCCAAATCTTGCGTAGTTTGAATTTTAATGTGTAATAATAATAAGAGTGGATTAATACCCGTTAAGTTTTCTTGAAAGTGCACGAGAGTAGGCAAATGGTTCCAAGTTCTAAAACCATACATTTTCTTTTTCTCTTCAAGACTTCCAGTTCCAGAGCTTTCAGTAAAATATCCACCATTTTTACTGATGGCATTTTGACTGACAAAATAGGATTTAACTTAACTAGGATTCCCTGTATCTAGGGACCCAGGAACTATTAGGACCATGGTCCCACAACACCCAGACAGAGAACAAGTATTTGCGCTTTTTTTCTGTGCACAAATACTTGTCCTGTCGCGGGGATCGAACCCGCCGCGGCTCCGGGTTACGAGCCGACCTGCTTAACCACTTACCACCTAGGCTGTCTTTAATGCTGCACAGTAGCAAAAATTTGATGTGCGCGGGCAGGAAAAAGCACTGAGCATAGCGTGCGAACAGCTTGCAGCACACTTCACCTTAGACAAACTTTGCAGAAAAGTCCTACCACCTAGTTGTTGTTGTTTCAGATTAATGACCACGATGCTCAGTAGGATGGAGAGCCGGAAGTTGGTGCGGGACCGGATGTGCTTCTGCGTGCTGTGAGTACTGCAGCCAGCATGGCGCTTGCGCTGCCGCAGTCTCGCCTGTTACTCCTGCTGGCGATGATACTGCTTAGAGGTAAGTAACATAAGTAATATTTAGATGCATTATGCCCTTTGCACTTAAGTTTGACAGGTCTTTAGTTCACGCTTATCTCTCTAGGACGTACCCAATTACATGTCAATTACGTTGCAGTAAGTTAAGTACGTCATAGAGAGATAAGTGTAAATTTAGGAGCTGTCAAATTTTAGTGCAATCGGGCATTTGTTTGTGATTACTTATTTTCTCAACAGTTACGAGAAGTGTCGGTAATTTCAGTACTTGTATGGTAAAAGGTGGTGCAGAACATAAGACTATGATAGTGAGCTATCCCACATATTATTATCAGGTACGTTAGCTCACAGACGTAAGAGGGAAAAAGGTTATCGGTGAACTTATGGTCTGTTTAGAATCACGGATACCTATAGATACACTGTCTACGGCTGGTGCTAAACATACCGTGATTCTGAAAGTATTTAAAACAACGTATTTTATTTAATAAATTTAATAGTGCTGTCATTGATTAAAACCATATTTAATTGACATAAATATTTTAATATGTAATATTTTATTTGAATAGATTTAATGAATTCGTTTATAGAGCTCCGTCATTCAATGAGATCGATTTAAGGTAAATATTAAACCGTCAAATTGATATTTTCTTTACTTTGTACCACTCTTCTTTAAAACACAATGTTGAGTGCACCAAAGAATCCATGTAAACTTCAATTCTGCCCAATTGTTGGAACTCAAAAGGTGGTAAAGTTGCACTGTAGAAGGTAAATATGCTATTTGAACTTTTCCTAGAATAAACGAAAGTTTCAGCATCCTATGTAATATTCCTAGATATTGCGGTTGCAGTTAGGAACTTTACTATACTATTTTTACCGTGGGTGAAGAGATCGCGTAACTTTGATTTGAGAGAAACGCAACAGCCAAATCGTCTTCGTAATTTAAAATTGTCCTTAGTAAAACTGTGGAATTGATTGGCTTCAATCAAGTTACTTAAAATTCTGGTAACCACTGGTAACCGATTCAAAAACAAATGACTGTGTATGGCATAAGAATACAGTAGATTTTAAATTAATTTTTCAACACATTTGCTCAAAACATGCATTTACAAAGCCTGTATACGTTGTACGCAAATTAAACATAACGCACTATACAACGGAACGTGCGGTAAAATAGGTACTCACACCTAAGTACCTATTTTACCGCATCCTCCATTGTATAGCGCCGTGCGCACAGACCTAAAAAGAAAAAATATGTAAGAATGCCACCAAGGAGTTTCAAATTACGAGAATAAATAAGCTGAATGACCGAAACTCCTTGGAAGCGCTTTTGCTCAATACGTTTGTACTAAAGAAAAAATGAAACTAAAGATGTAGTTCCGATTTTCCCCATACGCATGTGGCGCCATTTGTATTGTAAATGCGCGCCATTTTAGCCCATTTTCATATTAGGTTAGAAACTCCAAAGATTGTTTGTTGCCACTTTCCCACTAATAAACAAAAGTTTGTTTCATTACCTATTATACTGTTTTCTCGCAAATGTGTTGAAAAACGTTGTATGACACACGTGCGGAAATTGGTTTTTAGAAACTCGTGACTATGGTAAGCCCTCGACTTCGTCTGGGGCGTATATGATGTGCTATTCGTTTGTAAAAACCAACTTACCGCACTAATATCATAAATAACTATTAAGCAAAACAAAAGAAGGTAATGTTTTGAAATAGACATATCACAAGGTGTCTGTCTACACTGAAGTGGCATGTCCCGAGTCACGCTATGGAATTAACATCAGCTAGTAGATAAATACAAACAAATTACCTCCTAATAGCGCACAGCTGCTCGAATTACCGTGTTCTATAATCAAACTAACTCGTAATAATAGGTACAGGTGCCGGCTACATAGTACCTACTTAAGGTTAGATATAATCGCAATCAAGATTTTCACTCCAGCACTCCTGACTGATGTTTATTAGCAAAATAGCCAAGAATCGTTTTAAATCCAGGTTACTTTGAGAATTTTTATTTTTTCATTAGGTTTTATTCAAGTTCTTTAATGTAACGGGCGTCGTATTACACTGGATTGTTTTCAGAGTTCTGTATTTAAACATAATGTAAAACATAATTCTGGAACGGTGCGCCAAAGTAACAGCTTGTGACGATGTCATCCTCCTTCGTCATCGTTTCAGCTATTCACCTGCTTTCTTAGTTTTCGCATCAAATATTGGCCACTCATAATCTAGATTTAAATTCAAAATTGGAACATTAGTCACATTCTTTTCATTTTCCATACATTTTCGTCATTCTTCGTTTAACCACCGAGGCGTACGGTTCTCGCTTGTGCTCTACACCAAATTTTAATATTCCTCTGTTCATACAATAATCAGTGCTCTATTCGAGCAGTTTTATTTTACGGCCGTTCGAGTTGAACGAGTCTGTCATTTTATAATATATTCAGTGACTTCTAGGCCTTTAAACATACGAAATTATTGTTACATCTGTGAATAAACCCGTTCTCCCGAAGCCTACCGTTGTTATTTACAATAGTTCCGGATTTCCCAAAAGTTACCTACGTGTTCCCGTGAGTGTCCTCCCCTTTCTGAGCTACCGGGAAGAAGCTTTGGGGGGACCTCCGGGACAAGCTTCAGCCCCTTGACTCCTTACAGCGACGAGCCGTTAGACTCACCAGTGATGCAGAGCTCACCAAAGATTTAGAATCACTGAGTTTACGCCGATACATCGGTTCCTTCTGTGTGTTCTACAAAATCTTCAATAGGGAATGCTCTGAAGAGCTGTTCAACCTAATACCAGCATCGCGGTTTTATAACCACACATCTTGTCACCGTCAAAAAGCTCATTTACATCTCATAGACCCATGGAGATCTCGCACAGACCATTTCACGAGCAAATTTTATTATGAAACTTCTGTTAATTTTTCTAATACTGGAATGTTTCATCGGTTCAACTTTTGGGAATTCAATCAAACTCGATTAATTATACGGTGAAACGGGACACCCATAATTTTCCACATGGTTTCATGATAGCCACACATAAAACACTCTTATTTCAATAAAACATAAGTTCACCCACATGGTGGCGTAGCAGTTCTCTACACGACGCTACGCCACCGTTGAGTTTAAAAAGATAATCAATAGATCGTTTGTTAATTTTATTAAAAGTACCTTTTTTTTAATGCGATTGATTGACGTGATAAGCTAGTCGTTCACCTGATGTTAAGCAACACGGCCGCCCATAACAGTTGCAGTATCATTCGGATCTTTAAAACAATCAAGTTTCGCGTGACACTGCGCACGTCGTCCTGAGACATCACACAGCCTAGTAATCAGATTGCTAGACTGAGTGATCAGGTCACAAAGTCTCATTTGCTCACTAATTTCACCAGCTACAGTGCCCTTCTAACCGGAACACAGTAGCGCTTGCACACTACTGCTTGGCGGCAGAATAACTGGCAAAGCGGTGGTACCTACCTAGACGAACTTTGCAGAAAAGTCCTACCACCTAGTAAAATAATAAAACTAATAATGGCCCATTTAACTAAACTATAGTTTACATACATAATCATGCCTATAAAGACCTTAAAGTCGATAAGTACATCATAGCGAAAAACCAAGGAACTTTTAAACAATACTATTCTATTAGTTAATGCTGACCTATCATCATTGGCAGTTCATTTTAACCCACTGCAGGACATTAAAGGTCAAAAGAAATAATAGGAGGCCCTTTTATTACGCCATTCATCCTTAATCCTTTCTTGGCTAGGTCTTTCCTGAACCTCCTGCAAGAGCTTTAATTTCGTTTTTTTAATTTTTTCTTACCTTGCAAGATCTTCCACGGTTGCGCGTCTTTGTCATGGTTACCATTCTGTTTGGAACTGACTCCACCTACCATCAACTTGCCGTGCCCTGCCCTTAGATCTTATGTTTTCCACTCTGGTCTTTTTTTGGATCTCCGAATTTCGACCTTTAAAGTGATGCCTAATATTAGACCGCTCCAATATGCCCCAGCTCAAAAATAACGAATGATAAAAGCGTGCACAAAACAGTAGGTAATATCGCTTTATGCCCGTGTACTTAATTTTCTTTCCGTCAACCACTGACTTTTTATAGTAGGTACCTATAAATAGGATATTGTCAGCAAAAATATCACCCAAAGCAGCTTTAACATGAAAGTGCACTTCACGTTTCAATTTTCAGACGCGTCCACACGTCTCATTTTTTGTCTTCAACAAACAAAATATCTACTGACTTTGCTTTTATTGAAATTACCCTCTTCGTCGCGGGAAGAACGAATTAAAATCGCATTAGGAAATCCCGTTCCCGCCTAACTTTTCCAGTCTGTGCACAGAGTCCCGGTGTATCGGAATAAATGGCCCAAACTTCGTTTATTTATATAGTCTTACTGAATATTTATGTTTTCGTTCCTAATTTGGCATTCCCGTCACTTCAAATACAACTTTAGGAAGTCGGAAAAATTCGCGATTGTGTTTCTCCAGGAAAAAATGTAGTCAGCAGTGTGGGTAGCTTCCCCCGACTTGCCCGGATTAAATTAACATTGACGTTGGCTTTGAGTGGAAGCTTTATGCAATATTTGTTTCGGAATTATCTACTAAAAGGGTAAATAATTAAATGAGCAACACAGTTTTGTACTTTAGACAAAGTGAGCATCGTAGGTATTATGAGTATCATCATAAGAATGTAACGATATGGATTCTGTTTTTTGTTTAATAAAATGTTTTATATCATAATTATACATAAGTAGTAACTTCACTAAATTCAAATCTACAATTTTTTTTTATCTATATTACCTGTATATTTTTTATTTTTTATTTAATTGAATGACGTGACGAGCTAGTCGTTCGCCTGATGTTAAGCGTGATGGCTGCCCATAACAGATTGCAGTATCACTCGGAACTCTAAATTAATATAGTTCCGCGTGACACTGCACTGCGCACGTCATCCTGAGACATCACACAAATGTATGTATGATCTGATCACATAGTCTAATAATCTTATTACTAGACTATGTGATCAGATCATAAAGTCTCATTTGCCCAGTAATTTCACTAGCTACAATGCCCTTCAAACCGGAACACAGTAGTGTTTGCACACTACTGCTTGGCGGCAGAATAACTGGCAAAGCGGTGGTACCTACCTAGACGAACTTTGCAGAAAAGTCCTACCACCTAGTCAATATCTATGTACACTAAGCCTAAGAAAACAAAATAAGTGAGTAATAAAAAGTTATAAATAGAAAACAGAATTTAGGTCACTATCTGCGGGTAGCGTGCCCAAAAAGCTGGCGACATTCCCTCGTTGAATTGCCAGGCTAATTCGTTGGCCGAGGTATGTGCCAGCCCTTTGGTCACGCGTCAGCTCGACTAAACGTCTGGACAGCTCCCTGACCAGAAGTCATGCTTGTGGGCCCCAGGGACCCATTGTCTCAACCCCAAACGGAACAAATATGTAACCTTCACCTAGGGATTCATATTTCCTCCGTTTGAGGTTTTCTGCAGCTTCTGCCACTGCGCGTGCCGCCCGAGCTGAGTTGTCAATGTGGGAAGGCGCTAGTGTGTCAACGCAGGTAGCATCCCACACTAGCGGCCTTCCACGACACCACGGAATTAACGTCATGCCGTCAGGCCTCTTACCATCGTCACGTGAAATACCGTTCGGCTCTAAGATAGCCGGCACGTTGACGGTGGCAAGGGCTCGACGAATGACGTCATTTAAAGCGGCATGGCGCGACAGACGTGCTGCACTGCGGCGGCAAGATAGGCCATGGTGGCCCAAACGGTCCACCTCACCACCGCAGTGACAGAGATGAGGCACTGTCCTGGAGATGCCCAGACGTAGGCCCACTGCAATAGAAAAACTTGAATTATCCAAAAGTGTTCCAATATTGGACGAAGGAACAGCATGTAGCCAGTAACCTGACTCACGTTCGCTAGTGGCAAGGAGGCGAGCTCTATCAGGGATGTTACTATCATGTAATAGAGATGATTGTATGATCCTACATAAGGGCTTGGATTCTGTTATATTTCATTTTTCATTAAATAAATTGAATTGGATCTTTAACGGTACTTAAACACTTTAATCAGTCAAATTAACTTCAATTTACCTAACTCTACGTGTTCCTAAGTATGTAACCTATCTAAGAATGACAATCAAAATTCCCGAACAACTAACTAATACACCTAAATGGCTAATGTGGCGGTAATACAACCAATTTAACTCCACCAAAACATCTAAAGTGCTTAGCAAGTTACAGAGACTTTAAAAGCCACAAATAGGCAAATATCCATCGTCTCGACTTTACCTGACGAATGAGAGCTTCGAAGTAATGCGTTTAAGTTGGTTAATACATATAAAAAATGGCCGGGAAGTCACGCCTGTTCGCTGTAGCTCGCCCAAATAGGAT
Organism: Ennomos quercinarius; assembly: GCA_910589525.2. Classification (NCBI taxonomy): domain Eukaryota; kingdom Metazoa; phylum Arthropoda; class Insecta; order Lepidoptera; family Geometridae; genus Ennomos; species Ennomos quercinarius. Next base: position 13,884,527 of record OU342493.1, read on the forward strand.
AATCGCGTAGTTATTGCCTATGTCGGAATAGACACTAACCACGCCAACCGCTCGTTTATTTACATGCCATAATCCATGGCTCGCCGTGGCATAACTCGTTTATGTGGAAATGTCTTACTGCCGCGTGATGGATGCCAGCCACATGCCGCTTCATTGATGAATATATTCACGACGGGTCTCCGGCGGGACTTGTCACTTGTAGACGTCGTCGTTCATGTCAAACATTGCTGCATTTATTTATTAAAGTTTTCGTAAAAGCCCCCAATTTCCGCCTTCTTCCATAACAAACATAATTGAATTTAGAACGAATAATAACAAGTATAGCTAGCTGCCTACACTAGGGGCGCCCCGTTTTCTCCCAAAACTGATCTATTTTCCCAAGGGAAATATTAATTTTACAGTAAAAATTTGTAAATCCAAGTTGACCCTGAAAATAAAGCAAAATATGTGTACAAGTCAGTTCAGTCGTTTTGGTATAAAAGCCACACAAACAAACAACGTTTTACTTTAACACATTAGTAGGGATTTTCTAGAAACAAAAGCAATCCTATAGATAAAAGATTAGATTCTTAACCAAGAAAATAAAAGCGTGATTTAAATGATTTACAAAGATTTATTAAAACTTACAATATTATTAAGGCGAAGGATACGAAATCACTTCAGTAACCCTTTGACTAAAAAACACTTCATAACAGTGGAATAGCTACTCAGTGTTTTCTACTATTGTATGTTTAGCCTATTGTAATTGCTCCAAAGAAAAACAAAACATGTATTAAAAAATATTCTTTCACTACACTGTATTTAGGTATATTAGTAGGGTAGTGATGGATGGAACCAGATCATGATTCAAATTTTTCCATTACATTAAAAAATAATTATTGATTACGCTAAGCAGGCGGAACTGCAATAAATCACAAATCTTGTATTTTAACCATTAATTAAATATTATAACAAAATAAGTATGGAACTGTGTTCATCCGCTTTATTGTCATATCTGTCATGATAATTTATTCACCATGATCACTTTTGCCACTAATAATGTAGGCAGGTAGATACACATTAATATTTATCAAAATTGACTGGCAAAATCGATGAAACATTGAAGACCTAGTTAAAACTCTCCAAGTCTTTATCATCATGACTTCTATTAAAGTTTTAATGGTATGTACTGCTGCCAGGATATTTTATTATTGGTAAACAATCTGAGAAATATCTATACTCCTGCCTTTTTTGTGATAAATGGTTCAACATGGGCAGTTAAAAAATTATTAAGAAAACTACAGTTGTATTTTTATTTTAGATCCATTGTTCTTGAAGTATTTCGGTTAATACTTATTCAGTATTTTTATGGCACCATTAACGTTCAAATTAAATTTGTTTTTATCGAGCTGTGCTGAGCGCAGAGCTTCGTTTCGCTTTATTCGTTTTCCGTTCTATCGGCACGTTCACTAATTATATTTATTTTTGCCAATATACTGCAATACGGCGAATTCTATTTTAGTTTAATTGTTTCTATAAGTAATAGGTTTAATTGTTTATTGATTTAAAATAACTATGCTGGATAAAAGACATAGGCTGGTCGCTGCATGGTCACGTTCAGTTCATACAGAACCTGAAAGCTGTGGTGTTTAGTAAAAAAACAAGTAACAAAAAAAAAATTAGAACAAATGAAATAAAAAAATTATGATAAAAAGAAACTAAACATAAAAAATAATATAAATAAATAATTTAGGTAAAATTCGTAATTAGTACCTAAATAAAATAAAATGAATCAGAATTCAGTTACCGGTCTGGCAACGCAACAGCTCTGCGGAAGAGTGGTCTACATCTGCATGACCCGGGTAGTCGGAAGACGCGGGATCACATCCCTAAAATCATTAGATTTTTGGAAACATCCCAAAAATCTTAATTTGGTTTACATTCATAAATATGGCTGGGGATTTTCAATCTGAAATACATCACATAACATATTACCCCATGGGGTGACAACTAAATTTTGCGGCTCTGACTTTGGTGGTGGTAAATGAGGATGGCTACACAAGTAAAAGCTGTAAATTTATATATAATTTATTTATAGTTTATTCATTTTTAAAGCTGTAAAAATGCTTACGACTTTAGGTACAATCGCAACTTGTTATATTGAGCGCCTAGCTATCTTCATAATAGCAAAGTTTCGTTGACATAATGAGAACTCAACAACATAAAAATGTTCAGATAGATAGAAATGAAAACAGCAGATTTTTACGATTAACTTTGTTCTTAGCACGGAAATATAGCAAATCTTACAGTACAACATGTTTAGTAGCAACGCAACCACCGTATAAAAACAAATAACCGTTGTCGTTACTATAAAAATATGCTGCGATATTTTAGAGCAGCGTGTATTCCACATCGCGGCGGCATCTCCATACTTTTCACATTACTTATGCATAGAGTACAGATTGAAACGAGTCGGGTAGTTGCCGTGATCGGTATTCTGAGCCAACCCCGTCCGGTTTAACCGACCTGTCTTCGGCCCTGATTGTCTCCAAACAAAGAATAACTAAAAATACAACGTGACCATACAATTTCCGTTACAGTTTTAACGATACAATCGGTCTTGTTGCGATTTTCGATTATTGTTAAAGAAACAGGGGAAAAAGCAGTGTACGTTATACTACACTACAAAAAGCCATGACAAAAGTAGGGAATATTAAAATTAATATGAGGTTGGCGAAAAAGCTTTTTCGTATTTAGTTCGAGAGCTCTTGTACCTATGGAACATCAGCCTTCTTCTAGATTTTTTAACGTCATAATTTTCAAAGTGTAAACAGTCCGTTGTGTCAGTCAGTTGTGTTGAACCAACTTTGTGCTATCCATGCTATGGGTCCGTAAACGGAACAGATATTTTTTCGCATCTAATGTGATGATATTGTGTGTACTCGTCGAATTATCACGGCACTGAGCTTGCACTCATTTACCTACACAGAAAAAAAAACTAATTAAGGCTAGATTGGAAAAATAATGTAAATAATCAATCTAAGAGGATTTCGTTTAGTTACTGACGAGAAGACCTTTATTTATAGTGTTGGTACCTACGTAGAAAATACTTATCTTTGCGCAGTAGGAAATAAAATTCAAGCTGTGCTTATACTTCACGACAGCTTTCTTTATTTTGAATTTACTTTTATATTGATATCCACCAAGCATGTCTTTCAAAGATTTTAAGAAGCATTGATGAACATAATATTACTAATGGGTGTTCAGTCGATACTAGATAATGCACCGCAAGTAAAGCTTCATTGTAATAGCTTATATACATAACTCTTATATACAATAAGTATACATAGAATACATTAATCTCTACCGTAGTTTTTTCTTTTTTTCTTTTCACACAGCGCCATCTAGCCCCAAACTAAGCATGGCTTGTGCTATGGGAACCAGATAACTGATAGGATACTTAGATACTTTTTGTTTTGTAAATACACATATAGAATTCAATATAACACCCTGATACAGAACAAACACCTATGTTAATCACACAAATGTTTATTAACACATATATCTTAAGACATTTAGAGATTAATGAGCGTTAAAATCTTTACCATTGTATAAAATTTCCCTGCTGGAATTATCCAGAATAGGGTAAAATGGAAACCTTGTTAACACTTACTTACATGGTAGCTAAGTTCTATTTACCCAATTAGCTAAAAACCGGTAGTTGAAAGTCATGTTTTGGAATGTAAGCTAAATGAACACTCTCATCATCTCATCATTAACTTTCCATTCTACAGTTTAGCTTCCATAACATCGTTGACTTATTTTGTGTAAAACTTTTTGACTACGAATTTTGGTTCGGCGGGGTAATTACCTAAAATTTGCAACAGCAATGCGACAGCAGTAGCAAAGCAACAGCAGTAGCGAAGCATACATGCTCGACACCACTAATGATGTATGACAGCAATCACCGCGGGATTTACGCCTGTCGCAAACCTGTTGCGAGTTAAGTAATTAGGGGACCGGTATCATGTAACTTGATTGCAGCCGATAGAAACACAAAAATGTATGGATCCATACATTACTGTTGCACACAGTTACTGTGGAAATTATCAAATTTTGAATAAAAAATTTTCTGTTGCATTGCAATCAAAGTTCCGTGGTCACCCTGCTGGTAACGCTACCAGTTAATGTAATTAAGAACGGTAGTATAAAGTACTATTTTCTTCAAAGTGGTTCGCTTAAATTAGGCACAATGTACACAAATTTTTATACTAGGTGGTAGGACTTTTCTGCAAAGTTCGTCTAGGTAGGTACCACCGCTCAGTCAGTTATTCCGCCGCCAAGCAGTAGTGTGCAAGCACTACTGTGTTCCGGTTTGAAGGGCACTGTAGCTAGTAAAATTACTAGGCAAATGAGACTTTACGAACTGATCTCATAGCCTAGAAAACTTTTTTAGACTGTGCGATGTCTCAGGATAACGTGCGCAGTGCGCAGTGTCACGCGAAACTTTAATTTAGAGTTCCGAGCGACACTGCAATCTGTTATGGGTGGCCGTGTCGCTTAACACCAGGCGAACGATTAGCTCGTCACGTCATTCGATAACATAAAAAAAAAAAAAAAAAAAAAAAATGCCGTGAAAAAAAATATACGCATACGCATTTTGAACGACAAGTAGAGCAAGACGCAGAGTTTTTGACCAAGCTATCTGAGGACGTATACGTCATCCTCCCCATTTAATTTTGTCTATGAATGATAACGATAATTCATTGAAATTACAATAAGGCATAAAACAAGTTTCTATTAAATGTATATACCTTTCTCCTAACTTTGTGGTTTTCCTAATAAGTACCTACGTAAAATGTAACGACAAAAGCGAGATAGAGCAATAACATTGATAAAATTTAAGGGGGAACGTTACACTAGCGCGGCAAATTCAAATTTTCTTGCGATCTATTGCCAATAATAGCTTAATTAGTCAACGAGATTACATGAAAACTAATTTTGCGGAATTAAATAGAATGTATCAACAAATTACAATTAAAAGTATGTCCATATCATTGGTTTAGCGACAAATGGCAATAAACAATTTTCTTCTTAGTTTTTCAGTCTATTGCCATTTGTCGCTAAACCAATGATAAGTAGGTGATACTTTTAATTGTAATTTATTGACACATTATATTTATTTGCGCAAAATTAGTTTTCATGTAATCACGTTGAGTAATTAAGCTATTATTGGCAAAACAACGCAAGAAAAGAATTTGCCGCACTAGTGTGACGTTCCACCTTAACAATCGATTACAAATAAGACCCAAGTTGTAAAAAATCACCTTTATTCTATCTTCAGTTGTTTTATACGAGAAACAAAGAAAACCATTGTAACGCTGACGGTAAACGTTGATCATGAACATCAAAACGGCTTTAAAAATCCCAATTGGGGAATACCGATGAGCCAAGACGAAAAGGGCTGTAACTTTAACTGATGACGACAACCGTTTCTTTTATGGCTTCGTTCTGTTTTAGGGGACATTTGTATTAGCCCATATACTACCTAGGGATGAATAGTTCATTCAATTGTCCGCCAAACATAGGCACTGTCTCGGATTTAGATCATGGCTCCAAAACGGAACAGTTAAGTAGCTTACAGATTGTTATATTTTAGCAGCCGCTACAGTCTGAATGAGTCACTCGGCTCCATGTCTCATGAATCATGAACGGTTTTTTACAATAGGAAGTGAACTATTTTTATCTAATTGAATAGTTGTTCGCGGTTGATTGATTAATTACGTGAATCGTGGGCACTCTTCCCTGTTCCTTGGAAGTTTTCGAGTGGGGCCTTGTTACCCTCCCGTTGCCAGGGTAATCACTGTCTCTAATAATTTATGAAATATGCCGTAATAACCTTTGTAATAAAGGCCAAAGCTGTTGTGAGGATAAAACGCTTTTACCTCCAATTCGTTATTGGTAACAATTTCGCGACGTTATTATAACTATAATGTTGGTATATAGTTTGCAAAAAACATCAAAGACTAGCTGAACCCAAAGAGGTATATGTACTACGTACTAGAGAAGCTATTCAAAGCACAAATAGTTGTCATTTTTTGTATGATTAAACTAAAATCCGCTACAGCGCTTTACGAGATTAAATCGTCTAACCACGATCCCAACACGCAGCGCTAGTGCCATGGCACATTCGGATCATAATTTTTACTGCTATTCACTGCTGCACGTGCAGTCGCTTTGAGAGCTGAGCATCGAATGAGCGAGAAGATGCTCATAGGCATATTTGCAGTGGTTGACAATGCAAGTTAGAGATGTCCTGTCTGGTGTATACATAGAAGTCTTTGGCTGAACCAGCAATAGTAACTGCCTACTTGCTAACAATAATGGCCGTGTTGTTTTCAAAAATATAGGTCTTACATACATATTTATATCAACATCATATTCTTATGTTTTTGATTACAATATTGTGCAGTGCTAATAGCGACAATAAGATTGTGCGAGGTTTTGCGTGTTGTTTTTTGACACACACATGTATTTATCCGTAACCTTGGTAACAACCAGTTTACATCTCTAACACACCCCCTTAAACTAGGAGTTACTACTTACATATCAAGCCTGACACAAATTGGTTAAACTCAACCTTACACAGAGGCCTGGTAAGTACATTCGCTAACATTTCAGCCGTTGGAAGATACTTAATCCTAAGTGTACCATTGTTTACAATTTCTCTTATAAAATGATGTCTAACATCAATGTGCTTGGTGCGTCCCGAATACATTGTGTTCTCAGTTATATTCCCTACGGCTTCACTATCGTAGTATAACGTTATCACACACGATCGCCCTAAGCACTCTTTCAAGAAACTCTTTATAAACAAAGCTTCCTTTGCGGCGTCACAGATAGCAAAATATTCTGCCTCGCTACTGGATAACACAACGGTGCGTTGCTTACGGCTTTCCCACGACACTAAGTTCTTACCTATCTTGAAAACATATCCAGAATACGACCGTCTGTCAATAACACAGCCAGCAAAATCAGCATCAGCATACCCAGTGACGTCTATTCCTATTTTCTCATAAGATATTCGGTACTCCATAGTGCCTTTCAAATATCTCAACACTCGTTTTGCAGCCTTCCAGTGTTCATCCGAATAACAGTCATTAAATTGACTCAATACACTCACCGCGTGAGCAATATCAGGACGAGTATACACTGCTAAGTACATTAAGCAGCCAATTAGACTTCTGTACTCTAATTTTCCTTTCTTCTGTTCACTCTTAGTTAGCTTTGCTACCATGTTGGTTTTTGACACACACATGTGTTTATCCGTAACCTTGGTAACAACCAGTTTACATCTCTAACATTGCGAAGTTTCAGATATAATTAAGTACATATTTAAAAAAGTATTTCAGTGTCAACGGCTTGAAGAGCCCAACATAAATCCAACATGTTACTTTTTTAGTAGTTTTAATTTTTGTGTAATTACTAAATGCACTACTGTGGGTCGTGGGAGTAAAGTGTACAAACCTATTTCTTGAATGGGTATACCTGTTTAAGTTTCGTTTCATTCCCAATGCGCATGTTAACGTTAAGCTAATACATAGTTAGCACTATCTTCTCCAGTAAGGCGATTCTCGAAAACACACTATTATTAAAATTAATTAATAACCTTAAAATTGGCCGTTTAATAGCTACAAAACAATTGAGCCCTCCCTGAAAACTCATTCTAAAATTAGAACGCTTTCCTGAAGGTTACATAGATTATGCTCAGCCAGTAATCACGATGGTAGCTTGGTAAGTAACGCACCCTAAAATTTGAGCCCAATGCTTGGCAATAATTCGATTTTTTTGCTCGAGTGCGTAGCACGCGCGGCTGGTTCGCGACCGCGGCCGGCGGCTTCGACGCTGGCGAATATGTGAAACAATTTTCTCCTTATGAATAAAATTTTAAGGTGCGTATGCAAATTTCCATTACTGGGGGCCATCTCCTCTAATGGTGTCATGTGTGCAGACATTCTCTTTTCATATAGACTACGTAAAAGGGTAATTTCGAATGACGTCCTGGGAACTTAAGTTTACCACGTTGAACAATCGGAGGTTTTATGCGTTTTTTATATCAGTACCTATACGCGTGGATATAAGACTGCTTTTTATGTGGGCATAGGTATGCTTGAAACATTTAGAACATAAACTTTATACTGCGTGCACTGGTTCTTAAATTATCCACGTTTTTGTGAAGCATTGTGAAAGTTCACGTGAGGGCCTCAATACAATAAGCTCCACAAAACATTTTCCTGACCACATTTAACTTAATAAAAAGCCCTTTTAGGGGCTTCCACATTTACAACGCGAAACGTTCATACAATATTATCTTAGGACTATTTTAATTAAACTTTTAAATGGGTCAGCTTGCTAATAGAGTTAAATTGTAGCAATCATATGTTAACCTTATATAACACTAAATCGTTTAAATAATTTATCAAATTAATAATTATTCTGTAAAGTAAACTTCAGTATTCAATTTACTAGTAAAATCGTTCTGTAAGGTACCTGCTGTGTTAACTAATACTTATACAGAATTTGGATTCATTCAGGATCTCCAGCAGGTATGTTCCCGTCTGCTCCCACGAACGTCCCCCACACAGTGGCAGATGGTCTCACTTATGGCTACCAGCCCCACGGGGGTGGTTGATTATAGTGATCTGGAATATATTACCGTCTGCCCCAGCATCAACTTAAGGTGGAACGTTACACTAGCGCGGCAAATTCACATTTTCTTGCGTTCTTTTGCCAATAATAGCTTAATTACTCAACGTGATTACATGAAAACTAATTTTGCGCAAATAAATATGACGTATTAATAAATTACAATTAAAAGTATCACCTACTTATCATTAGTTTAGCGACAAATGGCAATAGACTGAAAAACTAAGAAGAAAATTGTTTATTGCCATTTGTCGCTAAATCAATGATATTTAGAAGATACTTTTAATCGTAATTTGTTGACAAAATCTATTTATTTCTGTAAAATTAGTTTTCATGTAATTACGTTGAGTAATTAAGCTATTATTGGCAAAAGAACGCAAGAAAATTTGAATTTACCGCGCTAGTGAAACGTTCCACCTTAAACGGGAAGTCTAGGGCAAAGTCATAAATACGTGCAACGACGAGCGAAGCGAGGAGGAGCGTTAGGTTAACAGTGACCACACTATGCACGAGCCAAACGAGCGAAGCGAAGCGTGCCGTGGCAGCGGCCGGCGAATTCCAGAAGTCACCTGTGCTTATATAAAAAATTAGCGGCATATTGTAATTGATTAGTGGCAAATGGTAATAACATATTCCCGTCTGCCCCCATTTTTCATATGTAGGGGTCGATAACATACATGTGGCTTATTCGCGTCTGCCCCACGAACGTCCCCTATACGCGGTGGCAGACGGGAATAATCCCTCCAGCACAGCTTTATTTCTTATCATTTACTAAGGGTCGATCTTTAAATACCTATACTTCTGAGTAACATATACTAAAGTTAAAAAAAAAGAATTAATAAAATAATAATTGCCAAATTAAATTTGATAATCATCTCTCATTTTGTGTGATTCATAATAAAATTTATGCTAATAATATTGGTATTGTCATGTACATAATGGTGTTTATTGTTTTCTAAAATACCTGTTTCAAAACGTCTGTTTCCATCGTCACCAAGTACTTCTGTCAAGTTGTCAAACACGATATTTCGATTTAACAATGGGACCCGTGATCGACGTTCCCCGTCAATATTTATCGTGCGCTCGAATCTAGGTTTCATATTTTCTTCATTACTTATGCATAGAGTACAGATTGGCTACAGTGAGGCGCTGGCATCAATATTCAGTCAGCGATTGCAGCCTGACATGATTACATTAACCATTTTCTTATACTCGCCTGTGTCACGGATAACTGGACGCATATTGATCACTATCAGAGATAAAGGAGTTAATAGGATAGGTAGAATGAAGCGATAGCAGGAAATATGAATGACCTTTACTTTGGCGATCTGTTTTATCTTGTAGCACCAACTGGCTTCAAACTGTACAATTACAACGAAGATAATGTTTCTTTTATTTAATAGGTGTTTAAATATTACTTAATAGGTATTTAATAAGCGTTTTCATCCCATTTAAGTATTCGAAAAGAGGCGAAGGACCCTCGACAAGTTCGCCTAAAATGGGTCATTTAGCGCACTTAATAACAGTGATATAATCGTTTATTCCCGTTAGAATACCAAGTTTGATAACTGATGGTTATCTAGTGAGAAGAAATATTCCTGTTTTATTACTGGTTATGAAGCAGGAATCTAATTTTCCCAATTAAATACCAAGTTTGATAACTGGTTATCTAGAAAAAAAAATGTTTTATTACTGGTTATGAATTAGGAATATATTTTTCCCATTAGAATGACTTTTCTCATAGAGGGGGATGAAAATCAGAGTGTGTCATACGGTACCAAAATTTTATAACCTCGAGCGACGTCATTTGAATCCCTAGCTACGCTTAGGATTCTACTTTAGAATCCTTCGCTTCGCTCTGGATCCAAACAATCGCTCTCGCCCTAAATATATTGTTTTGAACCCTTGTGACACAATATTTTATTAGCTTATTAAACTTGTCAAATTAAATAAATAAATTAGGTAATTACATTAGGTTTTTTTTCCAAATTTGTAATAATTCATATTTTTTTGCTTAAGCCGTACTATTTATTTCCATCCAATTTTTTCTTTTTAACAGGAATAGTGCTTTAATTTTTTTTAATTAACTACTACAATAATACCGACTACTACCAAACGCTTCTAGCTATTTACACTACCTACTACAAAAAGATTATCTACTGATTTAGAACTGTATAGCCGTCTGCCGTGTTGACAGTTGACCTATGGCGCAGAATACATAGTAGTACGACATTGAAGTATACATAAGCAAGCTATATCTATACTCTAATCTAAAGAGTACGACCTATCGGGTTTCACTGTATGGGTTTACAAATCTGTGACAGAACGAGTCTGTGACCGAATGGTACTAACTTCTATAAAGAGTCCAAATACCGCCACTATACACTACCACTATATTACTACCATTAATGACGAATATTTTATCTTATAGAAAGTACGAGCTCAATCGACAGCTAATTGGTAATTTTGAAATAAAATAACAGTCTCAGTTTCATTTAACTGAAAATTCGATTCCTGAAAATCGTTACGGGAAACTGGGAACGTGGAATTTTAATGCGTTCCAATCGCGCGCATACTAACGAATGCTGAGTGTGCGAACACAATCCTACTGGGTATCCTACTAATAATATTAGATAGATAGATAAACTTTTTATTGAAAACACCATATTACAGAACAAACAATAGTCAAAATCTTATTTATAGCTAAGTGGCACAATGTCGGTCTTATCAAGGCAAGGTGGTGTTATTGTTTAAAGTGATTTCTTCCAGACAACCCAGAAGTATAGAGAGATGTTGAACATGGACGGTGGCTTTCAGTTTACAAAAGTTATACAACTAAAGAACATACAAAAAGGTGATTATAAAGACGTATAATTAAGTACTTTTAGATTAGATTTAAACAGAAACAATATAATATTAATCGCAATTTGTGTGTATGTTACAAATTGTATATATTATGAAACATACACACACAAACTTTTGCAATCTCACAAACTCAGGGCTGAAACTCCTGAACGGATTTGCTTTATTTTGTGTTACTGACGGTTCTTGGTTCTTTTCGTGAGGCAATTATTCGCACTACAAATCATGATAACGTGAAATAATTTTAAAATACCTACTATCTTGGAACTCTGACGGGGAAAATGGAAGGAATGAGCCTCCCTGAATGTACGATGGGGATGAGTGGACAAAAAGTTCACAAAGCCCACATAAACAGATAGATAGATAGATAGATAAACTCTTTATTGAAAGACCACATCACAAATAATTAAAACTAAGTGAACAAACTTAACCAAAGTGTGGGCGGTCTAATCGCTTAGAGCGATCTCTTCCAGACAACCATACACGGAAATAACGCAATACAAGGACGGTGATCTCATACAAAATAAAACAAAAACGCTGTGCATAAACGTACATAATACATCATAAATATACATACATATAAAATAATATCATAAAAAAGCCTACATAAACATAATAAAATACATTTTATTAATAATAATAAATAAATTTACTAATGCCAGTTAGAAGTTCTAAGTAATACCAAAATAATGGAGAGCAATTTTAACTTACGTCGTTTACCTATCTGTCACTTTATGAGGCGTTTAATAAAGCCCTATATACAATTGTAATTCCATATCCTCAGGCGAGACCTCACGGAATGCGCTTGTAGATTTAAGCCTGTAATTCAACGATGTTCAATGTTTCAACGCAGAACATAGAACATAATTATAATACACTCTTTCTTAAACTCTACAACTTGCCATTAACGGTAGGTTATACCATAGATGGAGTAAAACCTGTGTAGTTTAATCTTGACTTCATTTTCTATTTACATTACGAAAGTGTTTTTTAGATTTGGTTGCTTTTGTTTGGCCTTGAATTATTTGTTTTGTCTTAATTTTCTTTTTTTAGTAACCTGACGTAAATAGAGATGTATGAAATAGATAGATGTGTGTGTATTATGGTTTTTAATTTTAAAATTTTTGTTTAATACCCGTGCGAAGGTGGGGCGGGTCGCTAGTATATTATAATATATATTCCGCTTACGATACCTATCTATTTAAATGTTTACGGTTCACAACCCTAAAGCTGAAGATGAAAAAGATCGAAAAGAGCTTTTTTCAAGTCGTGTAAAGTGCTAAAGCGAAGCTCTACCTATCTGTAATACAATCGCTTCTAATAAGAACTCCAATATAGGTTCGATAGCTCGACGGTGTTCTTTGCATAATAATTTCCATTGTATCCGAGATCGAACCAAATTATATTTTCTATTTAATTTTATGTCTGAACAAAGCACCGCCAGCTACCGCTGTACAGCTTGAAAGCAAATTTCTCTGGATTCACCTTGACTAATTTATGAAACTGTATTTTCGTGAGTTATTTTAGTTGTTTTGTTTGGAAGAAACTGCTTTCAACTTTCTTTTTTATTATACCATTTTCCTTTTTCGCAGTATATAATATTTCAGGATAAAACTAAAGTACTACCGTATAATTTACCAATTTTGGTCTCAGTAAAGTATGCAATCGGTGAGAAAATTGTTATTTAAATTGTGGATAATTCATCATTTAAAAGAACTATTGTACAAAAGCCATTGGTTGTGCCACGGTTTAGACTAAAAATGTGTGATAAAAATTGCTGCACCATGGCAGTAAAGATTTATAATAAACTACCAAAAAGCTATAGAGAACTAAATGACATAGAATTTAATCGGAAACTTTACAATTGGCTGTGTGATAGATGTTTTTATTCAGTTGACGACTATTTTAAATATAAATTCACATGTAAATTTGACTAATTATGTTATTGATTGAAATGAATTTTTACTTATATATTAATTTTAAAATACCTACTTTATTTGTATCTGACTAGTGATGACTACGTGATAGATGTTTTTATTGGGTTGATGACTATTTTAAATTTAAATTTTCATGTAACAATTGAAATTTTTTTATTGATTTGATTAAGTTATTTACTACAGTGTGATATTATTTTTGTTATGTATATACATGAAATTTTAGTTACTATTGATTTAATTGTAAAAAAGTGTTCAATGTATTGTAAGCATTAGGTTATGTAAAATTTTTATATACTAACTCAAATATTTGCACAACTGAAAAGTTGAGTACAGAGAAACGTGACCTTTGCGACCATCTAGATGTAACCTATATTCAAGCAAATAAAAAATTTCATCCAAGGTTTTGGCGCATTGGCACATAAAGAAACATGGCAATTGCAATTAGGTAGGCACGTAGTCTCCCTCCACTTGAATCCGCAGATACCTTTATCTATTCTTAAAATAAAGGCATCTCCTATAATAATATTATACCATAAAGGTGCCATAGTGGTGTACCTGTAAGTAAACATTATTACACAAGCTCTGTGTGGTGGTTGAACAGGTCGGCTAATAGTCCGGAAGCTGCGGGTTCGATTCCTGCGATATGACAAATATTATGCAAATATTTGTGCAAAGAAAAAAAGCGCAAACACTGGTTCTGGGTCTGGCTGGTGTGGGACCATGGTCCTCGTAATGGGTCCCTAGATACATGTAATCCTAGTTATATGGTCCAGGATTCGTTGGGCTGGTTATTTCCAAAACAATGCAAGTACTATCAATTACAGTAAAAGGTTTCGTCGAAATATATCCACCCATCAGTTCAACTAAAGCTGCAGGGAAACTATAGCTCCCACCAGTCACATGTAACATGCTTTGTGCAGTCGTTGACATGTGTGTGCTTCGTTTGCTGGATTAACCCTGCGGGTGTGTTGTTAGGCTTTGATTAAACCGGGTATAGCTTCAAAATTGTATCCATTGTACACATGAGCTGCTTTTATACAGCTAATTTTGATAAATTAGAAGCATTCATCATCATCATCATTAACAGCCTGAAGACGTCCACTGCTGAACATAGGCCTCCCCCAGAGCACGCCATCTTGAGCGGCTGCTCGCCTCCTGCATCCATCGGCTCCCCGCGGCTTTCACCAGGTCGTCGGTCCACCGAGTGGGGGGTCGGCCTACGCTGCGTCTTCCGGTTCGTGGTCGCCACTCGAGAACCTTTCTTCCCCATCGGTTGTCAGTTCTACGAGCGATGTGGCCTGCCCATTGCCACTTCAACTTACTAACTCTAAGAGCTATATCGGTCACTTTAGTTCTCCTGCGGATCTCCTCGTTAAATAAAAGCATTATGGAAGGCTTATTCATATTTCCTCCCAAAAATTAAATACCACAATCGTCAACAAAACTTTCAATGTTATGAAAGTAAAGTTTGCTTTTTATGTAAGTATATATTTTATTTCTGAAGGAAAATCAGCAAAACTACAACAATAAAACTAGATATTCTATAAAACTAAACTAAAACTAAAACTATGAAATTAACAATATAATACAAAACTAATCTAACAAACCACTACCAGTGAGCAAAGTGCCCAAAATGCTGGCAGCATTGCCATGTTGAATGCTCAACCTTTGGCCTAAATAGAGGCCAGCATTTTGGTCACGCGTTGCTTTTTGACAGACTGAGAAAGATAAGCTGCAACACTTAGGAATAAAACGAAATTCTGTAGAAAATCCAACAACTGCTTCTGGTTTGTTTTTGTAAATATTATAAAATATTATACGTGTACATGTATGGGCATGAGTCTAAAAAGGAGTACCTTCTCACTGCTAATTTGCTGGTGTTAAGCATAATGAATATGCTACTACTAACGACGATGAAAACTAGAAAAAGAAACAACGTTTTTTTTGGAATGAGGTAAACACCTTGTCTAATTTAAATAAATCCATGGCTTGGGAATCTATCTAGTGACGTAAAAGTTATAACAGTTCGGTAGTGCTAAACCGAATAAAACTGATTTATTTATTTTTTTTTGTTTAGAATAGCTGAATGGCCAATGGAAATGGCCAGTGCTTGATTCAATTTGAATCTCACCCGTGAAATAACAGCCGCCTATCTAGACAATTTCAAATCGACGATTGCTTTTCGTTCTTTAATTTTTTTTATTTAATTTGGCTAAATCGAGCGATAATTTCGGTGGATTCGTTTTCGATCGGTGTTTAAAAATAAAGGTCGAAAAGAGTTTTACAAAGAACATGCACGTTCTATGAGGATCATCATCATCATCAACAGCCTGAAGACGTCCACTGCTGAATATAAGCCTCACCCAAAGAGCGCCACTTTGAGCGGCTGCTTGCCTCCTGTATCCATCGGCTCCCCGCGGCTTTTACCAGATCGTCGGTCTACCTAGCGGGAGGCCGGCCTATGCTGCGTCTTCCAGTTCTATGAGGATAATTTGCGTTTAATAATTTTATTAATATTTTAAAACATACTCTGATGCACTTCCTTTCTGTGTTTTTCCGTCCCGTTCCGTATTTTGAAACAGAATTTGTGTTGGAGTGGTATGATTACATCATAAACTACTTGGAACCAAAAACACGTTTCATAAAAATACCTACCTCAGCTCTTCTATTTAAAAAAAAACAATGTTGCACCTACTAAAGTTTACAAGTGCGTAAAGTAGTGAAGTTTACAAGTGGTATGAGGGAAACTATTATTTGTAGGGGTAGACCTTGTAACAACACCCTATATTTAACTCTTTAATAATAATATTAATAAATTCACTGAAATCACCGCATATTTTAAACTAATCATACGTTAAGAAAGTTATCAAAATCTGTTGACTATTTTGGACTACCTGTTTTAATGTTTATGGCCTTGTGAATCGTCACCTAATAAATGGTAGGACCGTACGTTGTGATAATGTTGTAATCCAAATCCTTTTAAAGTAATGAGACAATACCTAACTAACATCTAACCTATTCAATAATATTAAATTAATTTAAAATATTCATCGTCCTACAAATAATTGCAATTTAATCCCCTGATGAACACTATTCCTATACTCTGAGTAACCGAACTGAAATTTCCACATAAAATCATATTATGCACCAATCAACATATTTCCTACTATATTTTCGAAAGGTTTCAATTGTAGGAATGAATATTTTTTTCCTGCAAAAAATTGAACATTATAGTTCCTAGTCATAACCAAAACTGAAGTAAAATAATTCTTCAGGATGACCGTAAAATGAAATAAACATAAACGTAAATAAAGCGTAGGTAAAACGTAAGTAAATGTATTGCTAACTGAGTTTAAGCTTGTTATATAGCAAAGTCATAGTAAACTCTATTTGTTTATCATAACTCTGGCATAGGAGCCCCGCCACCGCTCCAATGCTGTGGGTCTCGACTACCTGGCTGGGTAACCCTCCACTATTTAGAGCTTGAAATTTCCCACACGGAGGTACCGTGTGTGAAATTCCCCCACACTAAGAGAAATTTGATTTTACTAAATTTTGTTCTATTTATCCCAAGTCAGTACGTCAGGTACCCCATCTACCTATTCTTATCTACTTATCTAGTTTGGACTCCAAAAGGTGCAAGGGACAAGAGGACATTATTTTTTTCCAAATCCTAACAAAATAGACATCACCTTAGTTAATTGTGAGTCTATCTAATACGTACTACATTCAGTATATGACAAACTCTAAAAATAGCTCAACTTTTAAATCTCCTAGCTTTCGTCTAAAGATTATCAATATTATCGTAGATTCTATATCAACAGCATGCAGTGGACTAAACAGTAGTGTTAATTTTAACTGTAAATATTTATTTGAATTCAATGATCTGTTAGTGATATTCAGGTTGTCTCTATTTTCCAGAACTTGTATTGAAAAGTAATCTAAAACCCGTTTATATAATTTAGGTATTATGTTTCATTATTATGAAATACGATAAGGACATGTTTCCTTCAAATAATATTATAGATTTTTGATGCTATTTCCTAACAACAAGATATTCTCATTCGAATCTTTAAATTAGCTACCCCTATCCGTTTGGTAAGGAGATCGCTAACAGGTACTGCTGTGCTTGACCCAAGACACGAAGGACAATTTCTTATCACTAGTACATTAAATGTTTTTATAGAATAAAAGGTAAAATTCTTTTGAAAATTCAATCAAATGAATCCAAACCTGAATTCCACTAAATTGATCTATGATCATTTATTTGAAACAATCACGAACAACCCTAAACTATGAATAAATTCCCGGTAGTTTTTTTTAAATATTGTACAAGTAATTACCTATTTCGTATTAAGAGTGAAACTCAATTACGATTTTATTTAAGTTACTCGCAAATGATTTTAAACAGAGAATAAATTCCCAATAGTTATCTAAGTAAAAGGAATAGTTCCCAGTCGTTACTAATTCCCGGTAGTTTCCTAACTTTCGTTCAAACATTACCTATTTTGCAACTAGAAACAAAACGTTCGTTTCTTTGCAGGAATATGATCCTTCCAACTCTCCTAAGTAAAATTCCGCCTAGAATCCGCTAAGAAAATACCTATCTATTTATGCATATTGTAATAACCGTGTAGGGATAGAACCTTTCTCATATCCTCCGTAGAACATCGCAAAACCAGCTAAAGAAATACCTTCCTATACCACAGAATAGATATATAGTACAACGTACTTTTACCACAAAATAGATTTATAGAATTACGTATTTATACTAATATGATCCGCAACATTAACGACAATAATTTTTCAGTTGAGACTAAGTCACGAAAACTAATGTGATGAATCGTATTCAAACACATTCCCCTTTCTATCTCTACTGTAGTTTCACAAAAGCTTGTGCCAGCTATAGAAAATACCTACTTATACCTTTGCAGCGTTGCTCTCTGCACACTAAAACCTTCTGTGATCACCCAGCTTTCCGCCAAAAGCAGGGTCCACGACAATCTAGCCCTATAATAAACACCCACAGCTTCAACCTTCGAGAAAACTTGGATTATATTTTTATAATTTTGATAATTTAAAAACTTTAATTGGCGATTTGATTCCGCATCCAAAAAATCTGCCAAAAGTTCTAACTTGAACTTACCAGAATCAAAATGTGCTGATGCATAATCTGCCCATCTACAGCGCAGAAGAGGAGTTAGCTTTCCTAAAACAGCATTCTGGGCAGCTCCTGAGCGGCATCGTGTAAAGCGGCGCTGAGCCTGGCCAGGTTTTCTTCCGGGGTAAAGCCTGCCTCCGACCGTAAAAAGGCCTTCTTGAAGGAAAGCCAGCCAGAGACGTGACCATCAAACAAAAGGAAGGACACCGACCTGCTTTCTGCTCCCCAGGTCCGCGATGACTTTCGCCAGTTTAATAATAGAGTCTTGTGTCTCTACATTGTTTACTTTATTTGTGTTGTCATAATAACAATTAGGCGTAGGGTTAATGTTGTGTGTGCCTAATCTGAATGAGTGTGCAGTGTTTCCTTGTGTGACGGGCTGTAGGCAGGGTTGTATGCAATAGTCACCGCCCGGCGACGAACATGCGCGACCCGGAGAAACGGCACCATGCTGGAGTGAGAGCTCCGCGACAGCTGCGTTGCAAGCTCCATCGAGGTTTCGTCCATCGTTATTAATTCTGAAATCGAAAGTGCGATTATTATTTTGTTCTCCAAGATTGTTACCACAATCTACTAACCACTTTCGCGTCATAGAGTTCCTTTCGGACGCTGCGGTATCAATAGCAGCCAGCTCCACTTGCAGTTCTAGGTCAGCGGCCCTCTTCTCCGCTTGAAGAGCTAGGTCAGCGGCCTTCTTTTCTTGCTCTGCGACCTGACGAGCATACCTAGCCACAGCTGCAAGCTTTTGGGCCTTAGCGGACGCTTGTGATGAAGCAACCGAGTGCGTTTTTAATAAAGGCGTTGGCGTTGGTGATGAGACGGGTAAAGGTAACAGCATAGTGTCCTGCAAGAGAGCCTCGTCGTTTTGATTAGCAGGCGTGTCGCCTGATGACGTTGCTGGTAGTATAGAAGCGCTTACCTCAATCCGTTTTGTTTTCCGCGTGATGGACCTGAGAGTTGGCATCGTGAACGCCGAACGCTGCCACCAATGTTGAGGATGAGCAGGTCCAGTTAAAGCACACTTAAAGATCACCAACATATAATTTATTATATTAAAAAAGCCAAAATATAGAAAAACACACGTCCCATCCTCCAAGGTTACCAGAATCCCCGTCAATCTTGACAGATAACAAAATCCTATTATCTATCAAAATCACTTTAAAAATAGAAAAGGTAAAAAAGTAAAACTAAATATAAAGAAGGTTTGATTTCTTTTACTGTTACCTTATTTTACCACGGATAACCACTTTTACACCTATCTCTACATTTTCTCTATCAGTTAATGCGATGCCAACGACTATTTCCTTTATTTTTGGACTATTCTTTGTGCGTAAAATGCTTCAATGAAATTATTTCAGTGTTTTTATACTTTAGATAACATTTATAATATTTGTGACGTCACGAGACAGCCTGGATCGTTACAATCACCCCTAAAATATTTGCGCAGGCGTTTTAAATTTAAAGCCGAAGTAAAATTTTATTCTTTAAAATACATTCACAAATATTAGCAAAACTATAATAAAAACAATTTAAATAATAATTATAACTCTACCACCTCACTTAAGCAATTATAATTTGTTAACGTTTGGCTCCAAACTTAAAATGTATTTATAGTTCTGTAGTGTTCCTAACCGTTAAATTTAATTTAAGAGAGCACTTAAAAATAATCAACCCGATTGTAAGTATTTTGCAAAACAAAAATACACTTGTATTTTCAATTGTTTAATATGCAGTATACTGCGTATTAATTTGTTATTCATTTGAAAAATATTAAATATTATTAATATTGAGTAAAATTTTTCGAAAGTTTAAAGTTTTCAATGATAATATTTTTATTTTTAATATACTATTGAATCCATCCTTGAAAACCGTAATTACTATTCTATTTTAAGCGCCCTCTTAAGCCGTAACAACAGTGAATTACTTTATGAGTCAATATCCAAAATTTCATCGCATCAATCATACCCAAAAATCACTTATCCCAAGGCTAACCTAGCCACCAAAAGAAACCAGGTTGTGAGGCTGGTCAGTCCTAATAACTTTAAGTAGAAGGTACCCCTAAGAACCATGTTTTCGTTCCGAGCTGCCTCCCACAAAACCCTTCGATAACCAGGTCAACTTTAATAGTTCAAAATATAGATTTGTCTATGACTTCAACAATATTTCGCATATATTTCCCACTCCGTAATTCGCTATTATTTCGGATGTAGAGTGTAGCAGATCGGATGTTCCTACCTTGTAGAGTACGGGGTTGTTATAACAGTTTTGTTTAAACTTAGGCTTTCTCTTTTAACCTAGTACCTAGCCTTAAATTATATCAACCCATTTGTTGAGTCGTGTAAATCCAAAGCCACCCGTCAACAAATCCCTTAAACCGTAGATCTTGCTAAGCCACTAAGATCCTCCTGCACTGTTAATACCTCTGACCATGTCCATGCAATGATACTTGCTTACATAAAAATGACTTTTTTAAATTATCCAAAATCAAATCCCTTTCTTAAGCAAAAACAACAACATAACAATTCATTAATCCACATTTGACCCCTTTCAACTAACTTATTCGCTATCTTAACGGCTAGCAATTCCCAATAGATTTAAGGCTTCTTTGAAGTTATTGCTTAATACGTATCATGATATTAAAATAAAATCTTTAATTTTACTTCAATTTCATTTCTATAACATAAGTAATTATATGATTTGATAAATTTCATTCAAAATTTTATTTACCTTCAATGCTGAAACCATCTATTCATTATAAGTAAGTTACAACAACAAAAATAAATATTAATTTTTGCGAACTGAACTAATCTTTACTACAAAATAATTTCTTTTGTTACGTTTTAAATATATTATCGTTATTGACGTATGAATTTTAAAATGCAATATTTTATTTGAAAATTTAACCAGAAAGAATATTCATGCTCAAAAATCCCGAATTTGAGCACGAATTACGCGCAAAACTACCAAACAAGCTAACCGAAATGTTTTAAATACCACTATTTTGAAATTGTAATTATTTATTTTAAATATTTTTTTGTTGTTAAGTTCATTGTGCATCATACAATAAACATTGAATCGGGACCTAATCTATCCACCGTACCAACTACCACTAATAAAATTATTAAATATTTTGAACTGTAAAACGCCCCCTATAGTTTTATAATTTTAGCCAATTTTGAACCTTTCCTAGTTTCAACCACAGAAAAGAAATGTAAATTATTTACTCTAATGTGTCCAAATTATTTATGAAAATTGACTCCGTCGTTTTTCCTAAAT
The DNA here is from genome assembly GCA_910589525.2 of Ennomos quercinarius. NCBI lineage: Eukaryota > Metazoa > Arthropoda > Insecta > Lepidoptera > Geometridae > Ennomos > Ennomos quercinarius. Next base: position 13,906,448 of record OU342493.1, read on the forward strand.
TGTAAGATGATAAATTCCCCTCGTACGTCCTAAATGAAAGCTCAACTTTATTATGTGCATCAATAAAATTTAAAATTAATCAAACAGATGAATAGTAACGATTAAAACTCTCAAAAAATTGAGTCCTTCTTTTAGCTATGAGATAAATTATAACTAATTTTCATTTAATTTATTGAAATCTAAAACCGCCCCTACATAATTGTCTCAAAACCTTTCCTTTTCCACGGACAGCAAATTGTGCGATAGTAAATAAATACCATCGCTACATAAAATAATATTAATCCAAAACAATCGACATCCTCATTCTAATCGAAAACTATCACTAATGTGAATCTCTAAAATAAATCAACCTGATAACGAAAGAAACGCACGTAAAACCTAGTCTACCAAGATCCTGCTCATTTGAGGTCCTGGTGAATTGAAACTCTGGGCTATTAAGATACTGGTCAATTGAGATCCTGGTCATTTGAGATCCTGGTCAATTGAGATCCTAGTCAAATGTCAATCCTGGTCACGGTACAACATATTGTAATGACCCCTATCTTAACCTAATTATAATACATTAATAATAAATTCACCGAAATCACCGAATATACTGAACTAATCATATGAAGTTAAAAGTGATCAAAGATTGTTGAATATTTTGGACTACCTGTTTTAATGTTTATGGCCTTGTGAATCGTCACCTAATAAATGGTAGGACCGTACGTTGTGATAATGTTGTAATCCAAATCCTTTTAAAGTAATGAGACAATACCTAACTAACATCTAACCTATTCAATAATATTAAATTAATTTAAAATATTCATCGTCCTACAAATAATTGCAATTTAATCCCCTGATGAACACTATTCCTATACTCTGAGTAACCGAACTGAAATTTCCACATAAAATCATATTATGCACCAATCAACATATTTCCTACTATATTTTCGAAAGGTTTCAATTGTAGGAATGAATAATTTTTTCCTGCAAAAAATTGAACATTATAGTTCCTAGTCATAACCAAAACTGAAGTAAAATAATTCTTCACGATGACCGTAAAATGAAATAAACATAAACGTAAATAAAGCGTAGGTAAAACGTAAGTAAATGTATTGCTAACTGAGTTTAAGCTTGTTATATAGCAAAGTCATAGTAAACTCTATTTGTTTATCATAACTCTGGCATAGGAGCCCCGCCACCGCTCCAATGCTGTGGGTCTCGACTACCTGGCTGGGTAACCCTCCACTATTTAGAGCTTGAAATTTCCCACACGGAGGTACCGTGTGTGAAATTCCCCCACACTAAGAGAAATTTGATTTTACTAAATTTTGTTCTATTTATCCCAAGTCAGTACGTCAGGTACCCCATCTACCTATTCTTATCTACTTATCTAGTTTGGACTCCAAAAGGTGCAAGGGACAAGAGGACATTATTTTTTTCCAAATCCTAACAAAATAGACATCACCTTAGTTAATTGTGAGTCTATCTAATACGTACTACATTCAGTATATGACAGACTCTAAAAATAGCTCAACTTTTAAATCTCCTAGCTTTCGTCTAAAGATTATCAATATTATCGTAGATTCTATATCAACAGCATGCAGTGGACTAAACAGTAGTGTTAATTTTAACTGTAAATATTTATTTGAATTCAATGATCTGTTAGTGATATTCAGGTTGTCTCTATTTTCCAGAACTTGTATTGAAAAGTAATCTAAAACCCGTTTATATAATTTAGGTATTATGTTTCATTATTATGAAATACGATAAGGACATGTTTCCTTCAAATAATATTATAGATTTTTGATGCTATTTCCTAACAACAAGATATTCTCATTCGAATCTTTAAATTAGCTACCCCTATCCGTTTGGTAAGGAGATCGCTAACAGGTACTGCTGTGCTTGACCCAAGACACGAAGGACAATTTCTTATCACTAGTACATTAAATGTTTTTATAGAATAAAAGGTAAAATTCTTTTGAAAATTCAATCAAATGAATCCAAACCTGAATTCCACTAAATTGATCTATGATCATTTATTTGAAACAATCACGAACAACCCTAAACTATGAATAAATTCCCGGTAGTTTTTTTTAAATATTGTACAAGTAATTACCTATTTCGTATTAAGAGTGAAACTCAATTACGATTTTATTTAAGTTACTCGCAAATGATTTTAAACAGAGAATAAATTCCCAATAGTTATCTAAGTAAAAGGAATAGTTCCCAGTCGTTACTAATTCCCGGTAGTTTCCTAACTTTCGTTCAAACATTACCTATTTTGCAACTAGAAACAAAACGTTCGTTTCTTTGCAGGAATATGATCCTTCCAACTCTCCTAAGTAAAATTCCGCCTAGAATCCGCTAAGAAAATACCTATCTATTTATGCATATTGTAATAACCGTGTAGGGATAGAACCTTTCTCATATCCTCCGTAGAACATCGCAAAACCAGCTAAAGAAATACCTTCCTATACCACAGAATAGATATATAGTACAACGTACTTTTACCACAAAATAGATTTATAGAATTACGTATTTATACTAATATGATCCGCAACATTAACGACAATAATTTTTCAGTTGAGACTAAGTCACGAAAACTAATGTGATGAATCGTATTCAAACACATTCCCCTTTCTATCTCTACTGTAGTTTCACAAAAGCTTGTGCCAGCTATAGAAAATACCTACTTATACCTTTGCAGCGTTGCTCTCTGCACACTAAAACCTTCTGTGATCACCCAGCTTTCCGCCAAAAGCAGGGTCCACGACAATCTAGCCCTATAATAAACACCCACAGCTTCAACCTTCGAGAAAACTTGGATTATATTTTTATAATTTTGATAATTTAAAAACTTTAATTGGCGATTTGATTCCGCATCCAAAAAATCTGCCAAAAGTTCTAACTTGAACTTACCAGAATCAAAATGTGCTGATGCATAATCTGCCCATCTACAGCGCAGAAGAGGAGTTAGCTTTCCTAAAACAGCATTCTGGGCAGCTCCTGAGCGGCATCGTGTAAAGCGGCGCTGAGCCTGGCCAGGTTTTCTTCCGGGGTAAAGCCTGCCTCCGACCGTAAAAAGGCCTTCTTGAAGGAAAGCCAGCCAGAGACGTGACCATCAAACAAAAGGAAGGACACCGACCTGCTTTCTGCTCCCCAGGTCCGCGATGACTTTCGCCAGTTTAATAATAGAGTCTTGTGTCTCTACATTGTTTACTTTATTTGTGTTGTCATAATAACAATTAGGCGTAGGGTTAATGTTGTGTGTGCCTAATCTGAATGAGTGTGCAGTGTTTCCTTGTGTGACGGGCTGTAGGCAGGGTTGTATGCAATAGTCACCGCCCGGCGACGAACATGCGCGACCCGGAGAAACGGCACCATGCTGGAGTGAGAGCTCCGCGACAGCTGCGTTGCAAGCTCCATCGAGGTTTCGTCCATCGTTATTAATTCTGAAATCGAAAGTGCGATTATTATTTTGTTCTCCAAGATTGTTACCACAATCTACTAACCACTTTCGCGTCATAGAGTTCCTTTCGGACGCTGCGGTATCAATAGCAGCCAGCTCCACTTGCAGTTCTAGGTCAGCGGCCCTCTTCTCCGCTTGAAGAGCTAGGTCAGCGGCCTTCTTTTCTTGCTCTGCGACCTGACGAGCATACCTAGCCACAGCTGCAAGCTTTTGGGCCTTAGCGGACGCTTGTGATGAAGCAACCGAGTGCGTTTTTAATAAAGGCGTTGGCGTTGGTGATGAGACGGGTAAAGGTAACAGCATAGTGTCCTGCAAGAGAGCCTCGTCGTTTTGATTAGCAGGCGTGTCGCCTGATGACGTTGCTGGTAGTATAGAAGCGCTTACCTCAATCCGTTTTGTTTTCCGCGTGATGGACCTGAGAGTTGGCATCGTGAACGCCGAACGCTGCCACCAATGTTGAGGATGAGCAGGTCCAGTTAAAGCACACTTAAAGATCACCAACATATAATTTATTATATTAAAAAAGCCAAAATATAGAAAAACACACGTCCCATCCTCCAAGGTTACCAGAATCCCCGTCAATCTTGACAGATAACAAAATCCTATTATCTATCAAAATCACTTTAAAAATAGAAAAGGTAAAAAAGTAAAACTAAATATAAAGAAGGTTTGATTTCTTTTACTGTTACCTTATTTTACCACGGATAACCACTTTTACACCTATCTCTACATTTTCTCTATCAGTTAATGCGATGCCAACGACTATTTCCTTTATTTTTGGACTATTCTTTGTGCGTAAAATGCTTCAATGAAATTATTTCAGTGTTTTTATACTTTAGATAACATTTATAATATTTGTGACGTCACGAGACAGCCTGGATCGTTACAACCTATTATGTCAGTATATTTCAAAACGGTTTATTATTGAATATTTTTCTGTTTCATTGTATAATATGCCTACAGAATGCTTTTCGTTTCACCCACAACTTACTCGTTTCCAAAAAGAACTCTCATTAAAATAACTAATTGACATAGAAATATAACGTCTTCTCTAAGCCTTAATAAGTGCAAAATTTCATACAAATTGGTGTGGCTGTTTCAGCGTGTAAGCCAGCCAATCAAATAAGTAGAGAACGTTTCAGGATACTTTATCAAAACATCTCGGTATGGTATATTAAAAGAAATTTCAGTACCTATTATAAAGAAAGCATAGACATATATATACAAGCACTATATGTACTACAATGTGAACAGGGCAAATTCTGTGAACGAAATCATCAATTTAAGGAAACAGGATAATTTTTTTTTCTATTTTATTACAAGTCATTATAATAATTGGTAGAAATACTGCCGTTACTGGTTATAATTTGCAATTTAATTTGATGAGGTTCGACCTTCCTAACTCATTCGCTCATTATTTAGTCTTTTTTGGTGGATCCTTTAATTATCTAAGGCTTTTCTTTAGACATGCTGTAATTACGGATATAAACCTTCTATAATTTGAAAGCAAAAGCCTAATTAATTTATGTACTTCATCAGAGCAGAATAATAATATGTAATTATGATTCCTATTGGAGCTTAAAGAAACATCATTAGGGCCGCACATAAGGGCCTCGCACCGTACCATCACAGACCACCCAACAAAAAGGGCTTCCCAAGGGACCTCGTCGCTGAGGACAGTGACAATACCCCTGATGGTGGAGGAAAGTCGTAAGGTGCGTTCGGATTGGGATCGGTAGCGTTTTTAATTGTTAATTTTGCCATCCGTAGGCTATCCGAACGCACCTAACTAGGGGCCTGGTCGCTGGGTCGTTTAGCTGGGCCTCCCCCGGTTCGCCGAGGGTTTCACCCAGCACGGATGACTCGCCTGGGCCGCACACTCTGTGGCGGACTCTATAGCCGCGCCGGTTCCTTAAACACCATTCTCCAAAGCAGAATAGTTCCAAGCTCCCTTGGGAGGCCCATCTCGAGGGAGAAGAAATGCCACTCAGAAGACCGTCCCCTATACTAAAGCTTGTCGGTGTTTACAGGCAGCATCAGAAACTATATGAAAGGAACAAAAGCTGCGGGCATGGCCCCTCACCCAACAGGATTACAGTGTGAGAAGACTCGACGGCGACGCGACGATCAGTTTCAGTGAATATAACAACTATTACGTCTGTTACTTAATAAAACAGTTGATCGGCCTGCAAAAACCTGTGACCTGTGCTGACCATTGAGAAGAATGAAAAAGCATTTAGCAAACTTGTACCAATATAAAATCACTAAAATCTTCGTCTCTCACGAAAAATTTGACTTCACTCAAGTCTTGGTAGAGTGATTTTCATGCTTGTACACCCTACTGGTTATTCTGCTTAAGGTGGCACGTTTCTAATAAGCTATTATTGGCAAAAGAATGCAAGAAAATTTGAATTTGCCGTGCTAGTGAAACGTGAGCATAAAATAAATATATAACGTGGAAGTATTTTAAGATTTTTATTAGTTGCTATATTTGACATTTATTACTGGTGGTTGGTAGATATATCCCGCCAGTTAACTAAATAGCATAGTTAGCATAATTATGGATCATTTTCAAGATCCAAGGAAAGAGGAAATTAGGTTTTAAACACACAATTCATTATAATAAGTAGATAAAATGTCACGCTAAAAAACTTGAACAAAGGTTGTCAAAGTTACCACCTAAATAGGTACACTGATAAGATATCATCATATAGTTACCTACTAAGCGGTGCTTATTTATTTCCAAAACAGTACTTCCACTTATAATGGAGGTTATTCACTCCCACCCCACACGAGCTAAGAAGTTTGCAACAGCAGTTATCCAGAGCACAAGAGGGGTGATTGATCCACAAATATTCTAAACCCTTCGTTAGCGTTGCTAGCACCAGATTGCGATAACATTTTCGCGCTCAGCATAAAGGCTCTAATTAGCCGTTTCTACGAGTCATTGGTTCGCAGAAGCTAATCAACACAAATACTCCTGATGCCTAACACGCTAGCTTGATTGTTAAATTACTTCTTGTAGCTCACAGCAATTTGTAAGCTTACACTGAATCGCCTCATTTTCATCATACGTTTTGAGTATAGACATCAATTAAACCGACATGTTTCACTAGATCAAGTAAGCAATGCTGTGTGGCACACATGACACAGCATTGCTTACTTTCATTCAAGGAACAACAAACATACAAACATTCAAGGAACGAGGAACCCATTGTGAGCCAAAAGTAGTTTTATTACGTGGGTCGAATAAACGGACAAATGTAGAATTACCTACTTAAAATTAGTTGAACACTTCTCAGATGTCACTATGATATGCTAGTATAATATCTAGTTAATGTTACTACGTTACTAGGATTATCTTTGTAGTGTTTGTAGATATTTTACACTTTGTAATTTATTCCATGCTATCCAATATCTTTGGAAGAGAAATCAGATGTTACGATAGATATGACGGGAACCACTCGACTCTGTTGAAAGTGTGACATCATACCAATACTAATAAGATTTTCATAAAACTATGGGACCAATTTGAAAGTATATCCTTTCAAAAAAATAAAAAAAATCCAAATCTGTTTCAAAACCTATTCAATAAAATAAAATCTATTCAGTAAAATAAAATCCATTTGATGAAATAAGATCCTTTTGACAAAATAAAATATATCCTACCCTTTGAATATCTACGAGTAGAACCGTAGTATATGACGTCATTCATGGACAACAAGGAGAGCGCTATACATTCGGTACTAAGCAAAAAAAAGACGAACGTAATATTTTTGGTCCTTGTCACCGTTACCGGGTTTTTTATTTGGCTTCGTTTGATCTAAGCCAAACAGGTTAACAATTTTTTGAAATTGTTGTTTTTGTGATATAATCCTATTTAAATGGTTTATCTAGGCAATAAATATTTGAGAAATAATGTGTGTGCAGTGGGTGGTTGCAGCATTTTAAGCAACAGAAGTCGCACTGAGGCGTAAATATGAAGGAATAACATTTCACAAGTAAGTAGCCATTATTTTGTCTATTTTCCCTTTTTAGAAGTGTTTATTGTGAAAGATATAAATACAGCGTTAAATTTCATGTAATAATAAGTCCTCAGCTAAACAGAAAAATAGCTAAATGATTAATTAATGGATAAAATAACCATACCTTACCAAAAAATGTCATTGTCAAGGTACTGCCAGTTTATGATTTTTAATTTCCCATAAAACCAGCTAGGTATCATGTTGATTTGCAAATGTTTATAAGTCGGAAAAAATCCTTTTTTAGGTATATTATCTAATTATTTGCTTGATTTAACTTAGTAAAATATATCATTTTATATTTAAGGTCAGGTGGGGTAAGTGAAACATACTTGCACATCTATCCACTTTGTGAATTCTGCTAGGACGCTAATTATTTTTACACATAGAAAGCCTAAATCTGAAATGACATTGGCGTTTGACTATTTTGCAGTTGACTATATTGACAGTTTTGTTTTTATTATCTGTTACCCGCAGTCAATATATTAGGTACCTACTTATATAATAATAGCTGCCAGGTACCACTTTATTAGCGCAGAATCTCCATCTCTTTCTTTGGGTGCCGTATAAGAGCAGACTAAGGGACTATCCAGAGAATGGGCAGTAGCATTCTCCTTGGTACATTATAATCTTCTGCGATGACAAGCTACTTGCTAAGCGAGGTGATTATGGCAAACCTCCCTATAATCAGCGTCTAAAATGGCGTTTTATGGGCATGCCTGTGTTCAGCACTAGACGTTTTCCAGCTGTTGATGTGAAATACGTGATTTTCGCCCATGGGACATTTACAATGACATTTGTAACTTAGTAGGTATTTGATTGATCTTATTACCCGTGTCGTCTGTGACTGCAAATACTAACCCCACATTACGCGCCGTTTCATGCATTATTTTCGTGTAAAAATGTACATAAACACTATTAAATTGCTTCATGGCATCAGCCGACTTGTGTTTTGTAAACTTAAAGATAGCTGATTTCTTTTTATTTTATGACTTAGCAGAAAGATTGTGTGACGCGTGTGCTAGAGCATTGAAACCATTTTGCTACATAGCATAGAGCTAAACTGCGTGATTTATTGGTTACGATAGGGTTTCACTTAGGTACTCCTTCGTTTCACTTACCCCACCTGACCTTACATTTTAGTTTTTACAATAAAGAAGCAGTGAACACTGGTAAAACATAAATTCTAGGTATCAAGATAAACTACTCTATAGATAGAGCCAACGAAATCGCCCATTATCTACCCAAAATTTTGGGAGACGTTCTTATTCAGGCAGCACCTCGTGTGGGAGCAAGAAACAACTAGGCGGCCACGAGATTTCTACTAGTAAGAATTCTGTGATCCTACCTAATTAAAAGACATGGGTCCCTGACTAACTGACAGATTGCTTGAACTGCTAAATAGACACACCCTGACTTGGCACCATCCCGTTACGGAAAAAATTAAATTCCTAACAAAAACTCTAAACTCGGCATGATTATGTCAAATGTACAGCCAAAATGAAAAGTTGTTTATATTGTAATTTTTTGATATTTATTCATTAGATTTTTAAAAATGTTCTTATGTGTCTACTTACGAAACTTTTCTGAAATAACACTTTGGTACACAAATATTTAAAAAAAATCTATTAGCAGAAGAGGCACAAAAAGTATTGGAGTTTAATGATCTGTTAATGATGAAACACGCAAATGAAACCGTGAGGCACAGCTAGTTAGTAAAATATGAAATCTATAAAAATGAGTAAGTATAACTTACCTTAGGTATCTACTGGTAATATAACTTCAAAATCAACGCAGAACTTCTAGTTAATATTAGATTATCTGTGACAGAACTTAACTTTATTTTTGGAATGTAGTGTGTAGCTTGCTTTCCACGAATAAGCTTTTATCGGATACCTAAGCAGTAAAATTTTATGTAGCTGAAAACTAACCGTTGCCAATTGCTATGCCGATGAAGCGGGCTGTAAAACGCCTCCTATTTCCCGATAGGGGTCGGAGTGTATGCTGTTCGCACCTGTGGTTCTCTGCCCTGTACCTATATAGATATAAAACATAAAACGTTTTTATCGAAATCATTTCATAGCCAACCATTTGCCCGATTGTATGCAACTCCTGATCTTTTGGCACAGCTTAGATAATAGTTACTATATACGTGGTTGGTATTCTGAAAGGCAAAATTAGGTACGTCTCTCGAGTCTTTAACAGTTAATTATTCAAATTAATGTATGAAGATTACTGTAACTTTACCGTTCCTAAATTATGCTGTCACAAGAGGAATACTATTGTATTTTACTCGTTGCAATTCTTTGGTTACATTACATTACATACACCAGCGCGGCCTTTTTTTAGGGGGGGAAGTGTCCTCGCACTTCCCTGCCACCACGGGGGTGATGGCAGGGCGTATGTGGGACTCGAACCCACTAAAACCCCCCCGTGATCCGTCCGCCGCCGGGATGGGGCGAGATAGGGTCGCGTTAGCATTCACTATCTCGCCCCGGCGGCGGAGACACCTTATCATACCAGCGCGGCCTGTGACAACGATCTTACTGCGGCATATGTGACCGTTGCAGACAACGCTGCGCCAGAGTAAAACGTATTTGCGTAAACCACTGATAATGATGGAAGCGTTTATGCGAGCCTTATAGTACCTACGTACCTATATTAGATATAATAATCAGTTTAACCGGCAAAAAACCTGGTCTCTATGAATATCTATCGTTGTGTAGATGGCAGTAATAAGGAAGCCTTTGTCCACCACCATAAAATAGGCAATTACTTTAGATCATTATTTTTATAGTCGATCATTACTTTGTAGGCGGACGAGACTAAAAGCTAATTAAACCAATATCGTAAAAAGCGGGACTTATGCCGTCATTGTTGGCGGCTTCATGTTTTAAACGTACGACAGCAGACTTCTATACTTCTGTTCCGTAGTGCTCATTATATTTGGATGTACGTTATCAGCTAGTTATACATGAATAAAATAGTTCTACAGTTCTTTTTTCTTATGATGTCTTATTGAGATAACCTTTTTCTGATTTAAATCTAGCACGTGTTTAATTCCAAGAAAAATAAGTCTTCATAAAGTTTTAACACACCGTAATATTTCACGTGGAGCTAATCCTACCTAAACAAACCTCGCGTTTCGTAGAAATCCCGTAGGAAAATGTAAGTTTTACGTTGATTATCTTTTTGTTGATTACTGGATTTATGTATATACCCAATACCAGTTATTAAGTGATGTATGCATATCGAAATAGAGCGATTCGCAATCAGAACTTTGTATTGGCTAAACTAAACTTAAACTTTGACGCGACACTAAAATAGCTTATGCGAGGAGTATCAAGTACGTGATTTCTCATACAGCTACTCTGCGTATACCGTCGCTCTATCCATGGGCGTACCCAGGGAGGGACAGGGGAGGGGGGGGGGAACAGCCCCCCCCCTGGAATCTGATTTCTTACCTATCGTTGTCGATAAAAGTTATATCAATTGAGAAAAACAATAATCAAGCTGAAAAATAAGCGTTGTTTACGTAGTCCGGCAAGTCTGCAGCGTTGCCTTTACTGGTATTTTTACCCGATTTCTTATGTGTACATAACTAAAACTGCCAGGTAATTCTACTACAACCACAGACGGCCGTCTCCACCTGGTTGTTCAAAGAGCGCAGATAGTGAAGACTGAAGACTGGTCTAAATAGAGCCTCTATCTAGACTAGTCTTCAATCTTCACTCAAGGACGTGTCTGTCCCAACGGTTGTCAGTGCTGCGTGTATAGGTATTATGATCAACTCAGTGTATTGTTACTTCAGTTTGCTGATTCTGTGGCTCCATATCAATAACGTTTTTGTTAGTACGAACATTTTAAAGACCTAGTAACTATTATTCTATACAAGGGACACAGTCCTACCTAGTAGGTTCTACTAAATACTCATCCGGTCATGTTCATCGTGGTCTTTTATTGTTGACCTCATTAGTAAGCTCAAGTCTCAAAAGTCACGCAACGAGCTATGGAGAGAGCTATGCTCGGTGATTCCCTGCGAGATAAGATCCGAAATGAGGAGATCCAGATGACAACTAAAGTGACCGATATAGCTCTTAGAATTAGCTAGTTGAAATGGCAATAGGCAGGCCACATCGCTCGTAGAACTGACAACCGATGGAGAAAAAAGGTTCTCGAGTGGCTACCATGAACCGGAAGTCGCAGCGCAGGCCAGCACCCTACTCGGTGGACCGACGATCTGGTAAAAGCCGCGGCGAGCCGATGGATGCAAAAGGCGAGCAGCCGCTCTGGGGGAGGCCTGTGTTCAGCAGTGGACGGCTTCTGGCTGCTGTTGATAGTGATGATGATCTGGCCACTTTTAGTGTGGGCGGCCAAAATCGCGTTCATCTCCACTCAATAGAATAAGAGTTACTAAAATATCTTGGAAAGGAAAACAGTAGGTGCTTAAAGGCTACATCTGCTTTCAAAATTAATTACTTGGGCCTGGCCAATTTATTTTCTTAGTTGATTTATTTTGTAATTTTCTTTATTGAAAATTTTGAATCTGTCAATCTTCGTTTCGATATCGCGCTACGGAATTATTAGTAGGCTTCAATATTTTAATCGACTTGTTAAATTAATAGCAACAGGAGAGTGCTTGCTTATCGTGAAAATTGTTCAAGAATTGTGGTATGAAAATAACATTAATTAAATTCTCATAACTAAAATTAAAACACTGACGAGATGCCACCATTTTCTAAATGGTTAAGTTTTAAGTCTTGTGGACTTTATTATTTTATCTTCACATTTACATTGTATGCAAGTCCTTAACGGCTTTAGCAGCAATTGAGGGCTTAAAGTTGATGCGTATCTCGGTGCGTCTCGGCGGCCGGCGTCGGCGCGGGCGCAGCGATGGTGGCGGTGGGCGCCTCTCCGAACAATGCTTGCAGTAATTGAAACGTGTTCTACCGTATCTATCGCCACTCGCCGAGCCTACACTAAACAATAATCCCATTACACTTTTTATAATCCGTCGCGGCAGTTCGAAGACAATGGCTTTATGACTCAGGCTCTAGAACTCAATATTTTTTATATAAACAGTAACACAGCTGCGATAATTAAGTATGTCCTAACTTATAGACATACTTAAGTAATTCATTTCGCTACACTTAATATTTTAACGGACAAATTGGATTTACACTTTAAACGGATTACTACAATACTTGTATACTAATAGCCGCGTTGGCCTATAGATACTACCAGTAGGCAGCATACCGAACATGCTAGCAGCATTGCCTCGTAGCAATGCTGATTCGCTGTGCTAAACAAGTGCCAAGATTTTGATTACGCGTCGGATCGGCCAGGCGCTGATAAACTTTGGAATACATTATTAGCAAGTTAGAACTGGGTGGTTCTAATCTTACGTACTCAGGGCCGCAATACCAAATAGCTTTAATTAAATAGGTATTTACTTATAAACTTATATTATTATGTGCTGTTCAATCATAAAGTCTCATTATCAAAGGACATCGAGACACAAAATTTGCATAAGTATTTTGATAAATATTTTCGTATTGGCACAATGCGTTTCCCCATAAATGTTACACCAAATAACGAAGAAATGTAGGTAATACCACGATAGTAGATTCGGCTGTAGACAGTTTTCAGTCTTCAACCGAATTATGGTATATATTTTTCATTACATTATCGACTGTCACAGTCAATGTCACACTTTTAGTCTATGGCCATGTCATAATCACAATTATTCACATATTAAGAGGACAAAATAATACCTACTGCGTTATGCATCATCATCAGCCTGAAGACGTCCACTGCTGAACATAGGCCTCCCCCAAAGAGCGCCACTTTGAGCGGCTGCTTGCTTCCTGCATCCATCGGCTCCCCGCGGTTCTGACCAGGTCGTCGGTTCACCTAGGGGGGGGACTGCATTATTAGCTGAATAGAATAACTAGGTGCCTACATCAAAACCGCAAAACACATACATGTGTACATGTTTGACTGGCCTGATAGCTCAGTTGGTAGTAGCTCTGCCTTCTGGACTACAGGTTGTGGGTTCGATTCCCACTCAGGACAAACATTTGTGTGATGAACACCCATGTTTGTTCTGTGTCTGGGTGTTATATTGTTATTCTATGTATCTATTTACAAACAAAAAGTATCTAAGTATTATATCAGTTATCTGGTTCCCATAGTACAAGCTATGCTTAGTTTGGGGCTAGATGGCGCTGTGTGAAATGTCCACACATATTTATTTATTTTTTTTATTTATGTTTTAGCCATAAATAATTATTGAAAGATTGTATTAACATCCCTTACTGCTTATATTTTTATACATGGCACTTTACCGCGTGTGACCTCTTTGTTCCGTGCCACGTCCAGCCTTTGTAAGTTTCACCATTCATATACGATGTGATTTACTGGCCTTTCGAAAAATACCTAGCGTTGATTGTCGTGACTTTTAGCGCTCCATCCGTACCGTACAGAATATCTACAGGTAGATATTATTGTTGCTGACTAATATTTATTTTTTGAATAATTTTTTTATTACTTTCCTTATTTTTTCTTTTTTTTTAGCATGCCCAAACGGCTAATCCAATTTGGATAATAAATATACATATTATAGTTACATAAGACAGGTACATAGGTACCTCCAAAATTTTATTTTCAAAATAGGGGAATTGTGAGTTACACCGATATCCAGTGACGATATGTTGTGTTGTGTGCAGCCTCAGTTGTATGCTGAGCCGGGACCTATTCCTGACATCGCGCAGTATCGCTTGGTATAGCATATTAGTATGTAATGTAGGTAATATTTTATGTTTTTTTTTAACGGGCAAATTGCCTTTATTACTCAAGCTAACTACTACAATAATAAAAACTAAACTAAACTAAACTAAACTAAGCATAACTAAGCTAAACTAAACTAAACTAGCTACACTACCTACTACAAAGAACACTTATGGACTGTATAATAGCCGCGATGGCCTATAGACAGTCCAAGTGCTCCAGCCCACTACCGGTAGGTAGCGTACCCAACATGCTGGCCGCATTGCCACGTTGAATTGCAATGCTGATGCGTTGGGCCAAATAAGTGCCAGCATTTTGGTCACGCGTCGCATCGACCAGGCGCTCTGATAGTTTTATGTTATATTGTTCTTGTGTACTATGCGATATTGTGTGTCAGGAATAAAGGTCATTTCATTTCATATATTTTCATTTATATTATCTATACATATAATAAAACTGTAGAGATAAAAAAGTCTGTAATTGCAAGATATCAAGAAAAAAATGACACAGGTTGGCTTAAAATTAGCCGCTGATCACGTTAAGCCACTTTTTGAATACTTTGTCTGTTTGTTTGTTTGTTTGTTTGTTTGTTTGTTTGTTATGACTGAACTCCTAAAATACTGAATGGATTTTCATGCGGTTTTCACTAATATGCTTAGAAATAACCGGCGCTTAACATAGGATATATTAAAATTGATATATCGTTAAAAAAAATGATGACAATTATTGAGATTTCATTAGGAAACGAATCGGAGTTTTAAACAACATGGCCGATTGGTGTTATTTTTGGCTACTTACGGTATATAAGTTACGAGATGTCACAGACTAGAAAAAAAAACAATCGACTACTTTTTTATATTTTGGCTACTGTTTCCGCCAAATGCGGCACAACTTTGCCACTAACCATGAAGGTATAGTCACTCATAAAAAGGGGGGAGATTACTAATGTTTTGGATAACTTACACTCTGTGCCACATGTTTATCTGGAGGCACAGATTAAAGAAAAAAGTCTCTGTGAAGAATGTATACGACCAAAGAGTATTAATAATAGATACCGGTACTCTAACGCGTGATTTTTCAATCATCACATAAAAGTTGTTCATTAGGTAAAACAAAACACTGTAAAAATAAAAAGCCAATTTTTGAAGCGGAATACTGAAAATTGAAATGTTTTTGTTTATCTGGCTTATAATTTATTAGTCCCGAATAACCGTTATCCAGCCATTGAAAAATCACCAATAAGAGAATCAAAACTATTTCTTGGTTTCCTATTTATGTTTTACAGGTTGTTTAGCATTTTAGAAGTTAGACAAAAAGCAACAAATAGATAAAAAAATTAAAATAAAATAAAAGCAACAAGTAGATGTTTTTTATTGTAGCATTAGACGACATTTGTATTTAGCCAATGATAAGAACCATTGATGATTCACCGTATGGTCCCGGTTTGCGAGTAGGACCACGCCATCTCATCCCGTGGGTGCGGCTGAAGGAATATTCAGAGAATGGGCAGTAGCATTCTCCTTGGTACATTAGAACATTCTGCGATCACCAAGCTGCCCGCCAAGCGTGGTGGTTATGGAAAATTCCCCCCTATGATAAACGTCTAAACTGTCGTTTTACGGGGAGGCCTGTGTTCAGCAGTGGACGTTTCCGGTTGTTGATGATGAATGATACGAAATATTTTATGAAAAATAATTTAAAAGGGTACTTAGAAATAGGTAAGTATATACATTATGGTAAGATACTCGAATTAACAACATGGCCGCGTTTTGGATTTCTTCTTCTTTCATGTAAATGAGTTTTTTAAGGTGAAATATTTAAGGTCTGTGGGCTTTTCAATGAACAAAGTGGTGATATTCTCTTTGGAAGAACCACAGGTTAGAGCAAAAATGATGCAATGAGGATTATTATACTTCCACGGAGTAGGTACATGTGAGGTACATATAGTCTGTACATCCGTGCTTAAATCTTCTTAACCTGCGTTCGGATCCCCCACAGCGCATACGTCCACGTCGTGTCCCCTGGAAACGACCCAGTTCTGTCCACCGTAACGGAGTGGCAGACTGGGCTCGGCTAAAGTGCGCTGTACCGTCGAATGTCTCAGCCGTCATACGACAAAGCCGTGATGTCTAAGACACGAGATTCCTCCGGGAAATTCGTAAAAGGCCCTTCTCAGGGCCAACCAAACGGCCCTTCTCAGGGCCAACCAAAAGGCCCTTCTCAGGGCTACTCCCGGGCTCCATCATTGGAGGAGAAGACGGTGGAGTCAGATGACTCATTCTCCGCAATGTCGGAGATGTCGGGCGGCATGGAGACCGCAGATGAAGGGGCCAGCCGGAAACGGCCGCATTCTTCATTCTTCGTGCCTGGGTACTTAGACTCAGACACGGAGACTGAAGAGTCGGCGGCCGCTAAGGTCAGTACGGCCAGAAGAGGGAGAAGGAAGACTGCCCAGGCGGGTCCATCAAGGGACACCTTCCTCAAACCAGCTCCTGTAGATAAGGAGTTGGAGACGGTCCTGAAAAGCAGGAAGTATAGGAAGGGGCCGGCCACTGCGGTTAGTGACGTCGGGATGAGCACCGGAACTGATTCCGATGCTCGCCTCGTGGTCGGTGACCTAAGCGTTCTGAACGCTCAGGAACTGAGGGCGCGAGCGGGGGAGGAACTCGCCCGAGTTTTGGAGGTTGCCAGGAAGTCTGGCAACCTCAAAGGCGAATTCGTTGGTCGCCTGAAGAAGGCGGCGTCAACCCTAGGAGAGGTGGTTGACACCCTTTCTGGAAGAAGCGAGGCTGAGGAGACGCGGCGGCTACGAGCGGAGAACACCCGACTGCTACTGGAGGTGGAGGCGATGAAGGCAGAAGTGAAGTCGCTACGTCTTGGCTTCAGCGAGGCGAAGACGGAAGCCGCCGCTGCTACTGCAGCTGCCGCCGCTGCCGCCGCAGCTGCCGCCAGCACCACCGCCGCTGGCGCTACTAAGGAAAGGCCGGTAGCCCCCACCGCTGTGGGTGCTAATCTCATAGAGGAGCTGAAGGGGTCCTTGACCGCCACGTTCGGGCAAATGCTCAATGCTCGACTTGCGGTGATCGAGGACCGCCTTCTGCCAGCTCAGACGGTTCGCCCTCCTCTGAGAGCGGATGCTAAGAGAGCAGCGGCCGAGGCCGCAATCCGAGAGGCTGCAGGTCCCTCTACTTCAAGGGAGACTCCAAGAGCCCAGGTTCCTGTACAAAAGGAAAGCTGGGCTCAAGTGGTGGGAAAGGGAAAGGGGAAGGGAAAGGGAACGGGAAAGTCCTCCGTTTCCTCCTCTGTCCTTCCGAATGCACCCACGGCCCGTGCTCCCATGGCCCGTGCCCCGGCGGCCCGTGCCCCTACGGCCCGCGCCCCCGTAGTCAGTGCTCCCACGACTGGTAGCCGTGCAGCCCGTACCCCTGCGGCCCGTGACCCCAGGGCCAAGGATTCTTCGGCTAGTGCCCCCACGGGCCGTGCCCCTGCGGTCCGTACACCTGGAGCTAGACCAGCAGCCCCCCTTGCCGGTAAAATCAGGTCGGTGCTGAAGAAACCCCCAAATTCTGCGGCCGTGGTGCTGTCATTGCACCCCGAAGCTGTAGAAAAGGGGATAACTTACAGCACCGTCCTCCAGACGGCGCAAGAGCAAGTTGATCTCGAAGAGCTGGGGATCGAGCGGGTCCGCTTCCGCAAGACGGCTACAGGAGCCAGGATATTTGAGATCCCTGGCTCCCTAAACGCGGAGAAGGCGGACCGCCTTGCGGAAAAGCTGCGTGTGGCTGTGACGGAGGTGGCTAGTGTCACCAGGCCTGTTAAGTCCGCTGATTTAAGGATCACGGGCCTGGATGACGCGGCCACAAAAGAGAAGGTGGTGGCGGTGGTTGCTCGTGAGGGAGCATGTGACCCGCAGGTGGTTAAGGTCGGGGAGATCCACTCCAACGTGGCTGGGACTGGCTCCACCCTCGTCTCCCTCCCGGTTGCGGCAGCCAAAGTGTTGCTGCAAAAGGGCAGGCTACTGATAGGGTGGAGCTCAGTGCAGGTGGTGGCACTTGGGGAGCGCCCCATGCGCTGTTACAGGTGCTTGGGACTGGGGCACACTCGCCCCCTGTGTCCTGCTGCGGTGGACAGGGGTGACCTATGTTTCCGGTGTGGAGACGCAGGTCACCGGGCGGCCAGCTGTGGGAAGAAAGTCCCACGCTGCGCCATCTGTGCTGAGTCGGGGAGGCCCTCTGGGCACATAATGGGGGGACGCGACTGCGTTCCCCCAAAGACGAAGGGGAAGGCCATCCGGACCAAGGCCACCCCTGCGGCCACAAGCCAGGCCACCCCGGTGGCTACAAACCAGGCCACCCCGGCGGCCACAAGCCAGGCCACCCCGGAGGGCGCACGCCCAGCGGCGTGCGAGGAGATTGTGATGTCTGAATAACAATGGATCAAGTCAGACATCACAATCTCCTTCAGACGAATTTGAATCACTGCGCCCGGGCCCAAGATCTGCTCATGCAGTCCCTGGCGCAGTGGCAGATAGACGTGGCGGTCGCCGCGGAGCCGTACTACGTCCCCCCTCAACATTCTTGTTGGGCTGGGGATTTGGACGGCTCCGTGGCTGTTGTGGGACGGTCCGGAGGTACTTCTTCCCTCTCGGTTGAGGAGAGGGGCTCGGGGTACGTGGTGGCTAGGTGGGGAGAGTATGTGATTGTCGGCGCATACTTCTCCCCCAACAGAACCGCTGCGGAGCTGGAGGTTTTTATGGACCTCCTGGCCGCAGCGGTGAGAAGACAGGCACCACGTCAGGTCCTCCTTCTGGGGGATCTGAACGCCAAGGCCCGGGATTGGGGCAACCCCTCCACTAACTCTCGTGGCGAGATCGTTAGGGAGTGGGCGGTTGCTTCAGAACTGACCCTACTCAACAGAGGGTCGGCCCACACGTGCGTGCGACAGCGTGGGGGGTCCGTGGTGGACGTATCGTTCGCCACCCCAGCTGTTGCAGCACGTGTCCGGGCCTGGAGGGTGTTGTCGGAGGTGGAGACTCTCTCGGACCACAAATATATACGGTTCGAGATCTCCACCTCCGACAACCAAGGGGGATCCCAGCGAGTAGCACGGGCGGTTTTCCCGCGCTGGACTATCAGTCGCCTTGACGCCGAGCTGGCGGAGGAGGCGGCGATAGTCCAAGCGTGGCAGACTGGGTCCGTGCACCCGGAAGTGGACGTTGCGGTTGGCCGCTTCCGCGAGGCGGTGACGGCGGTATGTGACGTGGCCATGCCTAGGGCCCATCGCCGCCCCGAGCGCCGCCAGGTGTACTGGTGGAGCTTGGAAATCGCAGATCTCCGAGCCACCTGCTCGGAGGCGCGGCGGCCCTACACCCGCTGTAGAAGGCGGCGCAGGGGCCGCACGGACGAACAGCTGTCAGCCGAGGAGCTGGCAGCTGAGGGCCAGCTGTACAACGCCTACCGCAACGCGCGGTGGGATCTACAGCTGGCCATCGAGCGGCGGAAGTCTGAGGCCTGGAGTGAGACCCTAGAGAGCCTCAACAGGGACCCATGGGGACGTCCATATAGGGCTGCCCGGAATAAGTTCCGGGGCCAGACGTCCCCAGTCGCGGAGTCCCTGGAGCCGGAGCTCCTGGGCAGGGTATTGGAGGGGCTTTTCCCCGACAGAGATCCCCTTCACAACCCTCCAACGATGTCGCCATCCTTCCCCTTCCCCGAGGCTGACTTAGCAGGCTCCATTCCGCCTCTGACGGAGGCGGAGATGGATGTCGCAGTCGCACGCCTACGGGGCAAGAGGACCGCACCGGGGCCTGACGGAATCCCGGGGCGTGTCCTCAGAATCGCCCTAAGGCAGATGGGCGATTGGCTTCGGGAATTGTTTGACGCGTGCCTCACGTCCGGACGATTCCCGAAGCCGTGGAAGGATGGCCGATTGTGTCTGTTGCGGAAGGAGGGTCGTCCTATCGACTCTCCTTCCGCATACAGACCCATCGTCTTGCTGGATGACACGGGTAAGCTGCTAGAGCGTGTGGTAGCTGCCCGTGTCATCCGGCACCTGGAGGGTACTGGGCCTGGGTTGTCGGAGGCCCAGTACGGGTTCAGAGCGGGGCGGTCTACTGTGGACGCCCTGCTCTGGCTCAAGGGGTGGACGCAGGATGCAGTCAGCGGGGGGGACAAGGCATTGGCTGTGTCGCTTGACATAGCCAACGCCTTCAACAGCCTCCCGCATGGAACGATACAGGAGGCGCTCCGTTATCACGGAGTGCCCCTGTATCTGCGGAGGCTGTTGGCCGATTACCTCCAGGACCGCGAGGTCTTGGTGGAAGGGCGTGACGGTTTGAGGCACCGTCGCGTCTCCTGCGGGGTTCCACAGGGGTCGGTCTTGGGACCGCTCCTGTGGAACATTGGCTACGACTGGGTGCTGCGTGGCACGCTTCCTGCAAATATGCAGGTTGCGTGCTACGCGGACGACACCCTAGTCGTAGTCAAGGGGAGGGACCTCAGGGAGACGGTGCGGCTGGCCACGGTAGGCACTAGCCTCGTGGTCGACCGCATTCGTTCCCTGGGATTGGAGGTTGCCCTCTCCAAGACCGAGGCCCTGTTGTTCCACGGGCCTCGGGGGGGACCCCCTCCAGGAACGCGGGTGCTTTTGGACGGGGTTCCGGTCCCGGTTGGGACTCAGATGAAATATCTGGGTCTCACCCTGGACGGGAGGTGGACTTTTGGGGCCCATTTCACCCAACTGGCCCCAAGAGTCCTCGGAGCGGCTGCCGCCCTAGGGAGGCTGCTGCCCAACGTAGGTGGCCCGAACGCCACGTGCCGTCGGCTATACTCCGGAGTGATCCGGAGTATGGCTATGTACGGGGCACCGGTCTGGGTGGACGCCCTCGGTCGCAATAACAAGGCCCTGCTGCGACGTCCGCAGCGGGTCATAGCGACGAGGGCGATCCGCGGATACCGGACGGTGTCCTGGACGGCGGCATGCGTGCTGGCCGGTGATCCCCCCTGGGAGCTCCAAGCGGAGACCCTCGCCGAAGTTTACCACTTTGTGGCGGCGAGGAGGTCCCGTGGAGAGCCCCCGGCGTGGGAGGAGGTCAGGCGCCTGCGAAAGCAGGCGCGGGCCGCCCTGTTGCGGCGGTGGACGGAGGACCTGGCTCCACCGGTGCCTGGACAGAGGACGGTGGAGGCCATCCGCCCGGTCCTCCGGGAGTGGGTGCGGCGGCCATTCGGGTCGCTAACCTTCCGTTTGGTGCAGGTGCTTTCCGGACATGGATGTTTCGGAAAGTACCTGCACCAGATCGCGAGACGGGAGGCGACCCCGGTCTGCCACGAATGTGGGGCGCTGGAGGATACAGCGCCCCACACGCTGGAGGTGTGCGCTGCTTGGGATTCTGAGCGGCGCACGCTTTCAGCGGTTATTGGCCGGGATCTCTCGTTGCCGAGCGTGGTGAACGCCATGCTCGGCAGCGAGAGAGCGTGGCAGGCCTTGGTCTCCTTCTGCGAGGCGGTGATGACGCAGAAGGAGGCCGCGGAGCGGGTCAGGGAGGATGATCCCAACTCTGACCGGCTCCGGCGCAGACGGACCGGGGGACGGAGGAGGCGTTTTGCGCGCCTTCTCCATCCTCCGTAGTGGGGTCGGTGGCGGATAGTCGGGGGACTCTCTGCCGCACCTACACGGCCCCACACGTCTGGTGGGTAACCGAGGTGTAAGGTTGCCCACCCACTGGCGCAGAGGCCCGAAAGGGCCTACCGTCGGGGCGAGATAGTGAATGCTAGCGCGACCCTATCTCGCCCCATCCCGGCGGCGGACGGATCACGGGGGGGTTTTAGTGGGTTCGAGTCCCACATACCCCCTGCCATCACCCCCGTGGTGGCAGGGAAGTGCGAGGGCATTTCCCCCCCTCAAAAAAAAAAAAAAAAAAAAAAAAAGCCCACTGGTGGCAAAATTAACAGTTAAAAACGATCACATGCACCGTTTGTTTTGGGTATGTGTGAGCAATAGTTGCGTTTTAACTGTTTTCGTTCACCGTTCGGATAGCTCAAAAACAGTCAAAAATGCCATCGTGAACTGCCATTTTTGACCCATATGTGGAGGTGGGTTAAAAGCTGTGGTTAAAAGTGATCGTTTTCTGACATTAGAGATTGACGTAGAATTATTGTCGCGGTTATGTAAAATTACTGATTTTCATTGTGAAAATTGTAGTTATCGTAATGATATAGCACGGAGAATTGAGAAGAAAGACGACAGACGTAAGTTTACGTGTGTTATGTAAAACTCCGCCAATTTGTTTTTGACATTTGAGATAACAAACCGCATTTGGTTATTTTGTGTTCGTTTTGGGTAGCGAGTAAAAATGGTAAAGTGGCATTATTGGCGAAATTCTCAAACCGAACGGTTTACAACAACGCTAATTTTGCAAATGCCAAAAACGATACCGATCCCATTGCTTGGCTTATTTCAAAACTTTTACGGAACCCTAAAAATGAAACATTCTTTGCATAAGCGATTCTGATTTGAGCTTTGTACACATGTTATTTCCTCACTCCCACCACTATGTTGAAAGCGCAGTGAAATGAGACAACGTGGAAAATAGTGGACATATAAATGTCGACTCCTTTTACAGTAGCGCACTTAAGTAAGTATTTATAATTTCTAATTAGTATTAACAAAATTAATTATGTACGCATCGTATAGGTAAATGCAATTTACACGTGTGCTAATACGTGCTCAGCTCCGAAAAGATTTAGTGGATTTGTTGTTTGTTATATAGAAAATGCATGAAAATGTATGAGCTATTATTAGAGTACCTAAACGTAGAAATAACACAATACAAGCGTGCGAAGCCGCGGGCAAAAGCTAGTTATTGAATAAAGTTTTATTTTAGAATGTATTTAGAACAAGGAAGTTATCGATGTTTTTGCTCATAATATCTCGTTAAAAGTTCAAAATAACTTGTAATCTATAAACGACAAACGTAGAGCGTAACAGCGTTGGCAGTACTTGATATATCTTTGAAAATGTCCCGATTATTGAGTTTCAATATATTTTGAAAATGAGACATGATAAATCCTTATAAGCACTAAAACTCTCGCTCTTAATACTTATAAGCACACAAATTCCAAGCTAAAACCCACGATATTGATAATAGATAGATAGATAGATAGAAAATGCTTTATTGCACAAGATAATCAAGTACATAGGCGAACTTAATGCTAAGTAGCATTTTCTTCCAGTTAACCTTTGTGTAGTGTGGAACGAGTGGTAGTGCTGGTTGAAAAAAGAAAAAGAAAAGATTACCCAAAATAAAAAAAAAATATATAGATACCTATAATAGATAATAATAGATACCTATAATTATCTATGTCACCCCAATCTATAGGTATATTTCAGGTATTCTATACAAACAAAACCTACAGGTACAGGATGCAATTTAATTCATTAGCATACATTGAGTGCATCATTTATTGATAACTAGCTGCGCCCCGCGGTTTCACCCGCGGTTAAAAAGATACTATGTGCTGTTGAACCGTCAAGAGGGAACAAACGTTCGCGACAACTTTCGAATTTATATACTATTAGGATTATCCGGGCCCAGCAACAGAGCACCCTCGAAAAAAAACACGCTAACTTTTATCACAGGTCACCTTCGCTACAAACTCCCGCTCGCGGCCCAGCGACCAGAGCATCCTCGGAAAAAAAACCTCAACTTTTACCACAGGTCACTTCCGCTACAAACTCACTCTAGCGGGCCGCTTGCGGCCCAGCGAACAGAGCACCCACGAAAAAAAACGCCATCTTTTACTACAGGTCACCTTTGCTACAAACTCACTCTCGCGGGCCACTTGCGGCCCAGCGAACAGAGCACCCACGAAAAGAAAACGCCAACTTTTACCACAGGTCACCTTTGCTACAAACACACTCTCGCGGGCCGCTTGCGGCCCAGCGAACAGAGCACCCTCGGAAAAAAAAACACCAGCTTTTACCACAAGTCACCTTCGCTACAAACTCACTCTCGCGGGCCGCTTGTGGCCCAGCGAATAGAGCAACTTCGAAAAAATGAAATGATAACTTTCACCACAGGTCACCTTTGCTACAAATACAAACTGACTCTTAAAAACCCCAACTTCTACCATATGCCACCTTTGATACATACTTGCTCTTGCGGGATGGTATCCCACAGGAAACATTTTCCGGAATAGAAAGTATTTTGTTTTTTAGATCGTATATTGCCCTTACTATCATCCAAATTAGTGTAAGAATTGGATTTTAAGTGATAATGCTTTATCCAGAATGGAAAGTATTTCATTTTTAGTAGCAAATGCTGTGGCCTCTGATTTACCTAAATTTTGACCATTTTAATTGCGTTATGTCGAAACTAAGAGAGAACGTTATCCCACAGAATTTTTCTATGTTTCCAGGATAATATTTTTTGGCCGTTAGTACATGATACAGTATTTATTTACTTCACTTAAATTCATTGACTATTTACGAAGTTGAGTTTATAGGGCTTTCCTACAGGAACGGGTTAATTTTCCGGGATTAAAAGTAATCCATGTTTTAATCCAGTATATAAGCTATCTCTATTCTAAATTTCATCCAAATCTGTCCGGCGTTTGAGCGTGAAGGAGTGACAAACATACACACATAAGATATAGGTACAGCTACACCAACTCAAAAAAGTTAAAAATATTTTATATAACGAATACTCAAAGGCAAACCCATCGCAAGTAGAAACCGCACCTTTTGGATTATAAAAAGTTTAGGGAGGAGAAAAAAATCATGATTGCTTGATCAACTAACCGAAACTTCACGTACAAACGTACTCTACCTATGCTATCTAAATGTGGAAACAAGTGTATACATAAATCAAACAAGGCACATCCCAATTTTCCTGTGTCAAGTTCGATAGCCGCTGTCCGTAGACCATAAACTTGGCACCACTCCATAAAACTTGCAAAAAAAAACTAGCGGACAAATAAATGTCCGTGTCGTCTGTTTTGTCAAATCTGTGCAGTACGTGTGCTCGGCAGGAGCGGGGGCGAGAGAGACCACGCTCGCGAACTGATTTTATAGCGCCATAAAATCTCGTGAAACGCGCCCTTAAATCACAACGGTACGTCGTATTTCATCGTTTTGGTTGTCAATGTTTATTTTATATCATATTTTACAGATCCCTCGAGTATAAATCACGTTCGGATTGATATACATTAAGGTCACGTACGTTTGGCAGAACACTTAGTTTCCCGCGCGGCCCGCCCACCGGTGCTGCCGACGGGCGCTGTTGACACTCTTCGACGCGAGCAGTGGTTGTTCTGTGTATCGGCTCGGATCCAGACTGCGCGCTTAGCTGAAATATAGGCACTGAAGTGTCGATATTTTATCATGTAACGTAGAGTAGCATTACCTGTACGTTATTGGTAAATTCTTCTAAATCGATTCTGCACATCACCCACTGATGCATGGTAGTAGTGTGTTTCCCCACATTCTATGATCTACACCACATTGCAATAATGTGTGTACCGACGAAACCGCCTCTTTGAGTCTGTGATGCCTATGCTGCGAAGCTTCTAATACATATATAATTATATATTAGGTATGTATACTCACATACACATAAAAATACAAAAACAATATCAAAATAATAAACTATGTATGATGATGATGATATTATATAAAATCAAATTTAAATGATAAAAGCACACATCATCATCATCATCAACAGCCTGAAGACGTCCACTGCTGAACATAGGCCTCCCCCAGAGCACGCCACCTTGAGCGGCTGCTCGCCTCCTGCATCCATCGGCTCCCCGCGGCTTTCACCAGGTCGTCGGTCCACCGAGTGGGGGGCCGGCCTACGCTGCGTCTTCCGGTTCGTGGTCGCCACTCGAGAACCTTTCTTCCCCATCGGTTGTCAGTTCTACGAGCGATGTGGCCTGCCCATTGCCACTTCAACTTACTAACTCTAAGAGCTATATCGGTCACTTTAGTTCTCCTGCGGATCTCCTCGTTCCGGAGCTTATCTCGCAGGGAAACACCGAGCATAGCTCGCTCCATAGCTCGCTGCGCGACTTTGAGCTTACTAATGAGGCCAACAGTAAGAGACCATGTCTCAGTTCCATAAGTCATCACTGGCAACACACACTGATTGAAAACTTTCGTTTTCAGGCTCTGCGGTATTTTGGACGAAAAGATAGGACGAAGCTTCCCGAACGCTGCCCAGCCGAGTTGGATTCTTCGCGCCACCTCTTTGTCGAAGTTGGACCTACCTAATTGGACAATCTGTCCTAGGTAGACATACTTGTCGACAACTTCGAGAGTATCGTTCCCAACAATTACCGGTATAGGTGGAACATGAGCATTAGACATGATCTTTGTCTTGTCCATATTCATCTTAAGACCAACCTGCTGGGAGACTCTACTGAGGTCGTTGAGCATGGTGCTAAGGTCCTCGAGCGATTCCGCCATTATGACTATATCATCGGCAAAACGAAGGTTAGTGATGTACTCGCCATTTATGTTGATGCCAGATCTTTTCCACTCCAAGAGCTTGAAAACATCCTCCAATGCGTTTGTGAACAGTTTCGGAGAAATAACGTCTCCCTGTCTCACGCCTCTTTGCAATGGAATTTGTTCCGTACTCTGGTCCTGTAGTCGGACTGACATAGTGGCCTTACTGTACAAACACTTCAAAACTTCGATATACCTATAGTCAATTTGGCATCGCTGCAAGGACTGCAGCACCGCCCAAGTCTCGATTGAATCGAAGGCTTTCTCATAGTCCACAAACGCTAGGCATAACGGCCGATTATACTCTTCGGTCTTCTGTATAATCTGGCGCAGCGTATGGATGTGGTCTATGGTGCTAAAGCCTTTTCGGAAACCGGCTTGTTCGGGAGGCTGGAATTCATCAAACCTGCGTGCGAGACGATTCGTAATGACTCTCGAAAACAGCTTATACACATGACTCAAGAGCGAGATGGGCCTATAGTTCTTCAATAAGGTGTTATCGCCTTTTTTGAAGAAGAGCACCACCACGCTCTTGTGCCATGCCTCTGGCGTTATACCTTCAAGGATGACAGAATTAAATAACTTCTGGAGGACTAAAAGTACCGGTCTACCACCCGCTCTCAGAAGTTCGGTCGTAATTCCATCTTCACCTGGTGCCTTGTTGTTTTTAAGCTGTTTGAGGGCCATTCTAATCTCGTACAGGCTGACGTCCGGGATATCTTCGGTATAGTGTCGGACTAACTTGGCTCTGATGTCCTGAGCTGTGTTAGTAGCGGGCTTACGTGTCGAGGTGTATAACTGTCCATTGAAGTTCTCGATCTCTCTCAGAATCTCAGGCTTGGATGAAATGACGCTACCATTTTCGGTCTTCAGTTTTGTCATTTGGTGTTGCCCAATAGACGAATCCTTTGCGAACACTTTAGAGCCTTGGTTCCGCTCAATTGCGGCCTCAATACGTGAAGTACTAAGAGCACGCAAGTCGTGTCGCAAGGAACTCCAGATTCGTCTATTGAGTTCACCGTAGGCTGACATATCAACTGAAGACTGCAGCTTCATTTCGCTCCGGTCGGCCATTAGCTCAAGAGTTTTTTCTGAGAGCTTTTGAGTCTTCTTTCGGCGTTAAAGCACACATAATTAAGTAAAATACAATACAATAAAAAAAATCCTAATTGTACTGTAATCTAACCAATACCAAGCGTGAAAAAAGATACAGAAATAAAAAGCTTAATCTATAGTACAATTGGCGGACTTATTGTTAAAAGCGATCTCTTCCAGTCAACCTTTGGATGGAAAGAACTATTGGAGAGATAAAGGTGATATTAATATTTTATTAGTAAGTAATATTATTTATACTAATATTATGGGAATAATAATACGTTCAGACGGAGTCGTTTATCATTTTATTCCTTATAGTAGAAATGTGTACCAGAAGTGCAGTATGACTATACATCAGAAAAACAATCTTACAAAAGTCTCTAGCCGGAGTCTTAATGTGACGTAATCTTAGGAAAGATTGCCCACTTTACTGAGGCCGGGAAGCTATCCATTGAATTTCTTCCCCATTCAGGCTGTCACTGGAAATCGGAGCTAATCTTGGGACGCCCATTTTTTAATTCGTCACAAAGCTACATGACATTTCAGTATTTTCGATGGTAATGAAATTTCACATTGTGAGTTTAGTTAGGTATGTACGTATTTTTTTTATTTTCAGCATCATACTACTTATAAAGAAAAGACCTGAAAAGAACAGACAACCTATTTATATTGCTGTCTCCCTCCCGCCACAGAACTTATAGACGTAATATTGAAATACAATTTTTTTCTTGCTCTCGTATGTATTCATTATTACGTGTTTCAGCTTATCTGCATTGTTTTTTTATTTCAAGCCTTTAACTTACCTACACAGTAGAAATATCAATAAGAATAAAATATTCTCGTAAAATTAAACGTATACGGTTTACCTGAAAAGGTACACCTATGTATGTACAATATTCACATAATACGAGGAAACGTATATACTTAATAAACGATTCTTTTTCTACAAAAAAATATTTCAAGGAATACTGAGTCGTCGATGTTCAGTTGGCGGAGTTTGAAATACTTATTTATCACACTATCATCACACTACTATTATAAAGGTGAAAGTTTGTATGTATGTTTGTTACTCTTTCACACTCAAACGGCTGGATGGATTTGGATGAAACTTAGATTAGGTATAGCTCATATACTGGACACAAAGGCTACTTTTTATCTACGAGCGAAACCGCGGAGTGCAGGTACCTAGTTTGATATATAAAAGTGAAGTACAACGCTTCACTTTGTATATGGTTTGTGTAATTTGTGTAATTTCATAGCAAAGACTGAACTGATAATGAAAAAAAATTTGCACACAGGCTGTTTTTTCTTATACACTCAAGAAATCAATATAGGATACTTGATCTCAGAAAAGTAAGAGTTCTGAGGAAAAGCGGTGGAAGAAACTACAGGGAGCAAAAGATAGAGACAATAAGTATCAGTAGGCATCGAATCGAGTATATTACACAAGTCAAACAACATGATGACAGAAGTTTTAAGCTTAGAGTTAGAGAGCCAATTAGTCGTTAATGGAGACGATGGCTGATGCGGATCAAGCGTCGACTTTGTCGTCAGCACTCATCCGATGCGAAACCAATTAAATAAACATGTGATCGGCGATCCGTCCGCGCTTTCTTACGTCATCGCGACCCCGAATAATCCACTTAGGATTAGTCCTAAACAAGACGGGCCTTTGTCGCGCGGCAAGGCGAGGCGATCTGTTAGCGTCTAAGTGTAACTGATAAAGGACGTCAACGGCATTGTTCGCAGTGGCATTAGGCTTTAATCCGGTGTCGCGAGCGCGGCTCGTTAGCCTGATTGTTTGCCGTTGCCGGCAGATGGCCGCCGTAATCCGACCCCGTGCCATGCCCTCGGTCGGTCTGCGAGTGCCTGCGAGGAGGGAAAATATAGCCTCTTTGTGTTTGTTGCATCTGCAGGTAAATTGTGCGCCGAAATTGGGCCGTACGTCACCGCACGTGCCCGCTCTATACCTCAGAATGCAACTGCTATGAATTATATTATTCTCGCTTCTTGAAAACTTATTGTTATCAGTGTAACTATTCATTTCTTTGTAGAATTTAGAAAGAAATGGTAAAATTTATACTCCTAATTTTAATACTCGGTCAACAAACCACAAGCCATTCCGATTCTCAAGAACCTTTTAACTCAACAGGTATGATATTACAAATTTAATAAGCTATTATAATTTTATTTACACAGCTATAAGAGTTTAAGACTGGGGCAATTACTTATGATATCCTAAAGTACAAATCGAATCGACTACCTACGCTCGTTTGGAAAGTGGATAGAATTGGTATCTTGGGACCTATTTTCATTACTTAATTGCGAAATTTGAACCAATATTTATACGGAATGGTATACACAATTCAAAGCGCAAACTCTGTTTGCGAGTTTGCCACTATCATGCTCCACTCAAGTAAAGCGCATTGTTTATTCAGAAAGCTTGTGTAAGCCTCGTCTTGGCAAACCACTCAATGATGCAGTGCCCCGATGACCGAGAAGGGGCTACGGAAGCAACGGCAATGATCTAGTACGGAACGCAACTAGAGTAGAGGCGACGGACTCGGGCACGGCGGATAGCGGCCAGCGCCATTACCATCTCATTAGCATAGACAAACATTAGTCACACATCGGAAAGGCTTAGAGAGCCCACTGTGCCAACAAGCCACGGCTCTCGGCCTCTCATGCACAATTATTGTACTTAGCTATTGTCTGCACAAACACCGTATGTTTGTTCAACAAACGTAACGGAGAGCGGAACCAGATTAGCCCTTGTTTATAGACTTACTTGCTCTCGTGAGCCGTATATACTCTCCTTCACTTAGGTACAGTTAGCGGTATTTATCGTACACTTATCTAATTGCTTACATTCCACTATAATATTCTAACAGTTCTCACAAGACTTATGAATTTATGAATACCGTTGTGTATTAACTCATTTGAAGTACTTCTTGAATATTTTTGTAGCAAGGTCCTGATATTTCTGCTTAACCAGACATTTCATCCTTTGATCTTTGCCCATGCTGAAGTTGGGAGAACAGCAGCATCAACAAGTCCCTTCATTAAAATATTTGCCATATCAACAGAATCCCCGAAGTTTGAGCTCCACGCTGAACTGTCATCTTAAGTAAAGGGTGTCACTTGCAGATATTGGTCATTCAAGATAATATTCTAAACTCAAATTACGGAACAATAGATGCCCTATGATAAGTTTTAATAAAATCATCTTTATGTAAGTACCCTATATAATATTTTCTTTGTTATTTTACTATTTTCTTAGGCAATGGGGATCGTATATAGGTAAGTATATAGATAGTTTTCCTTCAGTTCTGGCCTATGCCAGAAACATTGAACTCAGATACATTGTTATAATTGAGTATATAGTTATAATATAATATATAAATTATCTTTAATTTTTATATATTTATACGTACTAAACTTATTTATGTATATCTGCTAATTACTTAAGTATATGTTTTTATTACCTACTTAAAGAAAAATTCGAGTTTTTTTCAGTAAATGTTTCATGCAGTGTTGTATATAAGTATGAAAAATATTATTATTTCTGCATCTTGCACAAATTTTCGATGCGCTTTTTATCTTACCGTTCAGTTATTCTTTATTATACCTGATAAAACTCTGCATAATCTAAAAAGCTTCTGTTTACGGTCTATACCTATACTATACATATTATATAATATTATCTAATGTTTACAATTAATTATGAATCTCTGAGGTTTCATGGGAGTAGATGGAGAAGTATAAATATTATTCAAGGAAAATGTTGAACTTTGCCACAACAGATTTTAAAAATAGCGGGACAGAAAAGCCTCTATATGTATATTTTAATTTTTGTATGCTCTTCGGGTTCTGTTAAGAAAAACCTTTACATCTGTACATTGTAGTGTAAAATGGGTAATTCATAACCACACCTCATTCGCACGAGCGCTTTTTCAACGTTCGGTACAAAAGCGTTGAAATGAAACAGATTTAATGGATGTTAGGTATTTTATTCGAACGACAGCCCTTTTTCAACGCTTGAAATCCATGTATTTCATTTCAACGCTTTTTTACCGGACGTTGAAAAAGCGCTCGTGCGAATGAAGTCCGCCGTGTGGTACCGGCCCGGCGGCGTAAGGCAAGGTCCACCAGTTTTCTTCCCGTGCGTGCCGTAAGAGCCGGCTCAGGGAATGTCCAGGGAATGGCAGCAGCATTCTACTCGGTCTACATTATAATCTACTGCGATCACCAAGATGCTTGCCAAGCAAAGTGATTATGGCAAACCCGTGTCTTAAATGGGGGCATTATATTCAACAGTGGATGCATAAAGGCTGATGACGATTAAATCGGGGGTGTTTTTGCATCCACTGCTGAATCATTAGATAAGTGCAAAACTCCTAATACATATATGTACTTACCTTGGACCTACGTAAGCAAAACTACCTTGTACCATTAAGTTACTATTCAGATTCAAATAATACAAAACAGATTGTAGAAACAATAGAGGCAATGAAATTCAGAACGTGAATAAATCATTTCTTAACGACCTCGTAATTATATTGAAGCGAACCTATGAATATAAAGCGAACAAGTTAAATGACCCATGAAAAATGTTTTTGAATAACTTAATCTGTTCTTCACTTTATTTGCTTGTAGAGAGAGCTACTCCAGATATTCGACATACTATTATACCTACTTTCGAAAACTGCTATCTGGGGAGAAGCGTAGGGCGCACAATGTGCGTCGAATGGTACACACATTTCGGAACAACTGAATCAATGAGTGGATCGGTGCGGGTTCACGGATCACCAATGGGGCTTATAAAATTTAATGGATCGAGAGCGAGGCGTACAGATGGCGCGAGTTTCCCGAAACAATGTTTAACACAACAAATTTGTGTTGTTATTAACATCGCGCAGTAAATAATTCATGATATTATTGAAGTTACAAAGTATACAATACGAATTTCGGTCGTAATAGGTAATTGAAAACCTACAGAGTTGGGGTTATTCTTTGTGAATTTATCACTAGGGTCGCGGTGGCAGAGCGACGACGACGCGTTGTTCAGATAAAGTTTATTTTATGACTTAAGCGAGAACATTAATATTCATTACTGGAGCGAAATGAACTAACTTTATTATATAATAAAGATCAAAGAATGGGCTGCAGCACAGAGGTTTTCAGGCTCTGTTATATTATTTTCCGTCGCAATATTGCTCAATACGTCCGTTAATTTATAAAAGCGCAAATCCTCACGTCTGAGGGACAATGCTGGTGATAATAACTTGTTTTGACTCGACTAGAATCACATCCTAATGTCATATCCAAAGAGTATATAATGGTACGCTAAGAATCATATTTATATCATGTCTGTCACATTTACTTACTCGCAAAATGCGACGTTTAAATTTCAATGATACGAACATTTTAAATTTCTTACGAGAATTGGCATTGTGATGTCCATAGTTTTCCTATAACCTGATTGGACTCAATTAACCAAAAGAACAAAGTCTGCATAACAAAAGACACAGAGTATTAAAAAATATAACGCATCTCGGGGGCGAACCGTAGTTTTTTTTCTTGCCCTGTGACATAAGATTTACAATCATTGAAAGCTCCACACAAAATGCGTTCGAAATGTTTTGGATTAACTGTGGTAAGCATAACAATATGTATGTACGTGATAAATAACAAGCAGAGCGCATTTCGCAAGTAAAATTTTAAGGTTAATATTACATCACGTTGTCCAGACGCTTCCAAGCTTGTACTCCAGCAGCTGCTTTATTTATCTAAGACAAAATGAGCAAACGCTATGTCCTCCTGCTTAAGTAAACAACTAATGTCGTCGGGCTCTGTTTCCTGTACATAAATTAAAGGAAACGGCGCCGGCGGTAGGATACTTAAGTAGTGGAAACCTTACAAGAGAAAAGTTTTACATAGAAATCTTGTAACCTATTCACAAAAGGAACGTTCAAAATGAAACGGAGGGGAATAATTAAAAAAAATTAGGTGAGTTCATAAAATTACGGTCCGTTATTGCACCGCTCCTTTTTAGCCGGTCGAAGTCTTACTAATAAAATACTAGCTTTTGCCAGCGACTGCTTGTGAACTTGATGATTCATAGAGCAGTATGAAATGGTGCGAGAGCCCACTGCAAAAATACCTACGTCATCGGGTACCTCGATAGGCTATCTTTTGATCGTTAACCGACACTTAAACGTAAAAAAAGAGGTCTCCCAGTTCCAATCCTGCCGGGTCATGGAAATAATCTACCTCCACCAACTTCAAATGCCTTGAATACTAAGTTTCGCCAAGTTTAGACCTGGCAGACCTTTTAATCTATTATCAGGGTCACCGTGGCTATTATTAGGCATAGGTTTCATCGGGGTATTCGCTGAGGTTGGTAAAGGGTGTGAAGGGCACATTCTTAGGGGTCTGCCAAGTACTTCCGGCAGGGTGCGCAATGGCAGACCAATTTTTTTTTACATATTTAGATGTCGGTTAACGATCTAAAGATAGCCTATTGGGGTACCCGATGACGTAGGTATTTGTGCAGTGGGCTCTCGCATCAAAAGTAATGTGGTAACGGAGAGGCCTTTTGTCTGCACATTATCTTACCTATACTACGAATGATGGAATATAGACTTCATATTCCATGAAAAATGCAACATCTTTAAACTGTCCTTTTGTTTGATTCCGTTTGTAGGTCCTATTATCAGGAAATAAATATTTTCTATCTAACCAGCCTAGGTAGGTCCAAATTTAATTTTTTACTCATTTATAACGATGGAATGTACCTAAGCTTGTGTTTATTTTGATATAGGGTAGGTATAGTAGAGAAAAAATGGTATACTTAAGTAGAAGCTTTTTGTGTATGTGGTTTATCCAGACAAAGAACTTCTAGCTACGTTTGGCGTCGCGCACAATTTTCCATATTGTTAGTAGATGTACAATTCTTCATGCGACGTATCTAAACGAGCATCGTAACGACACGACGGTAATCTCCTCATGCTTTCCATTATTATTCAAAATATACTCTAGTGCCAGGGAATAAGGACTCATTTTACGTGGGAAAATGCTGACTCAGTGGACTGTTCCTTGAAAAATGAGCAATTCAATTTAAATTTTAACAACTACACTAATGAAGTGTTTGGAAAGACATCGGTACCTATAAAATAAAATAAGCCTTTGAAGCGATGATAAAGTTAACTTGGTGCTGACGTCAAATAATGTGATCAGCGAGCTGATTCCACGTTCATAATTATATAGAACTGCTAAGAAATGGATGCCAGCTTCTGTCTTCCCTTGGCGAAATATGACCAGCTGGGTTAGTATGGACGGTAGACAAAATTGTCTTTCCCCGTTTTACGTCACTTTCTTCATACTTGCTTGGAGTAAAACAGGGGAAAGACAGATTTGTCTACCAGCCGTGCTAACCCTACTGGGCGTGTTCAAGAGAACAGTGAATATTAGGTATTAGGTATTACTTACTTCATAATCATCATCATCATCATCAACAGCCTGAAGACGTCCATTGCTGAACATTGGCCTCCCCCAGAGAGCGCCACTGAAAATCCCAACTCAAGATAAAATAATGATAGGTACCCACCTACTTTGAGATTTACATTCTAAAAACTAGGTATAGGTAAGTAGCCCGACACATACGCAATATAGCATAATACATTATTCGTAAGAATATTAATTTAAGCTCTAACGTTTACATTTATTGTGGGCATGTCGCGGCGAGAATTATGTTCACTTAGTTACTGCTCCGCTTAATTTCACATAATCCATCTGAGTGTCGCATATGCCACATAATTGCGGTGAGGAATTTTGCTATGCCTCGGATTTGCAGAGCGGGGGCGGCGGGAACGTGATCCAGCATCAAGTTGCGAATAATTGAGTGGCACCCGCGCTCTAAGTGTAACACTTAATTAGACCACGTGAGAACCGCTTAAGACTGCTCGTCGAAGAAATTATGTTGCATTAGCGCAAACAATCAACGCGGCAATTACGTTTATGTCATCATGGTGTAAATTTCAGGTGGATAATGTAGGCAAAGCGATGTTACTCGGTATTAGGTAAACTTTGTCTTGGATAATTCTGTCTTTAAAATAAAACCACACACACAATCATCAACAACAGGAAGACGTCCACATAAAATGTCGCTTTCGACGCTTATATCGGGTGTTTACCATTAAGGCTATAATCACCACGCGTGGCAGGCGTATTGTTGATTGCAGAAAATTTTAATCTACCTATAGGAGAATGCGGCTGCCCATTCCCTGGATATTCTCTTAGCCAGCTATTCCGCACCCACGGGAAGACGTGGGGTCGTACTAATCTTATAACGGTACCACACGGCAAATGCAACCTAATCAACCATTTAATTAGGGTTCATTTTAAACTCATAACACCATATAAATAATTCCACAGATTATGTGACTGTAAATTCTTAGAACTGGGATCCGGGGCGTACCAATTTAGTAAACTTCATTGCCTACCACAAACATAATACATTGGTATAAAGTTTATCCACGCGGGAGCTTAAAATATGGCCAATCTTTTAGAAGTGTAAGCCTTAATGTAGAGAAACTTGTATAAGTGAATTCCGATCCCGATGTAACGCGACACGCAGGAAGACCTACTAGATCGACGCCGGCGACTCGGCTTCATTTTCAGGATTAAGGAATTTGTTCCTTAATTTATTTGCCTATACATGTGCCTTCTCCCCCTCTCCCACTTGAAGCGGCTCGAGGGATAACACCCGCATCAAACCCCTCGCTCGCCGCTATCGAAACTCCGACGACACAGTTTATTCCATACGACATTTTTATGAGATATTATAGGAACAATAGAGGCGTATATCCTAGTATATTAGAAACTTTAGCAATTGTACGTGAACCCCTTATGTTTCGCCGGAGCTATTTCAACGCAAAGTTTCGACTTTTACGATAATGTCAGCCATTGCCATTCAAACGCGCTAAAACTTTATCAATGTGTGTGAAGGGATAAGCGTTCGGCTTCTCCGTACGTTCGTATACGTCACAGATAACCACATGCATGAAAAATTACACCTATAGGGCTTACGTCGATCCAATCAATACGGGGAGAAGTTATATACCTGTCTATTGTACTAACAGACGATTAAAAACCAGCTCAAGTAAAAACTTAATAAGTTGTGGTCAAACCACCCTCAAAAATCAATAACTACTTACTTAGAAATGAAAGTTGACTGCTACACGGGAGAAGCTTCGAGTTTTCAACAATAACAAATGCACACAAAAGCCAAGCGAATTCATTACGGCATTGATTTTCTATTTATTCGTCGAGACAAGTTTTGCGATTAGTAATAAGGAAAGATTTTTAGAGGTTTTAGTTTAAATTAAAATACAGGAAGCACTAAATAATTTACCTCAAATTTAGGCACGGTTTTATTAACTGTCTTCAACGTAAAACGTTTTGCATGTTGTATAATTTAGATATTAATTAAAGCTTTGTTCTTGCCGGAGTAAAATAAAACTTGAAGACGACTTTTCAATTTATTTAGGCAGACAATGAGGACGTTTGGTTTGTTCAAAAATACTTTCTGCGGTGAAATCTATCTATCCTACCTACTTTGTTGTTAATGTCGTAAATGTTAGGGTTCATACTTCTGACCCTTAGCATTTACTAGCCACCTTTTGTAACACGTAATGGACTCACATTTGAACATTACCTCAGCTGATAGTGAGTGAGTGTTGTATTACCTGTGATTTATTACTTCACTTATTTATTTATGCGTCGTCTCCACGAACCGTCTGTTACATTTGCTACAAGAAAATCTGTTTAAGAAAGTTAAGTATTCATATATAAATTGTTATTTAGAAGTTTTACGGCATGATTTTGGTGTGCTGTAGGTATCAATACGCATAGCATGTTATAACAATTTTTACTACTATCAGATCATCTTATTAATTAATCAACTTTTTGACGCGGTAGTAAGATATTGTATATAAAAAGCGACCCGTTTAATGCTTCTTGGTGATTCTTCATTTAAGCAATTTTTCTTATCTTATTATTTACTGTTTAAGCTTTTTTGCCTTCAGGTTGATGCTGAATTTTGCGGCAAAATGCATTGTTCGCAAATGGAAGCAATTTACGTTAACCCGTTAGAGCTCTTGCTGTTTTAGTTCAGTGCGAACGGTAATCCCTTGATGTGAAATAATAAGCAGGTTAGAGTGCGTCACAGCTGTCCGCCGCTCAACGGTGTCTCGCTGAATTGCATTCGTACTTTGGATGACCATGGACGCTGTAGTAGAGTCAACAATGCTCATTAATATTCGAACCTCGTTTAATACTACTTTGGCTTGTCTAGTGGGAGAAGCTGAAAATCACCTATACTGTAAAGGAAAAGTCTAGGGTACTCGTTTTACGTCATCTCCTAATGGGGGTGATGATGTGATAATGCGCTTTATTTCGGAGCACGTTGAAAAGACCCACATTGTAAGTTTGGGGCAGAAAGCAGCAATAGTATTCTATACCCCAGCCGTTTAAATAATGAATAAGCTAGCAAACAAAGAATTATTTTTAATAATGATATTATTATTATTATTATGTACTTTCTGAGCGTCATTAACAGAACAAATTACTGATAAACCGAAATTAGGAAGAGATTTTTATGAAGTTATGTATAGTGTATTTATAATTGAGTAGGTACTACCATAAATACTAGAGCTAAGTACAAACGCTTTGCAGAAATACAAGTTGGAACAATGTACTACGTAATTGTACAGATATTCTATTTTGCGGTATTGTGTGCGGTGCATTGTGTTTAAATTTGAATACGAATCCCGCTCACAAACTTCAGTAATTGTAATAAGCTGCTTAACTAATGGCAAATGACGACAGGCAAAGGACTTTCAGTGTTGCCATACATCATGTTACCGTCTCTAAACACACTACTGATAGAAATAACAATAGCACACAATTCAACAACGTCATTATTTTTCATATACCGTTTAGGTTTTTCGATTTCGTGATAAGAAAAAAATAATTTATCAATTATAATACCTATCGTCAACAAAAATTTCGAGCGCCTATTCTTTAGTGCGTGTACTCCATCTTCAATTATTCAGCCATCTAATGACTCTAAAAACTTTATTCTTAATGACTACTGATATAGGTTCCTAAATGAAAGTTGACATAAATTGACAGCCTCCGTGGTGTGGTGGTTGAGCAGGTCGGCTCATACCCCGGTTCGGCGGGTGCGATTCGCGCGACAGGACAAGTATTTGTGCACAGAAAAAATAGCACAAATACTTGTTTTGTGGTGAGAGGTGATGTGGGGCACCCACAGGTGTTGTGGGGCCATGGTCCTCGTAGTTTCTGGGTCCCTAGATACAGGGAATCCTAGTTAGGGTCCAGGATCAATGTATGTGATCGTTGGGCGTTATTCATTTATTTAACATGTAGTTAGGTCTTAACTCGTGATTTTCTATAACTATACTAAATATCGCGATATGTTGAAGGATTTTCTGGTTATTAGCTCGTACCTATACTGCATTATCAGATCCTCACAAAATAAGACCAACCTGCAAAAAAAATAATTATGGAGATATTAGGCATTAGGTATACCTAAATACCCACACAAAAATCATACTGTTAAATTAAAAACTTAAATGTATTTCTTAAAGTCAGTTATAAGACTCAAGTTAGCAAGTTATCACTACAAGATTACTTGAGAACCATACGCATCACAATATTACAATTAACTTTCACATTGAGTTTTTTTCATGTTAACTCGGAAGGTATACGTAAGTGGTTCCATAAAAAGCTCTCAGAGAAACGCTTATGTAAATAAACCAGCCATATTGTATTCTCAATGTAGACAATATAATGTTGATTAATTATACTAACTATTAAGGGAACCGTGGGGAATTTGTTTATTTGATGTGTATTATCGGTGTTCTTATTTGCCACATTAGTTTATTAGTTAGATAGCTCTATAAACGTTTATTACATAAACTGTCCATAATGTACAGTTGCAATCACTTTGAAGCTACATAGATACACAAACAAACAGCCATCGAACGTTTCTTTTTTATAATATACTAGTGACAGCCGAGGTTTCTCCCGCAGCGTGTTAATATACAATTTTTAATACCTTACACCCCATTATATTTGAAAAAAATAATTGAATGAATTTTCAAACATCCTTTCTTAGTGCACTCCCGTCATAAACGTAAGATAACCTCCCAATATCAAAGCATATCGGTTTGGGTTGTAAATTGTCAATCATCCAATCAATCAGTCAGTCAGTCAATCAAGATAAAGCCTTTCAAACGATTAGTAGGCATATCTTACGTGTGTTATGATGACTGATGCTCAACAGAAATTCAATAGATGATTATGTCTATGACCATTTAAGAAATGACAAGGGCTTATGCTAGGTCAAGCCAATGCAACAGAATAGATATATAGTTCTAGGCCAAAGCGGGGATGAGTTGAGGGGCCGAGCGGCAGGAGCGGTCTAAGTTAGAATGGTCCCAACGCGCAATAATTTATGTAATTTATTATTACACTGAATATAATGGGTATTTTAAAAATCCAATATACATAAGCCTTCCATTATATTTAGTTCTACTACTTCACAAAGTTTCATGACCTTATTTAAAGTATGCATTGAATAAACGCGGTTTATTTGTACGGTTTGGAGGTAACTTTGTAATTATCTTCTATAGAGAAAAGTTTATTAATTCGTGTTTTCACTATACATAATCATTAGTCCTGAACTTTACTATATATTGATTCCAAAGTCATTGTTGCAATATTGTTGACAGGACACGTCCTCATGCTAAGCCATTTTAAGCGTTTTGGCGTTATATAGGCTCTTAAGTAAATAAAGTAAGTTTAGCGAATAATGTTACCTATAGGCAAACCCGCCGCATACAGTTATTAAGTTACAAAAGTGCGGTGGTTTGGTATTATTGATCGTCTCAGTTAGAACAACTTTCGTAAATTGTTAGATACCTTTTCTACTTGCACATAGTATTTTGTTTAGGTAGGTACTAATAGTTATCACAATTCTAGCTCATGATGTGGGGTCATTTTGACAGGTAATAATGACGATAGAATGTATTATAGAATCTAAACGATAGGATGAAAAAACTGTCCGACTGATTCAGCATGGTAAATTAGAAGACCACTCCATTGTCAAATGGTATGGCAATTCCTTGTTTATACTGTTTCGATGGTTTCGTTATTATATGACGATGTATAGAATGTCCAAGGTAGTTCCGTTAGTATAGAATATACTATGGAACTTCCTTGAGAATGTCATATTCTAACGATTTCACAGAGTACCGAAAAAACAATCGTTTCTCTGTGATCATTTTAGATAGAGCTGTCAAAACGTGTCTATTTTATTGTGTTAGTTTAAGTCGGCCAGTATAATAATGGTCAATGTACCGTACCTACTGTTTGGTGGTATAAAGGCAGTATAACCGCTACACAGTGCACGACGTGTCTCTGTGACTCGTTTAATTACACATAAAATGCACAAGTGCTTGTTTACTATCCGAGACACTTATCGAGCTCTGAACGAGAGCTTTATTGACATACTCAATTGCCGTGGGTTGTCGCAGGGTTGCCAGTTATGCAATTTTGTAACAAAAATTATTTATCTCATAAGTAATGTGTGGTTAAAGGAACAAGACTTTTGGAAATATTTATGTTCCTATACTTATATTTCAAGTGTCAAGTGTGACATTACGGAACACTTTAAATATGAACATAATTTTTTTGACATAAAACTAGAGCCAATTTCCGTGTTTATCCCATAGTACACGATTATTATTCCCAAGTTGGTTGGTACATGTTAATACATAATATTATTGTGATTTGAGCTCCACCTCTAATAATAATGTACTATTTAAAAATGGTTGTTGTAAATGTGCCTATAAAATGTAGGTTGTTCGAAAACTAGTACAGGAGAGAACATTAAGACTTACAGTAGCAGCCCTGAAATGTGATTTCACAAGAATTTGTACAGTGTGTTTGCGTTCCACGTTAGAAAGTAGATGTTATACCGAGTACCTAGTTACTTACCTATAGAGCACATAACACAGTAATTACTATGCGGGCCTCATTCTAATGTCGTACGGTTTATACAGTACATATTCAATGTATCGGTGATTGGTATATAAGCGACGCCAAAATAGCGCCTACGTTGTACTCCCATATTTGGAGTTCGTACCTAATTTGGACACATTTATTCCCATTAAATCTAGCATATTGGTACCCAAAGAGAACGTCACAAGTACGCATTAGTGTAGATATTTACACATTAGTGTAGATAAAACAAATGTTGATTAGATAAGGCAGCATAATTTCAAGCTAGTGTTCTTAATGTATTTACATAATTTATTATTTAAGGTGACTACAGCCCCAACTTGTAATCCCTTCATCCCCTTAAATTGCCAAAGTAATATAATATTAAACTTAATTGCAGGGTTTCTGGTAATGAACGTTTATTTTCCAGTTTTAGTCTTGTTTGCGCAAAATATGAACGCTATTAAAAATGTTTGAGAGTTTATAATACGCTTTTACCTCAGATTTTTATTGTAAGCAATTAGGGTATTTAAAACCTTCGTACCTTTTATATGCAAGGGCTGTTGAAACTATATTGTTGTAGAGCCTTTTGAATATTAGATTTAAACGTGCGGTGGAGACTTCGCAATGGGCACTTTAATGTTCTCACCGTGGAGAGGCTAAGTGGTTTAATTAAAATATTTTTATACATCTCAAAGTAGGTACTCTGAACCAAGCTCCGGTAGTTCGTTTTATAGAGCAAAGTTTAGAGGAGAAAGTTACTACATTTTATTAAGTTTATTGCGTGATTCATTTGTTTTTACGCGACTCCTGCTTAGTTCTGCACATGATTTGTACAGTTATAAAAAAGTACCACATTTTACATTATTAATGAAGTTATTTTAAGGTAAATTGCAAAACATAATAATTATTTGATTGCACTGTCTTGAATTGATGTTTCCGAGTATTATTAGCTATTGATGAACTATAGGTACATATTGGAATGTACCTATCTGCAGATAGGTTCTATTGTGTGCTTATGCGGGAGAGATGGGGTGTTCCTATTCCCGGGACCACATGGGTACTGTTTTATTTTCTTTTTTATTATTCGGGCTATAAACGTTCAAGAGACATTCATTTATTTTGCCGCAGTTGTGAATTCCATCTTGTAGGGTTCAAAATAAATTAATGTATAATGTACACAGAATTTTTAAGTGATTTTTTTGGGATATTTAAGTACATCAAGAAGTAATTAATAGCTGCTTCAGACTCTACATCTTTGTCGAAGAATGTTTTTGTTCAGGTATACTTATTAAAAAGTCCTTCTTCTTTTTTATAATTTTATTAGATACTGGCAGTCGTCCAACGATTATGTAAAAATTTCCTTCATGATATAAATTACATCCGATGTTGAGAAACAAAAAACAAAAAGTTCGAAAATGTAACTTCGCCAATATACACCGGGTCAGCTCGTACTCGACCAATCAATGTAAGTGGGTCTCGATTAAAAAGCTCTCGAAGGCGGCCCATGTGCGAATGGTATCAACGCCGATATGTTAAGCACTTGTGCTGGACGAAAAACAGATGCCTCTATATATCTTGCTAATAGAATGCAATGTGTTTCGTACGCAGTTACACCTATCATTTAGTTTAGTTTGTAGCTTTATGCTAAGCCGGTACAAGCATTGATCTGCTTTTGTTTAGTTATTCTTTAACTGAGTGAGTGGTCGGAATGTAATGGTTGTTTCAGTAATTTATTTTATATGTGTCTCATTCTAAAAAAATTGCAATTAAATATTTGGTAATTGATAATATCATCATTATCATCAACAGCCTGAAGGCGTCCACTGCTGAACATTGGCCTCCCCCACAGAGCGGCACTTTGAGCGGCTGTGCTTGCCTCCTGCATCACTGCAGGTTTTCGGTCCACCTAGTGGGGGGGTCGGCCTACGCTGCGTCTTCCAGTTCGTGGTCACCACTCGAGAAACCCTTCTTCCCCATCGGTTGTCAGTTCTACCTACGAGCGATGCGGCCTGTCCATTGCCAATTCAACTTGCCAATTCTAAGAGCTAAGTACATCGATTAGGTATAACTTATTTCTTTATAAAAATTTAACTCACCTTTGTAAAATTTATTGTTACGAATAAATTTTACAAAGGTGAGTTAAATTTTTAACTATACTAAACTTCACCAGAACTAAAAACTTTTTAAAACTAAATTAAATGTTATTATTGATTTTAAGCTACGTTTTTATTACAGATACACATAATTATAGACATTCAATAGACCAAAACCTCCCAAGAACTAAAATCTTCTGGTTATAACACCTCATAAACTCATGGAATTGGCATATCTAGTAATATAATTTCTAGAGAATCAATCTGCAACTATATTAACTAGAATAAGCTGATAAGTTAGTCAAGTGCGTGTCACGCAAGCATGGATACAGGGGGAGCGCAGGGGGCGTGCGCCCCCCCGCCACCTCTTGGCGCGGGCAGTCCAGTACCAAGCGCGGTAATTAGCCAATTTACCAGGAAGATATGGATGCATGGAATTGATCATATAAAGA
Organism: Ennomos quercinarius; assembly: GCA_910589525.2. Taxonomy (NCBI): domain Eukaryota; kingdom Metazoa; phylum Arthropoda; class Insecta; order Lepidoptera; family Geometridae; genus Ennomos; species Ennomos quercinarius. The sequence goes on from OU342493.1 coordinate 13,950,951, forward strand.
AAAGAGCACAAATTGGTCTTGTATCGTATACTTATGTGTTTACCACCATATCCCCAAATTCTCCTCTTGGACTCCCCTACTATAATGATTTGTGCCCCCCCCTTGAGAAATTTCTGTATCCGCGCCGCGGATACAGACAATTAAAGCAGAGTCATATTTAAAATTAAATCAGAGTTGTTTCTACTATAGCAGAGTTCTGAGGGGTACTGCAACCTGTATGTAATGGGCAGCCGTGACACGTTACAGATTTAGCCCAGCTATAGTTTTATTATACCTAGTAGGTATAGATTAGTACCTATTTAAGACAGAAAATAGTCTAGAATCACAGTGAGAACATAGAACAAAATAATACTAAAATTCATAATGGAATATTCATTCTAAGTCAGTCCACGGACTCATGAGCGGTCTAGTAGAGTGACTACTGGAAGTGGAAACGCGATTTAGTTTAAGGTTTGATTTTTTTTTATTTTTTTTTTTTATGTGATTGAATGACGTGACGAGCAAGTCGTTCACCTGATGTTAAGGGACACGGCCGCCCATAACATTTAATTAATTTAACCCAGTTTTCTCAAGGTTGTACACCATTTCTTGAAAAAAAAAAAAAATTCATGAGATTTGACGGGTCCCCTTCGTGAGATTTGGTGAGATTTTGCTTGACCCCCTCCCCCCCCCTCCTAAACACCTCACGTAATTTATGGACGGCCCCTTACATAAAAATGTTGCTTCCGTAAAAGAAGAGGGATTTCTTACAATTTTGTTACCAGTTACCAAAGCATGTCTTATTTGAGCCCGCGCGAGTATTGCGTGACTGCGAGTCGAAGGCTGTCACCTATCACATTCCGGACTTATAGGAATGATACTAATCGTGGACTGACATTTTAATAAACTGGGTTATAACTCAATCGTGGTGTAGTCGTGTTGTTTTTGTTTTTGTTTAGCCTTTAAGTATTTTGAGGTTTTTTGTATTGAGCACCAATAAGTTTTAAAATGAATTCATGATTTTATAACTGAGTCTAATAAATTACAAAATAAATCACGACTCTTTATGTTGGCAAAATCACCAATTCACATGACTATTATAAGAATGACACGTTTTAATGCATAATTACTGTTTCGTAATTGTTTCTCGATAACTACATCCTCATCATCAACAGCCTGAAATCGTCTACAGCTGAACATAGTCTTACAACCTGGAAGTCTTTAAGTCATGAGTGAATAGGTACCTTCCAGAAAAGCATGTAAACTAGATAATAGGCCCAATTTTAAAGGCTTTAGTTGACAGTCTTTAACTTACTAAAAATGTACCCGTCTCTTACATTACCGTCTATTAGACAAGGACAGCAACAGTTTTAAGAGTTTTAGATCTGTCAACTAAAGCCTTTAAAATTGGCCCCACTGTCGACGAAAGTACCTATATGCTCTTAGCGGTGACGTTACATACCTACTCTTTGGTACATGCTTTACTAGAAGGTACCTATTGATGGAAGGTGAAAATAAATAACCGGTGAAGTGCGAGTCGGACTCGCCGAGCACGAAGGGTTCTGTACCATTGTTCTTTATACGTGTTGAGTAGCAGTAGTATTTAAAACAGCGCCATCTATGACTCATCTGGTAAACGAGCAAAAAAAATCACGTTTGTTGTATGGGAGCCCCTTTAAATATTTATTTTATTCTGTTTTTTAGTATTTTTTGTTATAGCGGCAACAGAAATACATCATCTGTAAAAATTTCAACTGCCTAACTATCACGGTTCATTAGATACAGCCTGGTGACAGACGGACAGACAGACAGCGGAGCCTTAGTAATAGGGTCCGTTTTACCCTTTGGGTACGGAACCCTAAAAAGAACGCCTATTCTGTAATAAAAGAATAACATTTGCTGAAATGTTCCTCCCGCGATTTTGTTTACAGATATTGAAACGATACATTACACCTATACCAATTGGGAGGTTGTTGGGGAGACGCCGCACCTGATGCCACGATTGTTTCTCATACCGTATTCCGGATAACGTTGCATTTTACCTCTTGTTTAAACCGGGTAATCTTTGTATTTTTAGCTTTACTACGTACATAATAATTGAGCATAAGTTTGAAGAAAGAAAATGCGTTTTGTAACCGAGAATTCAGGTGGTAAGTTTCATCTGTAACCTATTATTAAACGGATCTCGACTTCTTTACCTAAAGATGTTTTGACGGCCTTTGTGCTGTGGTGTGTGATGGTTGAAATCTGCTTATAACTCGGAGGCTGGGAGATCAATTCCAGCAACAGAACAAGTATATAGTACTAGTTCTGTGTCTGGTTGTTGTGGAACATGGTTCTCGTATAATTCCTGGATCCATAGATACAATGAATCCTAGTTAGGCTCCAGGATCATAATTATAAAAAATTTTTGGGAGGGTTGTGGTTAAAAAACCTTTAAAACTGTTGAAATAAGATATGACAAAACTATAGATTTGATTCAAAAACCTTGAAAAACTCATTCTTTTAATAAGGTATAGAAATCGTTAAAAATAAAGTGTTACTGTCAACAATGAAACTACTCCATTTGATAAGTAGTTCGTTCCTGCAGAATCACACCTCCAGAGATTTATGTGTATTGAGTAGGATTTGTTGAGGCAAGGAATTCGAATGCATACATTCCGTTCCGCACCACTCTACTCTGCGTCGTAGAAGGATATGTACATACATACCGTAGAAAATATGCAATGCATGGCTTTGCATTGCACTTTAAATATTCAGCACCGATATCTGAGTTTTATCTACTTAGGCATTAGTTTCACTAGCGTGAAGATAATTTTCTAAACTAAAGTGACCGATGTAGCTCTTTAGAATTGGCAAGTTGAAATGGCAATGGGCAGGCCACATCGCTCGTAGAATTGACCACCGATGGGGAAGAACGGTTTTCGAGTGGCAACCACGAACCGGAAGACGTAACGTACGCCGACCCACTAGGTGGACCGAAGATCTGCAGTTAAAGCCGCGGGGAGCCGATGGATGCAAGAGGCAGGTGGTTGCTCGAAGTGGCGCTCTGTCGGGGAGGCCTATGTTCAATAGTAGACGTTTTCAGACTGTTGCTGATAATGATGATGATGATGATGAAGATATTTTTTGGATCTATCCCACTAGTCCCATCGTGTTATCCCGTGATGTTGGAGGTAGAAAACAGGTAGATAAAACTACGATATATGTCTTAGATACTTTACCTACACCTACATGCAGATACTTCATCGAAATCTGTTAAACTATTTTAGCGTTGAACGACATAAACACAAACTTTTGCATTTCATTATTGGTGGAATGACCAGGATCTCTTGCATAACCAATTAAATAAACAAATAAACTAGCATAAGCCCATCTTCATAGTCGAAATGACTCGTCTGACACCGTAGAAATATATAGTACGATTTCCCCACACAAAGTGCAATAGCAGTAGCACGTGCACTATCTCAACAACCCTCGAGTAGGATCGCGGTGTCGCTTCCTGCTGACACCTCACTTAGTACCATTTCCGACTTCACAAGAGCTCACTTGCCCTCGCTTTGGCTATGACTATGACAAGGCAAACTTGCTATTGGGGTGCACCAATTTCATGCTGCAGCTAAAACGCAGTAGGAAGCGGTTATATTCTCTTTGGCAGTAGGTATATTATTACCTAGTCAATACTTTTTTTTTAATTTGCTCGAAAGTAAAGTGTAGTCCTAATATTGGCATATGCCTAGGCTGTTTGCACGCTCGTTGTCTTTATTCGCCAATTTACTTACATTCGAGCTCCGCCCCGCGGGTCGTAAAGTAATATTATCCACCGCTGGGCGAGGGCAATAGTGCCTCTTTTACGGGCCGCGAGCGAGCGTCACATGGGAAATTATTTGACGTGCCGTTTAATGGATTTTTGCCTTCATAACACGCTACCTACAGCCAAATAAAAATATCGTCTACCTAGAACTCTGCACATTCATATGTGGAAACATTAAAAATGTTTCGAAACAATTCACAGTCAGATACGTTGGAATACTTTTATAAATTCCTGACAATATCTGTCGGTATCTGGGAAATGATCGCTACCATCTTTTGTACCGTGTCCCCAATATTTTTATTAGGTTTCAGACGACACCACTCATGGCCTCGACGCTTTTGTTATGTTTATTACTCTTCGAATTTATTTTCATATGAGTTTTATTAAAGCGGTATATTTTCCGCTCTCGCAGATCAAGGAGTGACAACTCTGGAGCTGCTGGAGTTGCGCGTGCCGACTCACGTGCCACTGGGCACGCGCGCGGCGCTGTCGTGCCGCTGGCAGCTGGGGCCGGCCGACGTGCTGTACTCCGTGAAGTGGTACAAGGACGGCAAAGAGTTCTTCAGGCACGTGCCGCGTGACATCGAGCCGCGCAGGAGGTTCCCGCTGCCCGGAGTCGACGTTGAGGTGAGAAACGTGGAACTGAAGTCGCTAGATCCAATTATAACCATATCTTTATGCAAATTCTATAGACGATCTTTCTTCAGTTTACCATCTTACTACAACATATATTTTTTCTACCTTAGGCTTGCCCTAATTCATTTGATGTCAGCCTTCCTATATAGGTATACGAAACAAAGCTTTGCTTTCTTCTTTCGTATTCAATAGGTTTAGGTAAGTGTCGTGACACAAACTACACTATATATATATATATAAGTAAAACTTTAATCGAGACAGCCCCGTTAAATTGCATTAAAAAATTATACTGAATTACAATTACTGTCAATGTTGTGTGGACCAATATCTCCTATTAAAACACTCGAAGGTCGGATATTTGTTTGTAACAACTACGCTCCCATAAAAGGCTAAACAGATAACGAGGATGAACTTTGAGAGTGGATGGGTATAATTGGATTAATTCGGTTGTGAGTCGAGTTTACTTAGGTCTCCCGAGTGGAAACAATATAAAACGGACCGGATATTACACTGTGAAGAGGCACAGGTGTAAACAGACCGCCTCTCGTATGGGGACTCATTTCTACTTCTTTCATTTGAAGCCACTGTTTCTCTGATACCGCGTGCACGGGCATGCCTTTGTTGATTGTATTTATACATTATAGTTAAAACTGTGAAATAACACTGTTTATCCTGGGTTTTAACTTTTACGAAAGCTAATTAAGAATGATCGATCCTATTTTATCAAAGGAATGAGGATTTTGGATTTAAATTAAATACTTGGTTCACATCGGTTCTCGGATACTTGGGACACGATTACTCTTTCGACAAAGTAATTTCGTTTTCAATGAAAATTCAAGCTAAAGAAAAGGAGTTAACTGTGAGAAATAAAATGACTGTGTTGAAACTGAATTAAAGAATATATTATTCAGACTTATTTATTAGATTGCCTACATACTAAAAGTAGACAATACACAGACAAATTGTAAATTGTTGTAATAATCTATTTAATTAACTACATATCCACAGGATATAAAAACCATTAAATTGGCTTTGTCACGTCGCGTCTTGTCGTTCTACCTATACGACATAATGGATAATGGCAGGCATGGCAATTATGTACTATTTACAATCCTATAACTAACTTCCGTATTTGCTTGTTTGTTTAGAATCTCGAATTCCGTATTAGAACTATACTTTCTAGAGATGTACGGTACATCTTACGTATATGCGGTACGTGCGTACAGGTACAGTACACCATGTACCGCAATGCACGTAATGGCAATTTTGTATACGTCATCAGCGCAATACGCTCCCACTGCTGGGATTATGGGTTATAATCCAGGACGCATGAACAAGTGCGAATTAGATGAATTAGGACTTTTATGTGATTCTTGATTGTAGTTTTTTTTTTTATTTTTGTAAGAGCAACGCAATTTTCGCACATGACTTCTAAAGTCATTGGTTTAGGGCCAACCGGGACTTAAACCAGGGTGCGTCAGTTTTGAAAGTCGCATGGCCAACCGCTGAACCACACTCGCTAGCTTTTGTATGCGTATATTTGTAATAACTGGGAATATTAAATAGTGAATTGTATGCCAGGATCCTTAGTTTACTTAAGTGTACAGACGGGGAAAACAGATTTACGGGATATGAGCAATTTGAAATATTGGAACTTGACATTTTAGGAAGTGGTCATTACGAGCCTAAAGTTAATGATGGAATAGGAATCCTTTATTGTCATAAATATTCAAAAACCATTGGATAAGCTTTTAAGTAGGTATACTCCACTATAAACTGACTTAAAAAATAGTTTTTCTCGGTGCTTCACAACAACATGTTTATGAAAGAAAATCAAATTATTTATTTGCAAACACTGTGACAGATTATACATATTGTTGACAGAAATCCAGTCCCAACGGGGCAAACGTCACTCTGTTCCCTGCCATTCTGGAAACGGGCGGGCGTTACCGCTGCGAGGTATCAGGGGAGCGGCCACTCTTTCCGACCGTCTCCGACCATGCTGACATGGTCATAGTTGGTAAGCATGACCTGTGTTAAAAAACACTACATTAGTTTACGTTTGGCACCAAGCAGGCTCATTGAATGGGCGATGGGGAAGAAAGGTTCTCAAGTAGCGACCACGAACCGGAAGACGCAGCGTTGGCCGGCTCCTACTAAGACGACGATTTGGTCAAAACCGCGGGGAGCTGATGAGGCAACCAGCCACTCAAAATGGCGCTTTGTGGGAGGCTTTTGTTTAGCATTGGACGTCTTCAGGCTGTTGACGATGATGAGGCTCACGAGGATTCAATTTGAATGCATTTCAAGTCCACACTGCTTGTTCGTTTTAACCATGGCACGGTCGGGGTGCTCAATATTTGTATGTCCGGACATCCCCACCCCCCCTTGATTGGCCCATGGCAAAATATGTAGAGCTCTTCTTTCCTTTTTCATCTTACCTTTTTATGACATACAAAAGAAATATCATCATTTCATTTATAAATCTATTTTTTCTTTCTTTCTTCCTTATTTTATCCAGCACCAGCATCCAGTTTATTTGTAATTCTATGGTTTTACCTACATCATATTTGATTACACGTCTACTTAAAATTAAATGTCCAATAATACACCAATATTACCTATACAATATAATCACGATAATTTGTTAACAGTACATGTACCTTCTTACCTAAGTATGTAGGTACCTATACGTAAATTACCTAGACCTCTATAACATAGTCAATTTTACATGCCTTCTCGTATCAGTAGGCATTGTCAACATTCTTAGTTTATTTTGTTTCGTTGTAAAAAGGCATCTTTTTCTGATTTTGTAGCGGTCGGAGCGAGAACACTATAGATAATTGCTTTCGCTTGTTCCAATTGGAAAATTAAATTTCGAGATGGTGCATTACTATATTGCTTTGGAACTCTAGAGCTGCAACATTGTACAATTTGTAGAGTAATCATACGATTTCATTGCTCACGTATAATAGTAAGATACTTAGATGCATTTTGCTCGAATTTCGACAAGAAATAATATGCGAGTATGTCATTGAGAAGTAAGGTAAAGGATAGCACTTTTAAAGTCTCGCCTTTGTATTTGTTAGAAATATTGCAACATAGTCTAAAACTGTCTTAATTTTTCTATTGCTCAAATAAACTTTTTGATGATTAGTCCTACGGTGTTTAGAAAAGGTACAATATAATCATTTAGGGTCTACTACACAGACTAGGTCTGTGGTCTACTACGGTTCTTGTCATCTGACTTCAGGAACGACTAGTTGATCGTTTCTTATGCCTAAGTGACAAAGTTCACTTTTAAAAGAAATGCCTGTGTAACACAGACGAAGACTAATGTATGTATAGATGAGGAATGTGTAGTGGACAGAATAAAAGTCATAACTTATTTTAAATCCGCCACATTTTCAACAGCTTTACCAGAAGCCGGGCCGATAATCACGGGCGCTCGGCTCCGGTACCAGATCGGTGACCGGGTCCAGGTGAACTGCACCTCGGGCAAGTCGCGGCCAGCCACGCGGCTCGCCTGGTACATCAACGGGGAACCGGCGCCCTCGCCAGCGGTGCTCACACCGAGCCGTGAGGTCTCGGAGGATGGCCTCGAAACCACAAGTGTGGCGCTCGACTTCAAAGTGAAGCCGAAGCATTTTAGGAAAGGAGACTTGAAGCTTAAGGTGTGTTCCGGTTTTCTAATTGCTTTATGTTTTTGGAAGTTTGTTTTGTTGTTATGTTCGATAAAGGTAGGTGTGACGAATGCACAACAACCCATAAACCTACAAGCACTTTTTAAGAGTACTTTTTCTTGGCATAATTGTTTTTTGACTCGATCGATAAATTATTATATTTTACTCCACGACGGCGAAATATTTGGGTGGTGACTTTTTGTATACACGTTTGTCTAATTCAAACTGTCCCCTGACCCTATTTATGACCAAACCATGACTATGTTCCAACTAAGAAATAAAATAAAATCTTTGATGTATTCTTTAAACTGACATCTACATACTGATCTATATAAACAAATAAACGGATATACTTACCCCTAATTTTAAAATCCTCTTATGTTTGGACATCCAGGACAGCTTCAATCAAATATGTATATTGTATACGAATCTATAAAATAAAAAGTGAAAAATGTAGCTTTTAACTCATCTGCATTACAGACATAGACATAAACGAAATACCGAAAACACACAAAGCTTGAAGCAACGAAAGCAATAATAAACTACACCAACCACAACTGATGTATGAACAGGTTTTTCTAAAAACTTTGTGCTATTTCACAGTTTGGCAAAACCGTGAACAAAGATTCGGAAAACACTGTCCGGCCATTTGAGAACATGTTACACCGCTTTCATAAAACTAAAAGCATGTCAGTGATGTCAGGCTAAAGGTCGCGTATTGTTCCAGTGTCTCGCAACAATAGCCACAGTGTACTGGCGAAGTAACGAAGAGAGCGCGCAGGGCGAGCGACTCAAGGGCTACTCGAGGTCTCGTGAGCTCAGCGAAGGTGCTTCCCGCGCGGACCGCGTGCAGGCCGCCGGCAAGCCCGGCTCTGCAGACTCCCTGGCACCAACTCTGGTGCTATTCTGTGCCACTACTGTAGTGTTCGGAACGAGACTGTTATAAAAGTGAACGGTTATGTGATACGACGCTGATGTGTCAATTCTAATGCTTTTTTGAGGTTTTGAACGTAGCTGGTTACGTTGATGAGCTGTTTATGAGCATATTAATTCCGAAGCAGCATTATCGTATGCGCACAAAACCGCTCTTTTAGTTGCGCAGTATATTATGTTTCAATATTCTTGTTGAAAAAAGATAGGTTCCATTTCATATACGGTACCTTCTGAAAAAAAAACTTATTGCTTTGTCTTCTGCATCAGCGATTGTTTTGGCTTGAAAAGTATTTCATTTTCATTCCTTTTTGTATGTAAGTAGTGTGAATGTTGTTTTATTATTTACACTAATACGATAGGTAAGATGATTATTTGAAATGAACTTTGTAAAAGCTTATTTCGATAAAAACGATGTGCCCATTATACTAAAACCATTTTTGCAAGCACCTCAGTCATTCCCAAAGACATTTTTTTGACCAAAGCATAACACAATATTACCATTATTAAATAATATTTTAAATAATTGTGGAAGTGTGTAAACTAGATGGCATCTACATAGTTAGGTATGAAATCTTGACGTTTGAATTACAGAGTTTGCTAGATTTCAGTAAGATTGTTTTTCGATCATTCGATCGAAAAACTATTGGCATATATTGATCGATAGGCAACTATTGTTATGGAATCGGCTGATAATGTCATTGTTCAATATCAGCAGAAATCTTCAGCTGTACAAATAATATGACCCAGAATTATTCTGAACCTCAAAATTCAATGAAACATTAATTAATCACATTGCTGATGACTACACGACATGGTTGCCCAATTATTCCTGCAAAACTATATATTACCATACTGATAAAATAATAGACGTCATAACTAAATACTGAATTCCCTAATTAATTAAATGTTGGTTTGAACAGATCGCCGGATCATTATTGGAACTTTAACGTAAGTAGAAATAAAGGAATTAATGTTAATGTCTATTTGAGACACTTTAAAATGATACATATTTATACAATTATTAACACGAAAATGAATGGGTAAAGGTGATTCGTTTAATAAATTATAAACCGACATAAACAAAAAATATTTTTTTTCTATATTTGGCTTAGTACAAACTTCACTTTTTATATCCACTGTATTTTTTTGTTTTTTATCGAATGAACAAGTTTTACTTGATTATTGAAAAACCGCGCCTAGATATTTTGCCAAAATGTCACACTTCGTTTGGCACATAATGCCAGTGTTTGCAACAACTACCTAATACCTAAACAGTCTTTATGTAAATGATGTAAGAACACTACATTGTATATATTTTGTATATTATATAACTAAAAGTAAACTAATGAAATTGATGTGTATTTTGCCTAGTCAACATTCAATAAGCAAAAGAATTAAAAATGTACGATGTTGTATGTTAATTAATATGTTAACGCTTGCTTTCGTTCGTATTCTTATATCTGTCAGCGTAAATTGTAAACGCTGATTATAAACAATCCCGTCAGATTATATCAGAGCCATTGAAAAAAAATAACTGCCCCCTTACTAATAAACACTGCGTAACGGTGCAATAACTATTCAACATTTTCTCTTGTTTTGTCTTTGCTATTTCAAACTTGATAGAAAAAAAAACAAAACATTAAATAATTATTCTTCCACTATCTTAGAGTATAGACTAAAAGCATAGAGAGAGAACTTCACTATGTGTCAAGCGTACCATTTTTTTGAACACTTTTTATATGAAGTGGACACTTTTTTTTTCTTATATATTGGCTCCACACATAGTGTATTTAGCCAGTGTCAAGTATTGTAATTATTCATCGAGTTATGGAATATTTCACGTGTAAAGTCAAGTCTTCAAGTCTTAGTCACAGTCCAGTCTAAGTCAGGTAATCATAGTCCAGTCTAAGTTATACCCTAGTAAAGTGGTGGCGACTTTACTAGAAGCTTCTATGGAATTTTGGAAGCAACACGAAAAACCACGTTTCACTACATTATATCACTTGCCCACACTCATGCTCGTAATTCAGCACTTAATGCGTAAAACACCACCAATTTTAATCATTAACTCTGGAAAAAGCACAAGTTTAGAAAAATAATACAATGAAACGACGTGAACTTTTTCGAGTCCCCGCCAAAACTCCAAGTGGACACTTTGATGTGAATGAGTTTGACAGGTTTGTATAGAAAAAACAGTTGAATCGAGTCGAAAAAAAATCGTACCTACGGTGATTTTTCGCAAGCGTAGCTAATTACTATATGTTTGTTTCTTTCCTTCGCCACTGACGTAGCGATACGTGTGAGCAGTACAAATATAATATCGTTTTGATGACCCCTCTATGCTTTTAGTCTATACTCTAAGTCCGCTACACATGTTTATTAGTAAGGAGATTATAATTTCATAGTTCATATATTGTTATCGTCAGTTGTTAATATGTGTCCATTTACTTTCGCCAGAATAGGCATATCAGTGGACAAGCAGATGAAAATGAGAGGTGTTTTTATCCATCGACAAAATATCTGTGGGGATTGTTTACAATTTAGCGACGTTTAGTATTATTATGCTGATCTATACTTATACATAATATATCGTTCCAACTCAAGACGCAATGTATGGATAAAAACTGTTGGCAGTTTTTAATGTCTAAGCTCATAACGGAAAAAATCTAAAAAATCCTTCAAATATTCCGTGTAGAGTTAAGACGAAACTTTAGTCAGTAATGAAGTGTATATAACTTATAAGATAAAAGTATGTTGTTATAATGTAATTATAGAATATTCTAATGTCGATAACATTTTCATATCCTAAATTGTACAGGGATAAAGATATTCAAAATGTAAAGCTTAATAAAACGAAATGTCTGGATAAGATAAGATGAAGTTAGTTTGAAAGTTTTGGATAGATGTTTTGTGGAAATATCTTATAAAAGATTTCAATCCTTTAATTTAATTTTCGTTTTATAATTATACAAACGCAGAGGTTTGCAAATGAAAAAGATTGAGTTGGATAACGAGTCATTGGAGTACTATGAAACTTTCCCAGTATATACTAAGAAAAACTTTCTTAGTACCTAAATAGTTTTCCTTTACTACCATTTGCTTTTAAACACCTTGATGTCGTTACAGTGTAATTAAATATTGATTATAAAATAAGATACCTTACAGCTTATCTAAGAAGAAACAAAGTACTTAGTAACGTTGTCGGTTAAATTCAGTTTTATAATACAAAATATTATAAATAAAATTCATTTTAAATATCGGTATTGATAGTTACAATAAAAAATAAATACTTACTAATATAACATCACCAATAAATACATAGATCGCAAACCAAAGACACTTCTAAAGAAATTATTATGACAGGGCAGCAACGCGTGTTCATAATATAATATTGTTCTTAGAACAAATCAGTCCAAAGCTATTCAAAGACAGTGAAATGTCGTATTATCTCTATCCGGTAGTTGCAAATAGACACAACACTTTCGTTTGGGAATTACTCCACGTCTAACTTTTCGGAGCTTTGTAACTGGTACGTTTAAAATGGTTGCAGCTTTGCAAAGACGAAGCCGTTCCAGCTCTCAAGGTTTCAAGTCACAGACCGGTACAGGGGCCGTACTGTGATCTCTTAGCGCGATTCAAATGACGACCTAAGCTGAACTGCTACCGATACCATACAAATTGTATTGTAGCGGTTCAGTTTAGGTCGTCATTTGAATCGTGTTAAGAGGTCACAGTATGGCCCCTGATCTGTGCTTTAAGTTAATACTTACAAAAAGTTGCTTTAAATGTCATTGAACTTTTATTTCAAACGTACTTGACAGATTCTTTTTTATTTTGCAAACTGAAAAACCCATGTGTAAATCAAAATGTTGGTAGTTCAATTATTCTTCTTTTCGAAATTCTACTAATGTGATGTTAAAAACATATTTAATTATAACTTTTTACTATTTTGGTTATTTTTTTGGCAGAAGCGAACATTATGCAATGGATGTTATTGCTATTGTTATAAAGTTATACTATTTAAAGTCTAAGTTAACGAAATCTGTAAATAAAGGAAAATGTGTAGCTCAAAATAAATAAATCTTGTGATTTACCTGACCAGTTTTGTTTTCTTTTTAGTGTGTTACTAATTTACAGAGTATTGGAGAATTCAGAAGAGTTTTATTACTCATGGATATAGAGAATCTATAATACACTAAAAAAATCTATTCACGTCTGTTTTGGAAATATATAAATGTACGTAGTAACATTTATTCTAATAAATGATAGGTAATTCGTCGTCGTCCGCTTAATCATTCCATAAATGGCGGGCGGAGCGGTTCTGTTAAAAACCCGCCGCTATTAATTATTAATTAATTAAATTAATGCCATCCGCAAATTTATATTACTGTGGTTGTTAAATATTTACATTAAAATGTTTCGTGCTTCGAATGTAACGATAGGGATTAAATCCGTGTAGTCGCGTGTTTATGAGGAAGGTAAATGTTGACGAAGATAAATTTATCGTTGCATTTAAGAGAATACGCTAAGATCTTGAAAATACAGATTGGGTTTTCGCTGCATTTCGTGCTCATTGGTGAATGTATTAATTATATGTATTACTGACTAATACATGCCGCATCGTGCTTCGCTCACTTCGCTGATTCTTTTATCATGTGAATTGCTAGGGAAGGAACTCACTCCCGGCTTCCTTATTCCCATATAAGTAATTTGGGTCTTTAAGACTATGAGTCAATAGGTTCCTCATAGGGCAACGTGCTTTACCTTCGACTGCATCGTCGGTTAAGATGTTAAGTGATGAGGTGAGTTGAACGTTGAACTATCTGTACATAAAAAATGTATTTTTTTATTTCGAGCAGCCAGAATAGGTTGGTAGTCATTTGAGAATTAATGGCGAAGGCCGAGAAGGATAAACTCATGCCTAAAACATGTATCTACTGTACTGTACTGTAACGGCTAAATAAATAGTCTAATTAGAGCATTTGTAACCAGCATCATTTAATTAAAAGACTGTTTATATTATTATAGTTCATAACAGTAGGTACCTACTTAGTTGTTCAGGAATATTAGAAAACAATTTCCAGAAAATCTTAGGTAAGTTACTACCTTTATAATATAAAGTCCCGCGGGAAAGCCGCAGACGGTTAGATGAGATTTTAAGCTTCAAGGTTCTGATTCTAATGTAATTGACCCCAAATTAACTTAAAATGGTCGTGAGGGAAGACTTTTCATTCCCACATGGGGATATCAATTTTACGTACGTTTATGAAAGATTTTAGGTACCTATAATCATGCTGGCCTGAACAGGATATAAAATAGATCTTTTTCATGAGTAGGTAGTAATTAAAATAATTAGCGAACCTCGGTTATCCTTAAATAAAATTCGCTGCAGTCGTTATTTGGATGAATATTTGGACCGCTGCAAAAAGTGGTACCTATTTACAACTAAGAGCTAGCGTGTTTCAGAGGGCACGTTAAGCCGTCGGTCTTGGTCTTGGCTTAACGACTATTGTCTTACGACAACAGCCGTTAAGCCAAGTAAGAAGCCTCTGAGCGGCGTAAAAATTCTGACACCTGGGCTGACCACTTGCTTACACGAGAAGAAGAAGAAGACTGAGAGCTCTAGTGCTTCGGAGGGCCCCGTTGTTGTCATTAGACAGCTAAGTCACCAACCTTCGGTGGGAACGGCCTCAATATTCTATGAAAACCAACTTGCCTACACAAGAAACAAGAAAAGGATGAGTGCCAGAAAAAGATAGAAGTGCTTTTCTGACATTTGGTAGACTATTGATCCATATAATAATACACCTACTATTAACACGTGAGGACCATATGAAGATGATTAATCCTATAAGGTATAGAAGCAATCTGAATTTAATCCAATAAAATATAATATCCTTATATCAGTGAGAGACAGTGCGCTTCGCAAACTTACGGCACCGGGTTCGATCCTCGGCCCTGCACCAGACTTATCTAGTAAGTTATGTGCAGTTTGTGATGCCATCGCTCCGTGCCTCGGAGAGCACGTTAAGCCGTCGGTCCCGGTTGTCATAAGAACATCTATGGCAATCGTTACGGGTAGTCAGACGCCTGATAGAATCTGACGCCTGATCTAACCATCCCTGGTACTAGTTCCTTATGGATTGCGAGATGGCAGTCGCTCGTGTAATTCTGGTAGCTCGCCGCTACAGGTTAGATTGGGAGCCGACCCCAATAACAAACGGGAAAAGGCAAAGAGGATGATGATGATATCAGTGACAGACACTCCAACCATAACACAAACTTAGCTGAATCGCTTCTAGTTAATATCCTACATCGCTTTGGGTTATGTTTACACACTGCGTTTACTTATTCAGTTTTGCAGTAGTAGGCACCTTTGCAGAAATAGGTGGGTATACGTTTTAATACATACATTTTGCATAGATATTGATTATACAAGGCAATATTTTCGTGGTTCAAATTGATACCCACTGCACTGCAGACCTCGGGCTTGGAAGTTCGAATACAAGAACATTTAGTATATAACTCTGCTAAACAACTATATATATATACTATTTTAGGCCGCATATCATTATATAAATTATTGCTGTGTATTTTTATGGTAGTCTATTTACGAGGTTTTGTGCCTATATATCGCGTCAGAGTACCCCACGCCGTATTATGCCAATGCCAGTGTGTAACCTTAGATCAGGTAGGTACAACCTATTAGGTTGCTCTACCAAATTAAAGCAGTCATAATGTAAAAGAACTTTATCCTATTCCTTTCCTATCCTACTTATCCTACTATTATTATACCTAAATACGTTTGTGTCTACCCTCCTAACTACTGAACCAATCTTGGTGAAATTTGGAATGCAGATAGCGCGGGTGAAATCGCTGGGTGCAACTAGTCCTAATAATATTATGAATGCGTTAGTTTTTGGGTGTGAATGTTTGTTACCTTTAAACGCGGCAACGGCGGATTGATTTAGACGAAATTGTGATATAGATAGCTTATGTACACTGGATACTACACATTGGATATTTTTTACCCGCGGATGAAAGCGCGGGTCACAATTAGTAGTATTATAAAAATAAGTTTAGGTAATTGACTGGCCTGTTAACTCAGTTGGTAGTTTGCTTTCTGAACTATAGGTTGTGGGTTCGATTCCTACCCAGGACAAACATTTGTGTGATGATCATCGATGTTTGTTCTGTGTCTGAGTGTTATATTGTATTCTATGTATGTATTTACAAACAAAAAATATCTATAATTTTTTATGCTTGAATGGGCTCACGTTTGACAACATCTCACCTGATGGAAAGCGATGATGCGGTCTATGTTGGAGCACGTTTGCCCATGAGATGCCTATTCATTATCTAAGTATTCTATCAGTTATCTGGTTCCGATAGTAAAAGCTATGCTTAATTTGGGGCTAGATGGCATGTGAAATGTCCACACATATATTTTTAAGTAGGTAGTTAACACGAATCAAAAAGGTATGTAGGTCGTCTCAGCATTTTCAATGCATGCATGTAGGTACTCGTACCTATATACTACATAGCTATGACAAGACCCTTATGAGAGCCAGCATGACAGGGCTTGCAAGCAGTTCCTGAATTCTGTAGCAAAAACCTCTGAACAGGCTAGTAGGTACATCGCATGCCACGCCGCCGTTTGCAGTTTGCATTCAGTTTGCATAATGTACCAACTACTGACGGACTCCAGCACACCCCCGCCCCCAACCCTGCCACTCTGCATCCCAATCACATTATCCCAAACAGGGCAAACAAATTCATTATTCTTAATTGTTTGACATACAATTTACAAAACTGTATTAATAACGCATACGACGAATCACGTCATTGGCGAGTCGTTTTATTGGACATTTAATTACCGTTTGTATTCCCGTTATTATGGTAGAACAATAAATAATGATTGTTGAACAGTTTAAAATTAAGATTAATAGGTCATATTTTATGCGGCGCGTTTACCTTCCGCTGCCAGCCTTGGCGGAAAGTTCGCGCCCGAATAACCTGAATTTACCTCGTGGGGAAGTAACTTAAGGGGAAGGAGATTGTTTGGTAATCGCTTGCCAAGTGAATTAGAACGTTGGATGTGCATAATCAATATCAATTTCTCAGTAAATATGCAAGAGATAGTAGGTACCAATTACATCAAACGTATCATCATTAGGCAACGATAATCCTAGAAACTCACTCCCTTTGATAGAAACATGGTGGCCAGATATTTAACTTAATTGATTGTAGTTGTAGCTAGCCAGCTTGACACTTCAAGGATCGGCTGTCGTATTATACGTATTATGTATGCAACAGCAGTAGCAACGCAACAGCAGTAGCAAAGCGTCAGCAAACTCTTAGCAAATCAATCATAGTCGCCCGCCTGTTGGTCGCCTGTCGCTGAATTCACTTTGGCCTTTGATACTAGCGCCACCAAAAACAGAATAGCAATAGATAGAAACAAAATAATGTGCTTTTTAGGTCATCAATTGTTCGACAGACGATGATCTAGCGCTCGATCGCTTTCTGCTCTGCCAAAGTGACGTTTGACAGCAATGATTGCGAAATTTACGGCTGTTGGTAACTTGTTGCGAGTTACGTAATTAGCTTGCGGCCATTCTCATAGGGACATTGCTGTATGTGCTATAATTGCTTCCGGCCGCATCGCAACCGAATTTCGCAACTAGCGGTGGAAGGACTACCACTCTTAACAAGCTACTAGATGCAGTAAAAGAACTTTATGTATTTATTCGCAACTAGTTGCTATGGTTATAAAGTTTCGCAACTACTTAATAACGAAAAAGGAGTTTATTTCCTTTGTACTGCAAACTTCTCCGTTATGAATCTACCTCACTGCTCCTATAAAGAGCAGGAACCACTCACTACTATGAAAAATGTTGAAGTGGCTATATCGTCGTCACCGTGATGATTGCGATTGGCCCATGTGCCTTGACCTTAAGTAGGAGAGTACCTTAATAGTACCTTACTTTACCTAAGTTTTTGGTGCAGGCCAGACTTTACCACGCAAAGCCATCATCTTCTTTTATATTGCCAATCAGGAAAATTACCTTCAACTTTAAGTAAGTACCCACGACGGTACAATGCAGTTTTTTTTTTAGTGGTCGAATAATAGCTTCCGCTGTGTGTACCTTACTTTGTTTACTTTCCCTGAGCAAAGGAAATGGAGTCGTGAAAGTTCAGACTTCGTCCCCTTGGATTACCTATTCCACCTACCAATACTGCGCTCTTTTACGAATAATACAGAAAGCTTTCTTTCAAACATTAATTTATTAGCTGATGCCTACGGCTTCGCACGCGTGGGCTAGGTTTGTTGCAAAATAAAAAGAATCCCATTCATGTCTTTCATCAGGGTTAAAACTTCTCTATAGATACCAAATTTCATTAAGATTCCATGGATATCCAATAATATCCAATATATTATGTTATTATATTAGTTGTTTTGTTTGTTGTTTGTGTGTTTGTTGTTGTTATGTTATTAGTTTGTTATTATGTTGTTGTTGTTTTTGTTGTTGTTTGTTTGTTGTTTGTGTTGTTGTTGTTTTTTGTTGTTGTTTGTTGTGTTGTTATGTTATTGCTATTTATTTATTTTTTATTATTATTTTATTATTATTTTATATTTTTATGATATATTATTATGTTTACAGTATTATTGTACTTGTATTAGTACATTACAATGCAAATCTGTTTAAAAAAAATACAAAAGCATTAATTATTATATTATAATTACGAAATAATAGAAAAATCAGCCCATCTAAGTACCTACGCCTACGAGCGCCTGTCTACGCCACGTAGCATTGCGCTACGAAACTCGAGGCAAGTGTTTTTATGCTGGATTGTTTGCAATTATATACGTAGTTATATTTAATCTAATAATAAAATATTAAACATAGATACACAGAAAAACGTTATATGAGATAGAAGTAATTTCAAAATTAATTGCTAAGTAAAAACTGTACTAGGTACATTGAATACAGAGAGTGCGCGAGCGAGCCCGCGTCCCTGTAATGATTGCGGAAGAGAAGGGGCACCCCAGGTTTTTAGTGAGTATGCTGTCTCACTTCGGGACCGGTGAGTCCTACATATCCACGAATCTCCCCCGGGGCTGGTGTCGAATCTTTAAATGGATTTTCCTGGGTCAAAAAAAAGATACATTATAACACACAATTAAAACAATACCATATCATAAATATCAAAATGTCTTAGGTTTTCTTAAAAGATACCTACACAAGGTGTACAATTAGCGAAGTTTTTTTCCAATATACCCCTTATACAAATTGATATTGCATAGATCTTATAATTGCATAACCAAAATATATAACATATAACATCACACAAATAACTAACGAAAGGGCTGGTGTTTAGCTTATCTACAAATTGCAGTACCAAAATTAGGCATTTATTAACAGCTATACTTTTTTATTCATACAATCGTAAATCAGTGTGGATTGTTGTAGCGATTCGTTCCGATCGGTGAGCTCGGTGAGTCATCATCCACCCCCGTGTATGCACCCGGGAGTCTTCCCGCCAACCCCTGCCGATAAGGAAACCGAGGGAACAAATTTAAATGGGAAATGCCTGGAAATGGCTCACGCTATTGTCGCACGATACCCAAAGGGGAGATATCAAAGACCCAATATCTTTCCGACGATTAGCGCCGATATTTATTCTGTGTGAGAAGTCAAAACAAACGACGCTCGAACTCCATAAATAAACTTCAGTCGAAAACGAGGGACTTATTCCGAACTGATAACATTAATTTACCCAAATTTCTGGTTCACGCCTCTTTAGTTTATGGTAGAATACATGAGTTAGTTTGTTAGTTTGTACTTAGCAGAAGTTCTCGAAATGTTAAGTCTAATGTGTTTGGTGACGTAACTATAATTCTGTGTCCAGGTATATTTCATCAACTTTGTTAGTTGAACACAGCCCGCTCACTGTAATGGGCTTATTGTAAAATATATTCTCGTCTCATTCTAGAAAGTCGTCATTGTTTCTCTCTTAACTCCCCCGACAAAGCTGTGTGAAATGCCCGTCAAAGTTTTATTGAAACCCAGCGAATATGCACGGCTTTAGTTTAACCTTTTATTAAGAAAATAAACACATTTAATTTAGCGTAAATTATATTAAATTTAAAAGTCAGAGCAGGAAGCCACCAGCTGGCGGAGTGCCCAAACAAGCAACTTTTAACGGACGAATAGTTTCGTCTTCACTGCGCGGAAAAGTTAATAGGAGCCGTATAATATAAGTTTAGAGGCGAAGTTGACCGCCATCTGTACAGATTAATGAATATCTATGATTCTTGTTTCTATTGTTTCATTACTTCGTTCCGTGAACTTAAATATTTCTTGACAGACTTTAAATCAAGGACTTTATGAAATAGGGTAAGTTTGCATCGGGTCGGGACCTAGTTCCCTGTTGAGATAAAGAGTTGGAAGTTTAGCTTATTAACTTGTTCAATCGTAAATTCCGTCAGACACTTTGCAGACGCGCTTTGCCTTATCTGGCAGGCACTCAAGTGGAGTGCTACAGCTACTTACTGAATAGATATAACTTCTTCTAATAGATTGTGAAACTATGTTTATTTAAAAAACAGCGCAGCCTGCATTTTCGTTATTTGATTCCTGCATATACACTACATAAGCAACTACACAATTATTGTATAGGTTAACTACTACAATAATAAAAACTTAACTAAACTAAGCTTAACTAAACTAAACTAGCTACACTACCTACTACAAAGAACACTTATGGACTGTATAATAGCCGCGATGGCCTATAGACAGTCCAAGTGCTCCAGCCCACTACCCAACATGCTGGTCGCATTGCCACGTTGAATTGCAATGCTGATGCGTTGGGCCAAATAAGTGCCGGCATTTTGGTCACGCGTCGCATCGACCAGGCGCTCTGATAGACTTTGGAAAACGCGATGAGCTCCCGGTCCCCACGGACCCAGGGTCTCAACACCAAACGGCTCAAATATGTAACCGCTACCGAGATTACTATATTTGCGCCGTTTTAGCTGCTCAGGTAAATGTAGGTATATATTTTTTTACACAATAAAAAAGCAGTTTACAATTGAGTAAGTACGTTTTATTAATTTTCAAGTTTTCTTAATTTTGACTATATACTAACTTACACTAACACCACTACCACCACCACTAATTATCACTAGCCGGCTTCGTACTTGTTATCTAAAGGGGTTTCTCTCGACTCACAAACACATAACGCATAAAAAAGAACATTAAAATCAGCCCAGCCATTCAGTGACATACACAGTACACACGTACTAGAACTCGAAGTAGATTATAATACGTACTACATCATTTTTTTATTATATAATGATTATAAACTTGACTTAATATGTGTGTCATAACATAACATTGTGTTTTGCAATATTTACCGCACAAAGACAAAGGAACTACTAATAGTTGTATTATACACATACCAAAGGTCGTAAGTGACACAGAGTAGAGTAGTTAATTGCGTGTTCTAATTACAATAGCTCCACCATAGAGGGGAGTGTACTCTATAAACTTAGTTACATTACACTCGCTAATTTGTTTAATGGCAGTTTACCCGTGTGTTTGCTCTCAAGGGAACAATTACTGTCTCATTTCTTTGCATTCGCGTATTACTTCATTTAAAAATACTTAATATATATGTGTTAGGTTTGTTATAATGAGAATTTAATGTATTTCAGTTCTTTTCTCGCATTTTAAATTAAAAGCCTCAAAATTGTAGGTAAGCAATATTGTGTTCGGTATAGTCTTTGAGTGACAAGACCTTGGTGTCAACTAATTTATTCCCCTCATAGGTCTAGTTCAGGAAAAACTGACACCGCCGTCTGTTAATTATTTAGTCTACTTATTATAAAAATGTGCGATTAGCATAAAATTATTAAAAACAAACGGGTAGTATAGGTACGGGTATACATAATATTATGGGTCTTATAAATTTTCATATTAATTTTCTTGGCAGCCTACTCTGTGGTGTGGTGGTTGAGTAGGTCGGCTCATAACCCGGAGGCGGCGGGTTCGATGCCAGCGCCAGGACAAAAAAAGCGCAAATACTTGTTCTGTGTTTGGGTATTGTGGAACCATGGTCCTCGTAGTTCCTGGATCCCTAGATACAGGGAATCCTAGTTAGGGTCCAGGTTCTAAATATGTGATCGTTGGGTGTTACTATTATATTAATGGCGTTCGACACTGTCTCTGTCCCTCTTCTTTTGATGAAGATGGAAAATATTGATATTAGGACCGCGTTTATATAACCTGATTTCTAAAACCTTGGAAATATATCCACTTCCGAAAAATGAGTGCAAAAGAGTGGTTCAAACATGGCTGTCAAAATTGACCTATCAAGAAACTGAAAACCTACTTGTAGTTTCTAAATAATAAATAAATAAATAAACATATATTTTAATTAAACTATATTTGTATTATAAACACATTTCCCTTCATCTAATACGTTGATTTGTTTTAAAAAATATTTTTATATTGTTTGTAATCGTGATAAGTAGCTTTAGCCTCCTAACAGATAACTCATAAATAAATACATATTTATTTATTGTGTCAAATTATCTATCTTACATAATTACACTGTCGGGAAGTGCCAGTACCCTGTAACACAGTTTATACTAGTACAGGGTACATGGACTTATCACTTAAGTTGGACTAGATTTACTAAGATATGGAAGATATATATGTTTGATTTTATAAAAAGCTTTATATTCTACTTACTTAAGAAACCATGTAACCCAAAGTTATAATGAATAAATAAAATAAATAAATAAATAAAATATTATACAATTTATTTTTATTCTACCTTCAGATGAATCCATATTTTTCATCGCTGTGAAAATAGCGGCTATAAAACCAGTGAAGTTGCCTCACTATAACTCAATAAAGTCTATATAGGTGCGCTTAAAAATGAAATTAACCTACTGCCAAGCCTTCCTTTTACACTAAACATTTGAACTTAATTAAATTGCGTCACAGTGAGCAACCTACACGTAGTTTCCCAAAATAAATGGTCAATTAGCCTATGCAAATTGAATAATTTTAAAATATTCCCGGGCTGGGCATGTCAAGGGATAACCGAGGTGAAAACTCAAACTAGTTTGACCCTCGGCACATCGCTGCTCTGATTAACAAAAGTTTGCAGCACTAGTCGTACTGTTGCACGACAGTTTTATAACGTTCGCTTTTGAATGTCTTGTCATAATAACGCGATTAAGTCGAAGGTACACTAAGGAAGAGGAGAGAATATAGAGATCCGCAGGAGAACAAGAGTGACCGATATAGCTCTTAGAATTAGCAAGTTTTAATAGCAATGGGCAGGCCACATCGCTCGTACAACTGACAACCGATGAATAAGAAAGGTTCTTGAGTGGCGACTACGAACCAGAAGACGCAGCGTAGGCCGACCGCCCACTAGGTGGACCGATGATCTGGTGAAAACCGCGGGAAGATGCAGTAGGCGAGCAGCCGCTCAAAGTGGCGCTCTCTGGGGGAGGCCTATGTTCAGTAGTGGACGTTTACAGGCTGTTGATGGTGATGATGATGAACTAGGTTATAATACTATATACAATCGACCCCAAAGGTTCTGCTTCTTTGCTTGCATGGGGATCATTTTAGATGCCACTATTAATAATGCTCTTTCAGCAGGCAGTATTAACACTCTAAACCCGAAATAGTAGAAAGTTATTTTAAAATAGATCACGCTAACTCAGTTCTACGCACTTACACCCAGACAGACACCTCATGAATAATCCAGCTGTCACCAGCCTGAATAATTGACCGCGGCAACTTTCGCCTCCTGGAAGATTCATAAACTTGGTTAAGTTTTATTTATCAAATCCTGCCGGCCACAAAACATCGGAACTCCAAACTCCTGTAATTTAACTCACGGAGTGTACCGAAGTTAATCCTGAACAAGTGGAGTGAAATTAAGTGCTGCTAAATAATGGAAAATGCTCTCTAAATTAAGTAGATATAGGATACCAAAGACGTAATCTGAGCCTAGTGCAAATTAATATAAAGTTTGCGCAGTTCATGCGGACTTTATTAGGAAGGAAACTTTCTTAGTTGGTAATGTAAGCTGCCTCTGTTTTTGCACAACAGGAGGGCGATGAGGAAACTTGCACAATATGTATGTAGACATACTATATTAACTTAGACAGACATCATTCTAGACTAGACTAGACATACCATATTAACTTAGACAGACTATTTTAATGGTGTATAGAATAAACCTAATTTACTTCAACACTAGGTAGGTACCTACCTACCTAGTGTTGAAGTAAATTAGGTTTATTCTAATCAAGTACCTACTTGATTATGTGGGTGCATCCCCACCTCTACTTATAAAGTCTGTACTTAGGTATAAATTTCATTATTTATAAAAGTAAGTAAATAGATAAAATTATACTTTATTGCTTGTTTGTGTATGGCGTTTACTAAAGATTATAAAGTCTGGCGTTTATCGATTACAGTGAACTCCAGTGGTATTCAATCTACTAGTGGATCGAGCCAGTAGATCCTAATAGATTGAGGGTAAAAGGACTGATATGGATGAAATTCTGCACACAAATTGCTTATTGCATCAAGATCAAAATAAGATATCTATCAATATAAGATCTTGCTCTTGCGGGAAATGGGTAATTTTCCACCCAAAATTGCATGGCACTCACAAAAAATATAACTTGAAACCTAGCAATAACCTAAAATAAATTAATAGAAAATCAATTTATTGCCACTACAGATACAAAATAATAATAAAAGAGAATGAGGTAACAGCTTAAAATAGTACTACATAAACGTTTATATCATATGACAATGGGCAATGGTTTCTCGTGCTTTTTTATTAGTTGAAGATTATTTCTTATTCGCTCATTCTCAATCTCAACGAACAATAATTTCGAGGATATTCTTTCATATTCATTTAAATAGCAGATTGTCTTAAGTATCAATATATGTGCCCTGTAAGGGCGCTGCACATTTACATTTCGAGTGGTTTCTACAATAATATATACCTACGTATGTCGGTACATGTCAATGCTATTATTATTTAATTCTAATTTTATTATTTACGTCAACTTATTTATTCATTTATTATTATATATTCATTACTATTATTATCATCAAATTCTTGTTAGTCAGGAGATTGCAAAGCGTTTCAAAAGATTATTAATATTTATTATTTACTATCCACACCCTATTTCTTCATGCTCAGGATTACACACCAAGTCTTAAGTATTGGTAGCAGTATGGTATATACTCTTAAGTGAAGTGTTATGAGTCTTACATAGGACAAGCAGGTAATTGGTAAAAATGCACCGTATATAGCCTGCTCCTGCCACAAATTCTTATAGAAATTATGTTTTTTTTTTTTTTTTATGCGATTGAATGACGTGACGAGCTAGTCGTTCACCTGATGTTAAGCGACGCGGCCGCCCATAACAGTTGCAGTATCACTCGGATCTTTAAAACAATAAAGTTTCGCGTGACACTGCACTGCGCACGTCATCCTGAGACATCACACAGTCTAGTAATCAGATTACTAGACTGAGTAATCAGGTCAGAAAGTCTCATTTGCCCAGTAATTTCACTAGCTACAGTGCCCTTCAAACCGGAACACAGTAGTGCTTGCACACTACTGCTTGGCGGCAGAATAACTGGCAAAGCGGTGGTACCTACCTAGACGAACTTTGCAGAAAAGTCCTACCACCTAGTAGAAGTAAGTAGTATATGTAGAAGTAAGTAAGTAATGAGCAGAATATAGAGCGCTCATGTAAGAGACGCACATCTATTATTTATATTCCACCACAAAATTGGAAGCTCAATAGTAGAAACAGACAATTGCTCTACAATAGTCAACTCTATTAGCCAGAATAGAGGTCGCGCGTCAGTTTTTCGTGTCTCGCCCGGCATAGTTACTCGAAATCAGGATTAATGTCTGTGTAAGCGATAAGCCCACCGCAAATTGTCCCCCGCCATTTTATCCCGCGTCAGGCATGCTGGTACATCACGCGTGATGGAACTTTATGTGCCTGTGTTGGAACCACCGTCTGTCTTGGACTAAGCCCCCCTTTTGTTAAGCTTTCGTCTGTTTTCAAGGCCAGACGATTGTGAGAGAGAAAACTTTCTAATAGGACGTAAGCAAGGAAACTTTTGAAGATACGTGATTTTAGTGTAGGCAATAAAATCGTGTGTCTGAAATAACAGGATCTTATAAGTTTTAGCATGTTTCTTTGTCTACTGAAATTATTGTTATTAGGACTTGTTCACGAAATGTAGGCATCTACGTAAGCGAAAGACAATAACTAAGGTAATAATATAATATTTGCGTTCAAATTCAAGCAATTCATTCCAATTATAAAAGATTAAATAAAACTTAA
Organism: Ennomos quercinarius; assembly: GCA_910589525.2. Classification (NCBI taxonomy): domain Eukaryota; kingdom Metazoa; phylum Arthropoda; class Insecta; order Lepidoptera; family Geometridae; genus Ennomos; species Ennomos quercinarius. Next base: position 13,977,415 of record OU342493.1, read on the forward strand.
ACTGATGTGAAATTTAAAGACCTGTTGCTTTGAGTCGTGTGCAAACATTAACATAACATCTGCACTTGCCATGTTAATATAAGCTGGTATATGCAAACAACATCAGAACACGCCCTTTGAGCTATCTTTCTACTAGTCTGCTGTTGGACAAAAGGCAGCAAATCTCAATTAACGTCAAGTCGCGGTCATGAAAGGCCTTCGGACAAATAAGTCTATTTGCCGACATTTAATATTCGCTTCGGGCCACGTTAATTAAGCTGTACGGAGCCGAGTGTGGCCAGGCTCCGACTGACAGCGTTAGTTACATAATCGTAAAATATTTGCGACAACCTACAAAAAAAACCTTCTTGTTCGCAAAGTTACCCAATATTCAAGTAATGCCAGATTGGCGTTATGTCCCTCGACGGACGCGTGGTAGTTTTTTTATTTGTCTATATCACTCGAAGACTTGCCCATTTTTGGTAAAGCTATGAAAGTAAGTAATACGTACTTGTCTTAACGCAGGTACATTTATAGCACATAAACTTACAGTAGGTATAACAAAGGCTGCTATATTCTGAATTAAAAGCTATAAATAATATATACCATCTTCTAATCCCGACAGAGTTACAGCGGCAAATAAACCACCCGCCTCAGCCGTCCAGCGGTTGACCGATAAAAGGCAAAATAAATCTCAATAAGTGTCTCGCCGTGGTGCGAATGAATGATTAAACGTACGCGTTACTTCATTTGTTTTCACTTTAGCTGGGACAACAGCGTGTAGTGCGCCTTTTTCACACGAGGAAAAATGTATAGACAGTAAGGGCATGTATCAGAAGTTGGTTCTAAGATTATTGAACCTACTACAGGCCGACTCCCTCAGGGATTAAATGTTCTAATTTTATCAGGTGTCCATATATATTCAGCAGGTTGGGCTGTACGTTTTCTGGCAGTCAAACAGTTTGCTCAGTACAAAGCCTTTTAACAATTATCGATCGATAGCCAGTAAGTACAAAAAGGAGTTTTTGACCTACAGGAACAGTAAAGATACTTCTAACTACGATAATGTGCGTGAATCAAAATACCTACTTCATTTTATGTGTAGCTTCCCTACTGTCTATAATACAGGTACCGTGACGGCGTGATGTGCCTTCTGCCTTACTAAAGGAAAATTACACCGCCCGTGGGAACTTACAGGAGTAAATCATCATTAGGGGGCGCCACGGTCGCCGGTCGGTGGTCGTGGCGCTCGGTGGAAGTCGCAGAGCATGGGCATGCCTCGACTTTATAAAAGATTCAACTAATATACACTAGGCGGAAAGTAATGGTGCTCTTACTTTCTGTATGAACTAATTTTGTGAGGCTTCGTTTACTTTTCAGTAATCAGAATAGCTTATGGACTAATTTTGTTGTAATAACAATGGGCTCTAACTATATATACGAAGTATAGTAACCCGTGCCGTTGAATAGCGAGCGTGTACGAAATTCCTCTGTTTGAGGAAAATGCACTGCTCTGATTAGTCAGCCCACTGCTGTGATTGGTCAATTGTTACAAACCCGAATTTCTGACTTATGATTTAGGTACCACAAATCGGAAATTCAAGTTTGAAATAGTAACTCAAAAATGTTTTTGTTGTTTGCGTGTATTTGGTGATACAGGGTAGCGTTATTATTTAACAACAAGTGGGTTTATGATCTTAGGTTTTGTGTAATTATAGGCCAGGACTATTTTTAATATAGGTACTTACGAAGATCATTTTTTGTAGGTACTTGTTCTTACTGGTTCTGGTACCTGAAACTTATACGCTTTCCTGTGGAAATTATTAGTTTTCCGGGATAAAAGTTTGTTTTCATAAAATCATTTCAGCTGTTTTGGCGTGAAAGCCACATACTTACAAAGACAACGTTTCACTTTTATGTAGGGAAGGGATGAAATATTAGGTAAATTGAACGGAAGAGTTTAAAATAATATATATGAGTATATAATTAAGTAATATGAGTTAGAAAAAAATAGAGGACTTGACTTTCCCACTACTGGTGCAAATAATACGGCACAATGTCTACATTCACAATCCAGAAAAGATTGGTACCGGTCATGGGCTGGAGCATTTGGACTGTCTATAGGCCATCGCGGCTAGTATACCGTCTAAATGTTCTTTGTAGTAGATAGTGTAGCTAGTTTACTAGTTTTAGTAGTGTAGTAGTTAGTTTAAAGAATAATGACACATTGCCCGTTAAAAGAAAACTCCGATCTGGAGTTTCACTATGTAACGTCAAACAACACAAAAATAATAGACACCTGTTTATAATGTATTAACAAGTAGGTATTGCATTATTAGTAATCTCTAACATCAGGTGAACGAATAGCTCGTTACGTTATTAATTAACATAAAGAATCCTACAAACTAAATAGTCAATTTAATTTGTAACATAGCATAAATGGAAATAGATTAAAACACTTCTGTTTTGTGTAGGCGTGTGGGAAATTGAAAATGGAAATATAGAAAAACCTTATTTCTCCATCCATACGGTACGTACCTACCGTAGCAATGATCTCTACCACAGATACATAATAATATGCTTGTATACCAATTTTAATATGGAACTGGCAACGCCATCTAGTAGGTCTATCCTAAACGATTAGAGCTTACAGAAAGCTCTAGATGTTAGGTAAATAAACTAACTAATAGGAACACACCTTACAGTGAACAGAAACCACGACCTGACACCTATGTACGCTGTAAAAGTTCTTCGTATTTTAGATAGGTATTAGTCTAAAGGCGTAGGTATATAGATCTATATACACAGTTTGTAATGAAGACGCACGGCAAATAACGATGCAATCTCTACTGTTGAGTTTCATGCTAAGTTTTTCGAGTTTTATATGGGCTGCGGTCCAGTCCAACCATAATTATTTTATATCAGGGCATAATTAAATTATATAAGTACCTATAGAAGATAATAAGAGTAGCCTTGTGAATCTAAGAAGCGTTGAGTGTTGGCTAATTCAGCAAATTACACCACTTTATTTAGTTATAATGTACACCTAACCTACCTATATGTATAGGTACACTGTAGCGCTTTCACCAAACAAATGTCATCATCATCCTCTTTGCCTTTTCTCATTTGTTATTAGGGTCAGCTCCCAATCTAATCTGTAGCGGCGAGCTACCAGAATTACATGAGTGACTGCCATCTAACCTCGCAACCCATAAGGAACCAGTAACAGGGATGGTTAGATCAGGCGTCAGATTCTATCAGGCGTCTGACTCGTTCTGACGGAGATATTCTTATGACAACCGGGACTGACGGCTTAACGTGCTCTCCGAGGCACGAAGCGACTTAATCGAAATGTATCTCAAGGAATTGATTTTCATGTGGTTCTCGATGACGATACGATGATAGATTTTACTCTTTAGTGTCTAGTTTGCATAAAAATGTATTTATGAAAGAAACTGTGCACACGTCAGGCGAGGCTTTTAGAAGGTTATGACCACTATTTAGGTATAGCTATACATTATTAACACTCCAATTTTATCAATATAATCATTATTTTGAAAACTAAAGCGGTGTGACCTAAATAGCAGGCGGTGCCCGCGTGGGCTTACCGCTTTCATGTCAATGTTACTGGAACTAAACCATTAGGTATTTTGACAACCTCTGTGGTATGGTGGTTGAGCAGGTCGGCTCATAACCCAGGGGCGACGGGTTCACTTCCCGCGGCAGGACAAGTATTTATGGACATAAAAAAGGACATACTACTTGTTCTGTTTCTAGGTATTGTAGGACCATGGTCCTCGTAGTTCCTGGGTCCCTAGATACCTAGGGAATTCCAGTTAGGGTCCAGAATCTATATGGTGATCATTGGGTGTTATTTAATATTTAAGTACTTTGGGCATTACTTATTAAAAACATATTTACCTATTTATGGAAAAAATGTTAAGAATGAAATCGTCATATGATTAATGAAGTACAGAAACAAAATAACTAATCTAGAGTCATCGTGTACAAATGACAACAAAAACAAGACTCCCCCTATTTATAAAGTGGCAAAAACGGCTCCCGTAGTTCTATGAAACAATTTTCTGGTTTGAGTCATACGAATTGACCTGCGTTTACCGGTTAATCTAATTGTGCATCGACATTGGCGCACGTCATCACGCAGTCACTACCCTCTTCGAGTCCAGTCACCACATAACCCTTTAATTAATAAAAATAAGGCACCTCTTGGAACAATGCACTTTTTTGATTTCTATCAACTCCTGCACGAATAGGTTTGACATTGGCAGTGCCGGCGACTGCGCATGCGTGAGAGACACACGCGACCAGATTTAAATTTAGAAACGTCGTCGCCGGAATTCGCTGGCCTATTTCGATGCCGCAAACGGCAGATTTTACTGAATCAAAACTGTAAGGCATTCGCGTAATTGAAAAATTGATGATTGTTTAGCTGGAGCAGGCATTGAGTTATCTGGTATCTGGTCAATGTAGTGGCGTCACCTCCTGTGAAGTGTTGTGATGTGAGTGCGCCGAGTGAAGTGCGTGTGATCAGATACGTTGACAACTTCTCGCTAATTAATTTATATCAATTGAAGATGTTTACGAGAGCACTTTTACTTTTATTGCTGTTGTGTTGGGAACAAGGTATTTATTTACTTAATTTTTCTTTTATTTATTTTAACGTGTTACATGGTTTTAGTTGGTAACATAAGTGTCACTGTCACAATGGTTGTTATAAAAGTCTCATAGGTAGATAATAATATACTGTTGAATTTTAATGAAATATCTACGAGTTTGTAATTAAATATTTTAGCACTTGCTCAGCTGTAGTTCAATACAATATTTTGTTGAATCCCTTGTTGCTACTCTATCAATATTACACACAGACAGTCAGCTGCTCATATCTGTCACAAATTACTTCGTTTCATTCGGTACGGCAAATTCAAATTTTCTTGAGTTTTTTGCTAATAATAGCTTAATTGCCAAACATGATTACATGAAAAATGATTTAACGTAAATAAATAGAATGTATCAACAAATTTTAAATTTTGATTAAAAGTATTACCTAAATATCATTGGTTTAGCAACAAATGGCAATAAACCAATTTCGTATTGGCTTTTCAGTCTATTGCCATTTGTCGCTAAACTAATGATATCTAGGTGATACTTTTAATTGTAATTTATTGATACATTCTATTTATTTGCGCAAAAATTAGTTTTCATGCAATCACGTTGACTAATTAAGCTAATATTGGCAAAAACGCAAGAAAATTTAAATTTGCCGCGGTGAATGAAATGTTCCACCAGAGTAGACACAGAATAATGAATAGTCAGCAAAGACCGATAGTCGGCAAACGTAGGTAGATATTAAAAGTACAGGCAAAGGGCATGCCACGAATTGATGCATGATGTATAGACGATATCACAGACGGAAGTGATGAAAAACAAAAATACTAACTAAGTAGGTACCTCTATCATCTTCTTTTCGCGACTCTTATTTAACTTTCAATATCTGCAATTCTAGACCATAACTATTAGCCGCCAAAAACGCGCAATTTTTACAGTGAAATCTCCACCGAAAACAACTGCAGAAGAATTTCATATGTGCATATATAAAATGAAATTACTAATGACAACAGATATAGACACCTATATTTACCAATTAGAGCAGCATATTTTGGTCTTCCTATTGTCCTACGCATTGAACTGCAGCTAAATTATTATTACAGTAATAGGTCTGTGCAGTATTACATACACCTGCACTGTTGCATACCATGATATTCTGTGCTACCACCTAAGTATATTAAATATTCATGTTCTAGACACAGTATGGAGCGTACAGCTGCTGGAGTTGCGTATGCCGGCTCACGCTAACGAGGGCGACGTGGCCCTCCTGGACTGCAAGTATGACCTGGAGGGCGATGAACTGTACTCTGTGAAGTGGTACAAGGGCCAAGAGGTGTTCTACCGATACGTGCCTAAGAACACCGAGCCCACAAAGTCGTTTAAGACGCGTGGAGTTAATGTTAATGTGAGTTAGTTTTTTATTTAGATGATCGAGTCTTATAAAAGCATGATTCATACTACTAGTAGGATTTAATTTAGGTGTAGTTATAGTAATTTAGTAATTTTAAATGGTTTTGGATGTTGGCATTAAACACAACAGTCCAAATAAGGATAAATTCGAGCACACTTAGATTCTTATGGTGGGAAAATAACAAAAGTACTAAATCAATAAGCTTCGTCCTATCTTTTCGTCCAAAATACCGCAGAGCCTGAAAACGAAAGTTTTCAATCAGTGTGTGTTGCCAGTGATGACTTATGGAACTGAGACATGGTCTCTTACTGTTGGCCTCATTAGTAAGCTCAAAGTCGCGCAGCGAGCTATGGAGCGAGCTATGCTCGGTGTTTCCCTGCGAGATAAGCTCCGGAACGAGGAGATCCGCAGGAGAACTAAAGTGACCGATATAGCTCTTAGAGTTGGTAAGTTGAAGTGGCAATGGGCAGGCCACATCACTCGTAGAACTGACAACCGATGGGGAAGAAAGGTTCTCGAGTGGCGACCACGAACCGGAAGACGCACCGTAGGCCGGCCCCCCACTCGGTGGACCGACGACCTGGTGAAAGCCGCGGGGAGCCGATGGATGCAGGAGGCGAGCAGCCGCTCAAGGTGGCGTGCTCTGGGGGAGGCCTATGTTCAGCAGAGGACGTCTTCAGGCTGTTAATGATGATGATGACTAAATCAACAAGCAAAAAATGAATCAAGAAAACAAAATATCATGGTTCTCCAGGACGTGGGCCTCAGGGATCGGGGTACTGCGGGAGTAACCCAAGATCAGCACCCCATCTTGTGACGAACAAAGTTTATTGCTCCAGGAAATCAAATTGAATTCATATTACTGTATTAAATCAAAGTTCCGTGCGAAAAATCTATCACTACATTGATCACAATCTTAATTACCGTAAAATTAATGCACCCTCCCTTACAAGCAATCGGACGTGCTCTATCCCATTTTGAGACACAAATCATTAGAATGCGATATATTCCCAATGTGATCCAGAATGTAACATAGAGCGTCGTATAAATTTTTCCATGACAAAATAAAGCTTCGCTTTTAAGGTTAACGTGAACTCATTCATTCAGTTGATCGTACCGTCAGAGAATAAAAATAGGCGTTCTAGCGTCACCATTTCACAATGGAGGTATGACATAAATATAGTTTATTTCATGGACACACAGCTGTTTTTAATATCGCTTATGGAACAAGCTCTAAGCTTTGCAGTTATTTCCGATACCACCAGTGCCATGTGCTGGTATTTGCGAAGGTTTGCTGTAAATAATTTTAATTCTCCTATCACAAACAAAAACGCAAACATCTCAAACACTTGGGATTTGATCCGCGTCAGAGATAAAGATGTTTTTTCACATATTTCTTGCCATGTCATAGATGCTGTTAGGTAACCAATATAGCCCATCGAATTAGCAAACTGAAGTGGCAGTAGGCTGGTCACCTTTGCCACAGAACCGACGACCGCTGGGGTAGACGTGTTCTTGAATGGAGACCGCGATTTGGCAAATGATGTGTAGAACGCCTTTCGACTAGGTGGAGCGACGATATACGCAGTGTCTGGCGGCATCGGCAGCTGGATGAAATTAGCCGAGGATCTGGTTAAGTGGCGAAAGAGAGGCCTATGTTCAGCAGTGGACTGATACAGGCTGATGATGATGATACTAATACAGTATAATACAATATAATAAAGTTCCGAGTGACACTGGAACTGTTATGGGCGGCCATGTCGCTTAACATCAGGTGAATGACTAGCTCGTCACGTCATTCAATAGCATAAAAAAAAAAATAAAAAAAAAAAAAAGTATACTACCCTGTTACTGCTAACTCTGATAATCTACAAAGAAACCAGATGAATACAAGTATACTAAAAATTTCTATATTGAAGAGTTATAGGTACCTTACTTACCCCTAGCTGAAAAACATTACCACCAAATGATGGCGACCATAATTTACGATAGATGTATAAGAAGTGTTCAAACACTCGAAGGACATGGTTATAACGTAGCAGTTTGTTTTCTCTTAGGTTACAATAATAGGAGTTACAAATACTTTATAAACATAGATTGATCTAAATAATAAACTCGTTATTGATATTGAAAATACTATACGGGAACAATCCGGTAATCCGAATCTACTACCTCACTCACTAAATTTTAGAATAGACTATTAGAAATAGTATATAGTTAACTTCAAAACTTTACTACAACAGTTATTTCCACAGACCTGCATGGACCCCGATTCCCAACCCATAAAGTTTTGATTCGAAATTTACACTCTCCATCTCCGTCTACTACATTCAGGATAAAGGAGACAGAGAGTGTAAATTTCGAATCGAAACGTTTTCGATGGGTTGGGAATCGGGGTGCTAGAACCTTTTCGTTACACTCTTCTATAACAACATAAAACATTTTATATTATTATGTAGGTATTATGATATGATATTATAAAGTTAAAACGGGTCTCTTCGCGCACAGAAGCATTGATAGTGAAGTTTTACAAGACCAAATGCGGGTAGTTGGAGACAGCGCCCCGCCTGTACGATGATGACACGTTCTACTCCAGTCCCCTCGTGACCACGGCCGATATAACTTGATCGAAATGTCGAGGTTAGGCTAAAATTGTTTTTTGATAAATTTCTGTGCGCGACGACACCCTTTTAAACTTTATAAGATGAGTTCGATTCGCGAAAGTTTAAAATGTGTTACTATGATATGATTTCTGATTATTAACACATAATATTTTGATCAAAAAAGTTTTAATTAAACCAACGTGATAATCAAATTCAGCGTTTCGCCATTTCAGATGGAGAGATCTTCTAGTACGGTGGTTGTTCTGGAGAACCTCACGAAGGAATCGGAAGGCGAATACGCGTGCGAGGTCATGGGAGAAGCACCCACCTTCTTTGCGGTCAGGAAAGCCAAACACATCGTTATATACCGTAATTATCTTATACCATTACATAAGCAGACATTTATTCTTAGAAGATAATGAGAAATTGGCCCAATCCACTAAAACACGTGCATAACAATATAAGTACTAGCTGCGCCCTGCGGTTTCACACGCGGATAAAACGTAGCTTATAATATGTTAATCCAGTATACAGGGTGTCCCAAAAGTCAACGTCCAACCAAAAACCCGAGCTAGGCCAAGCAGTGTTGGTTCTCAAAAAATAAATAAAAAATCTATCTCATGTAGTTTCAAAATGACAGCCATTTTTTTTAAATTGACACCCTGTGATGAGTTACTACTACTGTGGCTACAAATCACCTCTTTTCTAATTTTTTTTGTGTGGAGTATTCTTAAGTAATGCTGGAATATAGACTATTCAAAATACTTTATTCCTTACATTGTAATGCTCCTACAAATTCCAATTCATTATTTGCACACAACTTCATTGGAATTTCAGAAAATATCCGTTTTATGCCGAACCATGACCTGAAATGAATGAAATGACTTCATCACTCAACTTTAACAGTCTGTCCTGAAAAAAATGTACTATGCTATTTCGGCAAGTGCCCTTAAAAGTTGACGTATTTAACGGGCTTTCCAAAATAGTACAACACTTACTAAATTATTTCTTAGACGACGAGAAAAAAAATTTCTTAAGAAAGTCGATATTTAGCTTATTATCAGTTAATCATAAAACTTTCTCAAAATTATTCTAATGTCATCTAGGCGTTCCGTAAGGTATAATTAAAGAAAGAGACGAAGAAAAGTTAGAGCGGGACCGATAGTGACGCTATTAAAAGAAAGAGACGAAGAAATGATAGAGCGGGACGGATAGTGACGCTACTTGGCGTCAGTGACTATTATTATTTTTGGGATTGTTTAAATAAAAATCAATTATGAAAAATCAAATGTTTATTTAAGCTATAACAAATGTTCAAATTGCTTGCCACCAGCGCGTATGCACGCCCTACACCTTTTTAAAGTAGCGTCACTATCCGTCCCGCTCTAGCTTTTCTTCGTCTCTTTCTTTAATTACACCTTACAGAACGCCTAGATGACATTAGAATAATTTTGAGAAAGTTTTATGACTAACTAATAATAAGCTAAATATCGACTTTCTTAAGAAAAAAATTTTTTCTCGTCGTCTAAGTAATAATTGAGGAAGTATTATACCATTTTGAATATGTATTTATCAGACATAATATTATGCATTATTCGCGTCTTATTTTATCCTGAGTTTTCCTTCAGTACTTAGTTGAAATTACATTTTCAGGGATAACATCTGCAATGAAGGGTCAGAAAGAAATAAGTACAAATCCCGTTAGTCAAAATATTTATTTTTATACGCGGTGTCTCTCTCAGTTTCAATCCAATACCTACAAGAACCTTGAGGTGATCAGATAGTACTAGCAAAATGTTCCACAAGAAATTTGCGTTGCTTTTACAAAAGGGTCCCAGGGTGCACATTACTTACTTCCAAAGGGTCCGTAAGTAAAAAGTATGGGAGACCACAGGGCATATAAAAATACTTTTCATTTTTTACCAATGTAACTTTTGTTTTGAGAAATTTTGTTTAAGTTTCATACGCATTGAGAACTAATTTGGATATAATTCATTTCAAACCGAAAGATATGACCGATAGCAAAATTATCGTCAACGTAGACTCTATATAGGTTGCATGTGTCACTGACTTTGACTTTACACAAGAATATTGCCGCCAGTTCTTCCAGACAACGGTCCGCACGTGACCGGCGCGAAAGAGGTGTACCACCTAGACGAGCAGGCCGTCATCAACTGCACATCATCAGCGTCACGGCCCGTGGCACAGCTCAAGTGGCTGGTGAATGATCACCCAGCTGCGGAGCAAGACGTACAAGGGCCCTGGTACCGCGTGGCAGCCGACAGACCTGACGCTGTAGAGACCACTCTGCAGTTACGGTTTACTGTCGAACCACGACATTTCGTAAACGGTGCTATGAGACTTAAAGTAAGTTGAGAAACGCTTAAGAAATGGGACCGTTGCTTCATTTACGTAGTGCTTTTGTTTGTGGCATGGTATAACCGAGACACCCCAGACTCCAGTGTGACATTTTGTATTGTAAAATGCATCTGTCTGCATCATGATTACTAGGTGGTAGGGCTTTTCTGCAAAGTTCATCTAGGTAGGTACCACCGCTTTGCCAGTTATTCTGCCGCCAAGCAGTAGTGTGCAAGCACTACTGTGTTCCGGTTTGAAGGGCATTGTAGCTAGTGAAATTACTGGGCAAATGAGACCTTACGATCTGATCTCACGGTCTAGTAATCATATTACTGGACCGTGTGATGTCTCAGGATGACGTGCGCAGTGCAGTGTTAGGTAAAACTTTATACTTTAGAGTTCCGAGTGACACTGCAGTCTGTTATGGGCAGCCGTGGTGCTTAACATCAGGCAAACGACTCGCTCGTCACGTCATTTGTTCACATAAAAAAAAATCTATACTTAGGCTAAAGAAGGGCTGTAACTACCTACACTAAAGTAATATCTATATGTATACCCTATGAAACGGTTCTAAGAATCATGTTTATACCTAAACCAATAAACCAACTAATGTACTAGAAGTATTTCAAATTAATCATGCGAAAGATATGCCTACCTTTTTTTCAGTGTCAAGCAACTATAGCGCCACTGTACCAGCGCGAAACGAACTCTACCCATTACATAGGGCTGCCCTTCACCGTGAACGCTAATCGAGCTCCATTTCAAGTCGGCACGGCTTTTGGTAAAGATCTTTCATTATAATTAGGTATACTAGATATAAGAACATTTTCGCTACCATGGACTAGTTGCGCCACGTGGTTTCACCCGTGGATAATAAGTACCCTATGTGTTAATGTTAATCCATCGTATAAGCGATCTGCATTCCAAATTTCATTAAAATCGGTTCAGTAGTTACGGAGATAGAAAGAACAAACACCCACACAAACTTTCGCATTTATAATATCAGTAGGATGGGAAGCAGGATTATACCATCTATCCTATTGTACATTTGAGTTGACTTACTGAATCTCGGATCTTTCCATAATTTCAACCTAAACAGTGCTATCTACAACATTTATACATTGCAAGCTAGCAAATTTAAATTTTTACAGCACATGGCAGTAATTTAATAGATTCACACTGAGTTTAGATTGATTTTTTAGAATGTATTTGAATGTGTTTTTTGACTACGATCTAAAAAACTTTTCTATCTTTTACAGGTGTAACAACAGATTCCAGTTCAAAACAATCTAAAGCGGTTGTTATTCTATTCCCTGTTTTGTCGTTGATACTGTTGCTTATAGTTTAGTTTTTCTTACAACTCGGAGTTTAAAATAATGCTTTCGTGGATTTTTTGAACTATGAAGCTTTGTTTAGAGATTTTTGCCGGTTCACATTTCGATTGTTTTGTAGGCAATACGTGGTAAATGCGTGGTGAGACCATTTAGATACGCTCAAAATACCAGACTCGGCCTTCATTCCTTTGGATGTGGCCATATCGTAAACATATTTTGAAGGAGTATTATTTTCGTTACATTAAAAACTTTATCATTACTCTTTCCTACTTCTAGCTGGTGCTGGTCTAGTATCTACCTACGTAACTATCTATATGTTTCTGTTTAAAATAATTGCATACCTCGTTAATACGATTTCATTTATTTTGTTGGCATTTACGTTGCTTTTAATATAATAACTATACCATATATTCATATTCCGTTTATTTTCACAAATGTTGTCGTATTATTTATTTATGATGATTGTTATTGATGGTCATTGTTTTAATTCTTTTATCAACTCTAAGACGAGATTTCTAAAGGGTGCTTTAAAAAATAAAATTAATTATCTGTGATTATAATATAGAAAATGTATTTACATTATTTCATTTATCAGCTCTCAAGCAGTTATCCACGTCCTCAATTCATTTGCATGGTCATTCATTCGTTTACTAGAGTCATATTGTTCAGTACCCAGATCCCCGTGGTCCATTGGGTCCTCCACTAGGGTAACCCTCCTCACCTCCTCTACCTCCAGATTGACCTCTTGAGTTTCCTCTACCATTTCCTTGAGAACCTCCACGTGATCCTTCTCTCGGGTATCCATCACTTCCTTGCTGTCCACCAGGATATCCTTGACCACCTCCATTCAAAGATTCTGATCCATCTGAATTAAAGCCGTTTTGACCCGGACGTCCACTTGGATAACCTTGAGATCCTTGACCACCAGCATCACCAGGACCTCCTCTAGGATAGCCTTGACCATCTTGATTCCCCGGACCTCCAGCTCCTAGCCTGCCACTGGAATAGCCCATGTCTCCACCGCCTAGTTGATACCTGTCAGTTTGGCCACCTTGTGCACCAGGATAACCATCGTTAGAGTCGTCACCCGGGAAACCTCCAGGGCCTCCCTGAGCGTACCCTTGGCTGCCTCCTGCAATACATTTAATATAATGTAGTTACAATTTTAGCAACATAGCAAAGCCACATATTAAGTCGGTAAAAACTAATCATCTCCTAAGAAAAAATAATTACCAGCACCAAAAGAACCAGCTCCTGCACCTCTGTTGCCTCCGTTCCCACCTAAAAAAACATTAATCGAATAATAAATTTATTAAATATGAATTATAATAAATTTTAAACACTAATTTTAATGACAAGATAAAAATAGCTCTTATAGCATCTTTTATCTTGGAAGTGCGTTTAATCTAAGCAGTTGATGGTGCACGTTCCATTCCAATACTGTACAACCAACAGGTAAACACAAACCCTCGTAACGTATCTGGGGCTTATATCCCTCCAGGCCCGCCTCGTACTCCACCACCTGCTTCCTGCCATCGGGGAGCAGCACGTTGTACTCCCCAGTGGCCAGGTCGCCATCGCGTTGTTCTGAATGACCAAATTTAGTACCTGTCTGAACGTCATCCACGTCATAGCTAAACTCGTACTTAGCTGGCTCCTGCAGGTAGTATAAAATAATAATTATTACTATGTAGCAGTATTTACGTTTTAGTATTTCACCATACCATTATTAACACATAACTCACATCGTTGTTGCCTCCATCAAAACCCTGACCACTAGAACCTCTTCCACCACCTGCTCCTCCAAACCCAGGAGCTCCATACGACGATGATGGTGTACCACTGGAACCTCTATTGCCAAACTCTCCTTGTGAGCCAGAATTTGGAGCTCCATAAGATGAATCTAGTGAGCCCTGAGATCCAGGGCTGTTGCCGAAGCCTGCGCTACCTGGTGACTGGAAACCAGTTGCTGGAGGTCCATAAGAGCTACCTGGCTTTTGGCTAAATCCAGAGCTTGAGCCAAAACCACCATTCCTTCCTCCAGATGATAAACCGTTAGAATTGGACCCACTGTTCGGTGTGCCATACGTGGACTGCAGACCGTTTCCATCGCCAAACTGTGACTGACCACCAGATGATCGCGAAGAACCTGGTCCACCTTGTCCTGGAGCTCCATACTGTGAGCTCGGTGTTCCAACACTACCTCCTCGCCCTTGAGAACCAAAACCTCTTTGTTGATTTCCCGATTGTTCAAAACCTTGCGAAGGAGGGCCATACTGTGTATCCAAAGGATTAGTCTGGCCTGATTGTCCTGGTGGCAAATAGTTATCCGACAAGGAATTCTGGCCCAACGATGCGCCATCTGATCGATTAGAGCCTCCTGAACCAGACCGTGGTGGACCATACTTAGATGACGGTCTGCCACCAGCACCCGACGATGGAGGTAAGTAACTGTTCACTGGTGGTTCACATTTGATCACAGACCACGTCAGAGCAGCAACCCAAATTATCGACTGAAAACACATTACACATTAATATTTTAATAAATCAAACAGGCAACTGGTAAACTCAGACTAGCTACATGACTTTGACACTCACTAAAATCATTTCGAATGAGTTTTCATCAACTAATAATATGTTTGATCAGAAATATTGAAGGGATGTGTTCCTTTACTAAGATTTGTCTTTTGAATACATTAAGTCTGAATAGGTGGTCCTTATATAGTGGTGCCCGCGGTGGTGAGCGTGATATCAGTAATGTAGCAAGATGGCTCACGCGTGGCCTAGTCCTGCACGAGGGAAGGCTAGGGCCGAGAGGTAACTGCTATCTATTCTATGGCTGAGGGCTGCGGTGCCTTTCGTAGTGCGGTGCTTGTACCGTCACTTACATAGCATGTCGTGACTTATACAACGGGAGCTCTTCTAATTCTAGGTACCAGTGTACAAATGAGAACAACATTATTTATGCCGACAATAAAATGGTGTCATAAAACTACGGAGTCATATCCGTCTTTAACAAAGTTTGATGTAGGTAACACTAAAGCTTAGCATCATTCTTGACCTTTGCTAAGAGGTGAGTCTCTACAATGTTATCACTTGGTGTGACAATAAGCATCAGCTCATATAGACTTTTTTGTCGTACAATTCATGCAAAATCAGACAATGGGTCTCAGAATTTACCCATTTACATAGGTCAAGTCTATGCAATTGGCTTGTAATTTTTGCAAATTAATTGGGGTGATCTTTAGTTAGTACACTGAGAAAAAAAATAGGTCACGGTTACGTTTTGTCGGACAACGTAACATATTAGGTAAACACAACCGAGTGCACTTTTTAATACAGATTTTGTGATTTTACTAACTCATTAGGTTATTTTAACCTTTTACCCAGTTAGGTGATTAACTAACTGGTTAACCTAACTGGGTAAAAGGTTAAAATAACCTAATGAGTTAGTAAAATCACAAAATCTGTATTAACAAGTGCACTCGGTTGTGTTTACCTAATATGTTACGTTGTCCGACAAAACGTAACCATAACCTATTTTTTTTCTCAGTGTAGGTACCTAGGCACAGAGCATTTAAAAATATGACGCTTGGGGGCGAAGCGTATTTTTTTTTCTTGCTCTGTGTATGCAGGCATAAATATAAGATGATATTTTATTTATTTTAGAAATCTTCATAAATGTCTGACTCATAAAATAATATCGGAAATCATAATAATTGTAACATAGATTTACGTGAATTGTGTTGAAATTGAGTATCCCAATCCAGATAATTATAATACTTATCACACTCAATTATGCAACATTTCTATAGAAACCTCATTCATCACAATTGTTTATTACCACCATTAGCAACAATGTACTTTGTTCAGCTCCATCTGGATCCGCGATGACGCGTGATGCGATCCGCGATCCGCGTGTCGCGTCGTTAGTTAGCGCGAATCGTGCGCGCGTGTGGCGAACGTGGCGCAACAGAGGCGCTCGCACGGTACTGTATTTTGTTGTCAGCGCTACTCCGAAAGCTCTACACAATAATAATAAATGCAACTATACGTAAGGTTCTTGTCAAGCCGTAGCCACCCCGGTAGAACATCACTGGCGTTATAATATCGCGTCGGGGAAGTGCGGCGCCTTTCGTCAGCGCCTCGCGACAACCTTAGTTTAAATTTAATATAGGAACTCTGATCAAGATATCTTGTTAAAAATCGTTTGAATCCACCTCTGAGCCCCTTTTATATGTATTTAGTTACACCAACTACTACTCTAAAGTAATTACAAATGCAAAATGTGTGAAAAAAAACCAGAAAATATAGCAAAATACTTAATATTTATTTATACGCTTGATTTGTAGGGTTCTGTACCCAAAGGGTGAAAACGGAGTCTATTGCTAAGGTCTGTCTGTCTGTCTGTCCGTCTGTCCGTCTGTCACCAGGCTGTTTCTCATGAACCGTGATACTTAGACAGTTGAAATTTTCACAGTTTAATTTTCACCCTTCGTGCGCGAGTCTGGCTCGCACTTGGCCGGTTATTTTGCTAACATTGAATTGTGCATAAGCAGTTGAAATGGCGATGGTGAAGTCTATGACATCGGCATCGTCGTCATAAACCTTAGTTTATGACGACGATTATGGGCCTTAGCCCATGGTGCCATTTGCTCCCAGCAGGGACTTGCATTTCTGTACCTGCCATTTCTTGTAAACAAATACCTCCAAGGTACCTATATAAGTATTATTTCATTTATCTATATGAATTCCTTTAATTGTATTTCATTTTCTACTGGTTTGTTTTTCTCATTAAACACATAGTTCACATATTTTACTAATAAAAATAATCTGTAGTTTCAGAGTAGGTAGAACCTGAAACACTTCCTAAGACTGATAGCCAATAATAACGAGACGGATGATATAAATACGACTGTTCGATGTTCTCACACTGGGAGATGTGCTCATTTTCTATGTGACTCGTGATTTGACAGAAATCGGTTTACGCCTGCTTCAATGTTTAGGTACTACATTTGTTTGTTTAGGGCAAGATACGTACATGGTTTAAAGAGATTCGTTAAATTCAGCTAATTGACGGATGATGGTTCGATTAGTGTGACCACTGACCAGTGACCTATATTATTAAACCTATAAACGTATGACATAATACTGTAAACAATAAACTTTCTTACTTTTATAAAAATACAAATATTGTAAGTATAATGAGTAGGTATCTATAGTTAATTCCAGTTGACTCCGAAGGTACTATTATTTATTATGTCTGTATCTTACTGCTCCTTGGTACTTTTTGCTACTCTTTCAGAAGATATTTCTCAATCCACGACTATGACCCGACTTGGTCCGACCATCTAAAATATGCACACATAAAATAATCCTATTTGAATTTAGAACATTGAACAAGCGGCAGTGGCAATGGGCTGGCCACATCGCTCGTAGAACTGACAACCGACGGGGAAGAAAGGTTCTCGAGTGGCGACCACGAACCGGAAGACGCAGTGTAGGCGGCCCTCCACTAGGTGGACCGACAACCTGGTCAGCACCGCGGGGAGCCAATGGATGCAGGAAGCAAGCAGCCACTCAAAGTGACGCTCTTTGGGGGAGGCATATGTTCAGCATTGGACGTCTTCAGGCTGATGATGATGACGATGAACAAGCGGCACGTCTATAATATTATCCTTACTTAGGATAACTTTATAGACGCTTCTAGGGACTAAATCACTGAAGGTAACAAAGTCAAAAATAAAGTTTACCTACTTCAAGTTACACATAAATAGCTGGAATTAAATAGCGAATGCTAATGAAGTATTGAATCGGATTTTGTTAAAGACTTTGTTATTCCAAGTTGAACTCTTATCGAAAGTGGGTCAGCTGCGAGATGTGATGACTTTTTCGAGGTTTTTAAGTGATCGTTTCAATGTAGCCAGTCTTTCCCAGTGGTTATAGATTGGTAGTTATTTTAGTCGGGCCAACAGGATTTTTTGTTCCCGTTGGTCAGATTGATTTGACATGATTGTGGTGATTTACCAAGATTTCATAGAAAAAACACATCAAAAATAACTATTTATGTCCTACTCTTGAAGTACCAGGAGACCAGAAATACTGAATAGGTATAAAGGTGTAATAATAATTATGTAAAATACGAACAATAGTACTATATTTACTTGAAAAAATTGTGAAGTAAGTACCAGGGGGCTATAAATAGTGAAGAGGCGAGGCGCAAGGAAGTTCTATAGTAATAGGCGTATATCATTTACCATGCGTTACACTAGTTTTGAGATTCATTCCTAATGTAAAGAAAAATTTTGATGAAGATAAAGCCGGCTGATGAAGTTGGTCCAGGCGTGGTTGGAATATGTTTTTTTTAATGTAAATGTTTGGCGTGACGTGCTAGTCGTTCGCCTGATGTTAAGCGTCACGGCTGCCAATAAAATATTGCAGTATCACTCGGAACTCTAAATTAATATAGTTTTGCGTGACACTGCACTGCGCACGTCATCCTGAGACTGCACAGTTCTTCACACAGTATAGTTATAAGATTACTACACTGTGTGATCAGATCATAAAGTCTCATTTGCCTAGTAATTTCACTAGCTAGAATGCTCTTCAAACCGGAACACAGTAGTACTTGCACACTACTGCTTGGCGGCAGAATAACTGGCAAAGCAGTGGTAAATATCTAGACGAACGTTGCAGAAAAGTCCTACCACCTAGACCAAAAAAAAATAATAATTCAGAGTTAAGCCGTTAAGCGTTCATCGTACTGTCTATACACACACAGTTCGTTGTGATATTACTCAGTTTGTGTGATAACGATAAACGTCACGTCACCACAGTATCTGTCAGCACAAGAGTGTTCGGGCTACGGTCTACTCGGCTATTTAGGTCAATTGTTTTCTAATGATTCGCGTTGATGAGGCTTTCGCTCCGCTTTCTTGCCGCTTGTGCTTTCCGCTCAATTTACCACCAATTAGCGTAAGCAAATGTGCAAATTAAGCAGTGTCAATCATTCCGCGTGATATTTATTCAGAACTTGTTTGTCATGGAGCTAAAATTATTTCAACCAAAGGATTTAGTAACAGTAATAAATTAACATCTGGTTTGGTTGTTACTTCTATATAGCTCTGAAGTATTCAAAGGAATGACTATTATTGTTGATTTTGCTGCTCACATTTTTCTTTATTGGATATAGAAACAAAAATAGTTTTTTTTTAGTAATTTATTTTATTTTATCTTCTGTAATTACTAATTTGGTGTGAAAACTTGTAGGTTTATATAACATTTTATAATTAAAACTAATCATATTATAATAACAAAGTAGGTACGTAAATTAGAGCTACATAAAATATTGTATGATAATTTTGAAATATGTATATTATTACATTTTATCTATACTTACAAATTTACTAAACATATTTGAAGGTGGTACAATATCTAACTATAATGGAAATGCAGTATGAATAAAAATAACTTGATTTTTTAAATCCACATAATATTGGCCAAGTGTTAAAATGTCCAATTTGTTACAACGTCCAGATAATATAGGAAACTAGGTACAATTTTCTTGAATGCAAGGCTTGAAACCAGTTTAATATTAACCGGTTTTTAACGGTTCAACAGTGGTTTTGTCGATTATTTCATTCAGAGGTATGTAACTTTTAAAAGAGTGTTATTAAAACATTACTAGCCTGTTTATTCAGTGGCATAGGTGGTAAGTTGCACGCTGAAAATGTGGCCCGTGTGCGAGTTTAGTCCCATTTAAAATAGCAATTGGGTTACTCGCCCATAAGCTTTACATGATACTGTACCACCTTACACTTGCAAAACAAGTGGTGGTAAAGTGGCCCAACGCACTTCTTAATATTTGTAATACTACTTTTATACGCTTTAATACTAGCCCCCTTACTACTAAATACTGCATAACAGTGGAACAGCTACTCAGAGTTTTCACCTGTGCTGTGCACGTTGATGTGATTTATATACATAAATTATACATGCGGCCGACGACGGCTGCATCCCTTGTTTATTATACGTTTGTTACGACTCGATCTTTGATACTGTAAAACACGACGCGCAAAAATCGTTCTAAGCAGGTTTTTTTGAACGAAACCTTTATGCCAAACTTTGTTACCCGAATACCGTTTTAATAGAGGCTACGGTAGAACTAAACTGGAAGGAAAAGTTCCCCGGGTATTACTTAAGCGTTAACCGCTTCGAAAATTAACCCGGTTTTGCAAGCCTTGCTTGAATGTAGACTGATACGCCAGACCCCATGGTCTGGCGTATCAGTCTACATTCAAGCAATGTCTGGCGCCATCGCCAGACATTGAATTATAAGGAATTAATGTAAATAATCACAAATTCTACTATACGTAGATACGAACTAAAAGACGATAACGATATAAACTTTCCAGAAAATGTTCACTTACTTAGAAAAACAATGAATACATAATGTAAGAAACATAGAATACAAATAGAACTACCTAAGTAGTTTGTAAATACTTATTTACAGTTTTAAATCTAAATAAATGTTAATAAGTATTATACTTATAATAATATGCATAATACCGTCACTGGGAAGAAATTAATCGTCACCTGATAATTATATTTATTAGGTAACGATTGATTTATATAAAATATATAAGTAGGTGTCTATTTATCTATTAATTTTCTATTTTATAAAGACTAAGAGGTAGGGAAATAATACCTAAAGAAAAACGAACGTGGCATAGTAGATGCATATATGTAGTGAAAATTGGTATTCTATATTATATATATATAGGTATGTGGGTGCAAAACACACACTAATGTAATCATTAGTGATGTAGTCTACATCGAATGATGTAGCACAGAATAAAGTAAGTCACCACGCAATATTTGGCAGAGGTTTACAACTTAACACCTACTAAGATATTATAGTTCCTAACTATTCTAATTTATATCTACAACTATCACAACAAGGAACAACGAGTACCTAAACTAATCTACAAGACTACAATATACCTACAGGGCAAATTTAGAGAGAGCCTGCCTCTGATTGCTATTAAAGATCGTTGTTTTACCGTGGACATAAAACTAAAATACCTACCGTATTTCTATCATTACTCACATTATCTTAGTTAGTTAGTTACATTATTTGAGGAAATAACAAATGAACATAATATTAGCGCGTGAAAAATGATTGTTGTTCATTACTGATTCAGGAATTTACGATTGTTTATCGAATCTAATATTACCGCATTGTCTGGGAAAATAATTATTAACCGGCCTTGGCCGTAACTGATCAGTTATGGGCTCGCGTATGTTGGGCTCTGCTACGCCTTAGGCGTACTAGTTTCATTTTCACGTTCGTCCATAAATGATTCTGATGCTGGCCACTGCAGTAATGTACTATTTAAATTTATTGATGATGAATTTTTTTTTGGATCTGCCTAAAGTTATATCATACCGACCGCGTGGTCCCCGCGTAAGAATAAGGGCACTCAATCCTTTCGGCCGTAAGAGCCGGCTAAGAGAATATTCAGGGAATGGGCAGTAGTTATCTCCTCCGCCTTAATTTATAATCTACTGCGATCACTCATCCACCTGCCAAGCGTGGTCATAATGGCAAATAAATAATTATGAACGTACCCGTTAATCTATTATAGAATAATAGGTATCTGACACATAGTCGGTCCTCACGGCAAGCTGTTCTATCAATTTTACAATTTCATTCATGTAAACTTTAGGGCGAAGACTGCATTTGTACATTATTTGTTTTCGCCTTCTTTCCTCGGAAGTGCTGTTCGATCTCAGCTAAAGACTTGCCCTTGGTCTCGGGCACTGCAAATAGTACGAAGAAGAATGCAATGGCGCAAAAAGCTGCGTACATCCAGAATGTTCCCGCTGATGTCAGGACACCCTGTGAAAAGATAGAGCCTCAAAAAATACTTTTACGATCAAAGACCAAACCGCAACTTCCGATGTGTGCAATTATATCCAAATCATAAAAGGTCGGTCGCAAACATAACCTACTTCTGTAGAAAAAAATAAAAGATGAAGGAAATCAAGATGAGAAATCTTGATTTCGTTCATATTTTTTTTTTTGATAAACGATAACCAAGTAAAACAAATCCCTCTAAGACCTGCCTTTAAGATAGCCTACATGTTAGCTATTTGTGGCCACAGCAAAATATATAATTGATCTTGAAAAGTGAATGAAAGTGACGTACAAATTAAAATGTATGGGATGACTGGTTAACGCCTATTGCCGTCGTGCATATTGTTTTGAGAATTCTATAGATTTCTGTATATAAAAGGTTCCTAGTTTCCTAATTTCATACCTCAAGGGCGTGATAAGACTTGATGACGGAGAACATAGAGAGCAGGTTGACGGAGCTGGCCATGGCGGAGAGCTGTGAGCGGTACTGTGCTGGGAACAGCTCGCCCATCAGTAGGAAAGGCAGACCACCGAACCCTAGTGAGAACCCCAGCATGAAAACCACCAGGCTGATGATAGGGAGGTAGCTGGAACAAGTAGTAGTAGTTAGTAGCTTGCCAAGTGTGATAATAATGGCAAATCCGTTATTATTAAACTCGGCATCCTTATATCGTTAATATTCTTACACCCCCGCACTAAGCGTTTTGCATCAAACTTTAAAGTGCGTACCTACTACCTACATACAGCAAATGAGCAGAATACCTTGCCGGCGTCCTTGTTTCCAGCTAACTATAACCTGGGTGTCTTCAAGTCAAGAGTGAACAGGTATCTTCTAGGCAAGCATGCACCACCGGTAGGCCGCATCATCACTTACCATCAGGTGAGACAGTGGTCAAATGCTATGCACAATAAATTATTTTAAAAAACCTACATACTTTCAATAAAATATGATTTAATCAAGTTACGTAATTGTCTTCCCGTCGGCTTCCAATAATTTGTACAATGCGTGTGGTTATCTTACGAACAACAATCATTGAGATATTAGGTATTCCAATCATTTACTGCTAATTCATGGAATAACACAAAAGAAAGTAGCACCAACCCAAGCCAGGACTCCTTCTCGAATTCGAAGTAGAAGGAGGCGCCCATCGCCGTCATGGAAGCGCACATGATGGCGGCGGAGACCAGCAGCAGCGGGCGGCGTCCCGCGCGGTCCACCAGCAGCGTGCTCACACCGTTGCTCAACAGCTGCACCACGCCGATGATGATGGTTGCCGTCATAGCGTCTAGTGTACTCCCTGGAATGATGATTACGTTTTTTGTTGGGTTAAAATAGTTATTTTAATGAATAAAAAAACTATATCTGTGCTAATGGGAAAAAATATTATTTGGAAGGATTAAAATTATAACACGTAGGTATTGGATTCAGTTTCTTCTTTCGCAAACTTATCTAATACTCGCAGTATATCTCACACGAAAAGTATAAGTACTATAAAAATATTTAGACCGATAATAAATGTGTGAAAAAGATAGTATGCTGCTACATAGATCCCAATCCCAGTATTGCTAAAGCTTACAACTCAAATTGCTTATAATTTATACCTAACATAAGCCAGACTCGCCAACTTTCTAAGTCAACTCTCACCTGCGCTTTTAAAGATCTCCACTGTAAAGAATATAACGGAATCGATGCCACTGAACTGTTGGAAGAACAGCAAGGACAAGCCGATGATGAGAGGCTTGATGACGACTGATGAGAAGAACACCTTGCGCGTGAATAGACGTGGTGGGTTTGTTGGATCATCGATTTTCCTGAAAATAATAGCACCATAATTAATTACTGGCCTCTGTTTTCTTGTTTCTATAACTATACGTAAGAACGTTTACAATGGGGACTAAATTAGGTAGACCACGAATTCGTAATCGAATAGATAAAATAATTATACGGTATTGGTTATTTAACGATTGAACATGTACCTACAAACACACAAAAATTCATCCGTCATGAACTTTCAACTCTACGCGTCAGCTAATTGTATCAATCAAGCTGTACTCTTTTGAATGAAGTGTATACTACAAGTTGGTACCTATATAAGGTAGGCATAAAGTTTATTTCATAGGTCAGCTTAAAAACCTAAAGTGAAATGTAACTTACTCATTAATGTCGTCATCTTTGACGGTGGCCGTGGCGCGAGCAGAGAGATGCAGCCACTTGATGGCGTCGGAAGCGTCTAAACCTTGCGCCTCCAGCCAAACTGGTGATTCGGGCAGTGGCAGGAGAACCACGAACAAAGCCACTGGAATGTGAAAAATAATTTGCCTTTGGAACCAAATTGAATAAATTCACTCTCAGGTAATAGCATTATTCCATAGTTAAAGTTACAACCTACTGATTTTGAACGCACCGATGAAAAGAGCACCCGAGATTAAAAATGATGTTGTAATGTTAAAAAAAAAACAATTTAATGTTGTCACTTATAATTTAAAATAAAAATGTTTAATTACCACAAAATATAGCGGAAAAGAAAGCGAGGTATCTCCAGTAGAGCCAGTTGCCAGCTATGTAGGAGAGCAGGATACCCAGGGACATGGACAAGGTAGGCATCGAGCCCAGGCGGCCGCGGATCTCCGGGTCGCAGCATTCGCTCACCTGAAATACGACAACATACGATACACACGATACGATACATGATACGACACACACACACATACACACACACACATACACACACACACACATACACACACACACACACACACACACACACACACATTCATGATACGACATTTGTCATATCATAAACAGGAATGTACCTAATAGAAACGGCTAGGGATCAGTGAAGTTGTTATTTATGGCTGTAACTTGCAATTTAGATTGATTTAGATTAGATTAGATTGAGAATAAATGACACAATAGCCTAGAGTTACTCGTTTCTTACTAGATACATAAAATAAAGGAATAGTATGCATTTATATGTAATATTCTTTGTACCATTAAATTGAATGACGTGTCTTTAAAACAAGCGGCTATTACATCTTCAAAGATTACACTTGAGCACCAACAAAGAACTCATTATTTCAACAGTATAATTATTATCTATTTTAAAGACGTTTGCAATGCAATATCTTTTCATTGAGTAGGTATTTATAGTTCTTTGCTATGAATGAGCTCTTTAACGGCTAATTAGTTATAAGAAAATTACATTTGCATCTTGTTACGCGAGCATATTGATGTGGTTAATTTCTCACGTGACTACAACATTGAGAAAACTACTTTATTTGTAGTTAGGCTTCTAATAAAATGCTCAACTACAACCCATACAGAATTTTAAATCAGTGCCCATATCATACATTAATTTAAGTGCAATAAATGTGTTAACAGCAACCACATCTACAAAAGGTTTCCAGTCATTGACCTTTTGGCTGATTTAGTGAGCATGGAATATTTAAAACGTACCAATGGGTAAACGACCCATTTAGAATAATCGACTTACGTAAACTTGAGCAGTAGCGAGAACGAATCCAACGCAGATTCCTGAGAACATCCTGCCCACCAAAACAAGCGGGAAGTACTTTGCGAAGCCGAGAATGAGCCAGCTTGCCACCCACAAGGGTGCAGTAAGTTGTAGCGTCCGCTTGCGACCAGCACGTTGCATCAGCGCTCCCGCCACCAAACTACCAAAGAACGCGCCCAGTGGAGGTATTGCACCTGTAATTTACAGATCAGTAATCGTTACAATTGTGATCAATCAGAGCTATTAAATACAGTCGAGCTATGGAGGGAGCTATATATGCTCGGTGTTTCCCTGCGAGATAAGATCCGAAATGAGGAGATCCGCAGGAGAACTAAAGTGACCGATATAGCTCTTAGAATTAGCAAGTGGAAATGGCAATGGCCACATCGCTCGTGACAATCGAACTGACAACCGATGTGGAAGGAAGGTTCTCGAGTGGTGACTATGAACCGGTAGGCGCAGCGTAGGTCAGCCCCCCACTGGGTTAACCGACGTTTAGGTTAAAACCGCGGCGAGCCAATGGACGCAGGAGGCAAGCAGCTGCTCAAAATGGTTTTCTGTGGGGGAAGTTTATGTTCAGCAGTGGTCTTCAGGTTGTTGATGATGATGATGATGTTGGTTAAATACCAACATCATCATCATCATAATGTTGATATGGTTTAAAAGAAGCAATAATTGTAGAAATCTACATGGTATAAGTAATATAGGTACGATAATTTGCGAATCGATATGAAGGTACTTTGCAAGAAAACGGGCATGTAGACAGCGTAAAGTTGACACTGCCAGGGACGAGTTGACCTCGCACTCGGCTTGGTGGAATGTAAATTAACAGCTGCACTAATACTAATACAGCCTACACCAATACATGTGACTCCACTGGCCCAAAGGAATCACGTGTAATCTTCAGCTGGCTTTTTACATAGCTTTTACTTTCAATATTTATTTTGTAACAGATGTTATAATCGCCCTGATCACCCTGGTGCCAGCATTTTTAAATCACCGAAAGGCATCTATAGGCCTATGTTCAGCAGTGGACGTCTTCAGGCTGATGATGAAAGGCATCTGACTGAGACTAACGGCTTTTGTCTTACGAAGGCGATGGCGTAATCCATGTTTCGCAGAGCAGATTGCTCTGGAGTAAGATTTACACGTAAATTTGTAGGCACCTATGTACATAAACGCATTAATGGCTCGGCAAACAACTAATTTGCTTGGTTTAATTTTGTTTGATCACATTTTTCAATAACACCTGATAAAATATCTACATCATCAATGAGTTATGAAACAAAGATCCCAACCCAAGATTGACCTCATAACTTCATTAGCATTTGTTCAGTATGTTTTCCAAGTGGTGAATTTGTTTACAACTTGTACATACACTAAGAATATGTATGATAGAACAAGTTAATAAACCGAAACGTATATAGCCAACGCAAAACTAAAGTATTCATTTAAAATATTGCTTTTTTGAAACTGAATGACTTGACGAGCCAGTCATTCTCCAGCACATCACATCTGCCCATGACACATCAGTTAGCAGTGCCTCGGAAAAAATGCTAGTCTTTATTTTGAGGCAATGCCAATCGGAACTCACATTATGAAACTGCAATGCCTTTGAAACACATTTACGTTTGGCGGCAAAATATCTGGCAAAGCGGTGGTACCTACCTCCTATAACACTAAATAAACTCTTAGAAAAAAAAGTCCTACCTTATTATAAGTAAGAAGTTTTTTATTGGCTTACCTATCCACGACTTCTGCTCACTGTGCTGAATAATGTGAGGATCATTCTCTTCGATGGAAGGTATGCCCGAGGCGGTGTACCCTCGCACCAGGCCGATGATAAGGAAAGACAGAGACGCCCCGAAAGTCAGCCATGCCTGGAACATACAATTTTGTATTTTGTATTTTTGAAATCCAGAGATACCTACGTAAAGCGAGTATTTCCTTTAATTTATATAAAGAATTCATTTGAAGGGACAAAAAAATGACTGCTTTTAAATAGCTGAAAACTTCAACATTCCAATTACTAACCCACATAAGCATTATATAGGTACACTAGCGTCTACCCCGCGGCTTCGCCCGCGTGGACTACTTATATCTCTCAGGAACCATTTATATTTCCGGGATAAAATTACCATAGAACTAATCTTTTTGGGAGGCGTTTAATAAGTCCTATAAGTATCAAACTAAAAACGTTACTTTTAAATTCTTTTAATCTTAAGCGGCCTCGTGCAGTGATTTTTTATGGTGGCATTACTAGAGGCAGGGATAAAATATGTAATTTTTGAGATATCTGGTAGTAATTGACATCCATATTTTATGTAGGTATAGTTTGACACTAAAGCGACAAAATGTTAAAATACACGTCCCATTTTTTTTTTCAACCCACCTACCTAATAATAACCGCCCCCTAATTACCTAATTTGCGACAGGCGTAAATCTCGTGGTGATTGCTTTCATACATCATTAGTGGTGTCGAGCATGTATGCTACGCTACACCGCTAATGATGTATGACAGCAATCACCGCGAGATTTACGCCTGTCGCAAACCTGTTGCGAGTTAGGTAATTAGGGGGCGGTTTCACGAACGTGACTTCGAAAATGAAGAAACAAAACTTCATTCCCTTCAAATCAACCCTGCCAAAAAGTGTTACTGTAGCACGATTATGTTTTAAAAAGTATATACAATGCTAATAATCTCCATCACTATAATTTAAAATACAAAGTTTCGTCCCTTATTTGAACCACGTAAGTGATCCCTCTCAAAACAAATTTAAAGCAACATTTTTGATATCGAAGGACTATCCAAGTTATAATGCATTACGATTTTTTTTAATTTACAAAGCTCAACCACTGATTTTGGGGTAGAACTCCAAACAACAAAGAAAACCCATTTCATTTTAACTCGTTTAAATGGTCCAAGTTTAAAAACGATAAGTACCTACGTTAAGAAATAAAGGTTTTTTCATACAAAGACTTTTTACCCTTTCCAACCCCTTAAGGGCTGAATTTTCATGAATTCCATTTCATTGCACCCCTATGTAATGAACGTATTCGAAAATTCAAGATTTTAGCTTCAGCGCTTAGGCCGTGCGAGCGTCTTCGATGGGACCTTATCCTGTATTTTTAAGCCCTCAGGGGATGAAATTCAAGAAACGCCGCAACCCGTATCTATTTATTTTGTATGCTTTTTACACATTCCTAATTTCAGTATGATACGGTAACTTTTTGAAATTTCCATACAAACTTTAACAATTTTTTTAACGCTCTTATGTGTCGAATTTCAGAAAACTAAAAGGTACCATTTCTATAAAGATATTATAGTTCTTAAAATTTTAGCAAACAGCGGGATTTGCACCCGCGCCTTCTAACTCACCGGATTAGACGCCCTACCAATTAGGCCATGGTCGCATGACCGCTAGCTGCGAAAATCTTAAGGACTATGTGTTCACCGACTAAGCAGTCGTGGCGACATCTATAGAACCTGTTTAAGATAGGTCATCTATTCATTAGTAGTAATTTCGATACTACCTAATGACGAGAGATGGTGCGCTTGCCAAATCTATCATGGATTGATTTTTAAGTGTAAAACACACTTCATGTATATCTATAAAGATATTATAGTTCTTAAAATTTTAGCAACCAGCGGGATTTGAACCCGCGCCTTCTAACTCACCGCTGGTTGCTAAAATTTTAAGAACTATATCTTTATAGATATACCTGAAGTGTGGTTTACACTTAAAAATCAATCCATGATAGGTACCATTTCCTTTATTTTTATACTTGTTTGTATGTGTTAAGTTTCAAAACGATACGGCACGAAATGTAGGTTTTTCATACAAACGTTTTTTACCCTTTTCACCCATTTAGGGGTTGAATTTTCAAAAATCCTTTCTTAACACCCGCTCACGTTATAAAAAGAAGCCGCTCTCCAAATTTCAAGTCTATACGTCCAGTGGTTTAGGCTGTGCGTTGTCTGTCAGTCAGTCAGGGCAAAGCCTTTTATACATATAATAGATGGAAATTATAACCCACTTTACATGATTGCAGAATCGTATCGTACTCTGTAAAGTAGACTCTAGTGATTTTTACACTTTTAGTACGAGTATAATTACTATGAATGCTATACGATACAGTCAGTGCCGAAAGTTTCCAAACTTATATATTTTATTAATCGGTATTTACTTATACTTAACAATTTCCAATAGTTACGTAGCACAGGTTTCATAGACAGCCGAATGGGGTTCAATCAAACCAATCAATAATATCTTTTGCTTATAAGTATCAGAAAAACGGGGAATTTTTCCAGACTATTTGGTGATTCTCACATGGTAAATTTCTCAAGCTACTATATATATGCCCCCGGTTAATTTTATTGAATACTAGAGAACCTCCTGTGGTTTGGAGGCTAAAATGATCACGGTAGAGTAGGCCTTCCTAAGCCATTCTGTGTACAAACATAATCAAAATCGGTTCAGCCGTGCTAGCGTGACAACAGAACTAATAAACAGACAACATTTAAATTTTATATGAGTGATATTAGCAGGCATTAATAATGTCAACCCTACATTACCCATACCCATTTTTTGGCATATTTTCAGTCTTTGCAAATACCTGTTTTAAACACGATTTCTTAGAGATACCGGAACTTGGTTCATAATCACTAGACTTCACCTTTTGGTAATTACACTTTTCCATAATTTACAAAATAATTAGAGATAGGCCTAAATATTAAATTAGAGTTTATGTTATTTCAATTTGGCAACCGCAACGACGCGACGCCACTAACAGACGAGGCGTAACGAAGTGCAAAAAATTTTCATTTTCCATTTGTCCAAATATCTTATTGTAAAAATTTCACACTTAGCGTAGCACACGGCTTGGTTCGCTGGATAATTATAATATGTTTTTTAAGGACGGAGTTTCCACTTATCACAATCTCAACCGGTAGATCGAAGTGGGATTTTTCCCACTTATCCCTACCAATAGGGATACCTGGGTGGGAAAGCTGGGAAGTAGCTCTGTATGTCAAATATAATCAACATTTTTTCCCACGTCTCTGTGAAACAGTCCCGCGTAATAGACGCGATAAAAATGTTCTTTGCTTACATACGGCCCAAAAAGGCGCTCATGCGCAATAGTATTTTCTGTATGGGCCCTATAATTTACAACAAAATACCCAAATCAATAAAACGTTCACATATTTAAAATGAAGCTTAACAATATTCTTGCAGAAAAATGCTATAACAATGTAAACGATTTTCTTAATGATCATCATCATCATCATCATCATTAACAGCCTGAAGACGTCCACTGCTGAACATAGGCCTCCCCCAGAGCACGCCACCTTGAGCGGCTGCTCGCCTCCTGCATCCATCGGCTCCCCGCGGCTTTTACCAGGTCGTCGGTCCACCGAGTGGGGGGCCGGCCTACGCTGCGTCTTCCGGTTCGTGGTCGCCACTCGAGAACCTTTCTTCCCCATTGGTTGTCAGTTCTACGAGCGATGTGGCCTGCCCATTGCCACTTCAACTTACTAACTCTAAGAGCTATATCGGTCACTTTAGTTCTTAATGATAAACAATTGAAATAACTCTTGTTCGTTGGTTTTTGTTTTTGTTATTATTGACCGCCATAAGACGTGCATTAATTGAATTTTGTTTAAATAAATTATTTATAATTACCTATACCGGTAATTGTTGGGAACGATACTCTCGAAGTTGTCGACAAGTATGTCTACCTAGGACAGATTGTCCAATTAGGTAGGTCCAACTTCGACAAAGAGGTGGCGCGAAGAATCCAACTCGGCTGGGCAGCGTTCGGGAAGCTTCGTCCTATCTTTTCGTCCAAAATACCGCAGAGCCTGAAAACGAAAGTTTTCAATCAGTGTGTGTTGCCAGTGATGACTCATGGAACTGAGACATGGTCTCTTACTGTTGGCCTCATTAGTAAGCTCAAAGACGCGCAGCGAGCTATGGAGCGAGCTATGCTCGGTGTTTCCCTGCGAGATAAGCTCCGGAACGAGGAGATCCGCAGGAGAACTAAAGTGACCGATATAGCTCTTAGAGTTAGTAAGTTGAAGTGGCAATGGGCAGGCCACATCGCTCGTAGAACTGACAACCGATGGGGAAGAAAGGTTCTCGAGTGGCGACCACGAACCGGAAGACGCAGCGTAGGCCGGCCCCCCACTCGGTGGACCGACGACCTGGTGAAAGCCGCGGGGAGCCGATGGATGCAGGAGGCGAGCAGCCGCTCAAGGTGGCGTGCTCTGGGGGAGGCCTATGTTCAGCAGTGGACGTCTTCAGGCTGTTGATGATGATGATGATGATGAAATTATTTATTGTGTTGTATTATGTGCTATTTATATGTTTTGATACTTGCATGTGACATTGAATATTTAATTAGTGACTATTTAAAAATTTGACATCTCTCACCATTTGTACGCCTTATATTGGGGCAAAATATGTAGGTAGAACTTTTATGTTTTTGTAAGATCTGCATGCATTATGTGTGTAATGAACCGAATGTGAATCGTTTTGATTGTGAGAAACTTGACTTGTAATAAATTTTATGAAATAAATGATTATGATTATCTTTTTCCCTCTACCTTCTCTATTCCTTTGGACTGGGATAAGGCGTAAAACTGATTAACCCGTGCAAAGCCGGGGCGGGTCAGCTAGTAAATAATAATAGTACTATATCAATTCATATATACATATTAATAATGGCACCAATATGTGTGGAGATCCTTCACTTACATTTAGTCATAAATTTGAAAGTACTAATTCTGTCTTTCTGCTTGTCTGTCTGTCTGTCCCTTTTTACGATTTCGTGCATGACCGTATATAAGTCTGAAATATAAGTAGGTATACCTACCTACTTATTATCATGTCGTGATACACTATCCATTCATAAAAGTAAAATTTACTAAGTATAGCTGGCTTGCTTTGTAAGTTTTACAGAAAGTGAGTACAACCTGAAACGTATAATATTAATAGAAGTATCTAAATTAAACGTTTCTTTTGTTTTGGAGGTGTTTAGAAATATATGTCAGAAGTTGAATTGAAGCTACGCTGACAAATTCAATGAGACTTCTATACAGATTTAAATCAGTTGTCGTTGAGATGTTTAACTTAAAACTATTAAAATACAAATTAGGCCTGCTTACAAGTAAAGAATATTCATTAGTTGACTATTAGCTGCGCCCGGAATGGATCATGATGAATGAACGGGATGGAGACCAAACGCATGTTTCCTTTGTTTTTCCAGGTCCTAAAATATCCTAAATATCATAAGAAAGAAGAAGATAAACTCACGTTACTGATTAACTTGGTGGAAAGAAAAAAATATTGTTAGGTACTTACATTACATTCATTACCTAGGTACATGTTTTAGATTGTAGGTAAAGTTTATCTAAGATATATCTACATACATACTTCTGGTTTTTTTTCATTCAGAGTAATAAAACTGTACCTAACTAGCCTAAATCTGTACATTGAAATTTTTTGAAAATGTTAATCGCGGTCACTTTTTGATATACGTTATATACCCACAGCTTAGTAATGAGGTGCTATGAAGTACCAAAAGTGACGTCACTGCATCTTTGAGCTGTCTCTTTCTATTCCTGTATTTAAAAATGCAACTTTGTAATTATTTGAGATATCTAATTAAGACTGTTTTTTTGAGGAATATTATTAATTTATGTAATAAAAAAAAATAGCAGGACACTAGTCTATTATCCATTATCCAAGCCACCTATTTCTCTTCGTCGCCGTTCTTCCTTTTTTGCTATCTTTTTCCTTCTCTATAATTTCCTCTTCCTTTCGACAGGGTTAGGGCGTAATAGTTTCTGAGATCTGTGCCTCAAACTAATGCTATTTTACTATATTTGCCTTTTAGAAAACCACCGAATGTGTAGATATCTCGTTATATCTTTGGGTGGGATTTAGTGGGATTGCTCTTCTACACTACGATGGTGGCCGAGCGGTAGCATGTACGCTTCGCAATCGCACCGGGTTCGATCTTCGGCTCTGCACCAATTACTTATCTATAGTAAGTTATGTGCAATTTGCGATGCCATCACTCCGTGCGTTGGAGAGCACGTAGAGCCGTGCGTCGGTCCCGGTTGACATAAGAACATCTATGGCAATCGTTAGTCAGACGCCTGATAGAATCTGACGCCTGGTCTAAACATCTCTGTTACTGGTCCCTTATGGGCTGCGAGGTCAGCCCATAAAGGACCAGTAGCAGTCACTCGTGTAATTCTGGTAGCATGCAAATGCATATTTCCATTATGCATATGCATGTGCTGGTCTTTGCAGGTTAATAAATATTGTATCGGTAATGGACCTACTAATCGTGCATATTTGTGCAGGTTTTCTATAATGTAGAAAAAGTAAAGTAACGTAGAAAAATACGATTTATGTGTTCATAAAACATTTTAAGCAACACCCTGGCTATAAATCTTTGTGCCAAATAATCAATTTTATTAACTGACTGGCTGACCCGACCCGGTTAGTTAGTTTTACGCCCTAAGCCTGTCCAAAGGAAGAAAGAACTGGGAGGGGAAAAGGATGAATGGAGGCAGGTGCGCCTCTCTTCACCGTCATACATTCATCCTTTTTCCCTATCTTTTTCGCTCTCCCTTCTCTCTTCGCTATAGCGTACAGGGTATATTCCTAGTTGCCCCCACATGCTTCGCCCCCGGGTGGCAACTGGGAATAAAATTCCCAGTTGCCACCCGGTGGAGACTGGGAAGCTATTGCTCCCACTTCATTCGCCGTACATTGCCGCGTAGATCGCCAACCCCTTCATTACTGTCCAAATGTAATCTATACATGGTTCTTGGGGGGAGGGGGGCAAGTGCGGGGGGAGGCAGAGCAAGTAGGGGGGCGGACTAAGTGAGGGGGGAGGTGGTGGCAAGTGCAGGGGTGGCGGGGAAAGTGAGGGGGAGGTGTGGGCAAGTGTGGGGGAGGAGGGTAAGTACGGGGGAGGCGGGGAAAGTGCGGCGGGGTCGGGCGGACTAAGTGAGGGGGATGGGGGGCAATTGTGGGGGAGGGGAAATTGCAGATTCCTTTATTGTGCGTGCGGCTAGGGAATGGAACTCACTCCCGGCGTCGGTATTTCCATCCACTTACAACTTAGGTGTCTTCAAATCAAAATTAAATAGGTTAATTCTAGGTAGGCGTGCTCCACCTTCGACCTCATCATCACTTACCATCACGTGAGATGTAGTCAAACGCTAACCTATCGAAAGTAAAAAAAAAATAAGCCATTCAATTTTGACTACTCTGTTATAAGCTCA
Source organism: Ennomos quercinarius (assembly GCA_910589525.2). Classification (NCBI taxonomy): domain Eukaryota; kingdom Metazoa; phylum Arthropoda; class Insecta; order Lepidoptera; family Geometridae; genus Ennomos; species Ennomos quercinarius. The sequence continues at coordinate 14,012,464 of OU342493.1, forward strand.
CGTAGCATTTTGGTCATACGAAAAGTCACACCAACAACAGATTTTTTTTTGTCAGATTCGGGTAATTTTCTTCACATGGCAATCCTTTAATCAGTCACACATATTTATGCGGCCGCCATTGCTGTACGTCATTTCGATGTCAATCAAGATTCATTATTTTTTTTTATAATTCTATGACTTATTTATTTATTTATTTATTTATTTAATAGCACACAAAACAGAATGCAATCTGTACAGCTACAAATATTAAGAAAATTACTGACTGACACATTATCTGAACTTATAGATCAGGGAACGCAACCCCGTAACCGTAAAATTTTACCCCCTCCGTGAATCCGCGGGTCGCAGCTAGTTTAGGTACTAATAATGCTTGCTGATTAATGTTTTCGAATCAATTAGTGTTTCCTGCAATTATTATTATCTTAGCTCATTTGATGAACTTGCTGTCCTTACACACTACAATAAAATTACGTTTGTGTAAATTATTATAGCGTGACATATAAATTATTCATTAAGTAATCATTACAATACGAAACAATACAAAAACTCTTTATTGTATACCACAAAATTAATTAATGATAATCATAACGACTTAAAGTAGGTATGACAATGGCCGGCCTTATGACTAAAAGCGATCTCTTCCAGGCAATCTTTGGATGGACAGTAATCATTATCATTTCCTTTCGGAGATATGATTACTATGTAATATCTACACTTTGTACTTATTATTTACTCCGTTTACATATTACCATGTTAATTTCTGAACCCATAAATATTAGTTATGATTGTAAAATGTATAGAAACCAAGCGATATATGTTTTTCTAAATTGTGCTATTGCACCCTGCATAAATCCTATCCTATTACATAATCCTGCTTTAAGGGCTTGTGCAAGGCCAGCGCAAATTCAAGTCAAAGCCACAGAATAGATGTATAGTACTAGGCCAAAGCGGGGATGAGCCAGGGGCCGAGCGGCAGGGGCGGTCAAGTTAAACTGGTTCCAACGCGCAATAGTTTAGGTAATTTATTATTACACTGAATATAATGGGTATTTTAAAAATCCACTATACATAAGCCCTCCATTATATTTAGTTCAACTACAACACAAAGTTTCATGATCTTATTTAAAGTATTCATTGAATAATCGCTGTTTAGTTGTACGGTTTGGAGGTAACTTTGTAATTTTTTTTTATCGAGAAAATTTTATTAATTCGTGTTTTCACTATACATTTGCAGTAGCATTAGTCCTGAACTTGACCATATATTAATTTCAAAGACATTGTTGCAATATTGTTGACAGGACACTGCCTCAAGCTAAGCCGTTTTAAGCAATTTGGCGTTGTGTTGGCTCTTAATACCTTATTATTACCTATATTCCAAACGTTCATTCATTTTGTTCATTCATTATCCTCTCCTTCATATCATCACCAACAGCCTAAACACGTCCACTGCTGAACATTTAGGAATCCCCCACAAAACGCCACTGAGTGCTTGCCACTTACATCCACCGGCTCCCCGCGTTTGTGACCAGGGGGCGTACCGTAAGCTCTTAGCGCGATTCAAAACAAAGCCTACACTGGATCGCTTGTCAAAATCCTCATACAAAAAAACAAAGCGATCCAATATAGGCTCAGTTTTGAATCGCGCTAAGAGCTCCCAGTACGCCCCCCAGGGCCTTATTGTGTAAGTCTGATGAAGAAGGTGATCTAGTGCTCTCTTGCTCGCACTCGCGCTCTTGTAAATTGGTGCGTGCAGGATGGCAGGTGAAGTCCATTACCAGAACAGTTACACAATAGGGATGCTGGTCGTCGGTCCACTATAGTGGCTGGCCTACACGGCGTCTTCCGGTTCGTGGTCACCATTAGAAAACCTTTCCCGATCGGTTGTAAGTTCTGCGAGCGATGTGAACTCCCATTGTCATTCCAACTTGTTAATTCTAAGAGCTATATAGGTAGGCAAAATATATAAAAGGTCAAGGGCCTCATTAGTGAGCTCAAAGTCGCGCAGCGAGCTATGGAGAGAACTATGCTCGGTGTTTCCCTGCGAGATAAGCTCCGGAATGAGGAGATCCGCTGGAGAACTAAAGTGACCGATATAGCTCTTAGAATTAGCAAGTTGAAATGGCAATGGGCAGGCCACATCGCTCGTGGAACTGACAAGCGATGGGGAAGAAAGGTACTCGAGTGGCGACCACGAACCGGAAGACGGAGCATAGGCCGGCCCCCCACTCGGTGGACCGACGACCTGGTGAAAGCCGCGGGGAGCCGATGGATGCAGGAGGCGAGCAGCCGCTCAAGGTGGCGCGCTCTGGGGGAGGCTATGTTCAGCAGTGGACGTCTTCAGGCTGATGATGAATAATGAGCTATACTGATATCTCTCCTATATACCTACTTACCTACATAACATTAGATATCTACCTATAGCAAATAGAAATAGATCTGTCTTATATACCTACCTATTAGTCGGGCCTCTATTAGACCGGCTATTTGACTATTATCTACAATGGAGTGCACCTCACTCGCGTGACCGGCGGAAGAGGGTCGTCATGGTCAGGTTACGTGACGTCACGAGCTTGCACCGGAATCGAATACGTTCACCACTTATTCAAATTGAGCATCCAAGAAAAAGATTGAGCTATCTATTTCTAGATCACATTGAAGGTTTTAAACAGGTGTGTTATTTTAGACCCATATTACCCACGCTAGGTATTATATTTTGAATTTCTAAACAAATTATGTAAGTACATTTTGGATTCGCTTGTGAAATGGTTAATTACAAATATAGAACATTTTGCAGAAAGAAGATTTTGCGTAATGACATTTTTTTTGCAAATAAATAAATATGTGTGGACATTTCACACAGCGCCATCTAACCCCAAACTAAGCATAGCTTGTACTATGGGAACCAGATAACTAATCTAATACTTAGATATTTTTTGTTTTGTATAAATACATACATAAAATGCAATACGCAGACACAAAACAAACACCTATGTTCATCACAAGTGTTTTTCCTAGGTGGGAATCGAACCCACAACCTACATAGTTCAGAAGGCAGAGATACTACCAACAGAGCTAGCTGGTCAGTCAAAAAGATCACAGACGACAGGTAAGTTTTGTAGAAGGTATGACGTATGACGTGTATGACGTGATATTGTGCGAACGGGCTCACATTTTCTCGTGTCGCAAGGATTACCGCGGCCTGTAGGGCTGATAGGTACTGCACTATAAAACGGTAAAACTGCTGTGATATGAACTCGTAGTCACATGTTCACAGCGTCCTTGGTGGTTATTTATATAGGTACATATTTTGGTTGTAGCGATCACAGAGAAACTTGACTGATGGTGATGTCCGTATGACCGCTACAAAAAGTAGTATATTTACAACTGAGTGCTACTGTGCTTCAGAGGGCACTTCGTCAATTTTTTTGTCATAAAAATCAGAAGCCTCCGGAAGGACACAAGCAGGAAAGAAGGAAGGATTCATTCTTATTCTGAATGGGGCGATAAAGGTCTGCACTGACATATTAATTTGTGTATACACGGTGAAATTTAATTGGTTCTTTTCCTTCAATGTACATACTCAGTCCATGCTATAGAACGCTCCTATATAACTAAAACTATGGATTTAAAACTTAAATCTAGGTATTATCAAATTACTGCGAATTGAAATTCTAAAGAAAAGCCCTGCGACATTGAACAAAAGCACGGAATAGATAATAGTACAACGTAATAAAACGCCCGACCGAATACTGGTTCAAACAGCGACCGCCGCGCCGGCGCCGCCCGCGGTGACCAATAGCACAAAAAGAATACCCCACCCCTTTCTTTTGTGCAGCGGATATGCGCGCGGGCCGCTTCCGAAAACAAGTACCAGTCTACCAGAAAATAGGTCAGTCGGTCAAAAACTTCTAGGGGCACAACTTGTGTCCCGTTTACGCGCGCGCATCGCGATTTTGGACAATGGATCGACATTTACAATTATTCAAATGTTGAGTGGTTAGACATGGTGCGTTTTTATACGCTGTCAAGGTACAACTTAGCAGAGGCTAGGCGGATGTACGCACAGCCACAGCACTTGGACACTTTACGAGCACATGGCATCAAGGATCCACAAGTTCCTGCCGTACCCTTTTGTTCGTAGCTGATTTTCTTAGTAGGTAAGTAATTCTGACGGTCCTAAGCTCGATAAAGTATGAAGGGAAAATTGGGAGTCTTTATTAGCAAAGATAAGAGATAAGCCGCACTCGCGTTGTTTTTTGCCTGTGTGAGAGCGGGACGGGTAGCGCAGGTGTTTTTGTTTTATTACCTACCTACGAAACCTTTACAAAGCGCTCAGCCGGTGCCCGTGCTGTGTGTAGCGTTAAATAGACATTTCGGCAGTTATCCAGTTATGTAAAGAGGCATTAATTTTTTAATTTTTTTTTTAATTGCACCTTGTACAATTATTCTATAGCATGGGCTGAGTACATACATTTAAGGAAAAGAACCAATTAAATTCCACCGTGTATAAGGAAAGGACATAGTATAACAGCAAATCTGTTGGCAAAACATTTTGCTGTGAAATATACGACAGGTGCTTGCTCAGTGACGAACATTTTTCATGGAACGGAGCCTGCAAGCCATACAAAACGTTTATTGGAGATAATACGTAAAAGGCAAGTGTAATAACTAATAATACAACGTAGTCGCTGGTCTATCATACCACACACCGCTCCACCACCAGCCGGAAGAAGTCCACTGCTGAACATAGCCCTCCCCCACTAAATACCACTTTAGACGAATATCATTTGGGGGGTTTGCCATTATCACCACGCTTGGCGGGCGTCACCAGCGTTACCAGACCTACGGATTTGTCCGTAGATCTACGGACTTTAGGTCTTGTCTACGGACATACGGACTTTAGTCGCAAATCTACGGATTTTTGTACGATTTCATCCACCCGATCCAAACAATAGTATACATATTCAAATTAAATAAAATTTTGCGTAAAAGGAAACTTAGCTCCAAAAAGGTAGCCCTGCGACTTGGCGGGGTAATTACGTAAAATTTGCAACAGCAATGCGACAGCAGTAGCAATGCGACAGCAGTAGCGAAGCATACATTCTCGACACCACTAATGATGTATGACAGCAATCACCGCGAGATTTACGCCTGTCGCAAACCTGTTGCGAGTTAGGTAATTAGGGGGCCGAACAATAGCGACCTGCGTTTCGTTCTCTGTTATTTTGTCTGTAATACAATACATCATACCATAAATAAGTCCAAATAAGACTATTTAGTTTATTAGCGACTAACGTAAAACGGAATGAACTATTCGTCGTGATTCGTTGGATCGTTGGACTGACTTCAACTCTTGGTTAATGGCCTCTATGGTGTTGCCATTCCACCACAATTCTGCCAATGTCAAGTAGACCGACAAATCCAAGAAAGAATAGTTCGCAGAGAGGAGGGTGATCGGCCCCCTAATTACCTAATTTGCGACAGGCGTAAATCTCGCGGTGATTGCTGTCATACATCATTAGTGGTGTCGAGAATGTATGCTTTGCTACTGCTGTCGCATTGCTACTGCTGTCGCATTGCTGTTGCAAATTTTACGTAATTACCCCGCGGTTTTATATTTTATCGTTGGACTGGTTAGGTTGGCGGCATTGATGATTGTTATTTGTCAACTTGAGAGTAACACTGACAGTAATGATGATTGAATTGATTAAGGTGGAACGTTACACTAGCGCGGCAAATTCAAATTTTCTTGTGTTCTTTTGCCAATAATAGCTTAATTACTCAACGTGATTTCATGAAAACTAACTTTAAGCAAATTAATATCATAAATTACAATTAAAAGTATCACCTACTTATCATTGGTTTAGCGACAAATGGCAGTAAACAATTTTCTTCTTAGTTTTTCAGTCTATTGCCAGCTTGCAAAAGAACGCAAGAAAATTTGAATTTGCCGCGCTAGTGAAACGTTCCACCGTAACAAAAAATAAAAACTACTATTAAAAATTGTCTTTTCGATTTTCCCGCAGATTTTTTAGATTTCTTTACTGGCATGGAATTCTCATCTATAAATAGTCAGGTGTCATCGGTAGAAAAACACGTAAGTAACTAAATGACCGATAACAAAACAAGTATTGACAGATGATCCTTTATGAAATAATATTATGCATGTTATAGAATCATGTATGGAATGTATTCAAATTCAGCCGCCTCTATATTTTGTTTTTAGCGGAATTGCTCTAGATATTTCTGTATTATTTTGTAATTATTATGAAGGAATAAAAAAATACAGAATTATATATTTAAGAAGAAACTATCAAACATGTGAAGTGGAGATAAACATTTTTGATGCCGGACTTATTTGTGTGTTGTATCATTGAATAAGTGTATGGACGTATTCAGGTGTACTGAAACGGTACCGGATTGCTTGCACCTGATGTGGGGAAGGGAACTTTTTTTTTTTCAAACTGGTATTGTAATGGGCTTGTTATAATTATAATATTTTGACATTTTTGACATTAAGCACTGTGTAATTTTGTTTAATTACGCTTGCTTAGAATGTACAATAATTTAATTTTTATTATTTTTAAATACATTATCTAGTTTTGACTTGTAAAAGTGCTAAAAATAGCCTATTTGCAATAAAAAAAATTGATTTGATTTGATTTGATGGTATAAAGTTTTCTGAAACATACGCGGCTAAAATAGATTGCAGTTTAATAAAACATACAGTATTGTACATGTTAAATTAACAATGTGTAACAATAATTCACTTATGTAGGTAAGTGAATTATTGTTACACAACCGACAGATTTAATTAGGTCGGACGATGTTTAAGTAGATATTAGGCCCAATTTTGAAGGCTTTAGTTGACAGTCTTTAACTTACTAAAAATGTACCCGTCTCTTACATTACCGTCTATTAGACAAGGACAGCAACAGTTTTAGGAGTTTTAGATCTGTCAACTAAAGCCTTTAAAATTGGCCCCATTTTGTTTGTATGTACCGAACAAAAAATATCGAATGACATTAGAAACTTTACCAACGGTATTAGCTCTACGGATTACTTAAGTCATCGAGACATTCACGTCTTTAAATAAATCCAACATCAAAATGATATAATAGGTTTGCCTACTTCAGATTAAATATAAATCAGTATACGGAGATCTAAAGTATTATAGGGGAAGTGATAGCGTGATAAGATTTAACGAAATTTGAGATAATCGAGTCACGGGACGCTGTTAAATATTTATATCTATCACGATGTGATATAACATAGGATTAGATTTATTTTTGACATTTGTGAGATTATTTGTGCTAGTAAAAAAATAGTTAATACTGCGGACAAAACTCTACCACCTTCGTCGTCATGTAGACAACATTATAATCCTATCAACATATATGACATCCGTAAAATAATAATAACAAAAATATCTTATATCAGCCCATAATATGCTGTCTTAGACAAGGGCTGTTTTATACATACGCGGATCCTCTATCTCTTCTTGTGAATAACATTACAAACGTTCAACAAAAATATGATATTAAACCAATCAAGTTTTCATACATAAAAACAGTCTACGAGGAAAAAACTTTGATAGCGTTGTATTTATGAAATCTTATTTAAATTGATATAATATTTTTGTTGAATATTTGTGATGTTATTCAGGAGAACATCGCTTTGCCAGATTTTCCGTAAGTAGATTCAGTTATTTAATATCTTCAAAAATGTCGCAATGCGCGAGCGAGATAGTGGATCTGCGTATACACAGCAGCCGATGCAGCTGTGGGGAAGGTCTCCTTATCCATCCTTTGTAATCTAAAGCTTCTGTGGGCCGGGCCGGGCCTACTTTCGGTATATCATTTGTTTATTTAGTTTTAGAAAGACCAACAGCTTTCCTCAAATCGCCCATCTCGTTCCTCCACCGATATACGCAGGGCCCAGTATAAATACGACTTAATTAAAAAATAATAATGTCAGCTGATTTTAAATTCAATGTCAATGAATTCAATCAAATCTTTATCCTTGTTTTTAAAGTAAATTTCGATCAGTGTCTTGAACTTCCTTGACATAGATAAAAGTGTAGTAAAAAATAATCGCGAAAATGGTAAATTATAACCAGTAAATGATTTCACATCCTCTATAGCAGATTCCATCTAATATAATATCCAGCCTCTGTGGTGTGGTGGTTGAGCAGGTCGGTTCATAACCCGGAGGCGGCGGGTTCGATTCCCGCGACAGGACAAGTATTTGTGCACAGGAAAAAAGCGCAAATAATTGTACTGTGTCTGGGTGTTGTGGAACCATAGTTCTCGTAGTTCCTGGGTCCCTAGATACAGGGAATTCTAGTTAGGGTCCAGGATCTATGTATGTGATCGTTGGGCGTAATTTATCCTTTGAAAAAAGGGGGTTTTGCGACATCATTCACCTATTTAATTGCATACTGAGAAGTTTTGCAGGGTATCTTCAAAGCACTGGTCCGATTCACATAATATGAGTTTAACAACGAACTCCATCAGTACATAACTTTATTACGATGTATAAGCATATCATTAAAAGAGTTTCATTAGGATATCTCTAAAGCTCATAGTTTGCTCAAATGTCAAATGCTCCAATAAAACATGTCCCGCCCTCTAATTACCTAACTCGCAACAGGTTTGCGACAGGCGTAAATCTCGCGGTGATTGCTGTCATACATCATTAGGGGTGTCGAGAATGTATGCTTCGCTACGGCTGTCGCATTGCTGTTGCAAATTTTACGTAATTACCCCGCCGAATATTGATTGCAATTCAGAAGCTGTTTGTGTAGGAGCCCATCCATTTGGAAGCTGCTGACAGTGTTTACAAGACAGACAAGCGGTGACCGCTTCCCATCACCTATATTAAACATGAAGGTAGAGGTAGTATGCTTGTTTACCCCTCTTAAAAAAGCTCCATTTTTATGTGACACGACGTATCTATACTTATAATAAAAGTGTAACAGGTCCAACTCCGTACATTGAAGATATTTTGATTTTTTTTTTGGAGGGTTCTCTATAATCGATGCTGAAGCGAAAACTGTAATTTTTTCAGTTTCATCTGTCTGTCTGTAACTTGGCGGAGCGTCCCGCCAAAAGTTTCTGAATGGATTCAAATGAAACTACACGGTCACGGTTGGACTTTATATTACAAGGTAGGATATAGGATACTTTTATCCCAAAATTCGGTGCTAGCTAACGCACCTGCCTCTTTTCACTTTTATTTTCATTTATTCATCCTTTCCCTTTATCTTTTTCCCTCTTACTCCTCTCTTCCTTTGGACTGGGATAAGGCGTAAAACTAATAAACCCGTGCGAAGCCGGGGCGGGTCAGCTAGTTCATATAAAATAGAGTGCCGTATATATTTAGGTATGAGTATTAAGTAATTAAACCCTACGGTTTTAAACTTGATTTAATAATATAGCAGGTACGTATAAAATAAAATAATTTTAAATAGTTGTTGAAGATTGTAACCCTCTGGTCGGTTTGGTCCACTTCCTAAATTAAGAAGCAAGCACCCGGGCATAAAATAGTACCTTTCTATTTTGTGCCCAGGCGCAACCGGTTGACTCTTGTAAGTATATAAAAATTGTTTCGCAACTAAGGTCAAATTAAGGCAATTTCAAGAGATAAAAACACTAGAGTATGTAAATAAATTACAGTCTAACTGACAATAAAATTAGAGGTCAAAATAAGGAATATAGGTAAGTGCCTGACCTTCACGTTTTTAGGGTTCCGTGCCTTAAGGGTATAAAACGCACCCTATTACTAAGGCTCCGCTGTCCGTCCATCTGTCACCAGGCTGTATCTCATGAACCGTGATAGTTAGACAGTTGAAATTTTCACAGATGATGTATTTCTGTGGCCGCTATAACCACAAATACTAAAAAAAACAAAATAAAATAAAAATTTAAGAGGGCTCTCATATAACAAATATGATTTTTTACTCGTTTTTATAGATAATGGTACGGAACCCATCGTGCGCGACTCCGACTCGCACTTGGCCGGTTTTTTTTTATTTCTATTTCTGCAAACGTCTATACTAAGTCCTCATTACAACACTAACTCTAAAGACGAAGATTGTTACGTATATAGCTAAAGTTTCGCCTTATTTCTCAAAACGCGTAACTCTTCCAGTTTGTTGAAATACCTCGCATGTATCTAAACAAATATTTAATGCTTTTATTAGTACGTAATCTAAGTAGCTTTATCTGGTCCCGATATGTGAGAATTAAAGTCTTATGTACTCACACACATGTTATAACAATAATGTGTGAATTGTGATCTTTATTGTGCATTTAAGTATCTACCACGAATTTTCAGATTTCAAAAAACTGGGCAAACAAAGCGTGATGTACCTCAATTTACATTTCAATATATTAAAGTATCATCATCATCATCATCAACAGCCTGAAGACGTCCACTGCTGAACATAGGCCTCCCCCAGAGCACGCCACCTTGAGCGGCTGCTCGCCTCCTGCATCCATCGGCTCCCCGCGGCTTTCACCAGGTCGTCGGTCCACCGAGTGGGGGGCCGGCCTACGCTGCGTCTTCCGGTTCGTGGTCGCCACTCGAGAACCTTTCTTCCCCATCGGTTGTCAGTTCTACGAGCGATGTGGCCTGCCCATTGCCACTTCAACTTACTAACTCTAAGAGCTATATCGGTCACTTTAGTTCTCCTGCGGATCTCCTCGTTCCGGAGCTTATCTCGCAGGGAAACACCGAGCATAGCTCGCTCCATAGCTCGCTGCGCGACTTTGAGCTTACTAATGAGGCCAACAGTAAGAGACCATGTCTCAGTTCCATAAGTCATCACTGGCAACACACACTGATTGAAAACTTTCGTTTTCAGGCTCTGCGGTATTTTGGACGAAAAGATAGGACGAAGCTTCCCGAACGCTGCCCAGCCGAGTTGGATTCTTCGCGCCACCTCTTTGTCGAAGTTGGACCTACCTAATTGGACAATCTGTCCTAGGTAGACATACTTGTCGACAACTTCGAGAGTATCGTTCCCAACAATTACCGGTATAGGTGGAACATGAGCATTAGACATGATCTTTGTCTTGTCCATATTCATCTTAAGACCAACCTGCTGGGAGACTCTACTGAGGTCGTTGAGCATGGTGCTAAGGTCCTCGAGCGATTCCGCCATTATGACTATATCATCGGCAAAACGAAGGTTAGTGATGTACTCGCCATTTATGTTGATGCCAGATCTTTTCCACTCCAAGAGCTTGAAAACATCCTCCAATGCGTTTGTGAACAGTTTCGGAGAAATAACGTCTCCCTGTCTCACGCCTCTTTGCAATGGAATTTGTTCCGTACTCTGGTCCTGTAGTCGGACTGACATAGTGGCCTTACTGTACAAACACTTCAAAACTTCGATATACCTATAGTCAATTTGGCATCGCTGCAAGGACTACAGCACCGCCCAAGTCTCGATTGAATCGAAGGCTTTCTCATAGTCCACAAACGCTAGGCATAACGGCCGATTATACTCTTCGGTCTTCTGTATAATCTGGCGCAGCGTTGTATTAAAGTATACAACGTTACAAAACACACAGTTATGATTGGTTTATTGGCCCCTAGGTATTACAAGTAAGTATTGTAAGTTGATCTCGTTTTGGATCACGACTTTGTATATGATAAAATACTATTTATTTGGGAATTCACGTTGTACCCCACGTCTTTTCTTTTTGTCTTTTACCTTTTTGGGCCCCAAGTATAGTAACGTAGGTACGTATAGATGAATAGTAATGTTCGCTCCTAGTGGTTGGCCCCAGCTATTAATATATAATCTGTGCCCCAGCTAATTACAATATGTACAAATAAAATTACCATTTTACATGAAAATGGGTCCTTCAAGGGTCCGTCGACGAATGTTGTCTTTGCGAAAGCCTGCAGGATTCCATGCCCTTTGTACCTATAGAGTTCGTTGTCGAATACATCTCCATCGATTTAAATAAATTATACATATTTATTACTATCATAGGGATATAGGTAGGTACTATTTATACCTAGTCTAAATAATATTTTTCTACGGCCTTCAATTTTGCGAGGCACCAAACGTAGTAGTTTTGGTGTTTTCCTCCTTGTTTAAGCATCTAGTTTGACATCATTCTATAGATGCATACTTTTTATAATTATGTTATTATTATCTACTCTAAGCAGGTTAAACAGTGACTGGCCTGTTAGCTCAGTTAGTAGTAGCTTTGCCTTCTGAACTATAGTTTGTGGGTTCGATTCCCACTCAGGATAAACATTTGTGTGATGAACATAGGTGTTTGTTATGTGTCTGGGTGTTATATTGTAATCTATGTATGTTACAAACAAAAAAGTATCTAAGTATTCTATCAGTTATCTGGTTCTCATAGTACAAGCTATGCTTTTTTTGGAGCTAGATGGCGCTGTGTGAAATGTCCACAAATATTTATATATATACTTAATTATTATACTTATATTTATAAGAAAATATAAGTAAAATCTGTTTTGTTATTATAATAATTATACAAACATAGATTATTTATCACAGAGCAAGAAAAAAAAATGCGTCTAGGTGCGAAGCGTCATATTTTTTTAATCCTCTGTAGTATTTTAAATAAACAATGGATTCTAGTAGCTTGTTATTTAAAGTAATGGGCATTACGCACTTACTTTTATTTGCCATTATTTTAAGTGCTCACTTAAGTAGATATACCTTTTATACCTACTTATTTTGCTTCTGCCTTATTCTGCCAATAAAGTAACTTTGTATATACCTACCTAATACCCTACCCAAAATAAGTACAAGGGACTCAAAAACAAAAATACCTACTACAAAAAGAAGTCAATCATTCATAGATTTACGCAACCATTACTAACCTGTTTCAGAAACGCCGGCGAAATCTTCATTTCAAAATCACAACACTAACAAAACAAACAAAGCGTATTATGAAAACAGTTTTCGCCCACCGATAATCGAGACAGCTCGAGAGGGTCGTGAGATGAGGCAGACGCAGGATCACTTTACATGTACCGACCGATGTGTATAGTTCGCGGCGTCTGACTGCACCTGATTGCTCTCGACCATCCGCTTTCAACGCACCAGTCATGTGAGATGAACCATACCTTCGCTTGAAGGTGATAAAGTGATAACTTCTATTGAAAAATGCGAAAATTTATAAATAAACAAATCATCATGTATGTCAAGTTTACGAAGCAAATAAAAATTATTTGCCGCCTGAGCTCAACTTTAATTGGGTGAACGATAACATTTTAGGATTTTAGGAACGATGACATGATTGAATGTAATTAATCCATTTCTATACTAAGAGCAATTTTTTTTACTGCCTGGTGTTAAGTATTACGGCTGCCCATGACAGATTACAGTGTCACTTGAAACTTGAAACTCTAAATTAAAGTAGCGCATGACACAACGCACTGCGCATGTCATCCTGAGACATCACACAGTCTAAAAAAGATTTCTAGACTGTGAGATCAGTTCATAAGTCTCATTTGCTTAGTAATTTCACTAGCTACAATGCCCTTCAAAGCGGAACACAGTAGTGCTTGCACACTACTGTTTGGCGGCAGAATAACTGGCAAAGCGGTGGTACCTACCTAGACGAACTTTGCAGAAAAAATCTGCCACCTAGTGTGTGGCTCAACGGTTACTCGTGCGCCTTTCAATAAAACGCACCCAGGTTCAAATCCCGCTGGGCCCTGCACGCTTTTCAAGCTCCATACGAAATTTAAACTCGCTTTTACAACAGTGAATGAAAACATGAGGAACCTGGCATGTAACAGAAACACAAAATTCAAGAACATTTGGGTCATCTATCAACCCGCACTTGGTTTACTAGGTGGTAGGACTTTACAGCAAAGTTTGTCTAGGTAGGTACCACCGCTTTTCCAGTTATTCTGCCACCAAGCAGTAGTGTGCAAGCACTGCTGTGTTCTGGTTTGAAGGGCATTCTAGCTAGTGAAATTACTGGGCAAATGAGGCTTATGAACTGATCTCACGGTCTAGAACTCTTTTTAAGACTGGCGCATGATGTCTTAGGATGACTTGCGCAGTGTGCGGTGTCACGCGAAACTTTAATTTAGAGTTCCCAGTGACACTGCAGTCAGTTAAGTCATGAAAGTTGATTTATCTCAAAAAGTTGACTGAATATTTTTTTTCTGTAAATTGTTTTAAAAACGTGTTTTTCAGCGGCTTTCTAATGATACCATTTATCAAAAAATATTGATAGGATCCAAAGATGTCTGTCCCCCCCCTCATCGACACACGAAATCATCTATGTAAATACTTGGTATCAAGAGTTAGAGCAAACAAATAGTAATAAACTTATTTTTATGTATCAATGGATTCTCATTAATGCACAGAGTCTACCACACGAGTTGAAATTGAAAAGAAGCCCGGGTAAATAACACTTAATATTGTTGATGACAATTAAACTGGAAAATTGCTTTTTTTTGTTTAGTAATTCACAACGGCTGAAATATTATTCTTAATTCCAATAAATTGTAGATGCACGTTTTTCATAATCGTTTTGTGCTTCAATTTTAACTGGAAGTACACGTAGATAGGTGGTAAGTAGATAGGTTGAACCCTGGGAAAGGAGATTAGGTATATTTATGATACCTTTTTTCCACGATAAATTGTTCTCAACGTGGCTGTAGCTATACACATGGCCGTAGGCAGGGGGGGGGTTTTGGGGGTTCAAACCCCCCCCCGAAATCTGCGCTGGTCTAAGTAAGGGCAGAGCAAGAATGTTTGAATTGCCATACATATTTTCTGAAAAACAATAAGGCAAATATAAAAATTTTCGCGCTCGCTGCGCTCGGGCTTTTTATATTGCTACTGTATTTTGTTATAATTGTAGCAAGCGCGTTTGTAGGTACTGACTGACATGTAATTCATGTTTGAATTGCCATACGTGTTTTCTCAAATACAATACAGTGAATATAAAAAAA